>OX438644.1:18010166-19260166 GCA_949316285.1 Eupithecia subumbrata | reverse complement strand
CTGGCTGGCCAGGATCCAACCATTGCGCTGAGCGCTTCCGATTATCGTAAAGAACCCATTTTTCATCACAGGTAATGATTCGGTTTAAAATACCTTCATTATTGTGCCGGTTTAGTAATGTAACGCAGCAGTCGACGCGCGTTTGCCGGTTTGCTTCAGTCAATTCGTGAGGTACCCACCTTTCAAGCTTTTTAATCTTCCCAATTTGCTTCAAGTGAATTAAAACAGTTTTATCACTAACACCGCAGCCTGCAGCTAACTCGGACGTGGTTTGCGATGGATCCGCTTCCACAATAGCCTTCAACTCTTCATTATCAACTTGAGTCTCAGGCCGTCCACGGGGCTTGTTCTGCAAGTCGAAATTTCCAGAACGAAAACGTTGGAACCAAAAACGAACTGTGTTTTCTTTTGCAACACGACCGCCATACACATCATTCACCCTTCGAGTTGTTTCCGCAGCACTAGTGCCACGGCGGAACTCGTACTCGTAAATAATGCGATATTTTAAGTTTTCCATTTTGTAAAATGAGTGACGCAAACAGAAAAAAACAGAAGAAAAAAAACAAATGAATGACGATCATCGAAGCACAAATACACGAGTCTATAGCTGTACAAATTTGAATTTGGAATTCCTTACCAAAGAGGAGAAATTTGTGATTAAAGTGGCCAGTACGAAAAACGCCAATTTCATATGTAAGGACCTAATATAATTTAACAAAAGTTCGCAACCCTTGGCACGCGAGACACACTCGCACTTGATGATTGTTTTTTTTAGATACTAATATAATGCTTGTATTGTAGTAGCAGTAGGCAGCTATTTGTGAAATAGCGTGTTGTAAGTGTAATGAGTTTTGGTCAAGTTTAATAAATAATAAGTATGACGCAGCACCCCCGGGAGCACGGGTTGTAAGTCTCTCGGCTGACGTCAGGGGGCGCACGCGACTCGCTGATTTAATCATCTAGGAAGTTAATAATGGAACTTCTGAACAACATTTCTCGATCATATTTGCAAAATACTTTTTATTTTAAGCTTGAAGAAACATTTCTGATTGTACTTTTGCTACGCTTTTAGATATTTTTTGTAGAAGAGGAATTTACACGAGAATAGTTTTATTTTTAAACTAACAGTTGCGTAGTTTCTGCTTTATTCGTTACGCCGTAGTTATTCCGTGAGAGCTTTCGTAGCACGTAGCTCGTCGCTAGGCTCCGTAGCGCGTAGCTCGTGCGTAGCAAAGTCGCTACGAATATCTCTTTAGCTCACTTCTTTCTTTGCTAAAATAAAATGTCATGTTTATTATGCCATTTACAGGGTTAAGGTCTACTGGTTCCACCTCTGCGTTCAGCTTGTGGAGTCACAAATAGGTAGGCGGGAGTAAGTAAAAGGAGTCAATTATAGTAAATTTTTATCTATTAAAGACGTATTCTACTAATGCGGTAGGTATACATTGACGGGTCAAGTAAGTACCTTTTGTTTTGTTCGCTAATTACTTGATAACTAAATTGTTGTCTATGTTGATGTGTGAGTACTTAAGAACCTTATCACACTAGCGGTTTGCGAGCGGCTGCAGGGCGGAGCGGGCGCGCAGCGAATACGTCGCGATGACGCCGCGGCTGTGCAGCGAATGCGTCGCGGATACGCCGCGGCTGCGCAGCGAAGACGTCGCGGACGCGCGATGAATTCGCAACGTTTGACGTTCGTACTAGACATGTGCGCCGCGCCGACCCGCCGCCGCCGCCGGCAAATCTTCCACGCCGCCGCCGCCGATCGGCCAATCGGCGTGAATTCGGCGTGGAACGTATTCTTTTCGACGCTTTGAAAACTCAGTCATTTAATTAATTATTACATTGTGCGACACCTGCTACCTATAACCAAGTTGTAGTCAAAGAAGAACCGCGCCGCGCCACGATGTCAAAGGGTGCCGCGATGTCAAAAGCCACCGCAAACCGAATGGTATCAAAAGTTGCCGCTGATTCAGACTGATACAGGTGCCGATTATAAATGAAGATGACACCGTACGAATATAAACTTTAACAAATACCAAGACAATTCCACTAGAAAGATTCAGACTAAATTTATAGTATTAATTGCATTTAATTAATTTCAAATTCTTACAAAGTTACCACAAAACCACAAACACTGTTAGGGGTACGAAACGTCAGGCTTCATATATATTTTTCAATTTCGAAACTGACTTTCGAAATTCGGAAACTCAATTTCGAAAGTTCGAAGTTCAGATAGAAAATATAACTTTTATTCTCGAGATCTGTGAGTCCCTTTACAGATAGAGTTAGAATCGGAAAAATGATTTACATATCCAAAACATACGAAAATACTTTGATTACGTTCCACATTAAGTGTCACCGACGCGCTTGCACTGCACGTATAGCAGCGACGAAGCGCCTTTCCGGGTCGAATCGCTGAAGCCTGGCAGAGAACTGGTTAACCTGCTTCTATAATTTTCGTTGAGATTGTGATTTACAGAATTACAATAGAAACAATTGAGCTAACTACAGACTGTTGCAAACAATCTACAGCAGGGCGAGCACGGGGATTGTTGTCTAGGTTAGAATAGATAAAAAGTACGTCACTTTGTCATCGATTGCGTAAATGGTTTGAAAGTCATTCCTTTTACTTCTATAATGTACGCAATGTATGACGATGCGATGTCGATAGTGTCTATTCTACCCTAGAGAATAATATCCGTGCTTCGCCTACAGGTAGCTCAACTGATCCATATCAATACCAGTCGGAAGCGTCCCCAAGACGCTGGCTGCATTGCCCCGCTGTATGTATGGCTATGCTGATGCGCTGCGCCATATACTCACCAGCTCTCGGGTCACGCGGGGCTTCGACTCAACGCTCAGATAATTTTTAAGAAACCCGAAGAACCAGTGGTCTCGACTCCAAGGGGAGCAAATGTGTAGGTTCTGTCGAGACCTGCACATTTTGCACCTGAAATCTTCCCCCGCACCTGCCCTCACATATGTCCTCGGAACATGGGAAGGCGCAAGTGTGTCGACGCATGTAGCGTCCCACACAATAGGCCTCCTTAACTCCTATGGGATTAGTGTCATACCGTCGGGCCTCTTACCATCGTCACGCAACAGACCATTCGGTTTGAGAATAGCTGGTACGTTAGCAATGAAAAAGGTCCGCCAGATGATGTCGCCGGTTGGCATGGCGAGATATCCGACTGGCGGCCCTAGTACACGATAATCCGTGATGTGATGATCAAGCTGTTCGACAGCAGTATCGCACTGGTATTGGCATTGATGAGGCGCGCAACACCTTGCACCCAACCGATGACATGTTGCGATACGGAAAGTTATGGGATCAAATAAAGTACCAGTGTTATAATTATGAAGGAAATGCTTGCAACCAATGTCCTGACTCCTATTTAGAAACGGCCACGAGGCGGGAACGATCCGCAGTGCTGGAGCTCTTTTGTAATAAACAATTCCGTGTCAACTCACACAGGGTCGTCCCATTGCCGTTGGGACAAAAGTGATTTTGGGGGAGCAGCATCGGGGCAAGCACTGTGTCAAGCCTTCGAGCTTCGTTTAAAATTAAATTTTTATTGACATTTCAGGTGGGACCTAACGAGATGTCCTTAGAACTTTTTTTACTAAAGAACTAGTCCTGTAGACAGAAGACAAGATCACTTGTAGGGCTACATTTGATATTTTGCGTATACCTAGGCAAAACTATTGAATTTTCCAATGATATTGTTTTTGTCTACACAAGAGTCCGAAATAAAAAGCTCGCACTTACTCTTTCATAGTACGTGTGCGTTAAGCGACTACCTACGTAAGGTGCCTTATTTGCGTAGGTAAATAATAGAAACTAAAAAATTCGAATTCGTGGCCACCGCATTCGAACTTGAAAAATGGCCAATAAAGGCTATGAACTTCGAATTTACGAAACTTCGAAGTTTAGAAATTCACCCCTAATGTATTCGTATATTATTTTGTATATCAGTTATCTAGTACCCATAACACACTAAAAAATTCATAACACGCTAAATAATGCTGTGTGAATTGTCCAGCATTATTTATTTATTACTCATACCTACGCGCCGAGTTCACGCCGAAATCACGCCGCCGCCGCCGATTTCAAGCCGGCGCCCGCCGCCGATTATTTTAACGTCGGCGCACATGTCTAGTTCGTACAATACACTCAGTAACAAAATGGATTCCGACGAGGAGACACTGCTGTTGGCTTTTTTACTTCGAAGACGCCGGAGACGAAAACGAAAGCATCAACGAATTTAGGAGGATCCATTATCAATCAATCGAAAGGAAGAGAGCGACTACTTTATGTTGTTTTGCAAACGAATAAAAAATATGTATGTACTAAAACGTTTGTACGAGACAGTACAAAATGGCGTCCACGCTGCTGTCCGGAACGAATTCGCTGCGCCTCCGCGGCGTATTCGCTGCGCACCCGCGGCTTATTCGCTGCGCATTCGCGGCGTATTCGCTGCGCGCCCGCTCCGCCTCGCATCCGCTCGCAAACCGCTAGTGTGATAAGGCTCTAAAGTGGATGTATGTTCTGAATGATTATGAGAAGACTGCAGGGAATATTACTATGTAGGTCAGGGAGCGCACAGCTTCCACAATTCGACGATGTGACTAGCTGCACCTAGCTGCTTCACTTGCCTAGACGACACAATTTACAACTTAACCATTTATTATCCATTTTTCGTCAAAGAACCTATGGTACCTATCGTACATAATATATAATTAAATGTTAAGTTATCCCTGACAAATTTTTATACAACTTCGTAACATGAAATTGGTAATCTTGAATTCTAGTAATATAATATAACGATCGCCTCTCTATGACATTAATTGGCTAATTATTTGATGGTAATGTCAGATGTAGCCTCGAGAGGGAGTCAGCTGTCGAGCAGGGTCCCATGCTCCATATTTTCCCTGACGCGGATAGTCAGGTCAAAGCTAAGTAGCTACTCTCGTGCCAATCAATTAGATATCTACTTCTCTTGATAGGTACGCCAAAAAAACAAGCCGTCTTCTCCAGCTTCGGGTATTGTTATTTTGATCAAACAAATTCAGTTCTCAAGATGTTATTGACGCTGGTAAGTCTACAGTTCTCAATGGACAAGCCAGCGCAGCGTTACAAATGTGCTGTCGGTCGGCACAGCGTATATGAAGATTTAGGCAAAATAGTAAACAATCATCTGTATGCAACTAGTTTATCTAGAAGGCACCTCAAATGTTCGAGCAATCACGTAATACTAGTCCCTATAACTACATACTAACCTAAATCGCGCAGATTTTGATCTCTGCCACCGTTTGTCTAGGAAGCGATAGGTACACACAGCCCGCCTGTGCAAACACGCTCGTACCGAGAGTTGCTACGGACACTATCAGTGAAGCGCACATTATTGTGGACATTACCTACGTAGAACTTTCTAATTATAGTAATAATAATAATAATAATTTATTTACTAGAAAACAGATTAGGTACATTTAGGCACACTTAAATATTATACAAAAAAGGAAACTTGAAGCTAACTAAATAATTAATGGGTAGGTATGTCTAACATGAATGGCTACGGCCCCACACTAGGCTCATGGCCCGTGACGTGGGCACCAGGGCACGATAATCAGAAGATAAATTATTTCCTTTTTTTTTTTTTTTTAGATATATTATTTAATTATAGTAAATTGTATGTAGAAGATATTTCAAATTATTAAGGCTTTCGCTAGCTAAAATTTGAACAAGTTGTAACAAGGCCTAGGATTTTGAACACCAAGTTACCTACGCTTGCAATTCGTACATGTCTTCGGTATTTTAGGTATACCTACGCCCCAAAATGTTAACTACTTTCTTTCATACACTTTTTTCTACATTATTGACATTATTGGAATTCCCAAGACATTTTAGAGTACCTACGAATATCTAGTTTCAACAGACAAACAAAATGTGTGGTTTGTTTGCCAATATTGTTACGGAGGTGTGGCGGGAGGGGGCGGCGGCGGCGGCGTTCCGAATTTTATTATATTGTGGGGTCAACGGCAAAAATAACTGCGCATAAATGCTTACTCTACGAGTTTTTAGCTATGTAGGTAGGTATTCTCTATTATGATGTATCAATGTAATGCTTTTACTGAAAAAAAGTTTGACCGATATTCTATTATTTCTAACATATTTTATCGCACATTTTCGAACTTATCTACCGGTCTTTTTGATAACCATAGGTGCCCTCACTCATTGTTGGAGGAAAATGTAAACGCAATAAAAAATACAGCAATTAAATAAAAAATTGTTGGTCCACGTTAGCAGACAACCCGGCACGAGGCAGACGACATGCTCCAAGTTGATAGGTAGGTACATCACGTGGAATCCACGGCTGCCGTCCACAGCAAAGGTTGTCTTTAGGTAAGATCTTGCCCACTTGTGGGTTAGAATAAAAATAACGAACAGTTTTCGAGATTTATACAACAACTAGTTTATGCCCGCGGCTTCGCACGCGTTGTTTCTATGGAAACGTTTAAAGGTGATTTCTACCTTATTCAACAGAAAGTTGTTTAATTTATTTATTGAACATTGTTTTTATTCTGTGGAAGATTACCTTAATTTTAAGTTTTGACCTAGTGAGTTCCGCAGACAATTTATTAATATTTGCGTTTACATAATCCAATTAATTCAATGACATCTAATTTTAATATTTATAATTCGTATAACTAGTTAAGTACTATTTACTTCTAAAATATTCACGTGCCTGTACTCGGGCGAGATATGCAGCTATACTGTATTATTCCACCAATTTTTTTGTACCTTTGTGTTTGTTGTGTGAATACCTAAATGTTACTGAATTACTGAATATCCCATGGGAACTGGATTATGGGATAAACAATAGCCTATTATTGATTCCAGGATTAGAATTATCTGTGTGCAAAATTTCAGCCAGATCCGTTCAGTAGTTTTGGCGAGAAGAGGTAACAAACATCCATCCATCCATCCAAACTTTCGCATTTATAATATTAGTGTGATTTTATTCACTCGAGTTCCTTCCTACTGTTTTTTTTGACGGCCTACCTTCTATTTATAATGTAATGTCTCTCAGATTGTACCATTTAGTTTTTAACCCCCGACCTTCGATCAAATATACCGCGGCCTCCCGAAAACCTTGATCGATGCCCCCGACGCAAAAAGAGAGGGGTGTTATAGGTTTAACGTGTCTGTCTGTGTATCTGTGTATCTGTCTGTGGTATCGTAGCTCCCAAACGGATGAACCGATTTTCGTTTAGTTTTTATTGTGTCATAGATAATTTTATCCCCAGTGTTCTTAGCCAAGTTTCATGAAAATCTGCCGGGGGTTATTTAAATGTTAAATTTTGTTCTTGTAATTATTTTGTACCCTAGATAGTAAGCGTTTTGGTGCAAGCTGTTAGCTTCTATTATGTTATAATCAATAAATATTTAAATGTATAAATGTCCTAGGAATATGATGTGTTTGATAAATTCAGTCGAGTAACACATCGGTCGAGTTGCACTAATGAATGTCCCAAGAACGGTCATGTTATTTTATGATACATAGCACTAAAATAGTTATAACGTTATTAGATGTTACTCACACAAAACTAAAACGAGTTAGGTAGGTATAACATGGCAAATGATTTTTTTGTCTTTAACTTACGTACTATGCCACACAAAAACAATAATAGGAATCGAACCCGAAACCTATTGAGCGTTTACAAAAAGGTCGCGTTGCAGATCCCATGTGATGTGATGACACAGGTATAAGAGGTGATTTGCTAAGATGGTTTGCATCGTATATTGATAATCGATCACAGGCAGTCGTTCTCAATAACTACATCTCTAGTTGGGTTCCTGTTCCAAGTGGAGTCCCTCAGGGGTCTCTACTTGGAGTCCCTCAGGGGTCTCTACTTGGACCCCTACTTTTTACATTATATGTTAGGGATATCGACTCATGCTTCAAATCATCAAATCTGCTATGTTTTGCCGAAGATATGAAGATATTCTTCACTGTAACATCCAATCTTGACATCGTTGCTCTTCAGTCAGATCTTATTATTAATATGCTTATTTAATAGGCAATAGTCTTCAAGACGGGAGCGTCTTGAAGACTATTGCCTATTAAATAAGCTTGAACTAAATCCCAGTAAATGCTTCGCTACTACTTTTACTCGTAAGCCTCGGGCTATTCCGACGGACTATGCTCTGGCAGGAAAGTATTCAGAGGCGGTTCTTAAGATACCTGTGTTTTAGAGTAAAGATCCCTTACAAATCTTTTACCTATGATGAACTCTGCAAGAGGTTCCATTTCTTGCCACTCAAAAACAGACGGCTTATAGCTGATTATCTTTATATTCTTAAGATTATCAACAATGATGTTGATTGTCCAGAACTTCTTAGCAAATTAGACTTCAATGTACCGCGTAAGCAGCTTAGACACAACCCCCTACTAGGTACATGTCCAACATGTTGGAACTAATTAAAGACAAAATTCATTTGTAGTGCGAGCGAGTAGAACAGTCAATGATTTCAGCAGGACGCTGAGCATTGACCCTTTCAATACCAGCATTGACAGGGCAAGGCGATGCATGACTCTTCTTTTGCACATGATGTAGTTTTACGCTTACTTGTTTTTTTGTTATTAATTTTAATTGGTATAATTTTATTGCTTCTTTATGTAGTTACGCAATTTAGGACGGAAAAATTTTAGTGTTCACACTTAAGTAGTTTATTATAATTCTATTAGCGAATGCCTATTATTAGCTTTCTGTATCTATTTTAATTTCTATTGTATTTAGTTTAGCTGATGGCAATTCGAATTAAATAAATAAATAAATGTAGAAATACCAGGCAAATTGCGACCAACCTGAAACTCTCCGACAGCGCGATCTCATTTTTCCAGCTGTGACATCTAGTTACAAAACGGGAATCAATTTTTTCGTAGTTTTGGGTAGGTAGAGCCATTATTTTATTATCAGTTAGTCCACCACCCACACTGGTTTTAAGTCCAAAAGAGTTTTTCTCGCAGTTTCATCACATATTTAGTACAAATACGTATTAAGGGTCCGGCGACGGATGAATTTCTCATACAAACGTAGTACCAAAATGATTTGTTGTTTGAGAATATTTTCACCATGGTTTGCTATTATTTGTATTAGAATAGTATTTATTTAGGTTCCTGCCACAAGCTTTTTTCAAAATACTTATCTACACAAAAACTAAGAATACATTCATTCTTTAATGTAAAATTGCGATTCGGTTTAATTTCATTTCAGAAAGGTATTTTAAAAAAAAAATGTGTCAGGAACCTAGATAAATACTATTTTAATACAAATAATAGCAGACCATGGTGAAAATATGCTTAAATTACAAATCATTTTAGTATTACGTTTGTATAGGAAATTCATCCGTCGCCGGACCTTTAAGACGCTACCCAAACAGCGACACCGTAGAAAGTACACTTTTTCGTCGCACCGTTAGCCGTTCTCCGACATATTACAAGCCCAAAAAAAAAACAGTGTATAGTCAAATGTATGGAAAAAAGACTTATACAAAAATATTTTATAAAACGATCTAGGATCTTGAAAAAAAAAATCACAAGAAAGAACAAGAAAAAAAATTTTCGTCTCGATATGCTCAATATTTTGAGTGACAACCATTAATTATTTTAATACTATATGAAAGGAAATTTTATCAACAAAAGAAATATGTAAAAAGTTTTAAATAAATAAAACCATTAACATAATAAAACCCAAAAAACACATTTTTGTAAGGCGTTTAGCGAAGTAATTGCAAAAATGATAATATTTTGCCAATAGAATTTCAACCTTATTACTCAAACATCCCTTTCAATATAATGCTCAAAATAGCTTCCAGTAGCTTCATTCGGAGGCTGGATGCCTCCTCGGACGGACGTGAGGTTATGTAACTTTTTTCGCGATGACAGCTGGGTTCGACGGACGAATTACGATTTTCGACAACTTTTGTTTTGCGGGTTAAATGGTTCATTCGTCATTGAAATAAAGTCTATATTTGATTGAAGCTAAGCCAAAAGAAATTTGCAGGAATTTTATTCATTGACAGACCTACCAATTAAGTAGAATAGGTTTATAGTGGTTTTATCTCTGGTAGCTAGATAGGTAGGTACTACTCAACATGTTTACAGCACGAAAAGTATTGGTCGAGTTAAAATATGTTAAATAGGTAGGGCGATTTTGATGACCTTATATATAAATAAACAATGCTGAAAAATTAAAATAGGAGCCTACGTCCAGCAGTGGACTTATATAGGCTGATGATGATGAATTCACACATCATCACCAAGGCCGAAGCTAAGCAGAGCTTTGTTATGGGTACTTACTAGATAACTGATTTACTTAGGACCAACCATTTGCATTTTTTTTCTCGTAGTTCTACCAGTAGAACTACAGGCAAATTTAAATTACTCGTAGTTCTATCGGTTTGTTCTCTTAGAGAAGAGAGATTCTCAAAAGGACAGATACTCAAAAATAATAATTTACTTTAAATTTTTAATAACTCATAGAAAAACCTCATCGGAGCGGTTTGTCATAACTTTTTTGTTATTGGCAATATGTGTACATTGACATCAATATAATAATTTTTTTTTTAGCGTAACAAAGAAGTCAAGTAAAGGAGATGTTTAAAGACGCTAAAAACGTAATAAACATGCAAAACAATTGTATTTCCAATGGCAGTTGTCAAAATTATTGTTAATCACTCATGTTAATCATAATCACTCATGAGTTCTTGGAAGGCAGCAACATAATAAAGAATACTTTATATCGGTATGAATATCAATTTGGATAGCAAGGCATGGTCTGTTGTGGTTTTTATGATTATTTTGTAGAATTACAATCTAAACTAAAACTATCTTCATGATTGTTGCGTTTTATTTCCGGAAAATAAAATTAATTATGTAAGCGAGTAGTACTGAGATTGTGTACAAAATTATATCCGTGAAATTCATCATTCAGCATTCCAACATTCACGTATTTTATTTTACGAATATTTTTATAGATATATATTTATATATTTTTATAGTATCGATTTATAGATTATCTTTTAAAGGGAAATGTATACGATTCTACAACAAAACTCCTAAAGAGTTAAAAGTTATCAAAAAATAATTTCAAACAATTTGTAAAACATATATCCTTTGTTAAAAAGGCTTACTACAAAATATCAGACTATCTCTAGAGGATAAAAAACTTAGGTACCTATTGCTAATAGTATTGCTCCAGCTCGAAAACTAACACCCTAACAAGGTAAAGGTTTCTTGTTCGCTTCTTTACTTTACCTTAAAAAGATTGAAGTGAACAATAAATTAAAGTAATCACTTTATTTCCCAGTTTTACTCTTGAACCTTATTTGAATTTATTGACGTGTCCAAGACTCCTGTAAGGGGTAAAGGAAATAAAGCACTGTTATATTTCATTTTATATCTGATTAATTGATTGACGACCTCTGTGGCGCGGCGGGGAAAGGTCCACCTGCGACACAGGAGGTTACAGTTAATTTGATTCCTGCCTAAACCTAAAAAAAAAAAAGCCTAAGCCCTCCAAAACCAAATCGAAATATCTTCAACGATTGACACTTTTGTAATCCATTTAGACCTCAGTTGTTTTGACTAAATTAGTATATATTTTTAATGTATAAAGTATTATCATAATGGTCGGTGATATTGTCGGCACTTTAACATGCATGAAGATGATATTATTTTTTTAAGTGTTTCTGATTTTTATGAATAACTATCGATGAATGTAATTTTTATTATAATTGAGAAGCTACAATGAGCGACATAGGTTTTATTAAGGTATTTTACATGCAACGATAGCAAAGCCGCGGGCAAATGTTAGTTAACATTACATTATTACCTTGTGATTGTGCTATCAACCAAAATAAAACAAAAGTTTGCCTCTTCTACAACAGATAAATTTGGCATAAGTCTATGTTAAAAATAAGCGCCTCTGCCGACCACATTTGTTAATATTGACATGCAATCTGACAGTCTTAGTTTTCCACGGCAGCGCCTTAAGTAAAAAGTGTAGCTCACTGACGTTTCTCCGGGTTGAAGAATAGCCTATCAACACAATCTATTTTCTTGCATTTTATTTTACGTAAACTGAACTGCCAATGTAGGTAGAGCTCCTTACAGGGTAAATTTTTTTTAACCGACTTCAAAAAAGGAAGATGTTCCTGAGGTTATCACTTCGTTATTTTGTTTCCATTTTGTCTGTCACTATCTGATCAGATCCCTTTTACATTTTTATTATTTCAAAAATTATAAACCCTAAAGATCACACAGGTATAGTTCGACTACACCTAAATGTTGACACCACACTACACAGGGTGTCTGACTAATATGACTTAGCAAGTCAGTAGGTATTCGTGACGTGGGAACCGGCGCGCGCGCCGCTCTCACGAGGGGGCGCCGCGCGTGCCACTGAATACACTCGATTGTTAACACCCCCTATATCTACACCATCAATGGAATAACAACCTTATCTGTTCAGGATACAGTTTATTTCGATTTCTTCGTGTAGGGCAAACATGAGTAACTTGAGAATCAATCTGCAATCATTTTTGGTGGGTTTAAGTTAGAGGTGGACATGGATAATAAAATAAGCTATCAATCAATCAATTTGGGCGAAATACTAACAGCTATATTATATATTCCATCAATTACATTGCAGGCAAGGAATCTGTTTATAAAGACCTCATAAGTCAGTTTTACTAATTAATCTATTATGGTTTTATGGCAGACAAAAATCTATGAATAATGAACACACTATAACTCTGAACAAAGTTAAAATAAAAACGAAAATCATTACCCACGTAAGTGAACTCGATTTATTTTGCTACTTAGGTGCCTACTTAGTTCACCCCTAAGCTAGAGCTTAGTGCAAACATTGAAAACGTCATTTTAAATTACGTAAAACAGCACTTAGAAAGATTACCGCGAGAACACAATGCCTTTGAAGAGCAAACGAAGCATTTCGCTCGTTAAACAAAAATAGGAGAATGCGGCCACGTGCCGGCGGCGTGTGGCGGTCGTGCGACTCGCACTTGCCCATTATAGTTATGGATTATGGATATTTTAATAACTATACATTTTGAAATTGCACTTGCAAAGTCTGACAAAAGAAGTCAGACAAACACTAAATTCAGGAAACACAATTTAAGCCAATAAGCTTCTTTTGCAAAGTTCATGTAACATCTGCCGGCAAACAAACACAAACAGCAATTAAAATTACTGTATTTTATGAGATATCAATTCAAACAAGTGCATTTAAAATGAAAGTTCGCATTGCTATGATTGATTTCAAATTACGATCCCCGATCGAACAACCTCCATCGATCATGTGACTTGACACTATCGCGGAAGAGGTGAACATGTGCCGATCGGACACACAATCACCTAATTATAGTGTACAGATCATGAATCAAACTTAAAAATAACTGGTAATTCAATTATAAACAGAAATAAATTTGTTAAATTAAATAAGTTAACGAATTAAATAAAATAACGCTGAAGAAAAAGAGGCTCTACGCCGTAGAGGGTCTACGAATAATAACAGGTCCGAAATTAAAATGACCTACATTTGTTTTTGTTCGTTTTCCAGAGGTTGCCTATTAATTAATTCTTAAAACATGAAACTCTGGGTGATATAACAAAAATACGAATCAAAGAAAAAATAATCCCGTGGAAGAAACAAAAAAGTATTTCGCGTTACTCTTTTACCGATTACTTTTCGTAATTCAATAGCAATTTACTAGCTTCGCGTAATTTATGCAGATGTAACAATAACAACTGTGCCAACCCAATTCCCAATGACTATAATTGTATATTGACATGTGCACTTTATGATTTGTATAGAAGCGCTGCCCCATTGACCATTGAGTTATGTCCATAAACACGAGTGTTGTGCGATGAGGTAGATGGTGGGTAGACGGTTATTATTTTGGTGTTGACGTGTCAATGGACTTGAGGGGCAGTTTTATATTCAAAACGGTTTTGTTGTACCTATACGACGAGAACTTGTTCTATACGAGAACTTTTTGGGTTGTTCTTGTTCGTATTTTTTCAAGAACTAGTTTCTGTCAGCAGTTTCGCACGCGTTGTTTTCGGGATACACGTAGCTAAAAGGAACGTTATTCAACAACAATAGTTCAATGGAAACGTTTTAAAATTACTTTTATCCCATGACGAATGATATATAGGATAAAAGTAATGGCCTTTATTCCATTCCATTATGCAAAATTTAAGATCAATCCGTTTAGAAATATACATACACCCATCCAAACTTTTTTAAATAATATGCTTACTGGTTACGTCGGCGTGGACCTTTGAGGGGGTTATAGTTTCCATAATTACTGACTGATTTGTCTATGAAACACCATAGGTACCACAAACTTAACCGTTCTCTAGATATTGCAATTTAAATTAAAAAAACTGCCTACTCTTGATCTATTTTGCTAATTTTTTGTAATTAGTGCATCTAGTACTTTTTTGCGATTTTTGTGTAAAAGATGAATACCAAAATTTCTGGTAAATAAACAAATTGGGTCGTAGTAGACGATTGATACTTGAAAAAATAAGTAAATTTTTAGAATGTATTTATTTCTTTGAGGAATATTTAAAAAAAACTATGGCAGTTCAAAAGATCACATTAGTACCTATCTTTCCGTTTTGTTAGCAAGGCCAGGTCATCATAAAATATTGCTTTTAATTGTAGCGTCCAATAATTTGATTAACTAATTCGTAATTCCCCCTGACCATGCCGTTTTATTGCACAACAATAAGTTTATCTCCCCTTATAAACCGAACCATGATTCAATCTGCCAATAAGTTAGTTACCCTATTGTAAAGGGACAGAGCTTACTTTACAAAAGGGTATTCGAATAACAATTAGATACAAAAACATTAGCAGAATTGATACGCAACTGACCGCAGTGGTCAAGTGAACAAGTGGTCAAAGAAAACAATGTATATTGGTCAGAGACAGCAGGTGGTAATGGGTATCCATCCTTTAGTTAAATAAAGAATAACGTTGCAAACAGAAAGTACTCCAAATCTTGTATTGATAAATGACAGTTAAAATAAATATGAATGTAACTTACAACACGTTACAACTCAGGTACTCGCTTTGTAACGTGCTACGTAGGCACAGAGACAACGCTGATGTAGAGCACCTACGAATTTCGTAGCAAACATTGGTAAAGTATATTAATTCTACTTGGTTTATGTATGTCTGAGTAAATTTAGTTAAGGTTAATTGTAGTTATGTATACTAAGTAATACTGATATTTCACGCACTGGCGAGAAATATTAAGTAAATTTATCAATATGATATTTAAATGGACATAACCATAAAACTGTAATCGTAAAGTATACCAGTTGTAACCAAATCGTAAATTAAAATTATTCCGCCATTTCAATAATATCAGAATTTGCAACAAGCAACAAATCGTTAAGTTCTAATCGAATTAATTGTGATTGAACGGAGATGGGTTCGATTGTCCCGTGAATGGTGGATAATAATGACCGAGACCCGTTAGTGGGCCATCCTCGGGGCCGATACCCTATCGGTTTAAACTGAGCCCATTTCGGACGCCAATTTAAACTGAGACAGCGATGAAAATAAATGAGTTGCAATAATATTGCTAAACTTTGCGACTTTGAAGGTTGGTGGACTTCAATAAAAGATAAAGATCCTATTTACATAGATATACATAGACCGATTTTACCTGGGTTAGGGTACATCTGGTCCGAATCTCAAACTGATCCGCGGACGAGATGTCCACTTCACTTTTGTGTTGGGGTACATCTGGTCCGAATATAAATTCTCTTGATTTTAGATTCGGATCAGTTGTACCCTTAACCAAAAGTGAAGGGGACATCTCGTCCGAATCTCTTCGTTACTTTTCAAGGTTTCTGAATCGAAATACATCCAGCACAAATGCTGCCAGATTTCTAATGGTAAATTATAGTACTTGTCAAGATCTCTTTTTGTTAAGTAACGTACCTACGTAACTTTATGTAGGTAGGTAGGTATTAAGCTTAACACCTGCGTAGAGTCTATGCATGTGTAAGGTTTAGCTCTCCCACGGTGCACAGCACCTCGGTGGAGCTGGGTTATGTGGTATAGAGTATGAGAGAGGATAGCGAAAAAAAGGTGCAATTTATTACGACGAGAAACTTTTGATTGAATCCTTGTCCATCCGTTTCATTAATTTTATTTGAATTTAAAAGATTTTGTTCGCTGGCACTTTTTTAAAATTCAAATGTACGATTGTGACAACCGTGCCGAATTGTCAGAATGATTGTAATTGCAGCCGCTTGTCTTTCAGCCCCACTTTAGCCCTTCCCTGTCGTCCGAGCTGACAATAACTTCAATGTGACGACTATAAAAAAAAAAAAAAAAAAAAAAAAAATTTTGCTTGCGGAGAATTCACAATTTCATGGATTTAAATTGTTTTTGCGCTGATCCCTTATGGTGGTTGAACACACGTGAAAAAATATCGTGTTTTTACTATTTTATAGGTTTTACAAGTTATTTAGATAGCAGATATGAAGTTTAGCGCATATAAATGGCTTACACCATTTGCTATGAATGTTTGCTAAAACACTACCTAGTCACCACACAAGCCTCAAACAAACTCAGCATTATTTGTAGTTTTGGAGTCTATCGACATAAATATCTTATTGTCAATAGACGTTTTAATAATAATATATTATTAATAATAACATTTATATTAATATTAATATTAATAATAAATTATACCAGCCGGACATGGAAATGGATTTGCCAACACAAGCATGAAGGCATCATTTTGCATTCTTAGATAAGTACCTACTTGCTGAGTTAGGTTTGAAAGGTATATTGGTAACATTTATGTTGTTTACATTGATTAGGGTTAGCACATTTTTTTGGATTGAGATAATATTTTTTTCTATTAAAAAATTAAAACACATATTCTCGAAAATAAACCATCCCCACACAGTTTCGGGGGCGGAACCCCCGCTTGCCGGTTTAGTACACATGTCAGGTCTACAAGTTTCTAGGTTCTACAAACAAACAACATACTTATGTAGTTCATTGGCGGATACAGGGGGGAGGAGGTATGGGGGCCATGCCCCCCCCCCCCCCCCCCCCAAAAGACCCAGGAATTCCATACTTTCGATTCAATTCAGGTGCACTTTGACACGGCATACTCATCGGTAGGTTAGTTAGGTGGGTCCGAACTACTACCTACTAAACGGAATTACTAAACAGAAATATATTCTTTGGGACCTACAACCTAATTTTACAACAGGTGAATTTCTACTTCTCAGTATCACCACGTCCACTTGGGACTTTGAAATTAACATACCTAAATCTTTAAAAATGCAATTTTTTGCTTACTTGGGATGAATTTCCAAATACGCTGAACACGTAATTTTCCATCAAGCAATAGGCTAGATACCTACCAATTTTCATGGTTTTAACTACAAAACTAAGTATCTAACGGAATTTTTATACCTTAAGGGATAAATTTACAAAAATGCTGAAGTATTTTTTATAAACATACTGACCGAAAACCTAAATACCTACCTAAAATACCTAGGTATCAAATTTTATGGATTTAACTAAAAGTTAAATCGAAAATTTAAGTCCAAAATTGCCGAATTTCCGTATAAACTATACAAGAAACCACTTTTTATCTTAGAGCAGACATTCTCAGTGTGCTCTGTGGAGCCCCGGGGCTCCGCGAAGCCTCTGTAGGGGCTCCGCGACAACACTGGTCATAATTTAAAAAATAAGTATAAAGTTTTAGTACCTACACAACTTACAGAAAAAAATATCCATAATACATATTAAGTGATACGGCAGTCAATAGATAATCATATTAATTTTAAGTACACAACACAATCTTTGTTATTCGAGAGTGCTAGAGTACCTACTTACTTGCTCCTAGGAAGCGAAATAAATTCAATAAGTGCGAAAGGACACAATTATGCCCAGTGCGCTGTGAGAGCGCGCTGAGTTTCCTAAGTAGGTCAAACCAGATATTTTAATCAGTTTTAGAAATGTCACCATGACACTAGTATACAAATTAGAATTAGAACGAGATGATAATGAAATCATTCTCCTAGAAGCATTAGACAATAACAAAAAAATAAAAAATGAGATGTCCGTGTTATTTTGCGAGAATAATTCCATTACTGAGGAACGGGATAGGCTTCAGACCATAATAGATAGGTTCGATGAACAATGTGGCATTGAGTTTGAAACGGCCCTGCACAGAACCTCAATCCTGCAGAAGGAATTATGTGATGCACACCACCACATCACCCAACTAGAAGAAGCGGCCCAGAACTCTGCCACCGCGAAAACTCAAACTTTATTCGATGAGCTGGTATCGGCTAACTTACCATCGGGCCATGTTTCTGTTGCCGGCTGCAGCATGCACACATTGCATAATATTGACCTAACAAAAGATGACTCAGTGTGTAATGTGGAGGCTAGCAGCAAAAACAACAAACACAATATTAGCAAAAATAAGTTTAAAAAAAATGTTAAAATAAGTAAGTTCATACAAAAAACGCAAAATTTATTAGAAAATCAAAAACATGAACTATCTGAAAACAAATGTAATAGAAAACTTGTTGATGAATTAGAGCTCTGTACAATACAGCTACATCAAAATCAGCTGCAATATGAGGCTGAATTGCAAGAGCTGAGATGTAAACTTGGCCAGGCCGAGCACTCCCTAGGGCACTACGTCAGCCTTTATGAGCAAACTACGGAACAGACAAGGGAACTCAACCTTGCCATGGATGCACTTCTCAGTAGCCAGGTGAGTCTGGAGGGCAGGATTCAGGAGGGATGCGGGTGTTGTGGACCCAATTTGGTCGGTCACAACTCAAGTCCGGACAGTACTGTCTCAGTCGCATCCCACCTGGATCTCAGCACTTCATGCTCAGGTAGTAAAACCATAATGTACTGCGATGAAATTGGAAAAAATATGGGCCAGTTTTTAAACATGAATATGGAGCACTCTATAAATAATTGCTTACCTAATTGTAATCTTCATGATATTATGCACAGAATTGATAGTGAAAGTTTTCACAATAACTCAAACTTAATAATATTTCTTGGAAATAGGGGTAATGTGAACAAATTAGACTTAATTAAATATATGGACAAACTATGTTCCCTACAGTTAAATAAAATTGTAATGTTCACATTCCCCTACAGCGACAGCTTGCCAAATTTAGAAAATAACATTAGATATAAGCTAAATATGACATTGCATACTATTTCATGCAATAATAATATACATGTGATTGACACTAACAGTACTGTTAGTAAAAAATATTGCTTGACTAAAAAAGGTAATTACTACCTTTCAAATTATTGCAAAAAACAAATAGCTGTTTCGCTATCCTATTATTTTAATATTACAGCCAAAAATTTGGCTAAACAAGATGCTTCTTTTGAGCATTGTAATAAATTATCAACCAAGACCTTGGAAGTTCTTCCAAGCCATTTAAATTAGATTTAACGACAATAGAGGAAGTCTCTAGCCATAAACAGTCAAATAATATTGGTTACATAAAAAGTCAAAGAAACCAAACCTGTAAAATAAATGCAAAGTTTACTAATTTGGTGCATCAAAATATTCAAGGATTAAAAAGTAAATTACTAGAGTTGGAATTGTACATGAACTCTTTTCATATTGACATCATCTGCTTAACAGAACACTGGCTGAAAAGCTATGAGCTCATGTTCAATTTCAGTAATCACCAGGTTGGTAGCTATTTTTGCAGATCACATGCTATTCGTGGAGGCTCATTAATATTACTGAACAAATTCATGAAATTCAAAGACCGTAAGGACATAATTTGCTTATCCGTTGAAAGCCACATCGAAGTAGCATGTGTAGAGTTGGAGCAAATTATTGTAGTAAGCGTATACAGCCCACCATCAGCTTCTTTTGAAATATTTGAAAATGTTATGGAGGACATTTTATATAAATTATCAAGATCAAATAAAAGTATAATGGTATGTGGAGACTTTAATGTTGACCTTTTAGAAGTTTACTCCCTCAGTACTAGATTGATTAATTTATTAAATTCTTATAATCTAAGGCCAATATTTATGGAACCTACTAGAATAACTGAAACCTCAGCAAAATGTATTGATAATGTATTTGTTTGCCAAAGTGAAAAAATTGTTACTAAAAAAATAATAAGCAATTTAAAATCAGACCACTTGGGTCAACTAATAAAACTAGAAAATCAAGTAAAAAATAATAATTGTAAAAAGAAAATAACTTACATACCTGTGAACACCAATCGATTTGAACGGTTGAAATTGAATTGGGATTCTAAACCATCACTTATTCACTCACTTAACAACCCAAATGAGTCGTATTGTAATTTTTTCAACAAATTTACCAATGCGTTCAATTCAATATTCACACCCAAATCGATTATGGTCTCAGAAAAACTTACCTTTAGTGAGTGGGCAACAGTGGGTATACATAAAAGTAGACAAAAGTTGTATGAACTGTATAGTGAAAAACAATACAATTTTAGCCAGGAGTTCAAAGAAAAAGTAAAAATTTACTCTAAAATATTTAGAAAAGTTTGTCAAATAGCAAAATCAAATTATATTAGCTCGAAAATTAGAAATAGTGAAAATGTTATAAAATCAACTTGGAATATAATAAAAAGTGAGACTGGAAAGGTCAGTACATACGTTAATGATTACAATTTAAAGATTAATAATTACTCAATCAAAAATGATGTTGAAGTGGCCCAAGCATTTGAAAACTTTTTTACTGAAATTCCAATCTCTACTACAAAGTGTTTAAACTCTTCTACTGTAATTGCTGAGTCATTACTAATAGAAAACGTATCTAAATGCAAATATAAATTTAACTTCAGCCACGTCGATGAAACAGATATTAAAAAAGCCTTTAAACTTTTAAATATTAAGAAAACTGCAGATCTCTGGGGCATTTCCGTTACAATTATTAAACCTTTGATTGAAACCATTGCAACAGATCTAGCTTTTATATTTAATGAATCTATTGATTGTGGTGTGTTTCCTGATCTAATGAAATGTAGTAAAATAATCCCACTGTATAAATCGGGTAGTAGGTCTGACCCCACTAACTTTAGACCAATATCAGTACTGCCTACATTCAGCAAAGTTTTTGAAAAACTTATTTTACATCAATTGCTTAGGCATTTTAATGGCAATGACCTGCTGCATTGTAAGCAATTCGGGTTTACTCGCGGCAGATCCACTACTGATGCCGGTGTAGAGTTAGTATCGCATATTTTTGATGCTTGGGAGAAGTCGCAAGACGCTTTAGGCGTTTTTTGCGACTTGTCAAAAGCGTTCGATTGCGTACACCATGAAACATTAATCAGGAAATTACATCACTATGGAATAAGAAACACCTCTTTGGATCTTCTTACCTCTTATTTGAGTGATAGGATACAAAGAGTTGACATTAATGGGAAACGGTCTTCGGGGTCTGTAGTTACAATGGGTGTACCGCAGGGTTCTATCCTCGGTCCTTTCCTATTTTTAGTTTATATCAACGACCTTCCTCATCTGGTCAAGAATAATCACGAGATTGTATTGTTTGCTGATGATACTTCATTAATTTTTAAAATGAAACGACATAACACTAATTTCGACGATGTGAATAATGCAATCTCAAAAGTAGTCCATTGGTTTAGTGTCAATAATCTTTTGCTTAATGAAACTAAAACGAAATGTATAAAATTTGCTCTACCTAATGTAAAACACGTTAAGATTGATGTAAACGTAAAAGGAGAAACGTTAGAAATTGTAAACAGTACAGTATTCTTAGGAATAACCTTAGATAGTAAACTTCAATGGGGCCCACACATAGATAAGCTATCGAAGAGACTTAGTTCTGCAGCGTATGCAGTCAAAAAAATCCGTCATCTTACAGACGTTGATACTTCTAGACTAGTCTATTTCAGCTACTTCCATAGTGTTATGTCTTATGGCATACTGCTGTGGGGGAACGCTGCGGATATTAACACCGTATTTGTGCTGCAGAAGAGAGCTGTTCGTGCAATCTATAATATGGGTCCCAGAGAATCCCTGCGTGATAAATTCAAAGAAATAAACATAATGACAGTACCATGTCAATATATTTATGAAAACTTGTTGTACACTCATAGAAATATCAATCTATTCCCTAAAAATAGCGACATACATAATATAAATACTAGAAATAAGGATAAACTCGCTGTGCCCAAAACTAGGCTACACAAAATTAATGTATCTTTTAAAGGGCAATGTATACGCTTCTACAACAAAACTCCTAGTGAGTTGCAAAAATTATCAGTAAATAAATTCAAACAAATTATAAAAACCTTGTTGTGCAAAAAGGCTTACTATAAAATATCAGATTATCTAGAAGATAAAAAAGCTTGGGACGGGTTTTGCTCCAACTCGAAAATTAACAACTAACAGGCTAAAGGTTTCTTCGTCGCTTCTTTACTTTGGTCTACATACCGAAGCGACAGAAATCAAAAATATCACTTTATTTCCGTGTCCGTGTTTAGTTTTACAATTTGACCTTTTCTAAGTGTACATTTATTGTATTTATGGAAATAAAGAGTTTTTGATTTTGATTTTGAATTAATTTCGTATATATAATTAGTTTCAGCCCGCGGCTTCGCACGCGCTTTTCAGTTAGCCTATGCACGACGGGATACCGTTTAGCTCCCTACAAAATTTTATTAAAACCCGTTTAGTAGCAGTTTAGGCGTAAAAAGGTAAAAGACAGGCTGACAGAGTTACTATCGTATTATATAATATTTGTATGGATACGATAATTTCCTTATTTTTTTAATGGCAGAAGCCTTTATTCACAAAGAAAATTATAATATAATTTACAATTGAAACAATTGAGCTAACTGCAGACTGTTGCAAACAATCTACAGGTAGCTCAACTGATCCATATCAATACCAGTCGGAAGCGTCCCCAAGACGCTGGCTGCATTGCCCCGCTGTATGGCAATGCTGATGCGCTGTGCCAGATACTGACCAGCTCTCGGGTCACGCGTCGCTTCGACCAGACGCTCAGATAATTTTTTGAAAACCCGAAGAGCCTCGGTACCCCACGGACCTAGGGTCTCGACTCCAAGAGGAGCAAATGTGTAGGCTCTGTCGAGACCTGGATATTTGCGCCTCTTGAGATCTTCGGCCAAATCTGCCGCCGCGCCTGCCCTCACGGATGTCCTCGGAAGATGGGAAGGCGCAAGTGTGTCGACGCATGTAGCGTCCCACACAATGGGCCTCCCCAACTCCCATGGGACTAGTGTCATACCGTCGGGCCTTTTACCATCGTCACGTAACAGACCATTCGGTTCGAGAATAGCTGGTACGTTAGCGGTGACAAAGGCCCGCTGGATGATGTCGTTAAGGCTGGCGTGGCGAGATATCCGACCGGCTGCCCTAGTACACGATAATCCGTGATGACCAAGCTGTTCGACAGCAGTACCGCACTGGCATTGATGAAGCGCGCAACACCTTGCACCCAACCGAAGACATGTTGCGATACGGAAAGTTACGGGATCCAATAAAGTACCAGTGTTATATGAAGGAAATGCTTGCAACCAATGTCCTGACTCCCATTTAGAAACGGCCAGGAGACGGGCACGATCCGTAGAGCTGGAGCACGTTTGTAACAAACAATTCCGTGTCAACTCACACAGAGGCCCGTCCCATTGCCGTTGGGACAAAAGTGATTTTGGGGGAGCAGCATCGGGGCAAGCATTATGCCAAGCCGTTCGAGCTTCGTCTAAAAATGAAATTTTTAATGACATTCCAGGCGGGACCAAACGAGAAGGCTTTAAAATTTTGTCAACTAAAGAACTAGTGCTGTAGACAGAAGACAAGAACGCTGGCAGGGCTACACTTGAAATTTTGCGTATACCTAAGCCTCCCAATTTGACAGGCAGGGAGGCCTGCGACCATGCCTTGTCATCTAAATCAATATTCAAAACCGATGATAAAGTATTCTTTATTATGTTGTCTAAGCCTTCCAAGAGCTCGCTGTGTTTCCACAGTTGACTACATCTCAAAGAATACGTAAATTTAGGTACAAATAGACAGAACCGAATAATTGTAAAAGCCATATGACTATTAATTTTGAGCAATCTGTCCGAAGTTTTATTGAAATTTTGAATTTTCTCATCTACAATTGACTGAAAAGACTCATCAAGAATTGGTGAACCAAGGAGTCGAAGTGTACATTTATCTACAACTGTAATGTTGGGGGCTAAACTATTGAATCTTCCAATGATATTGTTTTTGTCTACACAAGAGTCCGAAATAAAAAGCTCGCATTTTGAAAAATTTAATTCCAAACCTATTTTTTGAAATACGTCTGTGATGATTTTTAGATCATCAAAAACTGTGTTCACCTCTCCACCTAATGTTCCATCATCCAAATACCAAACATTGAGCTTGGATTGGAGACGTTGAATGATTGGTTGGATGGCAAGGCTAAATATGGCCGGACCAAGAGGGTCGCCCTGCTGACAGCCAACTGCGGACGAAATTACTTTGTTCCTGTAAATTAATTTTGACGGTGAACCATAACATTGCCAAAGAAAAGGGTAAATTTCTGGAATTTTGTCTTTAATTTCTTTTAGCAAGGCGCCCCTGTCTACGGAATTGAAGGCGTTTTTGACGTCAACCTTCAGTATTACCTCCCCATAATTTTGGTCTAAAAATGTACGAAGGGAATGTACTGCGGCCTCACAACCGCCTCGCGAACCAAAGCCTAGCTGAATTGGTCGGAAATAGTCGCCTAGATAGTCGGCTTCTTTCCGACAGCAGACTTTAGCCGCAAGGCGGCGGTAGGTTGTGCCCACAGCTATGGGTCTAATTCCGCCATCCTTCTTTTTAAGGGCACAAAGATTCGCACCGTAAAGGAGTTCAGTGATCTCGCTGTTGACTCGGCCTGACAACATCAGGTTGATTAGAGATGTCAGATCTTCCAGAAGGACTTCACCTGCATGGCCAGACCCTCCAGACAGAAGATCTTTTAGATGCTGTGGAGTCACAGCATCCAGGCCACCGGCAGAGCCACTCTGGAATGATATGACAGCTTTAAGCACGTCCTGGCTGGTCGTGCCCACAGCGACATCACACTCTTCCGGTGGATCGGGGAGTCGAATATTGGCCCCTGCGGGTGGATGCTTACTCTCAAGAGATATGAGGGTAGCATCGTCATTTGGTGCCATCGTGTCACTTGAAAATAGAATGCGAGAGGCACCTTTGATATCACCATCACTGAGTTTACTCTCAACAAGTCTGTAGATAGTAGACTCAGATAATGGTTTATTAGTTTTTGAATTTTGTTGTGTGTCCTGATCAACAATTAAAATAGGCTGACCTTCGCGAGCAGTGTACCTCACACAATTTTGTTTTATCCTAACCGTCATTGAAGATTTGTTCGCCAAATCTTTTTTTACATGCAGTACACTGTAAGGGAATACTAGTAAATGCTCCCAAGCTCGCTTGGTGTTTTTGGTTACAGCATTCCTAATGGCCTCTGAGAGAGCGGAAGCGACAGAGATGCGGGCACCTCGAGGAATACGCTTTAAAATAGGGGTAGTAGTTTTGTACTCACTCAGAACTTTCCAAAAAGGGCGTGTGTCAGCCACATAATCCGAATTTTGCGTCAAAATATCTACCGCTACTGCAACCGGAGCAGACAACGGGATATTGGGGTCCTTATGCATTCTTGCTTTATGAATTTTGAGGCCTCTCTGTCCCTTGAAAAAGCGAGCCCGGGGACATTGTGTGCACTCTAAGAGAGGCTGCACAGACACGATGGGATGGGTCTCCGTCACATTCCTAATTGCAATCAACGGTTGCGTGCATTGTATAATTTCCTCAACAGTCGCTAGAAATGATGGACAATTTTAGCGGCTCGCTACGCTCGCCATTTTTTTTACTTTGGCCTTCTTCTCTTCCTCAAATTTTCCCACCACCCCAATCTCAATAATTATCGCAGCTCGCACCGTCGCTAGCGCCGTTATATCGTATTTTCTATCACAAATTTTGCAATCGTCTCCAAAAAGTCTTTATAATTTTAAAGGCTCGCTACGCTCGCCATTTGTATGTCATTTTTGCTTTATTTTGTCTCATAAATTTTGTAATAGTAGCTAAAAGAAATTTGAAAATTTCGTGGCTCTCTCCGTTCTCCTATTTTATATATACTCGTAAGTATAGTCTTTTCTTTCACAAATGCTTTTAAATTTTCAAGGCTCGGTCCGCTCACCACGTCGTTTTTACTTCGACTTTTCACTCAAAAAATTCCAAAAAGTAGCTAAAAAATCTTAAAAAATTTCGAGGCACCTTTTACTCGCCATTTTTATATTGTCTTTTCTTTCGCAAATTTCCCAACCGTCGCTAAGAATTGAAAATTTTTGAGGCTCGCTCCGTTTGCAGTTTTAATATCATCTTTTCTTCCTTTTCTATCACAAATTTCTCAATCGTCGCCAAAAAGTCTTTATAATTTTCAAGGCTTCCTCCGCTCGCCGTTTTTATGTCATCTTTGCTTTCTTTTCTCTCACAAATTTCGCAATCGTCGCTAAAACAATTTTGAAAATGTCAAGGCTCGCCCTGCTCGCCCATTTTATATGAAAGTATGGTCTTTTCTTTCACATATGTGTACTGTATTGTTATTGCATGTGTTTGGTAAATAAATATTTATTATTATTAAATGTCCCACTCGGCGCTAAAACGTCTTTTAAATTTTAGAAGCTCGCTCCGCTTGCCATTTTCTTCATCTTCACTCACAAATTTTTACACAAGGTAGCGGTTCTCATACTTTTTTAGCGACGCAACCCTTTTGGACATCGAAATATTTGACGGAGCCCTAAAATAAGTTCGTTGCCTACATGAAAAAATGGAGCGGAGCGAACCTCGAAGTTATGAAAGATTTATTAGCGACGATTGGGAAACCCGCGCCATCCGCGCGTGACTCGATGATTTATTTTGTAAAATAATAATAATGCTGGACAATCGACACAGCAGCATCTAGCCCCAAGCTAAGCAGAGCTAAACAAGCTAACAAAAAATAAAGTTTTTATTAGTATTTCTAAAAATACTAATAAAAACTTTATTTTTTGTTTACTTGTGATTTTAACCCTTTCTCAGAACTTTGTCAAAATGAAAAAACAAATCAAACCTTGGATCCGCCCTTGATGTAGTTAAACTAAATGCCTTTAACGTGGTAAGTGATTATTTTATTAAATAACTAACTGACCCGCAGCGATTTCATTCGCGTGTTCTAATACCTACCCCAAGTGATGTTGGTTTCCATTGTAAACTATCAACGCCAAAGTTTTACAACCAATCCTTTACAATTTTTAAGTTATTATGAGAAAACCTATAAATCCCATTTCGTCCTTCTAAGAATACTTATTCGATTACGACCCCATTTTAACTACCTACCTTAGAATACGAATTTGAACCGTTCTTAGCGATTGCCTACTTTCTAAAAGTTATTATAAAAATGACCTTTGACCCCCTTAAAATACGAATTTCCAAATATCCGTTTTTAATGGGTGCCTACGTCTTAATAGAAACCTCCATGCAAAATTTCAGCTTCGTAGCTCTTCTAGTTCCTGAGATCTCGTGATATGTCAGTGAGTCGCCTAACTTTGACTCCACACCATTGACCTTTAGGGAGTGATTTCAAAAAACCCTGAAACACGTGTCTGTTTATTTTAAGTCTTTTTTCTACGCTACAAATTTTGAAGGGCCAACAATTACGGTTCTGATGTTATTTTAAAAATGACCTTTGACCCCCTTAGAATACGAATTTCCAAAAATCCGTTCTTAGCGGGTGCCTACGTCCTGAAAGGAACCTCCATGCAAAATTTCAGCTTCGTAGCTCTTGTAGTTTCAGAGATCTCTTGATGAGTCAGTTTTATTTTCTCTTTTATAACTATAGATTAACACTCTTGTCGCCTGAAACACAGGATTACCAAGTTCAGGCTAATTACACGGTAGGTACAGTGTGGATTTTTGGTACGGGACAGTGAGGGGAGGTACCCTAACCGTTATAGTTACGGCAAACGTTCCTAGGAGACCATACATAACTTTTTAGATATTCTAACTACATTCACAGATTTTGGACAAAATGTACAGTCAGCAAGAAAATGGTAATTTAACACAAAAACTTTTTTGATGCCAATCGATCCTGTTTCTTATAACACTAACTGCCCCTCCCCGTCTCAAAAATCCACCCTGTATGTATTCGTAGTGCACTTCGGTACCTATGTAGGTAGGTATTGTCTATTGCACTGCACCCTGTTTAATAGCATTAGATGAATGTACCGCTGTAACTCACATAAGTGATCTAGATAGACCCTACCAATACCTTAATTCAGTAATCCATTAAATTTTATTGCAATAGTGCCATTTATTTATCTAAAATGCAGTCTATAAATAGAATTTGGTACCTACAAAAAGATAATTCGTAGAGGTGCTACGGGCTACGGGCTTCGACTTTGCTACGAGTTTAGCCATCTAGCGAATAGCGATGAACTTTTACACCCTTTATGAGACGCGTTTCGTGCGACATCTTGTGACTTGTTTTGTTTGCATCTTTTCGTACGCTGATGTAGATGGCAGCACCAAATGACCTTGACAATGCTTTGCTGTCATTGTCATAATACCTAAATGTCATCAATCCTCGGAAAAAAACAATCACCGTTCGTTTTTCGTTCTTTTCTTTTCATTTCATTCATTTTTGTTTTGATTCATTTCATTCCTGATTTGATTTGATTTGAGAACTTTGTTGAGATTTCATTTCATTGATTTCATTTACATGTCATTTACCAAGTTCGAGTTGCGCGATGAGCTGCGTTGCGTGCTCTTCGAATTATTACGAAATTATTGATTTTTGCGTTGTGTTGTAACTTGTAAATATTTTGTAGAAAGTTTGGTTCAACGTGATTTGAGGCATTCTATCTATTATTTTAACTAGCTAGTACAATGGGCAAAATTGATTATGCGATGTTTGTGCGAATTGTAGCTGTTGTATTTTCCGTAAGTAATATCGTAACTATTTTTTATTAACCTTTGATCTGTGTTGGTATAGGATCCTGACAGACTTGTTCGTATGTGTTTGTTACGGATCCTTATCATTAGTAAACCTGTCGAATTTTACGATTTTAAGCTGTATTCTTACACAAATACGGTATAAAACACTACGAAAAATAAAGTAAATGAATGAACCTACCACAGTCAATAAATCTTTTATAAATTATTCAAATAGTTTTTCGACTATGAGCTGTCAAAGTCACTCATCAACCGTTACGAGTACGTGAGTGTCGCTCTGTGAGAAAAGTTTGTTATTGGTGTTTATTTATTGAATTTGGTAAGTAAATGCTACATTTTATTGCTTCTTTAGTATTTTTTAAGTCATGTAAGTTCAATTTTGATAAAAACCCAATTGTTACTTTCAAATTATTCGAATCACAAAGTAACCCATAAGTTTCAGACCAACATTTCGTTATTTTCTTTCAATAGTTTTGTTGATATACTAGCTTGTATATTTTTGTAATTTATATATTTTGTCTGAAATTTTATGAAGATTCTGGATATCTATTTCAAGGTACGCAATAATTCCAAAATATTTATCTAAATGTATTTTTTCAGAAACATCTATTGGTTTGAATTGAAAAACGCACTCACACATACGCAAGTTCAAAATGGCGGACGTGTATACGTACATGGTTATAGCCATTTTGTAGTCTGCTGTGTATGATACGGATCCGGACAGAGATACAGGGGATGCTACTTTTTACGATTTCATTGTAATTAGAGATTGTTATAGCCGGTTTTCAAATATTTATATAATTATAATAGATAATAATTAATAACTAATAAATAATAAATTTTATAAATATTATTTATTTATTAGACGACCTCTGTGGCGCGGTCGGCGAAGGTCCGCCTGCGACTCAGGAGGTTGCGGGTTCGATTCCCGCCTCGGGTCAAATATTTGTACGATCTGCAGATATTTATTAAATTTCAAATAAATGGCTTCAGTAGTTGCTGATATATCCAAAAGGGAAAATAATATTTACGATTAAAAATATTTAGCTAACTGCAGACTGTTGCCAACAGTCTAAAGGTAGCTCAACTGATCCATTAGTAGTTAGTAGGAGTTCCTGTAATAAATTATGTAAGATAACAACACAAAACACTGTTACCTATACTTAAGTTTTTTCTTAGCTGAAATAAATATTTTGTACCTTTACTATTTTTGTTTTTGTTGGAATTATAGTCAATAATACCTACTGATACTTTTATTAGGTAAATCTGTGAATAAAAGTAAAACATCCTTTATATCTGTCAGGATCCGTAACATACACATGCTACTGATTCTTGACTGAATCAACAGTAAGTCAGGATCCTTATCATGCACAGACGAACCCATTTGAAATGCACACACACATGCACATCTATCATAGCCCCAAGTAACTTCTCATTCCACTATTGGGTTTATTTATTTATTATTTTGTAGCTAATCCAATAAAATTAGCAGAAGTATGATGTATCGTTAGAAAGCCCTATTTTTGTAGATTATGGTTATGTTCTGACATTCGAAAATAGTCTATGGTAGATTGCGTGTAATTGCTTTGAAAATAAGCTTGCCTATGGGCAGTTGTTTCGTGTTTATCAATTTAAAAAAGGTTTCCCTATCTAAATGTATTTTTTTTTATTTCGAAATGGATAACAAAATATATTTTCTAAATAAATAACCAATTAACATCATCTTACGCTAAGATTTCACGAGTAAATCGTCATGTAAAGTAGCGTCGTAAAAATGAGGCCAATGGCGGACACTCGCAAAAACGTCACACAGACAGGGGTGGTCTCTTTTGCACTGTTTACGCAGACCAAAGGTTAATAGTAATAATCAGTTTTCACTGCAATAATAGGGCAAGGTGTAATTTAATAACTGATGCATGCCTAGCGTGACAGTCAGAGCGTCGTCGTCGTCGTATCGTGTGGTTAATGATTTTCACTGGTCAGCTGATCAGTGCTATGTATTGTTTACCTTGTGTACGTGAACCAACCATGCGTGCTCTGTATTTTCACTAAGTTTATAAGCTACAAAAAAGTTAAAATCACTACCTACTGGCTGGTATAGTAGGTTCTCATAAATAAGAACTGTATTTTTCTATTTTAGGTATCTGCAGTGACAGCATTCTCATTTGCTATGATCCGCCTGCTGAACCCCAACTTGTTCTACGAGCAGGAACTTATCGGAAGCATGTTAGGTAACTACAATCTCTGACCATTTAATCCAGCCCCTCGCCACTAAGGTCACTCTATCCCCAAGCTTTAGGTGAATGTCAAAGGTCATAATATGTTTCTGTCCACAGCACTACACTACTTTGTGTGTGGACTGATTGTTGTAACATCAGTGATTGGCTTCCTGAACAGTGGCATCGTGATGTTCCGTTCCTCGAGCCTGAACAACAACAAGAATATCACCAAGTGGCTGCTGTTCGACTCCTTGTTTGAGACCGCGCGGGTCCTCTACCTGTTCATATCGGAAGTACTGCTGCGGAGCGTGGGGACTGTGCATATGTATGATATGATCCTCGGGGGAGCTCAGTACTGTGAGTACATAAATACTGCCAAGTAAAATGATTAAAATAATTTATCGGGTATATGGAAAAGCTGAGCTAAGAAAGGCTGATGATAGATGGCCTCCAAAATAAGCTTATTGGAACTTTAACCTCGTGGCCAAGCTTTATCTAAAATTCTACCAATTTTTAGTTATTGTTTAGATGTTTGTTACCTCTCTTCATGACAACACTTCTGCATGGTTGGGAATTTTTTTTATTCATTCTTTATAGAGAGAGTTCTAGTTCTGGATTAATGTATAGGCTACTTTTATCGCGAAAGAATGTGTGCCAAGCTGCGGACAGAAGTTAGTAGAAAATACAATTCTTCATATCCCTCTAGTTCTAAGAAGCTCAATAATGAATTTGTCTCTTTCAGTATTGGACTCATTGCTGTACTGTCAAGTGATTCTCAAAAAACAATGAGGAAGGCTTTCCCTGCACTCTTCTGTCCTGCTTTTCTTCCCTTATTCCCATAGACTATGATATGATATAAATGAGGTAGCTATGTAGAGGCTAGTGTAGACTTAAGCAACTGATTAGGAACTCCCATAGTGAATGACTACTTTCTTATCAGTAGATTGTTATGAGTCATTTTGAGATTAACAAGCATTTATGGATTCTCAAAGAGTACCTACCCTAAGTTAATGTGATTGTATGACTTAGTTTACATCTCCTATAAAGACCACAATATAAGTTGGTTTGGAGCTGAAGATCAAATTAATTTGATCTGAATATTCTTATTGCAAGATCTCCTTTCTAAGCACTTAAAAAGTGTGGTGGGTGAAATATCACAGGTTTAAATAAAGTTCTGTGCATAGGTCATAGGTATAGGGACATCTATGGTGCTACATATGACATAAGCCACATAGATGATTTATTAAATAGCTCTCCAATCATTCCATTTTGAGGCAATAATTTAAATACAAAAATACCCCTTTTTTGTAAGTATCTCATATTGAATTTGATCCTTATTGTAAGATTGAAAACACAGGTCAATTGATGTTAATGTCCTACGTACACACCGTACCATTATCTGTCTGTCTCATTATAAGATAGTTGTCTATAAGCCCACACTGTGTTAACAGATAGATACTTATAATACATACAGAGTAGGAACCATATTATTACAGAGTAGGAGTATACCTATTGTCTTGCTCTTCCTATAATACATTCTTGATTATTTTGCATTCCAGACTCTTGATGCAAGTACCTAACTTACTGTAGGCAAATTGAAAGCTTTCAAAATTTATTTAGTCATAATTTTGTGTAAGTACCTGATGTCAAAGCTTTTTATAAATCTTAAATTATTTTTTGTTATTTTGTATAAAATATGGTTTAGAACCTTTAATTAATCGTACTTAATCTTGCCTACTCAAGGACATTTTAAAGTTATTTGTTTTAAGTATTTAGTTTAAAGACATTCTTGTACCTTTAACAATGGTACCAATTAAGATGTTGTAATGTTATTTAATCTTAGGCACATAATGTAATGTAATGACTGATATCATTAACATTGTCTTACTTACCCACCGATAGTTATATTTACTAATGGATTTGCGTCACAGCGCAGTATTATTTATTATCTAGCCAGTAGTTAACAACCTCAAGTCCCAGCTTAGGAAATGATTTTAAACCAGTAGCAGGCTTTATGGTCTCGGTACTTGGGTCTTATCTGTGACTTACACGGCAGGTTGTTAATATTGATATAGAAACAATATTTGCCTTTAATTTAGGTAATAGACGTTCAAAGATCTGAACTAGTATTCTGAAGATATCCTTATTTGTTGGTTTGCAAGCTAACACTTTTTTCTGTTTATAGCAGTATTTTTGTGAACAAAATAGATACCTACATTCCCTAAAATTGTTATTACTACCTAGTTATAAAACTGACTAGTCAGCAGAAAATCAAGGCCTATTTTTGTATTTATTCGGTTTACTTCCTGTGAAAGGGGAACAAAGAGAAATAAAAGTTCATACTTTATAATGAATCTTTTAATGAGTGAGTCTGTCCAAAAATATAATGCATATGCCCCTATTAACACTAACTTGCTACAGAATTACAAAGTGCACTTCGTTCTCACTTCCTTACACTAGACAAGGCGATAGGCAGGCGGCAGGCCATCACACTATATGTGCCTACAATACAAGGCTACACAAGGCTTGTAGTGAACCCGCACACATTCATAAGGAATTCGTAAAACTACGATAGTTTTTATAGTAGCATTAAACATAGGTACTTTAATGGATTCATAAATCTCAAAAAATGCAGCACAGTCGTTTCTCTCAGTGGACTCAATAGGTAATCTTTTTGTACCCGCTACTGACAAAATCGTTCACCAGTTCTAAACACAACTGACACAATGCGCTGCAAGATTCTGCTAAATATATCTACACTTCACTGACGGAAGCTTTCTACACATGAGCTTTGCTTATATTCTAGTTTTGCCGTTAGTTTACATCACCTTGGCCTTGGCTAAGTAAGATTCACAAACAATACTAACAGCGACTATCATGTTAGAGCTGTTTATGTCGTAAACCTAAGGAGGCAAAGATTTCCGTCAAATATTAGTCAACAACGCTTTGTTCCGAGTCGTTAACGTAACGATAATGAACCCCCGACGGGTGCTGCATTGTCTGAGAACACGGTCGTCAGGTTCACGGGACACGTGAGGAGTGCCATGCCACCTACCTCATTGTACAATACGCTAACTCGAAGCCACTCTCAACAACAAACCTAACACACACTAACACCATCCTGTAACAACTTATTTGTTCAAAATCAAATCTTACACATTAGTCATCGAGTTTATTTTACAATGTTATAGTTCATACGAAATGTTAAGGCGAATTAGCCCAAGATGAGTTCATCTACATTAATATAAAATAAACCTTTGTTCTGAGAACTCTAATGACATTTTAGGTAAAGTAATGGATGAAGAAATGATACAAGCGGCAAAATGCGTTCAAGCTTACTTTATTACGACGAATATAATTTTACCCTGTACATTTTAATATTGCCAATAAATCAAGCACTCTGAATATTTTAAATGCAATGTTGGTGACCATACCTCTACCCCTGCGGTCCTAATACCTACTTAGATATTTTGCACCTTGCTAGTTGAGATTATTTACTCAGAAACAAACTCAGCCTGAGTCAGTAAATAAAGTAGTTGAATCTACTTTGAAATAAAGAAAATAGAAAGTAAATAAATAATAATGCATTCTTTACAGACATAATAATCACTATTTAAAAGGTTGGGAATAATTTTAAACATTCAAAAATAGAGTTTTCTACGTTACTTCATGAAACTAAAGAAATTCTAATATAATCTTATTGCTTTAAGTATGAAAATACTATGAACTCTTTCATAATGGCACTTCATAAATTTGTCAATTTAAGTAAATCAGAATCAACTGCAACTATTCAAAAATACGTTAATATGGCGGTATGTACTTCACATAACGCTTCCTAAACTAGAGATCACACAATCTTTGCTATATTATATTATCTCGAATAAAATGCATAGGTATATCGTATAACTGTGAGATTGTACTCATTGCATATATTCAACCTCCAGCCGATAAATTCAATAGTCACAACCTCTCTACTGTGTACAAACTGTTTGAGTGAATATTATGCAGACTTTGAATATATTACAATTAAGCCTGAGGTGTCCCACTGTACAACTAATTACATTATAATATGACAAACTATTCGGGACGTACATTTACTCATATGCGTTCATATAACGCGCTATGAAAGCATAATTTCTACGACTATTTTAGTACGTATTTAGAATACCCATGAAAATAGTTCCACGGGGTCGGCGGCTCTCGGGTGACAAGAAGAAAGATACATCATCGCATCGCCAAAGCAAAGTCTGCACACACCTTAAGTATAATGTATAATATAGCATAAAGTTATATACAGCGAGATAATACATTTGAGATCTAATACATTAAGGAACTTAGATAACGACATTCAAACACAATACACCAAAACGAAACTAAACTTACGTAAATAATAGCAACTACGTATCTACAAATTATTAGGTATTTGTCATGAATTTAATACAGTAATGCGAGTTAACATATTCTCTTACCCTATGAGATAATATCATTGTCAAATACAGAGGAAGTTAAATTATAATTGGTAGTTTGTTTACCGCGGACGGACAGACGTTTTTTGTTTGTTTATTTTTGTAAGTATATTCATAGGTAAAGAAAATATGCGTATTATTTTGCTAGATGAAAGATCAGTCAACACTATAATCAGCCGCAGCTGAAAACCCATACATTTCTGTATATTTTTATAGATGGAACAATATTACGACAAAAAGCCACAGCATAATTATTAGGCGACGCTCGCGGCAGGTGATCATCACTTGACGAAGCAGTGGTGCTAAGCTTTAGCTTGGATTTATCCGAACGCATCAGTGCTGTGGCACCCCCGCACTCAAGTACGCGAGCCGTCTGCACACAACAACATTCAATTGACAAACTTAATAGCTTCCCCCACCATGATATTCCATCAACAGAGATATGTCGCAAGTCTTACAAATAACTTAGTCCTACTAATTAATCATAATCCTAGAAATAACAATCTACATTTTATTAACAATCTAGAGTGGAGGATAATCTCCAAACACTTTGTTTTACTAATTTCACTTGCACGTGATGCTCGAGTCATGTTGGTTTTTACATTTTCGTTGTTGATTTGCGAGTAAACTGTATCAAAGTTTTATAAATCGATTCACGCCGAACGTTTTTGTAGCCTATCTTATAAAAATATAAATAATTTAGGCCAATCTTGTAACACGTTTTAAAAAGAAATGTTTAGTAATCATTACATTATCAGAGACAAGCGCAAGGGATCATATTAGTTCATTTAAGGCCTAAGAAATCTAATAATATCCCAAATTTAATAACTCAAAAGCGCACGGGGTCATATTAGTTAATTGAAGGGCCGTTGACACAGTGCTAACCTGTCTGCTTTGTTAATTTGAGTTCTCTAGAGATACTACGTCCGGGGTCCCCCTAGAAGTTCTGCATGGTGGTTCTCTTGAGCTGCATGGCGTCCAGGATGTGCTGCCGCTTGCGCAGGTAGCGCGCGCGCAGCTGCTCGATCTCGGCCTCCATCTCCGCGTCCAGCCGCGCCACGCACAGGGACAGCTCCGCCTCGCCCAGCATGCACAGCTGTGGGGATACAGTGCTTTATTCACGTACATATCACTAATGCCTAGTTCTATGTGAAAGCAACCCCAAGGGGTAATTTGGGCGATGCGACATTTGTCTCTCACCTCGGACGAAGGGGAATGTGAGGTTCAGTATTGACTTACAACTCGATACCTAACATTTTTGCCGTCGGACCATGTAAAGTATTAGTGTCAGTATTCAATCAGGTAACGAGTGAAGCATCATTTGCTACCTGACTGAATACAAGGTCTCATTTAGACGGCACCGTTGTCGTAAATCTTAAGCATTTTTCGCCCTAAGTGTACTCAGCTAACTAATACCAAAGCCTCGGTATCGGCTATGTTGTATCCAGGTACACGAGCAAAGCCACAGGCAGGAGCTACTTCGATTTCGTAATGACAAACTAATCTAAAATACAAAAGAAACGCATGTTAGTACTTTAGTTAATCTATTTTAGACCTTTGAGACCCTTTTACACAACAAAACACAATATTGCAGCAACAAGTCTGTTAGTACATTAGTGGCTTCACGCAGTGTGACATAATTATATGGAACTATCACTATATATTTTAAAACTTAATAGTAAGATTAGCATCCAGTAACGGGGTCTAGAACAAAAAAGCCAGCACCGCGACGAGCACACCCGTTAGTAGGTTAGACGTGAAGGCAGGAGGCAGCAGGCGGCGCGCGGGCGCGCGACACTTACGCGGCGCGGTTAGGGCTAGCAGAGTGACGACGTGCAGCTGACTTACGAATTCGAAGTTCCCTTCCTCCACGAACGCACGCTGGAACGACAGCGCCGGGTTCGCCTCGCCGTCTGCTTCGCCTTCCGCGCTGAAATGTGATAATGTTTTGTTACAAACCTGTGAAATGTTACACAGATCGAGATCAGTGGATGTATAAGAATCGCATCAATCATCAAGTCGCTAGCTCTCTGGCGCCAATCCGATGACGATGATGTCTCGGCGCTGGACTTTCAGACTGGACTGTGATTTAACTCAAGAGTACTCAGACATTAAGGTGTATTGTTTCATTATAATAAGCGTCGTGTGTCCCACTATAGGGCAAAGGCATGTCCCTGCTCACTGCACGCACCTCGGCCTGCCTCGGCGGCGGCGCGGCGGACCGAGGAGGCGTGGCCGGTACGAAGTCGTCACAACAATTATGAAAAGCAGGATTGTGATGCATTGGTTAATTATTTGATGGCATCTTATGTCAACAGTACCTAACGGGGTTGTCCCCCGCGGCCCGGCTGTCGACGCTCCCGTTGCTGGGTATGAGATGGTTGCCCTCCTTCTTGTCGAAGTGTTCCAGGAACAGCGGCCGGTACTTGGGCTTGTTCGTGTCCATTGGGTCTGTGTCGTGTCCTGGAGAACGTATGCTCATTTTAATTCACAAACATTACTTTCTAGGGGGATTTTTAAGGAGAAAAACGAGTGCTTAGCGTGTTTATCCATCAGGTAAATTGATTTTGACGGACAAATGGCGGAACTAAACTAAGGAGACGCTTTGCTGAGGCGACCACGCCAACAAACAGCTGCTGAGATCAGACTCACAAAAGGTGTAAGTTCAGAGAACATCACTGATGTAGCTGGCAACAATCAAAGGTAGAATATTGGGTTCGCTATTTGGTGTATGGGGCAACCATTAGGGTTTTTTTTTTGCAAAAAATAAACAAATGAATTATTATTTATTTAATAAATGGACATAATATTATACTAAAGATGCACAATACAGTCCTATGATAGAAAGATGTCAGATGTCGAGATAGATAGATAGAAAATACACCACACATAGACAGGAAATAATATAGAGAAAAAGCTTAGAATTGATGAGAGCCATCTTTTCCAGGCAACCTTGGGATGGACTGGACATGAAAAGAACAAAATAGACGGTGGCACTGAATAAATCTGTTAAGATACGCCGAATGCACTACATATTATAATACCTACATAGCCTACAAACATTATAGTGAATTTACATGAACCTAAAATAAGGCTGTCTAATTTTTGCCAAGGATAAATAATGCGATGTCGAATTGTCAGTGCAGATCGTAGTTCCCCCACTTAGTTAATTTAGTCCCACAATTAGGAGGTACATACCCAGCATTGTGTAGCATTTGGCACGGTTACCTGTGCGCGGTGTCATTTTCGTGAGTAATAATTAGAATGATGAGCGAGTAGTTAGATTGATGCATGTAGAGTGGACTCACGCTTCATAGTCTGCAGGTCCGCGTCCGGTTCGTTGATGACCATGGTGCCCAGGTCGTGCGCCAGGTCGGTGGAGTCGCGGTGCGGCACCAGCGTGCCGTCCGTCACCGCGCGCATGGTCGCCTCGTCGTACGTACCCGTCTGCTGTATAACAGTTACAATGCACAGTTAGTACCTCCTCGCCTCTGCTACGCTGTTGAAGCTACCTCTGGAAGATGGGAGCAGGAGAGGATTTTTGAAAGTTTATCGTTCTCGCATATCCAACCTGAAATAAAGCATACACTAGCGACATCTAACCGTCACTACCAGAACTAGAGAGACAGCGTATAAAGAAACCTTCGATCAACAGATCGAACGCGGAGCTAGGTGCGTACACTTACTTCAGACTACGTCTGCTAGATGGCGTTAAGAGTGCTATCTTCTCTAACATAAATAAAAAAATATATTTTCAATTTTAAGACATTAACCTTTTCAACGTGTAATGTTACTACACATTTTAATTATTTACTAGAAAAACTTCAATTAATTATGAAGGTAAGCGGGTTAACTACGAACCTAGTTTGTGTTGGAAGAACACCAACTACTTAATACGTATTTGTTCTACTCATTTCTGATAAATAAAGTAGCAACTATTACTGCTACTATAATATTTAAGGTATCTAAGGAAATAAATAATTTTTGATTTTCTCTTAATCGGCACACGTACATTAGCTGCTGAACATGCTTTTCCCAAATAAAAGATTTTAGCCATTAACAGCACGCTTGGCCGGCGGGTTAGTGATCGCAACGCGGTGATCAAAATACACAGGAGGAAGCCGCAGGCCCTTCCTCAAGTAGGTTCCTGTATTCAACTCTTACAACACCCATAGTTAAAGCCCCCACCCCACAGCCGCGATTTTGGAGCGCGTCTTGTCTCGCGCTATTTGTTGCGATATTTTTTTATGACGCATACGATCTTACACATGCTGCGATTTCGAATTTGGCGCGCAGCGTCTATAAATCGCGCTTACTAAAATGCAGCGGAATCGCCAACAAATCGTGCGAGACAAGACGCGATTCAAAAGAAGGCTTGAAGCTGAAGCTTCGAAGGCTTTAAGGTGTGAATTGTTACGGCGCAACCGCCACGGGCGGCGGCCTATCTGTCTAAATGTCTATGTAATAAGTAGTAAGTACCGGTTGTGTGTGTGCGCCGAAGGTCTTGGCATTGTTGGTTTGGTGCGCGTTCCGGAAGGCTTGCGTCTCGCGGATCTCGCGCGCCTCCGCTATCATCGTGCTCAGGATGGTGGGGTTCTTAGCGTTACCTGCGACATATCATTACTATTCAATTACATGCACTATAATCACCTTCTTAGATGAACACATCACTGCTGGACATTGGCTTCCCCAAAAAAAAAAAATATTTTGCAAAATTTTTGACATAAAATTATACAAGAAAATAGATCAAATTCGGATGAGAGTGACAAGCACTTTGTCATTAGGACGTGAAAAGTAGCAACTCAGTAGGTAAGTACCTATAAATTCGTGGTTGAGTAGGAACTCGGCCGTGGCGCGCTCGTCCGGGATCTTCACGAGGCACTGGCTCACGAAGTCTATGAACTCCGGGGACCACTGGTCCGGCTCCCTGCAATAACCACATACTATCACATTCTGACTTAGTTTACTTAGGGAATTAATATTATAAAAGAAAGCATACAATAAAACGAAAGAATACACGGCCAATTGTTAAACTTTTAGCCTGAAAAATCACGGGTTAGTAATTCCTCTAGTAAACTGGTTTATAGTAAAATGTTTTTGGAAAATAGTCAAAAACAATAACAAAATCTTAAATTTAACCCATTACAAGTCAAAGGCTTTTCCCCTTCCATATTTTACGGTATAAGTAGATAGATAAGTTGTAAACACATGTCACATGACAGTGGATAGTCTTAGGTAGTCAGAGTACTTTTTTGCGCAAAATCTTCCCAGGGGCTTCGAGTGCCCACAGCATGTTGCGGATAAAAGAAAGATACGAGATAGAGTAAAATAGTAGTATTTACCTGAAGGAAGGCGGCGGTTTCGTAGGAATCATGAATATGGCCCTCATGGGGTGTATGTCCCCGTAGGGCGGCTTGCCCTCCGCCATCTCCAGCGCAGTGATGCCGAGCGACCAGATGTCCGCGACGCAGTCGTAGCCTATTTCCTGGATCACCTCGGGAGCCATCCAGAACGGAGTCCCGATCACCGTGTTGCGTTTGGCCATTGTATCCTGGAATGTGTTTAATCGGTAAATAGAGGTACATAACCTTGTATTTGTAAGGACAGGTATGCATTAGACGAGCGCGAGGTAGTAGTGCGTCGTCGAGCGCACTCCTGGCGCGGGTGCATATGCCCTGCGACTGCAGGTAGGGCTCCGGTATCGGCGATGCATATCTCATTTATCATCAGGCCGGCCATCTGCTTATTCCGTCTGCTACTTGAACACATCTGAAGTCATCATTATGGGCATATTTTATTTGCTCCTGATTATAATAAAAGGCACGGTCCTGCGCCTCTTAGCCACATCTATCGATGCTCCGCAAAGTGTACTATTATTGTCACACTAATAATATAAACACGAAATTTTGGATGTTTAGATGTATGGATGGATAGATGAATGAATTTTTGTTATCTATATTCACGGCAAAAAAGCTGTGTGACAAAAATTGTTACTCTGTATCGTAATTTGTCGCGGTCTAAGGCCCGTGTTATGAAAGCCTGCTCAGTCATCGCTCTATACTTGAGTAAAAATTTTCTATGACATAAGCGTTGCTCAAGCATAGATAGATGACTGAGCCAGCTACATAATACGGACCTTACTCACTCAGAGGCAAAGTTTACCGTCTAGCGATCCGATGATATACTCGTACACTTAGATAGATGATAGGAAATAGGATACATATAAATAACGGTATCCTTTACTAGGGGCTCACCGTGAGCTGTCCCGCGACGCCGAAGTCGGCGAGTTTCGCGTGTCCCTCCGTGTTCAACAATATGTTCCCTGCTTTGATGTCGCGGTGGATTTTCCGCCGCCTGTGCAGGTATTCAAGGCCCTGGAAACATAACGAGTAATCAAAATGCGGAACTTGTCACACATCACTTAATCCCAAACATTAAATGGTTATTTATTAGGAACACTTTGTATGTACGAGTGTGTGTATACTTGCGGGATATTCATCATTATTTCATGAAAACACAAATGTTGCACAAAATTACAACTAGGTTTGCAGAACGATGAAGTTCTCATACTAAAGTAATTTTTAAATTTGTTTCTAACCTTCAGTGTATCACAGAGTATGGTTGCTATTTCGTCTTCTGATAAAGTCTTTTTCCTAAGCCTCATTATGTCCGACACTGAGCCAGCTCCGCAGTATTCCATCACAATCTGAAAATTAGAAAAGGTTATAATTATTTTTTGTTAGTTTATTTATGTCTGTGGTCTGCCACCCGTGTCTTGACACGCGCCAAAGGTCCTGTCTGTAAGCCAGCGTTACTCTACTTTTTGTGGAACAACATTATGCTGAGACGGGACCTTTTGGTTCGCACACACACTTGCTGCTATTAGAACTAGGTAATATTTATTTCGTAATATTCTTAAGAATATAGGTACCTATACATGTAATAGTTGCAAGCTGTACTAGTGAACTAATAAATAAATTTTCTTTCTTTCAAAAGGAAACTATAGCAATCACTCAGTAAGAAATAGTTTTAATTACTTTGAAGCCTCGAATTCCAGAAGCCGGTGGCGATCCATTGAGGTCAAGGCCGACTTCAGGGGTTGTGTTGTGTTGGAAGCCTCAATTCATTCATTAGATTATTTAGCTAAGACGTATTTTCGAATGTTGTGCCTTCTTTTTTCTTTGTCATTTTAGCCCGTTTGCACCCACTGGTATACAAAGTGATTTTTTTTGGAGGGGGCAGTAAGGAGAGGTACCTAACCGGTGTAGCTACAGGACAATGGTCTTAGACTATCCATAATTTTTAGATAAATTTACATCCCCATTTCATCCCAAACTTTTTTTGCGATTTCTGACTTATTTAAATATCTATGAATGCAGTTTAAATTGTTTTTTTAAATTAAAATAATGTCTTCTTTCAGTGAAATGTTCTACATATCTACAATATTCAAGGTACTTTCCCTCCATGTGGCATACCCGTAGGACACCCTGTATAGTACACCAAACCTCAGTTGGTGCGATAGAAGATTTTGATCAGTCTAAGATACCTATAGGAACGATTGGTATAAAAAAGTTTTCGTGTAAAATGCCTCTTTTTTGCTCACTGTATATTTTTTTTTAAATCTGAGAAGAGTTATGCAATTTTTTCGAAAAATATAGATCTCCTAAGACCATTTTCCGGTAGTTAAACCGGTTAAGCACCTCCCCTTGCTGCGCCGTCCAAAAAATTCATCCTGTATAAAGGTCTCCTCTTAGGTGCTAATACATTTTCTTTAGAAGTTTCGACTCTTGGCTATTGTTAAGCCTCATGGTAATTAAGATTTCATGCAACTCTGTACTGTAACAGTGACATTTTGTACCAGTGCCTGTAACATTTTAACGTGGGAACGTTTATAGGCGACCTCATTGCGCTGGAGAGCGTCCCGCCCTCAGGTTGACGCATTGTCCGCGAGAGTTTAACGAGCATTCCAGCGGACAGATTTATACTTTATCCATCGAGCTTGTAGATTTTTCGTAAACAAACGTAATCAGCTGATTTTTAGGGTTATCACCATGAAATGACACAGGCCTAACGTAATTCCAATGATTTCACCCATAGATTCCGTTAGATTTGTTACTTTTTTCAATCTTTACTTCATATCTATGCAATATCTAGTTGTAGCAATTTACAAATCGTCATTATTTGGTCAAAAACGAAGATTCAAATGACCAGTTATTTTTATCTTTTGTTAAAGTGCCAACCCTAACGAATCTTAGTTTTGACATCATGGGATGCAAACAATTGGTATCTTTTGAACTATGCTTCCCAATTTAGGATAGCACTATGACCATACTTATTTCCTATACAGAGCAGTATTTTATTTTTAGCCGGATTATTGAAGAACGAATGGAACGTAAACTCAACACTGAGCGAGTGCTGCCAGCTGGTCTTAGCTACCCTATTGAGTGTAGTTTTAGGGCGCTTTAGGGTGTGTTCCCATTTTTAGGGTTTTGAAGATCGAAGATCGGTTTCAAAACCCTTATGGTCTCGCTTTGTCTGTCCTTTTTTCCCTCCTTAATAACTCAAAAACTACTGCAGCTATCAACTTGAAATTTAAAATAATAATACATTTCGTGCGCCTGTACAGATTTTAAGAAAAATAATTGAAAATAAATGAAAAATGAAAATGATTATTTTCCATACAAATTGTGATGCCAAAATTTTAAAAGCTACCTACAGAGTCATATGGGGTATCAAATGAAAGGTATCATTTTGTACATTTCAAAATATTTTTTGAAATTTTTGTAGGTTTCATACTTTTTAAAATATTTCGAAAAAAGTCGAAAAAATACCCATTCCCCCCCCCCCTATCTCCGAAGATTGCAGAGCGATCCATGTAAAATGTATAGAGCGTTTATAGACATGAATCTATATTTTACAGGAAAAATATAGAGAAGTTTGAAAAAAGAACACTTTTTGAAAAATGGTCAAAAAGGGGGGGAATAATTTTCAAAAGGGGGGGCTATCTCACCGAATGGGGTATCAAATTAAAGGTATCGGTTTGTACGTTTCAAAACAGTTTTTCAAATTTCTGTAGGTTTCATACTTTTTGAAATATTTTGAAAAAAGTCGAAAAAATACCCATTCCCCCCCCCCCTATCTCCGAAGTTTGCAGAGCGATCCGTTTAAAATGTATGAAGCGTTTGTAGATATGGATCTATATTTTACAGGAAAAATATAAAGAAGTCTGTAAAATGAATACTTTTTGAAAAATGGTCAAAAAGGAATAATTTTCAAAAGGGGGGCTACCCCACCGAGTGGGGTATCAAATGAAAGGTATCGGTTTGGACATTTCAAACCAGTTTTTCAAATTTCTGTAGCTTTCATACTTTTTGAAATATTTCGAAAAAAGTCGAAAAATTTACCATTACCCACCTTAACCGAACCACCCATTTAACCGAAGCATCCATCTGAATTGCAGGTTGGTACCTACTATTCTTAGGTATTCGTTAAATTGCGATGTCTCTAACCGGTACTTTTGTTGACAAACGTTCAAAACCCTCGGCGCGCGAGTTACACTCGCACTTGACGGATCTTGTTTTAGTGACGATAGATAGTCGTGCAGCATCGTGGCTTGTAAACACGATGTCCCAAAACTCCACGTCTAGACGGAAACAAGTGACAGGCCAAGTCAGGGTATTTATCACAAGAAATTTAAAAAAATCTAAGTGACCTATTTGTAAAGAAAAGGTAAATATAAAAAAAAATCGAGATCGTCTACAACCTGTGATGGTCTTTTAACCTTGTTTACTGCATTTTTTTTCAATTTTATTTTTAATCTGAATCCTGAGTAAATTGTTCTTCAGTAAATTGTTGCAATGAGAGAAAAAATATGAAGTACTTTTAGTTTTTTATTATTAAATATAAAATAATATGATATATAAATATAATTGAAATCCTTAAAATGGCTAAACAAAAAAATCTAAATATTATCATAGACCCAGGAAGAATCTAAGAAATCAATGATGCTTAGAAAATATGGTCAATGTAAAGACATAAAATTAAGAACGTCTATTTACTAATGGGCCTGGGCCTGAAACGCCTTCCTTCCAATGGAACCTCATTGACAAATAATAATCTAGCTAATCTAAATCTTCCACACTATTGATTTATGAATTGAACTCTACCAGTAAAAATCGTTTCATTTTTACATTTACAAGATTATTTCTTGGATTATGTTTTTTTTTATTTAACAATGATTTGAACAATGCTTTCTTCAAGACCGAAGGGTGAGACTTGAGAATTTTCAGCAAAACCAGTGTAAAATTACAAAAATATGTAAATCTACGTACGTAAAATTATGTGTGTAAAAGTATGCGGATAATAATGTAGCCACTGCTGTCACTGCACCCTGCTTGGACACCATTGTGTCATATACTTTACCTAGATACTAATGCCACAGTATAAATAATAATATACAGTAGGCCTTTGATATCGCGGAACCTGCCGACAAGTGACGCGACCAGGTAATCAGGCCAGGGTTGTCACCATGCTAGCACAATGCTAGTGTTAAATGAAAACTTTTAATTATTTATTATAAGGAAACATCATCATAAATAAAACATTATGATTTTATTTTTGGTGATTTTTCAAATGCCTCGCCCCTTGCCCCCCGCATGATTGCCCTGTCTAAATGGCTTCGTCGAACAACTGTATGCATAAGTTGGCTGTGCTAATACTTACAAATCTACAGAATTATTACAATAAAATTTGAATGAATGAACGAATGATAACATAACTTTATTTTCCTCGTTTTTCTGACAGAGTGGGTAACACTACCCACGATCGCCATTTTATTTCCTCACTCACTTGACTTTCTTGCTTTGTTGTGGTTAGTTCAAGTAATTCTCTCCTTTTGTGCTCTCTGCTTAAGTTACGTTGTTTTCGTTGAGTTTATCGTTGTTTCTTGAGTTTTTGTTATTGTTGAGTGTTACTGTTGAGTTTTTGTTGTTTGTTACGTTTTTTGTTTTGATACAATGAGCAATGAACCTGGCCCGAGTTCGTTGAAGCTCTTAGCTTCGCCCAAGAAGAAGCGTCAAAAGAAACCGCCTCTCAGTTCTGCAGAGAAGCTCACGATTATTAATATTTATAAACTGGTGGAAGAAACTTGGCCTCGAGACCAATTTCCCTATAAGCAAGAGATGGTGAAAAGGACTGCCGATACCACTGGAGTTGGCGTCAGTACGGTATGGAAAGTCCTGAAAGGCTATTCTACTGAGCATCGCGTTCAGTCACCAGCACCTCTACCTCCAAGAGTAGCCAAAATTGACAAACTCTTGGACTTTGAACTAAGTGCCATACGAAGAAAAGTGCATGAATTCTTCTTCAGAAATGAAATCCCCACACTAAACAAAGTGTTAAATTCGGTTAACGAAGATGATGACCTACCAAATTTCAAAAGGAGTACATTTGCAAAGCTTTTAGCAAAGCTAAAAATAAAACACCTGAAAAGATCACGTAACAGCAGTCTCATTGAAAAACATGAAATAGTAAGGTGGAGGCGCAATTATTTGCTAAAAATTGCCAAAATGAGAGAAGAAGGGCGCAAGATATATTATACAGATGAAACATGGTTAAACGAAGGTAATTTCCTCTTTGTTTATTATCCTTTTTAGTAAATAATTATATTAAATATCAAACATGTAGTCGTTAAACTGAACTGAACTGAACTTTTGTATGTTATGTTAACATTGTTTCTTGTTTTTGTAGGTCATACGAAAACGAAGGTGTGGCAAGACATGACAATACAGTCAACAAGGCAGGCACACCTGGAAGGCCTTTCTACAGGACTCAAAGGGCCTTCTGGAAAAGGAAAACGCCTAATAATAGTACATATTGGTATGTTATCTGTTGTATTTTCATGAATCAGGATAATTTATTTAAACAATAGCATCAACATATCAAAGAAGTAGCACCATGGTCAAGTATGAATATGTATAGATTGAGTATTATTATTGCATCTTGTAATATCATTGATATTTTTATGGGTGGTGATGCAATAAGATCGGTTTTCACCAATAGATAATCGGACAATTAGGCAGCTTTCAGTTAAATGTATCAAAACTTGTGTCAATAACATCAAATCAACTGTTTAAAGTTTAATATTTGTTTCTTTTTTCTAGGAAACGAAGATGGATTTTTGAATGGTGGAAAATTAATATTCGAAAGCAAAAGTGGTGATGGAGATTATCACAAAGAAATGAACGCAGAAGTATTTGAAAAGTGGTTCAAAAAAATTATAGATTTAAATAAGCCAGAATCAGTTATATTAATGGACAATGCTCCCTATCACTCTCGTCGCCTGGAACGAGTACCAAACATGCAATGGAAAAAAGCTGACATCCAAGATTGGTTAAATAGCAAGGGTATCTCGTTCCAGGACACTATGATAAAAAGGGAGCTTATCGATTTGATAAAACCAATAAAACATAATTACATGGCCTATGCCACTGACAAATTCGCAAAAGAAAAAAATATTGAAGTCTTGCGATTGCCCCCCTATCACTGTGAATTAAACCCAATAGAAATGATATGGGGGCAAGTCAAAGGCCATGTTGCAGATAAAAATAAAACATTTAAAATGCATGAATTGAAGATTTTATTAGAAGAATCTATGAATTTGATAACACCTGCAGCATGGAAAAAATGCATAGACCATGTTATACAAGAAGAGAAAAAAATGAGGGAACTGGATGGTATTACAGATAATGTAATTGATCAATTTATCATCCAGGTGTCCGGAGATACATCAAGTAGCTCAGATTCTGACAGTGATGATGATAATTGATTGTTGTCTATCAATAATGTCCCAGAAGAGAGACACATGTATACTAAAGATTGAAAATATAAAATGATGATAATTAAATTAACTAATGATAATGTCCCAGAAGAGAGACACATGTATACTAAAGAGTAAAGACATAAAATGATGATAACTAAATTAACTAATTATGCAACAATAAATTATTCCTATAATTTGCATTTATAGTCTTATTTCATCTCCTTTACCTTGTATTTCCTTTTTAAGGATAGGTAACAATAAAAAGTAGTACTGATTTCACAAGACTACCTTATTTACTTATGCCAACTATTATTCACATTAAATATCACTACCCAGAGACATCTATCAAAGCTCAAAATAGCCGCCATATGAGTATAGCTTGGTAGGTTATGTACTAATTTGTTCTATTTTAGTTAGGTATGTCATAGGTTTTATAATTATTTCTTTCTTTGCGTCAGTTAGAAATCAAACAAGACCTAAATTATGTATATCCTAAATACGCAAACGAAGCCGCAGGCAAGAGCCAACCACATTATTAAAAATGTTTTTCACCCCTGCATCAGCTGATTGAACTGTCAGTGGCTTTGTTATTGAAAATTCTACAAGCTCGATGGATAGAGTATAGATGTACAAGGCTTACTTTATATTTAAACTGCAGGTAATAATAAACAAATCCTTTACGAATTGGCAGTTGGAACCAGATCATTCTAGGTAATTTTCTAAAGAACCGCTACGCTTTATCATCCCTATGCTTCGTGGATAACTAATAAATAAATAAATAATGCTGGACAATTCACACAGCATTATCTAGCCCCAAGCTAAGCAGAGCTTGTGTTATGGGTACTAGATAACTGATATACTTAATACAAATTACAATACACTACATAGATCGATATTTTTTACTATACATAGAAAACACCCAGACCAACGGAACAAATTTCTGCAGATCGCGCACAAATTTGTTCTGAGGCGGGAATCGAACCCGCAACCTCCTGCGTCGCAGGCGGACCTTCGCCCGCTGCGCCACGGAGGTCGTCAAACTGTGGACCGATGCAATGTTTGTAGATCCTAAAGTAAGGTTGTGTCTAGCAACGAGAGCAACGAAGCAAGATCAGATATTCTAATCAGCCCACTGGATGCGCCGACCTTCATCACATCAGTCGACTTTATACGGTCCTTCGTCAACAGAGTCTAAGTTTACCTTCTCAACAAAAACCACCAGGGTCTGCAGCATGGTCTTTGAACTGGTTGCAGCGCAGCAGCTATCTTACCTATTAACTTTTTTTTTAGTTTTCTAATTCTTTTTTAGTACCCACTAACTATGCACAATCACTCAATCACTTACCCACAGGTCGGTGTTCTTGAAGTAACTGCCGTAGTACTTGACGACGTAGGGGCTGTCGCACTGCTGCATGATGGAGATCTCCTTGATGATCTCCTGCAGGTCTGTGTCCACCGGGACCTGCTTGATGGCCAGCACCTGGCCTGACTCTTTGTGTAACGCCTGGAACAAAAGTTATTATCACGAATAGAGGAAGTGATAGTGCGACGAACTGAACGTATTGATCAAACGCGGTGTCGATGTCTAGCTGGCCCACTAATCGTAACAAATTTAGCCTGCTTACCTTATTCTGTCAACTCATTGCATCCCACTGCAGGACAAATACCTATCTAGGTATTCCTTACACACCTCGCGGTCAAGTGCCGAGGTGGGCTAGTCATTCAGCAAATAAATATACTAAACCAAGCTCTTCGAGTTTAAATGTGCTATGTGTGGTTTTAGCCTTCGCTATCATAATGACTGGTTTCGAACGAACGTTATAATTATGTAGAAGGCGACTAATGGTTAATAGAGCATGGGCAGCATCTCCAACCAGGATTCAATAATTTCTCTGGAGTTATTAATCTATCATTGAATTATCATGGGGAATGAGCCTTGACGCCCGTAGCACACCTCCGCTGCGGAACCTTCAGGTGTGCTACGGGCGTGAGGCGCAACTGTCCAGTTTTGGGGAAGGATGTCCAACAGTGTAAGAAAGCGGAATGTTTTCTGTTCCATTATTACGTAGCTGCTATTCCGATATTTACCTTGTAAACGCTGCCATACGAGCCCTCGCCGAGTTTGCAGATGATGTCGAACACCTCTTCTGGCTGCCGCGTCAAGCTCTCTTCTGAAAGCTTCTTTAGCTCGCTGAAACAATAAAACAAGTCTATTTTCAACACACTTGCATAGCGGCTCTATGGTCACCGCAATTAGGCACAGATAGACACCCATAATCAAACTGTGACTATTTCATTGCTATAACTCACTAGTGAGTTATAGATTTTTTTTAAATTTTATTGGTTGAGTTGCTTTGTCTTAAAAAAATTTTATTCAAAAAAAAAGATCGCGTTCAATAGAAAAAATAAATTAATGTTCCTATTGCTTGCTCATTTCATGAAACTTCTTATTTAAATAGATAACTTTAACTCGTATATGTGTTTAATAAATAAAACGTAAGTGTGTAGAGTACAATGCTCCTCGGTTTTCTTAGAGTCTGGTCTTTGACTTCCCAACAACAATACTAGGTTAGATAAATGTGCATATGAATACCAAATGATGTGTTAAATGACGGCAAAGATTAGGAACCGAAGCCTGACTCATCATCAGCCATTCACATGTGTCTTGGTACCCACAGCTATGTATAGATTAGCGCATAACTAGGTCAGCATGTGTTATGTGGAGATTTCCTTATATAAGTTAGAATTATATGTTCTTTTGAATTCAATTTACCTATTCAAACTATGGTTTACCTATCTATATTCGAAAGCTTTCTTTCTCTTTTTTTTCTGCTCGCTCAGTCCTTTTTCACTCGACTATTTGTTGGTGGAAATACAAGTAGGCAGTTTACTCTTGCGAGTTAAACATAGGCTTGAATGGGCCCGTTCCGCTCGCGGTGGAGACCCCGCTTTAACCTGCTTGCTATCCGCCACAGCCCGCAACTAATTGTTAAAAAGGGTCAAACCTCCAAAATTATTAAGAGACGAGGTGTTGTCAACTTTTTGAGAATGTAGGTATCAATGTTTAGCATTATTGTAGTTTACTGCACATACAAAACACAATACCGACCCCGCGATACGGCATGATGCAAATAAGGTACCTAGGTATAACATAATAAGCGCCTGCTAGCCGACGATGGTACAAAGCTGTTATGTAGCATGTAGTTACACGACTTGGTACCTATGCATGTGTAGTAATGAATGCGACATTGCTGATAAAAAGGGAAATAAAATGTCATAACGAGCGGTAATGACCCCTTATCATGAGAAAGGGGAGCCGGCAGCAGTCACCCTCATACGACTTCCACTGAAAAATTATAAGCTGATTATTTACTACTTCTTCGCCACATCGTATCGGTTTTCTGATTCATTTTAATCAATAACTTAAAGGATATAACTTTTAGAATGTACCTAATCTATTTAACTTCAAACTAGTGAATCATTGCTTATTGTTTCTACTTCCTGTTAAGAATTTAATGATTACTCTGAATTTTTCCCTAATAATGATATTCTATGCTATATAATAGCATTAATTATTAAAATCCACTAAAACTAAAAGCGCAATAGCTTAAGCATGCAAAAAGCCACACCATGGTATGCTATTTATATCAAGGAAAAGTCGCCACATGCGTCCAAACTACTTGTATATAAAAACCAAAATGTAACCGTGCGGAGTAGCGGTGCGGTGCGGTGGTGTAATTAAATACGAAGACTTGTGGAATGTCTCCTGCACCACAGATGATTCAACCGTTTGTATACTAAAGCCGCAGAACACCAAGTAGATGGTAAGGAAGCTAATAATACTGCAGCACACGGGGGTTATGATTTAAGACGCGATGCTATTTACGTAACTGTTAACCTTTTGCCGAGGTGGAGCGACACCACCGGCGCCAGATGCGGTCAAGTATTTCAGTTTTACGCTTTTTATAAAACGAAGAGAAATTAAGCATGACAAATCGGCGTGTGTAGATAGTTTTTTGTTTCAAATAATGTTGGAAAACAAAACACGAAATAGATTTTGTTAACTAAAGTCCAGACTCCAGTGTCACAGACCAAAAAATTTGTTCTAACCGTGTTCAAACAAAGTTAAGATTCTTATATAAAAAAATAAATCAACAACCGGAACAAATCGGCAGTCCTAATATTTAGTAACAAAAAGTTACGAGCATGAAGACGATTTATCAAAACATCAGAAGATGTTTTAAATCAACAGGGATAACAGTTTATCAATCTCAATGAGGCTGGGTTCTGGTTCGAGTGTTTAGACAACTGCTGGCTCAGATTGAGCGACAGTAATTGATGGAGACGGCTACATATTCATTTACACAATAATAATTGCAACATACCTAACTAAGGTTGCAAACAATCAACATTTTTTTGAGATCCAGAAAACGGGGTTTTAATCTATACTTATAATAAAACTGTAACAGGTCCAATTCTGTACATTGAAGATATTTTGAAAATTTTTTTTGGAGGGCACTCTATTATCGATACTGAAGCCAAAACTGTAATTTTTTTCATTCATGTCTGTCTGTCTGTCTGTTTCTTAAACGCGCATCACGCCGAAACTACTGAAGGTATTGAAATGAAACTCGGCACGATTTTAGGTCATACTACGAGGAAGGACAGAGGATACTTTTTATCCCGGAATTTAGTCAGGTTCCCCTGGGAGAGGGGATGAAAGTAAAATTTCTTCACCGCGCATGACGCCGAATGTTCTGAATGAGTTGGAATGAAACCTAGCACGATTTGATTTCATACTACAAGGAATGACATGGGATATATTTCATCCCGGAGTTCAGTAAGGTTCCCCTGGGAGAGAGGATGAAAGTAAAATTCTTTAACCGCGCATCACGACGGAACAATTGAATGAATTCGAATGGTACTCGGCATAATTTGAGTTCATACTACGAGGAAAGATACAGTTTATCCCAGAATTTAGTAAGGTTCCCCTGGGAGTAGGGATGATAGTAAAATTCCTTCACCGCGCATCACGCCGAAACTACTGAATGAGTTGGATTGAATTGGTACGATTTGTCTTCAAGGAAGGACATGGGATACATTTTATCCTGGAATTCAGTAAGGTTCCCCTGGGAGAGAGGATGAAAGTAAAATTCTTTAACAGCGCATCACGACGGAACTACTTAATGAATTCGAATGCAACTCGGCATGATTTTAGTTCGTACTATGAGGAAAGATACATTTTATCCAGGAATTCAGTAAGGTTCCCCTGGCAGAGGGGATGAAAGTCAAATTCCTTCACCGTGCATCACGCCGAAACTACATAGGTAATGAGTTGGAATGAAACTTGACACGTTTTGAGTTCATACTACAAGGAAGGACATGGAATACATTTTATCCTGGAGTTCAGTAAGGTTCCCCTGGGAGAGAGGAAAAAGTAGAATTCTTAAACCGCGCATAACGACGGGTCTACGCGTCTTCCAATTTCATGCATTCTTTTTGTTAGAAACAGTGTTGCAAGATCGAATTTGACTAAATCAGTAGAAAGTCGAGTAGAAAATCAGTAGATTGATGTAATAATCTGTAGATTGAAGAAAAAAATTAGTAGATAAAGGGTAGGTAAGTTCCTATCTATTTATTTTTCCAAAACGCACCCATTAGTTAGGTTCTTACCTACTTAGGTGGTGCGTCTTGGAAAAATAAGTTAGGTTCCTACCTTACATGATATAATATGGTAGTTTAGCTGGTCCAATTCTACCGAAGTTTGGTTGAAGTAAGTGGTCCAATTAAACTAACTGGACCACAGAAAAATATTTTTTACTGTGGTACACAGCAAACTGTAGGTACCTTCCTACTAACGAAAAAAAAATTAGGGTGGTCCAGTCAAATGGATCAGGAGCCAAATTCTGCAAAACAATTGCTCCAGTATGACAATGGAATCGTCGCAGAATCATCACGTAGAATCCTTAGATTAATAAAACTCCAGATAGTGCGTGCGAGATAAATTAATAGTTTCAAACTTGACGCGCGTCTCTCCATCTGCATTCATCATAATTTCTTTCATTTGCGATGGAATACCAAAACGTGTCATTCTGTGTCGATACCCCTGTCATAGTGAAGCGATTAGTATAGCAGAATAGGGCCCCAGCTGAACGGAACCATGAGTAAGAAGTGAAACGAGTACGACACTTCTTATCACAGACGCTGGCCGAGTCGTAGCTAAAAGTCGTGTGGATAAAGAATAGGATTGAAGATGACAACATGCTATCCCCCGTAGACCCTACACGATTTTTTGCACGGCGGCGTTTCATAATATGAGAGACTGTGGTTAAATGTGAACTTAATTAGTCGGCAGGTAAGGCAATCGCGAACGAAGTCGCGGGTACAGCTAGTAAATAAATAAATAATGCTGGACAATCCACACAGCATCATCTAGCCCCAAATTAAGCTATTCAAAGCTTGTGTTATGGGTACTAGATAACTGATATACCTACTTAATACAAAACACTACATACATAGATATATATTTTTTTTATGATACATATAAAACACCCAGACCAACGGAACAAATTTCTGCAGATCGTACACAGGGTTGGCATGATTAAAACAAATGGTTTTAAAACACATGTTTAAAACAATGTTTAAAACAGTTTGATTTTAAACCGTGTCTTTTATCACACGTTTAAAAACACAGATTAAAACAAGTTTTAAACATTGTATAAAACGATGAGAAAAAAACAAGCTTTAAAACTACTTTTCATTGCGAATGAATGATATAAAATGAAAGTAATATTTTTTTGATAAGTTATTTATTCAGTCAAACAAAGATCTAAGTACCTACCAAGTACCAGGATTCAGTAATTCCCCGCCGGTAAAGTCCCGTTAGGAAAGTCCCTAATGGCTGTCGAATGGAATAGTGGTTATTTTATTCCCCTCATTTAAATATAAATATTAGGGATGGGCCTAACTTCGGCATTCTTCCGAAATTCGGTTGAAATGCCGAACATTCGGTATAAGAAAAGAGTGAAATAGTTGCACAATTTTGATTTTAAGATTAATAAAACATAAAAAAAATCAAATCTGTCATACTCACTCATACCTGATTAAATAAATAAGCCTTTTACATAATTTAAAATCATGGTAATTTATTTATTAATCAAGTAACTAACTGTCATTATCAGTTTCCTTTTTCGACATTTCAATCTTAAGTTTTAGAATTAAAAAATCAAATTCAATAAGTTCTTATTAAATTATTTATTTATTTATTTATATATTTATTGCATTCATGTCCATTATAAGGTGTTAACATTTTTTGGTAGAATCTACATGAACCCTGTAAGGGCGTTGCAACATTCTAAGTTAGAGTTCTTAAGTATGTAAGTACAAATAAATGGTCTACAATTTTACATTATTAATTTAGTCTTCAAGCATTATGTTAGTTAAGATACAGAAGAGGATACACAATTCATTTAGGAATTTTTCAATTAGGAAGTCTTATGATTTGAATCAAATAAACTTTTTGAAAATTCAATATATTAATTACTTATAGGTATATTTTATTGTTGTTTGTTAGTTGTTACCATATAAGTGCAGAATAAAAACCGAACTTCGGCATTTTTGATTTTTACCGAATGTTCGGCCGAAATTCGTATTCGGTTCAAACCACATTCGGCCCATCACTAATTAATAAATATTGGGGGTGCCCCTATTCATAGAATAGAATTTATAGTTTATAGGTATTTCCCCGTCGGTATAGTCCTGCTAGGAAACATTCAGGGTGAATGTAAATCGTTTAGTAGTGATTAGAGATACGTAACATAAAATAAATGTTTATCCATTGATCGTTTTTTGTCAATATTTATTTTACTATAGAAAATTTGAAAAGTCAAAAGATCTAGTCTGGAAATGAAACATTATAGGTCGAATTAATTTAAAATAATGCCCTAAACTAAAAAGGACAAAAAAAAACAAAAAAAACAAAACAAACACTTGTTTAAAACAATTTGAACTGTTTGTTTTATAAAATTAAAAAAAAACTGTTTTTTTTCCAACCCTGATCGTACACAAATTTGTTCCGAGGCGGGAATCGAACCCGCAACCTCCTGCGTCGCAGGCGGACCTTCGCCCGCTGCGCCACGGAGGTCGTCAATTTCGTACTCAAGTTCGTACGATAGCTCGATGTTCAATACCTCGTTGTTTCTACCTCGACGGTACGATTCGTTGATGGGTCAGTACAGTACCTCGAAGGGTTTCTGCCTCCACGGGTCTTTGCCTCGACGGTACACTTCATCGATGGGTTGTTACCTCGAAAGATCATCAAAACCAAAGTGAATTTAAATTATAATTGTATCGTGTTTATAGTACTAGTGCACTACTATGAATATCGTACATATCTTTAACATTTGTTACAGTTTCCGACTGCATTAGCATTTGCTTATCTGAGTTACGAATACATTTTTAAAGTTAAATAATAATTAAGAATTTTGTAGGTACTACCTATTTGAAAAAAGTTTTGTAACTTTAGGAGATTTGTACTTTCATATTCATAATAAATGTTTTAAAGGCATCATATATTTTTTTAAAGATAATCGTAATTAATAAGATAATCGTATCTAATAACCTCGAAAAGTCTGATTATTGAACGCCTAATAACATTTTATTATCACAGCAACAATGATGTTGTGAGCCGTTGCACACTTATTTGTATAGGTGATGGATGACTTTTTCATTTATTTTAAATCCGTTTTATTAGTTTTTCCCAGCGACCCTATTCGATATTTGAAATGCTAGTAAAAAATAAAGTAAAGTGTAAAACTCATCATCTTCCTGCCCTTTATCCCACACTAGGTGGGGTAGGCACAACATGTTTTCCTCCTCCATTCTCCTCTATTAGACGTCATCTGAACACTAACTATGGTCCTTTATTATTACTCCTTTTTATTATATTATTACTCCTTTCTTGCACATATCAAATTAAAGAATGACTTTGGTTGACTTTGCAAATATACTCATTTGTTGGGAACTAATGAGTATATTTGCAAAGTGTTGATTCAATTTGTAATTTGAATGTAACAGATTATGTACGATATCATTGTAGTGCACTAGTACTATAACGACATTTAATTATAATTTAAATTTACTTTGGTTTCGGTGATCTTCGAGGACTTATCGATAAAGTGTACCGTCGAGACAAAGACCCGTCAAGTCCGTCTTGAGTACGATGCCCCAGAAAACTTGTGTGAAGGTACAGAGAACCGATATTTTATTTTAAAGATAACATCGGTTCTTTTACAATGTACATAAGAAATACTCGGTAGAGTTCAACAAAATATTAAAGTTTCCAAGTCCATCTACAGAGTCAATGGTAGGTTAGTTATATGACTTCATAGTAAATCAATATGTAGAATAAAATATATGCGCAAGAAACATTATAATTGGATTGTAACAATATTTTCCCTTATTAGGTAAATGAACAAAGTTGCTGTTTCCAACAAAACAATGCCACGAATTAACTAAAATAGAGTCAATCTATTTATAAATGTAACATTGTGCAGACATTTGTAAGTCCTCGCGTTCTTAGCTACTAGTACGCACTTTAATGGAATTATCTGTCCCGTTTCGTAAATAATTGCTTTACCCGGTCCTTTGCACAATAAGAACAAATGGGCCGAGAACTCACCCCTGAGGGCGCTCCTCGTTGGCACTCATTCTGTCAGCTCGTCGTTTCTTGCAGGTGTTGCAGTTCAAGGTGGGTGCTTCCCCCTCCCACAAGCCACCTTTCCAAAACACTAAACGACCCTCAGTATCCATGAGGAAAACTCATAATCACACTGATCACTTCCTTAAACGCCTTATCATTTTCCACATTAACTCACTGGTACTAATCAGTTCATAGAAAATGCTAACTAAATAAACAAAAAATATTCATCGAAGTAGACGGACCATAATTTAATGAAAACACGATAGCAGCCTAAAGTTTGTTTATCGGTTAGCAGTCACCCGCTATCTCGCAACAGGGTAATAAACGATCCATGTGGTACACTACATAGTTTATCTTTGGGTATCGATAAATTTACAGTTTCACATCACATGTCACATGTTTTAAGTACAAGAGCTTTGAATCCGTGGAGCTGAAATAGAAGCGCACACGCACTTCTCACAATTTACGTAAGTCCGCGGCAACTATCCAATTGCGATCAACAAAAGTTCAGTCTAGAAATAAACTTTCGCATCCTTTACGAACTTTGTCTACGTGAAGCGACACGTCTGTCCCGTGTAATGATTTTCACGACACTGCCTCTGCCTTTCCGTTTCCTCATATTAGCGAGAGCCAAGATTACAAGTTCAAACTTGCGAGTGGTTAGTCAGGATTTCGTTGAAATCCGGACATGAAATAATGAGGCTAGAGAAATTATGGGATGCCTAAGTAATCAATCATAATACTTCATCCTGAATTGTATTTCCAGAATCGTTAAGATTTTGATGAGTTTTCAAGTTCTTTTTACATTATCTTGCGGGAATGAATCATCATCGGTCAAGTTTCACAAGAGCCATTAAAATTTTAAAAGCTAACATTCCTTGGCTTGTGATGGAGTGCATAAATAAATAAATCACTGTGTTCAGTAAGCTTAGCGTGTAAAACTCAGTTTGATGTGGTATGGTAGAGTCGAGGTGGGGGCGGCGGCTCTAGATAACTATAACCGCGTGTCCGTCTATAAATACGGTTCCTGCAAAGTTTCATCGACACTGTGACCTTTTTATTAGTCTATAGTCTACTATTCGGAACATTACGTCTACATGATTTTATATTTACAGTTATATGGGACTTAAGAAGACCGTAAACAATAGGAGCTCTCACACCAATTAGTCACGAGAATATGGTATTCCGGTGGCAGAGAGGTGTCGTCATTTTATTTAATGTTTCCTCAGCGGACGAGAAAGATGCCGCATACCGAGCGCGTTTGACACACATGAGTTTCCGTTTGTGTTATTTTAGCGGCCTTGTTCAACGTACATTGAACTGGAAGACACTCTGTCTGGCGATATCGAGGGAATTAACTGCAAAATATTCCATAATTATCTGCACCAACAGCAATTTAAAATAATTAAATTTCAACAGACGATGACCGGATCTAAGCGAATAGCGGCAAATATCTAATAATAGAAGTTTCCCATCTTTGTTATTGCTGTCTAAGCTAGGCACCGATCACAGATTGATCTGTGGCACATTGACATAAGGGGAGTGAGCGGTAAGGAGTTTGGAAGTGAAACGAGACAGGTCAGCACAGATCGACGACCCAGAAACGGAACAAATAAGCCGTTCATAATCCCGCTTTCCGATACCCCCACGCGTCTCGCAACGTGAACCAGTTTCGAATGCGAAAACTCATAAGTACATTGCGAATATTACCGCATTGCAAGTTTGGTTGGAGAGCTCATTCCGGGTTTTCGTACCTACTTACGTGATTGATCTCGACTCGAGCACTCACGAGAACCGGCCACCGATGACATAATGGTATGATAATATGATTGACTCTCAATTGGAAGCAGCTGATCGATAAGCTATTGTTTATACAACATCAGCATAGCAAAACACTGAGTCATTCTGCACATGCGAAACTATTAGACCGAGTAGTGTTGGTTATTAGCTAATATTGCTTAAAAGTTTTATTGCACTATCGATTGCACATGGCAGATTTCCATAAAGGAATATTTTTTTAATCCAAGAAGTTTACATAAAAGTTAGTAGCACACAGTTGTAGAATAAAGCCGCTTCGATAGAAGCATAAAGCTATTCAAATCGTTTAGCTTTGCACCAAGCTCAATAATTGCCTGATTATGAATAGCTATTCCATATAACATCATTGTAGCTAATGCCATAATTTAACGCTACTGTGCGTCGGCAATGCGGTCTACTCAATACTTCCACATAGAAATGGTTGGGCAGGACCGTTTCGCCGTGTCATGGTGATTCGTGGATTTGAAGAATGTAGAGATGTTGTTCCGCTTAGTTTCTCCTAAAGGTGGGTAGCAGGACGTTCTTTCCATAATTACACAAACAGGAAACTTTCTGTACGTTGCATTGGCAGGAACATGTATTGGTAGTGCAGAATAAGGAAAATGTATGTCAAGCCAGAGAAATTGAATGCCAAGGCATAAAGAGTTCTGGTGCCTGTCATTATTCAACTTCAAGAGTCATGGCAGTCATCATATCGATCAACAATGGTCGATGAACTGACTCACCCACATTCAAGCCCTTCTAGGCAGGTGCTGACAATAAGGGGCCATAAAATATGCAGCGCGATTTCCTATGAAAAACATACTTCCGAATACACGAGTAAAACAAAATGTTTTTGTAACCCGCTTCTTTACATAATGAACAGGTCAAATTTAAATAGGATAACACGACAAAAAACAAGCTTAAAACGAATTAAGCATACGACATTGAAATGATTCGTTAAAATCCGTTGATATGCTAAATAGAGCAAGCGGATGGAATATTTCGAGATTTTGCGGAATTTTCTAGAACTTTGATGAGAATAACAAATCGTGAGCAAAAAACTCAGAACAATAGGTTTCCGGATGAGAAGGTACCTGCAGCCGCAGGGGCTTCATTCTAAATCGAATGTTCTACGAAATACGAAACTTTGCGTTTGTATTCGCTCACAACTTGTATGAAATGACAGATAGCCGTATCTAGTTTCCGACGTTATACGGGAATGAGATCGCTGACCGAGATAACTGCTTGACTGACTAGATCTATCATCCATCACATCAGGCAGGCATATCTATCAGGCTCCCTAGTAGGTACTATTAGCAATGTTGGAAATTGACTGTCAGTTTTAAGGGTTTTTATCTACCGCTTGACTATTAGGGTTTCGAAGATCGAAGATCGGTTTCGAAACCCTTATGGTCTCGCTTTGTCTGTCCTTTTTTCCCTCCTTAATAACTCAGCAACTACTGTAGCTATCAACATGAAATTTAAAATAATAATACATTTCTAGGGCTTGCAAATATTCGAAAATTTTAATATTCGAATATTTTTCGGGTACTATTCGAATATTGGAATATTATTCGAATAATAGAAAAAAAATATAATCATATCTTCTTTAATTTTTTATGTGTTATTTGCATGAAGAAACTTAATATATCAAATTAACACAAGGTTGTAACGAAACATTGGCGATTTACACGAACACTCAACCACAAATTCTTGAAAAAACATTCTTCATAATAGGTATTTTAACAATTATTAAAGTATAGAGTAGGTAAGCACGAAATAAAGTAGGTACAATACTTTATTATTTTATTTTTATTTTTATTCATTTGGGAAACAAAAAGCTTATACTACTAGTATAACAATACATAAAAATAGAACAAATAAAGCTAACACAGTTTCCGCTTATAGAACCTAAATATATAATAACTGAACTAATTAAAATAATAAAGAAAATGAGTAACGTGCCTAAAACTGAATATATAACAATGAATAAAATTACAAAATTAAAACTGAAAATTATAAAATGAAAACTGAAATATATGCCTGTCGTCAGTAACCAATCAGGTAGAAGGAGTAGCTACAGAAAGGAAGATAGCATACATAATATAGCGAATACAAAAAAATAATAATAAAATAATAATAATAAACCCTCATTTAAAGAAGTTAGAACTAATAATTTTTTTAAAAGTATTTTGCTTGATGTTGAACAAGTCAACGTTTTTTGAATAAGTTGTGTTAAAAACATGCATGGTCCGAGGTAGGTACGAGTTTTTCCGATAATTTGTGGCACAGGAAGGGACGTGCAGTTTAAGGTAGTTTCGTCGAGAAGTCCGGCTGGGCGTTTATCTAGTCCTATTCTGGATAAGAGCGGGGGTGAGTCAACAACATTTAGGATAAGGTTTAGTAGTAGTGAAAGGTCAGCGGCTTCTCTTCTCAACTCAAGGGGTAGCAAGTGATGCTGCTTGCAGCTATTAGTGTAGTTGGAAATAACGATTCTGTGTTTGTAATTGATGAATTTTACGAATTTACGCTGGAGTTTTTCGAGCAAGGCTACATATTTATTATACTGGGGATTCCAGACCTGCGAAGCATACTCAAGGTGACTTCGGACCAGTGAGCAGTAGAGAATTTTAAGCGTTTTAAGCGAACTGAAGTCCTTAGTCACCCGGAACAGAAAGCCAAGCATCTTCATTGCCTTAGAGGTAACTTTTGCTACATGTTTGTCAAATAGTAATTTTGAGTCTAAGGTAACTCCAAGATCTACTATGGTGTCAGTTCTAACGAGATTTTGATCGTTTATGCTGTAGTTGTAAGTAAAGATTATAAAGTAGGTACGGGTGGCAACCCTAGTTACTTACCGTGTTTATGTAATTGTTATTGTGTTAAATTTTATTACAGATATTGTTAAAATACCTATTCACCTTATTTAGAAGAATATTTTTTCAAGAATTTATGGTTGAGTGTTCGTGTAAATCGCAAATGTTTCGTTAAAAACTTTTGTTAATTTGAAATTTTAACTTTAATCATGCAAATAACACGTAAAAGAATAAAAGAAGATGTGATTATAATAAAAAAATATTTTTTTTCTATTATTCGAATATCAAAATTTTCTAATATTTGCAAGCCCTAATTGCGAAGTCTTTTACCGGTACTTTTGGTACATATTTGTTGACAAACGTTCAAAACCCTCGGCGCGCGAGTAACACTCGCACTTGACGGATCTTGTTTTTATATATTCAGACCAAAATGCGGGTACCCCAGCTTTGGGAATCGCTTAGACGTTGTTGATAATCTGTCATTCATTGTATTTGCGGTTAGAACGAGGATTCATTCCTTTTAGCTGTGATCGAGAAACTGTCTCGCGTCATATAATTATCATAAAAGTATAGTTGTTATTTAAGAACTAGTTCTATAGCTTGATCTAATTGTATTATTTAGAAATCCCTGAAAGTATCCAGGTGTTGACCTGGATGGAGTAAGTATTTAATAGGTAGAACCTAGGAACCTACAGACTGGCTGGGTAGAAAGATTTCAAGATAGGCCCGGTCTAATTCTTCGAAACGAAACAAAATGTTTTCATATAGGTACCTACCTAGCCTTTTCAACGTTAGCGAACAGGAAAACCCTTCTGTCCACAAAACTTGGGAATTTTATGACGTCACAAACGTGCCTTCGTTAGCGATCAATCGGATAGATTCTTCATTTAAATCGAATCAAAACAAACTTCATATCGTCGAAGTTTGCAGACTGTAGGTACTAGGTATAGGTAGATACTATCATCTGACTTATCCGCTTCGGTCCAAGATTTTCTAGCTTTGAGAGTATAGGTAGGTAAGGTACCAACAAACATTGGAACCGCAATTTCCAGTGTATTTGTCTATGTTACGAAACGAGCGAAAGCTTTCAGAATTTAGCCACCTATTTCGTTTTTTTTTAGTTAGGTATGAGGTTTGGTATTTTTAGGGTTCCGTACCTCAAAAAGAAAAAAGGAACCGTAAATGAGGCAACTAAGCCATATTTTTGGACAAAATCTCAATTTTTCCCTTATCTGATCCATTACAATATTTGTTTTTGCATGACATATAATAGATTTTTGGCTAACATTGTATGCATGTGTCATTCGAAAAACGTATTCAATTAGAGTTTACAGAGTATAAAAAAAATAGGCATAGTTGACAAAAAATTTGGCAACTCTGCCTATGCTCAGTATTTCTTAAATTTTGCAGTACAATTAATCGCCGCGTGAAGATACCTGATATTTATGTATATTTTGTAACGCAAAGACCAGATAAGGAGAATCAACACAGAAAATGGCAATACTGACAAGCAGGCAAAGTTGCCAAGGAGTTTTGAAAATTTTCATATAAATACTTTCTAATGCATAGGGTTGTCAAAAACTAACACGGAAACAAGAATTATCAGGTATATTTATGTAACAATAAAAAATATATTCTCACCTATCCTTAATTTTAAAAATACACATAAACTAACGTACTATAAAAATGGTATGGATTCACAACAAGTTTTAGACCACAAACATAAAAATACTTATGTTGCAGTAGACTTCATCTAGCTAAAACATGCTGATGATGATGATGAAGTTTTAGTATTGAAATTTTTGACAACCCTAGCGTGTTTGAGGTTTCGGGGAAGTTGCCATCGGACACACTCTATTTTCATTACTCTGCGGATATTTCAGTAAAATGGAGAAATAGCAATACCTGGCATCTACAGACATGGTCCTAGATATTTTCTGCGTAAACTATCAAAATTGCACTAACCTGCAGATTTTGCTCTGCGAACATAATTATGCAAGAAATTTTTTTGGACGTGTTTTCACTACTTCTCTTAGAATCGTCATATTGGAATAACTATTAAGTGTGAAAAATAGAACAAATGCTTCTAAAAACTACTAAAAATATTCTCCCACCAAAACCAAACTTGTTTAGGAATAGAATTTTGAGTTATTTCAAATTTATTCAAATTTTTTACTGTATGGCAAAGTTTCCACAGCTAGGCAAAGTTGCCTCATTTTACGGAACCCTTACCTAATAGGATCACTTTGTTGTCCGTCTGTCAACCCTCTTTTCTCAGAAACGCGTGGACGTATCGAACTGAAATTAACGTCGAATACTCAAGTCACCTCTTGGAGCCACGATATAAATAAAACTTCTAAGTCAACGCACTCAAAAGTAACAGGTGTTTATGTCAGAATATTTTGACATTTCCAAGGGAATCACATGCACACAAAACCTATAGGGTACTTCCCGTAGACCTAGAATCATGAAATTTGGTGAGCAGCAAGGTCTTATAGCACAAGTAAAGGGAAAAATCCAAAAACCATAAATTTATAATTTATTCACTAAAAAAACTTGATTCTTGCTATAGACCAAAACCTATAGGGTACTTCTATCTAGTGTACCCATCATAAAATTTGGTAAGAAGCCAGGTCATATAGCACAAATAACTGAAAACCGTAAATTTGTAGTTTTAATTAACAAAAAACGTATAATTTTTTATTCTCTCCCTAATTATTGACCTATAAAATTATTATTATAGAACCATGATAATTTGGCAAGAAACAAGGTCTTACAATTAAACTGAACCCTTATTGCGCGAGTCCGACTCGCACTTAACGTTTTACTTAATAAGTAGGTACTAACAAGGTACTTCGAGAGGTATTGGACGTGCAGAATAGACCTTCAAGAGTTGACTGACCTTTTGTATTATTATTCTGTGGCTCAGGTGAATCAAAACTCCTTTCGTCCCGTTCGCAAAATAAACCAAAAAAAAAAGCAGCGCCCGCCGTAAACCTCGCTCGGTATTTATTCCGGTGACCTGGCGGGACTGTGCGTGCGATTAGCGACGATAACTACAGCTATTATTTTTTATATTTTATGAAAAAAAAAGTCTTTAAACCGAATAATTTTTTGGTATTTTCCTAAGAATAGGTTAGGTAGGTTTACGGGATATTGAATGAGGTAAAAATATACTCAAAAAATATATATAATGCGGTCACCCATCCCGCAAAGTTAGCAATGGCCAGAGCCATCACTACTGAGTGATGGCTCTGGCCATTGCTAACTTCGCTGATCAGTAGATACTCAACCTGGTATAGATGTTTGTAATGTTTAAAAAATTTGAAGTAGCGTCAAATGTAATATATAACGCTAAATGTAAAATAATTTAAAAGTTAAGATTGGACAAGGGCCAACCTCAAAATTAAATTCTACCTAGAAGGCAAGAAAATGGATCCGCAGGTCAAAATATAAAAATCAAAACTAAGAAAATAAATGTTCGGGCGCCAGACCCACGGATACCACTATAAATTGTGCCGGAAATGTCAGCTGATAACACTAGACTTCTAATCACAGGGCAGGGACCTTCAATAAAACAGTAGATTTAAAATTTAAAAATCTAAGTTTATTAAAATTAAGGTTAAGACTAGGCTTATTTAGGATAAAGGTGTACAATTACGGTTCTTAAAAGTAAAGTAGCGTTTCAATAAAATCTTACACTTGTTTTATTTAAAAAAATTTGAAAATGTTCCAACTGAAAAAATGTTCCAGAATGGCGGCGTGAGAAAATTGGCAAAATAAGAAGCGCACGGGTCGCAGAAGGCAGCCCGGAGCTTGGTTTATCATTAAAAAAACAAAAATGTCTCACAACTGAAAAAATGTTCCAGAATGGCGGCGTGGAAAAAATGCCTTATTATGAAGCGCACAGGTAGCAGAAGGCTGCCTGTGGCTTTGGTAGGTCTGTAGGACCAGTAAACAAGAAGTTGAGTGTGGTCCGCTAGAAGAGCGAACTTAAAAAAATTAAAATTAAGTTTTATTTCAAAATTAGAAACTAGGATTTACTACAAACGACACGCCAGTAAAGAGGCGGTAGCTAAGCTTAAAACTAGGGTGTAAATTACCACTGCATCCTTATAAAAAAATAAAGTTATGCAAAAGTGTGTGTGTTCCGAGGATGTTTAACGCTACAAAATAGAAAATATTATGTTATTTCTGGAGAAAAACCAGACGTAGAACGTGTAAAGAAACTAGAATATGAGAAAGAACTCACTCCTAAACTAAAAGTTAGGTTTTAAACACTAATTTAAATTAAGGTTAGACCATGAGGTATTTTTGGATTGGGAAATTAGGCTAAAGGACAAAAACAACCAAAATATAGTAAGACAAAGTCTAAGACAAAGTCTAAGACAAAGTCTAAGACAAAGTCTAAGACAATAGTAAAAGACTAGTAAAAGACAACCACTGCTCAGAGTCTGGCGATACTTAGCTCGAGTACAACGTTCCTTTTCATCGCGTGGAGCGGAAGCCTTGGTGGTCCTCAGCTAAAGAAAATGCTCGAACACGCGGCCACGCTTCCAAGGTGCCAAGAGACGATGGAATGTCCAATACGCCTTCGCGTCAGAGCGCCGAATAAATAAATGCCAGTCTGGGTCTCCGAGGAAGTGGCAGTAAATTTCTCCTACGGCAATGATCCCACGGCAGCAGCGACTCTGAACGCGCCAACTCACAGCAATACTTTCATGTTTTAATACAACATGGTAATATAAAAAATTTTGATAAAACCCCTACATGGTTCTTTTCATGTCAGAGGGCAAGAGGAAAGTGAAGTGCCTCCATTTTGAAATTAAATGTGACATACGAAAGTAATGCCAACCTTGAAAAAGAACAAATCAGAGGTCATTCTCGATATGATCGACAAAACAAAAACGAAACGTCACTGTCAAATGTCCGCGACCTGTCAGATGGACAGAGAACCTAGCTAAAATCGACTAAAAATCGAACAAGACAGCAACAAAACATGGGGCGTAATATAAAACGTCACATGTTGGCCCCTAATTGTTAAATTTATTCATTGTTGTTATAGTGGCAATAGTTATACACCTCTACCTGAACTTGTAGTTGTAAAATTTTAATATTTATTTTTATTTTATTATGTGTTGTTGTAGTGGCAAGAGACACAATCTGTGATTTCAACTGTCTACCTTAAGTATACGGTTCATGAGATACAACCTGCTGCGGACAGACAGCGTTGCCTTAGCAATAAGGTTCAAAATTCACTTTTTCGGTACCGAACCCAAAAAGACATGATTTTATTCTTTTCACTTCTTTCTATTACATGCAAGATATAGTTGATATTATCCGGCTAATTTCTAGATAATGCTGTGTGAATAGTCCAGCATTATTATTATTTCATTAATCAGCTTGTCTTATTGTCTGGCTGGGGGCCATAAACATGCAAGTTACATGCATAACATGCATAATGCATGCTTGGCATAGTAGTTTGGATGATTATATTTATCTATGAGTTAACAAATATTAATTTTACACATATGCAACTGATTTGTATTGCTTATTAATTTTATCTTGGTGAAATATGTTGCTGCTAATTTTATAACTTGGCAACTTTGTAGTGTTCAACTAGCAAAGATATACTCAAACTTAATACAGAATTGCTTTAGTAAGCATTTTTAAGTACATATAAAATCTATTATTAAAGATGTCAAGCCAACTTAGACTCACACTTTGTATTTTGTGGGGTTTCTTTATGGGAGCATATAAATACCTGTGTATACTCATAGTGAATAGATTCTAGCATTACCTGCCTACCAGACACCGTGATGATGGCATAGCATTGATATGCATACTAAAAAAACCAACATTATTATATTAGTAGATCATGAGTTTTGAACTGAGTAAACTGCAACCGGCCAACTCTGTTTACACCAGGTGTACGGAAAAATTGAGCTATACCATAGTAGGTATACATACTGCAGTGACGAACTTTAGATTGAAACCAAAATTAGTAGTAGGTAAAGTACTTACTTGTCTATCAAAAGAGTTTTATGTCCATAAAAAAAACAAACGAGGTTCTATTTTTAAAAAGGAGAAACCCCTATAGCTTTTCTTGTTTATGTTTATCCATATCCAGCTCATACCGTTAGAGCGTAATGTAACCGTGTTTTTACGAAATAATAACATTTTTGTTGTATTTTTAGCGATTTTTACAAAAATGTTGAACAAAAGTGATAAATGATTACGAATGGTTGAAAGTTATCAATTCCATGATCGAAATTGTAGCAGACAATAGTCCACCACAACGGTAACCAAACAATGTTATTCAGTGAGGGGTGTTTTGAGATCGTTTGTTAGGTTTATGAAAAGAAAATAATGTTGTACACTTGCCTCTTTGATGACATTTCCGTCGTCATTTTTGCTGATAATTTATCTCCAGCAGCGTGTATGATATCCAAGTCAGCAGTTCATTTTGGTATTCACATAAAAAAGGACTAGTCTAGCATTGTTTGGTAATGATGCAAAAATAAATACAACAGAAAATACAAAGGAAATCAGAGAAAAATACCACAGGCACATGCGATGCGTGCGACCCGCTTGCTTGCTATTTTTCTGTTTCTGATTTTCTTTTCTTTCACAGACAGACAAAAAAAATATGCTGTCAATGAAATGTCAATGTCAGAAACTGAGACGTTATGAATCACGCAGAAAACTTTTTGATTTAATGTTTAGGCATAATGTAGGCGGGCTTGCGGGCTTGTATCTACGCATTCATGTTCGAAAGTTTCATAACAAATTATTATAATTATTATTTGTCGATATCACACTTGAATATAAATTGAGAATGCAACATTAAATGCATCCGTTTGTTGGAAATTAGATTAAAAGCATACCTAATAAATAATCTGTGTGCATTGGAACGAATTTGTAGAAAACACGTTGCCATGGTAACCTTGCACTGTTATCAAAAGCATGCATGGGTGGCCAATCAATGGCCGGCCCTAAATTTCTGTGTTTGTGTCATCTTGTCAAGGATTATTGCAACGGCAAGCAAATGATTATTGATCAAACATTTTGTACAATAATTGCGTGTAAATGTAAGGGTATTAGATAATAACGTGCGTCCTAGTGAACTCAAATCAAAATGTTCAAGAATACGTTTCAGTCCGGCTTCCTATCAATTCTTTACAGCATCGGAAGCAAACCTTTGCAAATCTGGGACAAGAAGGTTCGCAATGGGCACATAAAAAGGATTACGGATAATGATATACAGAGTCTTGTGCTTGAAATAGTGGGGACCAATGTCAGCACCACGTACATTACGTGCCCGGCTGACCCGAAAAAGACCCTGGGTATCAAATTGCCGTTTCTGGTTATGATCATCAAAAACCTGAAAAAGTACTTCACATTCGAAGTTCAGGTAAGCCTTTACCCTGTTGCTGTAAACTTCGACCAGATGTCTGTATTTTCCTATTAGCAGTCTGCAACAAAAACGAAAATAACCTCAATTCATTTATTTACAGGTACTAGATGACAAGAATGTGCGGAGACGGTTCCGAGCAAGTAATTACCAATCCACGACACGTGTGAAACCTTTCATCTGTACCATGCCCATGCGTCTTGATGAAGGCTGGAACCAGATCCAATTCAACTTAGCGGACTTTACCAGAAGAGCCTATGGGACAAACTATGTTGAGACACTGAGAGTGCAAATTCACGCTAACTGTAGAATCCGCAGAGTCTATTTCTCCGATAGACTGTACTCTGAAGATGAGCTTCCAGCTGAGTTCAAGCTATTCCTTCCAATACAAAACAAAGCTAAAACAGCTGTAGCTACTTAAAATTCCAGTACAGCGTAACACACTACTTCTGCACTTACAATTAAATGTATTTTAAGTATATTTTTATTTTGTATTATAAATAAATGTACATCTACACCTTTCAATTTGATACGGTTTACTATAAAGTATTGATTAAAGCACACAAACATGAACAGTATTTCCATTATTAAGACTATGGGTGACATGGTCATTTATGTAAACATGTAAACAAACCCTGACTAAAAAATAAGTTTCAGATGGATTTGAAGGAAATGATGTTATGAGAATTTAGCAGTATTTTTCTTTAGTTAGGTACTAATAAAAGAAGGTACTCCATTGAATAAGATCATTATTTAGTAAGATGGTCTACCTTTCAATCTTCTATGCATATTTAAGTTAAAATGGGACGTTTGAAGGTTCATTCTAAATTTATGAAAAAAAGTGGATAGAGAGATGCCCCAAATTAATTTTGAATGGCAGGGCCTGATTGATGATGCTGGAAAAGTGTGCTTTAAAGACCCTATCCTAGTAAATAGTGCCTGTAATGAAGCTGTAAATACTTTATCAAGCTGCATAGCAGGGGCCTGCTCAGGTTTATGTGGATGGAAAAAAGCTAAAACTGTCTTAAATGAATGGAGGAAAGAAGTGTACCTAATAAATAAATAAATTAGAGCTCAGCCTAGCTAGGAGTATTAGGTAGGTAAGTTCCTTGGTCTCGCCACACGGCTCGAAAGGGAGGAATTGTTCCTCGCAAGTCGATTATTGTAAAGGCGATTGCGCCTGAATTCCCCTCACGACGATCTCGCTATTTTATAAGAATTCTAGCTAGCTAGGTAGGTAGAATGAAAAAAAATTGGCTTCATTTATGAAAAAAATACTCACTTCGTGTATGTCAAAAATAAACAAAACGTCACCGTCAGTGACATCTGCTGTCTGTCATGTCATGATTTGTCAGTCGTGTCAGTCATTCCATTTTTTTTGAGAATTTGAGAATCTTGAAATTGGAAAAATGGCGATTGCCGATTTGAACATAAAAATTCTTTTAGCATTATTTCTAATTATTTGCTCAGCAAAATGCAACGCAAATGACATCCTAGGTTGTGGTGGATTTGTTAAAAGTCATGTTAGCTTGGACTATTCTAAAATCGAGATCGCCCTGTAAGTAACCTACAATAGACCCAAAATTAACAGTTTCGGTTAATTTTAAGGAGCGGAAAACCGCATAGATTGTCCAAGTTCACGTACGCAACTAATTTCATTCAAAAAAACCTACAGATTTACGAAAGAAGGTAGCCTCAAGGAAAAGACAGAATGCGCTCCCACCAATGGATATTACTTCCTCCCGTTGTACGAGAAGGGAGAATACGTGCTCAAGGTCCGCCCTCCTCCAGGCTGGAGTTTCGAGCCGAACGAGGTTGAGTTGTCCGTGGACGGTGTAGCTGACAAATGCTCTACGGGCCAAGATATCAACTTTGCCTTCAACGGGTTCGGTATCACGGGCCGGGTGATTACGGCCGGTCAGACTCAAGGCCCTGGTGGAATAGCAGTGCACCTGGTGAACGACAAGGGAGAGGAGAGAAAAACTGTCACCACAAATGGTGGAGATTTTCACTTTACTCCTGTCATACCTGGGAAGTACACTTTGAAGGCTTCCCACCCAAGGTAACATTTTATATCCATAGATTTTACTAAACATTGAGTAAGTTGCATTTTATAACAGGCTTATGTTATGTCTTCAAAGTCTGTTACTGACAGTACTATTACAAACAATACCAAAATTAGCAGAATCAGTGCCCCCTCAGTGAACTCTTTCAAAAATTGATGACAAATGTTTAAAGACGGCTCCCGTGGCGCAGCGGGAGAAGGTCCGCCTGCGACGCAGGAGGTTGCGGGTTCGATTCCCGCCTCGGAACAAATTTGTGTACGATCTGCAGAAATTTGTTCAGTTGGCCTGGGTGTTTTCTATGTATAATAAAAAATATCTATCCATGTAGTGTATTGTGTTAAGTATATCAGTTATCTAGTACCCATAACACAAGCTCTGCTTAGCTTGGAGCTAGATAATGCTGTGTGAATTGTCCAGCATTATTTATTATTTATCATTATTTATTTAAGTGCACTGACTAGGACTAGTCTTTATATATACAACTAAATATATACACACCAACCAGCTTAGCAAATAATAATAAACAACATCATATATTTTAGATGGAAACTGGACCCAGCCCAGTCCATAGTTCAAGTGAAGGAAGGCAACACGGTGCTGCCCATGGGAGTGCTTGCAGTGAAGGGATTTGATGTGTCCGGAACCATCTCATCGTTTGGAAGTGCTATTGGAAATATTTATGTGCTGCTTTATTCTAAAGAGGTAAATAATAAACTGCTTTTTATTGTAATCTTCCTAATATAAAGCTTAAAATTTTTTTTTGCCTGTTATGTTCCAGGAAAGTCCCAAATTCCGAGTCGAAGGATGCAAAACAGCTTTACTCCAAGGGGTTCCAGATGCCCCCATCTGCCACGTCACCACTGATAGCAACGGACAGTTCTTGTTTGGCCTGGTCCCTGCCGGGGAGTACAAGCTGAGGGTGATGTCGAACACCCCTGGCCAGGCTGGAGTTACTTACAATGTGAAGCCGGAAGAAGTGCCTTTCACTGTGAGGCATGATAGTCTGTTCATCAAGAATGCTTTTGAGGTACCTTATTTTACTTATATTTATTAAATCATGATGATGAAACTGAATATTGATTTTGGTGGCCAGTGTCTTCAGCACAAACACAGGTGCACTCTCTATTCCTTCTCTAATTAAACTAATCTCTACTAGAAATATGTGTTGATGAGATAATTTTGTGTGTTGAATCAACATTCATAAGTTTGGTTGGCTATCTCAGTTTAAGAGGGCATGTTGCAGCCATTTGTGTGAATAGTATATGAATAGGATTTCATGTTCATAGGGCGGGAGAATATACCTTTTTAGAACGATGTAAGTGCAAAAATTTCAAATGATTGTTAACGAGAAAAATACAAGAAAAATATTTTAGAAACTGGCTTAGAAGAACCCAAAGTATTTTTTTTGCAATTGTGTTTCACATTTTTTAATAATCTTTTGAAAATTATTTTTGATTTACCTAATGAATTTCATATAATTCTAGTAAAAAACACTACCTACATAGATAGATATTTTTTATTATACATAGAAAACATCTAGACCACCCTGAACAAATATCTGCACATCGTACAAACATTTATTCGCAGACGGACTTTCGCCCGCTACGCCACAGAGGTCGTCAAATCTAGGCCTAGTTTGACGAGCAAACCCGCTAAGGTCGCCCCTTATGGCCTTTCGTTTTAATCTGACACAGCACATTTGTATTCATGAGGTGTGTTAATTTCCAGATAACGGGATTCACAGTAGTAGGCTCAGTTCAGTCTTCCCCGGACAAAGGCCTGTCCGGAGTGCGAGTGTCATTAGACGGGACTCCCATCGGCAACTCCGACGCCAGCGGGAAATTCACGCTGGCGGGGTTGATTCCCGGAGTTTACACCGTCAGCTTCCAACACGGTGAGTTTTATACACACTTTCCTGCTTAGTTCTGCGTATTTGCTTCGTACAGTGAATTCCGCTTGTGCGATGCGCCTTCACTGAAGTCGCTCGCTAAGGCTAGCGCCACATTGGACGGATAAGCCGTCGCCGATTTTACGCGGCGGAACTCTCATACATTTTATTTCATCTAGTTTCTATTTTCGGGCACATTCGACGGACGTTCCGCGGCGGGGCGGCGCGCACGTACAGGATGTTTGACACTTGTTGGACTATAATGCATGTGGCTTCTATGATCGGTTGCAGATTTAGCGCGACGTAAGATCGCACAGTGTAAAATAAACCCCAATTTTGTTCCATCTCAGTATTATCACGAAAACCAATAGATTGATCGCCGAAAGATCGGCGATGGTTAACCTGTTCAATGTGGCGCCGGCCTAAGACGTGATCGCGGCAGACTCTGGCTCAGAGTTATGCAAGTTTTCTGCGAACAACATTCTAATCTGATCTTCCAATTCCAGAGAAATGCGAATTAGAAGACAGTCGCCTGGAAGTAGGAACCTCTGGTCCCCGCTCCGCCCCCGTGGGGCTCGCGGCGCGCTGGCGCGTGTGCGGGGGCGTGGCGCCGGCGGGGGTGCGCGCGCGCCACGTGGCGCTCACCGCGGCGGCCGGCAGGACGGCTATCGTCTCTCCGGACGCACAGGGTAAGGGACACCTGACTGCTCGAATCGATCGAACTAGGTACCTACTGCTGAGTCAATCACTGCCCAGCCGCGGTGACATATGAGTTTTGGGGCATGAAACTGTTAGTTTCGTTTAATAAGAATCACAGCAGCGCGCGATAGTCAATTTTCATCTGAATGCGTCGTGCGGGCGGCGCGCTCTTACAGCGCCATTACGCCAGCGTTCCACGATAAAACAAGCTACAACACAGAGAGTCATTCATTACCCGCGCAAGATGCTCGGTAGCAGCGCTCCACCTTCATATTGTAACGTTTGACACAAGTTGTGTTATTAACAGGCAAATGGTGCACCTTCCTGCCTCCTGGCACCTACACAGCCAACGTGGAGGTCAGCGAACAGGAGCAGAGCGAAGGCTTACAGTGAGTATCCACCAACACTCCGTTCCTTCTTATCTTGCCCTTATCTGGTTATACTTAGGTCTATTCTCCTTTTAGATTCTTCCCTCTGACCCAGAAGGTTACCGTGGCTAATTCACCTGTGGATGGAATTAACTTTTCTCAACTGAAAGGCACGCTAACGGGGACCATCGTGTGTAAGAAAGAAAAGGACTGCGCCTCCATCCCTGTCACTCTCAGGCCGCTGTCGGCTGACGGCGCGTATGTTGGACAGCCTCTGTATACCAATGCTGTGGGTAAGTTCTGGCAGAGCCATAAGCTTCCCAAGTAGCAAAATAGATCTAATAACTTCCTGATTTTTTTTTATCGCGCTTGCATTAATTTAATATTAAGTCAGTTAGTGTAAAAATATGATTAAGCAACATTTAATTATTGTTTATTGATCATTCGCCATGTTGCTCTGCATTATGAATATAAGACATCTATAGGTATAGGTAAAAATACGCTAGATTTACTCTTAGTTAAGATTAACTCACCACCATGTTGAATCAAATACCTCATACATATAATGGTCTCAGCTAAATATGTTATTAAATCTGGGAATCTTACACAATGCCATTATAAAACTAAATTGCTGCATATTTGTAATGATCTTAGACAAGTTATTGTAAATTCTGGAAATGCTTTTATAAGACTATAATTTTCGTAGGACTATGTAGACTTCGTAAATGCACTTATGTGATAATATGTCTTGTAATTATCCTTTAAAATAGTGAACTAGTAAACTACAAAACAATCATATTAGTGAATTTGCTCTTGAGAGTAAAAATGCTTGAACAGTGCTATTATAAGCAAAAGAGTCTCAAGGAAAGCCATTATAAGAGCTTTTTTAGTCTAATTTTACCTATTGTATTTTATTATAGGATTCTCTTGCTAATTGGGTTACTGATTAGGATTTTGCAAAAGACTGGTGCTTAAGAAAGGTTCAGAAACTTGGCCCTAGTATAAATTCTGTTTGTATGCGCAATCTTCGCCGCCGTCTCGCGTAAGAGTGTGGTGTACCTACTATCCCCCTATACATCCAGGCCCAGCCGCTGGTTAGGGCCGCAGCCCAAACGAGCGTTATTTTTTGATTTGTGAGTTGCATAAAATTTATCTCTTTATAAGAACAAAAATAAATATTGAAAAAACCCCGCGACAGATTTTCATGAAACATGCCATGGCTGAAACAATTCGGGATAAAATTATCTATGACACAAAACTAAACGAAAATCGGTTCATCCGTTTGGGAGCTACGATACCACAGACAGACACGTTAAACTTATTACACCTCTCTCATTTTGCGTCGGGGTTTAATAAATAAGTGCTGTTTGTGCCACTCGGCGAAAATGCAAAATAAAATGACATTTATTGAAAGTACTTATCACAACACAACCCAAAAAACTATGCGCTTTTGGCCCTAGCATTAGGTAGCAAAGCCAAAGGGTACTTCGTATGTCTGTTTCAGCATCTCAGCAACAGATGTTCCAGATGTATCCTTTCCATGGATTAAATGTTGTTTTGCAGACGGTAAATACAAGTTCACGGAAGTCCTCCCGGGCACCGTGGAGATCTCCGTGCCCACCGACCGGCTGTGCTGGCGCTCAGCTCGCCACGTGCTGGCGGTCAGCTCGGCGCGAGCTGACGTGCCTGCCTTCGCGCACACGGGATACGTGCTGCGGATGCAGACCACGCATGAGCACGAGGTACGTTCATTGCGTACTGTACAAATCTATCTCGAAATGTTGATGCATGTATTTTTGTGTATGTGTATCTAAAATAGTGCCATGAAAATCTGATTAATTTTGACAAACAAAAAAGTACGCGAGCAAAATTCCGTCGAGTGCCCCCGACGCGGAACTGCTACAGCAAACGAATTTACGCTCGCATGGTGTCTCCCCTGAAACAAAGACATTGGAATACCGTTTCTTCTGTCCGCACTGACCAAGAATATTATCGGCATATCGTAAAGCTATTGAAATAGTATGTACTTAAAGGCAGTATTATTGACCAGGTGGAGTTTAGCAGTCCGTCCTCGAAAGGCGTATTCAAGCTGCCGGCGGGCCCGAGCGCGCAATGCGTGGACTCTTCTGAAGTGTACACGCTCACTCCGCGCGGGTGCCACCAGTTCCAGCCGCCGCAAGCCATCGTTAACCTTTCTTTGCTCCCACCAACTGTAAGTATACCGTCTTTTACCGCCTGGTTGTTATTAAACTGTATCCAATTTCAATCTAATCACCATAGTGGTCCTGACTTTCCGCAAGTCGATTGCGGAGCGTATGAATACGCGCAATCTCGCATAGCATTTGCTTCGTGGTGTTGCGCGATGCGCCGACACTCAGGAGGACATACATAACGGGTGGCCCTGCTCCAGCACGATGTGGCGAAGCGACCAATAGAATTGCTTTGTTTGTTGATGAGCAGTTTCAGTTGTAGATGAATAAGCATTTCTCAACCTTCTCAACCATCATTGGTATATGCTACTTCACTGCTGGATATATGTCTCGCCTCTGTCCAATTATAACGAGCCTGGTTCGCCATAGTCTGATACAATAAGTAGGATGATGGCCCTGTAAACAGCCACATCCTGCATTTGCCTTATTTCTGACCCAGGTTTAAAACACCCACTTTATAATAACTTGTTTAATTTCTCCCAACAGACGGTTTACTTCGTAGCCGTAGCGCACGCAGTGACAGTCACGGTGACGTCACCCGAGGCGGTCACCGACCTCGTGCTGACGATCGACCGCGACGCGGCGCAGCGCGCGGGGCCGCTCGCGCACGACAAGGAGGGAGGGATGTATGTCTTCAAGCATACTATTTATATGGCGGAGGTAAGTCTACTCTCTCCTACTACTGAGTAAGTGACAGATCAAGCTTGATGGCCCACCTGACGTTAGTGCAGAGCCATACATGCAGGGCACGCACGGTAGCAATGCGCTCTGCGACGCCCTGCCTCGCGCTTGTCAACGACTGTTACTGTTTCAGAAAAGATTGACGACGTTGACGACGGTATTAATTGTTTCTCTTTCGTTCTCAGGGTGAAATAGTGAGCGTGTCAGCATTCTCGAGCAGGCTCCTGTTCAGTCCGGCTGACCCGCAGCAGATAGTGGGCACCTCCGCGTGCCAGCCGGCCGCGCTGACGCTGCGCGCGCGCGCCGCGCTCACGCTGACCGGGGCCATCGCGCCGCCCGTCGCCGATGTCACTGTCACCCTCACCTCTGGTATGAACTAAAATTCTCTCAGAATTTTCTCCAATAAGTTAATGTTCCACTCCATCTGCCATTTACAACAAAAAATCGGGAAGGTTTCATCAAGGATACAGTGCAGTGGTGTGCGTGACACGTCTTATGCGTAATACAGAACAGAGTAAAGATATGCATTGTATTCCGAAGGATTTTCGGAAGGGATTCTCTCTGACCTCATCGCAGCTAAGCTAAGCAGGTGCTTACTCAGATCAATGATTCGTTATTGAGAATGGCCTATTTAATTCAACCTGATAGATAGATGATAGATAGATAGATAGATAAATCATTTATTTGCTTCTGCAACACAGTACATAGTTATGATTATAAACATTTGTCAGAAAATATAATGAGCTGACAAGGAAAAAAAGAATAAAATAAGTAATACAAGAAAATAAGTAGTAAAGTGTGTGCTGCAGCTCAGCAAAAAGGCAACAACTCAGCGCATAGTTTTGCTCGAAGAGCAAACACTGATTTTCAGTTTATACCCTCTGACGTGACCAGAAAAACGAATATAAATACCAACAAGTAATGATGTGTCAAAATAATTTAAGTGAAGATACCGTTGCAGTGTTTGATAAAATAAATAAACTGAATGTGTCCTTAGTATACCTACCTACATATTTGTGGTAGGCGCAACAGCAAAAGACAGGAACTGTACAGGTAGAAGTAACAAAGCCAGAGCTTTCTCTATTTGGCAAACGAAGTGTTTAGGGATTCCTACAGTGTGTTTGTGTAATAGTACAGACTTTAGGCGTGATTTGAATGTGAACTAGAACCCCATTACCTAAATACTATAACACAACCTCTCCTTTCAGATGACGTGAAACTAACCCAAGTGACCACCGCCGACGGCAAATACAGCTTCGGTCCACTGGACGCGTCCAAGTCTTACACGATAGCGGCGCAGAAGGAGTCCTACGTGTTTGCGGAGCCCGACGAGCGGGGAGTCATCCAGGCGCACAAACTGGCCGAGATCATCGTCAACCTGGTCGATGACGCGGATGGCGCGCCGCTACAGGTCAACTTGTTTGGGCTTATTTTATTCTTCAGCCCTCCCTCTTTACCTGAGATGTCAGTCTTTACCGACTGACAGCTTGCCTAAGTAAAAGATTCTCGTGTATTACCCGTATTTCCTTGAAGTAATGAAGTTGATCGATAGATGCCGTTGTCAAAACCATATCATAGTCCAGTGTGTAATTTGGCGGAGAGGCGAGTACCGCATCGATACATTATATTAGCTGAAGTATCAAGGCGGTACCCGATATGAGGTATTGACCTCCTTTAGCTTCTGCCGGCCCCGTCGGGCATGTGCTTGCCCGCTTTAGTGTGCTTAACTGTGTTTTGTTTTCTGTATAAATTAATAGATAATTTGTTTTCCCATCAGTCCGGCCTCGTCTCAGTGAGCGGCGGCTCGTACCGTCGCAACGCAGCCTCCCCTGCCCACGGCTCGCTGCGCTTCCCGTCGCTATCTCCTGGCGAGTACTACGTGAAGCCCAACATGAAGGAGTTCCGCTTCGCCCCTTCGCACCGCATCCTGCAGGTGCAGGAGGGCAAGACTCACACACTCACTCTCAGGTTGGTGAACAAACGTACCTGGAGGGGATTGTTTTTGCGGGGAGGGAAAGTTTGCTGCGCGACCCGCCCCGCTTCCCCCCTGGCGCCCTTACAGTGCATCATCGTGGCCCAAATATTTTGGCAAAGTCCAATAAACGCGAGCTGCTTGCAGCTCGATCACTCTCAAAAAGCTAGTTAGTCTGTAGATGAATCGAATGAACGTGATTGTTGCAGAGGCGTCCGCGTGGCGTGGTCGTGCTACGGGCGCGTGGTGTCGCTGGGCGGCGGCGGCGTGGCGCGCGCCTCGCTGCTGGCCGCGCCGCTCCCCGGCTCCGCGGCTCAATGCGCCGCCGAGGAGGCCGCCACCGACAACACTGGCGCGTTCCGGTAACTACCACATATTCACCCGCTTTCGCCTATCCAGACTTCCAGTCATTTCCGCCACTTTTACTAAGTCGTCGATCCCAAGCGCGTTTGGTCGACTTTCTCGTGCTTATTATTAGCCTCCATAGCGTCGGAGCCACAGGTCTTAGCTGTAGTGTAGTGTGTACCTTGTTTAACTGTACTATTTTCATCATACAGACGCAGGTCGGTAGTAATGTTACGACGTGATTTTACGGCTTGTCTTTAATACAAAGCTACTTGCAAACAATAGGATTGATAGTAAAATTACGCACCCTAGAAGTGTCCCCCGAAGTGTCCTGTACAGTACAGCCGTATGGAAATACAAAATTCTTGACTTTGAACAACTACACATTTACATTTACAAAAGAATTGTACACAAGAATAGATTAACAACTGAAAACTAGGCGCATCATATAAATTCTACGAAGGTAATCCTGTTCCGCAGTAGTATAATTATAATTTGTGGGTTCCAGCATCCGCGGGCTCATCCCCGACTGCGTGTACACCATCGCGTTGAAGGAGTCCTCTGCGCCCGACCTGCAAGGACTGAAGCTGGCGAAGGCGCCCGCTACGCTACAAGTAAGTTTTAAATTGCTTTTATACTACACCTGCTCGGAAAGTTGCCTATTCCTTTTCCATTAATAGAATAGAAAGTATGTCTTTGCAGGCCTATAGGAAACCGGGAGGAAAAACTCTATGGAATTTCATTTCTCACGTGTTTTAGCGGGAGGAAAAAGTGTATGGAAATCCATTTCTAACGTGTTATTTTTTTTAATTTCCTAAAAGATCGGCCGGTAGCTATGGTTATTTTCGTTCGGTCAAACGACAAAAAGTTTTTACTCCAAGTCCATTAGGCATCCTCCGATTTCCGAACAATATTTTGAAAAAAGAACCCAAAGGCTGGCGCGGTCAATGAGGTTTTACCAACATCATTGGGCGCGGTAAGTTCTTCTAAATTTCAATTAATAATTAATTCTGCTTTTTATTTTCCTCGAAGGTGTAGTATAATAGTAGTGTATGCAACTGCATATAACACGGGTATTAAAACACTCGTTACTATTATGAAACTCGCTACGCTCGTTTCATAAACTCACACTCGTGTTTTAATACCCGTGTTATATGCAGTTGCATACACTACTTTATCTTCACTAATGCAATTAATTAAACAACAAGAGTAAAAGCTGACAATAGTTTATTTATTATAATTGTTCAAATTTTGGATGGTACAATTTTGAAAGTTAATGTTAATTATTGATCCAGCAGCTGTAGCGGCCGCGGGGCAAGCAGTAGAGCTCGTAGACGGAGTCGGAATATATAAAACTTTCACCATGATTGTACTGTCGTCTATGTTAGAGACTTCATCGAACTGGATGTTGTATAGCTCTTGCCTTCGGCATGCCCCCATTATGCCGAAGATTAGTGCAACCTGTAACAATAAACGATATAATAAGCTTGAGGTACATAACCAAGGCAAAAACTATGATTTATGAAGTAGTAAAGTGTAGGTACCTACTACCAAATTTATACACAAAGCGCTTAAACGGAGTGTCTAGATAACTTGCGTGTGTAGTACGTAAGTACTAGGTAGATTAAATAACAGAACTAAAATACACTTACCTTTTCAAAAAGATCCAAAATATCTTGTGAATCTTCCAGGAACATCTTTATTTGACCTGATGTAAACGTCAAGGACTTTTTTCCCTTGTGTCCTTCTGAACTGCGTTTCAGGAACGCTATGACTTTTGAATACTTCGTGATATCAATATTGTTGTAGATACTCAGTGTGGACTTGAGCATAGAATATTTAGCCCACCTCGCTATCCATTTTTAACTTTTAATTTGTATTTTAAAAACAAAACACATTGCGAAACATTAAATTCACGCGTACGTGTATTGTCACAGTGAACTTGCCGCCATTAATATCCAACCAATGAGAGCGCAGCTGCTCGCGCAGGGCCAATCAGGAACGAGCGCGCGCTGTTCTTTTTTTATTTAATTGGCACAAGATCTTACCAAAGAATTTTGTGTATGTAAGTTTAGTAGTTTCGACGAAGTTTTCACGTATAACCCAACTGTTTTCAAAAGCCAGCCTAATATCAAAATTTTATACAACTTGTACGAGGATTTTGACATAAGGCTCGCCAGGTTAATTGGTCGCGTTTTATTGATGTTATAATGAGATTTTACGATATCGATGTGGATATTATAACATCATGTGAAATTGCTTAAATTGAGTGTTTTGCTAACTGCGCTATAACAGTAGTCATTATATGTCAAGTATTGGAAACATAAGTAGAATGTTATAACATTAGTGTAGATAAAGCACTATATGTATATCACTCGGCAGAAAGTGCGATTCCTACCTCGTGTGTTTTAAGGCCCTCGGCTGCGCCTCGGGCCCAAAACGACACACTCGGTAGGAATCGATCACTTTCTCGCCTAGGTGTAAAATGTACTATTCTCTAATCTTCTTCAAAAAGAAGGTGAAATTCACAATCAATGATTCACAAGTTTTGGAATGTATTCACAAGGATCACATCTGTATTTTTTTCTTTATAAATCAAAACTTATTCTATTCTTATTTATACGACACTTTAAACCAGAGAAGGTTGGTCTGCTGTCTAAAAGTTTCAGCGTTATGTGATGTAGTTAAGTATACATAAACATTATTATCTAAACATATGTACAAGTCTAAGTACCTACCTACCAGTATCAGCGATAGAAACAAATATTACCTACAACTAAAAAGCAATTGTAGAATGTCATAGCACAAGCTCTCCTTACATTAACGGTAAATTATACTGTGTGGACTGTCCGGAGAATTATGGGGTGAAAATTCCTATGCACCCCATTGATATATTCCCAACCACCCCATTGACTTGATTAATGGGGCGGATGGGAATTTTTTCCCCATCCGCCCCATTGATGGGGCAGTCAATGGAGTGGATGGGAATATATCAATTGGCGAGGTATCTCAACGTATCTAGGCCTGAGACATAACCAATATATAATTTCCTCCAGATAAAAGACAACAAGGACATCACCAACGTGCTGCTGATCGTGGTGCACCCGACGCAGCTCACGGACTCCGCCGTGCTGGTGCGCACGCCCACCGTGGAGCACTACCGCTCGCTGCGGCTCGCGCTCGCCTCGGAGAACTCGCCCGACTCGCCCATCTACTCCACTAAACTAGACCCGGCTGGTGAGACTCTATACGATTGTTCTCGTCCTTTCTACGACTAAGCCTAAAGAAATACAGAAAAACAATTTATTCATAAAGCCAATTTATACTTACCACAGCAGCGCCACAGTGTAATAGCTGCACACATGAACCCGTGAAAAGTTAATTTCTAAAGCCCTGACCTGGCCACAAACTCAATCATATTAGATGAAGGTTGTTACTGCTCGTTGACTCTTTTTACTAATCTGCGACATCGAAGGTGAAGGATGAACTGGCGTGGCGGCATCACCCTAATACAAAATTGAGTTTCTAGTTATATTGATGAAATTAATAATGCGCTTTACCGTATCAGCCTCATATGTTGGTCCCAAAGCGCCCTGACTTCAGCTTGCGCATCCAGCACCGGCCAGCAGTCATTCGCAGGTCGTCGTCATCCCATCTGATTGTAAGAGATATAATCAAACTGAAGAATAACTTTCCCTTTCAGGTTACTCTCAATCATTGAACCCCGGCCTCATGTACGTGCTGCCGCGTCTGCCAGCCGACAATAAGACATACGTGCTCGCGTTAGAGTCCACTCTGTCTAAAGCCACGCACTCGTACTCGCAGCAAACGTTCTACTTCAACTCGGACGGAAAGTTCAAGCATTTTACTATAGACTTCTTGCCTAAGGTAATAACAACATTTTGAAACTGCTACAATTTGTATATGAAATTGGTTTTTAACTCCAGACAAAAATTAGTCTATCCGACTGTCTGTGACATCATAGCTCCTAAAAGGATAAACCGATTTTGATTGCTGATTTCAATTTTTCGTATAAAAGGTGATTTCATCGAGAAAGTTATTTATTAACCAAGTTTTATAAACTGCGTGCAGCCGTTCAAATATGTTGTGATGGTGGAATTGAAAGTATAATTTTTTAGAGTTTTCGCGTTTGTATTAAATTAGCTATACAACAGGTTGACAAAACAAGCGCATGGTCTACCTGATACTACCCCTACTGCAGCATCATCTCGCAGATCACACGCGCCAACCGGTGACTTACTGTAGTTCCGTTAGCCGAAACTAACTAGTTCCTATTCTATTCCAGCTGAAATCGTCAGAACAAGAGCTCCGCCAGACGTCCCTCCTAGTGATCCCACTGCTGGGCCTCCTCGCCGTGCTGTACACGCAGCGTGCCCACCTCGCGGCCGCGCTGCCCTCGCTCTCGGCCCTGGCCGCCCGAGCCAACACCAAGAGCACAGCCAAAGCACCGCGACCGGAGGTCCTAGATAAGGCCAGCATCGACCATATACTTAACACGGTGAATCCGCCAAAGAAAACCACCAAGAAGAAGCCGGCCTTCCTTTGAACACTGCAAAAGTCACTTGTGATTTAACTTTATGGTGAGTTGCAAGGTTTTATAAGTGGATGTGTGTGTTTGGATGCGTTTTTGCATCCTATCTCGTAGTTTACCTTGTTAAAATAAAAGACAGGCTAATAAGCTGGTGAGACATTCTTGCGGAGGATAATGGCATTACCCACTACTGAGAGCCATAAAGACGTTTATCAGGGAAGCCTTAGTTCAGGTGTGGACTCGCATGGCCTGTAGATGTGACATTCTTTAATATCAAGTAATTTTTCGTGTGTAGAATAAGAATTTCCAGTCTATTTTGGTATAGTTACCGTTGAAATATTTTTCTTTATGTGTGAATGGGTTTCCTACTCTGATCTTTATTATGTAATTTCGAATTATTGTTATTCGATGTCTGAATGAGAACAAAGTCATGATAAACTATTTTGCAAAATTATTTATTCATCTATTGTTGGTTGTTTTCAATTATAATTTTATGCATTTATGGTGATTATAAGTATTGTATTGTAATAAGGGTAAATAAATGGACTGTTATTATTATATATATTATTTTATTTCAATATCTTCATCTATTAAATCATAAGCGTTATCATTCTAGTTTCCCTGTTACCTCTGTATTGATAGTGGTTTTCTGTGGGCCAGGTAATGATCGTCCTGTTACTACTTGTAGTAGCACCCGCTGTACCGCTGCTCGCAGTCGGCCGGCGAGTGAGCTTGGTGGTCCCACAGTCTCGCATTTTCTTTGCTGTGGAAAGAAAACCGTTTAATATTAGCTAGAGTACGTTCATGGACATGTCGTCATGAAATTTTTCATCACTTGATGATGAAAAATTTCAGTGTGTAAGGAAAATCAACTAAAACCTTACGAAATCTGGTGAAATAATAAAGCATTTACTTGTATAAAATGTACGAGTAGTTCTTTATGAATAGTAAAGTGTTCTTACTTGACAAAATACAGCTCGAAAGCTGAGAAGAAGTTCCGATTGGCGCGGGAGTGAAGCTTGCACAGTTGTAACTTTTCGCAATCCTCCTCACTGGAACATTTCAAAATTTTTATTAATAAAAGTAATGTATAATTCTTATATCTACTGACTAAACAATTTGTAATAAAATGTAAAAGCCGTACCTTCGTTTAGCTCTAATTTTGACTAGATCGTCGTTTCCCAATGCTCCTGAACTGAAGAGAGGATTTATAAATCTCTTCTCTATTCTGTGCGCTTGCGATTCCACTGCTTCATCTAATCAAAAATAATTCCAAGTTGTACACAAACAAAAAGCCACTCTTAACTTCACCAGTAGGTAGGTATTCTTTATCTATTCTTGTGAATAGTACAACCTACAGGTTTATAAATCCTCACCGTTTTCTGATAGTAGTATTGGCGAACTGGATACCACACTTGCCAAAACTACCACCATTAACACACTGAGTTTGTCCATTGTCAGCTTAACTTTATCCGTTCTCTACCAAAGTTTATTTCAAAATTGCCTTCCGGTTTCCCGAACCGTACGTTTTATACACTTCGAACTGGTGAGGCTTATATTTAGCAGCTGTATTGACGCGCTTCTCACCTGGTTAATGTGATGCTCAAATAGACACAGGGGTTATAGGGGATGAGCGAATTGGTAGATCAAACAGTGCTCATTGAACGTAGGGTATTGCAATGTGTTTAGGAATTAGAGCGAGAGCCGGAAGAAAAAGGATAGGTACTATGACTAACGATTCATTAGGAACGTACTTACGTGCAAAATCGCTTCGATACAGAAAATGAGGAAAGAAGGAAACAGTGAAGTATCCTGATAATACGGTGGCGTCGTGGTAGAACTTTTGGCCCGTTTTGTGAGTTCAAGGGTCGCAAGAAAAAAAATGAAAGTTTCCACCTCTCGGTGTAAGTGAAAAAAAGTGTAAGTAGATTTGGACTCTACAATATTGAAACGCAATTAAATTGCAATTAGCCCCTTTACCCTTGTTTTATTAAGAGGTAATCTTGACAGTTTTCCAAACTTTCTGATGTAGGTCGAGGAAAATTATTTTATTTTATTGCACTGCGGTGATACACTTGCCTACCTAAACGGGTTCTTAAATTTCGGAAAATGTTTTATGTCTGAAACATAATTTTAGACTACGGCGTAAATCTTTCACCGCACAAAATGTAGAGCTAGTCTCGCTACTCCGCAATAGATGTCGTTTTAGGAGTGCTAGCTAAACGATGGCTAAACGCCATCTTGTGGCGAAATATGTTACTATTTTAATTTTATGATTTCTGTACAGAGAGCGCTGTTTTCAAATTCAGAGTCAAATTTACTTATCTAGTACCACTACTGCTCGCTAGATGTCTCTAAATTCCGACTCTACGACGTTCTAGAAGCGATCGGAAGTTTCTCGAAACTTCACCACAATTCTCGACGAAAGGTGGAGCTACCGACTAGACGGGTATAAAAGCCGCGTAGCGCGCGAATATTGCATCAGTTATCTTGAAAGTGAACAAGAAGTGTTATCATTAACAAGAAACAAAGTGAAAATGTCTCTTGTACCATTCTGGTTTCGTCAACTGCGGCATGCGGTGCCGCGCGACCACCTCGCGAGAGTGTTTGAAGACCCCTTCGCGGTTTTCGCTCGAGACCCGTTCTTTCGAGACCCATTGAAGCAGATCTCGCGCCTGGACCACGGCATCGAAGGCGTCTACTCCGATTCCGAAGTCAAAGTCGACGGTAAGAAGGTGGAGGTTTCCCTAGACGTTCAGAATTTCAGTCCGGAGCAGATTCAGGTGAAGACTGTTGGAAACGAAATCACCGTAGAAGGGAAGAAGGAGATCAAACGTGAGGATGGTTGGACAAGGAGTCATTTCGAGAGGAGGTTCCTGCTGCCGGAAGGTTTTCCTCCGGAGCGCGTGGAGTGCCACCTGGACAAAGGAAAGCTGGTGCTGGTCGCCTTCAGAGCTGAACCCTTGGAGGAGAGGAGCATCCCCATTCAGGAGAAGACAGAGAAGCCTGATGACAGCGGAAAGTGATACTCATTAACCCTAGCTCACTAACCTTAATTTCGAGTAACGTTATCACTAACCATTCGTAAATTTTACGACGACTTAAAACATCAATAATTTGTTATTCAGTTTTTATTAATGAGACAAAGCAACCATAATTAGAACGTTTAGCCTTCTCTGAGTAAAACTTAAGGGTCTATTTCGAAAATAACTTAAAAGAATATTAAGTAGACCCAAAAACAATATGCTCCCTGCAAATCGCTTGTTTGCTGCCTTACAGAAGTTCAAGGTCTTATGATTTTTTTTGTAGGATATTAGCTGCAAGTTTTAAAAGTTCTGGGAACACCTTGAATGGCTTACCTGAAAACCATAAATATTAATGATTTCACCGATGATTTGGCTTCATATTTGTGTGCAAAGTTACAGTCTGAATTTTTTATAACTCGTTATCTCTCGTTTCAACATATGTGCATCCGCAATAAGTGACTCTAGGTCTCTAATAATACAATTTAGGAAGGTATTAGAAACGGGTAGGGTGGCAGAGGTCGGGAACATACCGAAACACTAAATGCTCCAGGTACTCCTCGTCATTTTTACGAATGGTTAGTGATCTAGGGTTAAACTAAATTATAACCATAGAATTCAACAGCGTGCTTTTTCCTCTATGATTATAACAATGTTTTTGATTTTTTTTGAGACTGATTGTAGGTACCTAGGTAGTTTAGGTTGAGTTACGCATAAATTGGCTTAATTTTAAAAAAATAAACAAATATTTGCGCAAAACTGTGTTTTATTACGGTTAGGAAGGAATAGGATTAGGTAGGTTCAAAACTTTATAAAATGGAACCTACCTAGGTATTCATGGAAGGAAAGTTGTAGGCAGATAATTTCTAGAAAGGGGTAGGTACCTACCTACTAAATAACTAAATCCTGGGTGAATCATTAGAGCACGACGCATGCACGGCGTACTTCAGAAAAATTGCTCGAAACATCTATAAGGTACAAAAGTAGTACCAGTAAATAAACTTTAGATAAATTTATTTGGTCCAATGATCAAAACTAGATACCTACCTACACCTACTCTACTTTAGGTAGGTACTCTACCTACTCTACTACTTACGATAGGTATACCCAGGTACTGGGCAACTTAGTACCTAGGCACCGCAAATATACCTTTTATTTATTTTATTTATTTATTAGCTAGACGAAGCGAGGCCACGAAGTAGCATTACCTAATCTGTAACGAGGCTAAAAACAACATCCAAAAATATTTTCGTGTCCTGCTCAGCGTAAGGTAGGTACCGAGGCGAAGGGATTTCAGCGAGGGCGACTATTTTCGTCGCACAAGTCCCACTCAATGCTTGTAGCCTGTTGACCAGACATTACCTCCTTACCGTTATACGGTTCCAGACCATTCAATAAGTCGATTCGATACCATGTCGACGTCGTTATCGTGAGATTGCCTTTATAATAGTTTGCTAGTTAAGCCTCGCTCGTAACTAGGTGATTCCAGTCTCTGTATGAATAGAGCTTTCAGAAGAAGGGAATTAGAAATATTGGATCCATCCGGTTATTATGTAGCTTTAGTCGGATAAAATTCAGCTTACTAGGAATACTGAATCGATATCACTAAATTTTTAAGTACCTACCTAAGTACTTAGGTTGAAACCGTAAAAAGCACTAAGTTAGGTACCTATTATTTTTCATTTTATCTATTGTAAGAGAAGCTAAAACAGAGCCAAGAATAAAATTGCGTTGTTTATTTTGTAAAAGAGTAATAATTATTAGAACATCCGGCGTTTAACATCTTCAATGCCACCACGATTTTCATTATGTCTTGCCGGATGCCGCGTACATTTCTCGGTTGACGCGCCAGGTGCGTCACCGGCACTGGAATAAAAAATACGTGAACACGCAGTGCGAGTTAGTGGCATGGCACTGGACGTGTTAACAAATGTCAGAGAAAACCGTAATATCGAGCTTTATTAGCTTTTGAGGGAAAAGTGGCAGGTTTTTCATGACCAGACAGCGCATCACCCTTCTTTGTGTGGACTAGGTAGGTTAGGTAGGTACCTTTTGCGGGCACTGTTATGAAACTTAAGTGTTTGGATCGGCGTAAAATTTTACGCGTGTTAAACTAATACGCCCCGGGGTAGGTAAGTACCACAAGTGGATTATAAATAGGTACCCACTACTAAGCGTGCTGAATCGTTTAGGTGAGGGTTTTTAAGATAAAAGACATACTTTATAACATTTCTATTGTTAAGGTCATAAGCACAAATAAAGGGAAAAATCCGAAAACCATAAAATTGTAATTTATTCAATAAAAAAAATACTTATATTGCTCGCCATGGACCAAAACCTATAGGGTACTTCCCGCAGACCTAAAATTATTAAATTTAGTTAATGTTAAAAATTTCGCACAAGTAAAGGAAAAAAATCCTAAAACCGCAAATTTGTAGTTTATTCACCAAAAAAAAAAAATACTTTTGATTCTTGCTATAGACCAAAATCTATAGGGTGCTTCCCGTTGAGCTAGAGTCATAAAATTTATTATGAAACAATGTCATAAGCACAGATAAAGGGAAAAATCCAGAAACCGTAAATTTGTAGTTCATTCAGGAAAAAAATAATTTTTAATTCTTGCGCTGGACCAAAACCTACTTCCCGTTGACCTAGAATCATGATAATTTGGCAAGACACAAGGTCTTACGGAACCCTTAGTGCGCGAGTCCGACTCGCACTTGACGTTTTATTTTGGACTAAAAGTACCTAATACAGCCCTTGCCATAGGTAAAGATTTCTTATTGCCGATTTCATTTGTGTCCGATCAACCGGTAAGGCGGAAGGTAGGTACCTACTACTTACTTATAAACATAGATATAAATCGTTAGATATGCCCTTACCGCAGTGAGACCGCGCCGTGTTGTTCCACAGTCGAAGTGAGTGAGGCTCACTAACCTGGAGTTAGTGCACATCCAAACACAGTGTCAGCCGGACGTGTTGTAAAGGACGTTTGCGAACTTTGCGAGCAGTTTACTGTCACAAAATGCCATCGTGTGCCTTTCTAAAGTGCAACAACAATTCTAGAAACACAAATAAAGCCAGAGGTGTAACATTTCACTCGTAAGTATTGCGATTTCATTGAAAAACTTTTATTTTTCTTCCGCACTGTCCGAAAATAACAAATTTAAATGGCGAGTGCACGAAAGAGAAAGTCGTGTTGGCAACTAATCTGGGAGAAAAAGAGATGACACAATTTTCTCGGTACCTACGCTTCAGCGTAGACTGCACCGTTTTACAAATTGCACAGGTTTGTTTAGATAGTCACATTTTCGATTTCAGGGCTTATTAGGCCGTTTTTTTTTCATAGAAGTATGTGCAATACGATTGCACACGAAATAATAATAATAATGATTAGGTTTATTGGCAAAAACACTATTTCTAACTATTATTTGTTCTACACAAATTGCACAGGTTTTTTACACTATGTTGACGCACACATTCAAACATTTTCGATTTCAGGGCATCTAAGGGTATACTTTTTTCAGGAAAGTGTGTGCAATACGATTGCACACGAAATGGTAATAACAACAGATAATTACAATGGCAGAAACACGATTTTTTAACTACTTTTTTGAATGTGTGCGTTAACCGTTAGTGTGCGTGCGTCGGCATTTTGTTAACCCACACATTCAAAAACAATGCCACAGTTTTTGGTGTCGGGGCCTATCTAACGATATAAATCTATGCTTATAAAGGACTGACTGACGGATTTAGTAGATGCTTTCAGATTAAAAAGATGAATATGGATACTAAATATGGATACGCAGCTACCTACGACGAAAATGTAAAAGTGTTGTGTGTGCCTAAACTTATAGGGCTAACGTGTGTGGGTGGCATAGTGTTTGAATGAAACAAATTGAATGTTGGTGGGTTGTCGGTCGACACCGCGTTTAGCGCACTCCGCCGGAAGGATGAGGGTGTATCGGCGGAACCAGAGGGATTACCCAAATGCACGAATAGAAAGTTTTTGTGCTATTCTACTTTAAACTGCACAATGTATTTGTTTTTTGCGGGATTGGGTTTGTGGTGTTATCGGGCGCGGTTTGATAATGCGGGATATTTTCAGTGTAAAACAGTAACTAAACGCGATAACCTGTGAATATTTATAATAAAGTGTTAAACAGGTCGGTAAACTGTATTTCGTTCTGCTGCATAAATAAATAATGCTGGACAATTCACACAGCATTATCTAGCCCCAAGCTAAGCAGAGCTTGTGTTATGGGTACTAGATAACTGATACCTATACTTAATACAATACACTACATAGATAGATATTTTTTATTATACATAGAAAACACCCAGACCAACGGAATAAATTTCTGCAGATAGTACACAAATTAGTTCCGAGGCGGGAATCGAACCCGCAACCTCCTGCGTCGCAGGCGGACCTTCGCCCGCTGCGCCACGGAGGTCGTCATGCATGTGCATGTACATGTATGTTTTATGTAGATATGTAACTTCAAAAAATGCTTATTATTTTTTTACGTAAGTATTCTCTATTGATATAAATATTTTTGTATCTTTTTTTTTTTGTGTGAAATTTCAACAATGTAAAGTAGATATTTTAAATTTAAATCGCAAAATTTCTAAACGCAACGCCGTCGGCAAGAGCGGTAGAGTATTCACCTAAATAATCGATAAAAAAATAAAAAAAATCTATGCATACACCCTATTGTGGGCCGATTTTGATGATTCTTTTGGTTTTGTATATAAATGACTAGCCACGCCCGCGGCTTCGCACACGTATTTTAGGTATAATAAGTAACCTATTGCCTAAGTTGGGCTTTGATCTAAACGTACGCCAAATTTCATATTGATCTGTTCAGTAGTTTTGGAGTTCCTAGGTGACAAAAATTCAGATTTCACAAACTTTCGGCTTTAAAGGTATTATTAGTAGGATAGGATCCCAGGGTGGTCAATTTTATTTCTGATGGATTACTATTCATCCCTCAAAACTTAAAAAACAATGCAAATATAAATGAATTAGAAGTCGATTTTTCGTTTTGTAAAAACTTCAAATGGTATTGTTATGTATGAGCACAAGTCATGGCGTAAGTATCTAGTTTTTACCTAATAAATTATATTATTTTCTGTGAAACTTGTGGTCAGGCAAAAAAAAAATGCTTACAATAATAAGTAATAATAATAAATAATGCTGGATAATTCACACAGCGTTACAATACAGGGAATATAAAATAATATATGGGTAGATGGTTAAATATTAAAAGTTCAACATTAAATTGAACATGAAAGGATAAGTATAGTAAGTAATTAAAAGCTCCGTATTGGAGCCAAATATATAATTTACAGGGCCTTCTAAAGTAGGTACGACAGAAAGTAATTCAATTAATTAATTAGGTCTCAGACAATTCAGATATACATAGATACCTTTTAAATATTGGTACATACCTATTAACGTGCACTGGATTCCTAGTTTAGCTATAATCTGTCCGAGGCGTATCCGTGTCCCGTCCGACAGTGAATTTACCTATAAAATCGATATTAATATATCTTTTAATCTACACGGTTAAGTCAACTTTATAGTACCTGATACCTACTCAAAGAATGACCAGTTGGAGACCCTTCTCGACCGATCTCGCCGTCGCTCCGTCGGAACTAAAGCCCGCACTCCACTCCGGCACACGTCCCACACCGCACTAATAATAACATTAATCCTCGTTCAAAATTCATAACCAACTAAACTCAGTCCGCCCCTAGGGAGGTAACAGATATATTACCTGCATCGTGCTAGGGTTGCCCGCCGGAACATCGCCACCTGTATTTTTCAAGTATAGGATCACAACAATAATGTTAACTGATGTTAACCTCGCATCAAAAGGGATTCCCGAGGGTTACGGGTTAGCTGTAATCAACCCTTATCAAATGCTGCGTAATGTGAGATTTATCGATTCCGATAAATTGACTGCGCGAGGGAACAAATCAAAAAGAAAACGATGGACGAAATATGACGAATGATGATAAATAAGGCTATTCGTTAACCTATTTTTGCTGAGTCCGTTCTTTCGGAATAGGTACCGAGTCCGTCTTTTAAGAGTAAGCACTTGTTCCTATCTAGGATTAAATAATAAATGGTAGAGTCCGCCCCTGTCGCGAGTCGCGCATAATTTAAGCACATCATTGTAGTACACGATGTAGGCACTCGCATGACGAGAGAGATTGTCTAGAACACAGAAGAATTTATACTACCTTACCTTTCCTTACCTTACTGGGTATTCCATACGTTTGCACAAGCCTCGCCGAACTGAGGAATTCGACCTCTATAGAATCGAATAAAGGCTGTGGAAGGGTTGATTGGATTTGGGCTACCTTTTGCGATGAATAGACTTTACTATAACCCTTTAGCTGTTGTAATTGTATAATCAACTTTGTGAACGCCCGGGGTTTTGGTTGCCGCGATCTCGTAAGGGATTCCCACATTGAATGCGTGAAAATTTAAGAGTACTTGGTTTTAGATACTAAATCGGAAACCACACTTAAAATTTGATGCCAACATCTCCGGTATAAAAATGTAATAAAGTTATTAATATGTAGTAGGCGAGTAATTTTTAACCCCCGACGCAAAAAGAGAGGGGTTTTATAAGTTTAACGTGTCTGTCTGTGTATCTCTGTATCTGTCTGTGGTATCGTAGCTCCCAAACGGATGAACCAATTTTCGTTTAGTTATTTTTTGTGTCGTAGATAATTTTATCCCGAGTGTTCTTAGCCATGTTTCCAGAAAATCTGTCAGGTGGTTTTTAAATTTTAAAATTTTGTTCTTATAACACGTTAGTATTATTTCAAAAGTCTAATAGGTACATTGCACATTCAATCTAAACACAACACGATAAGGCTCATTTATCAGTGAAAGCCTTTCCGAGTGGCAGCCCAGTAGAGCTTGAAAAATGTGTGATTCATTGCCCGAGCTCGCTCGGCGAGAATTATTTGTGTTGGTCTGTGAGGGATGGAGACTGTTTATAAAATCTAATTTGCAGGCAGCAGGCTCAATTCTGCGCTTTCGAGAAAAACGAAAATTAATACGAGTTTTACAAAGAGGTTTGCGACACCGAGGAAAATAAGAAGAAATATAAATTGTATGAGGAGAAGAATGGTATCTAATTAAGAGATGCCTTTTTGTTGTACTCACTTTGTACGTATAATCTAGATGCGAATAAATCTTAGGGATGAGTCCTCCATGGCATATCGTTCTTGGGGCAATAAATAAATCTGACCTCATCTCATCACTTACGACGATTGCTTTCATCCTGGACTATGTTTGTGGACCCAAGCCCACCTACGCTACATGAACCTACTTTGTTGATTCGTTAGTTAAAGGCCTCTACATAGAAACATTTTGTTAAAGTCTGTTTTGCCTCCTTCTTTGGCTGTTTGAACTTCTAACCCCTCACAAAGCAAATTAGGAAAAACAATAAATATTTAAGCTTTATTTCTATTCCGCTATTGTAAATGTTCAAGACTGTTTGTAATCCTTTATTACCGCGGGGTATCACCCCATTGCACAGAGACAAGGGGTTAATGTAATTAGGGGGGTCAAATAAATTCAGCGGAGGAATTGTTTTCGTTTATCTAAGCCTTTCCACGGGCGCGTGGCAACTGATTTAGCACCTCGCCATGGAATAAGCAATTCTTACTGGCTATTGCTGTATATTCTACGGCGTAGGTAACGGGATTGCCCGGCTTTTTGTATAACCGACCACTGGCCGGCTCTTAATTTTTTTTAATGCTTTGCCTACCCACACCTAACAAAATTCCGGTTTCTGGATTTTCTCCTTTGGCCTTGCTTCTTGCCAAATTTCATGATTCTAAGTCTACGGAAAGTACCCTATTGGTTTTGGTCTATGACGAGCATCAAAAGTAATTGTTGTAGTGAATAAATTATAAATTTAAGGTTTTCGGAATTTTCCCTTTACTGGTGCTATAAGACCCTGCTGCTCACCAAATTTCATGATTCTAGGTCTCAGGGAAGTATCCTATAGGTTTTGTGTGCATGTGATTCCCTTGGAAATTTCAAAACACTCAGACAAGGCCCAAACGGGACTAGATAAAGCAAACTGAGTGGAAGTTTGCGGGTTCAAGTCCCGTCTAGGGTGTTAAACTTTAGGATGTAAAATTCTTAGAATTAGTACGTTATTTGCTACAAGGGCCCTGCTTCTTTTGGCACAGATTAAAAGTACGTTCCCTACGCTTCGTAGGCCGGCTACGAAGCTCGTAGCGAGTCGACGCCGTAGCTCCAGCAGTAAATGACAGTTCACCCGGCGGCGTTTTTGGTAAGTAATTTTAATGTATCCGACTTTTTAAGAACACGAGAGTGTTGAAAACGTTATTTCCGTGAAATTCGCAGCCACGATTTTTCGCTATCGGTTCGCGGTCGAGCGCGCAGGGTGAGGACGAAATGCGCTCTTTTGTGAACTGCGCCCGTGTCGCGTCGTCGCACACTCACATTTACACTCCTCTAATAAAACCAAAACTAAATCTCCGGTGATTATTCCACCCGCGGCTGGAAACTTGAACCATTTCGATGTCGCTGTTATCGATAAACCAACCGGAAATGTGAAATCCTGAAAGTATTTTTTTCGTTATTATAATGACGAGCTTCAATTTACAGCGGTATCTAATAATGACGTTTGAGAAGGGTTAAATCTAAAATGCGTTATTGAGTTCGTCGATAACTTATATAACATTTTTCCAAACGCCAAGTGTCCTCTTAAAAATTGGGGTGTTTTATGATTTCGTGTAAAAACAGAAATGAGGGCATTTATGATCGCATCGGTTTAGGCCTGCAGCGATGATGTCACGTAGCACCCACACCACCTGCAGCGATGATGGCACGTAGCAGCCACACCGTCGAGCGCGTGTGTGTATGAATGTAAGTTTTCATTTTGCACAATCGAAAATGTCGTCGAATTGTAGAGATAGAAGTTTTCGATAAATAGGGCACAGTTGGTTCTTTTGTAATCATGAGCAAATTGTTGTCTCAAATTATTGCCAAATAACTATAGGGAACATAATATTATCTATATATATAAAAGAAAGTCGTGTTAGTTACACTATTTATAACTCAAGAACGGCTGAACCGATTTGGCTGAAAATTGGTAAGGAGGCAGCTTAGAACCAGGAGACGGACATAGGCTATGTTTTATCCCGGAATTACTACGGGAACGGGAACGGGAACTACGCAGGCGAAGCCGCGGGCGGAAGCTAGTTTTAGATATATCTCAAAGTAAGACCTTGAATAAATTGTATCTACCAAATCCAAGCTGACAAGACTAATCAAAATAAAATAAATCCAATTAAGCACACCAATCAATGGTTTCAAAGTTACGTCAAAATAACCCAATAATCACCAGAGAAACTGCCTTAGCGTAACGTAATTACGTAGGTCTCGGTAAGACAACGTAGATAGGCCTTTGAAAAGACAACGAGCTAGACAGCGACTGATCAAAGCAACCTCCACTAACGAGTTCAATCTGACACAAATAAATATCTAATGGATGCCTGACTCAATTGTCTCACTCAAAACTGAAGATGTATTTTGTGACCTACCTAGTCAAAACAAAACCCAACCAATAATTTCAAATGTGTTTTTAAATATTGCTATAAAAGTTGATGTATCGTTGAGGTCTGAAGGTGGGGGAGGCTCTGCAGAGCCTCCCCCATTAAAGCATGATTTAGGTTGTGTGCTAAAGAAGGTTTAGACATCCTAAACCCAATAGTGGGTGTCAAGTTGTGAACGGACTCACTCGATTATGATGATAATAGAACATCGAATAAACAAATATAAAGTTAGTCATGTATTTTTATTACAATGTTTTGTCGGGGGATTAGTAAAGAGGAACAAAAACATCTCAGTTGACAATGAGATTTTACCAATAGAGACGTCATACTCATTAGAAAGAAATAAAAACATGGCGATATTTTACTATAGCTACCTGCATAGGACTATGGAACTTTATTTGTATCACTGACTACGTTAAAAGATCACAGAGATATATAGGACCCCGTTGTCAGAAAGAGATGAACATACTGTTCACACTTTACACGAGCGGCCAGCGGGCTGACGGCCAATGACAGCCTATGACGTCATCGGCTAGCAGCTAAGGAACGAACTAGGGGAAACGGGGGTAACGAGGCACCACTAAGAAAATAAACAGTAAATTTTATATAAAAATGTTTATTTACGAATTATAGTATTACATTCCTAGTATAGGTACATTTATGTGAGCACACTAGAAAAAATACTTTTACTTAACTTAAGTGCCTTCTAATCGCTACATAGTATAAAACAAAGTCGCTTCCTGTCTGTGTCTGTCTGTCTGTCTGTGTCTATGTATGCTTAGATCTTTAAAACTATGCAACGGATTTTGATGCGGTTTTTTTTAATAGATAGAGTGATTCAAGAAGAAGGTTTATATGTATAATACATGCATAATATAGTAGAGAAACACTGATAATTTTAGAGGTTTCTTATGTGATGTCGTAAATAAATACTTTTTTTGCGCTTACATTGCAAACGCTGGCTGAACCCTACGAGATAGATCAAAATAATGTACCTACTACAGTATTGTACACCTTAAAAAGGTCTATAAAAAGTCCGGGATATATATTTATCTATCTCTTAGGGATAACCCACAATAACCAGTTTATATCCTTTACTTTTTACGAGAAATAATTGCTTATTTACGAAGCTATTTTAACATTGTGCATTTAATATAGATTCATTTGGCCCTTTACATCATGTAATTAAAGTAAATGAATATTTTCGAAGATATCATAGAATTAAAATGCAGGGACATGGCGGTTGCAGCGGTACCGGCAGGGAGGCCGATTCTGTAGTATATTTAGTATCAGCTTTGCACCCGTGCAAAGCCGGGGCGGGTCGCTAGTTACTATGATAATAATTTAATAAAGTTTGGATTGATGGATGTTTGTTACTTCTTCACGTCAAAATTACTGAACGGATCGGGCTGAAATTTTACCTGTCTAATCAAACATAGGAACACACAACCGAATATTAAAAAGTAGTTTTTTTTTCTATTTTACCTTAATTACCGGCACTGCATTCTTTATCAGTTTGTGATTTTTTTTGTGACGTACTTGTCAGTATCTACAAAGTGTTTGGAGCATATTGTGGAGTATGCTGTTGGCATCCATTCATCGTCTCGTCTTTGGGTTCTAACGACTCGTACCCATTTCTCCCTAATTAATTCGTCTTTAGGAAATCGAAAACAAAATGGAAGCAAATGTTGAAAGTCAAATCCATCTCTTTATTATCCTACTACGAAAAATAATTGGAAAGTACTGGTGAAAAATATTATTGTTGCATTGCGTGATCATATTACCCATATCACCCTAACCTCCCTTAGCGTCGGTCGAACCGACAACACCGCACGCCATTATCTCGTTCTCTCTGTCACTCATGAATGCAACGCACTACGTCTTGTCTCGTTCGTGTAAATGGCAAAGCGGCAACGCCGCGGCAGTGATTTTTTAATATAAAATTAATGATTTTCCATTTTAAATAGACTAAACAGTACTTACAAATGGAAAGATACATCCTGCCTGTTTTTTACAGCTCTCCCAGTATAATTTTTGCACTTTCGAAACACAAAATGTGGCATTTTCGTTTGTTTTACTTTTCTCTAAAATCCCGCAACGTACGTTCGTATCGCGGCGCGACGCAGGGCGGACTGAGTTCAGTCAAGTGAATTCACCTGGTTTTGTCTTGCCGCGCAGACCTCGGTAAAACGCATCTACCTCAGTTTATATATAATATCATTGTCAGTTGAATCCTTTGAGTGTCGGTGCTCAGGGAATCAGGCAGCTGAGTAAGAAATAGAGCTACAAATCGCAGGAGCTCCGCGATGAGTGAAAATTAACATAAATTACCAGTCAGGGCAATTCGGAGGAAGTTAAGGCGGCGATAAGCGTTCCAATTAAGGAGGCGCTTACACAAATTAAAAAACAATTAAGAACGTCCCAGTACGTAATTAAAAACACTAGAGAATGCAAACAAGTAAACAGATAAGTTTTTAATTTTAATTGGAGAAAACAAAATAAAGATTTTCTGTAATTTGCAGAGGAAGGTTGTTTATTAAACAGACTCACTGGACTTGGTTACTTGTTTCTTTTGTTTCGAACTTGTAAAACAAACAAAAAAAATTCTATTCTAGTCAGCAATGTGAATTTAAAACACCTGTTTTTATTTATAGGTTACCTATTCCCGAAACGATAGATTTGTCAATAATTTTTATTTTATTAATTTATTTATTTAAAAATTTATAAATAAACGTAGATATTTCTTTACATCTGTATACATAAAAGAGAAGAGAAAACTGACTCACCAAGAGATCTCTGAAACTACAAGAGCTACGAAGCTGAAATTTTGCATGGAGGTTCCTTTCAGGCACCCGCTAAGAACGGATTTTTGGAAATTCGTATTTTAAGGTTGTTAAAATGGGGCCAAGGGTCAGGGGTTTCGAGATCGAAGATCGGTTTCAAAACCCTTATGCTCTCGCTTTGTCTGTCCTTTTTTCCTCCTTAATAACTCAGCAAGTACTGCAGCTATCAACTTGAAATTTAAAATAATAATACATTTCGTGCGCCTGTACAGATTTAAAGAAAAATAAATGAAAATGAATATTTTCTATACAAATTGTAATGCCGAAATTTTAAAAGATACCTACAGGGTCATGTGGGGTATCAATAAGGTATCAGTTTGTACATTTCAAAATAGGTTTTGAAATTTTTGTAGGTGTCATACTTTTTAATATATTTCCAAAAAAGTTGAAGAAATACCCGTTCCCTTATCCTCCCTTTATCCGAAGATTGCAGAACTATCCATGTAAAATGTATGGAGCGTTTATAGATATGAATCTATATTTTACAGGAAAAATATAGAGAAGTTTGTAAAAAGAACACTTTTTGAAAAATGGTCAAAAAGGAATAACAAATGAAAGGTATCGGTTTGGACATTTCAAAACTGATTTTCAAATTTCTGTAGGTTGCATACTTTTTGTAATATTTTAAAAAACGTCGAAAAATTGACCAATACCCACTTTAACCAAAGCATCCATCTGAAATGTAGGAACTAATATCGACCACGGCGGCCAGTCTCATCGGAGAGGAGCCAGATGTGTAGGACATATTATAGTGCACAAGTATTATAAGACTATAACATTATAATTATAAAGAAGATTTTTGATTTTTTTGAATTTTTGTATGTTCGTAACGAATAAACTCAAAGATTACTGGACCGATTTCAATTTTTTTCTGCATTAGAATTCTACATTATCCCTGAGTAACATAGGCTATATTTATTACAAAAATGTTTAAAAAATATATGTCCACCCGTGCAAAGCCGGGACGGGCCGCTAGTATATTATATATTATACCTATAAGATAAAGTAAATTCCTTTTAACACCAACTGGTAGATGACAGCTGCTCTTTGTTCGCCACAAGTAAAAACTGTAGGTGCAATTAAAATTTGTAGAATGTACTCTTTGCTGCCGGATAACTCGAGTCAATAGGTACAGTTTTTCCGTATTCGCTATAACCTCGTACTTTCATACCAGAGCGACGGTGACTTTTGGGCGGAAGAATAAGGGAACTAGGCGATTTTTTGTTCTTTTCAATGGCGCATAACGTTTTTATTGAAAAGATGAAGATGATTAAGATGTTGTATAGGGACTTTTAAAGATAACAAGTTTTAAACGGCTAGGCAAGCATGCTCCAAGGTGATCAAGGCACTTTACTGCCTTCACCAAGCAATAAACCTATTTTATCATAAAAACTGTCGTAGTTCAAATAATTAAATATGAATGTGAGCGGGTTAATTACGAACTACTCACCCTTAAGATGTCCCTAGTTAAGGAATGCAACGCTGGTCTTTCAATAAACATTAAAGTATGTAATAAATAAACTATACTTTTAAGTATTTTAAAACGTAACACACTGCGTTACAAGTTTGTACGGTCGCGACGAATAAGGACGCAGGTGAGAAATAGAGGAAACGGCGTGCGCCGACGGATATTAAACTTCCAACTAGCCGCAGAATAATAGCAGTTATATAGAGCGAGTGTTCGCGAACTACGATCAGATGAAATAACTGCCGGACAGTTTGCTTGGTTTGCTCAAGCTTTGGCAACTAAAAGAACGGAACTCTGACGCTAAAAGAGGAACACGGTGACTCCGACACTGAACGAGTTATTGTGCCTGTTTCCGATATGCTAATTCACAAGCGTCCTGCCCTGTCTAGCATTATTGATTTGTAAGTTAGTTATTAACGCTTTGCTCTAGATCAGGGATCCCCAAACTATTTTGACAAGTGACCCCTTTTCCAAAATGAACTGTTACCTCAGACCCCCATGACCAAATTACCTACTTTTAAGATCAACCCGCTTATTCATAATGGTCCGCTAACTTAAAACAGCTGCTACAGAGTGTTATTTTTCATTCTGGCTCAGTTCAATAGAAAAAGACAGAGTGAGAATTAACCATGCTTTTCAAAGTAAGCAGACTATTATGAATAAGGGGGTTTATCTTTAGGTTTTTCCTATTGATACAAAATACCTAGCTACTAAGGTACCAATTATAAAACTTTGCACTTGGTTAAGTGAGTAAAGTTGACTTCATTTTCTCATCAAAATTTACCAAAATAAAAAGACATACAATTCAGTAAATATCAAGTTTAATTTATAATGATTATTACAAATTAAATACTTAAAGAATCTTAAGTAGATAGGAAATTATATTTAAAAAAGTATTAATTTGCAAAGAGAAAATAAAACATTCAGTGTGATGGATGAACCAGGTGACTATCTACCAATCTAGCTACATCCGGTTCAATATTGGTGAGTTGCAGCCTTAAATCTTCACGTTCGTTGATTTTCAAACGGTTTCTTTGTTTCGTCAAAATGTTTGTTACCACACTAAAGCTTTTTTCAACAAGGTATGATGATGGGAAAGCGATAAGGTATTTTTCAGCAATGTTTCACAATGTAGGATACTGTGTTTCAATGTTGCGTTGCAACCAGAACTTCTGATAGCCTTGGTTGAACTTCTGCTTAAGCTCTTCGTCTGTGCTGATGGTAATCAACTCTTCTTGCATTATCACATTGGCTTCTTCTATGGCTGTGGCATTGTACGGATTTATTATCCATTCTCCAACGAATTTCAAAACGCAAATGAACTTTCAACCTAAGTGCAAGCTCGTTAAATAGTAAAATATCAGGAACATGTTTGGACTTCAACTTGATCATGAATTCGTTCTTGTTAAATCGCGTAAGCGTCAAATAGAGAGCAAGTCAAAACGCGCCTGAAAGACGTACGCTCGAACTCATTATCTTGCGCAAACTTGTCCTCACTGACTTTTTCATCTTGTACGAACTTGAGACTTAACATTACCACAACAATGCTATTTTCTACAAAAATATTAATTATTCTTAGTACACGTAGGTAACAACAACATAAACAATTCAGTACCTACCTAATCTTGAAAGTTTTAAATAAGAACTTGTGTTAATTTGACAGGGGTCGATTTTTAGACCTCGTCGACCCCCAAAATCAGTTTTCGTTTATGTCGACCCCTAGGAAACCGATATCGACCCCTTGGGGTCGATATCGACCACTTTGGGAATCCCTGCTCTAGATATTTCGAACAGAGAGAATCAATAACCCTCGTTCTTGCGCATAAAGTGACTATTAACGTTTCGCCCATAAAACGTCAAAAACAAATATGAATCAAGACGACATCTTTGACCGCCGGAGTTTGCGATCGTGGATAGGCCCCTGAGGAAACGCTAGTGAAGGCAACTTGTAAGCTTCTTTGTCCCCATAAAGTTTATAAATGGTTGTTTAAAACCGCAAAAGGGCGAAGCCCGAGGGGACTCAATAAATCCACGAAATGCAATCCAAAGTATTCGCGGCCATCTGACGTTATCAGGCGCAGGATTTAGGGCAGGGCAGTGCTTCCGCCTGCCACGGCCCAGGAATTGAGATTTTACATAGTTTATGGAGACTTTAAAACAGCCTGGTAAGAAAGGAAAAAGGATTTTTGCAGTAATTTTAATTACCTACTTGAAAGCGGTTCGATTTATGACTACTTTCTACCCTACTGTAAAAGTTTTATCGGGATATTAATCACGAATAAAAATATTGTAGTGTTAATAACCATGAGAGATTCATAAAATTTATCTACAGTCAAACAATCTACAAAAGATTGATAATCATGGTACAGTAACACAGAATTGGAGAAAAATGATTTAAAAATGGTCTGATTGACCTCTCTTATTGTACACGGTTACTTTACCAATAGTTGGTCTACCCACCGAGTTGATAACCATTTTGTGTTTAATGTAAACTTACCTTTGTTATTCGTAACTATTATAAATAAATTGAGTTTTATTGCAACACAGATATAATATTTCTATTCTAATAATCTCCTGTAAAACCTAGGTAAATAAAACAATATCTATATTATCTGTTTTTTGTAAAGAAAACCACAAATAGTATCAGCACATCTTGGGCGGGCGGGGCGCGACTGTCGGCGGGCGGGCGAGGGCGGGCGTTGAGCGCTCGCCGGAAATGGGCGGTTTACTACATTACTGGCCTGGTGCACGCAACGCAATATATTAATTCTAATTCTTATCGCTGTTCTGCTAAAGCTGCTTATTTTCAAAGTGTAGGTAACTGAAATGAAAATACTTATCCTAGCCTAAGAGCCGATACTGCCGGGTATAGGCCTCTCAATTGCGCCATTCTGTCCGGTCCTTAGCCACCCTGGTCTTAAATAGTTATAGCTAAAAAACTTATTTAGAAACGCCATTCAAGTAATCAAAACACAGCGATTTGGGCTATGCGCTGCAGCAGTACCTAATCAAATGAATAGTAACGAGCTAAAAGTGCTTTTGCAGACGTCAGTTGAATCAGTTCAACAATGTCATGGCGACAATAACCACATCGCGTGTGTAGGTACACAGGTACGCAGCCTTATGAATAATTCAACTGACTAGACGTGCGAGTTTCAAATTGTTTCTATGTAATTGCAGAAGCAACTTGTCTAAAATATTGATATCCATCCACATGGTTGACAAAGATGATTTGGTTCGTCGACACGTTTCTTTTTGATAAGTAAGTAGGTATCTACAATAGGACCAAGCCTTTTCAAAAATCTGTTTCTCACTGTGTGGCATTTGTATTCATTTTTACCACAAAAACTCGTTACGTTCTCACTCTTCATTAAACCTTTTTTGCTTCTAACTAGGTGCTTCTAAAACTCGGTATGCCAATTTAACTTTGGCGAAAGAACTCCCGCAGAAGTTTGTCTGCGATATTGTCGTGAAGTGCAGACATAAAGCCGAGAACAAAGTGAATGTGTGCTTTTATAGAAATTCAGTGATCGTGCACAGAGAAAACTTAGAACGAAGAATGATTATACATTCTTAGCTACATTATAGAACAAAATATTATTCAAGTTTTTTATAGTGCTTATGTTTATAGTGCTACACTAAGGGAAACTTCCCAGAAATTAAATGATATCGCAAAAATTTTCGACCTCGATGGTACTTAAACCCGCAACTTTCCCTCAGTACGGGTAAGCGCTATTGCGCCGTCGAGGTCGAACATTTTTGGGATATTACTTAATCTACACTATGATAATATTATAAAGAGGAAAGATTTGTATTTTTGGTTTTTTGTATGTTTGTAACGAATAAACTCGAAAACTACTGGACCGATTTCAAATGTTATTTCACCATTATCTACATTATCCCTGAGTAACATAGACTATATTTATTACATGAAAATATTTGTAATCCCAATTAAAACCCAAGGTGTAAAAAATAGTCATAAATAGTCTTTTGATGAAGTTTTTTATACTGCACAAACTTGCACTTCTGTGGTACTTCGACATACAGTTCAATATCAATCAGTATAGTCAGGTTTTAAAATTGCGTTTACTCTAACCTAACCAGTGCATTTCTACGCAGAGAACATTTGCACAAGGACTTGAAAATGTATCAAACTCGTCTTTGCTTTCAATTCAATTACGAAGGGAGTTTTAATTTAAAATAATCAGGTAGGTGGGTACTGTGATTCTTACGCTAAAGTGATGCCTGACGATTTAATTTAAAATTGATTAATTTATAATAAGGGTTCACATGGCAACCGTTCATACAATGACACAGGTCGGTACTCACGCACCTATTTTATATCACATTTTCTTTGATCATCAAAATTAAATAGAAAATATAAAAGGAGCATCTAATAAGACCACCTGCCTGAAAATAATTATAGTTAGTCAGAATTACGATACGAGTATAAAATGATTCATAGAAACACAGTAATTGTCTGTCGAGCAGCACTTACCCCGCGCTCGCTCATGATCTTAAGTGAAGGCAGTTAAACAATTACCGAAGCAGCCGACAAGTTGTGAGAGGTACCATCACACTTGAGCTGTACTGACGTGCGCCCGATTGTGTAACGAGAGAGGGGCCTGGTTGCACTAGTGGCGTTCTTATACGACCGAATTCTAAAACGGACTTGTGCATCGGCGGTTTTTTTTTGTATTTTGCGTTGTCTTGCATTTATTGTAATACTAGCTGCTGCCCGCGGCTTCGCTTGCGTAGTTCCCGTTCCCGTGGTAATTCCGGGATAAAACATAGCCTATGTCCGTCTCCTGGTTCTAAACTGCCTCCCCACCAATTTTCAGCCAAATCGGTTCAGCCGTTCTTGAGTTATAAATAGTGTAACTAACACGACTTTCTTTTATATATATAGATTTCTGGAATGGGCTTACACTAAAAATTATACAATATCTGTATTTATCTGCGTGTAAATAATGTCGAGGTGCTTTTTTTGTTTTGTTATAATTATAACAGACTACGTAAAAGTAAGGCAGAAAGGTCGGGGACTACGATCTATGATATTGGTGAAAACTCATGGTCATAGACGGCACAGGCTGCTCAGCAGGGGTATTTTGATTCATTCGATTCGAATCCGACGGATTTATAAAACGCTATTTTGATTTCGCCTCGACTTGATGATCGAAATAAGGAGCTCCTCCTCATTGACATGGCTAATAGTCAACAGATTCGCTTCGTATTTTCGATCATCAACCCGAGGCGAAATCAAAATAGCGTTTTATAAATCCGTCGGATTCGAAACGGATGCTGGAATCCTGTCACGTACCGATCGCTGAATGTCGCACCAGACACACAACTATCAAAACTAATTACCAAAATCTTAATGGCAATATTCGCAAGTATCTAAAGCAAGGGCAAACAAAAGATAAATTTGATTTATTTATCCTCGAGATTACTTGGATAAAACATGATTCATTAATAAGGGTGAAACTAGATAATATGTGTTTTCGCGGGGATAACGTTATAAGTGGCAATTATGTTTATGAAGGCGAGGTTTAATGTGCGTTCTCTAATTCTTAACACCCTTTTAGGGTTTAAAATACGAATTTTCGCAACAAAACATAACTTCCCTGCCCACTGCGTACCTGTGGGTACTATGAATACCTAACCACGGTGGTCGGTATCTATATCCGCTCGGGATTGTCTCATCCTACTCTCCCCTATTCACAGGTTTTTATTAAAAAGAATGGATCTCTATTAAAGGAAGATTTTGCCGAATTCTACGTAAAACTCAAATGGACCCAAATGGCTTATTGTTTATTAATGGACATAATAAATCTCTGGATGAAAATTTTTCATACTAGAGACGATTTTTAAAATTTGTGTCTCATGCAGAGCTAGGGACACATTACTGAAATAAGGAGATTAGGCACCGATGAGTTTCAAAAGATTATTTTAAAGCTTAGGATTGGGTGTCGGGTAACATAAAGCTAGGAGTTTTTGCCGCAGAATCAAATTGGGTTTTTAATTTGAAAGTAGGTACTTATCCCACAGGATGGTACGAAAAAACGAAAAATAGCCGCCATCTAGGCCCATGCCTCTATGGGCATGGGCCTAGATACACACTGTACTCTGTATCAGGTACCTAATAATAGTGAGAATTTCCTTCGTCATCGTTCTGATATGAACTGCTCCCGCCCGGCTAGCAGAGAAACTCCTGAATAGCCGGCGACCGAATCGCGACGGTTCAAATAAAAACTTTTCCTACTTTATAGTAAGAAAAACAGCTGAGAGAGCTCTTTACACTGTGTGATGCGATTATGCGATAGATTCGCAATAATATTTTTAATTACCGTACCTAGGTATTGGATCTGTTCTAAGAAATCCTTGTCATCTTTAGTTATAATGTAATGTTATGCAAGTTGTTTCTTTCAACCTAAAAACTACGAAAAAAATATTATAATTCTATTCTCTCTTTATTCTCAGTGTACGTACTAAAAAAATTCAAATTAATAAATAAATAAATAACAATCTCACCTTATGAGAAACAATAAAATTATAAACCTTCATTATTAACATTTTGAAACCATCAAAGAAACTTCAGCTTTTAGCAGTTCCAAGAAAACTCGATGGGAACAGTTCCAAGAAAAGCCGATGGGAAAAATGACACTTTTTTGATTTTTTGGTGTAGTCGCCATTATTTTTTTTCTATGTTTAAGTGTAGGTATGTATGTATGTCGGATAGTGTAAGAAGTGCCCTTCGCTGGACGCGGAAGGCTGCATCCACTGAATGCCATAGGAATTTCACGGCACACTACATCGTTCCACTCGGATCCACTCACGGCTTTTCTACTCACTCTTTTGAGAACTCATGATTTAAATCAAAGATCCATTATGGGAAGAAGTGCTATTAAAGAAACAGAAAAAGTTTGGCAGCTAGTTAGTAGGTATACATTTACTTTGCATAGGAATTATATTTATTTAGCACATGGCAAAAAAACAATAACAACAACAAAAACGACAAATTACGATTAGTTATTACACTTATATCAATTTCCTAATAATCTAAGCCGTAACTGTCACAGTCAATGTCCATTATATGTAAGTATATTTCAGATTTTTTTTATTAGATAGCCACATGCCACATTCAGTCGGTTAAAACATATTGAGATCAAACTAATTTGGATGGTAACATCTTTAGCTACCCACTGCTTTGCATGCCTGCTTGTTGTGTTGGATTCAGGTTTAACTTACCTACTCATTTTGCTATTTGTTATCATCACTACATAATCACACTATCTCACTAATATTATAAATGCGAAAGTTTGGATGGATGGATGTTTGTTACCTCTTCACGCCAAAACTACTGAACGGATTTGGCTGAAATTTTGCATACAGATATGTCTAATCCTGGAAACTAAAATAGGCTAGTTTTTATCCCATAAATCAGTTCCCATGGGATATAAATAACCTTAAAACGTGTCCATAGAAACAACGCGAGCGAAGCCGCGGGCAGAAACTAGTATAGTATAAAACAAAGTCGCTTCCTGTCTGGCTGTCTGTCCCTATGTATGCTTAGATCTTTAAAACTACGCAACGGATTTTGATGTGTTTTTTTTTTATTAGATAGAGTGATTTAAGAGAAAGGTTTATAAATGTATAATACATAATATAGTAGAGCTGTTAAATTTAGAGGTTTCTAATGTGATGTCGTTAATAAACACATTTTTTTGCGCTTACTTTGCAAACGCTGGCTGAACCCTACGAGATAGATCAAATTAGTGTACTACAGTATTGTACACCTTAAAAAGGTCTACAAAAAAGTCCACGATGCTAAGTGTCTATCTCTTAGGGATAACCCACAATAACCATTTTTATCCTTAACTTTTTACGAGAAATAATGGCTTATTTACGAAGCGATTTTAAGCGATACAGCATTAATCCTTATCCAATTAAGTACCTTAAATACATTGTGCATATAATAGGGATCAATATTACATGTACTTAATGTAAAATCAATATTGCATGTGCACTAAATAAAATTCAATTAATTAGCATTGTTGAATTTCTAAAAGGGAACAACTCGCCCGCAGGCCAGTTAGTTAGCGGGCGATGTCCCTGCTGGTCAATTCAGCTGTATTTATTTTTTTCACTTCTCTTGCTCAAAAAGTGTATCATAATAGTGTAGCTTAGCGGGCCTAAAACTCGAGTTTAATACCCAGGGCTAAAAAGTATTTTATCTTTTTAATTTTTGTCTAAAATCATCAGCCCGTACAAAGCATGCGTTCTCTTACATAAAAACTCGACGTCTTGGTGCTCCGTCAATCTTTTTTTTGAAAATAGAACCTTCTTGGTTATGTTTTATGAAGGTTGATTCTTCCCTTCACGGTAGAATGCGAACTGTTTCGTTGCAGGTTAGATAGAGATTAATAAAATTTCTGAAATTGTTTAATTTTGAATTGTTTTATTTTCTCGCAATCGAAGTGAAAAGTAGAGTGTCTTACTCGGGCCAAACCACCCATTATAACTCGGTCTTGTCATCCTCCCTCGTTACGCTCGGGAGTATAACAACCTCGTATATAATGGGATGGTTTAATCCCTTGTAAAACAATCTACTATTATCATGGACCACCAACAGTGGGAACACAGGATACATAGGTCTACACTTAGAGCGAGTTTTTACTCTATGGGTCTACATCTTAAAACTAAGAAACATGAGCTAGTGATGCCTTTTTATAGCTTGACACATAAACCTATGAATAAAGCTGGACTGCGAATTTGAATTTTGAAGAATTTGTTTTATTAGAATTAAGCTGGAGAGAGTGTATTTGTGAGTGTATCACTCATCCTACTAATATTATAAACGCGAAAGTTTGTAAGTATGGATGGATGGATGTTTGTTACTCTTTCACGCAATAACTACTGAACGGATCTGGATGAAATTTGGCACAGAGATAGATTATAGTCTGGAATAACACATAGGCTATATTTTATCCCGGAATTCCCACGGGAACGGGAACTACGCGGGTGAAACCGTGAGGCGCTGCTACGCAAAAATTACTGAACGGATCTGGCTGAAATTTGGCACAGAGATAGATTATAGTCTGGAATAGCACATGGGTTATATTTATCCCGGAATTTCTACGGGAACGGGAACTACGTGGGTGAAATCGCGAGGCACTGCTAGTAGGTACTATTTTCGCAGCTCATTTTCTTTTGTTTTTATTCGTAATCTAAAAGCACCCAAAGAACGGCAAAAATAGTAGGATTGATACACTCACGAGTATATCTGATTTGCCTGCTGTAGGTACCTTAAATATAGGTAGGTATTTGGCTTAAATATAGGTATGTGTAATTCCGATTAGAATACCAGTAAAACACATTTATTTAAAGAACGCTACCAGTCGTAAGTAAGTAGTACCTAATTCTTAGTTTTCTTGTTCAATAGCCGAGTATAACCAATCTTTAAGGTTAGACATAACAACATGTCTAAAAAATAATTGTTTCAAAGATAAATATTAGGTACCTATCTACTAAATCAAATCTTATCCTAACAAGGACAGCAGACTAATTTAGAGGAAACGGATACTATAAAATAAACAAAGAAAGCACCTTGTCGGACAGTACGAGGAGTGTCTATTTCATGTTTAGTCTACCATCATGATGTGTCTATGTGTATCATGTCGATGTACTTAAATCTCTGCCCACCAACAATAAATTAACCAACCGATAAATCACGGTGTTGCAACGTCTGTGTGGCTACTTCTTTGTCTCAGGTCTTCTGCTGTGATGTGAAAATATTAAAAATACATGTAAAAAACCTATGTGACCGCTAGAAACAAAGCCAAGTCGAATAAACTCGGTATCGCTTAACCATGGCCGCCATAGATCGTGCAGTGACGCTGCGTCGTCAGTTAGTGGTAGGGCCAGCGTGACGCCTCACTTTATTTGCTACTAGTTACTGCCTGCGGTTCCGCTCTCCTGGTACTGCCTAGAGAGTTTGTTTGTAGCCTATACCACTCAGGGATAATATATGTGTGTAGCTACGTGATGTTGGTATATATGGGCTCTGATCATTATCTGAAGGAATCGCTGTTCCGGGAATCACATTCATCCTAAAGCTTTTGCCATGTTCTCTGTATTGGAGCATTACTAACACTTCGAGTGCCCACGACGCACACGTTATTTATTTATGCCTTGTAAGTTAAGGTGCAATCGCCTGAGGCTGACCTAACTGTTAAAATAAATAAATAAATAGGTCCGTCCGTCTAGCGGCGGTCCGCCGCCGCAGAGGCTGGCCAGAGAACGCCTTAAATTGTTTATGTCACAGCATCATCATTCTATCTCGAAGACCTGTGGCGCAGCGGGCGAAGGTCCGCCTGCGACGCGATGCGAGGTTGCGGGTTCGATTCAAGCCTCGGAACCAATTTGTGTACGATCTGCAGAAATTTGTTCCGATGGTCTGGGTGTTTTCTATGTATAATAAAAAGATATCTATCTATGTAGTGTATTGTATTAAGTAGGTATATCAGTTATCTAGTACCCATAACACAAGCTCTACTTAGCTTAGGGCTAGATAATGCTGTGTGAATTGTCCAGCATTATTTATTTATGTTATCTTATAATATACCTAACTATCTTACAATGCTAGAAATAAATAGGTACTGTCTACACAATAATACCTCTTTAGGTACTGAGTAGGTACTAATTATTAGTAGCATTTCTATCACGACTTACTACTTCGACAACGACCAGCTAATATTTATTTATTTTTATCTAATATTGAACTAAAAGGCTTTCCTTTTAGTAACAAAAAACAGGCAGTAAGCTAAGCACGACAGGCACATTCAAACCAAATCACAAACGCTGAAATCACAACACATTGTTGTTCAAGCCGACCTAATCCGCTCACCGAGAGATTAGCGGCCGCACTATTTGTTGTCCCGTCCCGCCCCGTCCCGTCCCGTCCCGTCCCGCCGTGCATCACGGCCGACACGCTCGCTAAGCCGAATCGTCCGTAAAAGCCTATCGGCGTAGAGGCTTCCTAACCGCCCGATTGACAGCTCTAACTGATGCCTACAGCTGCTGCATACTGTTTATGTGAATCCTTTTGCTGCGATTTGCTTTTGTATTCATGGATAAAACATTTCTAAAAGGTTATGTGAAACAATTAGTTAAATCAATTATCACCATTATCGTGCGTTTCAGATTACTATTTTGGACTGTACTTGGTATAATTTATTAGTGAAGCCGTAATCCTACTAATATAATAAAGGCGAACGTTTGTGCAATTGTGAAGATGTTTGTGCGAAGACAACGTCAAAGATATTGAATGGATCGAAATGAAATTTTGCGCACATAAATTTCTGGACATAGAATAACATCCTATAGGCTACTTACTATTCAGGAAAAAACGCGTGCGAAGCCACGGGCAGAAGATAGTAGTGATTAAAATTAATTTACTGCAATGAGTGTAGTTCAATCGCCTCAAGTTCTTTTGTTTTAGTTAGCAAATACATCACTTATTGGAAAATCTAAATTGTATTTTATTTGCCAACCGCAAGTTTGATAGTAAATTGAAATTACTTAAATATTTGAAGCGTTGAGCGACGCGACGCTGAGTGCGGTGAGATCGCTGCGATAGTTTATAGATAATTGAAAAGTTTAACTTCTTGAACCTGGTTTAAGTTTTCTGAGTGCTTAGTATGGGTTGTACCTACGCATTATTGTATTGTGATCGAGAATACTACTTTTCGTGGAATGATAACTATCCAATCGTTTCTTACAAACTCGATGATAGTTTTCGAATGATTTGAGTGATTTGTCACACTTTGACATGACAGCGGCAGTCACCTTTGCGCCATTGATGTTAAGTAAGTAGATAGAGCACTACCAACATTACTTGGAAATAGAAAAACCTTCAATTGGTGCTTTTAAAATGAAAACATTTCACTGGACTTGCACCGAATTATCATAGGCATAGGAAAATGAAACGTATTTGTCGCATTTTTTTGGCTCCACCTCGTTTGTGTCTACTACCATTCTAAGCCTTTATTCTGTAAGACATCAATGGTTCTCGATTACTTTTGTCGAATGTTTTTAGGGTTCCGTACCTAAAAACGAAAAAAAGGAACCCTTTAGGATAACTTTGTTGTCCGTCTGTCTGTTTGTCTGTCAACTCCCTTTTCTCAGGAACGCGTGGACATATCGAGTTGAAATAAACGTCAAATACTCAACTCCGTAACCTCTTGAAGTAGCGATATAAATAAAACTTCCAAGTCAACGCACTCAAAAGTTACAGCCGTTTAATCAATCACATGCCCAGAAAACCTATAGGGTACTTCCCCTATACCTAGAATCATGAAATTTGGTGAGCAGCAAGGTCACATAGCACAAGTAAAGGGAAAAATCCGAAAATCATAAATTTGTAATTTATTCACAAAAAAAATTACATGTAATGCTCACCATGAACCAAAACCTATACCAAAACCTATACCGTTGACATGATCATGATAATTTGGCAAAACACAAGGTCTTACGGAACCCTTAGTGCGCGAGTCCAACTCGCACTTGAAGTTTTATTTGTATTGACTTGGACTATGTTACCAGTTCGTTTGCAGTGACGACATCTATTACAAGTCACCAATTACAAAAAAATCTAAGATTTTTAACGCTCTAAACCTTTATCCCGACTAATAAGTAATCCCATCTAGTAGGCCCTCTTACTATCGTACCATCATAGTAACCTGTCAAGTCCTTCCTTGGGTTTCCAAGTCTTTTTGCAATTCCCGTGTAAAAGTTGTATGCGGGCACGTAGGTAGGTACCTCGGCCCGCTGCCCTTTAGATAAGAACTCATCTCCATACTGAGTGGGGATTTTTACGTGAGACACAAAGCTTCGTAATTTGGAGGAACCAGGCCTGTACCGGGGAGATATAAAAGGGACATTCTCATTTGTAAGGGCTGTTAAGGCACCTACCTCCTTTTTTGGCCACGGCATAATTGCGTACTCGCTAGTTTATTATGGACTTAATAGGTGTACGTTACTGCCTATGTTGTTTTTAATTAAGGGGGTGTGATGGACCAAATTAGCACTATCTTCCTTAAAATTGCGAACTAGCCTCCGTAGTAAACGAATAAATTATACATAAATGTGTAAATTGAGAATATACCTACTTATTAGTTTGTTAAAGGTTGGACAAAATCCATAATAGTGTTTTGTGACTACAATCGTTTGCATCTCCGTTACAATTCGCACAATATACATATAATGCCTGTGAGACAGCTTTTGCAAAACGAAACCAAATTTACCCACAGCAAAACCAAATAAGATACTTAACGTACCTACACATAATGGGTTTGAAGCTGCAGGTATGAACAAAAGTTTTTTCATTATGCACACCTCAGCCACAAACCGCATGTATAAGAAACACAAAATGTCACAGAATTGTCGTAAAGCGGTAATAATTTCGGCTTCAGGATCCCGCAAAGCTCGGCTTCGCGTCTAAATAAATGAGGGATCGCGAGCGGAGTCGGGGACAATAATTAGCTCCATGAATACGAAACCAGAGCATGTAGTTCTTCGCTTCATTATTAAATGTCTGGCTGGCGTCGCGTCGCGTCGCGTCGCGTCGAGGCGCGCAGCTCTGTGCTAAGGCAGTGACAGTACTGGCTCTCATATTTACTGTGTTTGTGCTTGCAACTCGACATTTTAGAGTACTTGTGCATTCGTGCAACTCAGAATTGGACGTAGTTATGCAAAAAGGTACCAACCCTCAAGATGTTACTTTCGAGATAATTGAGTTTAAAGAATAAAGTTGTGTAGAAATGTCTAGGTAGCTTTTATTAGCTTTATTGTTTTACAGTCTTGTGTAGGGTAATGAGGGCTTTATACAGGGCCTAAAAAGTTAAGATTTTTTTGGGCACAAGTAGTTGTTTTTATATTAAATTGCAGTTGGTTCCAATGCAAAATGCAGTTTTTGTGGCTTGGTTCCCTGTTACAAAAAGTTCTTCTAGTTGCATTGTGTAAAAATGAAAGCAAATTATTAGGTTTATTAATGTTTTATTTAAAAAATGCTTAACTACTAAACAAACTAAATATTGAATACAGCTAAGTAAAGTGGCACAAACAATCTTCTCATTCAGGTACATGCTAAACATGTTTTCTTATTTTTACGTTATTCAAAGTTAAAATATTGTTAAGTTAAATAGTTTAGGATTATTTCAATATCTTTATAAAATCGGATACTGACCGGCGTTATATAACATTGTTATTTACTATATTATATAACCCCGGTTGTATTGTGACATTGTTATATCGCACAGTTTTAATACTGTGCTTTTTTTAAGTAACAATCTTAAACAACAAGTTTAATCATGTGGACGTGTTATTAAACTGGAAGCACTTTATAGCTCCAATAATAAACTTTTTAATCAATGTTATCATCTTCTTCTAAAATAAAGTCCATTTCTCCGGAGAAGCCTTCGATATCGTCTTCAAAGACTCTTTCTTCTCTTAAAAGACTTTTCAAATCTTTTAGTTTGGCTTCTGGTATGTCTTTACCTTTGTGCCAAAGTGGGCTCATTACACCTATTGTCAAAGATACAGGACCACATCTTATGTTTTTTTTAATATTCACTTCAGAATACTCACTTCTTCTTCTCTCATTAAAAGGTCTTCTCTCATAAAAATTGAAAACATATTTTCTTTTTTCAACATTATTTCCTTTGTATCGAGCCATTTCACCTTAAACAATATTATTTTATAACATATCAATTTTAATTCCTTGAAATTTTTGTCCTTAGCTATATTCATTAAATCGTAAGTTTTATGATTGCAATAGCAATAACAATTTGAAAACATAAATCAGTAGTCATGATTAGGTTTTCAATGCTTGCTATTAAAAATAATAATCATTATTATTATTATTATTATTATGATTAATATTCAATACCAATTTTTTTTCTTCTTTTGGAAAAACATAGTGACGCTTTAATTCATATTCGTATTATTTTACGTTTACTCTTACATCATTATTATTATTGCTTATTAAACTCAATAATAATATGTAACCATGTTACATAATGTAGAAATTATTGAGTTCCTTCTTCTTGTCAAAATGTAGGTACGGCATACCGTACATTTTGACAATAGTTGGGTACCTACTCAAAATTTATTCAAAATAAATAATGTGGCAAGACGGAATAAATATAATGTTTTCGTAAATATGTGTATTCTGGCAGTACTCCCACCAAAACTCTTGGGACCGTAGAACATGGTGTCATAAAAAATCCAAATTTCCATTATACAAACTAAAACCATCCCACAGGCTACTGGACGAGTTTCGGAATTTTGCTTTGCAATCAAGAACTAACCCACATGACTCCGTAGACTTTGGGTGTTTTATTATGCAAACTGGTAGAATTTTATTAATGCAAATCAGAACCAAGCCACTCGGTTCTTGTTAGCAATTACATTACAGGTAATCTTTTTATCCTTGTGGTTTGGTTCTAGTTTGTAATAACTAAAATATCAAAGTTTTATGGGTACCATATGGTATGGTTCCATTTAACATATTAAATCAGCTCATTATAGTAAATCACGCAGCATGGTTCTAGATTGTAAAATATGAAATGTCGAAATGTGGGTTAGTTCCCTTGTGACATACTCATATCTTTGCTAAGAGCCGCTAGATGGCCAGGATCTTTTTTGACAATATAGAATACATGCTTAGGAACCTCCCTGTGCACTTAACTCCATTTTGACCGAGTTGTGGGTTGGTTCCTTTTTGCATAACTACGTCCAATTGACAAATTGAATTGTAAAACCGATCAGTTCAGAGTCGTATAAATTAAAACTTCTCTTCATACGATAATCTAAAATTAATATAAGTAGAAGTAGAAGCTCCTTATAAAGTAGGTATATTTATAGTATTATATTCTGTATTTCTTTTTGTTCTTCAAGAAGTTTACACCTAAGTTTGTCAGCTCAGGGGCGGGCCACACTCGCTTGGATTACAAAGCCCGTCATTAGAAGTGTGCCACGACGCAATAACAGGTTTTGCATAATTTTAATGCCTATCACCCGTTAGTTTGAACTTTTATGAGTTTGGTTTAATCACGCCGTTAAACCTTGGTTAAGTTTAACCGACCTATGGTGAAGTTTATTCTTCCTTTACGGCAGGTTTCATTACGTTACGTGGAGTTATGATACCGCCGTTCCGAACCGCAGTAAAGATTAAATTGAGTTGTAAACAATTTTTGACTGTAAGGGTTTGTTTATGAATGCGGCGCTGTTTAACCTTTGTTAATTAAAGGACGCGGTGGGCGGGCTGCTCGGATCATTGCTCCAAATAGATCCCAATCCGCGAATTTGAATCCTTTTTCCCAGAAGTTAAAAATTACCCTTCCTATACAATAATACCCCACTGCCCAACCCTTTTCAAAATATTCTAAGGCAGTTTTCCTTAGGAAATATTGTAGGATTATCTAAAGAGCCTACATCCTAGCTTTGTAACAATTCAATAGACATTGATTGCAACTCCGATATCCTTTACCGAGTGCTCCGAGGTGACACCGGAAATATTTATGTACAGCGGGCGGGAGATTGGATTCTACTCCCTTCTATTGACCGGTCCTCGAAACTCTTTGTGTTTCCATCAATCCATCTAATTCTATTCTAAAATTGAGGCTAAGAGCTCCTGGGGGCGATCTTCAACGAGATGGTCTGGCCTCATGACCACTGCTCCCACAGCAGCCGACAGGGGAAAATAGAGGCCCATTGCACCAGCAGACGTTCACCAGGACCCCTCGTACCACGACCAATCTGCCAAGAGGGAGCAACCGATAGTTCAATTAATTAATTAAATCCTTCATTTAACAATTTAATTTCTCGATTAACAAACTACGAATACTTACTAAAACTGCTTGGCTATTGTAATGAGTTTCAAATGGTATTTGTTAAATTCCATATTTAACCAGTTACTGATGGCTACTAATCGTGTTTATTGTTGGGCAATCCTGTTAGTCCGCGAACAGCACAATAATTAAATACCTCGGGCGAACATGCTTCGTCCAATTACTAACATACACACAACTGGGATGTTTGATTGCTAAACTAATGTACCAATCATTTTGATAATTTTCGATTACCTTCGTCAATATTGCTTCTAAAGTTCTTGCTGTTTATGATTTGTAACATTTTTCGCCATTGAAATATTAATATTTTATCGTGTGGGCACTTTTTTGTTTATATAGGTATCCTGCGTTTCCACGTCGTTACACCATCAACAACAACCTAATTATGTTAACTATTATTTTTGCGAACGTTGAAACGAATGTACTTAGTATTTGTTAGCAAAACTACTGAACAGATTAAGATGAAGTGCAGAGCCGCGGGCAGAAGGTAGTACTGAATACATGAATACAATATAGTACATTATTCAGTTGAAAACATAAAGGTATAACCTGCGTAATTAAAGACTGGGATTCAGACTAATGCCATCTCCATCTCTCATGCTGTCCTGCGCAGTCCGCATTGTATCTGAATGGAACAGCATGAGAGATAACGTCATTCCCAATCCCTTTCTATAAGTACGCAGGTTATAGAGACATTTCTTCGCGTTATCCACTTACCAACTACGCTACTCTCTAGCCTGCCGCATTCATATGAAAAGTACGACATCACAGATATTGAAGCGAGCTCCATTCGTCTACATTTAATATTCTCGCCAGTGACTTTGCATAAAGTGCCTGGTAGTGCGTAATAACCAGCCCTTCGGGCCGCCGTCGACTGCGGCGCGGGTTTACGTGGGGCCAGTCGACAGTGAACCGGCTTAATGTACATTTTTAACCCAAATTTTGTCCTCAAGACGTCTGTATACAGGGTTATTGGTAATTCACTGACACTGCGTGAACTGCAGATTCTGCCTACCATCATGAACACTGTGAAGACGCCAGGTCTTAGTTCACGAGGCGGCGGGGTGGAGGCCGGTCGCAACTGAGACTAGCCATGCGCAGGACATTATTATAGTACACAAGAGATTAACCAGCGTTTATTTATTTATAGTTAGAAAATATGTAAATTACAGTAACAGAATAAAACAATTACAGCTAATATATACACTTATATCTATTTCTTAAAAATTTAAGCCGTCACCAGAAGGCAGAGTGCCCAGAATGCTGGCAGCATTGCCACGTTGAATGGCAATGCTAATTCGTTGACCGAAGTAGAAGCCAGCATTCCGATCACCTGTGGACTCTATAAGAAGTTTGGTGAGATCTTTATAAATTCCGTGTGCCCCAGGACCCCAAGGACCAAGGGTTTCTACCCCAAATGGCTCAAATAGGTAACCTCGGTCAAGGTTAGCGTATTTTCGCCGTTTAAGGGACTCCGCTGATGTTGCTGCAGAACCGGCCCTTACCGATGTCCCTGCAAGATGTGAAGGCGCTAGGGTATCTACACACGTGGCATCCCAAACTAAAGGCCGACCCATCTTCCAGGGAATCAGAGTCATACCATCAGGCCTTTTACCATCATCTCGCATAAGGCCACGTGGTTCGAGAGTAGCTGCGACACTGACGCTGGTAAAAGCCCGACGGATGATGTCATTAATTGAACCATGACGGGACACACGACCTGCACTAGAGACACATGCCAATGCATGGTGACCAAACTTGTCAACGGTTTCACCACACTGACAAAGGTATTATGACATATTACTGTACACAAGTGTACAGTAATAATGTCATAAGCCGATGGGACGGTGGACCGACGCGTCTGGGGAGAGGTTAGGTGCAAGACCAACGGTTTAACTTGCTTTCAGAGACACGAGGGTGTAACATCGCCAATTTTCGCAAAAATAGTGTAGATTTGATAAAGCGGTAACCAAAATCTATTTTAGTGTTAAAAAGTTATAGAGGTCTACAGTGGTTGTCGATTATGTTGGCGCCGTAACTTAAACTAACTAGCCTAAAATGTTGCCATCCCTTTTTTTAATCGTAATTTTTTTAGACTATTACAAGTAAGTAGTTTAGGTTTTGTGTCAACAGAGTTACTTCGCTACCAATGTCAGCAAATAAGAGCGATGCGTGCACTTTGCAGGTGTTTTTTCCTAGAAATATTCGCCCATTCGTAGAGCCTTGTAGAGCGTGGTGGTCGTAGACTCCCGTAGCACCTCGTAGCACTCCGTAGCACTTCGTAGCACTCCGCCGCGTAGCACCCGGCGCTACGGTCACCCACTTGTATCTTTGTGACTTGTTTTCGCTTGCGGCCACTTATGTTATTCATTGTACCTGAACTGGAACATTCGAATGATAATTTGAGATACTTTGTACTAGTGTGAATGGAGCACCAGCCAGACTCATTTCACGGGGAACGATTACGTAATATCGCCGTTTGCGAGGTGGAGGCGTTATTGCTGAGCTGATGTCAATAGTTTAATCCTTTGTTCCGGCTCACCTCTCAAATAGCCCATTCGGTGATCTACATTGGAAATATCTCTTTCCACGACCATTTAAAATGGCCGGAATTTAGATTAGCTAGGAAGCGACTTTGGTGTACCCCTTAAGCGTCTATTCAACGATTTGAGAATGTTTGATGTACCTAGTTACTTCTTTACCGTAACAACTTTATATGGTTTCTAATTCCTGATTTATCAAACTGTAATAGTAAAAACTCTATTTTTAGTAAGACCTGAGTAAAATTCATGACGGATGTAACTACGAACCTTATTTGTGCGGAACGCGCGCGTTTAGAACCGCACTCACCCTGAAGATGTCCTTCGTTAAGGGATGAAACGTTGGTGTTCTTCCAACACAAATAAGGTTCGTAGTTAACCCGCTTAAATCCGTAATGAATTCGTCATACTACGATAGTTTTCTGAGTTAAACTGTTTGATGTAGGTTTAAAGAACTTTATTCTCATACAAACATAGAGTTTACTTATAACGAAATACATATGAACCAATTAATCTAGGTTAAACAATATTTGAACTAACCTCTTGGACTTTAAATAAATAATAACTCAATATTATCTTTAACTTAATATTGTTTCACTAAATATTATGTTATAACATTTAAATAGGTACTAAACATTATAACAACTAGTAGGTACTTAGTTTATTATGAAATAGGTATGTCTTATATTTTGGTGTTAATAATTTGTCGTGATTAAATGAAAATTTGTGATTATAGTATGGACTATATGTCTATAATAGTAAAATATGTTTTTCACTTCTCTTGCTCAAAAAGTGTAATGCTTAGCGGGCCTTAAACTCGAGTGTAATACCTAGGGCTAAAAAGTATTTTTTCTTTTTAATTTATGTCTAAAAATCATCAGCCCGTACAAAGCATTTTTTTTCTTACATACAAACTCGACTTCTTGGTGCTCCGTCAATCTTTTTGTTTTGAAAATAGAACCTTCTTGGTGATGTTTTATGAAGGCTGATTCTTCCCTTCACGGTAGAATGCGAACTGGTACATTGCGGGTTAGATAGAGATTAAAAAAATTCTGAAAATTGTTTAATTTTGAATTGTTTTATTTTCTCGCAATCAAAGTGAAAAGTAGAGTGTTTTACTCGTGTCAAAACCACCCATTATAACTCGGTCTTGTCATCTCGCTACGCTCGGGAGTATAACAACCTCGGAGGTATATAATGGGATGGTTTAGTCCCTTGTAAAACAATCTGCTATTAGATATAGCTTACTACAATAATGAGAAGAATCAGATACGTAAGGAAAGTGAGAGCGGCGCGTTATCGCGCACTGTCGAATGAACTCTGAGTAGAGGGTGTTTCGATTTTCTTTTATTGCATACCGTTTTTGGAATTGAATATTTTAAGGCTGGATTCGACAGGCACCTGGGAGCACCTTTAACATCTTTCGAATTCAATTTAAAATATTTTATTGAATTCATGCCTCGAATTGAGTCTAAATTACATTTTAAGAGAGCTGCAACAGAAAAAAGATTTTGAGATGTGACTTGACTAAATATTTCTCGAGTTTAGTTTTCATAAACTTAGATTTACCGCGATAAAGACATTTTGTTCATGTTTTATATCTGATATTATTTCCATAAGCACTAAGCTAGTGACTTTCTTCGATACCAATGCATATCAGGGAATTATATTTGATATACGTGATCAAAGCGTAAGTTCTCGTAGTTTCAAAGATGCGCTGAACTTTGTTTGCTTTGAGGGGTTTGATTAAAGGGGTGCTCGTGGAAGGCCGACCTACTACCTATCTACATAGGTATATACATACCTACTCAAATATATCAAGATTCAATCACTTTTAGATTGTTACCTGCTCCACTCACACATCACCGTTTAGGTTTAAGTGATTGATCGCTCATAGTTCTGGCAGTTAAGGAGATCGCTATGAAAACATGACTCTGTTCATAAAAAACCATAAAACGAATGAACGTAAGAACTTTTGTTTCGATGCTTATTTACTTACTAGCTGGTGCCCGCGACTTCGTTTGCGCAGGATTAGTATTTAGAGTAGCTTATATTATCTACTTTATAAACCAGAAGCGATAAAAGTATCTATTTTCATTTAGGAATTAATTTATTACTACCAAATGTACATTTGAAATAAATTATCAATTTTTATTGTAGTTATGGTTCACTATTTTGGCTATAATGCATATAAGATATAGATATATATGTACTGTGGCAGGCTTTTTTGTAGGACTAAAAAAAGATAAACATTTCCATCATACATTACATATGTCTATCTCTAGCGGTTTTGGCAGCGCACGCCAGAATAGCTCGCAGATGGTAGATTTTTTCCTACTTACTTGACACTTATCGTCATATTTTGAACAATTCACACAATATCTTTATAAATTGTAGTCTATGTGTTATTCTGATGTATAAGCTATATTATTGTAAAGTTTCATTAAAATCCATTCAGTAGTTTTTACGTGAAAGAGTAACAAACATTCATCCATCCATCCATACTTACAAACTTTCGCGTTTATTAGTAGGATTTACTCAATGACTCAGATAAACAAATACGATGTTCGTCACCCACAAAAATACTTCTCCAGGAATCCCGATTCTGCTCCGTCACTCACAGGATTTTGCTGTTGATGCTGGACGAGCTATGGTCCCATTATTATGATCATACCACCTATATTGTAGGTACGTTAGTAGGTATGTAACAATAAAAAGTCTGTTAGCTCAGTGGAAGTGCGCGAGACGACAAGATTCCTAGCAATCAATCATTGCGAACAATTGGGAAATAATGACACTTGCCATTATCGGTTATTGATGACGTCATTCTAACTTGTGAGCTTCAGGTGGTAATGGGAATCACAAATGTACCCGATTTCCGATTTATACGTAGGTAGAAGTCTAAATTCTATAATTTTGACTGTCAACGGCATAGTTACCTAATTTAGAGATTTATTTTCAGTCGAAATATTTGATTAAATGTTGTGACGAGGTCACAAAAGAATTATTTGGCGACTTCAAAGCACAAAAAACGAAAAAATATCAATGAGTTTATTCATCAAACAAATTTAAATATTGAACTTCGGGTTGATATTTTGCATAGGGAGGTGTAGTTCCAGGTCTGGAATAACATATACCTACATTACCTACTTACGCTACTTTTATCTCTAATCGCGTGGGAAACCGCGGGCGTTTCTATTTTTTATTTTTTTTATTTTTTTTTAGTAACATATACCTAAATTTCCTACTTACGCTACTTCTATCTCTAATCGCGTGCGAAACCGCGGGCGTTTCTATTAGGACGCCCTTGATCTAAATTAGAACTTCTAACACAATCCCCAAAAATCGGCGTCGGCTAAAATAAGAAGCGCCTGTAGGGCCCGTGTCGAGGGCTCCCGGATCCAATTAGACGCAGAATGGACGAGTTCACTTTGATCTCACACAAACACGTGCGTTCCACGGAATAGAGACCTATCTTTCTAATTCCATGGTGCGTTCGTAAACACACACCAGCTGATCCGTCCACTGGAGACACTAATGCTGTACTAAATACATCTATCACTATGAGCTGATTAGAAAAAAATACTTTTTTTGCAGTTATAAATAAAATTTGATGAAAAGCAGTAAGGTTATTCTGGAATGGAACTGAAATTTACGACTTTCTGTTCAGAATTGAGTTAGATGTATGATAAATGGTTGTGTCTGTTTGTTAATGTTACTGCGGACCCACCTACAATTTTTTTGATAGTATTGAATTTCTCACTTTCGTGTTTAATTTATACTACCTATTTGCTTGCACAATAATATTTCTAAGGTCTTTTATTTTATCAGCCTAACTCACCTGTTTAGATATTTTTTACTTTCTCTACGTAATCATTAATCATTGCCTTGTTTTAGCATACGCTTTTGATATTATTTTATAAAATAAATAAATAAATAAATAATGCTGGACAATTCACACAGCATTATCGAGCCCCAAGCTAAGCAGAGCTTGTGATATGGGTACTAGATAACTGATATACTTAATACAATAAACTACATAGATAGATATTTTTATTATACATAGAAAACACCCAGACCAACGGAACAAATTTCTGCAGATCGTACACAAATTTGTTCCGCGGCGGGAATCGAACCCGCAACCTCCTGCGTCGCAGGCGGACCTTCGCCCGCTGCGCCACGGAGGTCGTTTATGTAAAAATAGCCGCCCTGCCCGCGGCTTCGAACGCGTATTTTCAGTATAATAAGTAGCCTATTATCTAAATTAGGCTTTGTTCTAAGCTTACGCCAAATTTCATCTTGATCTGTGATCTGTTTAATAGTTTTGGAGATCCTACGTAACAAAAAATCAGATTTCACAAACTTTCGACTTTATAATACCTATTAGTAGGATATACCGCTGTTGAATTACTAAGTAATTTAAAACTATACTTTCAAGAACTACATCTGTGTCCTATTGTGTCACGATTGGTTAATTACAGCCTAAGCAACATCTAAGGACCATTCCAAGTTCCACTTCACTTTAAAACGTACAAATGTTATGATGAAGGCGTGCCCATTATATTCTGCCTCGAGACAATAATCATACGGAGGATAAAACTGGAGACAAATTTAAATGGCGTTACCCCGACTCACACCAGCACCGCGACTTATTTTATCTAAAGGAATTATAAAAATCCTTAATGGGCAGTTCGTGATGCCTATCATAAGTTATTTTTAATGACTCCGTAATTATTTTATTTTGTAAAGTGTAGGAAGAGATACGAAGCTGTTCTATATGGCCACCAAACTCTACTTTCGCATCCCTGCCTAAGCTATACGGAATGAAATTATTATAAAGAGGCATTAGCTTATAGGTATCACAAAATGCCGAGTGGATTTTGAAAATTCATTTGTTTAATGTAGATAAAAATAAGATAAAATAGGTAGCGGCGCTAGTGTGAGTCCGGGTCGGGGTAGCGCCTTATATGTACATATGTTTAAGTCCTTTTTGGGTGCTTAAACATAATCTTTAAGCACCCAAAAAGAGTGCGCGACTTTTCAGCATAATCGACGCAGGGATGTTTAGTATAAAATGTACATAATACTTACCTACCTAAACAAACATGGTAGGTATATGTCAGAAAATAATGAAGCACAATATTTACAGACAACACGAAAAAGCCAAACATCGACAAAAAAGCTGAAATGCCTTTCGCCAACAATAAACTATTTGGAAAAGTATGACAAAAGGCTGTTTTTGAACAGAACGTAATATAGAATTGGGGTGTCCAGACGGATGGCCTCCCTGGCACTCGCTAACTGCTAAACTCGGCACTCCGATGCTCGTGTGAACAGAAATCCCGAATTATTCTACGTTTTATCTAAACGACTTTATGAAAAGCTCCTTCTTTTATTATTTCACATGCGTACCAAAGAGGATAACGTCTTTTAACGCCGAACTTAGCTTTATCTCATAAGCCGTTTGTGGAGCGAAATTCGACTTAAATGTTCCCTGCAAATTGCACACTAACCTAACCCTGAAAATCCGATAGCATGTTCACATTTATCTTGTTTATTTAAATTTTTGTAGAAAACCTAGCTACTACGAGCATACGTAATATTGCTAAATACCTCCTCATTTGAAATCGAATTTTATCCTTCTAGGAGTCTAGACTCTACTCTACCATTATATAATCCATTAAGATCTGTAACTAAGTGATCTAGATTATGTAGGTAAGTAAGCCTACATCTTTAGCGTGGGTTGGACAAAGGTATCTCTATCAACCTCTCAACATTGCAATGATAGAATCGTTATTCTAAATTGCTCCATTTATTTTCTAATCAAAATTTCTCGTTAATCCTTGGAATTTTATCGAGACCAATACTGAAACTCGATTTCAATTAATTTGTGCGTAGCCCCAATTGCTTTCTATCAGCTGTTTGTTGCCGCTGACAGAGCTGATGGAGCCGGTGCCTAGCGTAGTTTGTGTTGATAATTAGCTATGAATGCGTTAATCTATTGGTGCTTGTTTGCATTTAGCTGTCCACATTGTTAAATCTTGTGTGCTGAGTGACCTCTCCTTACATAAACCAGTACATATAATTTGCGTGCAATAGCATAATGCATAGATTATCATTATCACAAACAACTTACATTCCTCAGATCATTAGTTATGAATGTAACTAAGTACCGAGTTTGCGATAGCTAAGGAGAGGACTAAGTAATAGTTCAGGTTGTATCAAAACTGTGAGTTTTATAGTTTATTTCTAGTCCATTCTTCCGATACCTGCATGAAGCGCTGTACGTATAAACTGAAAACCATGTAAACTGTACTAACACACGGCAGACAGCGCACCTACGTGTAGCGAGTGCAGCGACACGACGACGCTGCGCCAGCCCTGAGTGGATCTCGCGTCGTGCGGATCTAATTCCGCTGTGATTGCAGCTTGTGTCGGGGCTGTGTGAAATGTCAACGAACACTCTTATTCGCATCCACATGCTGATTGAAACTATTTTGGCCCTCTGAAGGTTAGGTTGGAGGTTGTGTGCCATTGTTGTAATATCTCTAGCATTTAAATAGATGCATGGATAGTCGAATCAAAGCCCCATGCAGTGTAATTTGATATGGACTGTAATGATATGTACGTAGAAACGAGTTTTCAATTGAAAATTACAGAAGAACCCGACTCGGTCCCCGATTTTTCACTTTGGCTATTCACTTTTTTCACTTTTCATCCCGATTTTTTGGAATAATATAATAATAATATAAAATAGGGTCAGAGTCGTACAAAATGTAGATAAAGACCATAAAGGAGTCGACGAGTACCGACTTTGGCACCTCGTTTTATCAGAATCACTTCAGCCGCTCGGATGCTTCGAGGTTATAAAGAGTTGATAGTGACCACATAGAAACACTCAGAAACACAACCTTCACGGTTAAAACTAAGTTGTTGAATAAATACGTGGTTAGGTTCCCGACAGATCGGCCTTCCAGGAATAAGGGAGTCAAATCTAATCTGTTGTTGAGTATTACTCATTAGACTTGAAGGTTAAACAAACTTACCTTAGATGAAGTTTGACCATAATTACACGAGTCGCTGCATCTGAAGAGATTTATCAAATAAACATTGAACCAAATTCGAGAACACGCCACGGCTGTGTCCATTTTGTGAAATTTGCTCATTTCGTTCATGTGTCTAAAATATCACGAAGATAAGTAATTAAGTAAGTAAGTAATAATATATATAGTATAAGTCATTTATAACGGGATATTTACCATGATTTGAGTTTTGAGCTTTATTGAGTTATTCCGTCATGACGCATGAAACTGTGCCGAAATATTGGAAAGCTCAAACTCAAATCATGGTAAATATTCCGTTATAAATGACTTTAGTGTTAATAACCATGATGGATTTAAAAGTTTTATCACGAACATAACCTGAATTCTGAATTTCCATCTCTGTGTATGACAGTTTTTTTTTCTGAAAATTGTGTTTTACTTATTACCTGTGAACTTGTTACGGCTTATCGGAATAACTTTAATGTTAACAACAAGAAAATTGGTAGAAAATTAGAACACGAATTCTGCTGATTTTCAAAAGAGCTCAGTAAATAGTTTTCTCAAGTATTTATCTCAAGAGCTAAGTTAGTCAAGCATTCTCGCTGGACTCGAGCATTCTTGCTGGACTCGAGTCTCGAGCGTTCTTGTAAAGTGCGTAAGTATCAGATACAAGTAAAGAATCCTAGCTTATAATATTAAGATGTTTCTTTTCTCATTTTGCTTCATCAGCCACCGCTTTGTATGTCAAGTGCTATAGAGTCGCTTTAGTTCTGATTTCCATTCTACCCGGCATGCAGCAGGGATGTGACAGTGCATTTAAAGCTTCATAAAATAACTTGAACATTTTGCGTAATGTATCTCGAAAGAACTTTGTAACATTATGGCGTAGGTAATCATGGTAGTGGGCGACAAACGGTCTCCGAATGTTTCCATTTACGAGTATGTATAGCTGAATCAATTGAGAAATATACAAATAACATGTAAGAGGAATCGTTTTTTATGAAACTGGCATTTTTATTATTTTTCTATAAAATTTGTAGTTATTCTCTAGCATGATCAGCTCTAAATATAACAAAGCACCCAAGCGTTCCAGGCGTTAATGCCAGAGCAGCCTCGTAGCATTAGCGGGTACTATGAGTAATGAAGCGAGTCGCGGCGCAGCCCTAGACGTGTGACGTCACACCTCCCCTCCACCCCCTTTCTACTGATGCCAGCTAAGACAGTTTCAGACAAATCTAGTCACTTCCACGGAGCTTCGAATAAAGGATCATCGTCATGGAAAAAATGTAGTGGAGTAACAGCTCTGGTACCTTTAGTAGATTTTAACGAAACTCTCACAGTTTTAAAACTGCGCAAATTTCACGAACTTTACAAGTTGAGAAATGAGGTATGTTTCGTGGAAATCTCGTTATTCAAATGAACACGTAGTTGAGGTTTTAGTTTCACATAATTACAACCCACAACTCACCTAGCGCGTAAAATAAACATTACGAGCTTTCGCAACCTAAAGTACCTACGAGAGCCTGTGATCATGAAGAGATACTCTCTATGAAAACATTTTGTAGGCACTCCATGTAGGTCACGGCACTTAGTTCGGAGGCAGCTGGCAACATCTCGGACATAGCCTTGTAACCCCTCGTTTTCACCAAGAAACAAGTTAAATACTAGTTTGATACAAAACTTGTAGAATACTTGTCAAAACATAATTATTTGTTTTAAACATGTATTGAGACTGTCTCAAACATTCTTTCGTTCACACTGTGTTGCCAACAAGTATATTTACAAGTTTAAAACACATTTGCGTTTACACTGGAGTCTGTGACATGTTAGATCTTGTCTGATACATTGATAGCGTTCTCACCTCAAAATACAATCGTGTTTTAGACAAGTATTGTTTATTTTATTGCAATTTCTGTATAATACTAATTACAAACAAGTTTTAAACTTTATCCATGGGTGTTGGATAAAGTTTTCAACATACCGGACAGACCGCGTTTTTTTCCTAGCGAAAACGAAAGATGAAGAAGAATGGAGTGGTCAAAGAAACAAACTTTAGAACTCATTGAGCTTTTACATGTACAAGAATGCCTGTGGAATGTGAAAAATGAAGTTTATAAAGATCGTCAGAAGAAAAAAGACGCATTGGCAGCAATTGCTTCGCAAATGGACATTAATATTAATAGTTAATTAATGTTAATGTTAATGTTAATGTTATTAATGTTGTTGTTTATTAATTCATTAATGTTATTAATTGTTGTTTACTGTCCTGCCAGCCAATGGTCTTGGTCCTGGAATACATAATCTCTGTTCTTTGAGAGCTTTATAAAACGAACAGTTTTTTATATTAGTTGAAATTATAAAACTACAGACTGAATTTGTCACAAATTCGACAAGTTTAGTTACAACAAAAACATGAGATCATAAACATGTAGGCAACTAGAAGTTTTCAACCAACAAGTTTCATACAAGTTTTGTATGCTTACAACAAGTTTTATACATGTATATAGTTTCATACAAGTTTTGTTTACAACATGTTTTATACATGTATATGAAAAACGAAAACATTGCATAAAATTTGTAAAAAACATGTATTATACCTTGGTGAAAACGAGGGGTTACACCTCGGAGGACATGGGATGGAAAACTATTAACTAAGCTTTTATTTATGGATGGACCCAGATGCTCGACTTTTTACATCTTGATTGGGAATTTTACGAGTTCGGGGAACCTGTTTGTGGTCGTCGCGATGAGATTGTAGTTTTGGGTCTAGAAGGGTAACTCAGCTATAATAATACTTACTTAGGTTCGGAACTCAATTAGGTTTGTGGGAGGTTCTGCCCAGGTAAGAGAATTACTATTTACTTTGAAAGCTTTCATGTGACAGCTTACCAAAACTACTAATTAAAGAGAAATCAAAATTTTGCTTTGCTTCTACGTTTATTACTTGACCAGAAATAAAAAATGAATTTAAAAGCTTTTGAATCTTAAGTAGCTGAGTATAATAATTACCTAATAACTACCCTGGTGTAGAAACAAAGCGAAAGCAAAGTGAAATTCTGTAACCGGCACTAGAGCTAGCTAACTGAACGCACAACGCTTTGCTCCCATACCAGTAGATATCAAGCGCTGAAACATTTCCCCTTAGAGTCAAGGTAAAGTTGGAAAGACGTTTCCGAACCCCCGAAGCTCCTAAAGGCATCTGCGAACCCTTAATACAACTAATACCGATAAACACACCGTGATAATTTTTAATTCAATACGAGTAACGAAATTCCTGTTTGAAAGGGATTTTCAGCCTCCGGGGGAGGGCGAGCGGCGCGCGGGCGGCGAGGCAGCCCCGCTCTCCGGCAGTGCGCGCCCGGCGCTCGACGCGAGCGAACCTCCGCGACCCTCCATGAACGAACGAACACTCGCCCGTGTCTGCTTCACTACGCGATAGGTATACATTTCACTTGTGCTTTATGTGTTGTGTTGTGAGAATTGCCATGTGAGTGTGCTGTGGGCAGAATTACGGGACCTGGTTCCAGGCATTTCAGCGGTTGCTTGTCGGTATCCGTAACTGTGGACCTGAATCTGATGTCATTTGTTTCGACAATGGCTGATCGACCTAGATTGTTTACTTACCTACAAAATGATTTTCGATTTGATTTGAAATAATTGCACTAATATACTCGTATATTGCTGTCGAGCTAGTATTAACTGGCGTTATTATCCGGTATTCCAACAATAAGAATCCAGTAGCGCACCTACTCCTATGTTTCGTTTTACGCGTGGCTTTAGACTTTAGAATAGGTAGTTAGAATGACGGAATATATTTATTTGTCTGCCATTTAACAAGGAACGTATTTTCCATTGAATTATTATTAAATGATTTTAACCAAGATCTCTTCACTGCGTGTGCCCCAAAAAAACATTGCCAAGAAAGTCAGTCTAAAGTTAGAATAGAGGCAATATTTCATAGAAATAGGAACCGCCAAAATATTGTAGGGTAGAATGAGACCGCTCCGGTGCCATCGCCGTCAGGCTGCGTGACGCTCGCGCCATTCCGAATTCAAACTGATTGGCGGTTAATAGTCCTTACTTACTTTTTTATTGAACCTTCTTTGTAAACTTCAAAACAAAGCCGGTATTCAGACTCATTCTGTGAACTTTTGGAATCAATGAATCATTTTAAAAAGCAGAAGATGTACCATATTCAAATAAAATCTTTTGAAAAATCTCAAACTACCTTTACTTCTTTGGATGCGATTTTAATAGATTTTTGTATGTTAAAGATTATGAATTTAAAGCTCCTTTGTATTTTACAATGCAATTGCCCTCACAATGGCATGATCTAGTTTCAGTAAGGTTCCCGCTTCAGGTCCGCTGTTTACGAGCTAGGTAGAAGTTTCGCCATTAGATACACTATCTTGTGGAGCTTCCACCGAACTTTCTCATAACGATGCGCCATACCTTACCTACCAACTGAGCTCTACATAGATAGGTACGGTACATAAGTATATTCTTAGCAATAAATGAATATCGTGCTAGATAGTAACATTACTAAAACCACCAACTTTAAAACTATACCGGTATTTCCGATCTGCAGAAATTTGTTCCGTTGGTCTGGGTGTTTACTATGTATAATAAAAAATATGTATCTATGTAGTGTATTATATTCAGTTATCTAGTACCCATTACACAAGCCCTGCTTAGCTTGGGGCTAGATAATGCTGTGTGAATTGTCCAACATTATTATTATTATTATTTAAACTTATTTACACAGGGAAAAGCGCTACCTAAAGAATATCATCAATCAAGTTATAATTTGTTGTTGCTCTTAATTTTTGATTTACTGACATAACAATTGCTTTAATTGGTTGAACATTTCTAATTTCTTTAACTAAAGTTAACCCGTATTTATTAAACCATTCCAGAGATTTTATAAATATCCGTCCGACGAACCTGAAAACAATGAAGTTTGCAAAAGGTTTATCCTGGAAAATACCAGGAGCTGATGTAAATTCAGCTGATATTAGTTTAAGATGATATTAAAAATTCCGGGAATTAAAAGTGACAGGAGTTCATAGTTTTAAAGCATCCGACTAATAATTATATTAATCTCGGTCGGTATGGAACACGAATAATGTTTTGGATATTAAGGAACATCTTGTATTGCAGTTTTTAACTTTAAGCTTATAAGTTTGTGAGCCTTACGATTCTTCAGAATTATTAATCCGATTCTAAAAACTCTATCATTAAATAGGTAGACATTCCTGAACCTTTTGTTTTATCCATTAGGGTATATGCAATGATTTTTTTGAAATCTTTTATTTAGGTTAATAATATATAATAAATAACCTTACCGAAAAAAATCCACAAAAATTAAATTATTAAGGTAACAAAAAGTAAAAATGCACTCAGTTTCGGGTGATAAAAACGCTGCCATATTGGCCCTTGTTCTGTGACGTCACACTTCACCTTTTCAACTCAAAACGCTTCGGATTCTTCGTTGATATTTCAATCAAAATAAAATTAAATACAACAAAATGAATGATAAAAACTAAATTTTTTCTTTACAGAAAACACCAAACTACCGCGAAATAATGCAAAAATATATTATTATCCCGCCAAAGCCATACAATACAAAATATGAAGTGTGACGTCACATTCGCTCTTGCCAATGGCGTTGCGTTTAGAAATTATGCGATTGAGATTCATGATATCTACATACTTTTCAATGATTAAATTTCACAGTAAAAACAGCAAAAAATACAAAAATAAATATACAGATATATTTTTAATCATAAGAGAATACGTAAAAAATAATAAGCTTTTTTGAAGTCACATACATACCTATTTATTACCATGTTAGCAAAGCCTGTTCCATACAGCTAGTCTGAACCAATCCTCATTGATATCTCAAGGCATCTCCTCAAACGGATGGTATCTTAGGTGGTAGGTATTTGAATTAGTAATTAAGTGAGCGCTATGATTCCATAACGCGCGGAATGCAAGGGCTCTCATAGCGGAGGCTGCGGCGCGCCAGCCACCCCGCTGAGGTGCGCAGGCCTTCGGTATTGGCTCCTTGATTTCAACTTAGGGCTGGAAAATGAAGATTTGTGCTCGATTCCTTGATTATAGTCGAGTCATGCGAGTAATTTCTCTATGAGCTGAGTAGATAAGGTTCTAGAGAGAAGCTCCTATTCATTGAAAAATGCTGCAATTCTTTTTTCTATTATGTAACAAAAAGTGTCTTGGATTTTGGAATCGAGTTCTTGCAATAACTGTTGAGTATCAGTTATTGCAAGAACTTGATTCAAAAATCCAAGATTCTTTTGGTAAACAAAGCCTTTTTTTTATTTTTAGGGTTTTGATGATCGAAGATCGGTTTCAAAACCCTTATGGTCTCGCTTTGTCTGTCCTTTTTTCCCTCCTTAATAACTCAAAAACTACTGCAGCTATCAACTTGAAATTTGAAATAATAATACATTTCGTGCGCCTGTACAGATTTAGAGAAAAATAAATGAAAATAAATGAAAAATGAAAATGAATATTTTCCATACAAATTGTGATGCCGAAATTTTAAAAGATACCTACAGAGTCATATGGGGTATCAAATGAAAGGTATCATTTTGTACATTTCAAAATATTTTTAGAAGTTTTTGTAGGTTTCATACTTTTTAAAATATTTCGAAAAAAGTCGAAAAAATACCCATTCCCCCCCCCCTATCTCCGAAGATTGCAGAGCGATCCCTGTAAAATGTATGGAGCGTTTATAGACATGGATCTATATTTTACAGGAAAAATATAGAGAAGTTTGAAAAAAGAACACTTTTTGAAAAATGGTCAAAATGGGGGGGAATAATTTTCAAAAGGGGGGGCTACCTCACCGAGTCGGGTATCAAATGAAAGGTATCAGTTTGTACGTTTCAAAACAGTTTTTCAAATATCTGTAGGTTTCATACTTTATGAAATATTTCGAAAATAGTCGAAAAAATACCCATTCCCCCCCCCCTATCTCCGAAGTTTGCCGAGCGATCCATTTAAAATGTATGAAGCGTTTGTAGATATAAAGCTATATTTTACAGGAAAAATATAAAAAAGTCTGTAAAAAGAACACTTTTTGAAAAATGGTCAAAAAGGAATAATTTTCAAAAGGGGGGGTACCCCTCCGAGTGGGGTATCAAATGAAAGGTATCGATTTGTACATTTCAAACCAGTTTTTCAAATTTCTGTAACTTTCATACTTTTTGAAATATTTTGAAAAAAGTCGAAAAATTTACCATTACCCACCTTAACCGAACCACCCATTTAACCGAAGCATGCAGAGAGATCCATCTGAAATGTAGGTTGGTACCTACTATTCTTAGGTATTCGTTAAATTGCGAAGTTTCTAACCGGTACTTTTGGTACATATTTGTTGACAAACGTTCAAAACCCTCGGCGCGCGAGTTACACTCGCACTTGACGGATCTTGTTTTATAGTCATGTTTATTTGTGGGACTTTGAGTCATTGCTGACTATGTCAGTCCCGTAATTTAACGAACTAACTACATGCTTAAAACTAAATTATATTTAAAATTAACCTAAATAATTTAATTGCCGCGTCACTCAGTGGAGCAGCTAAAATTATTTGGATAACACCAATATCCGTTAGGTTAACATTGTAGAGGTCCCTCAATTCTGATCTTATAGGCTCCCTCCGTTCACACTCCACGCCTTATGTAAGAAATTTTACTCAAACTGACAACTGCCAATAACAGAAAACAACAAATTAACAGCAATGAAACCACTAAAAACTAACTTCAAACTACGCATACCCACGGGTGCAAAGAAAAGTGTGCAAATTTGGAGCGTATCTCAGCCGTACGAGAAACAAATGAATTTCGACCTTCTGCGATTTTTTTCTGTTTCGATGATATCAGTGTCGTAAAATATTTTCCTTGTTTATTTCCTCCATATTTCCTTATCTTTGGTTTTTTAACTCTCTCATTAACAAAAATAAACCTTGAATTCTTGAAGCAAGTATAGAAGACTACTAAATTCGAACTCAAGAGCGATACCTACTTGAAATCCTCGACAACCCGCCCCCGCCCTCGCTGTCCGCCGGAAACGCAGCCTTTCTGAACATTTACATTGATCGTATCACACGTACGATTCCATTTCAAAATCATTAGTGATTGTAAACAGTTTTATTTATAGTTTTGTGTCGGGACAAACCGTCAATTTGGCCTCGTCCAATATTCATGTGGATACGCGAGTAGTCCATTTAGTTATTAAGAGGGCAGCTCCACCAGCTACTGGTACCTACGCTGGTGCCCCTAATGGTAAGTACTACGAATATTTGATAGTGTATATAAAAATAAAGCCGGTTTCACAAGGATGTGGCGTTGGTCACAGGCTCATTGGAATCAAAATCAAAATCAATCCATAACTAGTCCTGAAAATTAAATGAATGTTTATGTGAGTTCCAATTGTTTTTTTATATATTCAATCTAATCAATTCGAACTTGAACTAAATGAAGAATGATTCATGGATTAGACCCATGATGGATCTATTGAGATTTGTGTTTCTCATTAGATCCAGTTTCAAGGGTTTGGATCAATCGATAACTTTATTTCTCAGTAGACCCATGATGGATCAATTGAGATTTGTATTTCTCATTAGATTCAGGTGGTTAGATATCTGAACATGTGAATAAAATATTCAAATGTATATCTAGAAGGTAATCGTGTTTACAAGCCACATGACTGATTCATGATTTGAAAATGTCCGCGGGCCATGGCTGGAGCCCTCCGTATTGCCCTTGGTTCAACCCCTAATGGATAGGAAAAATGGTCTGCGATAAAAATAAAATTTTAACGAGGAAACGATACCTTTTAATGAAATGACTATTTAATTGTTCAGACGTTTTTATAATCACCTTTAAAACATTTCAGTTAATTATTCACAACAAGCATCCGAGTTGCAAAGCAACACGGAGTGTGGGGAGACCTCCACTCGATGCAGCGACGACGTCTTAGCGGTCGCAGGGAGGCGATGGACGGAGACCGCTCAGGAGCGCTATGCGTGGCGTCGTTTGGAAGAGGCATATGTCCAGCAGTGGACGTATTCGGGCTGTTGATGATGACTCAACCATCATAAAAGTTTTTGAACTCATACCAACAAAAATACATGCCACAATTGTTCCACATCAGATACGCCACCAGCCAGGTGGTCGGACCTGATGAAAATGTAAACAACTCTTAACCCCATTTTACATGATTTTTTCATTTTAAAAGAAAAAATATATGAGTTAACCCATGTTTCAGGAAATTTCAACTTATTTAGAAAAAAAAAGAAAACAAGTTTTTTTTTCTTCGTTCCATAAATTACACACCATGCGGGAATCAAACCCGTAGGCTTTTGAGCTGGAAATTGTGTGTTTATTTTTTATTATAAATGCATGATGTGTCAAATAAGGACCGGGGTTTGAATGTTTATCTGCATGTTGGCCCAGATTTGGACCATACCGAAAATAGCTTACTTTGTGCATCAAAATAATCAAAATTGAAGTAAAGTAAAGTAAAGTAAAATTTATTGCATCAAATACATGTAAATAAGGTACATAGGTGGTCTATGTTCAAATATGACACAATGTATTTCTACCGTATGAATAATACTTACCTCTTCCATGTAAATAAGTAGGTATATTCTCCAAACGTTATGTATTTTTTGCAACAAAATTAGCGAGTTTTACTATTTTTGATTACATTTTTGAATTCATCGTTCCGCACGACCTGCCCAACCTTGCTAGCCGAACTTGCCACTAAGATTTACTTCAAACAAAGCTCTGAGATGCGGTTGTTTTAAGTTTTACGTGCTAGCGTACGGTCTGTTTAAGGTACAGCATGCGAAAAACGTGTAATTGTAATTCTTGAACACGAAGAAAAATAGCGGCTGATTTGATGGGTAGCTCATATTATGAGGAGCAATGCGGTAAAGAGTTAATTATGTTTATGAGGACTTAAAGGGCGTGATGACCACAGGGCCGGAAAATGCAAGAGGTATATGTTATAGGTGACCACTTGTGGGCGAATTTGGGCAACGGATGTGGGCTGTAAAGATAGATGGATAAATACAGAATATAGCAGAGACGTGTCTTTGTCTACCTGCGGAATGCCGGAGCAGCTCGATCTCGTTTATTATTGATGGCTGCCATTTGTCGCCATATTGAATTAGCCGCGCGGTTACCTCAGTTGCCTGCCACTCGGGCGGCACACTGTACACTCAAACACTGAATTGTTTGTAAATATGTTTAATTTGTCTTCTTTTGCTGGTCTTTTTTCTTTTTATCGTGAAACTTGGTTTTTTGTCAAGTATCTATGAATATTAAGAAAAGTTGAAATTCTGAAATTTTGTTCGTCATTTTCTATTGAAATTTCCCGTCACGCATCATAAGGCCATAAACAGCGTTAGTAGGTTAAAAAAAAACATTTTATTTTAACAAGAGGAATATAATATTTTAGTAGTAACGTTCGTAGCAAATGACAAAAAATGAGGGAAGATCGATATATCTGCCAATAACAACTGACTCGCAGTGCCCTCAGTTGATTCGTGATCATGGCGCATGTAACTTTGCCGAAATATGGAAAAGCTCAAAACTCGAATCATGGTAAATATCTCGTTGTAAATGACGTTAGTGTTATTAACCATGATGGATTTAAAAGTTTTATTATTTTACAAGTAACAACCATTCCCCTAGGGACATCATCTCGTACTACTCTCCCCTAAGTACGACGAGCAAAGTAAAGTGACATCGTTAGAAAACAGTTTCCATGCAAATAAGCGCCTTCTCCTCGCCTCACTTTAAGCTCGAATTTGAGTAAACCGATATTATACTGACCTCTTTCATTCAGTCAGCACAGCTCTTTATTAAACCTAGATTCGTAATGTCTACTCAAATATGCGCATTTTGAATAGTTCATAAATTAAAGTTAAATAAACGGTAGATCAAATACAAAGCAGTTATCAGTGTATGTATGGTACGTGTGCCGGTGCGTTTCCGAGCCGCGATAAGTAATTGTATTTTCGGCTCAATAACTGATTACAGTGTACTTTTACATCTGTATTTGTATTTATTGCAATTATTGGTGATCGAGTTACATTCATGTAATGCGCTATTTAATTTATCGGCGGCCCGCGGCGCGCTTCTGATGATTCTGAAAAGGCTAAATGATGTCATGATTATTTGTTTTGAAATCGAATTTACCGATGGAAACTCATAGTGATCCATCCTAATAAATAGTGGGCATTTATGTCGTAAATATATCATTATATGCTTACTTACTCCTGTGGATTAGCGACCCAAAGTAGATTTTAAAATCCGACTACAAAAGAAATATCCAAAATTAAATAGTAGCTTAGAAGTAAAAAATATTTATATAACTTGTTTCAAAAATTTAAATTTGTACAAAAACCTATGGATATCGGCATTATGAAACACCTTTTTCATTCTGTAAGATTTAAAAGTGGGGTAAAGGCTATACACATTTACCCAAGAACATCAATAAACTTGTAGAAAAGTGTGTATTATCTGAAAGAGAGTTCTCTCTTGCCTGTCTCCAGCGAGGCAAGGAGCAGGCCTCGCGGCGCGTGTGCGCTGCATAATTGAGCGGAGTGGATTGGCCAGCGCCGCCGGGACCGCTACACTCTCACACAACACGCTTCTACATAACACAGCTTACACCTATGCTATTTCATATTAACGAAAAAACATATCTATATCAAAAATTTCAAGTGGATACACATAATTCATAGTCAATGAATCTACGGCTACATTTTATAGGTCATTAACAAATCGATGGGCAACATAAAGTAATACCCATTAGAAGTAATCAAACTGTCGTAATATTAAAATGTATATAAACTCTACAAGCAATAACTAATGCTCCGTACAGCGCAATATAGAGCTCTGTTTTATTATTATTTCTAGTTTTAGGGGACTAGGAAAACGTTTAAAGGTTATTTATGTCCCATGGGAACTGTTATGTGGGATAAAAAGTAACCTATGTTTGATTCCAGGCTTAGAACTACATCTATGCAAAATTTCAGCTCGATCGATTCAGTGGTTTTGGCGTGAGGACGTAACAAACATCCATCCATCTATCCATCCATCCATCCAAACTTTCGCATTTAGGTGATATATAGATAGTGTGATTAGCGTGATTTTATAAGTACCTAACAAAGTTAGTACCTAGCTTTAGCCTCGTAGAGGTTCGTAGCACGTAGCAGCTCGTAGCACACGCGTAGGCTTTGTTACTACGAGGTTCTACGTTCAGACAAGGGCAATATGTGAGGAATCTGAATTATATTGATAAAGGTAACTCGCGGAATAAAAATCTCAGTTTACTTAAACCACCAAGTATTTTTTCTCACAACAGCTGTGAAGCGTGCTTGTGAGGAGAAGCAGCAATTACGGAAAACATCTTAATTAAATATGTGTAAGTCCGTTAACCCTTACAGCGCCGGGTCTCCGCGACCCCAGATGTTGGCACGCGCTCGCGACTCGCCCTGCGGAGGCTATAAATCCTTCCACGGACACTTTTTCTGCTTTCTACACCCTCCCCACCCCGCTTCTTGTTTGCCGCCTTCTCACGTTTTTGATTTAACTTTTTGTAAAGAATCTCGGTTCGAGTTATTGCGTCGTCGATAATCTTAGCAGTAAATTGGTGTGCGTCCCGCAACTTGTCAGCCGGAAAGTTTGCCTATCCAACTTAAAACAAGATTCGTCAATTGCGAGTGTAACTCGCGCGCCGAGGGTTTCGAACGTTTGTCAACAAATATGTACCAAAGGTACCGGTTAGAGACTTCGCAATTTAACGAATACATAAAATTAGTAGGTAACAACCTAAATTTCAGATGCATCTCGCTATCTACAAACGCTTGATACATTTCAAATGGATCGCTCTGCAAATTTCGGAGATAGGGGGGGGGGGGTTGGGTATTTTTTCGATTTTTTTCAAAATATTTTAAAAAGTATGAAATTTACAAAAAATTCAATAACTATTTTGAAATGTACAAACTGATAACTTTCATTTGACACCCCACATACAGTATCGTTAAAAACAACCGAACATTTAAAAGAAACCGATCTTCGATCTCGAAACCCTAAAAAATGTTATTTTGTTTACAACCGAACATGTTTTATGAGGTATCTTTCCGATACAATTACGAAACCAAAATAAACGCATTTTTGTTTTGGAATAGTGTTGTTAATCGTTAGCGACACGGAAGCTTTTCTATCAAAATCAATCAGACAGAAACCGTTATTACCAAACTTTTGTTAAATTGAAAGCTATTAATAACATCGGAATAGTGCTTGGACAAAACAAAAGCTATTCAATCGGATCAGTTTCCGCGCTAATAATGAGTATTAGCGTTAATGAGATGGCACATGGAGTGTGGCGGGGCTGCGAGGCGCACGGGCCGCGCGGGCCGGTCGCGGCGGCGCACGGGTTAGTTAGAATACCCGGCAACCTGCTGCCTCGCCGGCCTCGGATCCGCCCGTACTTTGCATAAAAACTCACAAATAAAATATGGCCGCCGCATTCATTGAATATTCAGCATCGGAGCTATGCCGGATTAAAATAATATTTTACGAGGGCCGTCAGGAAATTAAAAATCTTTCTATTGTTTTTGTCACCTAAACGCAGAACAATGGACGAAGATAAACCGTAATCGATTGTTGACGCGAAATACTAATGGAGAGTTGTTTATTCGCGAGCGGAGCAGGCCGAGGAGCTCGCGACTCGTGAGCCTGAGCATTTCATTTCGCACTTTATATTGTAATATTTCGTCGCGAGTTATGCGAAGCATTGTTTGCATTCGCAAGCTTTAGGACGTTTTAACGTTTCCGGGCTCGAGATTGACAATAAGAGACGAGAGGTTAAAGTAAACAAAGAGTTTTTGTCATAATTCAATCAAGTCTGCCACGGTTTATATTTTAAAAGCTTTAAATAATGCTTTGTACTTTTAATAATCCTGGTCCTGATCACAACGGGTACATTATTCAGTGTCAGTCGCGACGAGGGACTGAAGCCAGCGATGAATAAATTCTCGATGCTTTTCCATATCAATATTCAATATCAATTAACGCTTTGCATGCGGGAGTTACCGCGCTTGCAGCCATGTGTTGAATTGTATCTTCAAAGTTTTAAATCGATTTTGAGTTTGAAGTAGGTAAATAAGTATTTAATTGAGCTGCTAATTAGATAGAGTGGAGCTGTTAAATATGAACACCTTGAGTTAAGCTACTTGTGCGCGGTTTCAGGTCATCGTCTTCTGGCATCACCTTAAAGAATGTAAAACATTTTCACTTTATTTTTAACTTAAACTATTTACTTGTAATTTTGTTTGGAATTCAGCCGCTGTAAGATCATTCCATGTAATAGAATTCTTTTCACATTAGACAATAACGTCTTTGACTGGCTTAGCTGAATATTATTTTCACAAAAACATATTCATATTAAGAGTAAGGCTTTTCGCTACCATTTCAGTTTACTTGATATTGGCAGTTAAATTGAATTCTTCTGTACTCTTTGTAAAACAAACACCTACTCGCAGGGCTGACGTGGGAAATATAAGACGGCATAAGGCATTCAGAGCCAGCGGAGTGCGCGGAGAGCCTTCTCAATATAATAATGCGCAGGGAAGACAACACGTGACGGGCCTGAGCGTGACAGCTAGTCGAAAATTACTTGAGCCTTTTATGTTCGTCAGCGGCGCGGCGCGGGCGTACGGGACTAAGATCTTCTTTTATACTAAACCTGGTCAGAAAGTTGCTTATTCCTTTTCCAAACATAAGGTAGAATGTACGTCATTGCACTCGTACTAAAATGCGGGACGGAAAATTCAATGAAATTTCATTTCTCACACGTTTAGCGGGAGAGAAAAGTGTATGGAAGTCCATTTCTAACGTGTTATTTTTTTATTGCTGAAACATTGGTATGGTTATTTTCATAATAGGTCAAACGAAAACAAGATTTCACTCCGAATCCGCCACATGATATCGGCCTCTTCCGTATTCGGAACAACAATTCTATTTTTATGATTATTTTGTAATTCGTAATTCAAAATTATCTCTTTGATACAAAAGATTTTTTTACAGAGCAGAAGCCTTTATTCACAAAGAAAATTATACTATAATTAATATTTACAATTGAAACAATTGAGCTAACTGCAGAATGTTGCAAACAATCTACAGGTAGCTCAACTGATCCATATCAATACCAGTCTGAAGCGTCCCCAAGACGCTGACAGCATTGCCCCGCTGTATGGCAATGCTGATGCGCTGTGCCAGATACTGACCAGCTCTCGGGTCACGCGTCGCTTCGACCAGACGCTCAGATAATTTTTTAAAAACCCGAAGAGCCTCGGTACTCCACGCAAAGATTGTCTACTATATACAAAAGACGTTGAAGTTTTGATTCCGCCGAGACACGGATAGACAGCCTATCCAAGGTTCCAGCCTAAATGCTCCCTACAATGATAACCTGCCTATCATTAGGTACATTTAATCCACTTCAGAGTGTGCGACGCAAGCGTGTGCAGGGGTCGGTACAGTCAGCGGCGCGGCACTGATGCCTGCAAACAGGTCACCGGCGCCCCGCGGCCGTAATTACCCACTCTGCAGCCAAATCCGACCTAACTCGTCCCAGCCGAACGTGCTTTGAGTACTCACCGTGAAATGAGACACTGACCATAGTAACCAACGGCATGTAACGCATGATCTGACACTCAATATGCGTTTAGGTCAATCCTAATTAGAATAATACTAAACATAAATAAACACCGACTCCAATGAGTATTAGATAATTCACTAATTGCTGTATCTGCGTGTGCCTGTTATTTATAAAATTTTATTAGTTCCGTTGATGGGACATGGAACCAATCGACAAATCTCCGTTTTGATAAAATTGAGTCCAACCTGAGAGTACTTCTTTTAAAAATGAATAACCATCGCATTTAGATAATAATCGTATTGTATATTTTGATCTATACACCTTATTATTTATTTCGAACGCTGCCTTCTGTTTATACAGAAATTTGGTTTAATTGCGGTTGATTAATTAGCAACAAGAAAATCTGGTTTTACGAAGAAAAGGATTAGAACAATAATTGTCAGTGCTTCACAAAGACAATATGGTTTAATAGATGTTTTACTTTGATTCTCGTATCTTTTATTAATTACTATGCTATTTCCAATAGAAGACTAAATAAAATAATACCTAAAACCTAACCTTCATAATATGTACATATATTAGTAAAGGTAGAGTACATTTACCGATACATTTAGTTCACAAAGAGTATCATGTATTCTCCGCTCAAAACAAGGGCGATAAACTGAATGAAGTAGCAGATCGCCTCAATTTATCTCCTCAACAAAAACACCAAACACCAGATAGCTCCTATAAAAACATTTTAGTGAATGTGTTTATTGTTCTTTGTGATTACTTTAGTGTTCTGTGTGTAAATCAACGGGTATTTTTAGCTTTTCCGTTACACACAAGACGTGGGGAACAGAGAAACACAAGCTCATAATCCAGAATGGTATAGAATCTTTTCAAAATAAATATTTGCCGTCACATTTCTCATACTAATAACTAACATAACTAGTGGAATTGTCAAAGTAAAAGTCCGACCGTATTCGTTTTAATTTGAAATAGTTTCATCCAATTGATCGCCTGCGGTGATTGATAGATACCTACAGATACACAATACTTAAGAAACGTTGGTAGTTGGTGTTATATTGCCAAAAAATCTATATTATTCTAGTATTCATCTACAAAAGTAAGTTTATTAAAATGAACAGCTTTTAAAAAGTAGCTTTCAACACAGAGCAAAAAACCTCAAAACATCCGGTTCCTTCTAATGTAAATATTAGGTCCTTACATATGAAATTGGCGTTTTGTATGGGAGGAACAAAAAGTCGAATATTTTTTAATATAATATATTTAATTAATCAAAGTATGAACCAATATTTTCTATGCACTTTTGCCATCTTATAGGTAGTTCATTGATCCCTTTACTAAAAAAACCAGTCGGACGGGAATCAATAAAATCTTTGAAGGCGATTTGGACTGCCCCATCGGAGTTGAATTTTTTCCCTTGCAAGAAGTTATTAAGTTATTGTTAGAAGGTATTTTAAACCGAATCATTACCTGTGATGAAAAATGGGTTCTTTACGATAATCGGAAGCGCTCAGCGCAATGGTTGGATCCTGGCCAGCCAGCCAAATCCTGCCCCAAGCGAAAATTAACCCCAAAAAAGTTACTTGTAAGCGTTTGGTGGACTAGTGCCGGTATTGTTCATTACAGTTTTCTCAAATCTGGCCAGACTATTACGGCTGATGTCTATTGTCAGCAATTGCAAACCATGATGGAAAAGCTAGCGGCTAAACAACCTAGGCTGGTCAATCGCTCCACGCCACTGCTGCTTCACGACAACGCTAGACCACACACTGCGCAACAGACGGCTACTAAATTAGAAGAGCTTCAATTGGAAAGTCTAAGACATCCTCCGTACTCCCCGGACCTTGCTCCAACAGATTACCATTTTTTTCGAAATTTGGATAACTTCTTGCAAGGGAAAAAATTCAACTCCGATGGGGCAGTCCAAATCGCCTTCAAAGATTTTATTGATTCCCGTCCGACTGGTTTTTTTAGTAAAGGGATCAATGAACTACCTATAAGATGGCAAAAGTGCATAGAAAATAATGGTTCATACTTTGATTAATTAAATATATTATATTAAAAAATATTCGACTTTTTGTTCCTCCCATACAAAACGCCAATTTCATATGTAAGGACCTAATATTAACAAGCGGGCTAACCACTGTTTATAGTTCGGTTTCGTTTTTGAAGTTTTTTGCGGTATCTTGAAATAGAGGAGTGTTACACTAACCAGACGGGCCGAGGTAAATATTGAAGAATAGTGTAAATAAAATAATATAAATACTTATACGTATATTTCGCTGCACCAATACGTAAATGTATTATAATTTGCAAGCAAACATTGGAAAGCAGTCCGATAGAACAATCAATTAAACAAATAATTGGTAATTTTTGTTTAATCAACTAACTCAACAATTTGACTCGACTCATACCTTTGTCAAATATCTCGATGATTAAATTTAATTGAAATCTTTACTGATATAACCGAGAACGACCCTTCTGCCAATAAAGTTGGCAACTAAAAACAAATACAAGTATACAAAATAATAGCTGCAATAAAGTTGGGCTCAAAGAACTTTTCAATTAAGCAATCGCAACGAGAAGCAAAAACAAAGACTGCTTCGCCAACAAACCTTCCAGGGGATCCGGTTCCGCGGGCGCTGGCTTCTGAACTACAGCAGACCATGCGACGATGCTCTGAACAGTAAGCTAAGCTGCGGTGATCGGGAATCGAATTACTTTTGAATAGCGTTAAATTTTGCTCATTCAAAACATTTATAGTCTCCTAAGGCCTGAAAGACATTAAAAAGAGAGCGCGGGTAATTTTGCTTGGGATCCTCCATAACTACGTTTGATATAATTTATGGTTGTTTTGTGTAGAGCAAATAAAGCCAAAAATTGTGAAGATAATCCATCAAGGACGTTCTCCCGCAAGTTCATACAGGTGGAGGCTCCGCTCTCATGTAGTATTCAGTGGGTGCCCGCCTTTCAAAGAACCCTTTTTTCACTAGCTACCTACTTCATTTATTACAAAGGGCCGCTCTAGACTTTTGCATCTATAACGAAACCTAGGAATAAAGAATAGGAATAACACCTAAAAATAATGAACCGTGAAAATTAAACTCAAGAGAGCATAACATTTTAACAAACGTTGAATAAAATGCTAATAGAAAAGTTTGACGTCGAAACAAAATTAACTTTAGGTTGTTTTTATCGGGCTTCTAATTTGGAACAATCAACAAATTTCAAAATCGTGTTTGAATTAAAACTTGGGGAATATTCCGCTGGCTACAGAGCGAGTAATTACATTTTTGAATATTTACAGTCGCATTCTTAGGGGTTCGCCGAGGTCGTTGCCCGTTTACAGCTTACTGCTAAGAAAGAGCTGAATAACCCCTTACTACTTATAATTATGTTTTCAAGTCTTTTATTCATAGTATCTTAGTTATTTCGGTTATCTTTGGAGTTTCCTTTCATCTATTTTATAAAAGAGAAATCGAAGGAAGCTTTTGATCCCAGGTAAAATAGAATCTACGAAAAGAGAAGACCCTTGCGATCGATGGTGTTAGGAAACGTTATTTTAAATGACAAATTCCTGAGCACAACCGCAACCGCACTAGCCCGCTGCACCGCAATGGCCGACCACAGCATTCTGCGGCGCTCACCGCATGTTATGTTGTGACAACTTTCACATTTAAAACACGCTAGGTACGTACTTATTAAGTCGCACACATCCATTGGTCTGGTCATAGAGGTATACTATACATAGCTCTGACCATAGAAGCACTCGCAGGGTTGGCAGTGGCCGGCTCTGAGCAAACGAGATAATTTTTAAAGGACATTCCAGTTTACGAGGCCGTTTGCAATGCGCAAAACGAACTAATAAAACGCTTTACGTCTGTTTAAGCGCGCTAAATTAGGATACAGGGTTTTAGAAACAGCGTAGGATAAACGGGTCCCTGCTATTTTGGTACCTAGCTTGTTTTTTATTGTCTGTTAATCAAGTAGCAATTTTTGTAACAGATTTTTTTCTTGTTGGAAAATTGCATGTGATAAGACGACTACTAAGGCGCTACGACCTAAAGTGGATCTTGGCATGCGGCTCGATCTCGACAGCATTCATATTTTTAAAAGTCCAGCCTCTTCTTCATCAGTTAAGTTAAGATGAGTCACAGTCAAATTTCAAATTCATCAAAATTAAATATCAAAGTGTATATTTCCTTAAGACCTTACAGGACTCTTGAACACGTCACAACATTCAATCTTCAATCGGCAAGATAGTTAAATAGGAATCTGTCTTTAAAGCTATTCAGGTTTTCAGAAAGTTTTATCAACCAGTACCGATCGTCCTTTTGGACCATTCCGCTAATGGAGTGATGGAGTGTCCCAGCCGCGCTGCAGTGGCTAGTAAGTGTAATGTGCAGTGCAGGCCCAGCATCTCGCTCGTGGTGACAAACACGTGCATTCCTGTGCGGAGCCGGTATTGCCTCTTACTTGATTGTGGCTGTAGCCCGCGGGCAGTCTGCACTCACTCATATTGCACCTCTATATTATATCACCTTATGTATTTGCTACATATGTATATACAAAGCAAAACACGATTAATATTTAGATCTACTAGATCTTTGAACGATTTAGATCTATGAACATAAACCTGTTAATTTTGTAATCTGTTTATTTGTGATGTGAATAAGCCCAGCTATAGCTGGTTATATATATCTCACTGATGATATGATTGACATGTTCATAATCATTCTGGAATATTTTAACACAATTAGCATGGGTAATACAGGTTTTTCAGAACTAGATCGTATTTAAAATTTTCATTTAAATATGTTGGGGCTTTCTCCGCTTTTTCAGAGACCTTTGACAAAAAATGTTTCTCTTTTTCTGACATTTTTGTGCGAATAGCAGCTGCACATAATGTGCAAAAAGAACTTGTTTCTATTTATGTTGCTCCATTTAGTGCATGTGCATGATGTCCAGTAAGTTTCGTATTTCAGAACTTTATTGCATAATGCTCCGAGCAGGGGACTATGTTGTTTTTCAACATAGGAAAGTCCACCAGCTAACTCAACTTTTGCCTTTTTATTGATAAATTCATTTTCAGTCCGTCCTGTTTCCTAACCTTCATTCTCTTCATGATTTAAAAATATAGCCTTAAATATAAACACTAAGCTGAAAGCCTCGGAATTGAAAATGAAGTCTCTTCGCTGAACCGCCCCCGCTCGCCGACGTAACGTGCAACGAGCAATACCGGATGCTTGAGTTTTGATTGTCCTCATTAAGCCGTAGTTATTGTTGCTGGATTGTCGACCTTAAGCCGCCGCAATAAACGTTAATGGCTTGAGTTAATTATAGCATTGACGCGCATTGTTTAAGCTTGCTATTTTTACAATGTACAACATTTCAGGAAACTGAGAAACCGATCGAATAGCAGCTTTTACAATCTCCTTGATTTATGTTACCAACTCAACCCTTCTTGTCTTAGGTTCGGTGCAAACCGACTACTTAAATGGCGCCACTTTGTTCTTCTATTAACCATCAAGCGCTTCAGTATCCAGGAGTAACATCCAAGAACGCAAGAAAAAGTGGTCACTTCTCTAATAGCTCGTCTGCGCCTACCCTTATGATATAAAACATTTAGAAACAAAAATATTTTGGTCCAGGTAAATAAACCTGTCAAAAACAAACTTTTATTTCATCTGAAGTGAGTTCTAACACAAAGTTCTAAAGATCAATTTCTTGCTTCCTTTATTGTGCGTCACTACAGTTTATTTATAAAGCAATTACAGTGCGCGAGCGCATGGAGAATGTAAAGCTCGTTAATGTTTAGGGCTAAGAGAGCTATTTAGGGTTAAGCCGGGCATTCGTCAGGGATGCTCCGACGTGCTTGGTTCGCGTCGTGTAACGAGTACGTTTATGAAGTGTAAAGTAACGCTTTCCGCTGTTTCGTACTTTCTGCTTTACCTACTGTAACAAAACGTGCAGCATCCTCAACAAGACGAGGTCTTGTTTTGTTCCTACACTTGGTCGAGATATAAATGCAACTATAGGTAGCTGCATCTTGAACTTTAAAACTACCAACTGGAGTGTGCACGTGATATTAATTTGGTCAAAGGTAGGTAACCTTTGTGGACCAAATTAACGGACAGAAATAATCCTGATGTTGAAATAAGCTAAATCAATTTTAGAGCTAATTGAAAATTGTTCCAATAATTGATGAACCGATCGCTCTGCACGGAACACGGCTAATCGCTAATTAATCCGGCATTTAGGAGGATCTACGGCCGCCATAACCTACTATCAGAGGGATTAGCGCATTTTAATCGAAAACATTTAATAGTCTTCTGCGAGTTCACTCTGCACCCCGAGTGTGCCTGGATACCTGAACATATCGTATCGCGAACATGAGTGTCTCGTGAGAGTCCCAGAGAATCCCTGCGTGATAAATTCAAAGAAATAAACATAATGACGGTACCATGTCACTATATTTATGAAAACTTGTTGTACACTCATAGGAAAATCAATATATTCCCTAAAAATAGCGACATACATAATATAAATACTAGAAATAAGAATAAACTCGCTGTGCCCAATACTAGGTTACACAAGATAAATGTATATTTTAAACTTTTAAAGGGCAATGTTTACGCTTCTACAACAAAACTCCAAGAAAATTATCAATAAATAAATTCAAACAAATTGTCAAACATATCCTTTGTAAAAAGGCTTACTACAAAATATCAGATTATCTAGAGGATAAAAAAAGCTTGGGACGAGTTTTGCTCCAGCTCGAAAAATAACAAGTAACAGGCTAAAGGTTTCTTCGTCGCTTCTTTACTTTAGTCTACATACCGAAGCGACAGAAATCACTTTATTTCCGTGTCAGTGTTTTCAATTTCACCTTTTCTAAGTGTACATTTATTGTATTTATGGAAATAAAGAGTTTTTGATTTGATTTGATTTGATTTGATGAAATGTGCGTAACGAGGGCCACCCGGACATTCGATTCCAATCGAAATCTCACGGTCAATTGTTTCTTTACATTCAAACTTTGAATAAAATAATATGGCGTGTTTTAAAAAACTATAAACCGACTTCAAATTCTTCTAGTGGCGAAATCTAGTTAAAATTCAAGTCTAATTGACGACCTCCGTGGCGCAGCGGGCAAAGGTCCGCCTACGACGCAGGAGGTTGCGGGTTCGATTCCCGTCTGGGAACAAATTTGTGTACGATCTGCAGAAATTTGCTCCGTTGGCCTGGGTGTTTTCTATGTGTAATAAAAAATATCCATCTATATAGTGTATTGTATTAAGTATATCAGTTATCTAGTACCCATAACACAAGCTCTGCTTAGCTTGGGGCTAGATAATGCTGTGTGAATTGTCCATCATTATTTATTTATTTATTTATAATTTAGTTTGATGACACATGGATGAAACGACAAATGAAAGAAGCCCTACTTTGAAACACGAAATACGAAGTTTCGGTAGACGGATCGCACGAAACGAAAAACCTTACCTACTGCTGAATGTCGGACGTGACAATAAATGATACCTTTCAAATTAAAAAATAAATAAAACGTCAAGTGCGAGTCACACTCGCGCACTTAGGGTTCCGTTTAACTATAAGACCTTGTTTCTTGCCAAAATATACGTAACTAGTATATTTTGGTTGAGGTAGAAAATCAAAAATTATTAATTATTTGTTAATAAACTACAAATTTACGGTTTTAGGATGTTTTCCTATAATTGTGCTATAAAATCTTGCTTCTTGCCAAATTTGATGATTCTAGGTCAATGGGAAGTACCCTATAGATTTTGGTCCATGGCGAGAATCAAAAGTATTTCTTTTTTGTGAATAGACTATAAATTTACTATTTTCCGATTTTTTCCTTTATTTGTGCTATAAGGCCTTGCTTCTTGCCCAATTTCATAATTCTAGGTCTACGGGAAGAACCCTATAGGTTTTGTGTGCACGTGATTCCCTTGGAAATTTCAAAATATTTGGACTATAACGGCTGTAACTTTTGAGTGCGTTGACTTAGAAGTTTTATTTATATCGCGGCTTCAAGAGTTTACGAACTTGGAGTACCTATTTGACGTTAATTTCAACTCGATACGTCCACGCGCGCTCTTGAGAAAAGAGGGTTGACAGACGGACAAACATACAGGCAGACAGACAGACAGACAGACTGACAACAAAGTGATCGGTTCCTTTTTTCCTATTTAGGTACGGAACCCTAAAAACGAACGGATCGGTCATGCTTCGTTTCATGCAATTCGCCATCCGTCAAATTTGTAAAAATTTTTGTAGGTGTTTACGCCTGTTGCTATTGAAACCATTAATTACCAGTGATTGTGAAATATGTCATGTGATGATGTTTTATATACATTTTACGGCGCACATGATCAATTCCTCTGAGAAACAAATTTTATTGGTACCATCTAAAAATCAACCTTTATACAACAAGAAAGTATCATCAAAATCTAGTATGAATTGGCGAAGATATCACCAAAATTGTTGTAGCTAGTCGTGAGTTTTCATAAGTATTATGTTGTTTTTTTAATAACATCGGATCAATTCGGGATCATTCTCTATACAATAGCGCAATATTTTTTATAATTGGTCCATAATTGAAGGAGAAATCGACAAACATACAACCGAATATACATAGAACGTCTTCCTCCTCATGTGAATTTTGAAGTTGGTTAACAATCAAACAAATGACACCAGCTCGACCCCCCCCCCCCCGGGGGGGGGGTCCATCCACTGTCGGGTGTCTAGGATAGCTTTTTGTTTATAATCTTGTATGTTGTCATTGTAAAGTGTTTAGATATATCCGGAGCGCCCGTTTGCTACCTTCAATACACTATTTTTGTCCATTGTGGGAGGTGTGGTGGTAAATAATATGCATAGAGTAAGGCTATGCCTTGGTTTTACCAAGTCCAGCTCACCACAAAGATCAGTTTGTCACAAACTAATGAAGAAACATTATCGTACGCTAGAAGCTAATTTGCATGTGTAATAGTAACGTGCAGTGAACTAGCTTCTTTATTCCCGGCAGGACCTAATTGCGGCTAACTAGCAGTGAGACTACAGTTAAAAATAGACCTTCTCGCGCTCAGAATAAAGATGGTACGCATATTAATCACAGGCGGCATGTCCGTGCGTCCGTCACGGCGACGCCTGCGTGATTTATCGTCATAATTACAGAGAGATATCAATTACTCGTGTATTTTTGTAAAGAAAATATTTGTCTTCTTCCTAGTTCAACTTTTGTTCATAAAAAGTTGGCAACCCCAGTAACTTTAATACATTTTCTCGAAAATAGTAACATAATACCTAATGGCTAAGTTTTAACAGAGCGAGGCCCGCTTCTAATAGACATAGATTTTCTTGTATCCAGAGTAAGCGCAGTTTGTATAAACCTGGAATAAATCGGGCCTAACGCGCTAATCCCCGCCTAAGTGTTCCCAAACACTAAATAATGGGACTCTAAATAAATCTGCAGTTGAATAATGCGCGCTAACTAAGATTCATTGAAGATAAAATTTGCTTTCGAAGCGGAGAGGTGCATTGTTAATTTTCAAAAGAACAGGTTGCCAAATTCTTTTGCGAAACTTTCTCAGTTTGTCAAAACTAGTTTTGCCTGGTTTATGGCGTTTTTGCTGATAGAGTATGTAGGTCATAAATCATTTTCTGAGTTTGAGTTACGTTACGTTTAGCTATTATATTTTGTACAGGAAAATGAAGCTAAAACCTTTACTACCTTTAGGCAGGTAGCATGAATAGGCTACCCTCCGCCGCCGGTCAGTTTCCTTTAAACTTTTAACGACGGTGCTGTTCCCTCTTTGTTTGGATTTTGGGCTTAAATCGAAATGTGGCTGTACACAGTGTTGTACTTAATTGTACAGCGGTCGTATAACTTTTATTACCTGTTTCAACTTCACTGCTTTTCGGTTTATTATTGCGGAAAACATGCATGCGGGTCTTTTTGATAGGCTAATTTGTGCTGCAAGTAGACAACGTCAAAAGGGTTATTGTTGATTATTTGTAACGCGTTTGAGGCGCCATCAAAATTTATAAGAGCATAGTTCAGACATAAAGAAGAGCTATGGATAAACTTTTATGTTCCTTCCCTAAAAAAAATTTAAAGCAACGACTCTATTAAAAGTCGTGCATCTGCCAAGCCGAACTAAATTGGTGCCGAGAGTGGCAGACTTTTAATTCAGTATATACCTAAGCCTGGTTCAGTCCAAAGCTTTTAATTTGGTGCAGAAAGTTGATCACAATTAAAATCCCTGAAGAGTTGATCGGCCCTCAATATTTTCAGACCGAGCGTGGAATCGGTGCTACGCCTAAAATATTGGATTTCATAAAGCAATTGTCTAGAGTTTTTTCTTTGAAGTGTCATAGCTCGTTCATCGTGCAATGGATGAGGCTCGGTTCTGACTTTTATTGCTCCTCACGATGCGACACGAGATTTATTATTACTTACGACAGTGTAAGCGCCATTCTTCATTTAGTTTAGTGTTTCGAAGACGTGCTTTACATTGTTTGGACTGCCCAGCTTTCATTTTTGTAAGTCAACGAACCGTCTTTAATTATTGGAAATGTCTCTATTACGTGCCTATTGCAATCTAAAAACCTAAATTTAATACCCAAGGTAATCGAATAAACGTTTTGATAGCTCGATCAGCATGATCTCGACAAGATAAAGCCAAACCGTGTGTAATTAACCCGTCACGCCAGCGAGCGTCGGTCAGGCGGCTCCACTTGACAGCAACCCGGTTAACGCTCCGACCGGTCTAACTGGACCACCCAACTACCAAAAATAGTTTTCGAAAATCACTGCGAGGGAAATGATTGGATCGGAAAATGCCTGGAAAGTTAAGCAGCGTGCTTGCAGGCGGCGGGCGGCGGCGCGGCGCTGGCTGGGCGCATTACTACGTACGGCGGCGCGGCGCTGCGGCCGATACGACGTTCAGGCACGAAGATTTTCTAATCAGCGTTTTTCTTGTATAAAGTTTTTTATTGGATGAAGCTGAGGTCTAAAACTAATGTCACGTTGATTTTTTCTTGGCAGAAGTGGTAATCGGGAAACGTTTGATCGCTATACGGCTCGAATGTAAGTGTAACGAAGGTGACAAAATCCAACAGGCCGAATAAATCAATTCCTATTTGATTTTACGAGGCGGGTCGAGATCGGCGGCAGTAAGTGAGCTCCATAATCAAAGCCGTAAAGTTATATTTTTAGGAAGTTGCCCTTTGCTTTACGAGTGTTTATATCGCTGTAGTTGTACTCAACAGGCTTTTCGGGGCAGAGTTCATTTTAAATTTAAAGTTGAATAAATATTCGAAATTGGGATGTTGGCCCTGTGATGTTGACGACCGGCAATCGGGCCCTCGTTTTATGGACTTCAATAATTTACAAAGTTGCTTAGCTATGTACTAATTTACTTTGCAAACAATCATAAATCCCAAGCGTTTGAAGGTCACTCGAAGGGCGGATATTTGCTCAAAGCAAACATACAAATTATAGCTACATCTAGATAGATGTAGATATTGGAGATGAGTTGAGTTGTAAATGATCTTTCAGTGAAACTTTCCGCGCTCAACTTGGCGTATTGAGGAAGTACTGAAAGTCGGAAGCAGTTAGAAATCTTGTGCCAAAAGAAAAAGAGCAGTCCGATAGAGTGCAACATAATTGAGCTGTAATTGGAACACTTCGGAGCGAGGGCCAGCAGGTCCGCTTCACGGGCGGACAGGCATGGACTGCGGGGGCTGAAGATTGGGGTAGAACAATAATAGATAGAACGTCAACTCATTTTTGTACTCACATTGAATCCAGGAAAGAGCACATGTAAGAAAAACGGGTAGGTCAAGGAATTTTTTACGACAGGTTTTTATAATCGGGTGCCTGGTTCCATCCCTGGGGATATCCATCGTTTGTCCAATTTATTATGATCAGTACTGGATCGTCTTGTTCGAGCGAGGATCGGGGGTATTATTAAAATGTGAGTGGGCACAAATAGAGCCGCCGGGAGCGCCCTGATTGATTCCCGATTACCCGCCAATTCCGCCATCTTGGATTATAAATATTGCGTTTACGTTTGTAACAAAGGTCCGTTAGGGGTTTGTGCCCCATTCGGGCCTGAGGACCTGCGGATATCTTTGATCTGGGCGGGCTGCGATTAGTTGAATCGATTCACGATTTTCCGGGAGAACGCACTTGAACGTAATCCGTGGAATCGGCTCGGACTTGTTTCTGTGAAGTGACCTGGAAAAGTTATTATAAATTGGAAGCTTAATGTTTGCAAATACAGAAAATCATGAAAAGAATCCGTTAAAGGTTTTCGAATAAAGGAAACCAAGGTAAAGACGGTAAGTGCAAAAGATCCGATAAAACAAAGATTCGGTAGCTAAACCCCCGTGACGTGACGGGGTCATTTCGCGGATTAATCATTATCTTTTACGAGTGTTTGCGACGAGCGAAGTTTTTCTATCGCCTGGTGAAAGTTTCACGAAGATTCATGGCCTGTCTGTCCGTGGACGCAGCACGCGGCGTGGCGCAGGGGGAGCTTCACAGACTCCTCAATATTGTCGCGGTCGGCCTCCCCTCGTATTGACTTGTCGCGTCTATTAGTGGTGACACTGCTCAAATATTTTTGGTATTGAGTTGAGATCGAGTCAGTGGATACTGTTATTTATTCAGTATGTGGTCAGGATTGGAAGATTGAAGATTGGGGAGTTGTTTACCGTGGAAATGAGGCCTTGAGGCACCTAGGTACGAGTATTTTTTCTTTACACTTCTAGGTAGTATTAACAATCGTCTATATGAAAGAGATCAAACACACGTCTTTATTAATAATCTGTTCATTGTTAACGCTAATCCGGCCTAGTTTTCGATAGCTCAACATTATTTAGGAGCATGTCTAATCATGAGTCGCCTGCTCTTTCTGATTGATATATAAATAAAGCATATTTCGTAAGCAAGGCCTCGGAGACGCATGAGATGAGTTTCTTTCAAGCGTTCTCGTTGATGTCTGTAACGTTGTCGCAGACATTGATTGTCATTAATTTTTAAAAACATTTTTTTTACAATCTCGGTTCAAATAACATGTCAGTTCAGTTAATAACAAAATCGTTGATCAGTATAAACCTAGCCATTTCCCTGTTCTGTGGGATAAAATTTCCAACTACATCCCAACCGTATTACGAGTAAGTGTATCCAAGCTAAGTCCCGTTTTTGAAAATTTAAATTTTTCCACCATTTTTGTCGATAACATTACCTACATCTGCAACTTATCATATTGGAATTCCCATAAAACTAAAGTTTCATCGTACCTATATCCGATTGGGACTGCGAGATGAAAAATCTGGCGACACCGTGTCTCTGCAAAGCCATGCGTCATGGTGCACCGCCGCCGCCCCGTGCTGGGTGTCACTGCAATACGTTACCTTTGCACATGATTAACGACTTTCATTGCGGTCCCATCAATATTTTACGAAAGAAATTACAGAATACAAACCTAAAAATCTATTTAGTTTTCCTAGAAAAAATATGATGATTGAAAATCTGACATGAATTTCAAAATAGGTAGGTAATATTGCAAAAATGTACACATTTCTATACTACTGTGAAATATGGAGAGTCGCATGTGCCTTTTATTAGTAAATCCTGGTTGATAGGTAAAGAGAAATAAGAACTGCGTTCTACGGCGGGCATTGGAGAAAAACATAATTATTTTCACAAATGTACATTTTTTCGCTTCAGTAGCATCTCTTTGTTCCTTCCTCTCCGCTCTTTATCCTCTACTGAAATATGGATGATGGATCCCAAACTGAAAACGTAGTGAAGCAAAGTTTCCAGCTTCAAAGCTTTCTCCCCAATATTGTAGTGTACGGAATCCGGCTAGGTCACGTGGCTGGGACACAAGAAATGAGCGAAATTTATGCGACGAAGTGAAGAATCATTTTAAACTATCTGCCGGTAACTTCGCCAGCTCGATTCTTAGATAAAGTTTACTTCGAAAGGCTTTATTGTGAAGAAGGCAATGTTTTTCTGTCACCAAAGTAAAGATAAAACACGATGTTTATAGTTTTTAGTTCGTGGGAAGTTTAATTGTGTTTTTGCTTAAGATGTTTACAAAGGAAAACACAAAAAGTTAAGTTTCAGTATTTAGACGAATCCCGATAACTTTCAAGAGTTCACTGACTCGTAAAGGTGACAAGTTCTCAGTACCTGAACTACCTAAGTCAGATAGAGGCGTAAAATCAGTATCTCAGTTTACGACTAAAAGCTTTCTATGCACTCCAAATCTGCTCCGCGCATTGACGGCGTAGTCGCCACGTAACAATGGAAGGTTTACGCGCTACGTGCGCCGCACGGCACGTGGCTGTGCCTATAAGCAGTTCGCTTTACCCGTCACTTCTAAGCTGTTTCAAATTCAACTTACAATTTTTACGGGTTGTTGTGGTAGGATCTATCTGGAATTTCATTAGAACTCGGATCCTCGACTGGAACTCTGCCTAATTGGTTCTGCTTCGCTCCGTGTTATTTATTTGCCTGTAATTAAGGTGAAAAAAGTTTCCTTAATAGCGTCAGATCGATAACGCGCTCTTTATACGGAACGACACAACCTGGCGAGGCAATTCTCACATTAGAGTATAAGTATATCTTTGTAGTGTAGGTCCAGCTCAGACAGCGAGGTGCGCGCGAGGCGGCGGCGGCGGCGGCTCCGCGCCTTCACGCGGTATTTACGGATATCGCAGATCCGGTACATTTTCTAGGCAAATACGTTTTATCCGCTCAGATAAACGGACGCCGAAACCTCGCTCGCAACTTCGGAGCCTGAACAAATACTGCTATCTTGGGGCTGGTAATTCAGTTTCGAAAGTTCGCAACAAAAATACATCTAGAATAAAATTGGGGTGTGTTTTTTCATAGTTTGTTTTTGTTTCAGCGTCGGAGGTTGACCGCGGGTGGTGTGTAGATGAGTGCGGTGGATGAGTGTGCGATGGTCTGTGGTGCGGTGTGAGTGTGCGTTCGCCGTGGCGTGCGCGTGCGCAAGGCATGCGGCGCGGGGCGGGCGCAGCGCGCTAGGGGCCCGCGCCATGTGGCTCCTCGCGCTGCTGCTGCTCGCGCATCTACCTCCCCCTGGTGAGTATACTCCAGATCCTCATATGCCCTAATTGATAGGCACACCAAATATGCCGAGATCGAGTGCGTACATGGTGCACTCGTGTCCCACAGTGTCAGTATTCAGTATTTCAGTATTTTATTTATTGCATTCATACATTCAGGTCTTAGTGATTAGGTGAGTTTATGTTAAGATCACAGTATGTACCCATTTAGGGTGTTGCAATAGAAGACTGGCATTTTTTTATGAGCATCTCTTTGAGTTTGCTTTCGAACATGTTATTTATTTCGATACATTTTATGTTTTCTGGGAGTTTATTGTAAATTTTTACCGCCATCGAGTTGGGGGAGGATTGGTGGATTTTAATTTTGACTCAGGTTTCACCAGGTTGTGTTTATATCTAGTTTGGTATCGTCGGGGCTGGTCATTAATTTTTGGAAAAAAATTGGGTAATTCCTTACGAATTTGCTTATTTCTAGAATGTATGTACTAACTAGGGTGAGGATTTTCAGTTTAATAAAGTGGGGTTTACATGTCTCTGGTACTCTTATGTTAGCTATGGTCCGGACGCATTTTTTCTGACAGACGAACAGATCATTGGCGTCTACGCTATTTCCCCATAGTCTAATGCCGTAGCGGATCCATGAATATGCGTATGCGTAGTAAGCAGATAGGCTTCGCTTTGCGAAGTTCGGACAAAGCATACGAGAAACTAGACAGTTTGGATTTTATTTTTTTAATATGGCTTTTCCAGTTTATGTTCGTGTCAATATCTAATCCTAATAGGGTCGCGCTTCGCCAGCTACTCTCGGTCGTGTGTCGATACGACAATACGTGTAGCGATACCTACCACCCACATATACACACACACGCATTAAATATAACTCAGTGTTCCAATTCCTTCAAGGCAATATGCTGAAATTGAACATCAATAACGGTTAAGTGTACCGTTATTGATGACCAATCTTCCGAGAACAATTTGAATGTTATAAAACCTCTGGGTGCTTGTAAGATCGATATCAAAATTCTCTTTTAGCCTCATTTAAAGATTCCCCAAAGCTTCAGAAATGGCGAACGAACCGCAAAAAATTGTTTTATCTACAAAGTTCGTTTCGATAGAGGGCCCGATCAAATTGAATCCGCCCTAGATTGTATGAATAAAATTTACTTAATCGTAAAAAGTTGGGAACCTTAGAGCTCGCCGCAGCCCCCGGGTAGATACAGATTAATGCATTGGGGTGAGTCTGCCGTAGGGTCTACCCCACTTTTATTGGATGAAGTTTAACTGACACATTGTAAACTGTCGGCTTGCGATGCGACGTGAGTCGTATAACTCGAGGAAATGGGGGCTCCCTTCCCGGCTTGTCTAACCGAGGAACAATTACAATAGTAATTGTTCTTTTGTTTTAACAACATTATCGTAAACTTAGATTGAACGCTGAGTTTAAATTGAACCCGAATATAAAATAAAGAAACCTATTTGTGACTTATCCGCATTTATAGAATTAGGTAGTTGTTTTTTAGTGTGCCTCCCTAGAGAGTAAACAAAGCTGGTTTCATTTGCGTCGGTCATCAGCCCGACGCCGTAAAACGGAGACAACTCAGACCAAAATGTGCTTTTATCTACAGCATTCTGGTCTAATTCTCGAGGTCACAGTTTTATTTGAATATGCTGGAGTTTGAACTCGGCTCTCCTATACCGAACAAAGCCAGAGAATATCAAATAAAGCTGAGCGTGAATATAGAAACTATTCATTTTACTGCTTTTGTTCGTCGACCACAATTAACCACAATAATTTCCAGCAAAGGCCAACAATACCTTAATTGAATAACACCTGTGCTTTCATGCTAGTCGTCTTGCAATTCTTTTAGCTCTGTCAAAACAAATTCACACTTGATTCTAACTCTTAGGTGTATTATTATCTGACTGAATAAAATGGAAGTAAGCCATGCCCACGTCCATTCAATCAAAGTCCTATTCGGAGTCCATCGGTAGAATCCCTCGCATAGTCGCGCCTCGCACCCTTTCGTGTCGCCTCGAGATAAACCGTTACATCCTGGTGGAGGAGCCCTGAAGGTGAAGGGTGTACAGAATAGCCGTGATTATGATTTACGTTTACCTTCACGGAGATGAATGATTGGGTGCTCCAGTCGCTTGTATCGGAAAGATAGACTGTACTCACTGTTCACTTGAATATTAGCTACTATTGTATGTAACTTCATGATAACAAAAAAAAAATTACCTGTAAATAAATTGAAAAAAACCGTACAAAAGAACAGTAGAGCAGCAACCAACGACACGGGGAACACTTGGAAGAGCGCTTTATTGTACACATCTATACTTATAATAAAACTGTAACAGGTCCAATTCTGTACATTGAAGATATTTGGAAAAATTTTTTTGGAGGACACTCTACTATCGATACTGAAGCCAAAACTGTATTTTTTTTTTCATTCATGTCTGTCTGTCTGTCTGTCTGTCTGTCTGTCTGTTTCTTAAACGCGCATCACGTCGAAACTACTGAAGGTATCGAAATGAAACTCGGCACGATTTTAGGTCATACTACGAGGAAGGACATAGGATACTTTTTATCCCGGATTTCAGTCAGGTTCCCCTGGGAGAGGGGATGAAAGTAAAATTTCTTTACCGCGCATGACGCCGAAAGTGCTGAATGAGTGGGAATGAAACCCAGCACGATTTGATTTCATACTACAAGGAAGGTCATGGGATACATTTCATCCCGGAATTCAGTAATGTTCCCCTGGGAGAGAGGATGAAAGTAAAATTCTTTAACCGCGCATCACGACGGAACAACTGAATGAATTCGAATGGAACTCGGTATAATTTGATTTCATACTACGAGGAAAGATACATTTTATCCCAGAATTTAGTAAGGTTCCCCTGGGAGAAGGGATGTAAGTAAAATTCCTTCACCGCGCATCACGCCGATACTACTGAATGAGTTGGACTGAATTGGTACGATTTGAGTTCAAGGAAGGACATGGGATACATTGTATCCTGGAATTCAGTAAGGTTCCCCTGGGAAAGAGGATGAAAATAAAATTCTTTAACCACGCATCACGACGGAACTACTTAATGAATTCGAATGCAACTCGGCATGATTTTAGTTCGTACTATGAGGAAAGATACATTTTATCCCGGAATTCAGTAAGGTTCCTCTGGCAGAGGGGATGATAGTCAAATTCCTTCACCGCGCATCACGCCGAAACTACATAGGTAATGAGTTGGAATGAAACTTGGCATGTTTTGAGTTCATACTACAAGGAAGGACATGGAAATACATTTTATCCTGGAATTCAGTAAGGTTCCCCTGGGAGAGAGGAAAAAGTAGAATTCTTAAACCGCGCAACCCGAGGGGTCTACGCGTCGTCCGATATCATGCATTCTTTTTGTTAGAAACAGTGTTGCAAAATCGAATTTGACTAAATCAGTAGAAAGTCGAGTAGAAAATCAGTAGACTGATGAAATAATCTGTAGATTGAAGAAAAAAAATTGTAGATAAAGGGTAGGTAAGTTCCTATCTAATTTTTCCAAGACGCACCCATTAGTTAGGTTCCTACAATACAATACAAAATTTCCTACCTACTAAGGTGGTGCGTCTTGGAAAAATAAGTTAGGTTCCTACCTTACATGACATATGGTGGTTCAGCTGGTCCGGTTATCTGTACTACCGATGTTTGGTTGGAGTAAGTGGTCCAATTAAACTAACTGGACCACAGAAAAATATTTTTTACTGTGGTACACAGCCAACTGTACCTACCTAATAATGAAAAAAAAAATTACGGTGGTCCAGTCAAATGGAACAGGAGCCCAATTCTGCAATACAATTGCTTCAGTATGACAGTGCAATCGTCGCAGAATCATCACGTAGAATCCTTAGATTATTAAAACTCCAGATAGTGCGTGCGAGATAAATTAATAGTTTCAAACTTGACGCGCGTCTCTCCATCTGCATTCATCATAATTTCTTTCATCTGAGGTGGAATACCAAAACGTGTCATTCTGTGTCGATACTCCTGTCATAGTGAAGCGATTAGTATAGCAGATTAGGGCCCCAGCTGAACGGAACCATGAGTAAGAATTGAAAAGAGTATGACACTTCTTAACACTGACGCTGGCCGAGTCGTAGCTAAAAGTCGTGTAGATAAAGAATGGGATTGAAGATGACAACATGCTATCCCCCGTAGAACCTACACGATTTTTTTCACGGCGGCGTTTCATAATATGAGAGACTATGGTTAAATGTGAACTTAATTAGTCGGCCGGTAAGGCAATCGCGAACGAAGTCGCGGGTACAGCTAGTTACTAAATAATCATAAAACAAAATCTGGAAAGAGCACAACCGGCGGCCTTACTTAAAAATGGTTTAGAACTCGATCGTATTTCTGTGACGAATGAGATTATTTTTTCGAGTTTGTAGAAGCCTGATACACCTGGAAAAGACAATCCTAAATACACTTGTATCAATATTTCTTAAACGATCTTGAACAAAGCTCAAGACTCGCAATTTTTGCTATTAAATAAGGATCTGAAGTAAGGTATACTTCAAATAGGTAGGCTCTTCGGAATTTCTTTTACGTTTTAGCTAGAGAACAGAAACGTTTTAGATGTCACGTATTTTGAAGATGATTCTATACTCTATTCTAAAATATTACATGTATTATTTTATTTCTTAATTCAAAATGGACTTACAGAATTACTTAAAGGTATTCCAAAACGTCAAACATTATTATAAAATCTAAAGTAGGTTCGTAAAATGATATTATTACACAAAACATAAGTTACGAATTAAAATTAAATAATCAGTAAGTGTACAACAAATACTTAGTCATAGACAGATTTATAAACAAATGGTTTACAAAGCCAGAGAAATATTAGTGGAAAATATTCAAAGATACAACTGGTTTCGTCGGAGCAAATCGCATAGTTTTTGAAGTCACATTTAAACCTTGCCACGGAAGACCAGCGCTGCAGCTGCTTCCCGAGCTCTAGCACATGCTGAGTGCCAGCCTTTTGGTCTCAAGTTGTTTTTTCTTTTATTTTTTTATCGTTGTTGTTGTGAACCAATAAATTATCATCTTATCTTACCTTTATAGTTATGCATTTATGAGTTGTCGAAGTTTATTTTTGTTATTAGAGTTAACCTTGTTGCTTTCTGTCATTGTTATCAGTTTTTGTTAAGTTTTAATTTATAAATGTCTTTGTTGACATTAAATATACTATATAGACTCGAGAACTAAATATAGAAATATTAATTAAATGGCTCCTGAGCTTTCATAATAAGTATTTTGAAAACAAGACCAGCTCTCAAACACAATTGTTCTTACAGACTCAGTAAGACCGTGCTATGTGTCTTCTAGGTTGTCAGTTGCTCAATACAATGGGATACGTAGAGACGCTCCGGGCGCGTAGGCCGTTGCTGCAGGTTCGTGGAGCATCTACGGCATGTGATCACGTAGGCTCTCGTAGACCCTGCTACGAACTGTGTTCGTAGCAGGGTCTACGAAACCACTTTTATGACCCTAGATACTTTATAGCCAAGCCACCTACCTTCCCTTTCTTAGAAAATAATAAACTAAGAATAATTAAGGAATAAGAAACGAGGTTGGTGTGATTCTCGAGTGAGACGTTGAAATTTTAATTTTTGCTTTTGTATCGAAAAATTATTTCAAAGTTTTCGGACAAAGCAGCTAATCGCCCGATTCCCTTCAGAAGAAACTGCAATAGGCAAGACAAAGGTTAAATTCTATAATGACACACAGTGGATAATGAAACTAAGATAAAATAATAAATTTATAACAACAATTTTATGTGAAAAGACCAAACAAACGATATAATTTCTTTATTCAGAGCGGAAAATATTTCAAACCCGGGAAAAAGACAAAAGGCTGAAATTTCGGTGGCGGGTCAACTTCAAAGCACTAAAAAGGTATTTGTTAGTAATCCGCTTATTTAAACATTAAATATTGCCCTACTTTTGTTCGCGGTATGCCTACTACATGGGTACTGCCTACACTACATGGGGACTTCCTGTAGGTACACGGTTACATGCGATCAACATGGGGCGGAACCTGGATAGAGTAAAAAAATACGCCATATTTCTCATACAATCTGCTGTCAGAACAGGATGAAACCTTGTCAAATTAAATGTCGAACCGCGCTTGTGTCAGTAATGGTTCCATCCCATGCTAATCACGCGGCCTTTGTTTCAAAGGCTTTATTTCTTCATTCGTTCAAAGATCATTATTTTTGGTTCTTGAATCTTAAAAAGAACAATTTTCTCTTTTTCAGGTATGAAATAATATTATCAGAGCCTCTTCGCGCCTGCCACATTTCTTAGAAATATCAGTCCTTGATTAATTTATTCACCTCACTGTTTTTTAACATTTATTTTCACTAAACGTTTAATTTTTCCCAAGTGTTTGTTGTTTATTTAATATCTGGCAAGATCTACGGACGAATAAAAGGGTTCATTTCTAGCAAGTTTAGTATAGGTACATGCACTATAATGTTCTAACTGCTCTTTATTCACATATAAACTAGCATATTCTACTAAGGAAATAAACATTCCGAGCGTAGGTTCTTGTCTCATAACGAAACCACTTACTTGTGTAAATAAATGCAAATCGGTCGTATTATCAATTACTTAGGGTTTAGGTTTGACTACCTTACAGTTACCATGTTTGAATGTTGTGAAAATATCTCAATAAAAAGAATTCAGTTATATATAGCTAATTGTTATGGAGCACACACTACTACACACCATTGTCGGCGGGCCACCGATATGTTAACAAAGCACTATCCGCTGCCTGACAGTATTCATGCACTTAAATCTCATACCAAAACCCGTCGCGACCGCCGCCGGGTGTGTCGCTGACTTTGGTGTGTAGTCCATTCTGTTCACACAACTTTTTACAGGATTTGTTTCACGGCGCAACAATTGCTCAAATAAATGAGTTCTCTCAGTCGGACCTCTCTATTCACAGCAACTACTATCAATTCTTACATCTACCGATTCAACAATTCAGTAAATGCCTCTATCAGACATCTGGCACCCTGAACCACCTCTGATCCCGTAAGAGAGTAGTTGCCTCGAGGCATCGAGACAAATCGCGTGTGGTCTATTTTCCGGCGGCGCGGACAAAGTAGGGCTCCGCGGGACAAAGGCGGGGCTCTCGGGACAAAGGGACCTTATCCTCGCAGCGCCGAGTCCTCCAGACGAGTATTGTGCTCGAGTCGGATTTGATCTCGAGATCGTATCTTGTCAGCTTCGTTTAACAATATTGTGGATGTTATTTTAGTACTTCTTGAATGGACCTTGAACAGTGAAGATTTACTTGAAAGTCTTGACAGAACTCACAGAAAGGACAATGCGCTTGACAAACTTTTGATCTTCCAACAGTGTTTCGTTCACCGAATCGAAAATCATCTATAGTCGATTCGGTAACCTTACAAAAAAAGCAAATAGCGAATACACCGTAAAATCCTTAACATAGATACGAGTAGGTTGCCTGAGCTAGGTTTAAACTATTGCAAGCTAGCTAGTTTTATATTATTTTTATCCATCGGTACCAAGTTTTTATCCAAGTTTTTTTTTTGTATTTTGTAAGTAAATCCACCTTCTCTACAAAATAATAGCGCTAACAATACATTGTGAAGGTACACTGCCTAGTGCCAGGTTAGTATTCAACAGCTAGCTTTCTAATCCTGAGCTAGACGAAGTTCAAAGAACTTTTCAATTATTCATGCCTTGTAAGTTGTTATCGTGTTGTTTTTATGTTAGAGTTGAATATTAACTAATAAGTTAAACTGCGTAGTTACAGCGTCTACGAAGTTTGTTCTACTACTTAGTTGGTGCTACATAGTTGCTGTTATGTTAGTTAGCGTGACACAAGTTACGCATTTATTTAATAAACAATAATTAAAACGAAGAGAGCCCCGGTGACCTTCAGTTTTAAAGGTGTTATGGGGTGGTCAGGATTGCTCGTCATAGAAATGAAACTAGAAATCTTGTCTAAGAAACAAAAAGGTTGGCTTGGCTTTTTAAGCAGGATCTGCTATTTATGAGATCTACTTCCAGTGTGTATGAAATCTTGCACAGAATCAAGACTAATGCTGCGCTGATAGTTGACGAAGATGTTAGTGCGTGTAATTTCTACGAATAAGTCTGATAACTTAATAACATTGGTATCGGTATAAGTATTATTGATCTGGTTTGTAAATCGTATCACTTTAGTCCAGATTGGTCTGAACTCACCGGTACGTGTTGCTATTAGGGGTAAGGCAGTTTCTACTCTGTATTTAATTGACCCTATTCGACAGTATTACTGACAATGACCCTCTGACCCCTGCTCCCCGCACCCCGCAGTACGTCTGACCCGTGCTTGGTGGCTCTGCGCTCTTTCATTTAGGCTTAGAGCCATTCATTAGATCAACTTCATTTGTTTTCGTGCCTAGACACGAAACATTCTTTATCTGTAGCCCGAATGATTTTAACTAGATAGGGATATAATTGATGAAAGTTTTTCGGAGACAATCTAATGGAATGAAAGATTTTGTGCAGTCATGTAGAACATTTTGAGTCCAGGGATTTGAAGAAAGCTTTTGCAACTTTGCTTCAGATATTGTACAAATTAAGGATCAAGATTATTTTCTAGATTATTTTCAAGATTATTTTCAAGATTATTTTCTAGACAAATTTTATTTCAGCTTACAATTAGACACCCATCACATTTACACTTTACTAACAAGTACTAAGCTCAAGTTTTAATCTAAAAGAAAACATAATGAAAATCCAGCATAGAAAAATCTTCATTGTTTGTTGAAACTATTGGCTCAACAATTTTAAGAAACCACTTTAACAAAAGTCAAAAGAAGCCATTTGTCACAGTTCAATGTGTTTCTGGCTTTGTGAATTAATCTGTAAGCTCTCATAAGTCAAGCTCGGAGGTTATTTGTGGATGATGGCTTCCGCAGCGAGCGGGTTTACTTCCATCCACACGCTGAATTTGTCATCGTAGTCCAATGTGACGTCTTTTTAGATTTATTTATTTATTTAATACAGGCACAACAAACAACTATATTTTAAACTTAGGTATAAGAATTACATAGTAGATTTTATAAAAATATAGCCCACTACGTTGTACTCAGATAAGATAATAAGCTTATCAATACTTATCGCTAAAGATTGCTGACTCTACAGTACTATAACTAATTATTAAAAAAAAAAACTAAGCATTATTATACAAGGTAATTAAAACAACAACAATTAAAACAAGAAAGGTAAAGGCAAATAGAATAGAATTAGGTACTACAGCTAATTTATACAAAACTAAACTTAATTTTACTAGATATTAAAACTATGCAGAAATGGCACAATAATTAAAGCAAAAAATTTATGGCAAATAAAAAGAGTATCAGGGAAATAACTTTTTAAGGACCCGAGACTTAAACGTACCTGTACTATTCGCGAATATGTCAATGTTTACAAAATTTACATTGTAGGACTCTATCATACGGCGTATAGGCATACGAAGACCGGCGTTGGTGCGACAGGTGTCATTGGACTAAATGTAGTAGCAATGGGTATCCAAAATTTTAAGTTACTACATGGGTTTGGACTATTGTGCATTTTTTTGCGCACATGGGGTTGAGTTTACGTACCTACCTACTTTTGAGTTTTTGAAACATTCATTGTGGCGTGTCTGTGGCGCAGCGGGCGAAGGTCCGCGACGCAGGAGGTTGCGGGTTCGATTCCCGCCTCAGAACAAATTTGTGTACCATCTCCAGATTTTTTTCCGTTGGTCTGGATGTTTTCTATGTATAATAAAAAATATCTATCTTTGTATTGTACCTATTGTATTAAGTATATCAGTTATCTAGTACCCATAACACAAGCTCTGCTTAGCTTGGGCCTAGATAATGCTGTGTGAATTGTCCAGCATTATTTATTTATTTATTGAAGCAGATTATAATTCGAGCTCCCGCCAAATTCTTTGATACGGTTTCTTTAAAAATAAAATGACTATGGAGGATCCATCTTAGCTTTCGACGCGAAAACAAACAAGCCCGTACAATTTGTTTTCAATACATTTCATTTGATTTATGTAGGTACCTACATGTTTTCCAGAGAGTCAAAACAAATACCAATACATGAAAATAGAAATTGGGAATTTGCGGAATTTTATTGTCTATCCAGTATAGTAGGTATATTGTCTATCTATGGGTTTACAATGGAATTGTGAGGGGTGCAGCCGTGCGTGTGATCCGCCATTGTGCGGGGCTGCGGGGAGGCTGGGCTCGCGGACGTTTTCCGCGAGTTTGAACTTTAGAAAACTCACGGAAAACATTTTTATCATCTCGTGTCTAGGTTAATATTTTGTTGAGAATCTATATATATATAAAAGAAAGTCGTGTTAGTTACACTATTTATAACTCAAGAACGGCTGAACCGATTTGGCTGAAAATTGGTGGGGAGGCATCTTGGAACCAGGAGACGGACATAGGCTATGTTTTATCCCGGAATTACCACGGGAACGGGAACTACGCAGGCGAAGCCGCGGGCAGCAGCTAGTGATATTATAAAGATAAAGTTTTGTAAGTCGGAAAGCGTGAAGACAAATTTAATTTTGGCGTGTTTTAAAAACTAAAAACCGACTTCAAATTCTTGAATGATATTTCTTAAAAAGCCAAAACTTGTGTTTGAAAAGTCAAAAACAAAGTCGAAAACCTTACCTAATGCCAAATGGATGCTGTTATTATAAAACATATTCAAATAACGTTTAAATTAATGTGTTCAAAAGGTATAATGTAAAGCAATCAGATATTCAATTACACAAATACAGAATTTATCAGTAGGTAATTAATATTAATCACAGCGGTTATATTAGCAAAACATTATTATTTCTAAATTAAATATTTGTCAAAGGTTCGTTTAGCAGAGGAAGTTTCGAAAGTGTTTGAAGTCGCCGGTTATGTTCCTTATTAAGCAGTCCAGTAGTGGGGACAAAAATGAGCAAAATGGGATGAGACGGGTGTTCATTCAGGGGATTTTTCGAGATCCTTCAAGCGGTTTGATTATCTATGTGCCAAGTCTGTTGTGACTTTGTGACACGAGACGTGTTATTGTAAAATATAATCCATCACCACCCACAGTAGATGTCGTCAAAAAAAGGATCCCAGTCTTGCGCTGATCCAATCCATCTGTTAACTAATACGATCATTTGAAGGCCAGAACTTGATTCAAGATATTTCACCACGGAACATGCATGACTTTAAAATAACTTACGGTGTCAAGACTGCATTCTTTATTTATTTATTTATAGCAAAACTTGTCCCTAAAAATTTTATGAAGCCCTTGAAGTCTGGCCTCTAGGTATCCTATTGGTTGGTTATGTTTGTAGATATGTATTTATCAATACACCTTCACGTGTTGGAACGCAACCAAACGGGTTTTATTGAAATGCATACAATATAATGTACTCGCATGTTATTAGAGGCATGACAATGAGCACAATTACGCAATCAGTCAGCTTACATTACAAACAAAAGCTCTGCGAATACAAGAGTTGTATAAAACAACAGAGATTTTATTACACAGTTCATTAACGAAGCGAGCCTGGCTTCCAATACATTTCATAAATCAACAAGGACATTTATCTTTTAATTTTACTTTTGAAAAGTAATCATAATAACCGTACATTCAACAATTATAAAATGATACATGTAGAATGATTATAAAAACTGAATACAAAGTCAAACATTATACCTCGTTAGGTAATCAAATTTGTCGATATCGGGTCTCTACAGGAAGGGTCCCTGCGGGATTGGTGCCCTCAGGGAACCCGTTAAATTCGATACTAAAAATAATAAAAGTTTAGTTCATCGAAATTTTAGATATTCTTAAGAAAAAATAACAAGCCTTACGTCCATTTTTAATGGAAACAAATATTTTAAAAAGTATTTTAATATGGGCCTCGTCGTTGAATACCAAATTGGCAGCATTGGCATCTGCAGCCGACTACGTCACGAGAATGCAGAAATCTTACAGTTAGCTATGTAAATACGAATGGGTTTTAAAATACTGATTGCTTCAACATCAAATCAAACATCAAGCTGCATTGGGTAGATCATGCTGTAAGCAGAGCTCCATGGATGTTGGGTACTATCCAAAATCGAAGATTTGAATGTCTTTTTTCAAATCTTGAATCAATCTGCTGCCAAGTTTGGTGAGTATTATAAAACCCCCCCCCTTGTTTGGGGAGGCTCGTTCAGCAGTGGACGCATGTGTGCTGATGAGGAGCTAACATGCTGAATCAATGGTTATTATTGCTTATGCCATTGGTTCAATCATCAATGGTTATTATCATTGCAATGAGCCAACCGGTTCTCTTTGACCACGGTATCGAAATACGTAGGTACCCATGGGTACCTACGTATTTCGATACCCTTTGTAACGTCCATATTGACATTTTCAACGATTTTGCAAGTCCAAAATTTGCAAGCGCAATTTTACTGTAATATTTATGAAATGATAAATTCTCCGGTGTAGAATAAATTGAACGAACGTGTAAGTTAATGTGGAATCCAATCAGCGGATAGCGCTCGACACGTTGCAATAGCACCGGAGAGCAATCCAGCGGCGGGAGCGGCCATCCATCACCGCACGTCATCGAATGTCCTCTCGGCCCGCGCCCCGCGCCCCGCGTCTCGGTCACAGATCCATTAAACGACGGCTTTTCATCAAATCGGAAAATTGCTATCAGGCTGGAAGTGCAGAGTAGCAAGGTTCAGGTTCCGATGCGTTCCTGGAAATTGTTACTAAGTTCAGATAATCAAGCGCAAAGACCGGCCACATGGAGGCAAAGGTGGGTACAACTAACTAACCAACGCACTAACCAATGCTTAACTAGCGCCGCTATAACCATCAGGGTATTCGAGATTATCTTGTAGAAACCGGCCCTAAATTCAGGAAGTTATTATGTTGCCCATACTCAAACAAAATATGGATCCAATGCTATCTGAGATAAAGAGATTTTATGTATTTATTAATACTACCATTCGCAACACACGAATAACAGATGGCTGTTTTTTTTCAAAACCATAATGTTTATTTCATTATGCTTACAAAATAAGCACTACTTATTTTGAACTAAATTAAAATAGAAATAAACTTCTAATCAACCCCACTTTATTAAATGAAGTGAAGAAGTGAAAAAGCAAACTAGATGCTATCAAAATGTTACTATAAATTAAATTCAAAATTAAAATTCATTTATTTTCAGATAACAATCATAATTTGATAGTAGCAGAAAGATCTCTTAAATTAAATGTTAGTATTCTTAGCCTAACTATCATTTAATTTCATTTAAATTCTATCAAATTAAATCATTTAATATTAAATTAAAACAAATTAAACAACATGAAATTAAATTAAATCAAATTAAATATTAAATATAAATATAGCCTGGACGAATTTTTTTATGATAAATTATAGATAGTTTTTAATGTTGCACTTCATCTCAATAATTAATTTTGCATACCGTAAACGGTCAAGCATGTAGTTTCTACCTAAATATATGTTACCTTTCCTGTACACATGTTTTTTGTTTTTATTATTTATTATCTTATCTTTATCAGGATACTAGTTTTTGACTCCGGTGATACGAGATTGATGGCTGGCGTTGACAAAGTATGTACATTTTCGCCGTAAACCGATCCTTTTTTTAATTATGAAGGATAGAAATGTACGCTTGCGTACCTAATCTGAGCGAGCTGAGCCGTACCCTCTGAATAGTGTTGTACTTATAAATCGAACAACGAAAAACCCGTTCCTAATTGCAGCACAGCGGGCCGCGGCGGCCCGAACTTGTTTCAAATCTATTTTGTAACTTGATACAGTGGATCACTGGCTAAACTAAAATTGAACGATCGGAATACCGCGCGGAATACTGCCAAACATTTTGGTTTCACATAGTTTGTTGAGTGTACATTTTTGTGTGCTGAATTTGGCTGAAACAACATAGCGTGTGTAGTTTGCAGGTAACTTAACTATGGCTTGCCATTTCGAAAAAATACGAATATTTCCCATATTTTGTGTCCTTTCCCGAAAAGAAAAATACAGTTAGTTCGACCAAAAAATAACGAGATTTTACATAACAACCATAAGGTATCGTTGTCCATTTCGTATCACATACTTTACAATAAGATGTAAATGTCGCCGCTGCCTCCGCTGACACAATGCCTGGTTGTATATAAGTGTCAAGTGAGCGTCACGTCACCGGACACTGTGGCCTCTGCCAGTGATATCGTAATTCCAGTCAGTTAATTAGTCGTAATCACACGTTTGGAGTCAGTTTACTCACTCAGTGACACATTGGACATAAATATGGCCACTAGCACTACAGTAATTGTTATTTATGGTTGTTTGACACCGATTTAGTGAGGGCTAAGGGCATCGCGCTAGACTTGCAATGAGATATGTTCATGAAATTGTTGGTTGATGGTACAAGGCAGGCCAGCCATACATAAAGGTTTGCGAGGTTTGCAAAAACATAGTGAATTTTTGATAAATACCAATGTGTAAATTGCTTCCCAGTAGACTTGTCCTCGAGTTGAGGTATGCGGACACTAAAATCACATGAATGTGTCACAAATTCACATGAAACTGTGACAGCACGTCGCCGCCGACAGCTGACACTGATGAGCGGGAGTGCCGGAAAAACAGCGGGCCCGGACAAATAACGATAATTAACATGCAAACAATCCTACTCCGGAATAATGAAAACATACCGGAGCGCTAGGTGTAACGCCGGTGCGTTTCCATAGCCTAGCGTCGGAAATAGATCCTGGGTGATAATTGCTCATTACCTAACCGGGTCACAGCACAACACAAGGGGAGTCTATCTAAACAAGCCTAACGGGAACTAAGCGGTTTGCTTCATCAGGCAATAGTGAACAGATTGACTGGTGCGAGTTTTTCATTTGCATAGTACCTATCGACTGTGAATAAGAACAATAAAAGAATTGCGGTCGCAAACGTTGTCATCCACATAAAAAACTCGCACTCAGATTTGTGAGGTTTATAATGGAACGTAGGTAGTCATAGGATCTTTGTTTATAATAAGTTCCTTAATTTACTGACAGTTAATGTCATTATGACGAAAAGCAAATGATTCTGCTTGGATTAAAGAATAACGTAATGTAGCTGAGCTGTAAACAAAATAATTACCAATTCTTGAGCATATAAAATGAGCTCTTTCCGTAAAACATTTAATGAGTGGGGCAGGTAATTGGCGTCTGTGCGATGTTACTTACTTCTGTAGGTAGAATAAAATTCACAATATTTTATGTTTTTTTGCTGCGGAGTTTTTAACTCACAGATATTCACAGAATATCCTGTTCTATACAGGGTGGACCATACAATGATGTCATGAAAAAATAAAACGTCAAGTGCGAGTCGAACTCGCGCACTAAGGGTATAATTGTAAGACCTTGTTTCTTGCCAAATATCATTTTAGATTCTAGGTCAACAGGAAGTAGGTATCCTGTAGGTTTGGTCTATTGGCGAAATTAATTTTTTTGTGTAGCATAAGCTAGAAATTTAGGGTTTTCAGATGTTTCTATTTATTTCCGCTATAAGACCTTGCTTCTTACCAAATTTTATGGTGCTAGGTCAACGGGAAGTACCCTATAGGTTTTGGTCCATAGCAAGAAATAAAAATATGTTTTTTGAGAATAAACTTCACATATATGGTTTTCGGATTTTTCCTTTACTTGTGCTATAAGACTTTGTCTCTTGCCAAAATTCAATTCAAAATTCAATTCTGTAACTTTTGATTGCGTGCACTTAATACATGGCTCTAAATCCCGGATTGACAGACGGACAGACAGACGGATAGCAAAGTGATCCTATAAGGGTTCCTTTTTTACTTTTGAGGTACGGGAACCCTATGAAATTCTTTTTTTCATGCCACAAAGCCTGTTGATTACATTGAAGTCATTTACGTGTTCGATATTGGGAGCGAGTCTTGGCTGCGATATCTCGAGCACTTGTCGAAGGGCGCGTCAACTGCTCGTAACACTATCAGAGTCTAGTCAAGAACTTTCCCAATATTGGCGTAATGACCGCCCGATAACTTGGTCATTTGGAGCTTGCTCCAACTTCGCTACTCTATACTTAGATTAGTGGCCATTGATTGAGAATGTTCCTGGCGATAGTTCCTAGTTGCGATTGGAATTTTGGCACGTTACAAACCTATTGGGCGTGTAGATACGAAGGATCTGGTCAATTGTCCATTACGAGAGAAGGCCGGTAACGTTTATTTCAAAATCTCTTCCATAATTAACTGCGGAAACGTTCAATATCGAATGCTCTTCCCCACAGAACTGTTATCGTCCACTAGGTCCATATCGGGAGTGTAGGGAGAGTAGGTACCCTCAAGCCGACGGAGGGGGGAGGCTCTCGGCCGCACTAATACAATCTCAAATATTCAATAATGTACAGGTCTGTGCGACGTCCTGGGACACGTTCCTGCTCCTGATTGAATTAGGCTGCGGCGCGGCGCGGCGCCGGCGATCTGCGCCCCCGTGGGCTTTATTTTACCGGGGACTTACGGGACGGACGCGACACGGGAAAAACATCTTTGTACATTATCTATTTAACGCGTTTGCTGAGAATTTCCCTAGGCGTGCTCCGGAGAGGCAGTTTGTGTTGCCAGCTGTTTTAAATTAACAAACATATTTGTGTTTCCTGCAGTAGGTAAAATGACATTAAAATATTTTTGTTATTCTCATGCAGAACAAGGAAGTTCATAGGCATCCACAAATAATTTAATACTTACTTAAATCTTTTGTTGGAATAAAATAAACACGGGATATCCCAAATACTGGAAAATGTTCGGTAATGAGCGACTAAGCCGTGTTTCTTCGAACGGACAAATATATTTTCAATCAGCCGTAATAAGAACTTTTTTGTTGGAGATGTATTGTTCATTTTCTGATGATGCTCTGATTTATTTCAACCACAGATTATTTTCTAGTATATGTAGGTATGTATCATTATCTACCTGTCAGACTATTGGAAAACTCTTGAAAATGAAATTAACCTGCGTTGAACTTACACCAACATACTAAAATATAAACACAAAACCTTGTAGGTAGATACAAAAGGTGGTAGTTAAATCGAAGAGAGGAAAATAAGTACCGTTGTAGAGTGCTATCATAAATAATGTAAGAATGTTTATGAAGTTGGCGCATAAAATGCAGTCGCGAATGCAAAGTTAGTCTCGCAGGGAACCGAGCAAAGTGGTAAGTAGCATTCCTGAAAACACTCCATACCAGCCCCACACATACCGCAAAGTGTTTCTTGCATTCAGAAGTTGGGAGCGATTCTTCACGGGACAAAACACTCGAATAAACGAGTAAACTATCCAGGGAGAACGTACTCGGCTTTACTCGGCCGAACTCGGCCGAACTCGCCCGTACTCGGCACATAAATCACGAGTCCGCTTACTTGAACATGTCCAAGTCAGCGCGCGGCAAAGTGAAACAAGTTACGAGTGCCCGAATCGGTCAGCTGGGATAATACGGGATGAACATAGGATTTCTATAAGTTTGCCTTTATATCGTCTTTTTCCCTTGGCAGTGCTTGAGTCGGAGATCGTCGGAAGTAGGTCACCCAGTGTCGATCAGCGGACTCGCCTAACTATACATATTGTTATGGTCGCTCGCGAACTCGATACATACGTAAGTGGCTTAAGTTGTCGATTCGACATAGATATTATGGGTTATTCCGGTTTTCCCCGTTATACCCTCAGCTTACCTTGTAGAGTGATGAAGCTGCTCGAGGCGCTGTTACATAGATGACTATGGTGTAACTGTTTTCAGTAGGTACCTAAGTACTTACACAATTTTCTTTGTCAGACCAAAAGTAATCCGAGAGCTATTACGGTAAGAAGTATCATTCCTGTTGCATTGCTACTGTAGTGAGTAGGTCCTGTCGTCGTGAGAGCGAGCGCATTGTCGCTGGCTTGTCGTCCGTGCAGCCTGCAGCATTGTGCAGTGTTTGCAACAAGCGGGGAGCCGAGCGGCTGCCGCAGCAGCAGGGCGTAGCAATCAAAGAGCTGCTCTCGAACTTTACTTGTTAGCAGAAAGTATTGTTTGGACGCCATTCTCCTACATCTGCGACTTCTCAACTGTAGAAACAATAAAGTAATTTATGTTTGTGTTCTTGATTTTGATTCCGAGAACACTGTTTGACTGGTGTGTGCCACAGAACGAGTAATACCCAGTACTCAGTAATAATGTCTTGAATTCATGGAAATACGCAAAGTTTTTCACTTAACTAGCTACGGGCATTCGTATTCTGTAAGAATTCTTTGTAAAGTCCAATGCTAGACTTTTATCGTTTAAAAAACTATTTCTATTTTTCAAGAATGTGCGTTTTTTCTCCAAAGTGTCTGCGTATGCATTAATCGAAACTTCTAAGTAATCTACCCAGTAAACCCGCAATTTATGGAAACACCATAATTAGCTAAAGCTAGGTACTTTTCCCTATTGAACGGTTGATTTGGCTCTTTAATCTTTATTTAGAATAATTTAATTTAATTTAATTTTTATTTTATGTAGAATCTTGATTTTTTGATTTTTTTGTAACTTGTGTTTTTGTATGATATTTTCGGATAATTTATTCTCATTCTATATGTGGAAGCTGCTTAGCTTAATTCTTCTATTGTCTTGTATTTAATTTTTTAGATCCAAAGCTTTTTGTTTCCCAAACATAAATAAATAAAATAAAATAAAAAAATAATTATTCACTGTGGAAAGAGCGATGATATTCTGAGAAAGCAAAATGAATTAAAATACAAGTAAATTCTCTCACAATCTACATACACAGTCGTAGTTGCTGAATAGTTGTAGTCTCCCCGGACAGAGTGCTGTTGGGAAAAGCACAAAGCAAACACTCGCATCACTTCCCAGTTTCACGTGCGACCGCTCCATCAACGTGCACCTACATATGTACCTCCACGTAGAAATCTCACCTAGGTATTGTATGTACGTAGATACAAAACATTTAAGATCACTTTATAGAAAGTTATTTGCACACTTAGGTAACACATAGAAACAATGCTCCTTCGCACGCAGCCAGATCTTCGTCTTTGACATATTTAATAGGCCTTTGTTAGAAGTAATCTCTCTCTTTCATGCGGCTTCTTCACTCGCATCTGATTGATGGCTCTGACTTCTTGTCGTGTCACTTACAGTTTTATTGTAATTAATGGTCAGCAACGGTTCGGCGTAGGTACTTTTGGTATTTCTCAATTGCTTGACTCTACCCTGATTAGAGCCCTTCTCTACTTTTTGCTTGAAGGCAGAGCATCGCAGCAGAAAACTGCAGATAAAGTTCTTATTTTTAGTTTTAGACTGGCTACCATAATCGTTACCGTCAAATGTCATAGCAACATGTTTTAGTATTGTGTCCTAATTAGCTGAGTCTCGAAGTCCCGAGCGCTTAAATGCTCGAGATCGTAGAGCTTAGGATGGCCCGTTTGCTCCACTAAAGCCGGCCAAACCGAATTGGACAGTGTTCGAGTGTGGCCGCCGCCATTGCCGTCACGGCGGCGGCGGCGGCGCCCCCGCGACGAACCTGTCTTGTTACGTAAGTCAACGAAGTGCAGAATAACTGTTCCATTATCAATCTACCCTGTCTATCATGATAAAACAACTTAGAAAACATAATACAAAAACTAAATCAATTGTCTCTGGTTTCTGTTTTAGTTTAGTTAAAACTGTATACAGATAACCAATCCCCTCCTACACATGGTTTATTAAATTAAGAAATAAGCAGGAAATAATAATCTACAGGTAAACTTTTTGAAATACAAAAGGAAAAGTGGCGTAATCTGCGACAAAATAATTATTGCTTTAAAACTTTTAAATCCATCATGGTTATTAACACTAAAGTCATTTATATCGGGATATTTACCATGATTTGAGTTTTGAGCTTTCCAATATTTCGGTGCAGTTACATGAGCCAAAATCACAGAATACCTAACAGTTATTCCGTGATCATGGCGCATGTAACTGCGCCGAGAAAGCTCAAAACTCAAATCATGGTAAATGTCCCGTTATAAATGACTTTAGAATTATTGCTTTGCCCAACAAAATATATGTACTGAATTTAGCTATAGTTAGAACTTAACACATCCATGGCCCAAGACGTAGATGCCAGTCTCCGCCCCCGTGTCGCGGCGGCGCGGCGGCAGCGGCGCGCCCCTGCGGGTCACACCGCTGAGGCTGGCCAGTGAATGCGTTAAGCTACCCATCTTTATGTACATATTTTCAATTAATAAATGAATCTGAATCTAAATAACCAAAATATCAAAACATTTACCTTGACCAAATCCACACTCGAGAACTTATTCCTTTTAAAGTGAATACCATTATCCTTCTAAACTAACCCACCAGAGTGGACCGAATTCCGATTTTGCTACATTTGTCATCAACGTAATACTGAATACTGTAATGGGCAACTTGCGGCAGGTCATTATAATAAATAAATAAATAATGCTGGACAATTCACACAGCATTATCTAGCCCCTAGCTAAGCAGAGCTTGTGTTGTGGGTACTAGATAACTGATATACTTAATTATAATACACTACATATATAGATATTTTTTATTATACATAACAAACCGAACAAATTTCTGCAGATCGTACAAAAGTTTGTTTCGAGGCAGGAATCGAACCCGCAACCTCCTGCGTCGCAGGCGGACCTTCGCCCGCTGCGCCACGGAGGTCGTCTTATATTCGTCTTATCGTCTTATATTATAATAACAAATTTGAACTTAAATCGACGTTATAATAACTAACTTAAGTAGGTCGACCTGATAATTATTCGTATTGCATGTATTCTATACAATGATATTTGAGTACCAAGTGCGCCTGTCGATATCTAGCTTGTATGTGGACAGCTAGGTTCCTTCTTTGGTGCAATTCTTAGTTAATTTCTAGCTTGTTCAAATCGTATTTTTTTGTTCGTTTTGGAGAAAACGTCAACGGTCCCTCGGAGAATTCACGCATGTTTCCTGTATAAAAACTAGCGTATAAGTTACACCAGATTTATAGCTACTTCTGTGCAGAATCTACTACTAAATATCTTCTTAGTTAATTAGAATTAGTCGAGGCAACGTATTGTATTAAATATTTAGTAGCACGCTTCTACGGTATTACCTACGACCTCAGCAAGTTATTGGAAGCGTGCTGTCACATCACATGTCACAGTCGGGGATACGCAGTGACTCCACCTGGCGGCGGCGCTTTACTGTTTATTGTTCCCGGAAATACTCTAACTATCTACGTTGCCAATAAAGCTGTCACTCAGAATATAAACAATATAGTTGGATTGAAAGGTTCGTTTATGATTTACTAAAGGTCTGCTGACTTAGTATTACTTACGAAGTAACATTACCTAATCTGTAGCCTGACTATAGTTCAAAATGTTCGAATGCTCGCTTGTGGGACATACTCCAGAAGCTCCTGGCATAAAAATTACGAATAAAGTAAAACACGCTACCATATGACAGTATTAAAAATAAATTTTATTTCTGAATTTCTGTCTCGCACAGCTTAGATGTTGAAACCAATTTCTCGCAGTTTTTTGTAGAAAACAACCTTTTATACGGAGCGCGAGCGAGTTCATTGTAATGAGAATCTCGTTGACAGTGTTACCGTTTTGTAGCTATGAATTTTATAATTTTTAGGGGTTTACCGTGCTGCAAATCTGAGCCAGCTGTTTTATCGATCTGCATCAATATTGCGGCACGATGATCTCGAATAATAATTATAACTGGCGCGTAATTAAGGGTGATCCCCCTCCGGCGCATCCCTCCCCTCTCCGACCCCGTCGGGCTATCGGACTAATCACAGGAATCCGCTCGCCACTAATCAGAAGCAATGGTTGGGTTACTACTTAGCTAATTTAGCATTGGCTCGCTGATCGGGATCATTGTGATTTCAAGTCAGACACTCAATGCTGTAATTTGGTTGAGTTGTATGGTAATCGTCTGACTCTCGGAGTAATGGAATCACAGCTGAGCTATGGTTTGTTATTGGTGGATGGTAACAAACGTAGGCTTCGAGGAAACTGTCACTTGGCGACGCTCATGAGGACAGATACTAATACTGCAAAAACAGTGAGAATAATACACTCAATGCAGTGTAAAATACATGCAGAAGGTTTATTGTATAAGTTATCTATACTTATAATAAAACTGTAACAGGTCCAATTCTGTACATTTAAGATATTTTGAAAATTTTTTTTGGAGGGCACTCTATTATCGATACTGAAGCCAAAACTGTAATTTTTTTCATTCATGTCTGTCTGTCTGTCTGTCTATCTGTCTGTCTGTCTGTCTGTCTGTCTGTCTGTCTGTTTGTTAAACGCGCATCACGCAGAAACTACTGAAGGTATCGAAATGAAACTCGGAATGTTTTTTGGTCATACTACGAGGAAGGACATAGGATACTTTTTATCCCGGAATTCAGTCAGGTTCCCCTGGAAGAGGGGATGAAAGTAAAATTTCTTCACAACGCTTGACGCCGAAACTGCTGAATGAATTGGAATGAAACCTTGCATGATTTGATTTCATACTACAAGGAAGGACATGGGATACATTTGATCCCGGAATTCAGTCAGGTTCCCCTGGGAGAGGGGATGAAAGTAAAATTCTTTAACTGCGCATCACGACGGAACTACTGAATGAATTCGAATAGAACTCGGCATAATTTGAGTTCATACTACGAGGAAAGATACATTTTATCCCGAAATAAGGTTCCCCTGGGAGAAGGGATGAAAGTAAAATTCTTTCACCGTGCATCACGCCGAAACTGCTGAATGAGTTAGGACTGAATTAGTACGATTTGAGTTCATAATACAAGAAAGGACATGGGATACATTTTATCCTGGAATTCAGTAAGGTTCCCCTGGGAGAGAGGATGAAAGTAAAATTCTATAACCGCGCATCACGACGGAACTTCTTGATGAATTCGAATGCAAGTCGGCATGATTTTAGTGAATACTATGAGGAAAGATATATTTTATCCCGGAATTCAGTAAGGTTCCCCTGGAAGAGGGGATGAAAGTAAGATTCCTTCACCGCGCATCACGCCGAAACTGCGGAATGAGTTGGAATGAAACCTGGCACGATTTGAGTTCATACTACAAGTAAGGACATGGAATACATGTTATCTTGGAATTCAGTAAGGTTCCCCTGGGAGAGAGGAAAAAGTAAAATTCTTTAACCGCGCATCACGACGGAACTACTGAATGAATTCGAATGGAAGTCGGCACGATTTGAGTTCATACTACGGGGAAAGATACATTTTATACCGGAATTCAGTAAGATTCCCCGTGGAGGGGGATACAAGTTAAATTCCTGGGTCGCGCATCACGCCGAAAGTACAGAATGTATTCAAATGAGCAATACGATTTATCCCGGAATCAGTGCTGTTCCCTTGGGAGGGCGGATGAAAGTAAAAATATGCTACTGATTTGAGCTCATACTACGAGGGAACATAGGATGCATTTTATCTGGGATATCAGTAGGCACGGTTAAAGATCAGGGAGGGGATAAAAGTCAAAATGTGTTCTTATTAAGAATTCATTAACGCGTCGTCCGATTTCATGCATTCTTTTTGTTAGTAAGTTTGTTGCAAGATCGAATTTGACTAAATCAGTAGACAGTCAAGTAGAAAATTAATAGATTGAAGAAATAATTTGTAGACTGAAGAAAAATATCGGTAGATAAAGGGTAGGCAAGTTCCTATCTATATATTTTTCCAAGACGCACCCATTATAGTTTCAAACTTGACACTTTGACGCGCGTCTCTCCATCTGCATTCATCATAATTTCTTTCATCTAAGGTAGAATACCAAAACGTGTCATTCTTTGACGATACCCCTGTCATAGTGAAGCGATTAGTTTAGCAGAATAGAGCCCCAGCTGAACGGAACCATGAGTAAGAAGTGAAACGAGTGACACTTCTTAACACTGACCCTGGCCGAGTCGTAGCTAAAAGTCGTGTGGATAAAGAATGGGATTGAAGATGACAACATACCTACTATCCCCCGTAGACTCTACACGATTTATATTATACACAATTTAACTAGGTACCTAAATAAAGATACCTACTTATGTTAGAAGTGTAACAGGTCCAATTCTGGGCATCGAAGTTTTTTTGCACGGCGTTTCATAACATGAGAGAAACTGTGGTTAAATGTGAACTTAATTAGTCGGCAGGTATGTCAATCGCGAACGAAGTCGCGGGTACAGCTAGTATAAAATAAAATGAAGACTCATTGAGAATGAAAACAGGAAAAACTAAGTTGAAAACAACTTTCGCGTCCATAGTAACCCAAACTTGATGCAATAACCGCACATGGAGTGAGGGTGTACCTTTCGTTCAAGTACAACATAAACTTATCTCCTGGCAATTATCCCGCCCATTCGGAACCATAAAAGAGGTGCTAGAAGCAGTGTAGTCACCATTAATAATGCATGAGATACGCCGTGAACAGCCGGGCCAGCGCGCCGGCCGCCGCCGCCGGCGCCGGCACATGCCGATTTCATTACGTCCCACATTTCACGCCTTTTACAAAATGGAAATTGACCAATTTTTCCGGAAGTTAGGGGATGTTTTGGTCCGACCATCATCACATATTCCTATGAGGCTAAGTCGATATTTTTCCTTTATTCCAACCAGACAATGAAGTTACTGAAATATGAGGTAGACTGTGAAATTTGATGACCAAATGATAAATAAAAACAAGGCTAGTAAATAACAGAACCCGTCACTCTTTCGATATTTAGAATCAAACTAGTTTTCAATAAATCCAATTTAGCGTGAACTCGAGTCGAAGTATGAATTGGGAGCTTCAGTAACCGCAGCCGGCCACGGCGGGCGCGGCGGGCGCGGCGGGCGGATGTAAAGCCGAGTCGAAGGCGAACGTAAACAGAAACATTCGGATTGGCTACATTAATTGCGATGCCTTTTGTTCTTCGTCTTGTGCTCCGAGTGGTTGGTATACTCGTTACAGCACTAGATGTGCTTTATAAATTGGGAATCTCGCTCCCCTTGCGAACTATAGTGGTTGCTTTTCTTTGTTTTACTTTGAACTGTTTTTATTTTGTTATCTAGCAGTTGAACGAGAAGCAGAAAGGGTTGCCTGTGCTATTGGTTAGCTCTGACATTCTTTTGTTGGATATCGATCGATAAATCCGACACTGGTAAAGATGGATTGGATAATCTAGAGTAAAAAAAAAGTGGTGACATAGTTTTATAATTTACAATCGAATAAGATGTTACTTGTATACATATTTCCCTGATCTGAGGATCGAATTTTGCAAACTGTTAAATTAATTAGAAGCCCATAGCACACAGTACAGTCTCTCTTGTTTTGGTATATTTTTTTTGTGTAATTAATTTTTTTTGTATATTTAATATAAGTTATAATAAGCATATGTAATATTTTTTTTATGTCTGTTATGTACTGTGTAAGTAGCAAATAAATGATTGTCTATGTCTATGTCTATGTCTATGTCCATAGCTTTAATGTAATGCAGTCGTGGAATCTCTCGATTGTGCGCAAAGAGCCGACAGTGGCATACTCTTCGCAGGCAATTGGTTCGCCGCCATTGTTTCTGCTGCAGGGCTCTACAAACTTGTAGTTTACGAAGTGCCTTCAGGACTTACGAAATTGTACAATTAACTAGTATTGCTGGTGTCGTGACACAAAACAAAACATCCACAAGGAGCTAGATTATTATAAGCTGGAGACTTTCTTTATATTTGCAGTCCTCTTCCCAGACAGTAAGAGAGTTCCCGATTCCAAACAATAAGAGACATCCATTGTTTGTTATCCGGCATTACTTTAATACGGTGTTCAGGCGCATCAATGATTCAACGTCAACGACGAATAAAGAATGGATAACCTCTTGTAAATATTTTATTCGGCTTCTTCCACACAATTATCGAGAAAGGCGGATGTTTCCGATTCCCTATTTGTACTTCCATTCCAAGAAGCAATAAAATTTTAATCGGAATGACAAACGTTCGGTTGAAAAGGGCTTAGTGACTGTTTTCCGAAAATTGTTTATTTGCCGTTCCCTTGAAATCTTATTTTCTTTGAATTATTTTAGAAACAATGCGCCAAATGGAATAAACGACATGTTTGCCAATGCCGGGGTCGGATTACAGGATGACACCTTGTTCAATGTCATTTTTACCCCTATGGTTATTCCTAATCTTATGGTAATTGGAAACCAACGCCGCTACCCTCTCTTTAAGAAAGAATCCCTCTGGTATTGAACGAACACTTCCTTATTGAACCTTTAACGATTGTCTGTTAATTGTCTTCCCCACCCTCCCCCCGCAAGAGAAGGGGTCATCTCTGATTGATGTACATTTTTATTGCGGATCTGCAAGACCTTGCTGCGACCTTGCTGATTGTTTCATTCACTGTTAAAGTCAGGGATATGATTTTGTTTGAAGAAAATTAATCACCGTTTATAACAGTTTCACGGTCCTTTGTTTTTGTCGGGTCAATAACCCAAGCTTGAAATAATCCCTGGTCTGTATGAAACAAAGCAGGTGACGTCACAATAAAGCAGTCACTAAACAGGTGGGGATGGCGTCTCACCGCACATCCATCGCCACAAACTGACAAATTAACGGCTGTTAATCACGAGCAACGGCACAGCACGCGGGAAGTACTGCACCGAGACGACCGGTCCGATGAACTGGCCGATTGGTAATCAAAACAACAGTAAATCTAGTCTTATTTTAGATTATTTTAGATCTTCGTGTATACACGAAGATCTAAAAGACTAGATTTACTGTGATACTGATGGTGTGAGAAGATAATGTCCGACAGTACTGTCGGACATTATCTTCTCACACCATCAGACGAGATTGTGATCAACCGCATGTCTATCTATTTAAAATTTAAAAACAAATGTAGGAAGTTTTTATGAGCCCTTAAACTTCGGAATACCCACGTCACCTTTGCAAGAGTTTCTGTTGCTTTGTCAGTCGCTCATCGCTATGCTCTAACAGAAGCACAGCCTATTAAAGTGGAGTGTATTCTGTGGCGGAGGAACTTTGCTCGTCAATAACTAGTCTCGTCAATAAGTAGTTATTGGGAGCAATAGTACAACTTGTGGATTGTTGTGGTTATTCATTATATTGCTTTGTGGCTACCTCGCCCGCGCCGGCCGAGCTAGATTGTCCGATTGATACATTTCATTTTGTATTATTTTGTCATTGAATTAATTCCTGAAAATACCGAGCGAGGTTGTTTTCGGGTTGTCTATTGGACTGTCGCTATTGAAGCTCACAGAAGAGTTTGTTTTCCTACTTGCTCGCTACGTGGGCTAGTTTATTGAAATTACTAGCTTTTGCTTTTGCTTGTATCAATGTGTATCATAATCAATTATTTCAGTCACTGTTGGGTATTCCTGTACCAAACGTTTATCATGACAATACAGAACCTAATACTATAACCAACAGTCTCTCATTTTGGTCCCTCGGGTGGACGGTGGGAACCACGATCTCGTGTTTTTACCGAATCAACATTTAAATGAATCAATTTGATATGTTGTTTACCTGAAACAGAACGTTTCTGTGACCGTGTTACTGTCTAGTTAGTCTGATTAGTATGATGTTAGACAGTGGGGCCCAGGGGAGAGCGGGGTGCGGTGCCCGGCTGCGGTACCGACATGCTGAGACATAAACAAGACGTCGCGATGCCGAGGGAGTCGTCTCCACCGGCTACTTTACGCTGGGATCTACCAAAGTGTTTATAAACTTATTATATAATTTATAATACAATTATATTATAAATTTTGTAATAATACATTTTTTTTATTAAAATTTAATTTAAAAATTATATAAAAAATTTAATTACCTAATCAAATCAATTTTTCATTATATTAATCAAATTAAATAAATTATTAAATTAATCAAATTTTATTAAAATTTTTAATGTTTAATATTTATAATATAAAGTTTATAAACTTATAACAAAGCTTCAACTAAAAAAATGAAACAACTCTACTGTACCAATCTACAGCTTCGAGTGCTATGGAAGACAATAAGTATGCATGAAGATAAACAGTTTGGACACAAACAAATCTCAGATAACAAAATGTTTAGGAAACACGACTGGTGAAGAGATACGTACTCGCAGACTTATTAAGTGTACCACTTATTCGTGATTTTGGAGGAAATCTCAGTGTTCCTCAAGCAATGAATTCAGAGGAATATTCGGCAGCATGCAGCAACAACTATTAAAACAGGATTACTATGCGGTATCGCACGAGAGGCACGGCTTGAGATTGCGGCGGGTAAAGCTGCCTTCTCACTGGGGCATGGGCCTTTAAACATATCTACTTAGGGATTCGAAAAATAGACACTACACTGGACTAGGCACTTGGCTGAAAAAGTGGGCTTCGGGATACTTCGGGCCGTCTTTCCACCAGACTTCATAATTCTACGACTAAGGTAATTCCTTCAATATAAGGGTCTTCGTAATTCTAAGGAGGAACGTAGACAAAAGGTCCTTGAGACCTAATTGGCCGGAAAAACCTAGTGTTATTCGGTCGCTGGCTCTTCTGCGTCAACTCTAAGTTTTAATAAGACTCATGCGATATGTTCCCTAAACATAATAAAGCCAGAACAGAAGTTGCAAGCAGCAAAACTTGTTCTGCTACTCGTGAGCAGAGCTTAACCGGTGCGCGTCATCTCCGCTGCCAGGATATTAAACCGAAACTGCGGGATTTATTATCCCATAACTAATGTTTACCTGCTACTGTGCATTTAATATGCACCCAGGAATTTATAGAGTTCAGAACTTGTAGATACGGCTCACAATTTTACTAACTTGTAGGATAAAGTAATATCAATTCTCCAATATTTGATTGTAAAATGAAAATCCTTTGTCTCAGTTGCATGAAGCATGCGCCACGGTAAATGAAATCGACGGCATCATTCCATGGGGACGTATCGACTAAATGCCAATTTATTTTATTTCGCCCTCAAAATCTAGAGATCAGGAGGTAATCTGGTAAAACACTCATACCTAATTCTTTTAGTTATTTAATTATTAATCAGAACCAGCATTTTGGTTAAATAATTGTCACCACAAAACGTATTGCATTTCGATCATCATTGTCATCTTGGAAAGAAGCCTTGGAAGTTCTTTAGCCAGTATTCTTGTAGCTCCTGAAAACTTGCTAACAAATGTCGATACATCCCTGTGGAATGATGGCCTCGAAAAGCTTAACCTCTCGTTCGCTTCGTTGTGAGTGATGTTAGTTGTATTCATATCATTTACATTTCACATTCTTTCTCAATTTCGGACCTTCGCCCGCCGCGCCATAGGAATGAGTCGCTTGTCAACTGACACCGATAATATTTCGTATCATTTGGGAGGAGTTGACAAATAGTGAATATACCACTTATTCTTCACTCTACAACACTTATAATACTTATTCGACTTAATTCTAAATCCAGTAGAAAATAAAATGAAGTGACGGATGAGAGCCATGTAAGAATGACGGGGCCACCTGTGGTAACTTATGATTTTAGTCACAAACGTAGCTCCTCACAAAGAAACATGCCAGTGGTGCATGATCTATCGATCACTGCCAGCAGTCTGCGCCCGCGCACCGTATTTTCCAAGAACGATCCCGCCCAAAACTGATGTTTTATTTTTGATAATTTTTCATTACATTGAAATGTTTTCAGTTTAAGAAATGTGTTTTATCTTTATTAAAGTCACTCAAACAGCAACTGATTCAATTTAAATAAACCAATGAAAGATGTTCAAACTTTAGATTAACAACTTGAGATCAGTCAAAACTTTAGCTGGATAAAAAGAGAAACTTCAAAATTAGTTGTACATTAAAATAAATAAGTCAAAAGTGGAGTTCCCAGCCGCGGGCTCCCGGGCCGAGCCTGTTGTTGAACAGTAACAAGGAGCAACTAAACAAAGCTAACAAACTAAATTAGAGTGAGCTAGTAAGTTAGTGATGTTCTGTATTTTTGAGGCGCTCATAAATCACTGGTTATTAGGGGGGCGGCGACAGTGACGAACAACACAACTCTCACTTCACTTTGTGCGTAAATATAAATAAACATCCACTTCGGTGCCGGCGACTTGAGGCAACGCGAGCTCGTGTAAGGTTCACACAGCCGTCCGTTTTACTGGCACCTTTTATTTATCGTGTACGTCTTTATTTTTATTAGAATTACTGGATCTGGAATACTGTCATGTGCGTGAACTCGCTCATACAACTACATCCGCCATCACCGAATAAAAACGTAAACTATAAAACAAGCCTGTAAAATGGACTGCGTTTGAACGTACCCGTATACGATACGATACATATTTATGTATTATTACACTGTAAACTTCTATCTTCTTTAATAAATAAATAGGCTACACTAGAAAATAATAGTAGAAGAACCCGTTGTAGTGTAAGAAAAAACTCGATGTCTTATATTTGGGTCATAAAATATTTCAAGACGCCGCCATCGCTATTCGTGCCTTTACAAATCTTTTCTTTTTCTTATCTAACTGTGCTAGACCAGCTGAAGCTAGAAAACAGAATATTCCTGCATCAACTAAATTCTCTCAAGATCATGAACATGTCGTCCCTACTTATTTTGTTTTAGTAGCTCGACATAAATCGTAAGCCATGTTCGCCCAGTCTATCACCATCTTAACATCTGTTGAGTCCATCCACTCAGCGTGATAACAAGGTGATGAGTGGTGATCACCCGCGCCCGCGCCGCAGCACACCCGCCACTGTCTATGCAGCCGACAGTATACGAAGCAGTTAGTAGGGTGCATTGTGAAGGGATGTATTTTTAGAACGAAGTGTAGAGGGATGAATGGGATCGTCTTAATGATGACAATGTTCTAGACATCATAAAAATTATAACTTTAAGAGCGACAAAGAAGAAAGTTGGACAGATTAACGAGTAGATACATTGTGATCGGGTGTTACCGACTCTTATGGAACACTTCACTAAGATGGTTTTAGTATCTCCATGCAATATGCTCCATCAAAAATACAGTAACAATTTCGATGAAGTTAATATAAATTTATATATATTATGTAGAAAGCAGAACATTAGCGTAGTCTCGTGTAGTCTCTCCTTTTTGTTCATTCACACGCACAAAGTCGAATTTATTGGATAAAACATTATTTTCTCTCCTACTTGATTTGCAATCGCATTAGGTTTATATCGGGTTGTATTTGAGAATTATGTAATACTTACCTAAATATTTTCCTTATGATTCGCGGAAGCATTCTGAAAGAGGTTTCTATTTATTTATAAATACTTCCTTCTTTCTAGAGTGCTTCTCACGAAAGAAGTCCCCTAGACGCAGCGCTGTAGCTAGTGCGACAATTTAGTGAATCATGCATCGAAAAAAATTTAGTTCCACTAATTGCCGCGGGACTTCTTAAAAACTTCGTAAAAAGCACTCTACTTTAATTATTCACTGGTCATGGTCGTCTTCCCCGAGCGATGGCGATTCGTTGCAATCTTTGTAAATACGCTGAAAGTGTTAATATCTGGTGACAAGTGACAAGCAAACGCTACAGGAGCCGTTACGGAATAGACTCGGCGTTTCCACTACGTAATTTTTCGTGTGTGGACTTCCATAATACACTGTACTTTTTGTTGGCACTCTGTTGTACTGGTACCAACTGTCTAAAATAAATCACGAAGAGCTTTCAAGCTCCAGCCCAGTTCGGGAATCACCTGAGTGAAGACTCCCAGGTGCGCCGGGGGTGGGGGGACTGCACACTGCACTCGCTTTATTTTTAGACCGGTCGCCCTGTCGCCGGCCCACTTAGCACGCCCGATACCTGAATACTAATATTCCTGTGTATTTCATGCGAATCAATGCTTTTATTAAAATTTATAGTCTGAAACATTTTAATGCTGTTAAATTATTGGCAGAAAATATTAAAAAATTTAAAAGGCACTGAAGCTCAAAATTCGAGCGAATGCATTTATATTGTTTTATAAATATGTGAAATAAGGTTTTGGCTACCGGCCATAATTTATCGGCGAAAGGAAATCGGTACGAAAAGATTCCTATCAGAATATTTTTTTATGTTCATTTTCCTTTTCTGTGGATTAGGTAAATAATAGTGTTCCTACTAAAATGTTTCTCGTTATGAATGGAATATGCGGTATCTTCACAAAACATTTCTACTATTTTCATCATTCCATTTCCGTGTGAAGCAAAAACTAGTTGTTGCGCCGTTGATGTGGTCACTTTGTCATTTTCATTCGCTCGTCAACGTCCGCTCTCTGACCACGACTTTACCGACACGAATGCAAAGCATCTGGAACCTTGATCTCGATGGCTAAGGTTCAAATTTCGTCGGACCATCCTGTCCCGTCCAGTACCGTATCTGTTTTGATGTGTATTCTGAGTCTTATGTCGAAGCAGTAAGGGTGGTCAAGTCAAGTTCGTGTCGTGTGGTGCTAATTAAGTGGTGATCCATCACGTGTCCGCTGATGGCTCATTGATTAAGTTAGTATTCCGTCAGTTTTTACGAGGACCGAGATTGATTGCTGCGCGCCGCGAAATCCAGCCTATTTTCATATTTCCGGGCTGCTTTTAAAACCGAAGGCCTACTCGGAAAACGAAAATCGAAGTTTCTGATTCGTTTTCAAACAAACGCTAATCCTATGCAAGCCACATTAAAAGAGTTGATTTTGCACGAAAATGAATAAGAAACTTTCTATTTTTCTTTTCCGAGTAGGCCTCCTGGTTATCGAGTTCTTGAATATGTAGGTATTATTCGAATTCGGAATTATATTATGAAAAGCCAATATCGCTGTTTTTGAAAATCTTACTGTTTTTTTTAAGTTTGCTCGAAACCTCTCTTAAAGTAGTAATTGAAGCTTAACTACAAGTAGATAGACCCTTTAGATCGCGGTGGTAAATTACCGCAGTGAAGCTCTATAAATCAATCAAACCAATGGAAATCCAATTCAGGAGCACCACAAAGTGAACCGACGCGACGCTCGCGATCAGTCGAGTTCGCGATCAACGAGTAATATCCGCGAGTTACTCTCTCTGCCAACTCCATTCTGACTGGAAATAACTAACATGCACAATCATACGGGAGCAGAACAGTCGCATTAGAACAAAACATACAACTGGGAAGGGTAGAGTTGGCGCGCAAAAGTTTTCCAATGACCGATTTATAAAAACTTTGGTAGGGTTCGATGAAGTCGGCTAATGAGTAATAATGTGTACCCGACATTTGTAACTTTCTGATCTGTATCTCGGTACCTTGTCCCCGCGGGTTAACAAACTGAAGGGAGGACGTCAAAAGGCGCTTCCATAACTCGTTGAAAGCTGTTTCAAAAGAAAAGAAGCTTTCAGACGCAAAATAAAACGACTTGAAAGTTTTAATTAAAGTCTTTTTCGTCTTTATTAATCTAGAGAGCGAATGTCAACGGGGAACATCGCTTGACAGACTTTAATGTTTGTGACAGACTGACTTCTTGTGCTGGTGACCACAACTGTACTGATGGTACCTAACCATGACTAGACCACGACTACTTCAGCCTGCCTAGTGATGACATTTACCGACTTTTAAATGTTAATTATGACGAAAAGAGTACAGCTGACAATACCTCAAGTAGCCTTACAGCTTACGCCTGATGGTAAAATCTTCTTGATATCTTTAAAGCTAAGCTCGGCTTACCGGTATCAATTCTCTTTTCCCTGTTTCAGGAGTAGTTGCACCCTGTAACAATAGAGATACAACACAACGTCTTAGTTTCTTCATAGGGTTTAATTAAGCGCCGGGACACAATGAGGGCGAGTGGGGGTTAATTCTACCCTTTGTTGGGCGTTAAGGCGCGGCTTGTGCTCGCAGTGTCACAGATCGACTGAAGTGAGGAACAAGGATTCGGAGCGCACTCCGCATAACAAGCTCCTTGCATCGCTTTGCATTTTAAACTTTGGATTTTGGCTACTTTTTGCTTGCGTTGCGGGTAATCTGTGAATTTACGGAATTAAAACCTACTAAACGCAGTGTGAGAGGCTTTGCTAATGGCACTACAAGGGGATTTGTTACTTTGCATAAAAGTCGAGTACCTAATTGTTGTGAGTTTTACGGTTCTCGTGTTCGTAAAGAAGATAGAGAAACAGTAACTGTAATACTTCGTTGATGACACTAATGAATGATGCCATGTGTGGTTCGTAACAAAATATTAAGTAGTATAACATTTTAATAACGCACTCTAGGTAGTGGGTAATAGGATGCAAACTGATGCACATGACGTCATTTAGCTAGCTAGCCGGTACGAGTGCGGTTTGGACACGGTGTCGGGTCGGGATCGACAAATAAAGTGCGGTGGCGGGCGACCGCCACGCGGACGGTGTATTGCATTCGCAGTGCACGCTAGGCATGGAATGAACGACAAATATTGCTCTATTTGAGAAGCAATAAACAGGTGATACATAATCTACCTAGGAACGTGTCGACTGTCGATATCTGCAGCAACGATCGTACTATCAAGATACGTTTTTGAAGACGAAAACGATGTTTTCGAAAACCTTCTTATGAACTTCGCAAAAAAAAAGAAACTGTTTCAGTCACTTTTGTCGATAAATCAGCAGCATTGTCCCTGAAATCGCAGTCCTAAGAATAATGTCACGGATCAGCGCTCCGGGGACGCAGGCCTTGGTACCCGCAGCATCAAGCAAGTAAAACTTTGAGCAAGTAAGGCTCCATCCAGGAAGTAAACCTTGATAGAGCCACGCGGCTGGCAGCCGGCCAGCTATCACTTCACAGACACCGGTGCGCGTAAACAATCGACAATCTTTGCACGAATTCGAGAACGTACCTAATCTTCAAAGGCTGGACCTTCGAGCATTCGTTGCATTCAGTTTTAGATGCTATCTGGTTTTTGTCTACATAATAACAAGTTACCCCATGGGCAAAGGACCTCATCAGCATATGGTGTGATCTTTGGTAATTTGTTTATATCTTTTCGCATCGGATGACGCCGCGCCACTTGGGATTCCGACCTCGCTGTACCAAGGCTGATGATGCTGTGGCTAGGAAGCTACAAGGAGATGTTTTACAATGTTATGTTATGTTTGACTCAGGTAATTCAAAAAATGTTCTTCGTGTTCGTAACCCTGGACCTCCCTTGTTGCAGGTGTGTGTGACGTGGCAGGCGGTGCGGGGTCAGTGAACTCTCTGCCGAGTCTGCCGGGGTCTCGCCTAGCGCCGTCCTTTGACGCCGCTACTCCCAGAAACGTTACTGCCCTTGTCGGCAAGTCCGCCTACCTCAGCTGTCGTGTGCGCAACCTTGGAAACAGAACGGTGAGTACCTTGTTTTATTAATTCCAGGACTTATCCCAAAACAGAATTCAAATTCTTTCCTGTTTTTCAATGTTTAGGTGTGAATTCATATAGTTTAGGTAGAGAGAATTGTGTTTCAGTTTATGAATATGCATATGTGTCTGAAAATTATTATTCCCAAAGCAGGAAGCCGTCCTGCGCAGTATTTCTTACGTTAGTGCGAAATGCAACGTTACAAACAGTTTTACAAACATTTCTCTTCTACTTTATAGCTCAGTGCTAGAAAACCTGCTATTTGGGACGCTCAAAAACATAAAACTTTTAAATCCATCATGGTTATTAACCCTAAAGTCAAGCTATTGGAAAGCTCAAAACTCAAATCATGGTAAATATTCCGTTATTTATGACTTTAGTGCTCAAAAACGTGTTGTAATTTTACAACTCACAGAAATCCAAAGCAAGAAAAAATGAGGCCAAATCAAAATTTCATTGAGCCTCTCCTCGGGCATTCCAGTAAATAAGGCCGCGGTGGCTTGAACCGGCGCAAATGAAATGCAGGCTCATTCCCGACCTCTACTTAATATTTCCAAATCTACCGACCTGATCAAACCCGAAACCAAACAGTCCTCTATGTATATTTATAAGAATTACATTAGATCCTGTAAGAACTACCTCCATCCCTGTCCTTGAAGTAAGGAAGAGGGCCCGGAAACTACACCCACTTACATTTAAAGTGGACCCTTTTATGCACATAAAATGGAAAGAAGTCATTGTAGACCGTTCTCGGCCTCGCGCGGCTGGTGAATGTTTCAGCTTCACTGCGCCGACGTTTGTTTGCTATTCATACGCATTCGTTTGTGCTGATTGTCTGCCAATAGCGGAGCTTATACTCAATCTAATACCTACTGGTCTTGTGTTGTTAGAGACCAGCGAAAACTCAGCCTGCTAACGCGTAGCGCAGTGTTTACATTCCTAACTGTTATTAAAAACTCGCTTGTACTCGTAACTACATAATTATTTCTTGCCTCTTCAATATCTACATATCTCATCACTTTCAATAACAATTTGAAATAGTAAATTCAGTATTTATTTACAAAGAATATTAAATACAATCAAATAATAGAAACAAATAAGAACTAGTATTTACAATTGTAACAACTGAGCCAACTGCAGACTGTTGCAAACAATCTATAGGCTTAGCAGATCCATTATTAAAACAATAGGAAATTGATGTCAGTTTCATATTTTTTCATCAGCTAAGTCTGTTTACGTGACAAAGTCTGTGCAAACCTTAGTAGTTGCGTCTGTGTGCACCAGTCAAGAATGTTAATCGTGTATACTAGTAGGTGGAGTGTGGAGTAGAGTAAGTGGAGTCATAAATCGCTCCTCCGCACAACATCCTGAGCGGAAGCGCGCAGCGGCGCGGGGAGCGGCGGCCGCTCGCAATTACCACGAGCAATTAGCCGCTGCCAGGAAGCACGAGACGACTATCATTACATTTGTGGTGAGATGCTGACTCTGTGGCTCCTCCTTCTGTTCCTTGTGTTCTGTGATAAGAACCCAGGAGGTTTCTATTATTCTTTCTAAAGTTGACGTTTATCGATTCGAACCAGAGTTTCCGACTCGGACTCATAAATATTTCAGATTGTTCCGAAGTATAAAACGAGCTGACGTAGTATTTCGTAGCCGGCGCGGGCGGCACCAATTCCTCCGCTTAATATTTAACTACAATAATTACAAACACTTCGAGGCAGCCTCTAATTTGCTAAAATAACTGTGATTGGCTTTCCGGGCTGCTCGAAGTTCGTTCAGGCGTCCGATTGAATTTACGAAAAGATATTTTAGCCTTGATTATGAGATTTGAAGTGGAACTTTTTTTGCTAACATTTAGCAAGTATTATTTATGCATGGAGGGACGGAAGCTACAGTTTGGGACGGAGCTACCAGAAAGGACAGCTCCGCGACATTTCTGAATATTTGAGGGCGCCATTGAGGCTCAACAAAACCGAAGGAAAACATACTGGCTCAAGTACTTTTCCATAAATAATGTTATGCAAAAGCACGGCACGATCCGCAAGCCCCGTTCAGGAGGAACCCTCCGCCCTCACAAAGGTCTGCATAATAATCTCACTTCTCTTCTTATAATCGTTTATGTAGGCCTGTATTTGTTTATGGTAATTCCCGGGATGAATATTCATGGCTCCTTCGCGCCCTGCCACAATACAGATAATTTTCAAGTTTTCTAATTAAGGACTTCGCCGCCTATTCTGGCCCTTGCCAGTTTCAACACTTTACTGTGATTGTTGCTTTTCTTAAGCTATCAAACTGAATATTCTAAATAATATTATTTTGAAGAAGGTAGTTTTGAGTTTCTATCTCAAATCAGAATTCACCGTGTAAAAACAACGGGAATTAAGGTTCATTTTAAAGTGCTGCTAACTTTTGATTATTTTAAACATTCTCTGAAAAAAACTGTAGCGCGTTCCATTTTCCTCTTCCAATGCTTATAATGTCGTAAAATTCCGCCAGCGCGACATTTATTCGCACGGCGACCAGATAATAGGCTTTTAAAGAATGTTCGTAGCGAAATCTGCGTTAATGCAATTTTCACTGAAAATGAAAAACTTTAAACAAGTATAACAAAATTGGACGTGTTTGTCCAGCACCGCGCTTTTTTTCGTACTTTTTTCGCATTCATTCTGGAAGTCAAATATCAGCAAGGTTCTTCTGTCAGAACAACAAATGATAGTACCTACTGAACGGCACTGTGCCGCTGCCGGGCCGTCGACGTCAGGCGGAAAATAATTCGTTCGCTCAACGTCGCGCGAGACAAATCGCTGTTTTTCGCATTGACGTCCTCCTCGATGTGCCACATTTGTCACCGGCCACATCTGCCGAGGAACCCTCCGTCCACCGCCCCCTTTCCCGCTAATGTACAGGCATCTATTCTAAACAACAAACAACTTTTACACTATAATACACCCTGTTTAAAGTTAAATCAATAACGATTCATTACAAACGAAACCTGAATTCATTACGAACCTTGTTTGTGTTGGAAGAACTCCAACCTTACCTGAACCTGTTCTCATTCATAATTAATTCATCAAACTACGACAGTTTTAATAGTAAACTGAAATTTGAATTGTTCACAATGCCCAAGATGAGATAAAGCAATAAAATGTTTTTATAACAGTAAACAATAACGACAATGTTGAGACATACGAGACACAATTATCAAGGCCCGTTTAGTTGTTATAATACCTACACAGCCTGCGGCTATTGGGGTTTCCATTTCCAAATTCATTCGAGTAGATTTTAGTTCGTGCTTCAGATATATTTTCTTCCAGTATGTCATCTTAAGGGAAAAATAAGGCCCTTTTTACATGCTTACGGTCACGGCACGCTTGCCGTGCCGTATAAAGTAAAAATGTATGAGCTAAATAGACAGTTTTCAAATGCCACGGCTTTCGCATGCCGTGATCGTGTGTGCCTATCCCATACACTTGTACTTGTCACGGCAAGGCGGCGACCGTGCCGTTACCGTATGCATTTGTAAAGGGGCTAAGGTTTAAAGGGTGTTTTCCCACCGATGATGCGGTGGTTGCTCGGGCCGCACGACCGTGTCGATGTGACCCGTGCGTAATCCGGGGCACGTGGCGACGCACTGACCCCACTCAACGCAACGTTGGACGACATCTCTGAGTACATCAGTCATCTAGTAACACAAGCTCTGCTTAGCTTGGGGCTAATGCTGATAATGCAGTGTAAATTGTCCAAAATTATTTATATATTTATCTCTAGTATCTACCTTTTTCAGAAACATATTTTAATTGTAGTGTTAAAGTTAACTTGGATTGAGCAGTATGGCATCGATACAGACATGTAGCCTTAATCCGCTTGATATAATAGCGGTGTCAGATCCTGCCCGACGCTGCCCGGCGCGGCGCGGCGTCCGGCGCGGCGCGCGGCGTGCGGCGTGCGGGGTGGCTCGCCTCAAATCCTTTGTAAGGTAATGTTATTGGCCCATTTTGGACATTGCCTGCAATTAATATGTGCGGCTTATTGGCCGTGTTAAAGTCATTTGTTTCTCACGTAAATTAGCAATTGTTTGAACACAAAACATCCGTAATTGACTCGTATCGTACAATTTGTAGGTAATAAAATAAACGGAAAATTCCGTCTTTTCGGAATGTTGTTGTTTTATAGCTTGTGTAGTTGTTTACCTGCTCGCCAATTAAATAGCGAGCCGAAACTAATGAAGCCATCTAAGGCCAACATCCAACTTAATTAGTGAACACTAGAAAGGTAATCTCCTCAACTTACAGCGTCGTCTTGAATTTCAATTATAACCCTGTTTAGTCGCGTCTATTTGTGTACAGCCTGACAATTCAATTTGTCCTAATTTATCTCGCGGGTGCCAGCCCTAAGGGAATATTAATATCCTTTCAAAGCTTCGGAGGGCTCGAGGTAGTATCGACGTATAGAATCGGAACTTAGTTATCTTCTGCTGAACTCAGCTCTCGGTTTATTGATATTATGTGTCTTTGAATATGATCCGGAATACGCAAATGAAATGTCAGTTAACATCTACACTAATGTTATAAAGAGGAAAGATTTGTATGTTTGTAACGAATAAACTCAAAAACTATTTCAAAAATTCTATCACTATTTACAGAATGCTACATTGTCTCTGAGTAACATAGGCTATATTTATATGTTTAAAAATAAATGTCCACCCGTGCGCGCGCCGGGCCGGGCCGCTAGTTGTTTATAAGCACAGGGATTCTTGGTATTGCATTTTCAGTTCTAAGTGTTTTTCAATACGGGCTACGGCGTAGCACTTCGTAGTACCCAACCTCTATATTTGTGAATTTTGAAGAGTCTGAACTTGTTAAATAACCTGAATTCGTACCCACAATGGAAATGGAAAACTTTTTTGTGTGAAAATAATTGGATAACCTCGGTAGTGCCGTGCTAGGTTAGTTTGTACTCGTACATACGACTAGGTACCTCCCCACCAATCATCACCAACGTTATTGTACAGGGTGCCACGTAACACGTGTACTGAGCCGAAAGGGGGTGATTCTGGACCCCGAGGGGATCAACTTGTGAAATTCGTTTTTTTAATTTATTTATTTTGTATTCTGCTTGATAATATGAGCTACAAGAAACATTTATTTTTAATTCCGTTTCACTTTCGTTTTTAATACCAGAAAGGCACAGCTCTAGTTTACTGGTAAGAATATATTGTTATGCCTAGAGGAGTAAGCTGTTTTGCCGTCAAAATGTAGCCCCTGACATTGCAGCGCACCTCAGTCCCCTCAGTCCCCTCAGTCCCTCAGCCGTGGTGTTCACGAGGACCTTTGTCCGTGCTCTCTGAAAGCCTGAATGGCTCATCTCCGGTCTGAGAGAAGCAACACCCTCCATGGAATTACTTCTACCGAATTCCTCTTGCAAATTGCCATTCTTCCGACACAAAGGCAAGTCAACGTTGTTCTAGCTAGACTATATAGGTGCTTCCTCCGACATTTATATTAAATGATCTTAACGCAGCAAAACAGCTAAGTAACTGTTACTTTTACGTTATTTGTTGGATTATTAAAGTTTGGAACATGTTCTTACTGTAGAGAGAGAGAGAAAGAGATAATAAGAGAGATTTGTGCAGTTTAGAACTGTCGAAGTGTAGATGTTGTCGGAAATCGAGAATCCTCGAGCTGAGTCGGATCCGGCGGTTGGTAGGTACATTAATCCAGCATCCGTCGAATTGTGAATATTAAAGAGAAACGTTAGACCCGCCGCGAAGCAAGACTGCTCTTTGATTGGAAATGAATTATTCATTCACACCGAAAATTAATTAACAGAGTGTTAATTAACGAGAATAAAGATGTTTCCTTGCCCCGCCCCGCCCCGCGCCGCGCCACGCCGCGCCGCTCTTATATCAACTGAATTAAAGCGATGATGGATGAAGACGTGATAACTTACAAGTTAATTGTAATTTTACTCTAATATTATAATTAAATCCTATGTAACGTTGTAATTGACTCGGCACGCGTGTGGTTAACGGCATATGCATAATTAATATTAACTTTCGGGGCCTAATTACGTTAAGACTTGTGATTTATTCCCCAGTTTCAATGTCGCCAAGTTACTAATGAATGAAGACACGGACGAGCCTTCTTCGACGAGTTCATACAAAAACCGAGCGTTTGTATTTAGCGCCTACGTTTTGACCATTTATAGAGAGGCTGTTCTTGACGCAGTAGGTTTTCCTCGAAACAACAAAACAAAACAGGCGACTGATGAAACAACAAAAGCAGCAACGACAATTCCATCTCGCATTATTTCGTAAGTCCGTTTAATCCAGCATCCGCAGCCGGCGCGGCGAGATCAAAGCTAGCGCGCCCTTTGAAGGTGACCGCTAATGCCGCGCGAGGAAACACATCCCTGCGGTCGACAAACAGCGGGAAAAAGGTGCCATTGATCTACTCTACACAAACAGGAGGACGGCTCGCGAGCGCGGCGAGCCGGCGCGGCGGGCCTATGGCTTACATCTTAGAGATACCTTGTTGGTAAGCAAGGCCCCCATACCTGACTTACTATTCACTTTCTTGTTGTTGATTTTTTGACAGAATTTTCACTTTCCTATAGTGAATTGCTTAAGCTTAAAATTATTTAAACGCCAAACAGATAATTTTGCATATTTATGTTGTGAGTGGTTTGCAAACGTGCATCTTGAGAATGAGCTGAGTATATTATTATAGGTACATCATATTATGTACCAACAGTCTTCTGTGCTGTCGATGCCATTGTGCCGAGGCCACCGTGTCTGCTAGGCCACTGAGCAACTAAGTTTCCCCGTGCGAGTGCAACAAACACAAACCGAATTAGCTCCTCAGCGCAATCCGCCAGCCGCTGGTTGCGCTAATCCCCGAGTTCCAGCTAATTCGCTCACACAAACAAGTTTGTTCGTCGGTTCGTCCCGCACGCACACAGAGCGCGAGTTCCCACATTCGCTACAATTACCGCGCCGAGGCAACTCTCAACTCCGCTCGAGTAGTTAGCCCCGACCTGCCAACTCTCCAACTTGCCTGCCGCAAGCTTCTTTGATTTCAATTTGTTTCGCCAATTGTACATGCTAAGGGAAACTTCTGATATGAATTATGTTAATGTAGGCCACCAATTACAGTTCATTTCACTTTGAATTTACTAACCGTAGAACAAATGTAGCGCCTCTGATGATAGGGCACAAGACAGAGGATGCTGGCAGAAAACAAAATAAGGCTTCTATCTTGCAGTGGTTGATATACAAACAGTGATGATGATGATGTTTTTATATATTCGTAGTGCAACTAAGTTTCGAAATAACTCGATAAATGACTCCTTGCATGAAAAGTGGTTCCGAGTTATTCGTAAAAAACTTTCAGTTCGTAGCACGTAAAATATTCTGAAACTTAATCTATACTTATAATAAAACTGTAACAGGTCCAATTCTGTACATTGAAGATATTTTGAAATTTTTTTTTGGAGGGCATTCTATTATCGATACTGAAGCCAAAACTTAATTTTTTTTCATTCATGTCTGTCTGTCTGTCTGTCTGTCTGTCTGTCTGTCTGTCTGTCTGTCTGTCTGTCTGTCTGTCTGTTTCTTAAACGCGCATCACGCCGAAACTACTGAAGGTATTGAAATGAAATTCGGCAAGATTTTAGGTCATATTACGAGGAAGGACATAGGATACTTTTTATCCCGGAATTCAGTCAGGTTCCCCTGGGAGAGGGGATGAAAGGAAAATTTCTTCACCGCGCATCACGCCGAAACTACTGAAGGTATTGAAATCAAATTCGGCATGATTTTAGGTCATATTACGAGGAAGGACATAGGATACTTTTTATCCCGGAATTCAGTCAGGTTCCCCTGGGAGAAGGGATGAAAGTAAAATTTCTTCAACGCGCATCACGCCGAAAGTGCTGCATGAGTTGGAATGAAACCTAGCACGATTTTATTTCATACTACAAGGAAGGACATGGAATACATTTTATCCTGGAATTCAGTAAGGTTCCCCTGGGAGAGAGGATGAAAGTAAAATTCTTTAACCGCGCATCACGACGGAACTACTCAATGAATTCGAATGAAACTCGGCATAATTTGAGTTCTACTCTTTGAGTACGAGGAAAGATACATTTATCCTGGAATTAAGTAAGGTTACCCTGGGAGAAGGGATGAAAGTAAAATTCTTCACCGCATATCACGCTGAACTGCTGAATGAGTTGGACTGAATTGGTATGATTTGAGTTCAAACTACAAGGAAGGACATGGGATACATTTTATCCGGTTCCCCTGGGAGAGGGGATGAAAGTAAGATTCCTTCACCGCGCATCGCGCCGAAACTGCGGAATGAGTTGGAATGAAACCTGGCACGATTTGAGTTCATACTACAAGGAAGGACATGGGATACATTATATCCTGGAATTCAGTAAGGTTCCCCTGGGAGAGAGGAAAAAGTATAATTATTTAACCCCGCATCACGACGGAACTACTGAATGAATTCGAATGGAAGTCGGCACGAGTTGAGTTCATACTACGGGGAAAGATACATTTTATACCGGAATTCAGTAAGGTTCCCGTGGAGGGGGATAATAGTCAAATTCCTGGGTCGCGCATCACGCCAAAAGTACAGAATGAAATCAAATGATTTTTTCTGGCATTTTATCTGGGATATCAGTAGGCACGGTCCTCTTGGGAGAGGGGATAAAAGTCAAAATGTGTTCTTAGTTGTAATTCATTAACGCGTCGCCGATTTCATGCATTCTTTTTATTAGAAACAGTGTTGCAAGATCGAATTTGCCTAAATGAGTAGAAAGTCGAGTAGAAAATCAGTTCATTGAAACAAAAAAATCAGTAGATAAAGGGTAGGTAAGTTCCTATCCATTTATTATTCCAAGACGCACCCATTAGTTAGGGTTCTACCTTAGTAGGTAGGAACCTAACTAATGAGTGCGTCAATGCCTATTTCAGGCAAAGTAAAATGTACAAATGGTCCATGCAATATTCATGAACATGATATTTGGTGGTTTAGCTGGTCCAGTTAACTGTACCACCGAAGTTTGGTTGGAGTAAGTGGTCCAATTAAACTAACTGGACCACAGAAAAATATTTTTGACTGTGGTACTCAATCAACTGTACCTACCTAATAACGAAAAAAAATTACGGTGGTCCAGTCAAATGGATCAGGAGCCCAATTCTGTAATACAATGGCTTCACTATGACAATGGAATCGTCGCAGAATCATTACGTAGAATCTTTAGATTAATAAAACTCCAGATAGTGCGTGCGAGATAAATTAATAGTTTCAAACTTGACGCGCGTCTCTACATCTGCATTCATCAAAATTTCTTTCATCTAAGGTAGAATACCAAAACGTGTCATTCCGTGACGTCTGTGACGTCCCTGTCATAGTGAAGCGATTAATTTAGCAGAATAGGGCCCCAGCTGAACGGAACCATGAGTAAGAAGTGAAACGAGTATGACACTTCTTAACACTAACGCTGGCCGAGTCGTAGCTGAAAGTATTATCGATAAAGAATGGGATTGAAGATGACAACATGCTATCCGCCGTAGACCCCACACGATTTATACACTATTTAACTAGGTACCTAAATAAAGATTCTTATATTAAAAGTGTAACAGGTCCAATTCTGCGCATCGAAGTTTTTTTGCACGGCGGCGTATCATAATATGAGAGAAACTGTGGTTAAATGTGAACTTAATTAGTCGGCAGGTATGGCAATCGCGAACGAAGTCGCGGGTACAGCTAGTCTATATATATAAAAGAAAGTCGTGTTAGTTACACCATTTATAACTCAAGAACGGCTGAACCGATTTGGCTGAAAATTGGTGCGGAGGCAGCTTAGAACCAGGAGACGGACATAGGCTATGTTTTATCCCGGAATTACCACGGGAACGGGAACTACGCAGGCGAAGCCGCGGGCAGCAGCTAGTATCTATATATATAAAAGAAAGTCGTGTTAGTTACACTATTTATAACTCAAGAACGGCTGAACCGATTTGGCTGAAAATTGGTGGGGAGGCAGCTTAGAACCAGGAGAAGGACATAGGCTATGTTTTATCCCGGAATTACCACGGAAACGGGAACTACGCAGGCGAAGCCGCGGGCAGCAGCTAGTTATCTAATAAAACCTACCTTCTTAAGAACAAACTAATACATCGGGCCAATTTGAAATAACTTCTTTGTAGTTTAGTGTCCATCTTACGCTTCTAGGTGGTACTGAAGCTCGCTAACCGTCGAAGAGTTCCGTTGGATACTATAAAACTGATCAGTTTTACAGCTCGCCTCGAACGGACGGTTAACTGTAGAATTGAATCGAGATGACGAAGCTAACAAACACTAGTTTTAAGAAACTTCGTTTTATTAGTTTTGAAACTACTCTGCAAAAGTGCTAAATTGGGTTTAGTTTAGCCAGATAACTGTTTACTGTTCATGACACAAGAGACAATATAATAATTAAATAATGCTGGACAATCCACACAGCATCATCTAGCCCCGAGCTAAGCAGAGCTTGTGTTATGGGTACTATACAACAACAGTATAAAAAGGAAATGCCCGGAATCGCGGTACTGCAAATATATAAATAAATAAATAATGCTGGACAATTCACAAAGCATTATCTAGCCCCAAGCTAAGCAGAGCTTGTGTTATGGGTACTAGATAACTGATATACATAATACAATACACTACATAGATAGATATTTTTTATTATAGATAGAAAACACCCAGACCAACGGAGCAAATTTCTGCAGATCGTACACAAATTTGTTCCGAGGCGGGATTCGAACCCGCAACCTCCTGCGTCGCAGGCGGACCTTCGCCCGCTGCGCCACGTAGGTCGTCAAAACAATTAATTACTTAGGTAATAGGGTAGCTTAGCTTAGCTTTTTAGATGTTTGCTTATAATTGTAGAGGCAGATCATTTTGGGTGGCTGCCACCCGCTCACCCATTGACCCATTCCTGACGAAGCCACCGCGACGAGCAAGTTGGTACAAATATAACGTTCAAATAAGTATTCCACTTAAAGACTCAAAGTCTCACTGACCCATTGCATAATTGATCGAGTGTGGCAAGCGTACCTATTACGTTTGTGTATTCTTTTATCTCTTTCCTCAAACCATTTCTTATTCACAACAGTTTTTTGAAGAACAACTCTATTAGGTATTCGATTTCACCCACTTTGGTGTCGCTTATAATGCCAATACGAAAACGGATCAGTTCTAAACGTAGCTTCAACCTTACTGCTTGGATGATACGTTCGAATTTCCTACAGTTTTCCTAGATAATGGAGAAACCGTATCAAAAACAAACACTCGGGTAAAGTGACAAAACACGTGAATGTTCGTAACTAATTCAATCTCCCCCACCTCCCTCTCCTTCTCCCGTGTTGTGTCAAATACCCACCGGCGGCAGTCAGATCGAACAACAATGGAAACAGCGGCATGGCTACTCATGTGGAAAATTGCCATGATGACTGTTATCAAAAGTCACTGAAAATACTTACTTGCCAGGACATCATCCATCAGAGCGAACACAGCAACCCTTCTTTTCGATACAAATATTTTCAAAAACTAGATACTTCCAGAAACTATCGAGCCGTTTTTGAAAATAGTCCAAGAGGAATGTATCTGCGGGTACAACGTCATAGATATATTACAATAAACAAACATTATCCTGTCGAAAGGTCTTCGTTAGAGCCTGCCTCGAGGCGAGGTGCCGCGGGCTGCGGCCGACCGCTGGCCACGCAGCATTGTGACGCACGCACTCGCGCGACCAACCCTGACTCCAGGATGCAAGGGCGAACTTTTATCAAATTTATTATTTAAATTGAAAAAGTTAAAGAATCAACGCAAAATAAGAAATGCAAGGAATGTTAACTTTTTCTATTTGTGTTTCATTTTACAAATAACTGCAACTTTGTTAAAGCATTTTCAGTGCAAACAAAGAAAACAGTGTTGGTAATGGATCAGCGTATTCTGGCATGCAGTGTGTGAAGCACAGCGGCGATGTATCCCGGGAATCGCTGCAGAAGCATGTTAAGAGAAACATCATTGGTTGGTCAATGAGTCTCTCGTTGGAAGCGGTCCAGATGGGGCGGGGCGCGACTGCTGGCGACCGGCCGCTCCTGCCAGCGTTACTTACTAGCCCGGACTGGTTTATGAAAATGCTGGGATGTATGAGTTCAGATTTCAGCTTGTTTATGAGGCCACTTGCAGAGACGAAATTTTAACCAAAGTTTGTTTTTAGTTTTTTGTACTCAGACCGCAGAGAGTGCCATAAATTGGTTAATGGCTGAAGTCGGATGTGTGTGGATGATGATGGTTTAACGTTCTGAAGCGAGGATAAAACAACTATAAAATCCAGTTGCCTCATATACGATTGTAATAAAACATTTCAATTTTAATACAAAGTTTCGCCATATTTTCAGCAGTTTGAGATGTGATCCTAATTATGAGGCCTTTGCATTGATATAAGAATTGTTCAGGTATCTATAACTGAGTGTACTTCCCACAATAACACTTATTTAACTACGTATACGGAAAAGGTGAAAAGAAGGTGTCACCGTGATGATACTATAATAAGTACCTGCTTAAAATATAACTCAGAGTATCTACCTAGATCGCTGTATCTGGCACTGCGCCCCCTCGTGCGGATCGATAGGGTCGCGGCACTCCAGCGCTGAATTATCGGCTCTCCTACACGGCACTGGCAGGAGACTTTCACGTTTAAGTGTTATAACTCGCTCGATCGGCTATTTACGGCGCCTGCCGGGGGCACCTCGGCCAGGGCGGAGCTGAGAGGAACACGCAGGTGTATCTACTGAACTAGAGAGGAAACTGAAAGAAGAAAACCACAGCGGGAATGTGGTAGTGGCAGTGTTCTTAAATCGGTAGGACCTTTGTAAGTTGAGCAGGATACAGATGCCAATGTTAACCTATTCACTTTTGTTTAGATATTGGACATTGAAGGAATTTACTTATTCGCTCTTTATCGAGCTCTTCACTAATTACTCCAGATATTGCCGTGATTGGAATTACGTTTCCTCGAATAATTTGCTTTCGCACCGCTCACAGGGAACTTCGCAAGTTTTAATTGAAAACGATGTCAAACAGGAAATCTTGGGATGCGAATTAAGACTTCATTCGCAACACGCGGGGTAATATCTAAAAACAAACATGAAGCACTTGCGGTGTTAAGGCGAGGATCAACTGCGGAGCTCACATGCTACGCATCGTACAGCACAGCTCTTTGACGACCTCGGTGGCGCAACTGGTGAAGGTCCTGCGACGCAGCAGATTGTGGGTTTGTTTCCCGCTTCGAGACAAAAAAAAATGATTTGTATATATTTCGAGGGTTCTGGGTGCTTACTATGATGTAAACATAAATAAATAATATAAAAATCTATCTACATTTGTAGGATTAAAAGTAAATCAGCTAGTATCTGCCCATAACACAAGCGCTGTTAATTTGGGGCTAGTTATGATGTGTGAATGTCCAGCACTATTATTATTATACTACCTCTATAATTTTTTGTTAATTTGTCTTGACACTATCAAACGAAGTGCATTTGTCGCCGTTGAGTGTAAGTATTATAAGAGGTAGTTGTAACATTCAAAGTCATAAACTCTTTGTATCCCTCGCGTAGAAATAAACATAAAAGCAGCATAGTCAACTTATCATTACATCTGTTATAATATTTTACGAAACGATGATCACTGCTAGCGTCATGGATCTTAATCCTCAGGGGAGGTAGGTGACACCGCGCATCTCTTTTTAGAGGGGCTCATTCACTAGTGCCAAAGAAATATCTAAACAAATCCGCTCGGGGCTTCTAAAATGTAGCACGTCGTTTGCGTGCGTCTCTATAGATTGATGCCTTTACTCGCGTGTTTGTGTTTGCCGATCGGTACATCTTGGCTGGAGTGCCTCTCGAAACTTCACCTGCTTGGTATCAAACCTTTTCACGTCCCCTTGTTTTGTTTCATTTGTTCCAGCGCGAGTGGAAGTTGCTGTTTTTATTCGCAAGGTTCTTTGTTTCCTGTTTATACTTAGAGCCGATCGATACAACAAGGGACTGAAGTAGGTAAGGATCTTACAAAGTTATTTTCATATTCTGTTAAAAATATTTTTACAGAACTCGTGCAATCGCTTTAGAACTTGCGAAACGTTTTACTTACGAAGACAATTTTTCGTTCCATGCTACAAATATGAATAAAGAAAACGTGTATTTTATTCCACTCTCTGTTAGCAAGCAATTAAGGAATTCAAAACAAACTTTTTTAATTTATTCTCTGGTTCGGTCCCGTCCGTATCATCTGAATACAACAATAAATAAATGTATTCGTATTTTCCATCCAGTTTACATCATTTTACATTTTCACCTTTAAGGTATGCTGTTTTTATATATTATCTCTCAGCGACTAGTTCACCTATTTCCGACATTTATTTACGTCATCACTCCAAAAAACACTTGAGCTCTCTAATAACATAATCTGCGTCCGCACCGCGAACTTCCGTACAATTTATATGTAAAAGTTGGTAAAAGAGCTTTTATCGCTGGCAACATTATCCTATTATTTTCCGACAATGTTATAATTCAATTTTGCTGAGTTGGCGCCCCCGCCGGACGCCGCCGTCTTACAGCGCGGGAAAATAATATGTGAATGGAAAATCATGATTCGATAGTGCGCTCAGAAATACTGCATTAGAACGTAAATTATTTAACATGTTCTTGAAGTTACAGCTCTCTCTTAGATTCAAGGCGTTACGTCTTCAATGTTATTTGATACCAATAGCATGTGAGGCCCATGAGAGCGAGTCACCTCGGTGGTGTACGGCGGGAGGAAGTGAAAAAAAACAAGGCAGTTTTTCAGAAAAATAAATTCACACCGGAGACATAAAATGCCTAAGATAATGTTATTAATCTCGAGTGTTTTTTTGTAGACTTTCTTGAATTAGTGACTGTTTTATACGAAAAACATAACTTGCCTCTTCTGTCATCCATTCTTTTCAGGTTATTTGATATACGTGATGAATTTAGGAACCCTTTCATTGCATACCTGGGTATATATTTACCCGTTATTTTAATTGTGGAACATTCCTTTTATGTTTGACATCTTTTAAACCGTTAATATCGTGGTCAAGAATTAAATAGTAATGTACCTACCTATACCATTTGTCCTAGGTACCTATCATCTAGATTAGAGATATGTATTTATATCTCAGTCAGAACATAATGTTTCAAGTACTGCAAGAGATTTATTTTTTTGTTTTGCTTTTCGGTCGCTACCAAAACTGCCAGTACTTTTAGCGTTCCGTACCTCTGTAACACTTTCGTAAAACTTACTTCTAAAAATAATCTTTAGAAAATACGATAAACCTATATTTTAAATTTGCCGCGCATTCTAATTTTAAAACTCCTGCGCTCTCACGCCTAACGTCACTGACAGCTTCACTGACAGCTTTGAGTGAAGCGAGCGACCATTGACAATCGAGAAAAATGAATCAGCTTTTTTGATTTGTCACTGGCTGGACGAACTTGCTAAATCGCTACGACGACTGTTCGTAAAAGTTTTATTTAAATTTTACTTTAAACAACTAGACACAGCTGACTTCTCGCTAAGTATTGTGTTCTAATCTCCCGAAACTTGTGAAACCCCAATTGGGTAAGTGTTGTGCTTTTTATACGAGTTAGAAAATAAGTCGGTGCAACGGCTCATGGTTTTTCATTTCATATTATTTTCTTGTATTTATTCTTGTAGTCCTAAGTAATCACTTCATTATTCACTCATTGTCATACGTAGCCGCTTTGCAAACTCGCAATCAATTCTGCGTTCGAAAAGTGTATTTTCATTCTGTCTGCTTTGTTCAAAATTGCACCATCATTCCTTGTACATAATTCTTACTGCACTTCTCACTGCTTATTTTAGTCTTATAATCCACTTGTTTGACTGCCTCATCACTGATTACTATTATTTGCTAGTTGCCATTGCGTTCACCACGAGCTTGGGATGTCGCAGTCAAACTTTGAAAGTGGACATTTCTTTATGATCTGGAAATGAATTCCAGGGTTCACCTTACGGGCAGACATAATTGAAAAGATCCCACTGAAGACTCGACGCACATCATCATCATCATCTGCCGAGCTCCAAACGCGAGTCTGCGCCCATCTTGTGCGAGTCGGCGCCCATCTTGCGTCAGTCGGCGCCCACTTAGTTCACTGCACCGGACCGACTCCCGCTCTTGCTAAGGCCAGTGGTACACTTTAGTTTCACAACGCGATTCGGATACGGCTACTCTAAACTAGACTCACGACCTGAAGATTTGTATTCTTGTAGACTAATTAAATATTGTAAATTGTTCTTCTTGTTTTCTTCATTCCTATCGTTAGACTAGGAAACACAGGTAGAACTGTTTCATTGGCGCCCAATAGGTAGAAGTCGTATCCGTATTACGTTGAGTAGCTTATCGCATTTAGTAGTTTTTCTTTGGTGTTGGCTTAATTCTTTTTCACCTAGTTTTAAGTTTGATTTTATGCTAAAGCTTATATGTGAGTACATTTAAATTAATTGTGGTGTTTTTTAACTATTTATAGACTCCGTTGTATTCTGTTTTTCTTACTGTATAATTTAGTTATCGATACCACATATAAGCTAATTGTTTCTGAACTTGTATATAACATTAGTTTAAGCTTTCAATTACTGTCACAACACTTACTCAATATGGCGTACATCATTAAGTTCCTCTCACTTCAAAAGTCAGAACTAGAATACGAGGTTGAGCTTCGCGGTGGTACTAAGGGTTCTGTACAAGAGCTGCGCAAACTGATTATTAAACTTGCTCCGAACTTACCGTCTGAGGATATTTTAGAATCACACCTCGATCCAGAACAGGATCTGATAGGGCTAAACGAAAGCTTAACCAAGGCTCAGAGCAATTTGGCTTCCCTTAAACTAAAATTCGACAAAAATCTTTTTTCTAGGACAGAAACCTTGTTACACCACATATATCATAGGGCGAACAGGTTAAGTAGTACCGAATCAATAGGAAGTGACTATCAAAAATGTTTCTCAACGTTTGAATATTTATATAAAGAGTTATCAGCACTAAGACCCCGAACTCCACAAACTGCTCTCGAAACTACTTCGTCTTCCACGTCGACATCCGGTGCCGCTTCGGAGTCGAATGTACCTACTGTTGCTGTCAGTTGTGAGCGTAACGTGTCAGCTGAGATTGGGAAATTAAAGTATTCTGGAAAAACTTGCGTGCGATCCTTCATACAAAGAGTTGAGGAATTCGTTCAATCTAGAAGCATTTCTTACGAGAAAATTTTGTCCTTGGCATTCGAGATTTTCACTGATGACGCCTTACACTGGTATCGTTGTAACAGGGGTAGGATACAAAATTGGTATGAACTTTGCGAGCTACTGAAGGAGGATTTTAGCAGTAGTGATTACGACTACCGTCTTGCTGCAGAAATCAGATCACGCACTCAGGGAGAAACGGAAAGTATATCCATATACCTATCTATCATGCACGGTATGTTCTCTCGCCTTAGTAGGGACCTATCGGAAAACGAGAAACTGGATATCTTACTTCATAATATCCGACCCTGTTATGTCAGCACCTTGTTAGCTTCCCCGGAAATTAAAACTATCGACTCACTTAAATCAATTTGTCGTAGTTACGAGAATATTCAGGCGCGTTTTGCTCAATTTCGCGAACCGCCGAAAGCCTCGGCGAGTACCATAGCTCCCGAGTTTGCCTACAAGGGTTGCGATAGTAGCTCTAACTCCTGCGGCGATAAAAAAGTAGGTGTCTCCACTCTACAGAAGGACGATGGTGAAATGGTCGCAGCCTTGACATCGAAAACGGCTAGATTCTGTCCGCGATGCAGAACCAATGACCACTCCTTAAGATACTGTAAGGCAGAGCGGTTCCTTATCTGTTTTAAATGTGGAAAGAAAGGTGTCCGTCGATCAGAATGTCCCGACTGTAAGAAAACGGTCTCTAAAGACACTCCAAAAAACTAGTTAATCAGGATTGTAAGGATAGTGTGTATCATCATAAACATTTTGATATTGATGAGTGGAAGAAATGGTTAGGCTTCATTTCTTCATTCTTCACTTATAACGCTGTCTCATCAATCCGCGATGACAATCCTAAAATTGACAAGTCTCGACCTTATGTCGCCGTGAACATAGGTACTAAACCTTTTATCGGTCTTCTTGATTCCGGCTCCTCTTCTACTATTTTAGGGAACGGAAGTCATCAATGCTTACCTAGGGAGAGCGCTAAATTGTTAGATTGCGAGAAGGTTCACTTTGTTAGTGCTGGTGGTAACAAGCTTGAGGCCATTGGGGTTCTAGAACTTCCCATTAACTTTCAAAACCAAACCAATACACTTAAGGTATTTGTAGTTCCCGGCATAAAACACTCTCTCATTTTGGGAATGGATTTTTGGAGAACGTTTGGTTTGTTTCCTAAATATCTGGACCACATAGCTTATTACAAAGACTCAGACGAAATCTTCACTGCGGATTTTGTCATACAACAAAATCGTAATATTCACTCATATGATAACTTGCCGGACGAGCAAAGATCAACGGCGGATCAAATGATACTACGATTTCGGGATATCTCGTACGAAGAACGTGGACTTGGTCGTACTAGCTTGACCACACACGTTATTGACACTGGTGACGCTACTCCTATTCGTCAACGGTACTATAGAATGTCCCCAGAAAAACAACGTATTCTGGTGGAACAGTTAGATGAAATGCTTAAAGAGGATGTTGTGGAACCATGTGAAAGTCCTTGGTCGTCACCGGTCCTTTTGACACCTAAAAAGAATGGTGAATTGAGGTTTTGCTTGGACAGCCGGAAACTCAACTCCGTAACCAAAAAAGACGCGTACAGCCTACCATATATTTCCGAAATCCTTGATAACCTTCGTGATGCTAGATACCTTTCAAGCGTTGACCTATCCAAAAGCTTCTGGCAGATCCTCATTCGGGAGGAAGATAGGCAAAAGACGGCGTTTTATATACCATCTCGAGGTACCTTCCAGTTTAAATCAATGCCTTTCGGCTTAACTAATGCTCCAGCCACTCAGCAAAGGTTGGTGGATGCTTTATTTTATGGTCCTGAATTCGAGCACAAGGTTTTCGTCTTTGTTGATGATATTATCATCGTTTCCAATAGCTTTGAACAACACATCTCACTGCTTAATCGTGTCTTTGATAAGCTAAAGTTGGCTAATTTGACGATTAACTTCAAAAAGAGTCAATTTTTCAGGAGCCAGTTAAAATATTTGGGATATGTCGTAGACTCGAACGGTTTGCAAGCAGACCCAGATAAGGTAAAATCAATTGTAGACTATCCCGCACCCACTAACCGAAAAGAGGTCCGACGTTTCCTTGGAACTGCGTCTTGGTACCGTAGGTTTATACCTAACTTCAGTGCTTTGGCTTCTCCCTTGAATAAGCTAACGTCTCAGAAAAAGAATTCTCCTCCATTTGCATGGTCTACGGACGCTGACGACTCCTTTCATAAACTTAAGTCCCATCTTGTATCCGCACCTATTCTATCGTGTCCTGACTACCTTAAGCCCTTCGAAGTACATACTGATGCGAGTGACTACGGCATTGGAGCTGTACTCACTCAAAATCTAGATGGTCAGGAAAAGGTTATAGCTTACATGAGCAAGTCACTCACACAGCAGGAACGGAACTACAGTGCCACAGAACGCGAAGCCTTAGCCGTTTTACTAGCATTAGAGCACTGGCGATGCTATCTCGAGAATGGTATGACGTTCACTGTCTTTACGGATCATTCTTCACTTAAATGGTTCCTTAATCTTAATAACCCGACAGGTAGACTAGCAAGGTGGGGAGTTCGCCTTTCTGCTTTCAAGTTTGAGATTAAGCATAGGAAGGGCGCCGAGAACGTGGTTCCTGACAGTTTATCTCGCGCTGTACCGGTTATAGCTATTGACTCTGCTCCCCTGATACCTCAAACTACTGATGCTTGGTATAAGAAACTATTTAAAGGTTGCCAAGAGTCCCCTACATCGTTCTTAAATTATCGTGTGGAAAATAATAGCTTGTTCAGGTACTGTAAATCTTTAAATCCTCTGACTAGGGAATTTGAATGGAAGGAGATAATTCCGTCAGAAAAACGTCAAGAAATAATTTCACAAAATCACTCGGAACCGACTTCTGGGCATTTTGGAATTTTTAAAACATATAAACGCCTCAGTCTAAAATATTTTTGGCCAAAAATGCACCAGGACGTAGCTAATTTTGTCACTAGCTGTGATGTATGCCTGTCTCACAAGCATCCTACCCATGCTACGCTCGGTAAAATGGGTCGCCCTAAAGACTGTAGCCGCCCATTTCAAATGCTCAGTATGGATTTAGTTGGTCCTTTACCTATCACTAGAAAGCAGAACACCTTCTTACTTGTCGTTACTTGCTGCTTCTCGAAGTACTGTTTGCTGTTCCCAATAAGACGAGCAACTGCTGAGATAATCATACGTATCCTGGAAGAACAGGTCTTCTTAGTCCACGGCATTCCTAGCACTATTCTGATGGATAACGGTAAACAGTTTACTAGCAATGGCATGAAAGCTCTGCTAACTAACTATAAAATCCCGAATGTCTGCTTTACCCCGTTGTACACTCCGCAGGTGAATACTGTAGAACGGTACAACAAAACCATAATGACCGCTGCACAGTGTATTATGGAGACCATTTTTCGGACATCGGCTTTTTTTGGCAAAAACCGATAGATCTAATGATTTCCAACATTGGAGTAGAACTCCCGATTGCCAAATCTGTTTAATAAAGGAGAAATATTTTTTTGAAATTTGCATTATTTTTACCGGACATAATTTAAAAAAAAATCCTGTGCCTAAATTATAAATTCTTTAATAAAATAATAATAACAGTTCAATAGCCTATCTTATGTTTCACGTTTGAGAATGGTCACGAACCTTGTGACTATCTTAAAATACAAAATATTAATATTTTTCGGTTTTTTGATTTTATTTTTTTTCTCCGTCATTCCACACTATTGGGAAAAGTTATTTATAAGGAAATAAAGATCTATGTTTTCTGTACCTTTCACAAAAAAATCATATCCCAATCACGTGGAGTAATGAAGTTAGGGCCAGTTATATTAATAACCGGACTTTTGTCTAGTAGGGTTGTCACTAATTCGAATGATATATATGATAATATCTAGTATCCGGATTTATTTAGAAATGGAAAATAGTGTTTTATAAAATCGTAACGGATGGACAGATTTCGATTAATTAAAATTATATTGATGAGAAAGCTTATTATAACACAATAGTGTTGGTTTCGAGTTAATTTGTCGACCTCAAAACAAACCTCAGTGAAGGCTTTTTTTCCCTTTATTTTCATTTTATGAGGACGAAACGTACCCCCTGTTATTTTCAATCGTCATTTAGTTTGTTTCATCGTGCTAGATCGTTTAGTTTAAGAGTTACTGGCTCTTTACAGTATGTAATTTAAATGAACATTTTCGAAGATATCACAGCTTTCAAATGCAGCAGAACCGGCCGGGGGGCCGATTCTGTAGTATATTTAGTATCAGCATTGCACCCGTGCGAAGCCGGGGCGGGTGGCTAGTCATATTATAAAACTTTAAAATCCACCATGGTTTTTAACACTAAAGTCATTTACAACGGGATATTTACCATGATTTGAGCTTTGAGCTTTCCAATATTTCGGCGCAGTTACATGCGCCATGTTATATTTTAAGTAACGTTACACAAGATATGGATACATGGCAATGAAATTATTAGATCAACAACGCTGCCTATTGGTATGCTCTCGGAGCAAGCATCAGAATCGAGAAATAAATATTGGAGAAGTGATCGAGAGCACCATTCCCGAAAAATTGATCGTATAAAAACCATGACTGATCTATTTCACAGGGCTCTGGAATCATCGGATCCTTTAATATCAAATGCACGAATTTGTACACGAAAGAAAAAACAACAAAGAATACCACTACCTGAAGCTGCTAGAACAATAATAAAACCTATGGCCAATCCAGACTCACTTGAAGGAGTTAGTAATATCGACGAAACACAAAACTTTGATTTAGACGAAAGTGTGGTACTCCGCAATGAGGAAAATTTCTAAAGTTCAGACTAGCTAAGTTTCGGATTTACAATTTCAAAAAACCGGATATCACAGTACCTCAAAAAGTGACAACCCTAATAGACGCGAATAACTGGCCCTAACTTCATTACTCCACATAATTGGGATATAATTTTTTTACGAAAGGTACAGAAAACAAAGATCTATATTTCCATGTCAATAACTTTTCCCAATAGTGCAGAGTGACGGAGAAAAAAAATAAAAACGAAAAACACAAAAATATTAATATTTCGTGTTCCAAGATAGTCACAAGGTACATAACAGCTCTAAAACGTGAAACGTAAGATAGGCTTTTGAATTGTTTTGGTTATTTTATTAAAGTATTAATACTTTAGGCGCAGGATTTTTTTAAAAATTATATCCGGAAAAAAAAGTGCAAATTTCAAAAAATTATTTCTCCCTAATTAGACTCTTTTAGCAATCGGGGATTCTACTCTAACGTTTGAAATCATTAGAACTATCATTTTTTACAAAAAAAAGCCGATGTCCGAAAAATGGTCTCCATAATACACTGTGCGCTGTCTCAACCTTTGTTGAAAGTGATCACCGTACTTGGGATATTAACATACCCAAGATACAATTTGCCCTAAATAGCGCCGTAAATGAAGTAACCGGTTTCACACCTTCGTTTCTTGTTTTCGGGCGGGAATTAGTGAGCTGCGGATCACACTATGTCGACCCTGACTTAGAGGGTAGTATTATATTCACACCGCGTGACAGTTATGCTGAAAACTTAGGTCATCTTCATAAAATATTTGATAAAGTGCAATTGTCACTATTAAAAGCTCATTCAAGAAATACTTCGCACTATAATTTAAGGCGTAAAAACGTTGAGTTTAGCATAGGCGACATCGTATGGAAACGCACCTTCTACCTCAGTGACAAGGACAAGAGATTCTGTAAGAAATTAGCTCCAAAATTCATAAAATGTCGCATTGTAGCAAAAAAATCTAAGCTCGTTTATGAACTGGAAGATATGGCAGGTCAAAACTTAGGAACCTGGCATGTCAAAGATTTCAAGCTGACGTGATTATTTCTATCGGATTTTCCTTAGGAAAAATCCAAACCTAAAAAGGGGGGTATGTAACACTTTCGTAAAACTTACTTCTAAAAATAATCTTTAGAAAATACGATAAACCTATATTTTAAATTTGCCGCGCATTCTAATTTTAAAACTCCTGCGCTCTCACGCCTAACGTCACTGACAGCTTCACTGACAGCTTTGAGTGAAGCGAGCGACCATTGACAATCGAGAAAAATGAATCAGCTTTTTTGATTTGTCACTGGCTGGACGAACTTGCTAAATCGCTACGACGACTGTTCGTAAAAGTTTTATTTAAATTTTACTTTAAACAACTAGACACAGCTGACTTCTCGCTAAGTATTGTGTTCTAATCTCCCGAAACTTGTGAAACCCCAATTGGGTAAGTGTTGTGCTTTTTATACGAGTTAGAAAATAAGTCGGTGCAACGGCTCATGGTTTTTCATTTCATATTATTTTCTTGTATTTATTCTTGTAGTCCTAAGTAATCACTTCATTATTCACTCATTGTCATACGTAGCCGCTTTGCAAACTCGCAATCAATTCTGCGTTCGAAAAGTGTATTTTCATTCTGTCTGCTTTGTTCAAAATTGCACCATCATTCCTTGTACATAATTCTTACTGCACTTCTCACTGCTTATTTTAGTCTTATAATCCACTTGTTTGACTGCCTCATCACTGATTACTATTATTTGCTAGTTGCCATTGCGTTCACCACGAGCTTGGGATGTCGCAGTCAAACTTTGAAAGTGGACATTTCTTTATGATCTGGAAATGAATTCCAGGGTTCACCTTACGGGCAGACATAATTGAAAAGATCCCACTGAAGACTCGACGCACATCATCATCATCATCTGCCGAGCTCCAAACGCGAGTCTGCGCCCATCTTGTGCGAGTCGGCGCCCATCTTGCGTCAGTCGGCGCCCACTTAGTTCACTGCACCGGACTGACTCCCGCTCTTGCTAAGGCCAGTGGTACACTTTAGTTTCACAACGCGATTCGGATACGGCTACTCTAAACTAGACTCACGACCTGAAGATTTGTATTCTTGTAGACTAATTAAATATTGTAAATTGTTCTTCTTGTTTTCTTCATTCCTATCGTTAGACTAGGAAACACAGGTAGAACTGTTTCACCTCAAAAGAAAAAATGGAAGCCTTCTAGGATGACTTTGTTGTCCGTCTGTCTGTCTGTCCATCTGTCAACTTCTGAGACAACGCAATCAAAAGTTACAGCCTTTTATGTCCGAATATTTTGAAATTTCCAGGGGAATCACATGCATACCAAATCTATACGGTACTTCCTGTAAAACTATATTCATGAAATTTGGCAAGAAGCAAGTTCTCATAGCACAAATACACAAATAAAGGGAAAAATCTGAAAATAGTAAATAGATAGATAGATAGATAGATAAAAAATTTATTTGGTACTACAGACACACATACAATTAACAAATATATACAAATTTTAAACACAAGTTCAAATATACAAATTTTAAACAAAAGTACAGTATGTTAAATTCTACAAACGAGCACTTTAAAAATTATGTAAGTATTTAGGATTAACATAATTTGAGGCAAGTTTGTGTGTGCTGCAGCACGGCAAATAGGCCATGGCTCAGTGAAAATTTTTTGCTTAAATGCAAAAACACTGATTTTCAGCCAAAACCTGATCGAGAGCGAGTAGAACGAGTACAAACGGACAATGTGTGCTATTAATTAATGGTGTAAATTATTGTGGTTGTGTAGCAATAGCAAAAATTTTTGTGTTTGTGTAGCAAAATATTCATGATTTTTTAAAGATTACAGAAATAATATAGATAAATGGAACAAGAAAATAGTGCAAAAAATAATAATGAATAAAATGAACTGACGACAGCTCTATTTTTGGCATACGAAGTGCTTGGGAATACCTTCTATTTGCTTTTGCAATAAAAACTTTTTAAACTTTAATTTAAATGTGTACTTAGTGTTAACATTGCGAATAGGGGGAGGAATATTGTTCCAGCACTTCGTTGCCGAATACCTGAAACTTCCCCTGAAAGCTGCAGTCTTGTGATTGTGATAGGAAAGTGCAGATCTTACCGACCGTAACCTTTTATCAGACACGAAGTAAAGTTTTGAGTGCAGATACTCAGGCTTTTTAAACTTAATAACGTCAAATACCAGTCCGCCCAGGTGCAGTAGTCTTCGTGATTCCATATTCAAAAAGGACATTTTATTCAGGTACGGTGTTATGTGACTACGAGGCGGAATATTGAAACAAAAGCGACAACAAGCATTCTGCACTCTTTGTATGTTGCGCTCGGTTCTCGCAAGTAAACGAGGACCAAAAACAATATCCCCATAATTTAGCTTAGACATGATGAGCGATTCACAAAGGACGATACGGGATTCTTCGGTTAATTCATTCCTAATTTTGTAAAGTATCTTTAGGCGGTAAAAACAAGTTTTTACCAAATTAAGAACATGGGACTCAAATCTGAGGTGACTGTCCATGGTAATCCCGAGATTCCTAGCCTCTTCTACTCTGCCTACTTTAGAGTCGCAGATCGTTACGTCAGGGTCGCCAGTTAGCTTATCAATTTGATTTTTGGTACCCAAAACCATATACTGTGACTTTGTTGGGTTTAACACAAGCGCATTGCGCGAAGACCAGTCTGCAATGGCGTTCAAATCTTTGTTCAAGCGTTTAACGGCTTGAGCTAATTTGTCGGGTGTCTCTGATACGTAAATCTGCACGTCATCTGCATAGCAGTGGTATTTAGAGTAAGAGATAACCTTTGACAAATCTGCACAATAAATAATAAACAGAAGAGGTCCCAGTATAGAGCCTTGTGGGACACCACGAACAATAGGCATCGGTTGTGATAATAAAGTCGAACCATCATTTTTTGTCAGTTTTACAGTCTGTAAACGAGAGCTAAGATAGCTATTGAACCACATAATAGATAATTGACTTAAACCATAGTAAGAAAGTTTGGCGAGAAGGAGTGGTATGTTGAGGCAGTCAAATGCACGTGAATAATCAAGCAGGGTTAGTAACGTGCAGCACCCTCTATCCTGCTCCGTCAGAACATTATCTGTGACATCCAGAAGGGAAGTCACAGTTCCACGACCTTTACGAAATCCAGACTGCAGAGAAGGCAAAATATTATTTGATTCCACATACCTAGTAAGTTGGTCACTGATAACCTTCTCAAGCAGCTTCGACAGGAATGGCAGAATACTTATTGGCCGAAGATCTTTAATCTCAACCGGGGTGTTAATTTTCGGTATAGGTGTAACGATAGAAGTTTTCCATTTACTTGGAACCGTACCTGTTGTAATGGATTTATTTATGATTGCTGTAATGGCGTCCAAGGTACAAGGAAGCGAGAACATAATCATTTCTCTACTAATACCATCATCACCAAGAGCGTAGAATAAGAAATAGAGAAATAGAAAGTTTTATCACAAAAAAATTCGTGCTATGGACCAAAACCTATAGGGTATTACTACCCGTTGACCTAGAATCATAAAATTTGGTAAGAAGCAAAGTCTTACAGCACAAATAAAGGGAAAAATCCGAAAGCCGTAAATGTGTAGTTTATTTACAAAAAAAATATTTTAGACTCCGGACCAAAACCTATAGGGTACGTCCCATTGACCTAAAATCATGATATTTGGCAAGCAACAAGGTCTTACAATTATACAGAACCCTTAGTGCGCGAGTCGAATCGCATTTGACATTTTATTTTACACTACCCTCGTATACCGTTCGCATACCGCAGGAGGTGAATAGCACTCGTTCCAGGGGTATACCCACGGCCCTAAAATCACACTAATATTATAAATTCGAAAGTTTGGATGGACAGATCCATCCATTCAGGATGGATGTTTGTTACCTCTTCACGCCAAAACTACTGAACGGATCTGGCTGAAATTTTGCATACAGGTATGTCTAATCCTGGAATCAAACATAGGCTACTTTTTATCCCATAAATCAGTTCCCATGGGATAGAAATAACCTTAAAACGTGTCCATAGAAACAACGCGTGTGATAGAAGGGGTAAATTATAGTTAAAGATAGATATATAATAGGGGGCGGTTTTGTGAATAAAACAACGTCCTCTCACATAGTGGTCCAGTACCCAACTGCTGGTTCCCTTTATTATCCAAAGGTCCTAACTCAATTTGTTTACAAAACTATGCTTAAGTATCGATATGTATGGTATGTATAGTACATTGACCGTGTCGTGGCTATCACGGCCTTCCTGCCCAGGCTTCGCTCTCGAAGCTTTGTCTCACTGTACCTGGAATTAGAAAAATAAGTTTAAGGTAAACTTATTCATAATGCCACCCTTACGAGTGACTTATGCGATCCATGCACACTCCTTATAAAAGAGCTGCTTACGCAATTATATTTTATTTATTTGGCGATCCATGCACACTCTATTGGGAGTTGCTTACGCAATTATATTTTTATTTAGTCTGCGATCTATGCACACTCTATTAGGAGTTGCTTTTATTTTCATTTATTCGGCGATCCATGCAGACTCTATTGGGAGTTGCTTACGCCAATTTGATTTTTATTTAGTCTGTGATCTATGCACACTCTATTAGGAGTTGCTTTTATTTTCATTTATTCGGCGATCCATGCAGGCTCTATTGGGAGTTGCTTACGCCAATTTGATTTTTATTTAGTCTGTGATCTATGCACACTCTATTAGGAGTTGCTTTTATTTTCATTTATTCGGCGATCCATGCAGACTCTATTGGGAGTTGCTTACGCCAATTTGATTTTCATGCCGTATTATTAGATACGACAACAATGTAGTTGAGTTTTTTTTAATATTTTTTTTTTTTATTGGAGTTGGCTATCACTTGGCCGTATTCTGTCCTTTGGAACTATTTGTGTTGTTTTCTTTTGTACGTTTCTTTTGTACCTGTCATTTGGTAAACATTTTTCAATAGTATATGGTCCATTATACCGTGGTTCTAATTTGTTCAACCGTGTTCTTTGTTGTTGAACATAAACAATGTCGCCTTCTTTTAATTTAATATTATTTCTACGCATTCTATCGAATCGTTGTTTGGTTTTTAGAGCATTGTTTCTGAGTCGTTCTTTTGCAGTTATTTTTAGCTGTCGGACATCAACATCTGATTCAAGTTCTGGCTTTGCATAGTGGTATTTAAGGTGAGTTGTATTTTCCAAAGAACGCTCGACCATTCTGATCCTCGACTTACTTCACAGGCTAACAAATTCAACACTGTGGCGACATATCTTTCAGCCTGTCCGTTCGCTCGAATCGCGCCAGTCGCTATGTAATGTACATATATCAATATCCATTCTCCTCAGTAGCGCTTTTGTTTCATTACTCGAAAAATTGGTTGCTTTGTCAGTTATTAATCGTTTTGTTGTGCCAAACAAACAACAAGCTGTGAACTTCTTAGGTTTTCCATAGGCAATAATACGGGTTTTTGTTATCATTTTCAAAAACTTGTAATAAGATTCCATTTTTCATAGAATATTCTAGCTAAGCTATCTGGATTTTCTTGAATTCTCCTTATTATTTCGATCACTTCAGGATCTTTTTTTTTTGTGTAGCTTCGAGCCATGTTATTTGGTCATTTATTTGTACCTCTTCCACAACTTGGTTTTGTGGTGGATTTCTGCTCAGGAAATCGACGTGTTTTATGCTACTACCTTTTCTGTATTCAATGTCAAAATTAAAATTTTGTATGTATGCCCACCATCTGGCCACTCTAGGCAATAAATCCCGTTTTTTTTGATGTCGCCTTCACGGCGTTGCAGTCAGTGATTAGTTTAAACTTTAAGCCAGGAAGATAAACTCTGAAGTATTTCAAGGCGTTCACGATCGCAAGGGTTTCCAATTCATAGCTATGATATTTAAATTCTTCAGGTGAAGCTTTCTTGCTGTAGTATGACACAACTCGGAGTTCTTTGTCATGTCTTTGAAACAAAATAGCGCCAAATCCTTAGCTGCTTGCATCTGTGTGTAATTCGGTTTCCCTTTCAGGATCAAACACAACTAATAGGGGTTGGTTCGCCAGTTTTTCAATCAAGTATTTTCGAGACTTTTCACAGTCTTCCGACCAACAAAAGTTTGTCTCTTTGCGCAGAAAGGTCTGTCATGCATGCAGTTTTTGTTGCGAATTCAGGAATGTATTTGCGAAAGTATCCTGCAAGACCCATCAGTTGCCGAACCTGTTTTATATTTTTAGGAATAGGGGCATGTATCAAGGCTTCTACTTTAGCATTTCCCGGGCGGATGCCATCTTTGGACACAACCCGCCCTAAATACTCGATTTCTGTTTGCAGAAACTTGCATTTTTTTTTTATTTAGCGTAAATCCTGCATCGTCCAAAGCTTTGAGTACTAGGTCCAATCGCTACAACCCTTCAGCTATAGTCATGGACGGAATAATGATGTCATCTATGTATACCAGGGCTGTATTTTGTGCTAATGTTCCTAGCGCGGTGTTCACTGCTCGTTGAAACAGCTGGGTCCATTCGAAACGCCAAAAGGGACACGTAACCATTCGTAATGTCCATCAGGGGTCACAAAAGCTAACTTCTCAACTGAATTTTCATCCACCGGTATCCCATGGAAACCGGATGCCATGTCTAGTGTAGTAAAATACCGAGCTTTTTCTAGCTTATCCAATTGGTCATCGATCAAAGGTAAAGGATATCTATCTTTTATCGTGATTTGATTCAGAGCTCGAAAATTCACGCATAATCTATCGCTTGAATCTTTTTTTTTTATTAAAATAATTGGCGAAGCGTAGGGTGAAGTCGACTCTCGTATGATGTTATTTTTTAAAAGTTCCGTAACAATCTCTTGTACCCTAGTACGCTCAGATGCTGACATACGATAAGGATTATAAACAACAGTCTCAGTTGTCGTTGTGCGTATTTCCATCTAAGCAGTTTTTATTTGTCGAATGTTATTCGTCGAAGCAATGAGTCCAGCGTGTTTATTTAAAAGCTCACGTAAGTTCTTTTGCGCTTCGTTTGGAGCTTGAACCAAACATACTTTAATCGCTTCCTCCAAATTATAAACAAGTCCGTACTTCATAGGAGACTGAGAGCGCCTTGTTATCGTGGTTCCTTCGCAAGTAGTTACGAACATGATATCGCTTGATGTTATAGCGTCGCGGCCAATTATTGCTTCATAACGTATGTCATTGTTTTGGACGATTTGAAAATCTATTTCCAATGCGAGGTTTTCCAACTGAACCACCGCTGTAATTTTCTCAATTGACGTTATAACGTTATTGGACAACCCACAGAGGTGAATAAATGATGGTTGACGATGTATTCCCAATGACCTAGCAAGGCTGTCTTTCATTAGAGAACACGACGCTCCACTGTCAATTAAGGCATGTAATAGTTTTTCATTAATAATCACTGCTGTGGTACATACCTGCGCATTGGTAGCATAATTCACATCTTTGCCTCATTTGGTTGGTTGTGCCCTTTGTTTTGTCCAACAATTTTCGACACTGTGGCCTTTCTTTCGGCAAAACGTGCACTGCAGAATCTTATTAGAGGGCGATCTTGAGCCTTGTCCGCTGTTCGGTAGATTTTCTTCCCTGGTTCGACAGTCGCGTTGCAGATGACCTAGTCCAGGGGTCGGCAGACTTACCAACCAAATGAGCCAAATATCATGTTCGTAGATTTTCCCACGCCTTCAAAGAGCCGCAACATGATTATTATTAGTCTAATAATTAGGTTTAATTTGCTTCATACTACAAATCTTAATAAAAATATAATGACACTATTACAGTTATAAAACATGTAAGAAATGAAAAATATATTTATTTACATATAGGTAGACATTTAAACAAATGAAAAATGTAAATTTTCCATACAAATTGTGGTGTCAAAATTTTAAAAGATACCTACAGACAGGGTAATGGGGGTATCAGATGAAAGGTACCTATCAGTTTGTACATTTCAAAACTGTTCTCGTAGGTTTCATACTTTTTGAAATATTTCGAAAAGAGTCGAAATTTTACCCATTCTCACAGATTGCAGAGCGATCTTTCGGAAATGGATGTAACGTTTGTAGATATGGATCTAAATTTTACAGGAAAAATAATAGAGAAGTTTGTAAAACGAGCACTATTTGAAATATGCTCAAAAAAGGGGGGGGGGGGTTGTTTTTAAAACAGAGGGATACCTACCTCACTACCTCACCGAGTGGGTTATCAAAATGAAAGGTTTCAAAACATTTTTTGTTATATCTGTAGAGTACACTCTTTGAATAATTTTGAATAAACTCAATAAATTGGCTTAATCTCGCAGAGCGATCCATCTAAAATGTAGTTTGGTAAGTAGTTACCTTCTATTTTTAGGTAGGTATTCATCAAATAGCGATGTCTTAGTACATGTATGATAATCGGCAAACGTTCGAAACTCTCCGCGCGCGAGCTACACTCGCACTTGAAGTTCTTGTTTATTAGGTGTTTTATTTCTGCTAAGGCGGCTCAGTTACGCAGTGAGTGAGTTGTAAGGAGCCATATAATCCTATGGCAAGAGCCGCATGCGGCTCGCGAGCCGCGGTCTGCCGACCCCTGACCTAGTCGATTACAGCGATTGCACCTCTTCAGTTCTTGTTTTGATCGTTTATGGGGGTGCTCAGAATTCTCGCTATCTTTTATTTTGTTTGAAAGAGAAATAGGTACGTATCGGGCCAGTCTTTCATAGAGCATAGTAATAGAGTTAGCACCACCAGCAATAGATTTTGCATGTGGGTCAGTTATTCCTCCGGTAATAAGTTCGAGTATTTCACTCTCGCTGAATTTGAGTCGTAGCTGTTTTAAAATACGGTGCTTTTTAGCAGCATATACAGACACTGTAGCATATTGATCGCTACTCATGTTAGCAGCAATTTTAAAATCTCGATGTAAATCTCTGCACTTAGGGAGAGTGGTCATTAAGTCTTCTTTTAGTGAAGGCCAGTTCCTTAAAAGTGGGGTCCATTCCTTGTACAGATCGTGAGCCCGTCCCACCAAAAACGGTACACATCTCGCGATGGTCTCGATATCATCCCATCCGTTTCTTTCAGCTAAAGCTTGCACTTCCGCACACCATTCAGAAGCCTCTATTGCTCCTATATCCGGGTCAAATGTTGGCAATGCAATTGCCTTACTCGTTGATCCACCAAACTGTGACGGTGTTGTTCCCGGTCCCGGTCCCGGCTCAGCACTCGTAGGAAGTCGGTCCGAACTATGTTTTCGTTTCTGTCCCTTTTTATTTTTTTCACTCATTTTCACTTTTCACCTTAGTTATTTTCACTTATGAATTAACTTGTCTAATCACCAGGTTTACTGTCTATTTACACTTAAGATTAGTCTGTTTCACTAACTTACATTTATTCCATAAATTGTCTGTTTTTACACTTTATTTTTTTATTTTAATTGTCTTTAAATAGGGGTTCTTTATCCCACTTCTGATGATAGAAGGGGTAAATTATAGTTAAAGATAGATATATAATAGGGGGCGGTTTTGTGAATAAAACAACGTCCTCTCACATAGTGGTCCAGTACCCAACTGCTGGTTCCCTTTATTATCCAAAGGTCCTAACTCAATTTGTTTACAAAACTATGCTTAAGTATCGATATGTATGGTATGTATAGTACATTGACCGTGTCGTGGCTATCACGTGCGAAGCCGCGGGCAGAAACTAGTTAAAGATATATGCCTTATATTCATTCAAAGGTTTACTGTTTCCATTGGTAGAAAGTTTAGATTAGAGCAATCCTGTGACGTTTCCTCACTTTGACTGTTAATGGTCCCAGCGAGGATAACGATATCAGATTTTCCTAAATGGCGGAAAAAGCTGAAATTAGAATGTGAGCGGCGCTTTAGGCGCTTTGGTCCATTCAGTAACCCGAGACTTATAATAGGCTCATTTCCTCCATGAGTCGTGTTCATCTTTATCTCGCGCCTATTCATCAAACTTTCCAATTACGTCACGGGCTACTCTCCTCCCGACACGGCGCGTTCCTCTTCTAACAGCGAAAAGTGAAGCTTGAGCTTTATTTTGCTGCTGCTAAGATCTATTTTATAACCATAACCAAAAGCCTTATTTCTTCAGATAGGCTGGGTAGAAATGAACGATTTTAGATGCGTTCAGGTATCCTTAGCACGGTCTGTGATCGAAACGAGTTAATAAATTCTGTAATATGAAATCTCAAAGATGTAGAATCAGAAAGTCACGTAAGGTTGGTAGTAACGACACGCACACTGATCTGCCGCGTGGGTGCGAGTTACAGAACCGTCCGTAACGGCGCAAGATAAGGTGGTGTGATTGAGTCTGTGAGGTCGTGTTAATTCCCACGCAGGGCGGGCGGCGGCTGATTACTGACTGGCTCAGATGGTAATGATCGCGGCGCATGATTGATGACTCGCAGAGAAGCCCCGAATCACCGCTGTCTGCTTTCACTCAACCCCTTTAATCGCCTGAAAGGGTACTGTTTTTCAGGAAAACATCCGATTATTGTATTATATTATTACGGATGACGCGGCTAATGGAGGTTGGCGGCCAGAACCGACAAATAAAGATTTGCACAATTACCTGAGGCCGTTTGTTTCCCTCTGACGGCCGACGACGACGGTGCGTTGTGACAATTTCGCTCAATTTCCTCCCGACCTTGCCCTGAACATTTCCGGTGACGACTGTTACAAGCGTTTTACTAAACAATGCAGAACATTCACTCCACAGTGAGGCCTCCACTCTGCCGAACCAGCCAGCGCTCCGTCACGCGGGTTCACCTACAACTCCCATACTTTTGTGAATTCCTTTAAACTTAGTTCATTTAGGTACCCCTGCTCTTTTTGTGACGAGAGACTTATCCCTCCCATGGCACTTTTATCACGGACAGGAATTCGATAGATGCACACACATATTGACAAAGGTTTTTTGATTTTATGGTGCTTACCCTTCGCACTTAGGAATAACTAATACTTATGCCGCAATGAGTTGCTCATTACCGAACTTTGATTTGTTCAAGTACCATCGTGCTCGAAAATTTTATTTAATTTTTAATTTATTTCTCAGGATTTTATCTACCTTGGGATGTGTGTTGTTGTGACATAAACTTTTCACGCGATTCCATAAATAGAACTGACTGGTATTATAATGCCGCCTTTGAGTCGCGTATCGCTTTAGGAGACAGTGTCCTAAAGGGAATAGAAATTCCTAATAATGTTTCCGCTCCGCTCCGCTGCGGGAGCGGGCGCTCACTGCGGAACCAGGTAGTCACAATCATTACAATAAATGACAAAAAGCTATTTCGCGCTTCAATTCATTAACTAATTAACAGAATTGAAAGAAGATTTTTTAATAATTCACAAGAAAATTTAGTAATTTAAAATGTGCAGAGGTGGAACTGTACCTATGCACGCGGCGTATCGTCCATAGACATAACATAGTATTTTATGTTTCTCCGAGATGGATTACTGGATTGGGTATCCATATCCATGAATAAGATACGAATTCCAAATAAGAGAAATTCGGTCGCCACGCACGTTTTCAAATCAACACAAAAGAGGCTGTTGTACAATCGTATATCCTATCTCTAGATGTACAAGGGCCGGCACAGGGGTGTATCGGCTATAGTGGGGTGGTGGGAGACAGGGAATTATTCTGTTCGAGATGTAAAAGATTACTTACTGGGAGAAAAGATGCTAATGTTGCACCTGCTCAAAATCTTGCATAGAAACGCTCTAAGTATGCGTATGAAGATATACGAGCATTTCAAAGCCCAAAGAACCAAAAAATGTCCATTAAGTGTGGCGTAAAATGATAGAAGAAAATTCCCTGCCCCTGTGATATGCGGCCTGCCTGAGTCCCTGGCCGAGGCCGCCGCTCCAGCCCGAAGATTGAAATGTGGTGCGGTGGGCGCAGCGCGTTATCCGCAGACGTGGCCGGCATCCATCCGCACCTTCATCCCTCCAGCCTCCCGCCGACAACCAATAAAGCCTCCATTCAAACAAAAGCCGAGATAGTCCGAGAGGGCACAATGCCCGCGCTATCGCTCAACTGCCCGTGGCCCTTTTAATTGAATGTATTGTTTGTTTTGTTTCATATTCGGTAAGTGCTGGTCCCGTCGGATAGCGTGTGATGTAGGCGCCCCCGCGCGGAAATATCGGTCGCTTTACACGAGTGATGTCGGGGAAGTGTTTACAGGGCGCTAAATTGAACATCGTCTATAGTCTCGCGTGGTTTAGCCATAGACGCCAGGAATAGCTGGTTTCGTAAGAAACAATATAAAATATGCTAGCTACGTGAATATGAGAAGCGTGCTTCGAAAAAATTCTTTAGAAAACTTGCTACAGTATAATATGTGTAGAGCATGTATTTTTGTATAATAAGTGATTAGCCCTGTTTGTTTGGCGGAGCCATGTTCAGCAGTGGACGCGTGCTTGTTGCTGAGGAAGTGGCCACCAGCATACGTTGGGTGATGCGGGAACCAGCTACATGTCCCGCGCTGGACGTGGCGCGTAGGTACAGCTATCGATAAGGCACACCTCCAACTCACAAGACTGTTCGGGCCAGGGCGGAGGAAACTTGCGAATGTCGAGCGAAATAAAAAAGCGCCCAGAGCGACTCGGTTACGGTTATTTATTGACTGTCCCCATAGATAGATCCAATATTCGGATAAAGAAAACGATTGCCATATTTCTACAATGGTTACTCGTTCGATTTAGTTTCCCTTATGATATTTGAACCCAGTTTTTTGGGTTATTTGTAACTTTTTTGCCAAAGCAGTTACTAAGATATATAAAGCTATAGTTTATCAGCCTTTTATTCCGCAAAGGCGAAAAAATATCAGATTAATAATGATTTTGGAGGAAACAATATAAATTTTAAGTACTATACAATTTATGAAATATACCCCATATGCATTAATTTATATTAATTGAGTCAGGTATAAGGTATAACCTACTCATTGAGCACTCTCAGCAGTACGGAGAGCTAGTACTGAGCACCGATCGGCAGCAAGCAGCAGCAATGAATCAATCAATGATGGCAGCGAACAGCGAGTCATCAATACTGCTCCGCAGTCTGCCGCCGGAATATTCATGACTAAAGGCAACCGCACAGGCAACTCGATGCAGTTCATCAACTCAACTGTTGCATAAACAAAAGGTGTATCAAAAGAAAACTAAATAGCTATTATGAATTTAAGGTATCGTGTATGAAATTCTTTTTTTACAGCAAAAGAATATGCAGCACTGAGAATGTATTTGATCGCACAAGATTAGGGCTACATTCTATTAGTACTTGGCTGGTAGTGTGAGGCGAGTCCACTGTGGCAATGTAACATCGGCAATAATCGGCCGTGCATCGCGCATAAATCAACTGTCTCCTCAGCATTGTCTATGCGTACCTACTGTACTAAGTATATACCTACTCTGTGGTATCTGCGAGTATGTAGCTCAAGACAGGAGTTATCGCCTTGTTTATTAATCATACGTATTTATTGGCCTCTGTTGTGTGTGTTACTGGTATCTCGTTTTACTATACAAGGTTTTTGGTCATTCACTGTCACTATGTGAACTGCAGGTTCTGCCCACCATCATGAACACGTCCGTGAAGACGCCAGGTCTCAATTCTCAAAATTGGTGGAAAAAGTATGTATATTTCTTCCACATCACCAATTTTTTCATAAATGTTCCTATGGCAAAATAAATGAACTCTACTCTCTTTGTGTAGAACTCTTCGCTAATTTATAATAGAACCTAGGTGCAAATTATTAGATTTTCATTGGACCCACTTCTGAAAGGGAATTCACTCCGCATCATTCAAGTTGAGTGCGAAAATAAGCATTTGTTTCATCCCGAAACGAGGACCTCTGATGGTTCTCACTCTATTTCTGGGTTTTCCTCAACGCAAACAATTCGGTATTATTCGTTTGAGCGTGGAGGGCGCAGTGTATGAGGCAAGAGGCGGGCACAGCGCCCCCTGCTTTATTTCCCCGCGTCAGCGCGGGCGCCCCCTGCCAAGGGCTCGTGACCTTCCGCTCCGGTGCTTTTATCACTCGAAAACTCGTGATAAATCCCGCGTAAACTGTGAACATTACCTTAATTGCTCACACAGCCCATTGTCCTTGTTTAAAGCCAAGATTTTTCCCTTGCAATGGATATTTTTATGGCTACACACTTGTTAGAGTGCGCGCATACGAGCGTTCTGTCTCGGCTTCAACTCTCGGAGCACAACGCGAACATGCTCTTCTCCGCACCTATCAAACCTCTGAACATTTCCACTCGAACATAATTATTATATTCATCCGAATTTGATCCAAATGTTTGGGATTTTCTCAGCAATAGAATCCAGCGATAATAAGAGGATTCACATGAAGATGTTTTTGTAGAAATTATGTGTCAAGTTCGGAAACAATGCTTAGACACGATAACAAAGAGCTAGCCGAGTGTTAGCGACGCGACCAGTAGAGTCAGCAGCTCGCCGGAGGAGGCTGCGGCAGGCCGCCGGTGTGCGCCGCCCTTGCTCCCTAGATAATGTATTTCCTTTGTCTATTGTATACCGTGATTCATCTAAATCACTTCGCTTTTTACGGCTCCCTGGTGGAATAAGGGAACGGAAGGTGCAGAACCGCGGAAGCTCAGAGATTGTGCTTTATATTTTCCCTCGGTTTGTTTATTGAAAGCTAGGTCGTACCTGATATTGGAAGGTATTTTGGCGGGATAATAAAATATTCTCAATAGTTCGTGGAACGATTCCCTCTCGCTCGGGTAGTTTTGGGAGAACTCGGATAAACTTGGTATTGTTTGATTTCTTCGGGTTGGCGATTCCACGAATAATCTATTGGCTTTATTTGTTAGCTAAACTTTAAGACTGGCTGGAGCACACGTACGCTTTCTTTTATTCGACCGTAACACTGAACATAATTAGGAACCATGTTATTGTATCAATTAAAACAACTCTCGTTGGAAGCCTTTGCTGGGAAGCCAGCCGACATACTCGTGTCGCACACACACACGATCCCACACACACCTAGGTACACAGTAGATGTGTATGCACATGACCTCGGCTCGCGGCTAGTTCAGTGCTGATCCCAGTTTATATTTGTATCAAAGTGCAAGGTTTCAGCTTTCCAACTCGTTTGTTGGGTTAAGCCCAGGGCTACCACCGGTTTTATCATTAAAAATAAGGTAGTGCGCTTTAAGTAAGGTAGTCCTTACTTATAGCGCACTTTCTTACTTATAGCTTATACCTACCTTACTCAGATTTATATTCGTGCCTTCATACTGAACTCAACCATCATACTATGATCAATATGCCGTCTAGTAAGGTATCGGATTTGTTGTTTAATTCGTTACTTCTTATGCCGCAATGAGTTGCTCATTACCGAACTTTGCTTTGTTCAAGTACCATCGTGCTCGAAAATTTTATTTAATTTTTAATTTATTTCTCAGGATTTTATCTACCTTGGGATGTGTGTTGTTGTGACATAAACTTTTCACGCGATTCCATAAATAGAACTGACTGGTATTATAATGCCGCCTTTGAGTCGCGTATCGCTTTAGGAGACAGTGTCCTAAAGGGAATAGAAATTCCTAATAATGTTTCCGCTCCGCTCCGCTGCGGGAGCGGGCGCTCACTGCGGAACCAGGTAGTCACAATCATTACAATAAATGACAAAAAGCTATTTCGCGCTTCAATTCATTAACTAATTAACAGAATTGAAAGAAGATTTTTTAATAATTCACAAGAAAATTTAGTAATTTAAAATGTGCAGAGGTGGAACTGTACCTATGCACGCGGCGTATCGTCCATAGACATAACATAGTATTTTATGTTTCTCCGAGATGGATTACTGGATTGGGTATCCATATCCATGAATAAGATACGAATTCCAAATAAGAGAAATTCGGTCGCCACGCACGTTTTCAAATCAACACAAAAGAGGCTGTTGTACAATCGTATATCCTATCTCTAGATGTACAAGGGCCGGCACAGGGGTGTATCGGCTATAGTGGGGTGGTGGGAGACAGGGAATTATTCTGTTCGAGATGTAAAAGATTACTTACTGGGAGAAAAGATGCTAATGTTGCACCTGCTCAAAATCTTGCATAGAAACGCTCTAAGTATGCGTATGAAGATATACGAGCATTTCAAAGCCCAAAGAACCAAAAAATGTCCATTAAGTGTGGCGTAAAATGATAGAAGAAAATTCCCTGCCCCTGTGATATGCGGCCTGCCTGAGTCCCTGGCCGAGGCCGCCGCTCCAGCCCGAAGATTGAAATGTGGTGCGGTGGGCGCAGCGCGTTATCCGCAGACGTGGCCGGCATCCATCCGCACCTTCATCCCTCCAGCCTCCCGCCGACAACCAATAAAGCCTCCATTCAAACAAAAGCCGAGATAGTCCGAGAGGGCACAATGCCCGCGCTATCGCTCAACTGCCCGTGGCCCTTTTAATTGAATGTATTGTTTGTTTTGTTTCATATTCGGTAAGTGCTGGTCCCGTCGGATAGCGTGTGATGTAGGCGCCCCCGCGCGGAAATATCGGTCGCTTTACACGAGTGATGTCGGGGAAGTGTTTACAGGGCGCTAAATTGAACATCGTCTATAGTCTCGCGTGGTTTAGCCATAGACGCCAGGAATAGCTGGTTTCGTAAGAAACAATATAAAATATGCTAGCTACGTGAATATGAGAAGCGTGCTTCGAAAAAATTCTTTAGAAAACTTGCTACAGTATAATATGTGTAGAGCATGTATTTTTGTATAATAAGTGATTAGCCCTGTTTGTTTGGCGGAGCCATGTTCAGCAGTGGACGCGTGCTTGTTGCTGAGGAAGTGGCCACCAGCATACGTTGGGTGATGCGGGAACCAGCTACATGTCCCGCGCTGGACGTGGCGCGTAGGTACAGCTATCGATAAGGCACACCTCCAACTCACAAGACTGTTCGGGCCAGGGCGGAGGAAACTTGCGAATGTCGAGCGAAATAAAAAAGCGCCCAGAGCGACTCGGTTACGGTTATTTATTGACTGTCCCCATAGATAGATCCAATATTCGGATAAAGAAAACGATTGCCATATTTCTACAATGGTTACTCGTTCGATTTAGTTTCCCTTATGATATTTGAACCCAGTTTTTTGGGTTATTTGTAACTTTTTTGCCAAAGCAGTTACTAAGATATATAAAGCTATAGTTTATCAGCCTTTTATTCCGCAAAGGCGAAAAAATATCAGATTAATAATGATTTTGGAGGAAACAATATAAATTTTAAGTACTATACAATTTATGAAATATACCCCATATGCATTAATTTATATTAATTGAGTCAGGTATAAGGTATAACCTACTCATTGAGCACTCTCAGCAGTACGGAGAGCTAGTACTGAGCACCGATCGGCAGCAAGCAGCAGCAATGAATCAATCAATGATGGCAGCGAACAGCGAGTCATCAATACTGCTCCGCAGTCTGCCGCCGGAATATTCATGACTAAAGGCAACCGCACAGGCAACTCGATGCAGTTCATCAACTCAACTGTTGCATAAACAAAAGGTGTATCAAAAGAAAACTAAATAGCTATTATGAATTTAAGGTATCGTGTATGAAATTCTTTTTTTACAGCAAAAGAATATGCAGCACTGAGAATGTATTTGATCGCACAAGATTAGGGCTACATTCTATTAGTACTTGGCTGGTAGTGTGAGGCGAGTCCACTGTGGCAATGTAACATCGGCAATAATCGGCCGTGCATCGCGCATAAATCAACTGTCTCCTCAGCATTGTCTATGCGTACCTACTGTACTAAGTATATACCTACTCTGTGGTATCTGCGAGTATGTAGCTCAAGACAGGAGTTATCGCCTTGTTTATTAATCATACGTATTTATTGGCCTCTGTTGTGTGTGTTACTGGTATCTCGTTTTACTATACAAGGTTTTTGGTCATTCACTGTCACTATGTGAACTGCAGGTTCTGCCCACCATCATGAACACGTCCGTGAAGACGCCAGGTCTCAATTCTCAAAATTGGTGGAAAAAGTATGTATATTTCTTCCACATCACCAATTTTTTCATAAATGTTCCTATGGCAAAATAAATGAACTCTACTCTCTTTGTGTAGAACTCTTCGCTAATTTATAATAGAACCTAGGTGCAAATTATTAGATTTTCATTGGACCCACTTCTGAAAGGGAATTCACTCCGCATCATTCAAGTTGAGTGCGAAAATAAGCATTTGTTTCATCCCGAAACGAGGACCTCTGATGGTTCTCACTCTATTTCTGGGTTTTCCTCAACGCAAACAATTCGGTATTATTCGTTTGAGCGTGGAGGGCGCAGTGTATGAGGCAAGAGGCGGGCACAGCGCCCCCTGCTTTATTTCCCCGCGTCAGCGCGGGCGCCCCCTGCCAAGGGCTCGTGACCTTCCGCTCCGGTGCTTTTATCACTCGAAAACTCGTGATAAATCCCGCGTAAACTGTGAACATTACCTTAATTGCTCACACAGCCCATTGTCCTTGTTTAAAGCCAAGATTTTTCCCTTGCAATGGATATTTTTATGGCTACACACTTGTTAGAGTGCGCGCATACGAGCGTTCTGTCTCGGCTTCAACTCTCGGAGCACAACGCGAACATGCTCTTCTCCGCACCTATCAAACCTCTGAACATTTCCACTCGAACATAATTATTATATTCATCCGAATTTGATCCAAATGTTTGGGATTTTCTCAGCAATAGAATCCAGCGATAATAAGAGGATTCACATGAAGATGTTTTTGTAGAAATTATGTGTCAAGTTCGGAAACAATGCTTAGACACGATAACAAAGAGCTAGCCGAGTGTTAGCGACGCGACCAGTAGAGTCAGCAGCTCGCCGGAGGAGGCTGCGGCAGGCCGCCGGTGTGCGCCGCCCTTGCTCCCTAGATAATGTATTTCCTTTGTCTATTGTATACCGTGATTCATCTAAATCACTTCGCTTTTTACGGCTCCCTGGTGGAATAAGGGAACGGAAGGTGCAGAACCGCGGAAGCTCAGAGATTGTGCTTTATATTTTTCCTCGGTTTGTTTATTGAAAGCTAGGTCGTACCTGATATTGGAAGGTATTTTGGCGGGATAATAAAATATTCCCAATAGTTCGTGGAACGATTCCCTCTCGCTCGGGTAGTTTTGGGAGAACTCGGATAAACTTGGTATTGTTTGATTTCTTCGGGTTGGCGATTCCACGAATAATCTATTGGCTTTATTTGTTAGCTAAACTTTAAGACTGGCTGGAGCACACGTACGCTTTCTTTTATTCGACCGTAACACTGAACATAATTAGGAACCATGACGTTATTGTATCAATTAAAACAACTCTCGTTGGAAGCCTTTGCTGGGAAGCCAGCCGACATACTCGTGTCGCACACACACACGATCCCACACACGTACACAGTAGATGTGTATGCACATGACCTCGGCTCGCGGCTAGTTCAGTGCTGATCCCAGTTTATATTTGTATCAAAGTGCAAGGTTTCAGCTTTCCAACTCGTTTGTTGGGTTAAGCCCAGGGCTACCACCGGTTTTATCATTTAAAATAAGGTAGTGCGCTTTAAGTAAGGTAGTCCTTACTTATAGCGCACTTTCTTACTTATAGCTTATACCTTACTCAGATTTATATTCGTGCCTTCATACTGAACTCAACCATCAAACTATGTGGAATTTTTTGGTGCAATTAGTTCAACGGTTGAACTTATAGTTGAACTTAGTGGAATAGGTGGATCAATATGCCGTCTAGTAAGGTATCGGATTTGTTGTTTAATTCGTTACTTCTTATGGTCCGTCTCCGGGGTGGTGGTGGAGTCATCGTAGACCGTCGCTTGTTCATTTGAAAGCGAGTCAAGGCTCGCAAGTCTATTATCCAATAGTAGCAACACTGTCTACCTAAACAAAGTATTATTATTACCGTTGTTGGGATTATGGATGGTTTTCTCATAGATGTGAAGTGAGCCCCGCGGCCGCGTGGTCAGCCCTACGCGAGCGGGTCAAGAGGCGGCGGGTCCGTGTAATTAAACCAGCCTCGCAAGCGGGTCAGGTATCAATCGCCGGCGCCTGACGCGCGACCAGAGCACCACTGGCCCATGGCAGCCGTTACCATTATCAGGAAGGAGGGCGTGATCATAGTGAACCAACTACCCCTATAATCAGTAAAAGGAAAGTTAACACAAAAATACATACCTAACTAAAAGGAAATTAACATTGGATACATTGTCTGGGCCCGGTGTCAATATGATTACAAAATGAAATGTTTAGTAGGTGAAGTTATTAAAAATAAATTATTTACCTTCTCAGAATATGATACTTACCAATTAAAATAACCAAGTTTGTCCAATCAATATTTTCTATTTGGAATAATTCCTTTAGTTAAACATGTTAGTAAATAAATTTGTTATAAATAGTTATATCCAATAGCCATTTATTTAACTGTAGGTACCTATTCGATCAGGAGTCTAAAGGATAAGCTACATGGACTTTTTAGTTGATTTAAAAATTTTAAACTGTCAAACTCTTCTTATAAACATAAGCAGAGTTTAACGGTTTGAAATTTTTCATCGGTGGCGATGTCATTTTGTAAGTAAATAAATACAATTTTACAAAATCAATGCACAAAATAGTGATGATAGAGTTACCTTTTTCAAATACTTATTATAATAGTTGAATTAACGTGGCTTTACCCGCGTTTTTGATTGAATAGAATAGGCTCAAATTAAAATGAAGATGAAGTACCATCTGAAGTGTTCACACGGCAATTGAAGGTAGAGTTACTTTAAACAAGATCCGTCAAGTGCGAGAGTAACTCGTGCGCCGAGGATTTCGAACGTTTGTCAACAAATATGTACTAAAAGTACCGGTTAGAGATTGCGCAATATATTTCAAAAAGTATGAAACCTACAGAAATTTGAAAAATTGGGTTGAAATATCCGATACCTTTCATTTGATACCCCATTTTACTTTGTAGGTATCTTTTAAAATTTCGGCATCACAATTTGTTTGGAAAATATTCAGTTTCATTTTTCATTTATTTTTCTTTAAATCTGTACAGGCGCACGAAATGTATTATTATTTTAAATTTGAAGTTGATAGCTGCAGTAGTTTTTGAGTTATTAAGGAAGGAAAAAAGGACAGACAAAGCGAGACCATAAGGGTTTCTAAACCAATCTTCGATCTTCGAAACCCTAAAAATAATGATTTTGGTATATTTTATCTACAATTAACTCATAGTCACTTTGATGGGTGGGGTTGTAATAAAAACATTGTCATCTGTCGGAAAATTTGATAAATAAGAATAAATTTTAATAATTATGTAGGTATTGTAATAATTTTAGATAAATTTTAATAAATAAGTATTTTGATGCTATCTATAAAATTCAAATACCTACAATGACTACATTACTAGCAATTTTTTCAAATATTGGTTACGCCTACGCAATATCAATCTAGCACACATTTTGTATGGCATCACGTCTCGTAGACTAGATTTTATTTCTCGAAAGTGAATGTTCTATAGAATCAATAATTTTGAAAGGTCAGGGGCTGTGTGTTGCTGTTTTGTGTGTGGGTTAACTCATTCCCTCTCCCAATACCACATTATAATCTGGTTCTCGCACTAGGCGCCCCGACATGCCGCCACGCCGCCGCCGCCGCCGCCGCGTAGTGCGCGACCTCTCGTGCGTCCGCCGGCGCGCGACTAACTGGTGTGAGTAATTGGCTCGTCTAGACGACGGCTAGATCCGCTGCGATACGCAACACTCTTTGCTATCTCTTCGAATCCTCGACACGAGACATACTTTAATTTTCACGGCTGGCAGGAGCGCGTAAGCTCTGTAAAGAATTCTGATGGAATCAACCGGAGCAAATAAATGTGGATAAAAGTCATTGAATAAATAACAAGAAATAAAATATGAAAACTCTGTGAATCTATTCGCAGTATGCACAGTTAAAAAAGCTAATACTAAATCACAGGAAATTCGTTGGAAAACTCGTTTGAAGCGGTTTTCGGTGGAACAGTTCCCTGGTAGTGTAAAGGCGGGTCACGTCGCGGCGGCCTAATTACGGCCCGGAAGGAGGTCTCGGAGAGGCCTCGAATGGGGCCTATCAATCCCGCGACACCTCCATTCACAAAAGGGCCGTTGGCTGATAGAGGACGTGCGCGTTGCTTTATGGCCTCCTGTCATCGTTTTGGGTTCTGAGACCCAAAGGAACGATTTTCAAATTGCAAGAAAATATGTTTTTATGTGATAGATCTTATTATACATAGTATACATTTTTGTTTATATTATCATAACTTACATATAACGAGAAAAAATTAAATTAAAATCAAACTTCATAAATCAAAAAGCAAACATAACGGTCACGATCAAAGATAGCCCATGCAAGTAAATCAACGTCGTCAATACCGCTCTGCGCTTACACGGGGCCCTCTTATCTACTCCAGTACTGAGAGCCACCGGTCTGAAGGTACTTCAGTACCGATACCGAGCTTTTGCGCAAATGCGACACTTCACAGCTAATGATGATTTTCGTAGCAAGCTCGTAGCAGCGTCGTAGCACGTTCGTAGCACTCGGCGGCGTCGCTCGTACGTAGCACTCTCGTAGCTCGTAGCAGCCATGTAATCAAGTTGTTTGGGAAGGCAACTACACCGATAGTTCCCCGCTGCATAACCTACACTTACATACGTATCGGTACTTATCGGAATGCCAGAAATTCTATTGAACCGCAGATTCCGAAGATACTCGTACCAGAATCTAACGAACAAAACGCTGCATTCAATAACAAATGTGTCCACTAACTATCGGCCGTTTGTAACTGAAATGGAATTTATGGTGTAAGTTATAGAGTCGAAATCTGTCTGAATGGAAAGCGATAGAGTAAACCCACCTCGGTAGGACAATGCGGCAAGATCACTGGCAGTTATTTACAAAGTTCCCGCTACCTGCGCGATCGCTTCGCTCTCGGAATTTCTATTAATCTATGCAAATACAAAGCGATGTGTATTTTGATCAGGAGCGTCGTGTGCGCCGTCTGATTCAATAAACCGACATCAAAGAATTTGGGATTTTGCTAAATCTTCTGCGGAGATGTAAATCTTTTGCGTTGTGTTTTTTGGAAACGTAATCTCAGTAATGTTATTGCCTAAAACAAACAATGCCTAGGTCTAGAAACTTTACGTTCAAACTGTTGTTAATATAGAAATTATTTAACTTCATAATGTAATTTACGTGCTAAATCTCGTCGATAAACACGTAGAACGACTCAACTTTCCAGCGCCTAACTTTGATTTATGAGTAGCTATTTATCACATTGAAAACAAAATCATATTCTGTTAAATAGATGTGAAATTCTTTGTTTTTTCTGTCTCTCAATAAGGTCATCACCCTCCTAAGCCAGAAGAGTCCCTGAATCATTTCAATTTATAATTTGGTTTAAATCTCGCCGCGCGGTTTCTGCTTAATTTGTACAATTCCGTAATTATGATTAACGCGACAGGTGAGCGCGATTATTTGAAGATTCATTTTGTTGCTATTAAATTAACTTTCGCTCTAATAAAAAGTACGTACATAATTCTATTACAACAATATTATATAGCTCCTTGGCTTTGTGCGTGATATACAATTGTTCCAGGTTTCATTTTTGCTGTCGAAAATATAACGTGTTTCGTAAAAAGTCATGTATAATGACCAAGTGAAGGACAGCTAGAAATATTTCATTTGTAAAAACGGCTTTTTGATGTCAAAGGAGTAGAAGGTCATTAGGTGATCTTCCTAATCATGAAAAAAAGGATAGGCATAAACTTACCCCTATGGATAAGATAAACAATGGCAGTCCTTACCGTTGTTGATTGAATTATCTATTGTACAATAAGTCCACCAAATCATATAGGTAGTTCGAGGAATTGCATGTGCATTCGTTTGAAGAGAGCGTAAACATTAGAATAAAATATCACTACCTCCATATTAAAATATGGACATACATACAATATGGAGATACAATATGGTACAAAATTTGAAGTTACTGTGAGTAATAGTTTCATCAAGTTCAAGTTTTTATAAATATTACTATGCCTGTACTGTTTAGAATTCACTGTGACTCAGATTTTTGGATTGGGTAGAACGGAGCATATGTTTTGGGTTGAACGGAGAAAAATAATATTGGGTAGAAAAATTGTGGGTTGAACGGGGAAGCACTCAAACTGAAGGCTATTGCGCTTGAGCTCATTTTCGACTGGTCGATTACTTAACTTAGTGGCGCACTTGGTAGCGCGTTCCCGCTGAGTGGAAGGTTGCGGGATCAAGTCCGCCGTTCATTATTGGGTTATTAAAAGTACATGTCGTTAGGTTATTTTCTCCTAATTAGACGTTTACATTTTCTTGGTCAAATACAAACTCGAACTTCGATCTTTCTGTCTGTACATTGGACGTGTTCGGTTTCTTGATATCTAACATACTCGTTATCTTAAGCCGTACAAACGGTGCCGAGCTGCATGGCATGGCCGGTTACCGCGACATGTTTATTGAACTCGGCTACACTCGGCTTCAGCTTGCTGCATTTATGAAAATGCTACTCTACGAGTATACCCGCGCTAAGCTGCGAGAATGCTGCGAGGGAAATCTTAAACGTACATAGAAAATAAATGACATTATTGTGTGCAAACTTTTAAGAAAGCAATTTAAAATTTTGAAATAACTAACTAGCTGAAGTTATAATTAAAACGGGTTGACATATTTTGAATTCATGATATGTAATTAATAATGCCCTGAGGATTCGTTGTACAGTATTCGCAGAATATTAAAGCGTTTTGCCATCTCATCCCTGGATCAGTCTTCCTCAGCACACAGCTGCATCAGTAACGTCTGAATTAACATCTTTGAATAATTTTATCATTGCCAAAATACCGACTTGTAATAGTTTTTGACTCAAATTATTTGCATACAAAACCTACATAGTTATTTGCTTTGATTGCTTTGAAGCTCAGTTCGCCACAGAGCGAGTTTCCGGAGTCCTTTCTATCTTTCTCGCAGTTTCACGGATGCCACTGTGCCCGCAGAGAGGAGCCTCGAGCCGGTGCTCCGGTTACTGCCCGCAGATTGCAGCTGTTAGCTTCGAACCACAGTATATCGATATTTGTGAGCTTACTGTCCTCCGTGACTATCACTAGCGGCTTTAGATTACGGACCACAAGCTGTATGTTACTCTGTTTTGATAACATTAAAACTAAATCTACAAAACAACCTACAAATGCTAAACCTGTACGAAATGGGCAAACTTTAACGACCAATAAGAAAAGGGGTTATCGTGAAAACTTTCGCTGATGTAAATTGCTTTTATTCGGTGAAGCGCTGAGTGCTGATAGTGGCCCCTCTCCAGATAACTTCTAAGACATTTAACCTTTGCTCCAAAGATGTGTCCATCGATGACCCACGGATCATGTTCCAACTTCGGGCTATTTCAGGAGCTCAGTGTTTCGAGTTTTAGTAGATATTCAATTACTCTCTCAAAGTTTACATTGTAGCCACTGTTACATAACTCAATTCAAAATTCAATCGTGCTATGGAATGACATTTTAAATTTTAATTGGCCTCCTTCATCCGCCGACGTGGTGCCAACTGTCGAAACAAAAGTCTGACAAAGAGGACAAAGTGCGGGTTCTATCGGCGATGCGCGATGGTGCGGGGGTCGAGGGTATTGAAGAGGAAGGGGGAGGGTGGACAAGTGTTGTTTCAGCTCACGAGTTTTAATTAAACCTTCGTTATCCGATAGTTTTTAATCTCGGATCGACTCAACTTTTTGCTTAACTTTTTAAAGTTCCTCGGTTACGAGCTCTACTTATTTGCATTGAGTTTTAACGCGTTTCCGAACGTCTGGAACTGTTAATCGATTCAGTTATCTAGCTAGGTACCTACCTCCTTTAATTGAAATTATGAGATCGAATACCAATATATAATAGTTTTTACTGGTTTACCTACAAAGGAAACACATACATACATACATACAACTTAAAATAAGTAATTCACCCACAGCTATTTACATAAAGTAGTTTTTCATTCAAACAGAAAAACATTAATTCCGGAAGACCGTGTTTTATTGAGTGAAAAACAACGAGATAAAATATCGCTGTAATTCTCTTAATTAGGCGCTAAAAAGTTTCTGAATTTTATAGGTCTCGCAGGTGCGATTTCACTGGATAGTTCATCTATTCACCGGCTCGCAATCGGCTGATGAACTTTGTAATTGAACTAGCAGCGGGTAAGGCGGCCGTTCCCACGCAGGTCTCGTAGGAAACACTTTTTGCCGAATGCTATAAATCCGACCAAACAAAGAAAAAGGCGGCTTTTCCTCCTCTAAATCATTTGAAGTGATATCGGGGGAGAGGGGAGAGGGGGTGACAAGACGTAATGCACCAATATCAATTGTATTTCCGCGTTTGCGGCGCTGTGTCGAGGGTTTTATTAACTCTAAGGACTCTCGAACGGAGCTTGATCTTTTTGGAATGTCGGATTATTTTTCTCTTATTTCGGAATCAAATCTCTTAGGACATCACTCCTCCCGACATCAGACAAATGCTGGGATAGTTTATTACAATGAAGTAAGGTTTCACGTACTTTCTCACTTTCGCTGAATTGGTTCGTAAAGCACAGTTTCCACCAGAGCGGAGAGATGTGTTAAAAACTTGAATACGATGTCTGGCGTTATTTTGGCACTCTTTGTCGTAAGTGGATTTTCAGATCCGTTGATCTCATTGGTGGAAACCGTACCTTATGCCAAAGAGCTATATAATGTTTAGAGCAGGCGCGTTGACATTAGTGTTCTATATTTAGTAGTTAGGTAACCGCGAGCTGACTGCATTACTCTACGAGTGGGTTGCGTGCTAATGGCAGCGTTCGTGTAATGCAACGGATCAAAACAAAATTGCGAGGCCCGTGATATACTGCATAGCGGCACTCGGAAACAGCTGGTGCAGTATTAATAGTTAGGTATTTATTGGTGATTGTATAGCTAGCTTTTACCGTGTGGAAAAAGTCATCTAATATCTATGAGACGCGATTTGCATTATTTCTGGTTTTATCTAAAAATAAAATAAAATGACAAAGAATAGGTTGCGAAACCATGGAGGCTCAGGTTGGAGGATAACTCAACCTGCTTTGCTATCTACCGCTGACTTCATAGAATTTCCTCGCCCGAGTCAGCGCTACCTTTTTAACTTGCTCTAGATATGAACAGTTAAATGGTAAAGTGCGAGTGCGGTGGGGGCTCCCTGCCGCCTGCGCCAGCTATACGTCCGCAGTTCTGCGGCCTCGCGCCGACTGCGCCAGCTGCGCCCTCAGCGCCGCGGCAAGCAGCGGGGTAAATAGAAACCCCACATGCAACGCTTTTTGTTTCACATGATTTCCGTGTTAACGATGACTATCGCGTTTTGAATTAACTTTTTCAACGTTTTTAATGGGTTTGATTAATCTTCAAAATGGTATTCTTAAAGATTTCGTGGAAGTTTGTGTTGGTTTTATATTCGAACTACGAACGCGGTATCCGGGTGTGCCGGCTCTAATTCCATCGTTTGTAAAAGTATAAAAAAAAACATTTCACAAAGTCAAGCAATGAGGCGCTTGAAGCTTTTTAAAAGTAAAGGGCGTGGATTTTACAATCATTGTCATTGTTCAGGCGAGAAACAAGTATGTTTAATCTGTTTTGGTTTTTCTTCAGTTAAATATATTACGGCTGGCCTTACGTAAGTACGCATATAATTTATTTAAATCAGCGCCGGGTATTCATTCAAACCATCGAGATAGTTAAGCCGATAGGGCGTGTGTTGCTTTAGGCGGAGCGCCCATTACGAAGGGACTCCTGAAAGAAACACCAGCATCAGGTTTAAACATTCATTAACCTAGTTTTCTTTCACTAATTCAATTATGGAAGGTCTACGATCGTGATAGTGTGAATGGTTCCAGTACCTATTTAAGGTAGTGCTAATGTTCTAGCGTAAGATTGCGATCTACAAAACTGTTAGTACACGTAAAAGACATTAGTGCGTCGGTCGTTTCCGGAGCGTTTAGTTGCCAAGGGCTCGTGCTTACCTACCTGCAGCCTAGGTTAGTACCTTCAGTGCCTGGATCTAGGCCACCGGATATGAGCGGCACTTAGGGTTCGTTTCCACACGTTACGTCGGTGCACGGTGGATAGGCGGTGTATTTGCTTGTATGCTGTATAGTTAGATGCCCTCTCTGTGTTTGTGATCGACTGCCCGAGAGCACAAACACAAGCTGCAGACAGGACAAGGCGCAGGCTTGATTAGCTCCATTCAAACAAGGTAAACATTATGTGCATTCAAACTAATCAACGTATCTGTTGGTTGTCCTTTTAATTCTGTCCTCTGTAATGTAACATTTAATAAAATAAACAAATAAGTAACACCGAATAATCCACACAGCATCGTTGAGCCCCAAAGTAAGCAGAGATTGTGTTATGGTACTAGATAACTGATATAGGTAATTAATACATTACGTAAATAGTTAGATTTTTATAAGTATACATAGAAAAACACCCAGAACAAATATCTACAGATCGTATAAACATTTGTCCGGAGGCGGGAAGCGAACCTGCATCGCAAGTGGACTCTCGCCCGCTGCGTCACAGTGGTAGTCAAAAACATTCTAGTACCTATTTGGACAAAACCGCGAATGTATAAAATAACGTTATTGAATAATAAGTGAGACACTCCGAGACGAACGCGACCGTCTGAGATAATTTCCGAGAAGTCGGGAGGGATTATGTTTTGACATGTAAATGCCTCGCGATGTCACTTCAGGGAGGATTGTACTGAAGTAGGTTTCATTTTCATAAGCCTTTCATAATCCTAAAAGAAGTGTGTCGTGTGCGGTTTGCATGCTCACCATTTAACTCGATCTCACAAATAATTCATCAAACCAAACAACAACGCCACTCTCCTCCGCCAACAATCTATTATAGTATAGTAGTGTTCACACACACCGTGTCATGTTTGTATGGGAGTGAAGTAACGCTTTCTCTCGAGGATACAAGTCAGGATGTCGGCAAATAAGGAAAACTGTGTGTATCGAGGGTGATTAACAACGATACGGGCGTCACTCCACGGCCGGCCGCGGACTGGAGCGCCGGATTAACGGGACATGTCGCTTTTTCTACCAATGTCGAGTTATATGCGTATTATTGCGTATAGTCAAAACTGCTTTTCGTCATTACCCAATTTTTGCCAAACGTTTTGTCAAATCTTTTTAGTCATAACTGCTTTTCGTCAAAATACCATTTTTGCCAAAGATGCGTGCAGCCAAATATTCTTCACATCACACTAATCACACTAATATTATAAATGCGAAAGTTTAGATGGATGGATGTTTGTTAACTCTTCACACCAAAACTACTGAACGGGTCCGGCGGAAATTTAGCTTTGTGTCTAGACTTTAAATAAAACATAGGCCTTATTATCCCATAAATCAGTTCCCATGGAATAGAAATAACATTTGAGCAGAAACTAGTCACTTATTTGTAAGAATGATGCCCACGCCAGGTACATACTGGACGGAATGACGCCGAGTGGCACGCTCAGACTCAGGCCGCAGTAAACACACACACACACACACACACACATGTACACACGCTACACAGAATGAAGAGAGGACTCGACCGATAATAATTCTCGCTCTTTTCCTCAAAGCCGCCATAAATCTCCTCCAACCCGTTTCCATACTCGCAGCACTTCAATATAATCTTTTCAGTATTTTAAAAGTTGCCAAGACATTTTACAAATTTTCGCTGAATAATAAAATAAAACAACCTAGAGCGCTGCCATCCGGAAACTTTTCACTGTTACACGTAGCTTACTTTAATCCGGTGAAAATGCCTCTCGTCAACTTTGCGCCGGATCATTTTACCGAGGAAACTGGGAGAATCTACTTTTACGGTGGTGTACCACCCGCGCCGCTGCAACCTTGGAGGCCTAACTCTTTGCACAGAGCACAAGTCCACAACCTTCACTTTGGTTTTCGTTCATACCGTCGCGATTTGCGTAGTTTTGTAATATTTCCTCGTGAAGGTCGATGTGCTATTGCTCCGCGAAACTAGAGCGAAGCTAATGTGAAGGCTCCGCTGAATTTTTTGAAAGAATTATTGCTTTCAGGCCGGGTTGCTAAGGGGTAGAGCCATTTGTTAACGCTTTTTTTAAATTAACTACTTTGAATGAAAATAGTGTTCATTACTTATTACGACGTACGATTTCGAACGTGAAATAATTCTGACGTGTTCGTTCAAAGAGAGACAATTAGAAAACCAATAGAAATCTATGGCAAAAACAATTGATTACTGACAAACTAAATATTAATTACCAAATGACTGGAAATGCCTCGAATAACCACATAAAGTGTCCTTTGTCGCTGAACGAGAACTTATTATCAGGTCAATAGCATAAGTCAGCCACAACTTGGCTAGGGTGGGATCAATACAAATGTTTGAACATACATATAAGTTGTATAATAATGCTCCGTGTGGTGAACTGCGATAAGCTGTGGGTTGTCCAGGCATTAAAACCCATCACACAGAATAAGAAGTGTCAGCAAACCAAATTACGAATTGTAAAAGAGCAAGCCGTGGCTGGAAGAAGTGACGGAGACAGCTTTTGTGCTGGTTTTAGAGCTAGTCGCGCGCTGCGGCTTTGTCTTGACATTATCTCCGTCAATACAAATGAGGTTGGCGGATCTGGGCCGCCCGCACCCTCATTACACCCCCGAATGTGAGCGCCAGATATTCCCGCGCCCTTTCAAACTCTTACGTTACGGGGCCTATTCAGAAACAGACTACTTTTTTGAGGTTTCAAAAACGTGTACAACGTTTTTGGGTAGGTATAGCCGTGTCGTGGCGAAACCGGGCATTAGAAACCGGCAAAGCCGGGAGAAAGTGAGATTGAAAGCAGTTTTCTGATTATCTAACTACATAGTTCAACTAGACAGAATTGCGACACTTTTCTATTTCCAGTAGCAACTTCCATTGTAGGTACCTACTACCGACTTCATTATAATTAAACAATAACAGTAGTTTTTGGGTTGCGGTCCGGTAATGCCCAAAAAAATAGCCCATGTTTTGTCTTGAGATTCCAAATGAAATGGAATAATATTATCAAATCGTTTATCGTCATTCTTCAAGGACTATTACGTATTCTTCCTGCGTACTATCCCACATTTATTCCGCCCTCGTTGATTATGAAACAGTTGCAGTATTCTCGTAAATTATACATAACATTAGACTTTTATGACGGCGAGTAAACAACGCTATCTCGGGGCCGCTTCGCGCGGGTCGCCGCGCCGCCGCCGCCGCCGCCGCCGCGCGCGCCGGCCCGGTCCGACCAATAATATTCCAGAGAATAAGGAGCAGGGTATGAGTTGGTCCCCTATGTTCGTCAAAGATTTAGTCGACATTTTTTATTTTTCGTAATTACAATTTATTTGCATACTCAGTAGATTTATCTTTGTTATTCCTTGTGAGAGCTTTACTCTTTTTAATTGACTTCTTATTTTTGGAATTCTAATTAATAATTTTATGTATGTAAAAGGTAGATGAGATATTAATGAATTAAGAAAGTAATTAGTTTGCGAAGTGAACGTTACCTCTGCTGCTCTGCCGCCGTCATGATTACGGGATGGACTGCGGGACGGGACGAGCTGTGTATATTCATAGTTCATTAGAGAAACAAGTTTGGAAGTGAGCTCCCAGGGGACGCTGCCTGCGCAAGTTGAGGCTCATCCAGGGCGGGTCCTTCCGTTGTAGGTTCCTTAGCGCATTCTACTTGCAAGGGATCGCTTTGCTTACTTATTTCCTGCGAAAGTTTAACCTCAATAACATGTATTGGTCCACTGCTGGACGCAGGTATCCCCCTGAATAACCGCCTTATTGGTTTTCATCTTCCGTTGTAGGTTCCTTAGCGCATTCTACTTGCAAGGGATCGCTTTGCTTACTTATTTCCTGCGAAAGTTTAACCTCAATAACATGTATTGGTCCACTGCTGGACGCAGGTATCCCCCTGAATAACCGCCTTATTGGTTTTCATCTTCCGTTGTAGGTTCCTTAGCGCATTCTACTTGCAAGGGATCGCTTTGCTTACTTATTTCCTGCGAAAGTTTAACCTCAATAACATGTATTGGTCCACTGCTGGACGCAGGCATCCCCCTGAATAACCGCCTTATTGGTTTTCATCTCATGGGATAATGCCCATAACCCCCATGCTTGGCTTGCGGGTTGGGGATTGCAGTTCGGTGGTAGAGTTTTTCTGCAGGGGGTGCTGTTGCCTGCCCCCGGTGAATATCCCTTAAACGGGAAGAAGTTTCAATAAATATCCGCCAAATATGTAAAAATTTCTTAAAGTGTGTTTCAAATCTAAGAAACTAAGGAACGAGCATTCTGGCATTCATCTGGCATAGTAGGTATGTACGTAATCCACTATGTGCTCGCGCGCGGTCTTAACGACTTTAACAGATTTAATTTTTGTTCTCTTTTAATTTTTGTTTTCTTTTATTTTAAACCAACGCAGTTATCCCGCGCGCGGGGATTGTAGTGGAAGACTACATCTATTGTCTGTGTTCCTTACTTATTAGTTAACCATAATAATTTCTGCCCTGTTTTTATTTTTATACCTATAAGAGGGTAACGGTGCTGATTGCACTTATAGAATAACCCTAGAATAAGTATATATTTAATTATGCTAAGAGTGTAATTGTTTGTTACCCCGAATAAATAAAAACTAAAAACTAAAAAAAACTAAAACGAGGTAAGGGAGACCGGGGGCATAAGCTAATGTGTTAATATAAAAAGTGTATCCATGAAAGCGACGAAGTCGAAAGATGCCTGAACAAGTGCTTCCAACGAAACGAGTCCCTCGCGGGCCGCAGCACCCTGCAGCCTGCAGCGGTTGGAGTCCCCCCGCCGCAGCCCTCTCAGTCGCAGAGGAATGCATCGGGCGGGTCACATGCTCACGTTTATTGCAAGTTGTCTCGACTTTTCGATTATCAAACATGCAGAAATCCAATTTCGTTGCTTCTAAAGTTAGCATGTCCTGCTATATTAAACATGTCTTCTGTCTAGACCCCTCCCCCTTCAGTAGGGGGGTTTCAATATCTTCCGAGCCAGTGAACGATACCTACTTGTAACGCGTGATCTCTGCGCAGAGAACAGCTCTCAGTGAATCCCTTCTGATAATATTGAACGTGTGTGAATGTGACATATCAGTTCGTCTGTTACGCCTTGACGCGTTTTCTATCCACCTAATTAATCCTGGTCGTGAAACTTTGTAGCCTATACCCAAACGGGTTATTCCAGTTTTCCCCCTTGACAAATCCCCCTTAAGGGGGAAAACTGGAATTCATTTTTTTGGAGTCCAGTTTTCCCCCTTAGGGGGGATTTCAGGGGGGAAAACTGGAATAACCCACCCAAACCTAATACTCAAATCTGAAGATCATGCATATATGGCACAGAAACTTTCCAAAATCCTTCCTCATAGACACTAAAATAATTCTTTCTCTGTAATGTGTAAGCGAGCAAGAAAGAGCAGCAGGCGATAGCTAGTCGAGTATGAATAGAATTCGCGGAGCGCCAGACAATGCTCACCTCGGAAATATCAAGATCGCTCCGCCTTTTAGCGAAAATACCGGTGATATTTGCTTCGCTATTCTTAATGCATTCACGTCTATTCTTAGAACCTGCTATAATACATACAATACAATAAGACGCCTTTTATTGTATGTAGCTATAAGAAAAATCGTAATTATTTTTATACTTATTGTCTACAGCATTAAACCCGTGGGCTAAAGATTTGCTTGAAATTTCGTCATTTTATAAACGAAGACAAACTTAATTTCGTCGTTTCAGAAGTTGTTTTCCAGTTCGGTTCACAATGTAGCTTTATTGTGAGCAACTATAAACCGCTGTGGACATAAAATGTTTATTCTCCGCCGGCCGGTCCTGCGTCCACGCCCAAGGATTATTTATAGCGGCCGCGGCTGAAAAACTGCCTCAAACATCACATAAATTTCCCAGCTCATCATGGGAATATAATAAACTGTGGCCAAGAATCTCTCTAGGATTTTCTTCTGAGTTACCCAGTAATATGTTCGATGTAGTGCGTTCGACTCGCAGAGCTACTTTGTATTAGGTACCTGAGAGCTGTGCACCGCGCCGTCATTCATAAACCTTTTTATTCGTTCAAAGAAGACTCGTTAAAAGCAAGTTCTGTTATCCTCGACTCGCGATATCAAAGTTTCTCTCGAAGGCGCTTTTAATACAACTTCTGATGGAAGTGTATTTATTTGGAGCGCTTTACGATGACACAAACTCTGATTGAGCAACTTTGGGAATAAAGTTTCGCGTAAAACAGTAGTTTCCCTGACATTGATGGTTTAGCGTCCGTCGTGCCGATTGCGCGGCGGATGCCGCTCATCTTCTTTGTTTGAAAGGGATTTACGGCTACGGTTTACTTGCTTCATTTGTGACACGAACATTATGGTGGACGTTATGCATTACCAAATCAAAAGCGTGTTTATCGATACTAAAAGTCCTCTTATTTGAAATGGCACCTTTTCGTTCAAGACACCGTCTAGCCACAACATCAGCGCTCCATTCCCACATATCAGCCGGCTGCGCCAAGGCGGGCGGCGGCCGGCCGTAAAGCAGAGCTTAGCTCCAGCCGGCACGTCCAGCTCGTTCCGACGTGTGTAATGGCCGCCACTCAGCCGCCTGAGTAACGCACAAACCATTACTTCGCCAAGAAGCCTGAGAAACGTATTAGGTGTTAAATAATTCAGCTTTATCTGTTGAAGAAATTGAAACTGTTCTATAAGATTCATAATATCTGTGGCGTTTTATCCATTTATCTATGTTTGACGAAAAACTGCGCAGTCGTTCTGATGTTGTTAAGCTAAGTGAAATCGTCGTACACTCATTCCACACAATTATTATCTTTCTTTCAGTTCAACTGACTACCAAATAGTCATATCCTAATGAATTACCGATTTGAATTTTCATTGCAATCGATGTTGTTTATGAAGGAGTAGTAATCTATTTTTTTATTTCTGCTCAACAATATGTAAATTTTCAGAGACATACATAGGTATTCAGGCGTTGTAATGTCTTTATTTTTAGAAACCGAATATTTTACAAGATAAAAAGAAATATTTTTGTTGTTTTATTTGCTACTTGCTTCTGCCGGCGGTATTACTCGTGTTTTTCTGAAATAAAGAGTACTTAAGACAGACAGAGTTACTGTGGTAAACTATAAGTTTTATACTATTTTCGATACTTTTTCATGGAAAAATCAACTTGAATAATCTACGTTACATAATTTGTCGGCTTCATAAAAATCTAAAGTTTCGTAAGTCCCGATATTTTTGGAGTCGACAGATTCGCATCTCTAGTGTTGAAAAGTTCCGTGTCTATGAAATATTTCATTATTTCATTCAGTCTTTTCAATAAGGTCTTATCAATAGCCAATAGAGGAAGTTCATACGCGTGCAATAGTCATCCTGTCAGACCGACAGGTTTTATAATCTAATTAGCTTCTTATCATTGTAAGTATTCTACTCGTAAATGTAGCGATTTACTTTCTATAGCGATTTACTTTCTAATAATTACCCCTATTCTTAGTATCACCCCGATCAATTACAATACAATACAATACAAAAGACATTTAATAATTAAAGAAAAGAAAAGTATTATACAGATTACTTATGGTCCCAACTTTTTGTCAATGCTGCCTTCTAATAAATTGTGAGGGGGCGATTTTAAAACTTTAGTGTAGTTCAAAGCATAACACACACATATACGAAACGCCGCCTGATCCAACGATCCATGTACCAAACTCTATCTATATCGTACAAATAAAATAAAATTCGACTTTTATCGCAATATTAGACGAAAATAAACGATTTCTCAACTGTCGGTCTATCTAGATGAGTAGATATCCAGCGGCGCGCGGCGCGCGGCGACAGTGTTCGGTCCCGTAATGATCCGTACAGCATCCTTTGTGCGCGGCTTGTGATTCACTCGACGCGGCGGGGGGGCTCTCGTCGCGCCGGGGGGGCTCTCGTCGCGCTGGGGGTCGCGCTCTCATCGCGCCGAGCTGCGCGCGGGCCGGGGCGGGCGGACTGGGGAACTGGCTATTATAGCTCGAGGTGCAGAGTTTAGTAATAGAATAGATCTTGTGGAAATTGGGAGACGTTTCCAATGTTTTAAAATCAAATGGATATTTCAGTATTTTGTAAGAACCATGTTGATAAAGTACGCTAGCAGATAGCTCTGTAAGATTTCTTCCTATAGGTTACAACAAGTATACGAAGAAATCACTAACAAAGTGAAATGTGCTTAAAGCTTATTCCCTCCGTCCTATCCCAGTAACTATGAATCCATCTACGTCAGTCGCAGACAATCAGTCGCTGTTGGATTAGAGGCTAAAAATACAAAGAAACAAAGCCTGACGAGGGTACAGGAACCCCTTATCTGCCTGCAGACTTTGTTCAATTGACAAAGAAGCGCGCACAACGGAGCTGCACACTGTGGCCAGTGGCGCCCGCGACCTGAGAACGAGAATTCCACGCGATGGAAAGAAAACCGATTTTATAAATATATCCACGTAGCCGTTTTCGGCTACAGTGACTTGAACTTTGGATTGAGTCCAAATTAGTCCAAATATTTATTTATCTAGTTTAGTTTGATATTTAGCCCATAAATGACTGACTTTTCCAAGTTTGCGGTCACAGTTGCGCACGTCAGGGTATCGTTCACATAATTGTAGTGTATGTTCGAGGGCGGTCTTGCTTTCAGTTGGTCTCGCTTAAGGTCTACTTCTCGCCGTCTTTCCCCTTCAAAAGCATATGCTTTTTCCAGCACATGTCGCCTCCATTCTGCCCGAAAAGGATTTTGGAACAGACCTTATAGGTAACCATAACAAATGTAGCTCTCAGGGCATCAGCTCCGTTTAAAACGTGGAATGAATGCAAATAATAAATCAGAAATGATCTCTTAATAACAGACTTTGTCTCAACAGTTTCACGAGACGGACGGAGACGGAAGGTCACAACACAACACAACTGAATTTTTTGCTCAAAATTCAGTTGTGTTGTGTTGTGATCTTAGCAACCCTTGACGTGTCTTGCATCAAAGCATGCCATCCATCATTAACACGTTACCAATATCCCTATACTCCTGATTATATCCAATCTATTTATAGGACGATCCGCCCAACACCTGCGATTCTAGCAACCGTTTCAGAATGTTCAGAATAATCCAGATTCTAGGGTTCTCGAACATTGTTGAGCTGCCATTAAACGCTGTATTACGTAATGATTAGTGCCGGTTAGTGCCGCTGTAGATCCGCCGACTCGAGCGGAGTTATTCGCATGTAGCTCACGGGTCCACGAGACCCGAGCTCGTCCTAAGTGCTAAATTATTGCGGAACGCACTTCTGCTCACGTAAGGATTGCTCTGTGTTATTCTGTAGTATCTGTGGTCGCGCTAAGAGGGTGTCGCGGATTGCCCATAAATAACCGAGTATCTATTTCATAAACTTCCATTATTCTCGTAACAAACGTTGTTTGTGCAAATTAGTTCAGAAAGCCTTTTAGTATGAAGTGTTTTTTCAGCTGTCACCGTTCCACCATTCTATGACCAAACAACTTTGCGTGAATTCCATTTTCAGCGGACGATTTAGAATATTTTTATTTTGTCTCGACGGAATGTAAATATTTGGCGTCTCGGTTCACTTCAAGTGTTTATGTAAAGTTTACTCAAATATTTTAATTAAATTCAAAGGTTTATGGAGTTTCAAAATAAACAAGGTTCGACCGCAGCTCCGCAGCTCCGGGGCTCCGCAACTCCGCGGCGCGCGACGCGCGGCGGCCGCCAGCCAGAGACGACGAAAGCCCCTCGCTTTCGTCTGCGTGATTAGCATCACCAATCAGGTTTTGAATTGATTACAAAATGATTATTATAAAGCCCTCATTGTCTAGTAAGTAGTACCGTACTACCTTTTAATGATTACGTAGTCGCTTGTTTTATTTTTAATGAAATTAACCAAAAAGTCTCATTCAAAGAATTGTAGCTGGAGCATGTTGAACTGACTTAATTTCATGACTCCAAATATAGATACTCGACTTACCTATTCCCTGCTCTGAAATTAATTATTTAATTTATATTGCGATTTCTTTACGCGGAAACGTTTGTTTTTCGATATGACCTAATTATGCGAGTGGATGGCGTCGTTAACCCGGCAATGTTACAAGTTTGTACATTTTTGGTTACCGGCTCCTGTCGGCGTCGGCGTCGGGGCCAAACTTGCGGATACCGAAGATATCTAACACTATAATTTCCCGAAGTTGGCTAACTGCTTTCGTCGTAAAGCTCGCACCGCACGGCAGCCCGGCAGCCCGGCAGTCCGGCAGCGCATACATCGGCTCGCCGAATTCCACTCACATCTTATTTACGGATTTATGATTTTTCCACTCAACTTCTATAGTTTCTGCGTCAAAGTTATCAAATTCTTAATAAGTTTTTGCACACTAGACTTGCGAAACGAGAATATTTCAAACTAGTTTATGCCCGCGACTTCGCACGCTTTGTTTAGGTATATGGAATCGTTCGAAGGTTATTTCTATCCAAAGGGAACGGATGTTTGTTACTTCTTCACTCCACAATAAACTAATATAATAGTAGATGTAGTTCGAGGTGTAGAATAAAATATAGGCTACGTTTTTTCCCTTAAATCAGTTCCCAAAGGATGACAACCTCCGTGGCGTGGCGGGCGAAGGTCCGCCTGCGACGCAAGAGATTGCGGGTTCGATTCCCGCCTCGGAACAAATTTGTGTACAATCTGCAGAAATTTGTTCCGTTAGTCTGGGTGTTTTTCTAGGTCTAATAAAAAAATATATCTATCTATGTATATAATGTATTAAGTGTGGATTGTCCAGCATTATTTATTTGTTTAGATAGTAACGCGTGCGAAGCCTCGGGCAGTAATTAGTTTATAATATTAGTTTATAACATAAATTAGTATCAAACGATTCAATAGCAAGTAGATGGTAAATGAACCTCATACCTATAAGGTAGACAAAAAATAACTTTAAAGAAAGCTAAGAAAAAAATATAAAGTTAAATGAAAATCAAGTTGCAAAAGTAGCAACGATTAAGCCAGCGTTTTAACCTCTTACCTGTGAACCGAGCGCTACCTAAAGCTTTCCATTCTCATTTATTTTTAATTTTACGAGGCTAGTTGCTCCGTGCCAGGGCTTATTTGCAATGTAAAATAAACATTTCATTGTAGAAACAAAACTCGCCGATAAAACTTGAGGAATCCGACTTTTATTTAGTTTAGCCAGGCGCCGAGCACACCGGTGCGGCGACCCCGCGGGGGTCCACTCCTAACTTTACCTTTCGATAATCCATCGCCAATATACGAGCGTACAAACGACTCGCAAGTAATAAAGCTGTCAAAAACGTAATAATAAAATCACTCTCCCAAATCTAGTTTATTAACTTTAACCCAATACAAGTGAAATCAGCAATAAACTATTTACTGCTGAACTGGACTCTTGAGGTCTAGAAATTGCGAATCAAATTGTGCAATATCGAGAATAGAAGTTTGAAAATATCGCGTCTTGTGCGTACGTGCGCGGCCTACAAGACGCGCTAATGCGGGCGCCTGAGACCCACCTAGTCATGCAATAAATGGAGCTGGATGCCATGGCCCGCGGCTCGCCTCGACCGCGGCTGCCACTTCGTCCTCGCCGGTATCCCGTCAAATGCCAGCTGCGGCAATTAATTTATCGCACGTTTTTCTGGCTGTCCTGTACTCGCCCTAAGATTTATCCTCAGCCTTAAGAATTTATTTGGTTTGTTCCAGGTGAGTGTGCGCCCGCCATTAAATTTTCAGCGGAGTTTGGGTATGTTCCAGTTTTATTGTTAGGTATCGTAAAACATTTTTGCAGAGGTTCATTGCATCCATCATTACGTCGAAGTGCGCTCCGACAACCTGGAGATGTTCATATTTTATTTCGCGATAACCTCTGGGAAATAATCGAGACTGTTTTGCGAGCTGTTGGAGATCTAGCGGGCTATTTATGGTGAAAAGGTGAGACGAACATTCCACCTTTCGTAGCCGTTTTGAACTAAATTAAGCTCGTTGTTTCACAGAATCTTGAATTGCTAGCGGCACACAATTGTAACACGATTTCACAAATGCGAGAAGGAGATGAACAATATTAGGTGATAAATGAAACTCTGAGTTGTACAAGATCGTGGTCCGACAGGAAAGGCTATTGTTTCAGGGGCGGGCGGCGTTAAGGCGCAGCACCTCGCGAGCTGTCAAGAACGCATCGCTGGCGTCACGGTTTCATAAACTTTAATTACAGAGCTTTTATGATGCAATAAAGCTCCATAAATAGGGCAGTTCGCTAGGACGGGATATGAGGTGGCGTGTCGGTCGCCAGCGTTATAAATCGTGGGCTCATGCCTTCACATTATTTAACGCGCGGGGCACGCTATGCGGCATGCAACCTACGTCATTTGTCGCCGCATTTTTATTTACGCGACACGAATGAGCTGCGTTTTTGCGGTCACGTGTGCGGCTACCCTTATAATAGTTGCATCGTTTTATTTATTTGTGGCCGTGGACGATGGACGGCCACTTATTAATAACTTTATTATTTAAGGAACTTTATTTCTGTTAAGCTTGTAACCCGCGTTTTACGTAAATTTAAAATTATATGGTACGGAGTTGTTTTTAAATCTAACCCTTAAAACAAGAATTACTCAAAACTTTTTAAACAATGTCTGTGGTATTTTGATTTACGGCATCTCTTATTATTGAATTTAAGATTAGTGAAAATGCTGTAAATAATTACAAAGCTAGCTCTACACAGAGTTTACAAATGTGGCTGTAAATAATTATCTCGCCTGGAATTTCATCAGAAGAAATAAAAGACGGGGGCCGTTAATGTTGCGAACTCGCGCGATAGGGCGCGAGCGTGGCTCACTCCTCGGCCGAATGTGCCGTTTACTGCCTCAACTTGAGCAGAAACTGCTTCACGCAGCATTATCTGTGTCCCCGCATTCTTACTGCTCACTCATCGTTTCTGAACTGACACACTTCACGAATGACAATTGGCAGAGTCCCTGCTCTCTGACGCTTAAATTTTGAATTTACTAAAAGCACAGACGCTCTCTGCGCTCATTGAAAAACTGCAAGATTCAGCTTAAATAAATAAATAAGAAACAGTTCTCGAGACCCGCCATACATGTTAAAATCATAACTTCACTCCGTAGTCGGATAAAATTGCTTAAATATTTATGAAGGCAGCCCTGAGCGCTCGGTTGCGACTAACTTATAACAAGTTGTGATTTTAATCGAGACTTTATGCATGGCAATGTCGCTGCTACCGCCACTGCGACCGGCGGCGGCGCGGGGAACTAATGCGGCGGCCGGCGGCGGCGCGGGGAACAAATGCCGTGGCCAGCGGCTGCCATTGTCTGTCTAAATAGTAATCATCCGGGACGATGTCCGCGACTAACGCGGCCCACACTGCATTTACAAGCTAAATTGAATTCAGCCGAAGCTTTGATGACGCCGCCGAGTCGCCTGTAATAACTGGAATATTCAGAGAGCTTGTAATATCATGGCAGATTATTCCCCGGCAAAAAATATGCAGTTACGTGGTTTTAGCTTCAGTTGCAGCAGTTGAGGATAACCTAATATTGGTGTGCGGTGCCAGCTGTGAACGTGACGAGTGTGGGGTCCACTCCCGCGCCGCGACAGCTTACGTCACGCGTTTGTGGCTTACTGGCAGATGGGGCTTTAGCCATTCAGATTTGGATATTCTTCGTAACGCTCGATGTAAAGTTAATAATATTTTGTTTCAAAGGCCGAGGCTGAGGCCACAGTTCGTACATTGGCTTATTTAACAACTAACTACGTAAGATGATTTAAGTTACATCAAGCTCTGCGCTCGTGTCAATACCGCTACCACACAGCACAAAAACTTGCATTCAAATATGGGATTAAACTCGTTATCTTTCGATACATTTTACAGTGACAAAATGTCTTCCCACAAGTTTCAAACGAGTGCTCCGCGAGCTGTCTGTCACCTGATCCCGTTCATATAAAATGTAGGTACGTAAATGTCACATTGTCGTGCTGTTTTCCAGGTGTGCGACAAGCTTTAGTTTGGTCACAAGTGTAAGTGACAAATTATGTTTTTCGACCCGAAGGTGACGTCAGTTTCGGTCATAAATGTTGAAGCAAAATTGTAAAATACACCGGCCTGTCCCATGAAGCTTTCAGTAATTGATAGCGTGCGCACCAGCTCTGACAATAAAAATATTAATTGCCCGTGAAAAGCAATTCATTTCCCGGAAAATCACGAGTTTCAACGAAGCCGCCTCCATCCCGTCGCTGCCGCGGCGCGCGCCGCGCCCGCGTCGCGCCCGCGTCGCGCAATCATGCATCAAGGCGTCAAATACAAATTGACAGGTGACACGACACACGCTCGTGCTCACGCGCAATTAAACATTACATAAATCTTGCTTTATTGCGCCGCTAGTTTTTAACAGGGACCGTAAAATAATTCAACTTAAATACTGTTTTTATTATCATTCTCTGCGGTCACACTCGTCACCACCGGGTAAATAATTCGCCAATTAATCCACTCGCACAGATAGAGGGTAAGTATCTCGCAAAGAGAATTTTACCGACGAATTCCCGGAATCTGGCGGCGAGCAGTCGAGTGCTCCTCATTATCTGTGACGTCATTATCCTCTCGCGTGACGTCACACGACCCAATTGCTTCCGGCACGTCGTCGTCGCTAGGATCGCGCCGCCGCCCCGCCCCGCCGCGCCGTGCCGTGGTAACTGCATTGTTAGACAGTCGCGCACTCACCAACCGTTATATTGACTCAGCTTATTACATTCCAGACTTTCCGGTTCGGAATCGGAAAAATACGAAGACATGTACAAGTTAGAAGACAATATCAATTCACTCGCAGCGTCGACCTCTGCCAGTGCCAATAAAAGCCTCATTCAGATTAATAGCTCGATTATTTCCGCTGAATAGAACAGCGGCCGTCCCTCGGAGTGTCCGGAAAGCGTCAAGTTCAGCTTAGTATACACGAGAGTTTCCCGCACGCGTGAGGAAGTCCGCGCGCGGCGCCGCGGCGTCGCGGACGAACCTTCCTACAAATACCAAGCGAGCGGCTCATATCGGAGCGACTCCGCGGGGAGCCATTGTTCTAAAACAAATAAAAACAGCTCAAGTCCGCCCCCGAGGGGGACACTAATCACGTTTTTGATTCGTTTAATGAATTATTGTTGTTCCGTTGCTAATTATTTTAATCTGATAATAGTGCTTTACGATTGTTTCACGTCAGGGGTTAATGGGCTATTATTTATTAAATCATAAAATGGTTCTCTGAAACCAATGTTTTCAGTTCTGAAAAGCTTTACGGATTATTTAATTTTCAACATAAATAATCGTAGATCCAATAACGAACGGGGCAGTACTTCAAAAATGTTGTATTTCAATTGTTTTGCAACAGTCTGCACTTAGCTCAATTGCTTCAATTGTAAATACTCGTTCTGATTGGTTTATATTATTTGATTCTAACTTTAAATGTTGATAGAGAAATTAATAATGTTCATTAATAATAAGCAGTGTAGTTATTTGTGTTATCGGGGCAGTTATCGAGCAAACGAGCTTTCGAGGTGATTTCGTGATTTCCTACTATGCTAATAACGTCATTCGTCGTCACGAGGTTGTCCAGACGTGCATACTGGCAGAGGCGGCTATCGGCCATTCTCACTGTTTATTTCCTGAAGCATACTACTCGTTGTTTTCATTATGAATCTAAGTGGGTTAACTGCGATTGAACTTTGTTTGTGTTGGATGAACACCAACTCAACCACTGCATCCACTCGTAGTTTTATGAAAATTCTTGTGTAAAATCATGTATGTACGTAGGTATGTCAATATTGTTTGGTATTTTTTTTAATAACTGGTTCTCAAATTGTGTTTATCAAATCCATCATATTTTTTTCAGTTCTCTTTGCTTGTAATGCTACAATGTGTTACGAAGCACTTCGCATTCACTACGCATCTGCCGCCGCCCTCACCGCGCCTTCGCTCGCACGATCGGCACAAATTTGCCGCGAGCGATTACCGACGGTCGTATAGCAGCTTCGCTAATGAAGTCATGGCTTCAACGCCGTAACGGCACAAACAGCTCAGTATAGGCAGGGGATATAGCTCGGCGATACAGACTGATAGAGCTATGGCAGGTCTGTGGCGAAGACATTAGTTACAGACTCGTGACGGCTGTCGATCGGCGTTGTGCAACATGGCGGTGCCAGCTGATTGCGCTATCTGCACGCATTATGCAACCCTTTGTGCAAGCGTGCATTGTGATTCATAGGAGCGTGCGATGGTGCGGGGGGCGGCGGTGATTTCTTCGTCTGATACTATGTTACGTGATTGACGACCTTAATGACAGACACTGATTACAGAGTAACGGCAGATCCGGTATACACTGAGACTCGAGAGGGTCGAGTTCAATTACGAAAACAAATGTTACCTAGCAGGATCGGTGGCCCATGATGGCTACCTAGGATTGACGGAGCTACCCCATCCTACACAAAATAGTGCAAACTCACAGAACACAGAGCATACCTACCCTTGCAAAGTAATTTCGAAATAGCCGAAAATATCTCTGTATTTCCTCCGTTCATTGAGTCCCGCATAGTTCCGAGCTCCGTAATGTCCATCGGAATGCAGCGAGCGCAGCCAATCAGGGCACTTTGATACGTCATCGCCGGGCAAATAGAGTCGCTCGAGGGCCGCAGGCGAAGACAGGCGGCGTGCCTTGTATGCGGGCATGTGTGCGGGGGCGGGCGCGGGGGCGGGGGCGGTTGTTTGAGGTTACAAGTGTACACGATTTACTGCGGACTGCAGCTTGTTTGGAACATCTCAAAATGGTTCGTGTTAAGTCTCTACCACACTCGGATGTCATCAAGTGGAATCTTTATTGGAGCAGGAAACAAATTTTTTTTGAGCTAATATTTTTCACATAATTTTACTCAAAAATTGTAATACTTAGGTACTCGAACACAAACAAAAGAATAAATGGTTGCACATGTCTTATGAACTGAAATATTGCGAGTTAATAAGAAAATAAATATTAGGTAGGCACTGGACAATGCACATAACATCTGGCCTCAAGCTAAGCAGAGCTTGTGTTATACGGAAACTAAATGACTAATTTATTACCTAATACAATACATTACATGGATAGATATATTTTTAATACACATAGGCCATACCCACAGAACACATGGAACAAATACTTGCAGATCGTACAAACATTTGTTCCAAGGCGGGAATCGAACCCACAACCTCCTACTTCACCCGCCGCGCCACTTCGGTCCTCATAAAATTCCGCTACATGAAGCAGTTTCCAAGTTTAGTTATTAATGAATATTGGTTGTCGTATGTGGAGCGGGCAGTGGTTGCGGCCGCTTGTTGGACCTGCGCCTGGCGCCCGCGCCGGATGGCCTGCGCGCGCTGCGACCCGCCTCGTGGCCGCCGAGATGTGAACGCTGACCCGATACAGAACACGTTCGGGGACGCTGTGTAGAGCGACCTCCTTCAGTGTGAAATGGCTACATGGCTAGGGAATGGCTTGTAAGGCAATTAAGCGAAGTGCGGCATCCCGTCACATAACGTTCAGATTAAATGGCGATCCATTAGAGATGCTACACGTAGTATAATACCCGGCGAACAGCCATAAAACAAAAGTACGTACGTAAAGAGAACTCACGAAATAAAACATAATATTTATGCGAAGTCGAAACGAGCCGGTATTAGCTAATTCGTTTTTACGATGCCCCACGCCGCCAAACCGACGAATTTATGTCCCGATAGTTTTGTTTTAATGCGCGCCTACACTGCGCCACTGCGCTGGACGCTCCGCTCGCCACTGGCCTGCCGGCTGAGAGACAGTCACTCGCGCCAGTGACTGGACCACCGCGGTACAATGTTCAATCAGTTTTAGTTAGTACCTAGTTGTAAATCGGATTAAGGCCACGTAACTTATATGAGCAGTTTGTTACGAAACCAAACTAGACAAGGTTCATGCCCTCGATATAAGACGCAAGCGGTTACTCCAGCCAAATTTAGGTATGTCAAATATTTATAGACAAACCCCCAAACTAAGTCTAACATTTTATCTATTACCGTATTTTTGTTTTTCCTTGTCGATTTGAGATCTTTCCTACAGTAAAAGAGTTTTGGATTTTCTGTTTTGGTTTGTTTAGAAATATTTCACATCGAATTTGGCTTAAGTATAAACTGGAAGCATCGCTCGTCATTCATTGATGGACTTTGAATTGTTTTCCCAGTGTGTTTGTGACCGCAGTCAGGTTAGCGACCGGCCTCGTGTGAAGAAGGCATAGGACTGGAGTAAATAGTCTGATAGGGGATCAATTCTGTTGTTTTCGAAGATGTTACGCTCTTAGGAGTTTTATAAATGTGGTGTGACTTAAGTAGCATAGTGGTGGTGCTGGCAAGTAGCCGTTAGACATTTACTATACCTTCGAGTATTTACTTTACTTATATACTTCATCTAACTGCACGTGATGATATTGTGTCCGAACTATTTCTTTGTCTCGGCTACTTTTCTCTGTCTGGGACTAGACTTGAGATTTACACGTTTTGGGGAAAAGTTTAGTATTTACCAATAACTAAGCTTTTCGATGTCTCAATAACAAGTCTACAGTCGTGTGGATATTAACGTAACTGTGGTTTTAAACTTAATGTTCAATCTTCAATTACTGTGCCAGTTCTTTCGACAGCTGCAAGCAAAGACCTATTCTAATGATGTAGTTGGTGTAACATGGGGCTGCCAGCTCACTCACCACACATTAATCCAAAATGCCCTCAAACTTCAACAATGTTCTAAAATTCAACAACAAATGTCCAAAGTTTAGTTGAACTCGGTAAATCCAGGATTAACTTCTCGTCTCATTTCTAGCGAGGATTTGGGCGGATTCCCGGGAGGCCTGCCGGCTGGCCACACTCGGAGCTAACCGGAGCCTGTGGCCTCCGAGACCCGAACTACTTCCAACTGCGATAAAACAGGGCCTACTCCATCATGCTACAGACGAGCCTTCATTATACTGCTGTACTGTGCTCGGCATTCGATAACGCTCGGATTTACAAACACAGCGCAATCGATTTATCCCTTCACTCTCCACACAAAAACAAGAACAACCAAACTACTAATTTTCAATTTAAAAATGCCCGACGTGTCTGTGTGTAATATCGTTTGCGTTGGACTTTAAATTGAACACTAGTAAAGTCTTCAATCAGCTATTCAGAACATGTGAGCGAGATTACGTACAAGTTGATGTCGTAAAGTTGTGGCAAGTTTTTCCTACTTCTGTTCAGCCTTTGAGCCGAGTTCTCGGAATACAGGTAACGATGGTCTCAGAGAGCACGGGGCACGGCGGAGGCAAGTCCCGGGAGCGCTGGCTGACTGGTTGGATGCCGGTTGACGAGGAAGGAAGTGTTTTGTTGTTTCTTGATACGGTTCGCTTGAGACAATACTGTCTAATTGTTTTCGTGTCTCGGTGAGATAGTGTGCTACGGGTGGGATGTCAAACAGTTTCAAGGGAACGCGTCTCGGTCGTGTTATGGTGTTATCTGGAACGAACTAATTTTAGTACTCCTAGTTAAGAGTATCGCGATAAAGCACGAGGCAGCGCGGAAACAAACCAAAGATTAAGTGATTCTTGAGCGTGGTGATCAAATACATCCATCTTGTGAAAAAGTGAAGCAGGTAAGTAAGTAGGGAGTACGGCGCGCGGCGCGGAGGCATGCAAATATTATGACGCGTGATGGATTATACTCAATTTTACTTCCATATAAATCGCAACTTCTTACGCCGGAGTAAACAGGAACTTTATTTATGAAAATATTTGGGAAAACATTTTCCCGGAAAACTTATTGTTTTTGGGACATTGACTCGGCTTCTGGCTTATTTGGTTTTACTTTGCTAAATTACTTCTTTAGGTAGAATTGTCGAAGTTTCTGGAAAGGTCAAAACAAGGTTGTCACTGGCAGGCAGCAGGCAGCTGGGGCGAGCGAGATTAAAGTATCACCTTCGTCAGAAGTAAGCGTACGCAAATGAGAAATGTACAATATGTCTCAAAATGGTGGTGAAACGCAACGGGTCTCAGCGAGATCAAAAAGTGATTTTAACGTAGATTGTTATGTACTATGTATCGTAAATGTTTTGTTTAGTATTTAGTAAGTGTTTTTGGTCGACGAGAGCGCGTGACCATCGACTGCGTGCACCGTCCTCGTCCCCGGAGCGTCTCGATGCCCGAACCGACACTAATCATACAATCAATAACCACTTGCCAACCTATACTACGAGTAGTAGAGTACGTGCTCATTCCTGCACACGTTGTACAAACACACGGAAAAAACATTTAAGTACATACATACAGGGTGTAACAAAAATAAGTAACCAAACTTTCAGGTGGGGTGTAGAATCGAACACTGAATTCAGGAAAAATATTAAAAAAAAATCCCGCCCTTTTGTTTTCGAAAAATAAAATAAATACGGAATTTTCACTACATTACGCAAACGACTGATGCACGTGTTTATTTGACATTAAAATATGATTAAAAGGTCTACGTACCTTGTGTACACCTTTTTAGCAGATAAACATCTTTTTACGGGGGGCACCCACGACCGGACACGCGATATCGCAGCAGCGCGCGCGGCGGCGGGCTACACGTGTTGTAGTTATGTAGGAAGCTAGCCAATGCATTCCAATTTTCCCATTTCAATTTTCATCTCGTGGTATTCAATATCTGAATAACGCATACGAGCCATTTTTACGCACGAAAAACCGATAAGCGCCGCCGCGACCTTCACCTTGCGCTTGCAATGATGCAACTAAACGGCCATTGACCCCATGATAACATTTCTGAGGTATGACAGTTTGACAAAACTAACAATAAGCCTAGCATTGGGTGAACATTCGGATGAACTAAGTTTGTATAACTATCTCGCTCTCGCGCGCTAAAAGTTTGTGCCTTTTCTTGTCTCAATCTGGTGCTACTGAAATGTAAATTGTAACAACCTTTTATGGAGTTCATTGTAAGTTACTCACCGTGTTTTTAAAGGTCAATGTGAAGGTAGGTACTTAGGTAGTCAACGATATGAAAAAATAAAAGCTAGTAGTGAATATCTTTTAGTAGGAAAGTGCATGCTTAATGAATGTACCTACTACCTATGCATTTTCGCGATAGAACGTGTGTAAAGACTTAAAATAATGTATTTATTTTTTAATTCCTAGAGGAAAATTGGAATGTATTTGTTGTACGTAGGCTCCATATCTAAGCACGCCGTGCAGCCTGTTCGCTTCCGCTGCAATGATGTCGCGGGTCGATGACCGCGGTGGCCGCTCTTTAGGGCACCGTTTAGGTGTTATGGGCTTATAAAAGAGATGAATACAGGTACTTAGGCCATTTTTTTTAATTCCAAATAGACACATGTATTATAGTCTATTGCCTAATGTTGTGAAAATTTCGTACCTATTTATTAAATTTTTCGAAAACTAAAGGGCGGGATTTTTTTTCAATATTTTTCCTGAATTCAGTGTTCGATTCTACACCCCACCTGAAAGTTTGGTTACTTATTTTTGTTACACCCTGTATTTTGCGGCTTTTCGTGGAAGCGCAGCTAACTATGGAAATAGCTAGTTTGTGGTTAAATAAAATTGTAATCGCTACTTTACATAAACGGTTGTTCTAGTGTGAAACTACGGGGTGTGCTGGGCCATTTTATAAAAACGAAGGACAATTTCGTGAGCCCTGGAGTCTAGAATTTCTGTAAAATGGCATTTGGTACATTAAACTGACAAAGATGCTAATTGCTCCCTTTCTTGAGTTTATTGCAATGACATTTTCATAAGCCCTTATAAAAGCCATTACATTTTATTTCGCCCATCCAATCTGATCATATTCCTGAAATAATTTTTGCTCTTCAGAAGCATTAAAAGCACCCCTTCCATTCCCCTGTCATACCTTTAACGGCGTCCGGCATAAAAATTATACAAACAGCAATTTTCCACTCAGCACTTTATTACACAATTAAACTTATCGTCCAGCGCTGCTCATATTTTAAGGCAATAAAGTTTTGCATTCTGCCAGGTCAAATAAAAAATACGAGCTATCGGGTTTACAGGTTGTAAGGGACAGGCCCTCCCTCCGTGCAGTTAAAGCAGCCAGTTACTACGGGATAGGGACGCCTCCCGTCGGGGCTCGTCTTTGAGGTGTAGGTATATTTAGCAATGACAAGCTTCTGTCAGCGACTTCGCTCACCCATTCAATAATATTTGGAATCGGTGCGGTTCCTGCGCCTACCTTTTATACCCCAAACACACTTACAAACTTAACTACTCTTCAATATTTGTATAGAAACCCTAAAATCACCACCAGACCTCCTCAATTTTTAAGAAACTATTAAATAAAACGTCAAGTGCGAGTCGGACTCGCGCACTAAGGGTTCTGTTGGAGCAGTGTGCTCAACACTAAGCTATGTAAGCTGATATTAGCTAGAGGTAGCTATGATCTATAAAGATGAGCTGAGTAGAAGCTAAGGGTTGCTTCCTTATAGCTTCAAGCTGATCTCCGGATTAATCTGATCGATCTTCGGTTGATCTCCGGAGAGAATAATACAGCCAAACTTGTTGACTTCTTGTAAGAAAGTGTTTAATCGGTGTTTGAGCTCAAACTAAGTAAAACACAAGATCACGTAGAAACGTGCTAATAACATGTATTTATTTATTTAATTTATTGGAAAATCAACGGCTTAAACTAACTTAATCAAACTACGTAATAACATCAGAGAGCCAATTAAAGATTTTCACGTACAATTTAACTAATAACATGGAAACATAAAAAGAAAACAGCTCAAACGATTTCAAAAATTAAAAAAAATAATTACAAAAATAAACTCAAATATTTTCCGCTTTCTTTGTAGCTAGCTGTACGGCTCGTACAAGTTCCATAAGACCTTATGTCTTGCTAAATTATCATGATTCATGACATGATGGTCAACGGGAAGTATTACGGTTTTGGTCCAGCGCAAGAATCAAAAATGATTTTACTGTCAATAAACTACAAATTAACGGTTTTAGGATTTTTCCCTTTACTTGTGCTAAAAGACCTTGCTTCTTGTCAAATTTTATGATTCTACGTCAACGGGAAGTACCCTATAGGTTTTCGTCCGTGACGAGAATCAAATGATTTTTTTTTGTGAATAAATTACAAATTTACTGTTTACGGATTTTTTCCTTTACTTGTGCTATAAGGCTTAGCTTCTTGCCAAATTTTATAATTCTAGGTCTACGGTTTAAAGAAATTTATTCTCAAAAAGACACAATGTCACTTACATGAGAAAAAGAAGTTATTCAAAAGTAGATATAAATTGAGTAGGTAGGTCGTTTTCGTACATCTAATAGGTACTTACCCATCCAATGCATCTAAAAATAATTATTGGCCACATATTCAGCTAGTTTTGTTTTAAATGCATTGGATGAGTTTACATTTAAAGTCTAAGGGAAGTACCCTATAGGTTTTGGTCCATGGTAAGCAATAAAAGTAATTTTTATAGTGAATAAATAACAAATTTATGGTTTTCGGATTTTTCCCTTTACTTGTGTGATAAGATCTTGCTGCTCACTAAATTTCATGATTCTAGGTGTACGGAAAGTACCGTGTAGGTTTTGTGTGCATGTGATTCCCTTGGAAATTTCAAAATATTCGGACATAAACGGCTGTAACTTTTGAGTGCGTTGCCTAAGTAATTTATTTATAACGCTGCTACGAGAGGTTACGGACTAAGTGCCTATTTGACATTAATTTTAACTCGATACATCTATGCGTTCCTGATAAAAGAGGGTTGACAGGCGGACAGATAAACAGGCAGACAGACAGACGGACAACAGAGTGATCCTATAAGAGTTCCTTTTTTATTTTTGAGGTACGAAACCCTAAAAATAGTCAAAAAAAAATGTAACCCTTTCATCACCCTACGAGCAGCCGGGCTCTGACAGCGTTATCGGGGGAACATCCCGGCTTATGCATCCATAAACGTAAACATCGCTTGAAATATAAAATGGTTGCGCGGTAAAGACGCGACTGGCGCTTCTTTGTTGCTGAGCCATTCAGGCACACGTGAGCGATCACTGGCGCACTAGCGGGGTGCTCGTGGCTACAGTCACGTACCTAATAATAATAACGATAGTCGATGTCGTAGTATCGTATGTATACTATGAATTCTGGGCAGTCACGGCTTACTTTCGAGCCTTACATCCAGCTTCTCGAACGCTGATTAGTTGACCAACGATTAGACAGCCGCTTGGACAAAGAAAAATGCTAATTGGGCATTTTTCCTGAAAACCCAAAATGTCGATGATTGGAAAGACTGTTTAACTTATCTTTATTTCCATCCAACCCAACTAGCGAATGACAAGAGATTTGACCATTGAAATTGAGATGTTAGAGTAAGACTCCATAAACCCTTGTCATAATGTCCTTCAGTAATAGTCCTTATCCATGCGAAAGACAAGGTAAACAAGCTTCCTCACATTTAGTGTATGGTTCTCTCGACGCTCTTGAAAGCTTTGTATACAACCGCCATAAATAATAATCGTATCTTGCGTAGGTCGTCAAACTGTGAACTCCCATTTACTAAATAGGCGCAAATCCACTGACAAAGGCTTGTTCTCCCGAAATGACAACCGTACTGTAGCGGCTTTAGTACCGTAGTCGCATGTGGTGCGGTGATAGGTTGGTAAAAGCCATGTTGTTTATATCTGTGAACTAAAGCGCTATAGAGACATGTATTATGGTGAAAAGTTTGATGGGTTTTCAAGCAATTGTTTAGCCGTAATGTTACAAGTGTTCTACTATCCAGGCAGATACTGACGGCCGTATTATTCGGGTCTCGCCGGCGGCGGCGCCGTGGCTCTAAGCTGCGCCTACGTGAACACATTATTTTTAACGAAGCCATACCGCGCATAAAGCACATGCGCTAAATTACTGTAACGTACTCCATTCGGTATAATGGCTCATACATAACCCGGATCTTTATTGAATGCTGCGAATATGGAACGGAAATATGGAACGGACCAGAAATGGAACGAATGCGCTCTTTATACGGTTAAGTTTTTTTATTTAACGAAGCAATTCTACTGAAGCACGGGAACCTACTGAATGGACGCTGATTTTATTTATTCATCGGAATGGCGAGCTCGTGTCGAGTACGTGTATGATGGCGGAAGAATACTAATATTAATCGTTAACTATTCTAATAAGATTCTTGCAACTTCGGGACGTAGCCAACCAAGCCCTGGTTCTACGTATTGCTTCACCTATTGTAAGATTTATTTTGTTCTGCTGAAGATTGAAGTTGATACAATCCAAATAAATAGAATCCGACACGTAAAGGACGAGTCGAAGGTGCTCGACTCAGTGCTACGATGCTGCCCAACTTCTCTCTATAAGTAATGAGGCCCGTGACCATGCTCCGCGCCCGAGGGACACGGCGGCGGTGCTGAGAACCCTAACTGAAGCGAATCACGAGCTCCGATCAAAATTATTCAGATGATAAGGGAATTAACGCTACCGATACCTTTACCTTCTAGGGGGGCTAGCTCTAGAAGAATTATCACGGTTCTGTAGCTTTAACAAGATCTTCAAATCCTGATATTTTGAGGCAAAGTAAATACCACGAAGCTTTTAATTTCAATATGATTGCTGCTGTTGCCTGTGATAACCTCACACAATCTTCATTTCCTTCGAATATCATCGTCCGATCTCTGTGCCTTAGATACTACAAGAACAAGAAAATGTAAGTTAATAAGTTTTTTAGTGAATTTTAATGAATTGTTATGTAAACAAAGTTATTGTAGGATTAGGATCCTATCGTGGTCGGTTAGTCGCCGCCCGCGTCCCGCCGCCCGCCGCCGCCCGGGCGGTTCGTTAAAACAAAGCCGCGATAATAACCAAACTTTCTCCAACATGAGGCCTATCCCTCCGAAACAATAACATAACACGACTAAATAGTTCCCCTAAAGGACTTTCAATGGATTTAGGCGGCCGAACTATTCCCTAAACAGCTAAATAGTTGCTGTGAACGGTAGGTATGCGCTTTGAATACACATTTTTGGGATTCCGAACTGCCTCAGCACAAATTAACTATGGTATCGTTAAGGTGTGACATACGATATTTTATCGTAAATTATACGACCGCGGTGTTCCTTTTATTATATCACTCTTATATCTGCTATCCGATGAGGTCTTCTACAAATTAATTGATTATCTGGATAGATTATACTATGTTATGTTATTTTTATTCGAAACAATACCTACATTTCTCTCGGAGTATTTACAGTTAAAAATAATATAAAATAAATAATGACCTCTATCAAAATACTAACGTTAAAATAAATGCGATGTCACTACAAAAATAAATAAGTAGGTATAACATCTTGCCCCACACTTCGCTTTGTCCGTATGTTAGCTGTATCGTAGCTTGTAACACTATAGAAACCTTGATAAGTCGGGTCTTAGTGATAAAATAGTTGTCATGGCAGATTATGGATGTGAAACTTGTCCGTCGTTACACTGCTGTACCGCACTGTGCTCGGAGTTAATTGACACGGGCACAGCTAGGATGACCCCCCCCCCACCCACCCCCGCCCTCGCCCCGCTCGGAGGGACTCCGCTTTGGGTCGACCTGGAGGTAATTACTGAACCTTAGAATCCTGTGAATTTCTAGGATTTTCATGTCTCGAGTTAAATTCTCTGAAATGATTATTACCTCTACTGCTTGTTTGCAGACGTTACACTTTCACTCTACTAATTTGTTGTTTGTGCGACTTTAAGTCGTGCAGTGTGTGACCTTTCAAATACATACATTATAGGTATGTAGGTATAAAACGTTCAAGAGACGTATTTTGACGTCTGATAATGTAAAGTCTGCTGTCTGAAGTCATTGAGTGAGTTGACTTGTAATCTCTACCCACTAACGAACCACTTAGCGGTTTCTCTGGAATTTGATGCTTGACGACTGAAGTAGAATTAGTTACACAAGTAATAACGTGATTGGATTCACATGGCAAGTTGCGCTTGTTTGGTTTCGCACAGGCGCGGCGGCGGTACACTTTAGTAAAGTAATGCCAGTTGATCCTTCCTCAGCAGCAAGGCTGTGGTCGCAGAGCACGTGCGCAGCCCGCGTGCCCTGCGGCGCCGCAGAGTGGTAGGTAGCAGTGTACGTCGAAGCGCGCGGATTAGTCGACTGTAATTCCAGCGCCGGGGCCGTCCTTGGAGCAAATCCGTTAAAGCCCTGTCCACACGTGCGCCGGCCCTAAAGACGCGCCTCACGTTCGCGCCTCGCTGCGGCTGGATGATCGTCCTGCTAGGGTCTCCCACTTCATACATTTATAAAATTTTTCGTACACATCGTTCATTTTCGATACTATCTTTTTCAATTTCAAAACCATCCAATCGGAATTGACAAAAAAAGCGTACCGTAAACCTACACCGTGGACGAACTTTCGTTTGCGTTTCACAGTAAATGTTTGTGTGGAGATTTTTTCGATACAATATGCTATCATCACAACGGCCGTTTTATTTATTACTTCCGCGCTTCAGCTGTTCCGTTATAAGTGAGTTTTTGTGAAAAAGTCGGACTTTTGTGACCGGAAGGATATTCCCGAAGCCGGTCACGTCCCGGGTCGGGCCGGATCCGCGCCAATTAGTCGTTTGTCACGGGATTATCCGAGGGATTCGAGGGGTCACTGTTTCTTTATCATATTAAACGCAAACCTTCGCCGCGCCATCATCCCGCGCCGTTTAAGGCAGCTTAGGGAAATTAAGACGAGCTGAGAATAAGTGTTTCACAGATTACACAAATGTAACGATCGGATATTACGTGTAATGAACGTTCCCAGGCGGGAGCAGACCGCAGCGCAGTCCTACCTTCCTGCCCCGCGGGCCTAACGATCGGATATTTCAAGAAGTTAATTAATATTAACTTCTTCGATCAGTAATAAATTCTTACACACTAACATTATGTATGATCAGTATTTATATATCCATCCTAGTTCCCCACCCTGTAGTTGCCAATCCGCTTGATTTGGTACTGACACCAGGTAGGTAATTTATAAACTGCTTTAAAACTGCTATTTTTAAAATTTCATTGTTATCTAGATTAATTTTTTTTTATAAATAGGTACCTACTACTTCTACATAAGCATACAGTTCATATAATTTGATTTAGTATTGTATTTTTAATTTTTTTTAAACTGTTGTATATTTTAAATTAGTTCAGGCAATTTTACAGACTATGAGTGGAAACTGTCTTTAGCTTCATTTGTTCTAATTTGAGAATTTTTTGTTACCTGTACATAAGCTTTTTGTTTCCCAAATAAATAAAAAATAATAAAAATATTACTTGTAATGAACGTTCTCAGGCGGGAGCAGACCGCAGCGCAGTCCTACTGTCCTGCCCCGCGGGCCTAACGATCGGATATTACGTGTAATAAACGTTCCCAGGCAGGAGCAGACCGCAGCGCAGTCTTACCGTCCTGCCCCGTGGGTCTAACGATCGGATATTACGTGTAATGAACGTTCCCAGACGGGAGCAGACCGCAGCGCAGTCCTACTGTCCTGCCCCGAGAGCCACTGCTTCTATTTTCTTGGCATTTAGACACTATTTTGAGAATTTCTTTCGTATTCGCAGAGCGAGGGAGTTAATACCTGATTCAAATCTGAAAATTGGGTTAGTAATTTGTCTTTACTTTTGCAAAATCTGATTTGAATGAGCCTTTGATGAATGTCTGAATGTAATGTACCTACCTATCGACTTTGCTAACATTTCCTTCAGAGTTACAAAGCTTGGAATCGAAATCTGTTCCCAAAGAGCTTTATTCAGTTCAAAGTAGACAAAAGACATCTTACGGCATTTGCATTCTGCCGATATAAAAGTTTTCCACACTTTGTGTTGGGAAATAAGTAGGCTTCTACATAATCAATCGTACGGAGACACGTTGGCCTAAACATTGTTTCTGTTTCACGCCACCGTCTATACTTTTTCGATCACTTCTTGTTCTTCCTAAGGTTGCCTGGAAGAGATCGCTCTTAGCTATAAATCCGCGTATTGTACATCAAATCAAATCAAATCGTTTATTTCTGACACAGTAAAATGTTTACAATATTATGTTGAGTCCGCAGGATCCCGAACTAGCCTAAGCTGTATTACAGGACCCAAGGCTTCTCTTAATAATTAACAAAATTGTGTCTATAATTGACTATTTAATAGTCATATGTATTGCATCATATATTGCATCTGTATCATTATGTAATTGTTTTTTGTTTTCTTTGATTTTTGAGTAGTTGGTGTGCAATAAAGAATATATTTTGTATTGTATTGTTATGCGTGGGTTAGTAATGGATTCTGAAACAAAATGTATTAGAGAGATATGTCGATCGAGATGTCGATAACTAACCACACTCATTGGTGGAGAAAACAGATCCTCAAGCCATCCAATAGCTTTTATACTCTGAAATGTTTCGTCTAAAGGTGCTTAACTAAAATAATGAGTCGTTTATTCCGGGGCAATTGCGCCGGCGCCGTCCGAAACGACATCAATCTCGCGACACCGGCAGGCGATGGCGACGGGCGACAGGGCCGGCCAACATGTCAAGCGTGCTACAATGTAGAGTAGGAGACCACTCAAACACTGTCCGATTACAGACTTTATTGACCTTACCTTAACGTTGTTCCAGCCATCTGAGGCTATTAGAATATGAACTCGTGTTTATATGTGTACTCGTGACGACCTCCGTGGCGCAGCGGGCGAAGGTCCGCCTGCGACGCAGGAGGTTGCGGGTTCGATTCCCGCCTTGGAACAAATTTGTTTACGATCTGCAGAATTGTGTTCCGTTGGTCTGGGTGTTTTCTATGTATAATAAAAAAAATATCTATCTATGTAGTGTATTGTATTAAGTATATCAGTTATCTAGTACCCATAACACAAGCTCTGCTTAGCTTGGGGCTAGATAATGCTGTGTGAATTGTCCAGCATTATTTATTTATTTATTTATTTATATTCTCATTCAAGCACATACGAGTACTACCTGCAATTAGTACGTGATGGCAAAGTATATATTCGACTTATCTACTTTTCAAAACTACAAAAGTTTGTGAAATAAAAGTAAAATCAAATGTGTTTGCCATGAAAACTCAAGATAGAACCATTTAAAATTAGTTTCGCTATAAAAGTGGAATGACCCGGGTGTTAATTGAGGGCATTAAGAATGAAGTTTGGGGCTGATCCTCGCGGGCAGTGTCGAGGGCGAAGCACGCGGGCGGCGACACGCGAACTGCTCGTCGAGCCGTCACCAGCCGCCCGCCGTAAGTGATTACCGTCCACACCCGCCGCCACCGCCGCCGCTGCCGTCGCTGCCTGCACCCACTCGCCCATGTCTTATATTATAAACGACTTAGGTTATCTACCCCTCACAACATCACCGAGGCTTACCCTTGCGCTAAATACGATTGCCATGTGACCACCAAGAGAAAGTATTCATTTTACATTGGAGTAAACCTAGGTATACCTACGTTTTATGCAGCATGAGCAAGTAGGTCCCTAATTTGACTAACATTAATGAAACATCTGCTGATGGGAGAAAGCATTTAATTAGTAGTTCTTCAAAAACCTGTTCAGTCCCACAGGGAAAACCATAATAGATAGTACGTGCCCACTCGTGGAGCTGCAACGAGCCGTGGTAAATGGCTCGTGTAAACCTGACTAAGGCCATTTCCTCCCGGGGCTGCTTCCCTTCCCGCCCGGCCGCACGAATTATCATCTATTTTTGACTTTTTATGGCTCCTTGATGGCTCGCCTTTGCACAGATAAAAAAATTAAAACTAATGCGTAATATTATGTGTCGTCGTCTCCAAATGAGTCGCTGTGTTCGCGCGCGAACACCGGTGGGCGATGTGTTTCCATCAATTGTAATTACATTACCAGAACTATTTACTGTGAGGTAAAACGACTGTAAATGTTTATTTTCCGTTTATATTCTGTGTTACTTGGAATTGGCGAAACTCTGTGAATGAACGCTGTTAGTACACGTGCGGGCATTCAATTGTATTATTAAAAAGTTGCAAGAAGAGCTTTTTGTGGCTGGTGCGGGAACTTTACAATTCGGTCTGTTTCCGTCAACATTATGCTATTAATACAATGAACTACAACAGATATACGTATTTTAATTGGACACTAGTCTATCAATTACTAGCAGAGTTGAAGAACCAATCGAGAGGAGAAACGCTTCAAGTTAAAAAACATGTAGTATCTTGCATGGCTACCTCGGTGCTGCTGTTTGGATAGTCTTCCAGCGGTGTGCTGCAGTTGGCACGGCGCGTGCTCTTGCGCCACGCGCGGCGCGTCGCGCGGGTCGGGCACGCCGCGCCGCCGCTATAAATCTGTATGTATTCGCGCAGTGTGCCCGCGCGCCGACCTGCACTGCTCGGCGCAACAGGTTAATTACTTCACCTATTTATAACAGCACTAACGGCATGTCATTACAAAACCGCATTAGCAACAAAGACTACAAATTACATTTTGTTCTACTTTGAAACTAAATCAAACTCGTTTAAATACTGATACTTTAAAGTAACTGATGCTTATTTACATTACACACCTACAACTATACTTACGAAAAATGTTAGACCTGGTCAGTAGTTTTGTAGTAGGTAGATATTTAATAAACATTCATCATCATCATATCAGCTCACAAACCGTACCGCATCGTCCTGCATGCGTTCCAGAGCCCCACAAACAACGTTCCAGAGCCACGTCCATCCATCCATCATGCAACCAACGTTGTAGGCATATACCACCTACACTTCACGACAACTTTTTTAAGTGGTAAATTTACAAACATAAAAGATCTCAACTTTCACATGTTTGATATTATTATCTAATATAATCTGTTGTTGTACAGCTGGAAGGGAGCGATTGTCACCGAGTCGATGCATGACGCGCGTCACTTCCCTGACTCGCGACCTCGGGCATCGTTGCACGTGTCAGTACAATTGTACGTATGTTTGTATACTGCTTTGTCTCAGGTAGGTATTAGTTGACGGAGCTAACGGCCGGTGATTACGTCACATGGAGGATTACTGCACGGTTACTCAGATTGCCGCGATTAAAGCGGTCTGCTTCAGTCATAGACAGCTCCTGACGACCGTTCCTTTAGAGCCAATTAAACTGCTTCACAGTGCGTCATCATTATAAACTGCTGAGACCGAGGCCTAGACGCCGTTAATGGAATAGCAGTCGTCAACTAATCGAGTTTGAATTAGGGTTGACTATGACCACAAATTAACATGATAGACTATGTCTGCAGAGAGAGGCAATAATCTTCAGACCTCGACTTAAAGACAAACCCAGGTAAAAGAAGCTACCGCTAGATATTAATATGAAAATCCATAAATGTCACTGGTATTGCGTCGCAGGCCGCCATTAGTCGCAGCCTTCAGAAGGGTCCGCGCCGATAAATATGCCCTGAAACATTAACCGCGCAGTGTGGCCCTATATCTCTGCGAAGGCACTCAGCCACTAGCACGGCTCGCGCCTCTTGAATCGCAAGCAGGCGGCCGCCATAAATCCGCCGCCGGTCGGCGCCGCCGTCCGCACTATCTCGCGCAATCTCGAACCGCATTTATGAACCCGCCATAAGATGCTGCCCGCGCGCCGTCCTGGCCCCTGGCTGTGCGGTGGAGCCCTCCGTCAGGCTCATCGGAGGGAGCGTCCGCTATCGCGAGCTCCCTTCACTTTGAAATACTCCACCGATCCTCGAACGCGAGCGACCCATTACTCAGTTCCAGATACTCGAAAAGACTCGCTTCAAAGCGAACCAATCATAAATAATGCCGTCGAAGCTTAACCTAGCCGCGTCCCATCTGATATGTACCTTAGATTACGTGAGTTTACGGTCCTTGTGATTTTATTTAATAAAATACTATCATAAAACGGACATTTACATAATACTGGATACAACCTGCGGCTCGCGGTGGCGTCGTAAAGATAAGGCCGCAAGAGCAGAGGGACGAGGTGAACCCGCAGGCGCCAGGCGGCGTGTGTGAGCCGCCGCACCGCGCCCTCCTAACCTAATTTAAAATTGCAAAAGCTCCTACAAAACAAACATAAAGTGAATGGATTATTCCGTAACTATATTTACGTGGAAAAGGTTAAACCAAAAATGCTAGCGGAACCGAAACCAGACCGAAAATAAACTTGTAGAGCCGTCGAACAATGGCGGCGCGGCGGCGGGCTGAACTCGAGGCGGGTCGAACTGCAAACAGCACCGACCAAACTATGCATTGAAGTAACCAACATTACACGAAATATTTCCGTGAGTCCGCGAAATAAAACGTGGGCGTGCTCCCGCCGACAGCGCCGCGCCGCGCCCCGCCGCCGCCCCGCCGCCGCCCAGCGCACTTGTTCAACGTGTATTTGTGGCTGATTGAAGAGATTTACACTTGTAGTGATTTACCGCCCTCGCTGAACACTATTATTACGCTGCTTGATTCTATTTTACCATAAATTCTGATGTTAATCTCTCGTGCCACTTTTATCACATGCGACCGCACTTGTACTGTGCTTTTTGAAACTTTATTACATATTCACAATAGTTTTGTGTTTTCACCGAATGCCTTCCGTTCGGGATCGGAATCGCAAGAATGCATCGATATGATAATAGGCGACGGGGCGGCGCTGCGCGCTGCGACCCATTTGCGTCTTCGACCAACCCCTATTTAACTGACTCCAAAAAGGAGGACGTTCTCAATACGGCTGTGTTGCTTTTTGTGTTTTTGATATATCCTCCAACGGTTAACCGATTTTGCTGATAAAAATTTATTCCTTATGGATAATTTTTATCGTGTAAAACTTAAAAAAAAACAATACTTTTGAAGAATCACGACTAGCTACTACAGTTTTAGTGATATCTTCGCCAATTTTTTTACTGATTTTGATTATTCTTCGTTGTTGTATGAAGGTTGATTTTGAAATGGTCCCATAAAAGTTTGATTCTCGAAGGATTTATATGTGCGCCGTAAAACGTATCGAAATCATCATCACATGATAATTTTCACAATCACTGATAACTAATGGTTTCCATGACAATAGACGTAAACAAGAGGTCTACTTTGAAAAACAAATTACAGAATTGACTGATTGTGGATCGCATAAAACGAAGGACGACCGATCCGTGCTTTCGATGGCCCTACTATGAAAATGATTTTGACATTTTATTTGTTAGAGATCTGAAACTAAAGGGGTGTTTAGTAACGGGTCTAAGTAAGGTTGTTCGTTTCGTGCGATCCGTCACCCAAAACTTCGTATAACGTGTTTCAAAGTAGGCTTGCTTTCTATCGTCGTTTCATCCATGTTGCATCAAAATAAATTAGACTCGAATAAAAACTAGATGTCGCCACTAGAAAGAATTGATCGTGAATCGAAGTGTTCCGGGTTTAAAACGGCTACCGAACCCATTTTCATTATTCAGGGTTTCGAAGTCGTTTTACAGTTTTTTAAACACGACAAATTATTTGATTCTCCTTCAAGTATTGTATAACAAAATCGATTAAACGTCAATGTACGCTTTTTTGTATTTAACATGACACAGTGAGGCAGAAAGGCCTGGAATGCGGCCAAAAAATAAAATGTCCCAGCGTTACTCAAATAAAAGTCGCTTTGGAGTTTTAAATGTGGCGCGGGTCCGTGTTTATGTGGAAAGTGTGATATCTCGCGGCGGCGGCGGCGGCGGGCGTAGTATGACATGTTCATGCAGATAAAACATACGCTAACTGTATAAAAGGTATTTGCTTTTGTTTGCTCTTACTCTGTTTTCAAAGCAGCGAGTGTGCAGAAGTACGTAGGTGCTGATGCGCGCCAACGAACGCGCTTTCAAAACTACCTTTTGAAAAGTTTTCGACTTAGCGTCTGCGACTATTGTTGCGAATGTTCAATTTAAAATTCCCCGAACTGTCGTCGACATGAATTTGAAATTATGGTGTTTCGGGTGAATCTTTTTTGGTTCGTTGCGACGTCGAAATGTATTTATTCTTGTAGTAATCCGCTTGTTAGCGCTCCTCGGGCCCGATCCGCGCCGTCAGCCGCCGCCTAACGAACTACCCATTGTGGATTAAATACACTTTTTTGTAATAGGACGAATTGAAAGCCGTCGCGTCGTTGCTCGATCTTTTACCGAAAATTTCTTACAAATATTCCGGGATGACAGAAAATCCGCAGCACTTTTTCCACCCATTTCCTTCCTCTGCTGTGTTATCACTCTAGAAGAGGGTTTTTTTTTTAATTTTTAATCATTAGCGAAACAAAAGTATTTTTGAATTAAAGAAAAACAATCACAGAAAGCAGTTTCAATTGAAGGTCGGGCAACTGCCGGCGACACCGGCGGCGGCGCGGCCGGCCTGCGCCGCGCCCTCGCCCGCCACCGAACTAAATCCCGCGATTAATCCCGCTCATAATAAATAGCTACTTCTTCAGACATTTGATGAATTCCTTGTTCCTCAGAGCTATTTGTTTTGTATTTAGGTCGCAACCAGCGAGGGCACAACGGGTGGCGCGACGCGCCGGTGAAACAATGCCGCACGTTGCACGCCACGCTACGTCGCGTCACGTCGCGCCGCGCTGTTGCGAGACGAGCAACAACTCCAAGTTCATTTCTTGCAGCGTTGTTTGTTTAATAAACCTCGAACCACGCCTTTCTATTCCATTAAAGCTTCAGAATAGAATAATGAAGATGAACCATCTTCAAAGAAGTCAGGCGAACAACGCAATGTGACTGCGGCTAACCCTGGTTTCGCATTTTAAATCAACGTAAGGTTCTGTGTCGCAAAAATATCTAAAACTTATAGCAAACGTCCAAGTTTACCCTCGCTGCACATAGTACTTCTGTATTCGTGGCACGGGCAGAGATGTTTGTATTTTTACGAGAGATGTAACCTCGGCGCGGTTTACGCCACAATCTCTTTTACAGCGCAACAAAGCACCGGCGGCCGGCGCGGAGCCGGCTCAACGACCGCTGATATCCGTGACGACCCCGACACGTGTCAGGGTTTCCTGCTACTTTCTTCCTTACTGTCAAAGTAATGTGGATTCACATTGCGCCCTAAAACAGACATATCGCCATAGATTGTCTTCATGATTATTGAGGTTTATGACCCGAGTGGCCTCTGTGAAAACATGCAATCAGTTCAAAACTTTTAAATTATTGCGAGATTCCAGGAATCATCATTTCAGGCGTGGCCGATAAAATTTAAATATGATGTGGTTTAAAGAATTAAATGCAAAAGAGCCAAAATAATTATGGTTTACGCGCCATTGGTTTTTTTATGCCCGACCACAGTTCCTCCATATCAAAGCTCCGCAGACAACATAAAACTCACAACAAAAAGCTGTGCGTGTCCACAACAATGCAATAAAGTGGAACTGGCATAAAAACTGAATTGATATTTAAATGCGACGTCTTTATTGTATGCATGCAAATATCTCTGCATATGCATGCATGCATGCAGTGTGCACTGACATGCAAGGTAGCGCGGCGGCCGGAGACACTCCCGGCGGCTTTTTACTGAAACATTTCCGTTTTACAATCGTCACGTCATGCAGCAGACGTCATAGGAGCCGTTTATTTCCCTTGTTCATCATTGAAAATTACATTTCTATTCTATACTGTTTGTGAAATATTAAAGATTTTTATAAATGAATATTCAAACAATGTTCTACGTCTGCTAGCGCGTAGCAGCTCTACGGATTGCTATGACGCGGACGTCGTGAGCTACGAGCCAAACTAAAGCCGCCGGTAAAAAAAGATATTTCTATTCTTTGCTAAGTTCTTCGTACGAAAACTAAGATTTATTTTCCATTTCAGTTAGTGCCGTACGCGTACGTAACACATGTAATTTCATCTCCCCGTCTAGGGCTATAAGTTATTCAAGCCGCCTCGGGCGCTAAGTCTTGTGCATTTCGCAAGAGACGCCTTCACTCGTCTGCAAGCCAGCGCCGCGCCGGCTCATGCTGATCTTTACCCGATCCTCTTGTTCAGAGGTTTATTCGGCTAACTGTCGTGCTGGGAGGTTGCCTCATCAACTGGAACAGACGACATCATCCTCCTGTAGCTCCATTCTGCTTTACAACAATATATTTAATGATATAAAATGTATCCTACGGCTACTATGTGTCAATTTCAATTATAATATTCCCTGTGGATACTGTAGATTGATATTGTTGTTGGTAGTGCCAATTTAGCGCAACCATTTCAATTAACTTCCAATGTTTAATGAACATTAAATACCAGTTTCAGTTTACAAACTCACTACGTTATTTGTATTCATTGCAACTTCGTTAACTTTGCTAAATATTTGCTGTTGGTACTTATTTACACTAAAGCCAACGCAAAGGCCACGTTTTCTAGAGATACTTTTCGTGAGGAAGTAGCACAAAATAGTGTCTTTAGATTAGGACCGACAAAAAGGCAACAAAACGGAATCCCCTTTTAGTTGGTGCTCTCTACTTCGTCGTCATAAACAATTCATCGAGGCTCACTTCGAAACACGTTGCTTACAATAAGAATACAATGAAAAATTGCGGCTTAGGGGAAGTACATTTGACAGTAGTAGGTACATAGGGACGACTCTGGATAATACAGTGAAATCCGAAAGCCGACAAATAAGGCAGTTAATCAAATGAGCACTGACAATGGCATGTTTTGGCGAGTCGTAGTATTTGCGAGCGGGCGATCGGGTCAGGGCTAATTGAATGCGCTGTTTGTGTTTGCGGAGGGCGGAGGGCGCCGCGGTGCGCCCGCGTCGTACATCGCGTCGGCGAGACGCTTACTTAAACATTTATAATAACTCTGTCTAACTGTACTTTTGCCCCAACGCCCAATAGATTCATGAAGTGAGAATAAGAAGGTATCTTTTCTTTGAAAAGACAGCACTTCATAAAATAATTATTAAAGACCAAAAAATACAGGCATTTAATAAAGGAAACGGTGGTTGCAGCGCCATCTAGACACCTTAGGAAAACTTCTTAGGGAGACTGAGAGAGTTATGTACTTGACGTGATTAAAGTTGGGCGAATTGTGCATAGTTGGGCGGGCGGGGGTCTGACCGCGCGCCGCTTACTGCGTACCTACTTGTGAGAGAAAACTGGATTAGGCACTTGTTAATGCCCACAAAGAGATAGTTTACATACCGGAACGTTGCTGTATTGCCAGCTGCTGTACGTTTGTTTTGAACATGAAAGCCGAAAGGAGGTACATATGAGTAACCCATCAAGCGAAATGTTAAATAATACATTGTGTTGTGATAAACAACCCGCGCCATACACGTGAGGTACATCTTGCCACCTCGGTTTATCGTAATTACATTTTCCTAATATTAATTCGAGGTTTATCCAATTTCCATAAGTGAGCGGATAACAGAATGTTTGCATTACAGCCACTTCTAACCACTACACATACCTGCGGCTATAGCCGGCAACACATAGGTACACATTATACCGCTGCTTTATGTTAAGCAGTAGACCACTAATGTATCTAATCGTTGCGTAAGCGAGCGGGAGCCAGGCGGGGGGTTGGTCTACGTCTACGCAGATAATGGGAGACATACCTACTGGAGATAGGTACCTATTGATCAAAGATGGCGGGCGTCATGAGTCGCATGCGGAAGGTACCTACTCAGCCGGTCACGCACAGCGGCCGTGGAGCCTGCGTCTCACGGACAACCTAGGTGCGCATGGCTCGTTACACTAATGCAGTAATAATGTTCTACAGGTTTTGATGGCAGAATGCACATTCGATTAGATAATTGATTACATCTTACAAAATCTATTAATATGATAGGTACTATTCAATTCAATTAATTTTCATTTAATTTATTCAATTAGAACCATTAAACAACTACAACCTATGACAGTAAAATCATATATAAATGTTTAAAAAATCAAGTAGGTACTCTTAAGAAATCATACTTATCCGATTTTTTTAGGGTTCCGTACCTCAAACAGAAAAAAGGAATCCATAAAGGATCACGTTGTTGTCCGTCTGTCTGTCGGTCCGTCCGTCTCTCTGTCCGTCTGTCAACCCTCTTTTGTCAGGAACGCGTGGAGGTATCGATTTGAAATGATCATCAAATACTCAAGTCCGTTATCTCTTGAAGCCTGGGTATAAATAAAATAATAATAAAACTTCTAGGTCAACGCAATCAAAAGTTACAGCCGTTTATGTCCGAATATTTTGAAATTTCCAAGGGAATCACATGCACAAAAAACCTATACGGTACTTCCCGTAGACCTAGAATCATAAAATAGGGCAAGAAGAAAGGTCTTATAGAACAAGTCAAGGAAAAAATCCGAAAACCATAAATTTGTTTATTTATTATCAAAATAAATATTTTTTGGTTCTCTCGCTGGACCAAAATATACAGGGTAGGTTCCTACTTCTCGTTGACCTAGAATCGTCATATTCGGCAAGAAACAAGGTTTTACAATTATACGGAACCCTTAGTGCACGAGTCAGACTCGCGCTTGACGCTTTATTTAAACACCAGTCTAACGCCAGTTTATTTGAGTTAATAGGTAACGTGAAATCATTTTGGAACCTACACTCTCCCACACAACACATCCCTCAGACTTCAGGAACGTCCTAGTTCGTGTAGCGGTGTTGTGACTTGCCTTTGTTCGTGGCTCATCTGAAAGGCACTCTGTGCCCTCCGCACACGGTCCAGTGCCGCCTGCGCCGCGGGAGGGCTCTGCGTACGGGCTCCCCGCTGTGAGGCAAACTACACAACCTTACTGCGGTTCGATTGTTGTCAAAGATAGCTGCATAAATGTGAAGGTTTCTCGAAGCACTGCTGTTGCGAAGGCGAGGGTCGTCTGGAACATACTTCATGTAAGAATAAAGCACTGAGCCCAGTCCCATATCATGTTGCTCTTACTGTGTGTGTACAGATGTAGCTTGAATTTAGACCGAGACTGATATCTCTTACACAGGGTTATACTGACGGGCTAAGTCCACCTGGATCCTTGAGGGGGTTGTAGTTTCCATCATTACTGACTGACTTGGCTATGAAACACCATTTCCCATTATTATTTACTACTTACTACCCGTGAACATTACATCTAAACTTTTATGAATTCTGACAATACTCTAGCTAGACTGTTATACTTAACCCTAGAGTGGGCGCGCTATGTCAATTTTGCCGCCTTTGGTGAACAAACGATATTATTTTAACAACTATTTACGTGTCAAGGTCAAGCTGTCCAGTAGTTGCCCCGCCTCTATTCATCTACCTGTGTCGTAAGTTTGAACCCTATCAGTGCACGGTCTGCCGCAGGAAGAGAGGGTTGTTGCCACCGGGTATCGCGCGGCGGCAAATTTGTCACGGCGCGCCTACTCACGTAAGTAAAATTATTGACTGTGCTTATTACTACAACTATAATTTGTTTAGTTTTTATTTTCATTTTGTTACTGTTTTATCATACTGATGACTGACTGTTATATTATATAGACTCGCTCATAATGATTATCATAACTTTTGCCTGAATTTTACTTAGCTGGTGTACCTACATAGCTAGGTATACAAAGCACACTTGCGACATCGTCCGCAAGTAAAAGTATGTACGATATCTACGGAGATACTTGGTATGAATGAATGGAATATGTATTGGTGAGTTCATTCGTACCTACTTTTACTTGCGGAAGGTATCTACTACTGAAAGTACCTAGTATTCATAAAAATAGATTGATGTCTACTTATTATTATTTTTAGGTTTTCTCCGTGCTAAACATACATTATGGATAGACAAGACGCCCAAATAGTTCCATGGTTGATCGAACAATCGCAGGAATAAATAGTCAGATTAATTACAAAGCAAATACTGAGCACTTGATGTTACGAAGGCTGTTTTTGAAATAAATCTCTCTGGCCCTAACCAAACCACAATTACCAGAAGATCTAGCCTCAATACATTGAATTTACCATTGAGGAACCAACTAGCTTGCTTTGTAGCACCAGAAGACCAACCCTCATCTTCAAAAAGGCAAGGAAGATGCTCGATATGTCCGTCTAAGAAAAATAGGAGGACCAAAAAAGGGTGTCATATATGCCAAAAGTTGCTGTGCAATGACCACTGTGTGTACCTGTGCCAAGGCTGTTTTGCTGAAAAATATGCTAGCGAAGACGATGGCATATAATTTATTTCTATTTTATGTTATTTTTAATTTTTATCTGGATTAAGACAAACTTGTCCTAAAAACCAAGATTATTTTCCAAAGATGATTGAAATCTAAAGTGCCTCATAATTAGTTATCTATATTAAATAAACCTTTATTTTTCTAGCAGCTAATGTTTTATTTTAAACCCCTAATAGAATAAAATAGTTCATTTTTAACTGCATGTTCGCAAAATAGTAAGTTAAACATGGGCGGCAAAATGCTCCCCACGCGCCCACTAACGTTCCATGCAAAAGCGCGCCTACTCTAGGGTTAAGAGAGCTGAAGAAACGTTCATAAATTTACTGCGTACATTTGCAACATAACTGCCAATATATTACTTGAAAAAAAAATTGTACAATTTTATTTATTTTTTCACGACCCAGTTTGTTTATTTAACTGCAAGTTTGGTTTCAAATAAGAAAAAAAGCTATATCTTCTATTTAAAATACTTTAAAGTTAGTTCAATAACTAGAAAACGGTTAGGTTTGGAGTATGGTTTTTTTATAATAATGTATATTTTATAATAATGATTTTTTATGGTAATGATAGGAACTACAACCCCCTCCAGGATATAAGTTGACTTAACCAGTAACCCTGTATATTTGCCGGTCTCTAGCATTTACAATGAAACTTTAATGCTTTACGGCTAAACAAAGAAAATCGATGAATTATAAATAATCTTGAATACCCATAACACAAGCTCTGCTTAGCTTGGGGCTAGGTGATGCTGTGTGGGTTGGCCAGCATTATTTATGTATGTATTTACAAATAAACAAAGAAAATTTGATGAATAATATTTATTTATTTAAAAATTCAAACCACTTTAAAGGACTTAAGTAGAATTTATCAAATAACCTTTTTAGGGTTTTGATGATCGAAGATCGGTTTCAAAACCCTTATGGTCTCGCTTTGTCTGTCCTTTTTTCCCTCCTTAATAACTCAAAAACTACTGCAGCTATCAACTTGAAATTTAAAACAATAATACATTTCATGCGCCTGTACAGATTTTGAGAAAAATAAATTAAAATAAATGAAAAATTAAAATGAATATTTTCCATACAAATTATGATGCCGAAATTTTAAAAGATACCTACAGAGTCATATGGGGTATCAAATGAAAGGTACCATTTTGTACATTTCAAAATATATTTTGAAATTTTTGTAGGTTTCATACTTTTTAAAATATTTCGAAAAAAGTCTAAAAAATACTCATTCCCCCCCCCCTTATCTCCGAAGATTGCAGAGCGATCCATGTAAAATGTATGGAGCGTTTATAGACATGGATCTATATTTTACAGGAAAAATATAGAGAAGTTTGAAAAAGGAACACTTTTTGAAAAATGGTCAAAATGGGGGGGAATAATTTTCAAAAGGGGGGGCTACCTCACCGAGTGGGGTATCAAATGAAAGGTATTTGTTTGTACGTTTCAAAACAGTTTTTCAAATTTCTGTAGGTTTCATACTTTTTGAAATATTTTGAAAAAAGTCGAAAAATTACCCATTCCCCCCCCCCTATCTCCGAAGTTTGCAGAGCGATCCGTTTAAAATGTATGGAGCGTTTATAGATATGGATCTATATTTTACAGGAAAAATATAGAGAAGTCTGTAAAAAGAACACTTTTTGAAAAATGGTCAAAAAGGAATAATTTTCAAAAGGGGGGCTACCTCACCGAGTGGGGTATCAAATGAAAGGTATCAGTTTGGACATTTCAAAACAGTTTTTCAAATTTCTGTAACTTTCATACGTTGTGAAATATTTCGAAAAAAGTCGAAAAATTTACCATAACCCACCTTAACCGAACCACCCATTTAACCGAAGCATGCAGAGAGATCCATCTGAAATGTAACCTACTATTCTTAGGTATTCGTTAAATTGCGAAGTCTCTAACCGGTACTTTTGGTACATATTTGTTGACAAACGTTCAAAACCCTCGGCGCGCGAGTTACACTCGCACTTGACGGATCTTGTTTACTTTGGTCACAGTAAAATAAGGATTTACGATTAAATCCCTAAGCATGGCCTCCTTAAAGCTTGGCCCAAACCGCCACTTAGACTCATAAATTATAACCTTCTTAAATATTAGCTACACTACGAATTTACTATATTCTATTATTTATTGACCAATTTCAATAATTGAATTCTTCGAAGTAAATCTAAGGCTAGTTAATGTATACCACCTCTACCTACCAAGGTTGCATAAAGGCACAGAGGACATAATATCAAGCGACCGTTGGCAAGTAGGGCACCTTGAAAATCGATGGTGAATAGATTCAAAGTGCGTGAGGCACATGCAAGTCAATGAATGACATTCACAGAGTGACTCGGTGAGACTATGTCTGCCACTCATCGACTACGAGACGACTGACTGAACACACTCACAAATTGACTATGTCCGCCGCGCATCGACTGCGCACTGAACACACTCACAAACAGACTATGTCCGCCGCTCATCGACTACGCACTGAACACACTCACAAACAGACTATGTCCGCCGCTCATCGACTGCGCACTGAACACACTCACAAACAGACTATGTCCGCCGCTCATTGTCTGCGCACTGAACAAACTCACAAACAGACTATGTCCGCCGCTCATCGACTGCGCACTGAACACACTCACAAACAGACTATGTCCGCCGCTCATCGACTGCGCACTGAACACACAAACAGATTATGTCCGCCGCTCATCGACTGCGCACTGAACACACTCACAAACAGACTATGTCCGCCGCTCATCGACTGCGCACTGAACACACTCACAAACAGACTATGTCCGCCGCTCATCGACTGCGCATTGAACACACTCACAAACACACTATGTCCGCCGCTCATCGATTGCGCACTGAACATACTCACAAACAGACTATGACAGGTACTGACTATGAGAGAGCGCGGTCGCGTCGGCTCCATCCGAAGGACGGGCTCTACTGCCCTAGATTAATGTAGGCAGGCACTGACTATCACTATATCGCTATACCTATAGGTATACGTCGTTCTTAAATCCGATGCATCAACTCATGGTCTAGGCACCTGCAAGCAAGGTTATGTCGTAATGGACACACTACAGAATCCTTTGAAGGGTTAGAGTGCGGTGAGTCCTTTCCCATTACCATTTTTTCACAGTTTCAAGATCAAAACAGCTATTTACATAACATGATTCGGGCTGTATCCTTCGCACAAACATTATTTCCTTACGAAGTTGACAAACAGAAAGTTTGCGCGGGATATGGTAAAGTGGCCGTTTGCCAAAAATATAAATGTGTTTCATGGCTGAAGTTGAGGCACTTTCTGCCAGTTCGTACAGAATGGAAGCGCCGCGGCGGCTTACTGAGCGGGAATTAATTGCGATCTGTAACGGATGTCATTATATTGATTTCTGTTATCTACAGCAGACGTACGTTGACCTCCTACTAGCCAAATCTACCTGCTACCCAAATCGATTATGGTCTCAGAAAAACTTACCTTTAGTGAGTGGGCAACAGTGGGTATACATAAAAGTAGACAAAAGTTGTATGAACTGTATAGTGAAAAACAATACAATTTTAGCCAGGAATTCAAAGAAAAAGTAAAAAATTACTCAAAAATATTTAGAAAAGTTTGTCAAATAGCAAAATCAAACTATATTAGCTCGAAAATTAGAAATAGTGAAAATGTAATAAAATCAACTTGGAATATTATAAAAAGTGAGACTGGAAAGGTCAGTACATACGTTAATGATTACAATTTAAAGATTAATGATTACTCAATCAAAAATGATGTTGAAGTGGCCCAAGCATTTGAAAACTTTTTTACTGAAATTCCAATCTCTACTACAAAGTGTTTAAACTCTTCTACTGTAATTGCCGAGTCATTACTAATAGAAAATGTAACTAAATGCAAAAATAAATTTAACTTCAGCCACGTTGATGAAACAGATATTAAAAAAGCCTTTAAACTTTTAAATATTAAGAAAACTGCAGATCTCTGGGGCATTTCCGTTACAATTATTCTTATATATTCTTATATTATATTAGAATAAGAGACACTTCTTTGGATCTTCTTACATCTTACTTGAGTGATAGGATACAAAGAGTTGACATTAATGGGAAACGGTCTTCGGGGTCTGTAGTTACAATGGGTGTACCGCAGGGTTCTATCCTCGGTCCTTTCCTATTTTTAGTTTATATTAACGACCTGCCTCACCTAGTTAAGAATAATCATGAGATTGTATTGTTTGCTGACGATACTTCATTAATTTTTAAAATGAAACGACGAAATATAAAATTTGACGATGTGAATAATGCAATCTCAAAAGTAGTACACTGGTTTAATGTCAATAATCTTTTGCTTAATGAAACTAAAACGAAATGTATAAAATTTGCTCTACCTAATGTAAAACACGTTAAGATTGATGTAAACGTAAAAGGAGAAACGTTAGAAATTGTAAACAGTACAGTATTCTTAGGAATAACCTTAGATAGTAAACTTCAATGGGGCCCACACATAGATAAGCTATCGAAGAGACTTAGTTCTGCAGCGTATGCAGTCAAAAAAATCCGTCATCTTACAGACGTTGATACTTCTAGACTAGTCTATTTCAGCTACTTCCATAGTGTTATGTCTTATGGCATACTGCTGTGGGGGAACGCTGCAGATATTAACACCGTATTTGTGCTGCAGAAGAGAGCTGTTCGTGCAATCTATAATATGGGTCCCAGAGAATCCCTGCGTGATAAATTCAAAGAAATAAACATAATGACAGTACCATGTCAATATATTTATGAAAACTTGTTGTACACTCATAGAAATAAAAATCTGTTCCCTAAAAATTGTGATAAACATAACTTTAATACCAGAAATAAACATAAACTCGCTGTGCCCACAACTAGGCTACACAAAATTAATGTATCTTTTAAAGGGCAATGTATACGCTTCTACAACAAAACTCCTAGTGAGTTGCAACAATTATCAGTAAATAAATTCAAACAAATTGTCAAAACCTTGCTGTGCAAAAAGGCTTACTATAAAATATCAGATTATCTAGAAGATAAAAAAGCTTGGAACGGGTTTTGCTCCAACTCGAAGAATAACAACTAACAGGCTAAAGGTTTCTTCGTCGCTTCTTTACTTTGGTCTACATACCGAAGCGACAGAAATCAAAAATATCACTTTATTTCCGTGTCAGTGTATAGTTTTATAATTTGACCTTTTCTAAGTGTACATTTATTGTATTTATGGAAATAAAGAGTTTTTGATTTTGATTTTTTTTTTTGCAGTCTGAAGGTCATAGGTCACAGGAAATCAGGATCATCAGGAACAGGTCAGGCTTGACCTGTTCTCTAGTTCATCCACTTCTAGGTTCGACTGACGCCACTGCTAAGAAACTGAAATATTCCTTCTGAATTCAACTTAACTTGCTTACAAAAGGATATTTTACTCCGTCCAGTAAGCCATGTTGGGTCGTATACATCTTAGCCTTAGTGACTGATCCCGTCACTTTCTGGAAAATAACAATCTCTGTGTCAGGCTGTCGGCTTACAGCGCCCGTAACACGTGAGCAGGACCTGGTTGTAATGCCAGGACCAGGGCGGGGTGGGGCGGGAGACCGCCCGTGGCGCGCTGCCAACCAACTAACTGTATGCGAAGGTACGTGTTTTTCAACGTTATTGAGCTGGCGGTTGTGACCTTTACGGGCCCAGGCTAAACGGTCTTGGCAAGGAGTAGAAGTGAGCTTGCACGGGCCACTTTCGGTTGCTTACTTGTCCGCTTCGCGCGCTCACGGATTACACAAGATGCTAATTTTCCGCATCGTTAGTGGCCCGTTTGCGCCGTTCATATGTAATATAATTAGATATGATACGTATCCTTACTCAAATTAATAAGAAACAAATGAATATCACCTTAATTGACAATTAGAAGAATAGAAGGAAATTGTATGAAAAAGTTTTCGATGTGACGTCCTCCTCAGTGATCTTCCCGAGACAAGCGACCCTATCCTAAACTCATCCCACGCTATTTCTACTTCTACCTGGACATAGCCTTAGACATACAAATAATACTGGCAATATCAATATCGTAATCTAAGCGGCCGACGTAAGTTTTTGTTTCTGGTTTTTGCTTCTCTGCCATTACATTTTGTAGACCTTTTCAAGCAGAAAATGTTCAATTTGGTCCAACCTTGGGCAGTCGACAGGTGAGTTGGCAGATCGCGCGTGTGCCGGCACAATGGGCCCCGCCCGCCCCCGGCAGCCCTTTATGTAAATGCGTGCTAAAGTCGAGATGTTGGGGCGGGCGGCGCCCACGGCCAGCGGAATGATCCTTCGAGGATATCGCGTCCAGTTCAGAACATACTTTATGATGTTAAAGTTAAAAAACAACCTGTATTTATACTTAGATTCGGAGTTGATCAGACTGTCGAATTCAAACACATCCATGTTTTTAACCGTCGGATTTGTTTGGCAAGCCGATACTATATTGAAAAGTACCTTTTATTTATTTCATATTTTATTACCTATCACAAGTCGCTCCGTGAGGCCCAGAGCCGGCGGCGTCGGGAGTGCGTCACTGAGGAGCTAATACGCCCTTAACACGCTCTCGGTCAGCCGGGCCGCGCTGACCCTCGAACCACATTGATAAATACAACTTGTTACTCACATTGTCATGCTAATACTTTATCCAATAGTGACCGAGAAAGGTTCAGTATTTTTTATGAAATATTCTTAGAATTCCGGAGGGGTCGGGCCTTTTGTGAAATATAAATATCGGCAAGGCTTTCGATCCCTGACATTGACATTTTTACGTTTACGTTTAAGTGAATTTGAACTTTCCCTTCGTAAACATAAAGATCGTTACGATACTCTCTTTCCGACGCCGAGGGCGCTTTTACAGCCAATAGCTTTGACATTCTTTTAAAATATATTTAAACTAATATGGATTAGTAACAAGCCAACATCTATCAATGAAAGGGCACCAGCCATTAGACACGCAGTAAGATGAGTCAATATCTTAGAGCATAGTTGATTAGTTGGGCCATCTATTAAACAACAGACTCAGCTGAGCCTAATGGCCGAAGTTTTGGCGCTGCAGCGCTGTGAGCCCCCGCCCAGCTTAGCAACGAACAAAGAATTATCACATAATGTCGACTGTCGACTCGCAACTATTAACTGTTTGTTTAAGTTTGAGGTTAATCGACCGTCCTTCATTGCAAAGCACGACTCGTTTCATATACATACATATGTAATGACCCTTAACAATAACAAGTTTGTGGTTGTGACCCCTGGTGTCATTGAAACCCCCAATGTAGTCAAATTCTTCTTTCCATTTGTCGGTTTTCGACAAAATCAAGCGATAGTAAAACAGAAATTCTTGTAGTGGGCTAGCTGGAACTTAGAACTAACCAGCAAATTAAATTTAATCAAACACAAGTTTCTCTTCTGTGTTTGTTTTATTCAGAGAATTGAGAGCTCGCCGAGATCAGATTAACAAGAGCTAACATTGCTGCCGCGAGTGCACCGAAGAAGGTACAAATGTAAAGTCAAGCCAGTTCAGGGTACTCTTGAAAACAGTTTCAATACCTATCAATTTCAATCTTTGAATCCTAGAATTCGGCTCTCTTGGAAGCTACCATACCATAGCTATCATAGATCATGATTTAGGTGGAGTTTTAGGAAATTAAATCAAATTTACTTTTTTCTCGATGTCGATCTCAACCATTTGGTGAGATTGAAAGACGCTTTGGGATCGAGAGTAAAACTGTTTTAGAGAGTTCCACCTTGATCGGAGGCTCTCATGGTAGACTCATGCTAGTAAACAGTGTACCTAGTAGGGACCTTCCAGCACTGATCACAGAGGGTCGCCACCCGCTGCATCTTCCGCATGGAACATGCAGCGCGCGCCGCTCGGCGTTTCATTCAAGTGCGTAAAGCATTTTCCACTTTCCAAAATGTTTTTAGTGTTTTCAAAATGTAAACAGCACTTACCCTGTAGATAGGTGCTTTGATCCCATTCCGCCGGCGGCGACGCGCGGTGGTCGGAGCTGCATTAAATAAGGCGATGCAAGCGAAGATATTTACAAGCAAACTGGCCCAATTATTGAATTTGACGCGCGCCGCCGCGGAGCAAGACCCTGCTTAGTGAGTGCTACACTCTACCGACCGTGTCGTCGCCTCGCCTACAGGAAAGTGCCGGACTACTATAACTATACTGAGGCATTGGCATTGTGTTGGCCTTATTTATACTTGTAGAGGCTTCTTTCCAATGTTTCCTGAAACTCTGACTCAAAAACGTTTCGGTATGTTCACATTACTTGAACTCGATTTTAGCAGGCCTGTTTCCATGGCGCTACTTGTGCTCATGGTGCCTCGTTGTTATTCTCGCAGATAATATATTGTGAGCAGGTATTTGTTGGGGTGTTCGAATGTGTTTGGACAGCCAGTGGCGCAGCCCGCCGGCGCCCCGGCGCCGCCCCGCCGCGGCCGCACTCGGTGTTGACCGTCTCTATAAAAATAAAATCCTTTTATTTCGGATAACATAGATCCATATGGGGTTAGTAACACAGTAAAATACAGTAAATGATTAGTAAGCACACATCGAGACATATAAAAATAAAAATTAAAATTTAAAATTTACGCAGGACTAATTCTAAGAGTGATCTCACCAGAGTAGCGGGACTTTTTCCGGGATCACTCTGCGAACTAGGCCTGCCCACAGCGGCGAAGAGTATCGATCTGCTATGGTTTTCAGGATGCTGTTGTGACTGTCGCGCATTCTGCGGATCAGGGATGCCGATTTTTTGCGAATGATGGCAGCGAAGTCATCAGTTTGATATTCAGCAAACATCCCTGATGCACTACAGAAGCGAGGCAGACTCAACATCATCCTGAATATATTATTATATTGGACGCGCAGGGTCGCTAGCGAGTTTTTGGTGTGTCTAACCCACAAGCTTCCCGTGTACATGTTTTGGCAATAAGCTTTGAAAAGCGTTATTTTTACTTGCTCAGTACACCGGGAAAACCTGCGGGTTAGCATATTATCTCTATGAGAGCTATAAGTACCTATAAACTTATAACTGCCCGGGTCTACGGATCTTGGCCTCTGAGATATTTCTACAATCACTTACTGCTCAGCCCCTCCGGCCCATGCAGAAACTGATTGGAGCTTGAATATTTACTACGGTGCTTTCTGCCTTGCCATTTACAGGATCCAATATTTCCATTTGTACTCATTCTCATCACCTATTCATGTGTTACTCTTTGGTTCCAGGTAAGCGATTCTAAGCTTTATGGACATGAGAGTGAAAGTTGCACGTCGCGTAGGTGAGTCATTGGATCTGTAAATCGAATTTCCCACATATTTTAGTGAAATCCAGTTTGACCGCCCTTCACGTAAAACTATATTTAGTATTTCGAGAAACCCTTATTTGACTGGTTCCCAACAACAATGGCTGTTCCATTAAAACATTTTGATTCTGTCGAGTTCGTTTCGTACAAATAAAGTAAATTGGTTTTGGAATGAGGGAACAAAGATTTGTTTTAATTATGAAAAAAGTGGATTCCGCTAAATATTTTGTTAAAAATTGTTCAATCGTAGGAAGTCAGGTCGGTATTACAAATGAAAAGGGAGCGAAGCTAAGCATTTGAGCAAGCAATGCAAATGCATGCTCAAACATTAACATCAATTACAAACATCTATTTTATTCACTTTTAGTTGCTTGCGAAGGTGGAACCTAGCGAAGTATCCCTAGGGCCGCACTGCAACCACATATCACCCAAAAACTGTTTAAACTGAACTTAAAACCACATTTTGTCGCTTCGTGTCTGCTTAAGAGCAACTTTGATATCGCTCGCGTTCTGCTCTGTTTCTCTCTCTCTCTCTCTCTCTCTCTCAGTAAAGAATGTGACAGCGCCCGTATTTAAACATCATTTCAATTTAAAACTCTATTAGAATTCAATGTAGCTCTAATGCCATTAGAAAAAACACTTGGGTAAGTGGGATTTGATGTCGGAGGCAGTTTCCTCGCGGGCGGCCGCACCGCCCGCGCCCGCGTCGTTTGTATGGATTAGCGGCGGCGCGGCGGCGGGCGGCGCCGCGCGACTTACATTCAGGGCCAGGCCATGGCTTTTTCCCACATCCTCGTGATGAATTGAGCATTAGGACCTTTTGCGCCCTGTTATGACACTTTTTATTAATTCTTTGTCTAGTGTTATTGTAAATTTTAGGGTTCCATACCCGAAGTGTGAAAACGGAACCGCGGAAGCTTAGTAAATTACTAAGCTTCCGTTGTCCGTCCGTCCGTCCGTTTATCAGAGGGCTCCATCTCATGAACCGTAAGAGTTGGACACTTGAAATTTTCAGAGAATGTGTAATTTCTCTTGCCGCTATAACAGCAAATAATAATATAATATAAATATCCAAATCAAAGGGGGCTTCCATACAATTTTTTTTTGAGCTATTCTTGCTCTTCGTTTGTCAGGGTTTTATCTCTTGAACCACAATAGGTAGACACATGAAACTTTCTGTGAAAAAGTAACATTTCAACAGTAATAACAACAATTAATACTTAATATAAGTAATAAAGTTGAAAATTTAAGGGGGGTCTCTGAACAAGTGAAAAATTAATGTTCTTTGAAGAAGTTGCCTGATTTTTTAACTAGATGGTACCGCACGGAACCCTTCGTATGCGAGCTGACTCGCACTTGGCGGTTTTATCTTCATAATAGTTTGATCAGGGTGTGTTGGTTGCAGCTCTTATCTTGGTAGTAGTTCGTGTCGTGTTCGGTTCGACAACGCTCGTGGTCGAAGGCCGGCGAGTGCGCTGTTAGTCTGAATTGCGGCAGCTGGACGCGGTCTCGTATTGCAGTATTTTCCTTCTGAATTATTCGAGGCAATATGCTGCACCAATAAAAACAAGATCCGCCAAGTGCGAGTGTAACTCGCGCGCCGAGGGTTTTGTACGTTTGTCAACAAATACCTATGTACCAAAAGTACCGGTTAGAGACTTCGCAATTTAACGAATACCTAAGAATAGTAGGTGAAAAAATCAGCAAAATCAGTTAACCATTAGCGGAGATATCAAGAAAACATACACATAAAAATAAAACGTTAAGTTCGAGTCGTACTCGCGCGCTAAGGGTTCCGTATAATTGTAAGACCTTATTTCTTGCCAAATATCATCATTCTAGGTCGACGGGAAGAAGGTACTCTATAGGTTTTGGTCCATGGCCAGAATCATTTGTTTCTTCTTTTGTTATGTATTGACTACAAATTTACGATTTTCGGATTTTTCCCTATTTTTATGCTATGAGACCATGCTTCTTGCCAAATTTCATGATTCTAGGTCTACGGGCAGCCCTATAGGTTATTTATGTGCATGTGATTTCCTTGGAAATTTCAAAATATTCGGACATAAACGGCTGTAACCATTGATTGCGTTGACTCAATGGTTGAAATAAAACTTCTAGTTTTATTTTACTCTCCAAGAGGTTACAGACTTGAATATTTGATATTAATTTCAACTCACTACCTCCACGCGTTCCTTATAACAGATATTGGCAAAAGCATAGATTGTCAAAAATATACAATAAAATACCTGAAAATTAAAAAATAAAGATAGAACTTTTTGTAAAAAGCTTAAATTATTTTTATTTGAAAAATGTTAGTATTCTGTTGACCTCTGTTGACAAATTCACTACGGACAAACTAAAATGAAATTAACTTATGATGAAATAATGAATAAATGACAATTCTGGCTTTTAGATTCAATTTAATTAATTGAAATAAATTAGAACTGGTATTTACAATTGAAACAATTGAGCTAACTGCAGACTGTTGCAAACAATCTACAGGTAGCTCAACTGATCCATATCAATACCAGTCGGAAGCGTCCCCAAGACGCTGGCTGCATTGCCCCGCTGTATGGCAATGCTGATGCGCTGTGCCTGATACGGACCAGCTCTCGGGTCAAGAGTCACTTCGACCAGACGCTCAGATAAATTTTGAAAATCCGTTGAGCCTCGGTACTCCACGGACCTAGGGTCTCGACTCCAAGAGGAGCAAATGTGTAGGCTCTGTCGAGACCTGCATATTTGCGCCTCTTGAGAACTTCCGCCAAATCTGCCGCCGCGCCTGCCCTCACGGATGTCCTCGGAAGATGGGAAGGCGCAAGTGTGTCGACGCATGTAGCGTCCCACACAATGGGCCTCCCCAACTCCCATGCGGCTAGTGTCATACCGTCGGGCCTTTTACCATCGTCACGTAACAGACCATTCGGTTCGAGAATAGCTGGTATGTTAGCGGTGACAAAGGCCCGCCGGATGATCGTTAAGGCTGGCGTGGCGAGATATCCGACCGACGGCCCTAGTACACAATAATCCGTGATGACCAAGCTGTTCGACAGCAGTACCGCACTAGCATTGATGAGACGCGCAACTCCTCCTTTTTTTGAAGTCGGTTAAAAATAAAAACCATCAAACAAAGTGCGCTCTCCGAGGGAAATCATCAAGATGAGTAGGTACGGTTCATGCAAGCGTTCATAAACCTGGCCTAGGTGACCTCTGTCGCCTATCTATGTGGAAGATCTGCATCGAGAGGTAGATCAACACACATGCGAGCTCTCGATGTGGGAACAAAGCGCCTACGACGCACGCCTCCATTCACATGGTAAGTCACTGCTCGGAGACGTCGCCTCCACAATGGCGCCCGCAGCCGCCCCGTGGCCGCCTTTGAAGACGCCGGTCAATAGGAAAATGTACTTACACTTACTGCTTTGGATGTAATTTGGCTAAAGCTCTGCGTAGCATTTATCTGTGTTTCCTATTTCTCAATATTTTCTCAGTTAGTCAAGCAATTTTTGATGATGTTCTCGTGTAGTACCTATCTACCTGTGTACGATGCTAATGATTACCTTTATTTCTTCAACGTTTCGTACTTTACAAAGGAATTTCCCATACACTTTTCTTTTCACTTTTCTTTTTAGATTTTGGGTATCAATTCGGAGTAATTTCCTGACATCAGCGTGATCCTTTAACACGTTAGTGGATATGTGGGAGCCGTTACAACTGACCCCGTTTCCACGAAGGCAGCGCCACCTTCCGGAAAGAGTTAATCCGAAAGTTCAAAGACGCGGCCGTGTTATGATTCAATTAGCCGTAACGAATGGGCCGCGCGGGCCTGCTCGGCCCGGAACGACCCACCCTACTCAGCTATACCACACTCTCATGCCCTTTTATTTATTCTTATTCTCAATTCTGTGTGACGTTCATGCCTGAAGCATTATTTCCTGATAATCCTAACAACGACAAATACGGACAGGTACGTCGTCATCGAGCGTCCAAGTTAACGATCCGAAGCAGCATTGCAGCAATCTCTGACAATGTGACTTGTGCACAAGTGAATTCCCATAGACAGACTCGCTACATGGCCTCTCTTCGGCGGAGAGCTAACACAAAGCCTCGCTAGAACCCCGCGCTTCGTATTTTGAGAGGCCTCTCCACCGCGGCCTTTCAATTAGATTCCAGTCAGCCGACTGTTTCTATTTGCAGATCAAATATTATTCCGACCCGGCTGGACTCGGCCTTGGGCTATATCACTTCCATGCTGTTATTGCTCTATCTGCTAATGCAATAAAACTGGCCACGACACAGAGGCTCCGGATAGAGTGCGCTGAGCCTAACACTCTTCATGCTTCAGCCTAACACAATGCATGATCACATATTATCTGTCAGACACGGCGACACTTTTCCCATAGCCGACAGTAAACTCAACTCTACTGGAGGTTTAAGTAACCACAACCACGCACGCTAGGTACTTGCACATCCTGTATTGTAGCAAAAACATTTATCTTCTAAACAAAAGCAGCTCTGCGCTCCACCCTGACCGCGGCGAGTCCTGGTGGGGCTACATACATTCCTTTGTATTTTTTGTGAGGCCTACTTTTGAGGTGGTTATCCTGTTTGTTGTTACTACGCGCCATTTTATAAGGTAACCTTTTCATTATTCCCCAAAACAAGAACAAGAGACGCTTGATATATTATTTTACACATGCTCTTTCCTCTAATATTAATTCTTGGAAACCCATTTCATGATTGAAGACATACATAGGTACGTATGTATAGCAAAATAATGATTTCGGATGAAAGCACCCTTACCCTTATTTTGTGATGTTGTCTTCGCACTGAAATTTTGTTGGTAACATGAAACGTGTCACAGCATCGCCTGCACCAGGGCCGGCGCGCCCCGCGCCCCGCGCCCCTCCATTCACCTATCGCCTCTCATTTACGAACGTGAGTCGCTAAATCACAAAACCATAATTCGACTCTAATTGTCCAATTATCACACAATGGAAAACGAATTACGCTCGAGGTTTCATAGAAATCGGATTCTTGTGATTGCGCTCGGTTTACTGGTATAAAAATAAACAGCGAAGTTTCGGCGCGACGACGACGGCGGTTCTTTTGTACCTGCTAATGAAATCATTGTTTGTTAGCAAAACTTTGTCGGCGAGCTTCGGAGTGGTCCGGATCCGGATGGAGTTGCATGAGCCGGACGTAGTGGACACTGCCGGGCGACTGCCGGACGACGGTCGCACGACGGCCGGGCGGCGGCCGGACGGTAGGCAGGTGGAAGTTTTAAACGCTGGCGGTTGCGCGTCAACTTTTAACGAGCATCCGTTGTTGCGGGCCGCTTTAATCACGGCTCTGCTCCGCCGGCTCACAAACACAAGTTTGAATGAGGGTTTCCTTGGGATTTCCAACCGAGTTGTAACTTTTAATTTCTTGCTCTCTGACATGCCGACGGCCTAATTACTATACCGTTGCCTGCACTAGTCTTGAATTAAAAATTATTGCCATCGAATACAACCGAATTAATTGTACGAACTTACTGGATCTAATAGAACAAGATAGAACACGGTATATGGGTCAAGTGGTACCCTCGCCTCGTGCCCTAATCCGCTCAAAACGTCCACATCCGAGGATCAGTGCAGGGTCATTAATTAAATCCAGCATCTTAACATCCGAGTTAACGACCCTACGGGCGGCGCTGCGGCCCTACGACCGGCGCGCGGCGGCGCTGCGGCCTCCGGAGAGTCCTAACGAGACGTCAAATAGTAATGTGCTGCATTACGAAGCAGCGCCGCCCTCGAGGACTCCCCGCCACCGCGGCTGGCACGACACCTCGCATCGTAAGCACGGCTCGATGACTCGCTCTTCACTCCAATAAAGCGTAACATAAAAACTGTTTTGAAGAAAAGGCGCACCTGAGCTCGCTCCGTTTGCGTTCCATTCCATTGAGTAAACTGATAATAGGCAGTTAAGTGTTCGCCCGACGGAAATCAGGCCAAATTCATAAACAAACTTATGCAAATAGCCGCAGCTGAAGCACCCCTTAAATAAAATCCAGAGCCGCCCTTGCAGGGACAGACGTCGCGCGTCTGTTACTCGACTTGAGCTCTATCGCGCCGGATCTAAGATTGATTTCAGTGGCAGAGGAGTGGCGCGGCGCAGCACAGCGCAGGGAAGTGTTTACGATTACCACACAGATTATTTACGTGGAAAGTCGTTGTTTGTTTTAGTGAGTATACGGGATCGATGGCGCGCCCTGAGAGATGTTAATAAATGGGCTCTCGGGCGGCAACGGCCCGCACTGGAGTCAGGGAACAGGAAAATAACGATTTTTCATGTAAACTGACGTGAAGAGCTTTTTCATGACATTTTTGCGAAGTTCTCAATAACGCTAATGGATCTAAGAAAGTTTTTGTAACTTTTACAAATGAGTTTTAAAAGTCTATGACGGCAATCGGCGTGTAATAGCCTATTAGGTGCTTTAACTAGGTTCTGGGTTGATTAATGAGCTTTCAAGAAGTTGTTCATGAAAACATTCCTAACAATATTAGGGCAGTAAATTAAAAACAAGCTTATTCATTTCCCAAAAACTGGTTATTAAATATGCGACAATTTGGTAGCTTATTTGAAGTTATTTTGTTTGTTCTTGTATATGATCGTTCGGCTGACCGCCCCCCGCGGCCCGACCCCGCGCCGCCCCGGTCCCCGAGGGCCAGCTCCGCTCCGTGCACGCAGTCACTGTACAGTGCACATGTACTGGGGAAATACACCTACAAGTCACGATTTTCACTAAATAATAGAATAACCGTACAATTTGGGCTGTACACACCGTTCCTTCTGTCCTGTCGACTCTACAAATATTGTAGTACGATAAAATTTGAAGGAACAACCAAAATACTTCCGATGGAAAATTGAAATGATTAGGAAAGTAGACAAGGAAAATGAATAGCAAAAAGCACTGTGCGCGGGTCCAATACTCTCCGAGCCCGTGTCCCGAACAAAATGGAGGATTTCGTCCTAAATTCAATTACTTATTGGAGTGTACCTCCACTCCACTCTCACAGTAATTACGTTGTGCCCGCAGTTATTTGTACTCGCTGAGGATTTTTCATATTTTTACTGTTCTAGCAGAGTATACGTTCGGTAAATATTTAACACAAAAGCTATTTCTATCATGTTTGTAATCTTCTGCCCTCACAAATACAATAAATACCTATAAGTATAGTATAATATATATGTTCTTATATAATAGGCAGCCATTTCAAAATGAGCGATTCCAAGAAAAGCACAACAAAAACGGAATCTCCAGAAATGTTAAAATAAGTGAGCCGAGGAGACGGGACGGAGCAGTGTTTTAGCGGGTGAATATTTAACTTGCATTCCGCGGGCGCGGCAGCCGGCGGCGGCGCTCCTCACTTCGCACTAACAAAGATAACTTTTCGCGGTATGCTTTATTTATTTAAGCGTTTAAATCGTTTTCGTCAGCCATACAGGCTGACTCAGTGCAAATCTCACCGTCGGAGGAAATACCACCTGCCATTTCCGTTCCGGCGCACGGGGATGCACACGCGAGGCATGCGTGCGGTTATTATGAAAGCATTCAATTTCGGTAGAGCAGTTTGTGTACATTTGCATGTTATTTGTGAACATTTCATTTAATTCGAGTTGAGCGCACACCTCCCATGATGAACAGAAATTGTTCGGGAAGTAGCTAACGAGCAAAACTCAGTAACATTTGGTGCGCAATGAGGGCGCGCCCCGCTCCGCCGCGCCCCGCCCCGTCGCGCCCCGCCGTCTTCAGCCAAAGGGTACAAAAAGTCGTAACGACGTGACTGCTCCAATAGAACAGAATACTCGACGCAAAGGAAACTTGGAGATCGTTCTCGAAGCGCTGGGTTGTTGCCTCCTTACATCCTAATGAGTCGGCCTTCCTTGATTGTCTTTCAAAATTCTACTTTGGTTTTTTCCTTTTGTTGAACTGAATAGGTTAGTGATTGTTCGGTTCATTTTAGAAACAGACACTATACTATGTAAAGTTTATTCTTGAAGTGATCTGATATTCTGGCGAATACCTGCCAATCGTGGCGACGACGTTTCGTTGATTTCATCGTTATCAATTTTAATTTGTAGGCAACAAATAGATCACGTCGTCTGGATTGCGTGCGATATGTTGACTAGCAGGTCCATACGGTGTGTGAGTGGTTCAGTGCGGCAGGGCGCGCTGCGTGCGCCGATCCATCTTACTTACATGTAACTTAATAAAGGCCAGCGTCGCTAACAGACGACAGCTGACTTTCCTTGTTTTGTCGCCGGAATTTATCGCAGCCTCCGTGTAGCGCAAACAACCAAATAACACGTACTTTTGTGGTTATCTTCGACAAATCAGATGCTGAGATAATAACGAAATACGAACACGAAGACCTAGATTAAATCCAGAAAAAAACATTTCGTCACAATTATTTGGACTTTATCCTATAGGTTCAGAGGCGCCCGTGGTCGTGCTGGCGGGTAGTTACTCAATGACTGATTTACCGTGACGGTGCGTGCCGCTCGCCGCTTGCCGCCGCGCCGCGCCGCGCCCTATCGCGCCCCTAATAACTACCCGCAATTATTATTACACCCACTTATATTGCGGCAGGTATTTTTGCTGAAGTTTGAATCATAGTAGGTAAAGCATTAAAATAAAAGGATTTGCTCAAGCGCCAAGACAGGCTTTGCTAACATTGTGCGTAATATTGTGTTAAATCATTATATGTTAATAAATAAAAAGCCTTTTATTTCTTGTACACATTAATGCTTATAGACTAATTTAAAAATATATAGAAAAAACTTTAAAAAATGGGATCTTTCTTAGTAGGTAAAGCTTATACTAGTTATTTACAGTTTTTCTTTGTTTATAATTTTGCAAGAACCCCTTGCAGGTGAAGGCCTCCTCCAAAGCCGTCCATTTTTCTCTATTTTGGGCTACTTGAAACCAAGTTAAATCATTAAAAAGTAATATTAGGTATCTGAACAGTTCGCGGAGACTTTTGAAAGTTAGCTATTTTGTTAGCCGTTAGAGCTCGATTGGCGATAATTTATGACGTTAGACACACGCGCACGATGATAAATGGATGACGTGTTTCGGATTACGTCTGGAGGACGGCGTCTCCTCGCGTCCTCCAGGCACTCCACGACGTTGTTGTAACCACAGGTTTATGTACCTAATTATGGCAGGCGCGGGAGTGTCGTACGCTTTAAAGAAGCTCGCGGTGACCTTGTAGCGACGTCGGCAATTAATATAAAAACCCTCGGCCCTTCTAATGTGAAACGGATTGCTCCGCGCCGAGCCGCCCATTTTCTAAAGCGCAAAAACCCTCCTTCCACCCGTGTCGCCCCTATCGCCACCAGCACAGAGTCCACATTCCCCTGCTGACGGAGACGGCCACGGGTCTTCGTCCGGTGCCTCGACTTTTCACTCCATTTCACAAACGTTTTTATTATTGCGATTCAGTTTTCCGCTAGTCAGATTCGGGAAAGTTGAGTTTTATCTGCGCTCGCCCTTTATTTCAAGGGTATTTTGCTTGGTCCACCTGACCGTTGTCTGGTTGGCTGGCTGGTTTTCGGCGAATTTGTGACATTCAGCGACGGATGTTGGCTTCCGGATGAGGCATTGGGGCAGCACTCAGCCGAATGCATTATCTAACGCACACAGGTCCACGAGTGAGCTGAGAGCTAAGTAAGGTCAGTGTGTGTAATACGCAGGCTCGGCAGGTCCGCAGCGCGCGCCGCGCCCGGCGGCTGCAGGATTTGGGAGCAGTTTTCACCGGATTTCCATTTCGCTAATGTCGTGATGGGCCGAGCAAGATTGATTTAATCGTCAATCTTGCTCGGCCAGTTTGCATAGCTTACTAAAAACAATCTGGTCCACTTTTCGTAAGTTTGTTTTAGAAGTTAGGGTTGTGTACGACTATGTGAAGTTATTACCAACTGTCCCACTGCTCCGTCCCCTTGAGGTTTTCACATACAAAATGACGATCAATAAGATTTAGGCCCAACCGTCTACCAAAGAGGACAGAGCAGGGTGACGTTTTGGTAATAGTCCACCGAGCTGTACGTCGCGCGTGTTAGTGCGGTTTATATTCGGAGCGCGCGCAGCCGCGGATCATTTCACATGTAAATCACATAACTACATTGTAATGGCTACATTCTACATTATGCTCTCTGAGTAGTGAAGTCACGCGTGCCGACACGACGCAGCGGAGGGGATCTTGGTGACCTTGTTGAATGTGAATGGTGTCATTATGAATTTCTCTGATTCATAATGACACCAATTTTGGTTGGCCAAGGGAACAAAAGCAGCGGTCGTCTTGCTTGCTTGATTACCATCCGCGGCGGCGGAGGACGAGGCAGCACCGTCGGATCGCTTCCGGCGCCGCTTGACGCCGCCTAGGGAACTATTGTAGAACCACTACATTGATACAACAATGGATTAAATAATTTCAACAACTTCCAGTCGATACTCGAACTATTACTAGGTACTACAGTCTTACAACAGTCTGAACTCATTAGCGTGGCGTATCATTCGGTCTATGAAAGACTGGTAATAAAGCACAATGAACCAAAAAAGCAAAACATTGAACAGTGGCAGCGGGCGCCGGGCGGTGCATTCCGGAATGCCGCTCATTTGGCAGCTTTGGGCAGGAAGGCGTAATTAACAGCCGCCGCCGACACGGATCGCTATCTGGCCGGAAGCGGTCTGCTGCGGCGCGGCGCGGCACGTGACGCGCCCCCGCCCGCGCCTGTTGCAGCACATGCTGATAGGCCCTCGACTCCTGTCCACACCTGTCAAACCTGACAACTCGGTACTAATCTCAGTACTAATACCAGCACGCTGTGTCATGTCCAACATGACACGATCGCGAATCTTCGTGTTTGTTCAAATAACTCGTGCATGTCCATTACCCTATTAATTTCCACCAGCTGCCAGTTTAATAAAATAAAAAGAAACGAATATGTCGCCTGTTCTGCACAGTTAGTTATTCTATGAAGCGGCGTGAATCGAATCGGAATAGATTACTTGCACAGAGCCCCCATCTATTTTAATGGTCAACTTTTCAACTTTATTGAATCGAGTTAACTAACTATTCATTCATTCAGTTAGTTCTGAACTGGATAATTGGAAGTCTATTTAGAATAGTCCATTTGATCGTGTGCGGCAGTGCTGTGGATGTGTTGTAGTCGTAGGTAGCAGGGGTAGGGCATGCAAAATCGGAAAACCGGAAATCGAAAAAATCGGAAATCGGTCAATATTCCTGGATTTGTAAAAACCGGTTTTCAAAGTCAAAATCGGTGTTTTTCGATTTTTCCGATCTTTACCATTTTTATAAATTCTCCGGCAGTGGCAACACCACACCACACTCTAATTTATTGTATGTATTATTTGTTAATTAAAGCTTGATACGCGGGACATTGACGTTGACATACACGTAGTGATCTATGGTTATGGTTATGGTTATGGTGTGTGTACTCCTGTGTCCGCACTTAGACTCGGATTGGTCCATTTTGCGTGTTTAGTTTGCTAGTACAACCAGCCTAACTCCGTCCAGAAGCGCAGAATCTTCCTGGGATCTTCACAGGCTTCGCGGAGTGACCTCGGGTGGTCGAGGATTTCGTGTCGTTGCGCTGTTACTCCCTTGCATTCCAGGACTACGTGGGTAGCTGATTCTTCGTTAGTGAGACACCCCCTGCAGAGAGGGCTGTCTGTTGCTCCGATGGTGAAGAGATGTTTGTTCAGTGGACAGTGTCCTGTGAGTGTCCCCACTAGGACGCGTAGGTCCATTCTGGTCAGTTTCAGTAGGCGCTTGGTTAGCCTTGGTGATGCAACTGGAAGTGCTGCTCTTGCCTGACGGCACTCTTGTAGGTGTGTCCATCGTTCAGTATGCGTTTCTGTGGTTTTTAGTTTTATCCATGTTCGGAATTGGGAGAATGGTAGGGGAAGGAGCGGAGGTGGGCCTATTATCGGCGTCTCCGAACCTTTCCGTGCCAATTCGTCGGCAGCGTCGTTTCCAAGTGAACCGCTATGTCCCTTGATCCATTGAAGGGTTATCCTGTTTCTACAGGAGATCCTCTCGAGTGCCAAGTGACATTCGTTCGTACACGACTTTGGAGTTGCAGCTGTTTCCTGCCAAGGCTCTGAGTGTAGCAGCACTGTCAGACAGGATTCGCACGCACTGGTTATCTATATCTCTTCTTTGCACAGCTGTGGCTGCCTCGGTTATAGCTGCGCATTCACATTGAAATATGGAGCTGTGTTTGCCTAAGGTTATTGACACATTGATGTTGAGATCCATTGAGTGAATCCCTGCTCCCGTGCCCATATCAGTCTTAGAGCCGTCCGTGTATATTCTACACGTAGTGATCACGCGCATGAAGTTCCATATTTTTATTCCTTCAATATGTACGCAAGACAATAATCATACTTAATTGGTGGTAGGGGTTGGTTTACCATAGAGTAGTGCGTCATCTTAACCACAGACTACAATGAATCGATTATGAAAATGTGAAAATCGAAGCAATTTGATTTAACTAGTTAGGTACTTAATTATTTAAAAAGTTGTAGTTAATAATATGTTTATATTATGTTATATTATAGACTGGGAGAAAGTGGTTTTTTTGGACGAAACATGGCTCAACGCAAACCACACAGTATCAAAATCGTGGACAGATGAGAAAGCGGAATTTACCACCAAAATACCCGAAGGCAAAGGACAGAGACTCATAATTGCTCATGCTGGGACTGCTTCAGGTTTTGTGTCTAATTGTCTTCTGGCATTCAAGTCGATGAAGACCACAGAATATCATGAAGAAATGAATTTGGAACAATTTAAGAAATGGTTTTTGATCCTTTTAAATAATTTAAACAAGCCGCATGTGATAATCATGGACAACGCTCCGTACCACTCAGTGCAAAAAAACAAACCGCCGACGTCCAGCAACCGAAAAATGGAACTAATCGCATCGCATATCTGCAAAGCAAAGGCATAGAAGCCAACGAGACGATGCTGAAAAATGAATTACTGAAATAAGTTAATAATATACACAAAACCCGTACGCCAACTTACATTTTAGATGAGATCGCTAAGGAAAAAGGCCATACAGTCATCCGTTTGCCACCATATCACTGTCAATATAACGCGATTGAACTGATATGGGCCTACGTCAAAGGTCACGCAGCCAGACATAATACTAAACCTCCTTTTACGACAAATAAAAAGCTCACATTACTGCACAATGCCTGTGAAAATGTCACGTCAGAGGACTGGAAAAATGTGGTTGATAAGTGCAAAAAAATCATAGATGAAGATTGGGAGCGCGATATTCGATTTGACAATTTGTCTGATCAAGAGCTTTTTGAGATCGTATTTTCGGCAAGCGCGGGGTTAGATTTCATGTTTTATTAAATGACTACAAAAATAATCAAGTATTTTTATTTGTATTGAAACAATACAAATCGAAAAAATCGAAAAAACCGAAAAAACCGATTTTAAAAATCAAAAATCGAACAAAAACCGGTTTTGGGTATTCTTCCGATTTTGCACGCCCTAAGCAGGGGTCAATGTGTCCCGGAGTGAGGCCGGACGCTCGGGCCCGCGCGACGAGTGAGGCCTGTCCGACCCTTCCTTCTTCTAGTATCTCTGAAAACTTTAATACAATCGGAGCCTTCTTATTAATCAATCTGATGCGCGCAAGGTAGTCACATGGTGACTTGCAGGTCAGAGATGTTTCATGCTTTCTTAGTCTTCTGGTACACCTCCTTTTTACCAGCGTTAAAATTAATTAACAAAAAAAATACAATCGAATAATACTAATAATTAGTAGTGGTATTTACAATTGAAACATTGACCTAACTGCAGAATGTTGCAAACAAAAACAATCTACAGGTACAGTTGAGCTACCTGTAGATTGTTTTTGTTTGCAACATTCTTCCAGAAGAACATTTTTCCATCCTTATCAGAATAACAAAAAAACAAGTAACAAACGAAAAGAAAGAAAACACTACCTAACTAATATTTGAAGAAGTTTAAACTCGAGTTTTCTGTCCGTTTCAGTAGGATGTTATTAGAAGATTTTGTTTACATCATAAATTGATCTGACATTGATCTTGTTATTTTTTGTTTTATATTCTGCTAGCTAGCTCTAGCAATAATTCAATAATTTGATGAAATATGTCGCAAATAATAAATCAGTGTCTGAGCCAGGCTCCGGTCGTGGCCAGGGCTCCGTCCTACCGCGCGCCCTTCACCGCCAGAAGGGACTATCGAACTGCTCGCATTTATTCAAGACGCACGCATTTGGTGTTTCTTTTTATACCAACATAACGATTAGGCGTAAGAGGAGCGGCCATTCTGCGCGCCTCGTAAACTAGCCCCGACTCGCTAAATGAGAGATGGTACGATCCGCCGGCAGCGCGGCCGCCGGCCGCCGCGCACTGCCCACCGCCGCTCGCTGCTCACATCGCGTTCATCCGGAATGACCTGCTAAACCCTGCTAAAGACATGTTTCATCAAATCGCTCGAAGCTAATGTTTGGTATAAACACGCTGACGTAATGATGCACGAACATTTAAATAGTAGGCACCCACCGCCGCTGAAGATTCAATTAGTGTGTTTGTCAGATGAGCCGATCGCTGCGCTCGTTTGAGACATTGTACTTGATGAGTGAGCGACTCTCGCCGGGTGAGAGCGGAGCGTTATGAAATTGCGCGCCCAAATTCTCATTATTAAATTTGTCGCGGGGAAAAGTTAATCAGTAGCGAGTAAACACGGTTTGACGTCTGGAATATCAAACAAGCGCCCAGGGCGGCGACGGCGGCGGCACTTCATTAGCTACGACTGTTAAATTCCACTGCAAGACATTCTTCCGCGGGCATATTTAACAACACCCTCCATTCATTTCCCTTCTCTTCCATCCCTGCTATGTTTACCTCCACGCAATTAGAACACTCCATCTAGTACAAGTAAACCAGCTGTATCTCTACTCTACATGGTACCTAATTGAATCCATTTCGTTCTTATTTGAAGAGTCAATACTCAGAATCAAACCTACCCACGGTGTGTAAACATCCCGTGCGAAAGTCGACTCTAGTTAGGTAATACTTGAGTTGTATCCAGAACATTATTAAATGGTCTTGTTTATTCAGAGTCTTGTGTACTCGTCATAAACTGCCTCCTTCTACAAAATCAGTGTCGAACATAAAAAGCTTAGCAGAGTTTCTTGCGATATTGTTATGTTAATTAAATACATCGATTTAGCCAGTAGCGGCCGTTAACTGCAGAATACTGATGTCTTCTCGGAACATGTATCTTTCAACATATATGGTGTGTATAGAACGTTCAGTTGCATATCGCTAGAAGGCAATATTGCCGCAGTCGACAGCTTTACTTAGAATCATAACTTGCTCACGGATTTCATTTTCGCAACCTGTACTATTTTGTCCGGGTTCCTATTCAATGTTTGCATTTAGGTTGTGAATTTCACTTGAACATAAATATGAGAGGGAATAGGAGAGTCCAGTGAATGGCTGTAGATGTAAAATACAGCACGGCCGCCTTCGCCAGAAACCAATAACTTGTTCGAGTTCGGAGTTATTCGCCAAGTCTCTGATCAAATTGCAATCTGTATCGTGAGTTATTTAAAGTCCGACTTGAGAGGCAACTCTGATTACTTTCTGAAGTGACCTACCTGTAAATAGGTACTTGTGTAGGTAGGTACCTCTCGCGACCACAGCTTATTTACCAATCCCCAAGCTGTGCGCGCTCAGGCAATAGAGGTATGGTCTCTCTATCCCAGTTCCATTCCTCTGAGGTATCTTTCGTAAGAGTTGTCAGCACGGTTCACAACTAGAAAGAGCTATTACAAGTTGACAGACTGATGTTCGCTCTTGGTTGATTTTGGAAAGCATCACAAGTTACTTTAGGACTATCAGAGTAAACAAACCGTCGGCGAGCCGTAAGAACAGCTCAAGTGAAAATAAACTTTAGTACAATACAGAATTAAATACTATTATTGAAACAATAAACTGGCCTCCGAGATCCTTCACAGGGTTTAATGTTCCTAACATTTTATTAGAATTAAAAGAGTCTACTTCATACTATCCATAGGGTATGCTAACCTCTATATTATAGAGATAGCGGGAATGTATGGTGGATCTACCCCACTCGGGGCACGCACCGGCGATGCAGCGGAGCGTGGTCTCCAAGCGTGGTGGGGCCAGCGCCGCCCGGCGGTCAGCACCTAGGTACTTCTTAAGTCATCTCAAACCACCATTCTTTGCATAGTTGATATTTGAAAAGTATGAAATTATACAAAATAAAATATGAAGCAAGAGGTAATTATCATTCTGTACAATGTACTGTAATGTACTGTAAAATGGATTCTTACAAATAAGTTCACATACGCAGACAAAATCATTTCATACATCACGAGTAGGTATAATATATCCCCATCACATCAACATTTCTAATTACTAAACTAACTCATTCCAATATTAATCTGGTTCAACTTCACTGTTTAATTATTAGTCATTTTAGATTGCATGCCTCCCTACCTACACCTCTGTGGTTGGTTCAGAATTACAAACTAACATATCGGACAACCGCAATTAAATGTTAATAATCACTGCTATGCCTATTTATTAAAACGGGTACTAATATATGAACGCGCTCCCCGCCCGCGCGGCCGCGGTACGGTCGCCACCGCACCCCCTGACGCGGGGGGAGGGCTCACTCCGACACATCCATTAATATGGCCTTATTGCCACTTGAATCGCTTTCTAAATCAAATCACAAATATTCAGAAATGGAATGATCCCTTTGAGAAAAACATTTCAATATTTTTGTTATTGATGCAACTCAGATTTGGCAAGTAGTCGTATCAAGATTGAATGCCAATCTGAAACGAAGCAATACATAGTGGGACAGCGGATACATGCTCCAGCAAGCAGGCAGGCGGACGGAGCTCTCGGCGGCGGCGCTCCGTCTCACGTTACACGGGGTGAGCACGATCGCTCCCCGCGGCCGCAGCGTTCCAAATCGCACTGTTATTGCAGATCAAATATTACATTTCACACAAAGTGCATTCGGTACGTGCCGGTAATGTTTTTATTCCTGACGAGTGGCTGGGAACTTCAATTCCGATGCAAATCGGTGGCTCCGTGCGAGACGGCGGACCCAGCGCGGGCACGGCGCGCGCCGCCGGCACGCCGGCACGCCGCTGCCGCCGCGCCACCGCCGGTGACCTAGGGCGTCTGCGCGGCGCGGCAATCGATAAGACCGCAGACTCGACCGACGTTCCTGCACACATGCACTTGTAACCTACATCGCCCATCTCGCCTTTGACACGAGCCATGTCAAAAATTTCACTTTGACTCCCTCGCAACGCAGCTCGCCAAAGTAGCGAGCGCTGTGAATCCTTTGGCGATGCGAATTTTATTTTATCGCCTGGTCTCGTATTTGGCAAGCGTGATTTTTATGTGCTCATACATTGCAATCGACGCCAGCGGCTCACGTAACCCTTTGAGCGCTCGGCGGGAACCTTCGCCGAATGAAACGTTGGATCGCACAAACAATACGACTACAGTGATGGATGGCCTATAAACTTGCATTCATTCAAAGCTTGCCCGCCAGGCGGGCTTGGCTTGCTTCACTTGTACCTGGGTAATTAGTATAATCCTCAACTATACAGATGGTTTTAGGGTTTCGAAGATCGAAGATCGGTTTCGAAACCCTTATGGTCTCGCCTTGTCTGTCCTTTTTTCCCTCCTTAATAACTCAGCAACTACTGCAGCTATCAACTTGAAATTTAATTTCTAAAAAACTTGTCAACTTAATATTAATACATTTCGTGCGCCTGTACAGATTTAAAGAAAAATAAATGAAAAATTAAAATGAATATTTTCCATAAAAATTGTGATGCCAAAATTTTAAAAGATACCTACAGGTCATGTAAGGTATCACATGAAATGTATCGGTTTGGACATTTTAAAACAGTTTTTCAAATTTTGTAGGTTTCATACATTTGGAAATATTTGGAATAAAGTTGACCCATGCAGAGAGATCCATCGGAAATGTAGGTTGTTACCTACTATTTTTAGGTATTCGTTAAATTACGAAGTCTCTAACCGGTACTTTTGGTACATATTTGTTGACAAACGTTCGAAACCCTCGGCCCGCGAGTTCACTCGCACTTGACGGATCTTGTTTTATCAATAAATATGTAAACTAAGAACATATCTGTTCACGAGCCGGCATCGCCCCGCACCCCGCTGCCGCCGCCCGCGCCGGTAACCGGGTTATCCTCCATAACATAATATTTTTACGCGCGCCGCTGTTCGCAGCCGTTCAGTTTATTGCTTCTCCGGATCCATGAAGCAGCTTCCAATATTGAGAATTGAGTTTGAGGCACTCAATCTAAATGTTATCTCCCGTCAGTACACGTGCGTGCATCAGAACTGGCGTCCCGAGTGCGTCTACACATATCTACACTTTCGTTAGATTCTGTTTAAAAATACCACATGCTGTAGGTGAGGTGGTACGCAAACAAATTCATATTTAGATCTTGGAAGCATTAGCTACCTACATTAACAAAATACTGAGTTTAGAGCAGAAAATATTTTACAATGTTATTTCCACATTTTCATGTCCTTTTGTGTTTGTTTCAGGTAAGTCCTCCAAAATACAACGAAGTGCCGAAGGGAAAACTTTATGTTTATCTGTTTCGAGTAAGTGAAAACTCCTCACGGAACATAAAATCCAAACGCAAAGAGAGATTCGCTATGACGTCATTAAGGTCGTAAGAAGCGGCGGGTGAGCCTGCAGCATGCAGCTGTACAATAGTCGCGTTACATTAAGCCGCAGTCATTATGATAAAGTGAAAGTTGTGTCGTTAGCGTCGTCGCCAGGCTCGCCTCCGCGGCGCTGAGGCCTCGCCCTCACCGACTACACGAGAAGAAGGCCGCGCTCGCGTAGCGCCGTGAGGCCTCGCCCTCCGAATGCCGGAGCCCGCGCGTGGGTGCTACGTGCGTAGCGCTACGACGCGCCTCGTAGCGCTAATTGCTACGGCGTAGCACACTCGTGTAGCTTCAAAGTAAATCGTGATCTTTTATGAAAACTCCTTCACCTACATATTTTCCTCTGAACGAGACGGCACTTAATTGTCGACCTCCCGCCCCGCCCCGCCCCGGCCTAACCCCTCGATGCTCGCTCGCTGGAAATAACAAAACCATCTGAATTTGAGGAACATCATAAAAACGACAAATGTCCGGCTATTATTGACGCTGGCTGTTAGCTGCCGGGTGGACGCGGCCGCGTATGTAGCTACCAGTTTTTCAGTTAATGTTTTGAAACAATGTAACGTTTCAGAACATTATTTTGCTAGAGTTAGATAGTTGTATTGGGTGTTAGTTAACTTGTTCCACATTTTGCATGAGCATAATATGTTTTTCAAAAGTTAGTGTGCGCTTTCATATTTTCAGAGAGGCCGCAGTTCGGCGGTTTAGTTCCAAGATACTTTTAAAGTGTGTAGCGGCGGCGCGCGGCGACGTCGCTGTTGGCGCCAAAATACCGCACGTTACAATAATATCTTTATTTTATTCGTGCATTTGGAGCGTCCCGCCCGCGCGTCCCGCTCGCGAGTACATGAGGGGTACAAGGTGGCTTACATTCGTTTGAATAATGTCCTCGTTTAATTATGGCGGCTATCACGGGAGGGAGCCGCTTTAATGGAAAACACGATCATTATTCGGAGCTGTTTTGTCGATCTGACCTTTTTCAGGTGAAGGATGGGAAGAGGGGAAAGTGTTGAATCAATTTAGCAAACATTTGATGGCGGAGAACTGGTGCTCCGCTCGCGGGAGGTTCAGTTGTCGGCCTCGCTGGCTGCGAGAGTGACTCGGATGGTCGGGGAAAGCTTTTTGTTGTAAAATATGTATGTTGTCACGCAGTATGGGGCGCTACACGCCGCCATTGTGCCGCGCCATACGCGCCGTTGGCCTGAAGTGGCGCGCGCCATGCCGACTAATGTACTGTTCAATATTACTTCATAAAGCCTAAAGCCCCGCGTTCACTACACACTTACCGTTATTCGGAACATGTTTCTCTCTTGCTTGCTAATTTAACAACTCGCTGTAGACAAGTTATGTGAGTGAACAATTGAAACAACCTGTTATTGAAAATGTTAAAAACTTTTACTCATAAATTTTAGCTATATAATGAATATTTCATACTACAGCAGAATTAAGTAACATGATTTTTTTTTCATTAACTCAGTTAAACATAAAGCGGAATAGAAGTGTAACAAATTCAATTTATTATTTTCGTATTTCAGAAAACCGTTTTGGGTAACTAAAGGCTGAAATTGATATTGAATGATTCAAACTAAAATAAATAAATAAATAGTAAATAGTTTTGGACAATTCACACAGCATTATCTAGCCCCAAGCTAAGCAGAGCTTGTGTTATGGGTACTAGATAACTGATATACTTAATACAATACACTACATAGATAGATAATTTTTTAATAACGATGGTACATCTTCCTACAATTTGTAGTTTTATTCTAATTGTAACATTTAAGCTATTTCTGCAGTAGCGTCTCTTTCTGCAACATGAAAACTAAATCACCATGGACGGACACTGCAAATTATTATTCGTTAGCGTGGTATTATAACCTCGGTTAGCTCAGCCCGTGCCCGCGCGGGTACAAGTAACCTTCGCAGCAACTAGCTCCTGAGATTGTTTCATTACTTGCAGCCAGTTCGCGGCGTGGCCTTAGTTAACGCTTCCACTGCGCTCGCCGCTGCTCACCTCGAGGCAGTGAAGGAGGTCCTACAATAGCGCAGCACCGACGCCGAGTCACGGGGAATCTTGCCTTGTACAGGCAGCGTATACGGGCTGTCCAAACAAACAATTCAACGACGATTGTGATGACTCGCCCACATGTGGGCGCCTACCTTTCGATTACGGAAATGTAAAAGTATCTACTAAATATCAGATACTCTAGATTGTTAAATTTTTTTGTGTATTGATCGTTATAATCCCGCTATCACTTTAACCTCTCTGTTACCAGCTATCCGAGAGGAGTAAATTGAAAATCAGCGCTGCTTGCATATTAATGCATTACAGCTAAATGCTGAATCTACTCCTTTTGTCTTAATTTATTAGTTTTAATTAAGTCGTATGTATATTTGTGTATTTTCTAAATTAAGGCAATAAATGATTTTCTATTATATTCTAAAAGTAATGTAGTTACGTCCATGGAATATGCCTGACCATTCATATTTGCCACTAAATAAAAAACCATGGAACCTTTAATATAAACCGCACACAAAGAAAAGCAGAAACAGGTTGTAAAGGTATCAACAAATTTAGGAAAAGCTGAGAACATAGGAAAATATTACGAGTCCCGCGCGAACGACTCGAGTAAGGAATAACCATTTGCATCGGCGCGCTCTAACGCTTTCAACCTCTCGGGCATGTCGGCCCTTCGGAACTAAAGTGCTCAATATAAAGATCGAAAGATTAAATAATAATGATTGTTTTAAAAGCTAAACTGCACTTAAATATTAACACTTTAAAAGCAAAAAACTAATCTCGCAAATAAACTGATTCAGAGACGAGCTGCTCATGCATGAGAGGACATGCCGCAGTCCATACTTTATAATAAACCAAAAATATACCTCCGTTGTATTTACATCATCTGTATTTATGTCATTCTTTCATTTGGCAATAGTCAGGGGCAGAGGAACAGCGAGAACAAACAGTTTCGTGGGAAAGAGCGGGTAGAGTGAGAGTTGTGCGCGGTAGTAGCCATTACCGCGGGCTGCAGCGCGGCGAGGCGCGGCGCGGCGGGGCGGGGCGCGCCGGGGCACGTAGTCGGAACTGAATCAATTTGTCCGCTGCGACCTGGAAAACGAATATTTTTGCATTCAAACTACGACGCTAACGCAAATGTAGAGTTAAAAGAAAACCCGTTGTAGAGGCACTTCAAGTTTATTCTTTGATCGGTTCATCGGGGCCGGCAGCGCGCCCCCCGGCGGCGGGCACGGCCCGCCTCGCCTGGGCTAGCCAATCACATATTATACTTTGGATACTTTGGCGCCACTACCTCAGTTAATCACCAATTAGCTAAAATAATTAATGACGATACAATTTAACCATCAGTAGACTTAGCGCCAATTATCTCTGTATCGTTCGAGAGTTCTCAGCTTTGTTTGTGAGAAGGCGTAGGTACTAAAAATCCCAATTTGTAGGTATTCCCGTGTTCGCCACATGGCTTCTGCACAATTTATGAAAACGATATATTTGCGTTGGTATTCCGCCTGCGATAACAATATCCGATAGGTTTTTTACGAGTTCATGCAAAATGACAATGTTTTTATAAAATATTTTGTGAGCCTTGAGGCGCCGAAGTGCCTTTACGATAGTCGTGCGATACGATAGTACGCGTCGTCTCTGTCCCTCCCTCCGCACCGCACGCCCTGGACCGGAGACGGGAAACCGGCCGTGAGGTATCGCGCCGGTTGGATTCGAAGCTTTATCTCTTTATATTATATCAACGGTCCTCTTCCACATATCACAGCAGCAGTTGTGTCAGAGCTCAACTTTGCCGTTGGATATGAAATAGGTTTGGACATTACAATTAGTATCTTTATCGTATTTTCTCTGGCGATAAAATAAAGCACTGTCCCGTCAATAGCTATCAAGGTAGCAAGCACTAGGTAAGGCGCCGCCGGGCCGCCGCCGCCGTCGTGACATTGTGAGCGAAGACGCGCGACGGACTCGGAAACTCTGAGAAAGATTTCGGTTCTGCTCGATGGCGTAATTTTAACTGTCATTTTTAGTTTGTCAATGTAATGCAAATTATAAAAAAATTATCTGAGCGTCTGGTCGAAGCGACGCGTGACCCGAGAGTGCGGGGCAATGCAGCCAGCGTCTTGGGGACGCTTCCGACTGGTATTGATATGGATCAGTTGAGCTACCTGTAGATTGTTTGCAACAGTCTGCAGTTAGCTAAATTTTTTTCAATTTTAAATATATACTAATTATATTATAATTTTCTTTGTGAATAAAGGCTTCTGCCAATATTATACATGCAAATTATTAGCGTATTCACGCGTTGTTTGAGTAAAGCGAAGAACCAACCATTTCACGTGCGATAATGGAAACATACTTCCCGAGGAAAATGCGTTAACCCTCGGCGGTGATTACAACGATTAATGCCAGCTATATGTATACTCATTGTGTGGTACGCGCGGCTAATGTCTTACTATTAGTTTAGCAAACAATTTAACACTTAGGAGGCGGGTTCCGGAGATGAGGCCGGAGAGCGGCCGCTGCCGGAGCTATGCCCGCGGGAGGTGCCGCTCTACCTACGCAGCTACGCCAGCACAGCGTTACCACACATACCGATCAAAACGAGCAGACCGTGTTTCATCATTTTTGAAAACTAACCGCATTTCGACCAACTAAAAGGTGGTGTGACGACATCAAGCAAGTAGTGGGAAGCACCAGGACCAGAATAGCAAGGGACAGGAGTGAATGGAAAAGCTTGGCGGCCGAAAAAAGGCGGTCCGCCTTTGGCAGTGAAAGCCTCCTCCTTACCGGACAACAACTGCTACTCCGTTAATGTAAATAGTATAGTTATAGTTTAAGTTTAGATTAAGATTTCTAATATAGTTACTTATTTTGAACTAGCTGGTAAGGAAAAAAATAAAGCTCTTTTTATTTTATTTATAACCGCATTCAGATTTAATGTAGTAAGTTGAATCGTATATTGCAGAATCTATATAAATAAAGCAAAGTCGTGTTAGTTACACCATTTATAACTCAAGAACGGCTGGTCCCGATTACCAAGATCTTTGATTTGTTGAATTTGTCTCTGTCCGGGATAGCAGAATAACTATCAAAAAATTAGTTCTGCGGCAAAATTTAAATTTAAAAGCCGTGGATACAGCTAGTAGTTTATAACTGCGAATAATGTTGTAATGTTTTGTTAATTTGACAAGTAAAGGTTTTAGAGCGAGTTATTGTAGTCCGTTGGCAAGGCGGCTCGAGTGGAGGCCGCTCAGCAACGTTCAGAACAAAAGCGAGTTCTCCTCTAATTGCGTCCTTCCCATTCCATCCTTTATCAATATTTCTTTAACTCTTCCCCGAGACGTTGTAATAATCACTTTAGATTGGTATCGCGAGCTCCGCCAGAGAGACGGAGGAGGAACGAGGTGGTCCGACGGCGGAGAACAACAGCCTCGTGTCCCCTCTCCCCGCTAGGTACCCCGCGCTCAAGTAATAGATGTTATCGCGAGATATCGACGTTGTTCAGTAACGAAGGCTAGGCGGCACCGTCTAGATCCCGCCATTGTACTCCTGCGTCCATGATTTATGTAACTTGTTTGTTTCTTTGAAGCCTTTAACGTCGGCTGTATTGACAGCTTCCCTTTGTGACGGCTTCGTGTGCCGCGCAAACACAATGGGTGTGCTTCGATATTAATTGTTCATTACATTTGTATTGTTGCGGTAAACATTGGCTTTTCTGTTAAATTTGGTTTAATATTTCTCTTTTTGTGTTGCTTGTTCTGATGCCGCCCACACGTCGCTTTCAGTCACACATGGATGATACACGAGAGTTTGTTTGAGTCAACTTCACAAATATTTGATATTGGTTACGAAATGTAAGTAACTTCGCGTCCGCCGCCGCCGCCGCCGCCGGGCCCGTCGCAGTGACCTCTCTGCAGTGCAACATAAATACAGCTCGAAAAACAAATACCCGATGCTTAGGGAGCCAATATGAAGAGTTCTGGACGGAGCGTAGATTGCACTCCTCTTTCTCCTCGTCCCTGCGTCCTCGCCCCTCGTTACACAAATAAATACTCCTTTAATCCACCCGCATTTTTCCGCCTATTGAAAGCATGTAATTATCGGAAACGACAAACATGGAATGTGGATCCGTTTCGATGGAGTGAGGCAAGGGACAGGTATTTGATAACGAACGTCCCGGGTTCTTAGGTTCTGCACACATCGACGAGAGAGATCCGCGGGGGATCGGCGCCGTCTGCCGATGGCCAGAAGAATGTCACGTCCCCCACATTAGAATGGGTCAATCAGACAAGGAACATAGCACCCAATACAAACCCATTGGGTCTCACACATTAGAATACCAAATCAACGAGTATAGCATTAACTGCAACTACATCACAAAAAGGTAAAATCCAAACATTTTGAAATGAAACACTCGAATATACCAGACCGTTATCTGATAAAGCTGTGAGTCCTGAATATATTCGCAAGCCATCAAGCAGCGCCGACGCGACGACACGCGCGGTGAGCGGATAAGTTCAGCGGAGCCCTGCGCTGCGTCCTCCCGCGCTCACGTGAATAACGAGCCCTCGGTCCCGGGGGACACGTTTGGACATCCATACTGCGTCGGTTCTCTATACCTTTTTTTTTTGGAGGGGGGGAAATGCCCTCGCACTTCCCTTCCGCTATGGGGGCTCTATACCTTTTTTTTTTTTGGTGGGGGGAAATGTCCTTGAGCTTCCCATCTATCCACATTTTATTCAGCCGTTTAGGCGTTAGAAGTTAACAGACTAAGTGAAGCAGTGTTAAGGATGGGGGCTCTATAACTACCTTAACACTGCTTAACTTAGTCTGTTACCTTCTAACGCCTAAACGGCTGACTAAAATGTGGATAGATAATAAGTTTATTCTGGTGATGGACGAGAAGCCGCGGACAGAACATAGTTAGTGGTATTTTTTTTTTAATATCATACGTATCAGTTCAAGTAATTGTCTCGTAGGTGCCTGCACGTGGAGCCGTGCGTGCCACCGCCCGGCGCGCGGAGAGCGACAGGACTCCGCACGATGCGCGCGGGGAGCCTCGGAGCGTTCCCAGGAATGTGGACATTTGCCTAATAAAAAGCGACCTTGTGCAGAATTCACAGCCACACTAATATTTTATTTATACCAATTTATTTTTACTTTCACTCGTTACTTGCCTGAAAACTTTTCAGGTCCTATTTCAGTGAAACAAAATTATCTTCCGTCGTCATCTAAGGCAAGTTCATGGTAAATGCCCTTTTCTCGCACACTGCACATTCCGGCGGCTTTTCGGCAGGACGAGGGTTTTTCAATATCCATTCCGCCACAAACGCAGAGCTGGGCTAATGGCGAAATGCGAGAACGTTAATATTGTGTCGCTGGAAAAGTCAGTTTTATAATGAGATTCTGAGGAAAAGGGAACATTTACCTACAGCCTTACCCAAACTTTAAAATAAAATTAGCATCGACTTGCTTTATGAATAGAATGGGAGTGTTGGTAGGTACTTGTACAAAAGTGCTTTAAGAAATGAAAGTAAAAGGAACCCATCGAACAAAAGACCCTCCTACCGATTTAATAAGGTTCGATGTAACATTATCTTACTCTAGGATCGACTATAAAATAGTATCCCTAATCCGTTCGGAGGTGTCGGGGTCGGCGTAAATGATAGTTGCCAGTTAGAGCCGGTAAGTAGGAGGCGGCGGCGGCGGCGTGACAGCGGTCGGAGCGGCGTTGGAATTTAATTTCCGCAGAGATGCCACCTGCCTCGGCCAAAGCCTGCGCGGGTGTCGCCGCCGCGCCCCACCACGACGACAATGACGCCATATACCACCACATCGTTACATTTAGGTAAAGCACTCGCTTTTTGTTTCTTTATCGCGAAATAGGAAATCACTTAACCAGAACGGGTGGATTTCAAATTTTTCGAGGCATTTCTTCGACAGGTGCACTTCGGTGCGCTTAAATCGAGAGCTTATTGGTTATCCGTGAAGGGGCTGGAGCGCCGCGGCGGCGGCGGCGGCGTTGGTCTTCGAGTGCTTAGCCGGTGATATGGTGGAGTGGAGGTGGCTAAGACTACTTACCTACAATTTTAGAACTGGTCAGAATTTAGAACACATTTACTCATTCATTCCTTTGATGTTTAATCGAAAAACTCTTATTTATATTAGGCACGGTTTAAACCTCCATTACAATTTTATAAACGGTTTTGAGGGTCATGAAATTTTAAAAACCTAGTTTGCAATTTAATTTAAGTGAAACATTATTTATGATGCCATTAACGGCAGGTTCCATAAAGTTTAAAATTCATTTTATTGCGTCGTCGGCGGCGGCAGCGTGCGCCTGACAGCCGGCCGCCGCACTGTGGACAACCTTTCGTCTTTCACTCTGATATAAATACCTTCAGTTTGAAGAACTAGGGTTTTAGTTCAAGAGAGTCATCCAAATTGCAGAGACGTTTTTTCTCACTTGATACTCGTTTGCTCACGGCTTTAGCAAAAAGTCCGGCTCCGAATGGAAAGGTCCGCCTCGCCGACACCTCTCGCCGTTTTCCGACCCATCGACAATTTTCAATTTTGTTTGCATTCCGAGGCCATAAAACGCTTTAAATTCCCAGCTGTGGAATAGATTTTATTTTTAAACGCCAGAGGGCGCTGAGGTGTGAAATCAGGGTTCACTTTGAACGGGAATATTTGGGCGTAGAGTGCGGTGCGGGCGTGTGTGGGGGCGTGGGGGGGGGGCGACACGTCAGCACACATTTAGGTGAACCTTGTTTATAAATTGGCATTTTATACTATCCTTATTCGCTCGAGGCAAAGTTACAGAAACACGTTCTACCGCGTGTGTGCCTACCCTAGAGGAAGAGGTACAGCGTGCGGTGCGACACGTGTCGCCGCCACCGCCGCCGCCGCCGCGCAGAGATGCCGTAGCGCTGATATCGGCTTATCAACAAAAGACTCATCGAGATGCTAGAGAACAAATAGTGCCAGTATCCGTCTCGAACTCGCAAAACATTCACGTCACACATAGATATTACCTACTCTCTACTTTGTAGTTGTTTGCAGAGTGGAGGGCACTCGTAGTTTTGTTGACAAAGAGAAGCCGGAGAACGGAATGTCTGCCAACAAGGTATCTATCTACCATCTAATGGACAACAGAATGTAACAAACTGGTGAATAGAGCACTGACATTTGTCTTGAACTCTCTGTCGGTTTGAACACACTTGTTTTTATATACCTAGTTAGAGTGTATACCGATTTTTTTGGACGGGGCAGAGAGTGGTGGTACCTTAACCGGTGTGGCTGGAAGAAAATGGTCTTAGGAGGCTATCTATATTTTTTAGATAAATATTTAGGCCAATTCGCAAATTTTCAAAAAAATGTACACGAGATTTTAGTTTTTTTTTTTTTGATGCCAATCGATCCTGTTTCTTATACTGATCAAACACTTCTATTGGACCAACTGAGGTTGGAGGACTAAAGAAAGTCAGAAAACGCAAAAAAAAATCCCCATATTATATAATTTTCGTGCTACCTGTTACATTGCTTGGAAAATCTGTGAATGGGAATGAATATCTCTAAAAGTTTTGATGGTCTCCGATGACCATTTTCCTGTAGCTTCACCGTTTAAGGTGCCTCTCCTTACTGCCCCGTCAAAAAAATCCACCCTGTATGTATGTAACAGGTCGTGAAAATAACAAAAAGCTAAATCTATGTTAATAAAGCGAGTAAAGTAGATAACGATTTCGGTCCGGCCGGTGGCCAGCCAAGATTATTCATGAACTGCTAAAGAATACTGCCCGCGCGGGCCGCTCGCGAACTAGTGTAGGGTTGATAACATTTTATAAGCGAAGAGGGAAAGTGCTTACAATTGGGCAGAATAATAGGGAAACGCTCACCCAGTATTTAGAAGATTCGAAACCTTTAGGAAAACCTTATGTTGAATGAGAGTGCGTCGGAGAGATCAGTGGCGCCCCCTCTGGGCACCCGGCAGCCCGCACCGCCGCGCCGCCTCGCTGCGAAATCCGTATGTCGCCGCCCTCGGTGCGCGACGGTCTAAGTATTCGGTGTTGCAGATAAAACTTTACACATTCAAGTTTGTGCGAAGGATTTGGCGGAAGTATTTTGAAGCCAAACCGACACATGGATGAAAGTTTATAATCCCCTCATGTTTTCCCGGAAACTTTTGCTACATATTAATGTGATAGTAATGTATTCATGATAATTCTGGCAATTGTACCTACTTGGGAAAATAATGTATTAGCTAACTGTCGAAGCCGGACAACCACCTGAATCGGAGTGGTGCAACTCTAAACAGATCGCAAAAGTAGTCCATTGGTTTAGTGTCAATTATCTTTTGCTAAACGAAACCAAATGTATTAGATTTATTCTACCTAATGTTAAACAAGTGAAGGCTGATGTAAACGTTAAAGGAGAAACGTAAGAAAAAGTAGAAAGTACCGTATTCTTAGGAATCACCTTAGATCATAAATTTCAACGGGGGCCACACATAGATTAGCTATCGAAGAGACTTAGTTCTGCAGCGTATGCAGTCAAAAAATCTGTCCTCCCACAGACGTGTATTCATCTAGACGTGTTTATTTCAGCTACTTCCATAGTATTATGTCTTATGGTATACTGCTGTGGGGGAACGCTGCAGATATTAACACCGTATTTGTGCTGCAGAAGAGGGCTGTTCGTGCAATTTATAATATGGGTCCCAGAGAATCTCTACGTGATGAATTCAAAGAAATAAACATAATGACAGTACCATGTCAATATATTTATGAAAACTTGTTGTACACTCATAGAAATATAAATCAGTTCCCTAAAGATAGTGAGAAACATAATTTTAATACCAGAAATAAACACAAACTCGCTGTGCCCACAACTAGGTTACACAAGATAAATGTATCTTTTAAAGGGCAATGTATGTATACGCTTCTACAACAAAATTCCTAGTGAGTTGTAAAAATTATCAATAAATAAATTCAAACAAATTGTCAAAACCTTGCTGTGCAAAAAGGCTTACTATAAAATATCCGATTATCTAGAGGATAAAAAAGCTTGGGACGGGTTATGCTCCAACTCGAAAAATAACAACTAATAGGCTAAAGGTTTCTTCGTCGCTTCTTTACTTTAGTCTACATACTAAAGCGACAGAAATCAAAAATATCATTTTATTCCCGTGTCAGTGTTTAGTTTTATAATTTGGCCTTTTCTAACTTTAAATTTATTGTATTTATGGATATAAAGAGATTTGATTTTGATTTCTAAAAATCCTTTCCCTCTCATTTTCTGATTGTCGCTTGTACCCTATTATACACTGGCCTGCAAAACTAATTAATTACTTATCACACTTTTAAAATCACAATAACATTTTAAGTACTCCGAATCTTTAAGTATTGAGCACGCCTGGGATGGACGTGCTAGGAAGGCTAGTCAGAAGCCGCAGAGCACCACCTACCGGCTACCACCCTCAGCGCACTAAAACAGGCCCTGATAGAAGAATGGGAGAATATTCCCCAAAATCGGATCGGCTCTGAAACCTCGTATTCAGTATGGCAAACTGGCTCGAAGCTGTTATCAGAGCCCGAGGAGGCAATAACATATTAAAAATTAAATAACATGTAAAACATACATATACGTTAATGGAGTTTTTGGACACTAAGCTAAAAATGGCTATGTTATTGTTTTATCTTTTTTAAGTTAAAACTGTTACTAATGTATAGTTTACTATGGTTTCAAAGAAAGCTTATATAATTTGCTATGAAACATTTTATATTTTAAATCTCTTCTTCTATAGTTTAGAAAAATTGAAATTTTAAAAGTGTACTTAGATTCCCTCCGATAAAGTAGTTCAACTGAGTAGTTCAACTAGTTGTACAAATAATACACAACTGTATCATTAGTCCAACTACAAAAAATACTTGCAGGCCAGTGTATGTGTGTATGTATGTATTAGTTACTTTGTAGAAGTAGAATGGTTCTTCGTGAGACTTCAAAATAGGAGCCCCATGCTTTGTTTCGCCACAAACAAACTCAATAACGAGTTGTAATACTGGCATTTCTGATTTAGCAAGCATTAGGTCGGCGTGGAGCTGCGCCTCCTGCGTGCCGGCGCGGCGGGGACCGAACCTGACTGAGTGGTCTCAGATCACAAGCCGAGTATCCTTTGTCTCGAGCCCCCGGGGGGCCCCGGGGCGACCGAGGCAGCGCCGCTAAGTAACGCAAACAATACATTACAACCTCGGAACATAGAATGCGTGTCACTTGGGACTCACTAGCGGTCCGGTGCGGCGGCGACTCTCCGACGAACATGTTGTGTCACAAAAACATTTTTTACTGAAAAGCTTTACCTACCCTTTTACGAGCAGGCTACTACCGGTAATTCATTAAAAGCGGTAGGTTAGTCTACAAAGGATAGGTACAGCTTTCTATCACAAAGTGATTGTTTGCGGGAGGAATCCAAACTAATATTATAAAACAAAATGGAAGAGAATTATTTTTAGGGTTAAGCTCGCCTCTACTTATTATCTTTCATGTTTTATTTCTTGCAAAAAAGTATTAAGTAAGAATTTTAGTAGAATTGGGCCCACAGATTCGGTTACCGAGAAAATGTGAGACGGTCAAGTGACAGCTCGAGCTCCGTGTGATATGATTTGAAGTCTTTCTATTTCTGAGTAGGCAAGTTACAGTAGGTCGGGAAGTAGTGGGCAACAATAACGAACAACTACAAGCCCACCAAGGTTTGAATGATCCACAGCTATTAGAAGTCACCTCCGATAGCCGCCAGGTACACAAGATACACAAAGTTTGACAAGGGCAGGGGCGAGGTTGGGTATCTTGTGTAACTAAGTGTATAACTAGGTATATCCGGTGCGTGTTTACCGCAAGTTGGTATCTTGCACGCTCAGGGCAAACAGAGCCGGGGACAAACACACGTATCTCCAGCCAGTGGACATAGCATGATGTGTGTGCTCAGGGCTCGGCCGGAGAGGAGGCGGAGTGCGGAGGCCCGAGGCGACGGCGACGGCGTCGTCTACCATTCATTAGGTACCGACTCAATTTTTTTCCGTAGGCATTAGGCATTCAAGTTCAACAATCAAGAATTTTTAGTAGAAGTAATTTGTTGGAGTCTTGAATTAGCGAATTGAGCTGGGAAGTCTTGAATTACGTCGATCAATAGATGTGTTGTGTGGGGCCAGCGGTCAGCGGTCAGCGCACCGATCAATGTCGATCAAAGTTTCGAGAACGAGATTGGTTCGATGGAATAAACGACAAAATGTTTAGGGATCATGCAGACATTTCGCTTCCTGTTACACGTTACACAGCCGGGTCCAGCGACACTATGTTTGTTATTACAACGAGAAAATATATCCTCCGTGTGGAGGGTGAAGCACACCTGGTGCTGCGTGTTACGTACGAGTGTCGCCGAGCGGGGCGGGGCGGGGCGGGGTGCGGGCGCGGGGTCGCTCCACAAATCAGCGTAATGTGCAAATAAGCGAGTGCGTGCGGCGCGCCGGGCGCCGGGCGTGGCGACGACGGCGCGGCGGCGTGGCGGCGTGGCGTGCGGTCTCTTGATGAGCTACGCACATAAAGAGACCGCACTCGCTTGCCGCAGTTCTCTGCAATAAATTTTCAATAAGCGGGAAGGAAGCAAAATGAGCTTACTAAATACATACCTACAACCCCTACAACTGAGATTATTCATAAGCTTTTCACGCCGGCGCCGCGTCGCGCCGCGCCGCGCCAGGCCGTGCCGTTCCGCTACATGACAACATAGTGCTCGAACTGAAATGTAAAAGCTAGGTAGTTGTGAATGCATTCACTGCCGCCGCCGGACGGCGCTGAAGATGGCCGTGCGCGTCGTGCCCATCAAACTGTTACTTACTTTAATATCGTAGATTCACACTTGTAATAAAATGTTCCCATTTCCGCTCAAAGGATTTCACAACGAAATTGGCACAAAACGGCGGGAAAATACGCACTTTGACGAACTGAACGCGCATAAAACCGGCAACAAAGGCAGACCCGTTTTATTCCTCGCCGTCCTGTCCACTCCCCGCTCCCCGCTCCGCCAGCCTCCGGCTGCGAGGCCTCATATCATATCATTCTGAACCACAATCATCACATTCTCACTTTACAATGAAATCGTGGAATTAATCGTTTGGAGGAAATACAAGAGAGCGCTGAAGTGTAGCGCGACCTTCACGCTCAGGGAAGTAACGGCTTGAGTAGTTAAAGCGTAAAGCGGTGAGGTGACCACCTCTGTGGCGCGGCGGGCGAAAGTCCGCCTGCGACGAAGGAGGTTGCGGGTTCGATTCCCGTCTTGAGATTAATGTTTGTACGATCTGCAAATTTTGTTTCGGGTGTTCTGGGTATTTGCTACGTAAAAATAAATACTTATCTATTTGAATTTTTTTGAATATTTTACTTTCAATTTAATATAATGTTAATACCTTCTTACCTTAAAATTAATTTTACATTATTTACCTTATTTTTTTTCTCATATTTGTTTATTTTTGGTGTTTTCACAGTAAATTAACCGTTTTGAACTAATAAAATCTAAATTTTCGTACCCAAGATTTCTTCGATACAGGCTTAGCCTAGTGAAGAAATCAACAGACAAATACAATACTAGGTATTAATAGCTGTCTGCAAATGACATAGTAACTCTTCTCATTATTTTTTATGTTTTAATTTTGATTTTCCTAGGATACCTATTTTGTGCAACGAATGTTATTAATAACCAATGTCTTTTGCTGTAATAAATACTTATTACTTTACTTACTTACTATTTAAGTATGTATTGTTTAAGCACCTAAATCAGTCATCTAGTTCCCACAACACACAGCTCAGCTTAGCTTGCGGGGCTGTGTGGATTGTCCAATATTTAAAAAAAAGTGAGCTATATGAGCGTTTTATCTCGCAGGAGAGTTACACCCTAGTTGGACAGAGAGCCATGACACAGACTCCACACGCGTCTAACATGGCACTGTGTACGCACCTCGTTGTTCGTGAGTGCGCCGTAAACCGCCGCGCACACCATATCGCGTACATAAAAACAAAATAAAACTCAAGAATTTAAACTGACGACATTTGAACACACCTCAAAACAAACAACCACCTATGCTAACACGTTATATTTTGTATCGTTTGAGATATTGTGCTCGGAGATTTTTAGTAGAAAAAAAACACCTCTGCAGATAGCAAGAGGAACAGGTTTTAGTACCTATGGTGGGTGGAAGCTCACAGTTGTTTATTTTTCAAAAGTCACCGCGCACACAAAAACTTATATATTCTGATAGAGGATAAAATTCTCTATCCGAATTTATTACTTTATTGTGCTCGGAGATTTTGAGAAAAAAAAACATCTCCGCCGATAGGAAGACAAACAGGTTTTGCTTTGGACCCTCCAAAGGAAGCTCCAACTGCTTATTTATCAAAACTCACCGCGCACAGTAAAACTTATATATTATTATGTTCTGAGTGTGTTCTCTAGTCTCTACTGCCCCGCCAGAGCAACTTGAATCTCAGCTGGCCGGCGGCAGCGGCGACGCGATGCGGTTCACATCTGATATCTGCGACCGTTTGGTTCGGTCCTAAAGTAATGCCGAAGATAAACCGAAATGTAATTTAACTAAACTTTTGTAGACGATACTTATCTGCCAAATAATGAAAATGACGCTGGGGAATATTCCAGATTAGATGCTCTGATTAGTTTTACGATTCATATTACGATTATTAGTAGGTAAGTTTGATTTTAATTTTCTATTCGATTATACAAATGTCGAGCTTCCAGCGTAACTTCGTGACTACAGCACCTACCTACCAGGCTGTTCGGCAGAAAGTGCGTGACCGTCAGCGGGGCTCAAACCTGCGCTGGAGCACTCAACACTTTGTAAAACGTTTCTATACTTCACGACGTTACTTACGCAGTTTCAATTAATTAGCAGCGCGATTATTAGCGCAGCAAGCTCGACCATGTGTAGCGGCGCCTGGGCGGTACGCGCGTGTGTCGGCGAGAGGGCGGCTGCGCGCGCGTGTCGGCGAGCCGGCGGCGGGGGCTGCTTGGCACGAGGACGCCGGACGAACATCCCCTGGCCTGAGATCGCTACATTACGCTACGTTTCACTTGTTTGTCTTATTGTGATATGCTAAATACTATACCTAGCGAACCTATTAAACTTGCCTGCTCGATGCCGCAGATGCGGCAGATGCATGTAGTCATTGCGTGGGTCATTTGTTTATGTTATAAATCTCAGTCAATCGAGCAACATACCTCCCAAACGCGCTGTTTGTATTATTACGTAACGTACACAGTCGAATGTAGTAATAGGTAACTGTAGTAGTACCCTAGAGTAGGTTCGATGAATAGGCTAGCGTCTTGAACGACGTCACTTCTTTCGAAACATAACTAACATTGTCTATGGAGATTGTTAGTACACCGGCAACGCGACCAGCGTGCGGATCGTTTTGGTGGACCAGAAAGATACGCACGGTGCTTCTTTTTGGTCGATCTTTTTGGTCCACCACAACAATGACGTTTTAAAAGACGTGACGTCACACTTTCCGAGTGGTGTTCACGGTCACGTGACTTTATTCCTATTTTTTTTTCTAAAACTGTAATTTTTTTGGTTAATGGTTTGGTTTTTGCCTAACTACTTATCATAATTATAATTAAGAAACTCTAATTCATCCGATTAATTCTCATTGGAGACAAGCCTATTGTATGGAAGCAAGAGGGTTGATTGACGTTCCGAGTAGATGGAGGAGTCGAGAGCCGAGACGTGCAGTTATCCAGGAGCCGGCCGGAGTCGTGTCTCGTCTCCTGCCTAACTTGCCGAGAGCTCACCACTGTTGTGGCAACACAACAATTACTGGCCTTGTTGCTAATTGGGACCATCGCCTGCTTTGTCGGACGGAAGTTATCTGAAATCAAATTACTTTGTTGTCTGATGTTCTTTCAGCTAAGAGCAAGAGCGCTTCCTTTTGTCACATCTCAATGTAAAATTTAATTAATTACTATGGTAACCATGACCCAAATATTGAAAAGTATCTTTATTCAATCAAATAAAAAGATAACGAAACTTGCGATTCGTCACGTATTTTAAATTACTCGTTTTATGCAGATGAAGGTTTATATTTTATCGCCGAAATGGGAATTCAATTTCACAAATAAATTCGGGTCCGATATTATGTGAATTGATTGAATGAGGATTGATGAGTAATTTGCAGAGCTTTGAGACGCTCAATAGTCTAATACAGAAAATAAAGTTAATGTGTACCTCGTACCAACACTGCGAGCTAGTCCGCTGTGTGGCGGAGCGCGCCGCCGCCGGATGCCCAATCTATTGATACTAATGCCTCGAGTGCGGCGCTCGCCAAGCTAGCTACAGATTTGAGCGCAGCTTAAATCTGCAGCTAATCCCTCCACAGCGCGGCGAGCGGCGGCGCCTACCTACCTAGGTACGTACCTACGTACGTAGGTACGTGCGGGTACGTACGCAAAGCTCCGGCAGGTTGTGTAAGCACAGTTGTTTGCTCTTGTTTCGAACTCAGACACAGGCTAAGCCGAAAAGCACATTCACTAAAATATCAATGTTATTGCACTCACTTTTGAGAGCTTACAGCTGCAGCAGGTAAATACTGACAGCAGTCGGATTTGGTTCTTCAGCCACACGGTCGAGCAAACTGAATATCTGTTGATATCAGTAAACATAGATATTAAATTAATAAATATGTAAAGATTTTACAGAAATTTTAACAACTTACTGGTAGATACTGGACGATCTTTGGCCCATAAGTAATTAGAAGTGAGCCAGCTAGCTCCTCCAGGCGCTCCGTTTATTAATAAAATATCTCGAGCGCGCGTCTCGGCTTGTCTCGCCCGCCTCATCCTCTCCGGTTATTACATTATCGTTTGTTATATCCCATTCAACATTTACATTTTAAACGAACCGAACCAGAACCGCATGCATTCGGTTGTAATTATAATGTACTTACATCACTATAACCAGTGTGGAGGCCAGTGTCGCCTGGGGCCGGTCGGTCAGTTACACATCATTCCAATTCACTATTTTGATTATGGACGAAGCTACTCAATGCAGGTGCCGTAATTACGGTCAAAATCTATTCAATTAAGTTATTTGATTTTAAATATTACACCGAGTTGTCCATTTCACCTTTAACATCACAAGCACGTCTTCGCTTGCCGAGTATTTATTTGGCAGCGTCGCAAATCAAGAATACTTATAATTTAACGTATGTCCCATCTGTTTGCGTACGTGACAGAACCGTTGGTTTAAACTGTAAGTAATGGTTGCGGCGGGATTAGCCCAGGGGTGGGCTCGTGGTGACCCAGGGTTGGGCTAGGTCTGGCGCGGGTCTGAAACGAGATGAACCTTTCTGATTCGCCAAGCGTTGACTGCGACCACAAAGAGCTTAATAAATTACGTTCCGTTGGAACGTCAACGCGCACCTGCAGGGACCCCCCGCACACAGGACATCAGGACTGTTTGCAGATACTTCAGGAACCCTGGATGGGCTCAAAGCGATGTGTAAGCGATACTGACTCAATTGAGAAACACGGACGTTAACAACGGTGTGTCCACATAAGTTACGTTTAGTCTTTCTTCCGGTCTGGTCGATATTCCGTGGAGCTTATTCCATAAGCTATGACTGATAATTTTCTAATTATCGGCCAATCTTTTAACTGAATCAAAATTCTTGCATATTTAAAAAAATATAGGGCAATTTTAATATTAATCTATGATGCTGCGTCTTCGATAAAGTCTCTTTGGCGATCCATCGCGTGGTCTCACTCTAACGTCTATGCCAGCTCTGTGCTCCTAATCTGCGTCCCGCCGCCGCGCCGCCTGCCTCCCGCCCCCCGCGCGGTGCCGACAGCTCACAAAAAGATAACCTATCTTGGGCGGAAGGCGAAAATTGCGTCTTTTCATCAAACGCCATCGCCGCCGCCGCTGCACTGATAGCTGACGCCATTACACTTCCCACCAACAAAAAAGATAATCTGGATTAAACGACGCGCCAGATTGCAGATAGCAAGGGACCACGGGAGTGTCGCTGAAACCTTGGAAATGATGCTTCATGAAGTAACCATTAATACTGACAAAGATTAAACCTGCGAGTAAGATTGTAGGTAAACGATGAATGTGGAACTATCCCGTACGTCTTTAATGAACACGTCTCAGCTAATGTAAAGTGACACTCGCACCGAACTACCTCACTTTGAACCATTTGATAAACGTGAATGATGCCGCGCGACCGAGCGCTGTTTCACAAAATACAGTGGCAGAGCTGGGCTCAGCAATATTTCATTAGATTTTATCATTTTAATTAAAGCATTGAAGTGACAGTCCCTTTTTAAAATGTAAAAGATCCGCTGAGCCCTTTGAATAATTTCCCGCCCATTCATCATGTTTAAATACTTTCACCTTCTGAAAAAACTTGGCGATCCGCGGCGGGTAGATTACTTTTATTATTATTAAAGCAGAGCCCCCCCCCCTTGCCGCCCCCACCACACGCTCGCGACCAAAGAGTTTCCTCCACAGACGACACACACCAGAACCACCATTCGTACATCCCCCCTTCAAAAAGGCGCCCCCCACGTGCGCATTTTGTCACGAAACTTGGGAACTTGTTCCATGCCATTGTATTTGTAAATCGCGATAAAAATCTTGTTTTACGATCCGGTCCGTTCGTTCGTTTCCCGCGCAGGCAAATAATATGAAACATCCTTTATTTACACGCTCGGCCGGTTTAATAACTCTCATTAAAAACGTATTTTTCGACGCTAAATAACAACGTGTGTACGTTGATTTAACTTCTGCTGAATATTTCGGGTTTATTTATCACTTGTTGTTTACAAATCGTGACTAACACCGTAACCTTTAAAAAAAATCTGCGTAAGGGCCCTGATTTTTAATGTAAAAGTAAAAACAAGTCCAGTAATTAATCTCAGCATAATGCGCGCGATAAGTAAGTAGAGTTGTCAGCGGGGCGGCGCGGCGGCGTCGGCGGCGGCGGGCCGGCCATCACTCAGCGTCCGGCCACACGCGCTCTAATCACCTCTTTTGTCTGTGTGCCTGTGTGTCTGTCTGTGTGCCTGGGCGCGCACGAGAGGGGCGGAATATCTCATTGTGTGGGGAACCGTCGCTATTCATTATTTGCTGTTTTTGGTGAATGACCAAAATAAAGCTCGGCGATTTCCTTTTTAAAACGTTGTGACTTGTGTGTAATATCATAGTCCCATGCTACGGCGTAGCATGGAGCTACGGCGTAGCACTGAGCTACGGCTTAGCACCACGGAGCTACGGCGTAGCACGGAGCTACGGCGTAGCACTGAGCTACGGCTTAGCACCACGGAGCTACGGCTTAGCACGGAGCTACGGCGTAGCCCGAAGCTACGGCGTAGCACGGAGCTATGATGTCGCGAGTATAAGCACAGTATACAAATACAAATAATTTATCGATAACTCCAACAATATTACAGATCAGAAGGCTAAGCAAGAAAGCAGTTAATAATAGGTTGGGGAAAAAGTTTCTTCACATTTTTTAAGAAAATTCAAAACATTTTAATAATATATAAAGAATAATTTTTGCCGTCGTTGAGGAAAGACGTGCTGTATTGTAAACAATTTGCAAATAATCAATTGCAAAATCTTGACCTCGTTTTGTGCCAGTAGTGACAAATCTGTAATGTGTGTTAACTTTAAAATAAAAATGATAGATTTTTGCTGACAAACAAAACCGTAAAGTAGTGTAAAATGGACATTTCCAGTCCCTTTGGGGGACGGAGCAGGATGACGGCGCGCTCGCCGCCTCCTACCCCCACCACGCCCGCACCTGAGCCCCCCGCTCGTCCTAATGAGCCCACCGCCCAAGAAGCCGAGTATCAAGTAGTGACCACTCCTGAAATACAAGGCTGGATGACCTCAATCAACCAATGCCTGAATGAGGTGTGCACCATCACTACCGAAGCAGGTAAGATGAACTCTGAGCAAAAACAAAGAGTCAGCGCTCTCTGCCGGAAAGTGTGTAACGGCACCTCACAGATGGCCGTCCATTATCAGTCCCTAAAAACCAAATGTGTTAAGGCCTACAGCACTATAGAAATGCTGCAAAACCAACTTGCCCAATCCCACCAGCTGAAGGACCTAATAAGGACGATTGAAAAGTCTTCTAAACCGATCGGAGAAACTTCATTTGCCGACATGGTGAAAAAAGGGACCAACAATTATATACAGCCCACAAATGTAAGTTCGGTGGCCATCTACCCGAACGACAAAATGAAGACAAGCGATGACACTAAATCCCTGGTACAAAAAATCATCTGCCCCGAGGATATGAAGTTACATGTGAGAGGGCTTCGCAAGACTAAGAACGGTGGTGTCATCATCAGCACGGACACCAAGGACGACATTGAAAAGCTGAAAAACACTGTCCAGATTACTAACTCGGGTCTCACAATTGACGAGCCCCCTAAGCGAAAGCCGAGAGTCGTTGTCATCGGGGTGCCGACTTCGATGCCCGATAAAGAAGTTTTCTCCTGCATCTACCACCAAAACCTAGCCGACACTTTCAAGAACTGTGACTTGGAAAAGTTTCTGACCTCCATACGATTAAGCCACAAGTCGGGCAGGAAGAACGCAGAGCACTGTAATTTTATTATTGAGGTGCCAGCCGCAGTACGAAAAGCACTCATTACCAAAGACCGTATATTTGTAAACTGGTCCTCGTGTCCAGTGCGAGATTTCACTCTTGTCACTCGCTGCTACAAGTGCCAACAGTATGGACACGCGGCAAAGTCATGTCGCGAGGCAGCTCATACCTGCGGTCACTGTGGCGGCCAAGGACACACCGTCAAAGAGTGCACAAAGAAGACCGAGGACCCCAAATGTGCAACCTGTCTACACTACAAGAAACCGGACCACCATGCCACCGGCTCTGCCGACTGCCCGGCAAAAATAGCGGCCGAAAGGAGGTACATTAATTCTATTGACTATGGAGGCGCCTAAGAGCGCCGTTAATTAATTTATTATTTTCTGACCTCTCTACCAACACATCTTTTTTCTTTTTAATAAAATAATGATAAGTAGTGTAATTGATGATTTAGATAATTTTTCCATATCAAAATGTAAACTAGCTGAAGTAGAAAATTGCAAGCGTTATCTATCCTCATTTAGTAATCCATTGACCATACTAACACAAAACATTCGCAGTGTGTTTAAAAATTTTGACAACTTTACTGTCTTTCAAAATAGATTAAACATCAACTGTGACATCATTGTACTAACAGAATGCTGGCTTGCCAAACAATACAAAGTGCCAGTAATGCCGGGATATACCATGTACCAAACCACCAAAAATTACAACCAAAACGATGGGTTAATAGTCTACGCAAGGGACCATCTAAATGTATCTGTTGAAGAACCGAATTTTCAGGACTGCAACAGACTACTGGTTAAAATTGGGTTAGATTTTGCAATACTCGCTCTGTATCGACCTCCTTCATTTAGAAACATAAGCAACTTTAATGATTCTCTAAATGATACCTTGCAAAATCTATCGTCATTCAAAAATATCATTGTTATTGGGGATATTAACATTAACATTCTTCCTGAAAATAACGACCCTAGCGCACAGGACTACCTAAATTTATGTTCCTTTCATGGCATGCTTCCCGCACATACGCTTCCAACTCATCAAACTGGGTCTTGTTTGGATCACATCATACTGAAATCTAATTTTCCCTCACTTGCGCTTGTTATAAATTCGTCCATAACTGATCACAATGCTGCCCTACTAACCTTAAATTGTAAAGTGCCTAAAGTAAACAACATTCGTACATGTTCTAAGGTAAACTGGAATAAATTTGAAGCTGAGTTACGTAACATAGACTTTGCCCCAGTTTACGATTCTGCTGACCCGCAGTTCGCCATGTCATTTGTCATAGAAAATGTCCAACAGGCATTAATTAAAAATACGAGTAATATTCATTTGAGTAAAAAGAACTTTAACATAAAACCTTGGATCACAGCTGGTCTCATTCGTTGTATGAAGCACAGAGACAAATTACACATGAAAGCTAAATCAAATCCCACAAATTCGGTTCTTCAGTTATCGTACAAGCGATACCGAAATTTTTGTAATAACATTCTAAAGAAAGTTAAGATTAGCTACGACAAAATGACACTAGAAAACGCCGGGAAAAATAGTAAAAAGGTCTGGAACTGTATTAAAACTGTAACTCATAACTCTAAGCAACGTGAGTTACCTTCATGTTTATTGCAAGCTAGCTCTACACCGCTTGAATCTGCTAACATTGCAAATAACTTTTTCATTAACGTAGGTAAGTGTTTGGCGGATAAAGGTCACCCGCAATTTCCTACAACCACACATTTTTCATGTTATTCATCACTAACCTCATTTGCTCTGCTTAACACTGATGAGACTGAAATAGATAGTATAATAATGAGCCTTAAGGATGAATGCGCAGTAGGTTGGGACAATATATCTACCAAAATAATAAAACAAAACAGACACATTCTTACCCCACCACTGACACATATTTTTAATAAATGCCTAAGCCAAGGGCATTTTCCCAAATGCCTTAAAAAAGCTGTAGTTGTACCGGTCTACAAATCTGGCCCTAAAGATCAAATCACCAATTACAGACCGATATCCCTGCTTCCAGCCTTTTCAAAAATATTAGAAAAAGTTATAAATAAACGGCTAGTCAAGTACCTTGAGGAAAAGTCTGTTTTATCAACAATGCAATTCGGGTTTAGAGCTAAGGTATCTACTGCAGATGCAGTCCATCACCTTACTCACCATCTTGAACAAGAACTGGACAAGAGTAACCACACACTTGCAATATTTTTGGACCTAGCAAAAGCCTTTGACACCGTTTCCGTACCCATACTATTGCGCAAGCTTGAAACACTGGGTATCCGGGACACGCAGCTGAAACTTTTCACGAGCTATCTCGAAGAACGCACACAGTGCGTCAGGATAGGCAATGTCCTCAGCAATGATCAGGAAAACACTGAGTTTGGTGTTCCCCAAGGCAGTGTTTTAGGACCGACTTTGTTTTTAATTTACATCAATGACCTTTGCAATTTAAAATTAGACCATGGCAAAATCATATCATATGCTGACGACACTGCACTCCTTTTTTCCGCTGCCTCTGAAGAAGAACTGTATAAGTTTGCACAATGTGGATTCAATATTGTAAATAAATGGCTTGAGCACAATTTACTAACTCTTAATGCAGATAAGACAAAGTATATTAGGTTTTCGATGCGCAAACGTCCAATAACTGAGATTATCCCCGAATTGTATGCGCATTATTGCGTAGGTGCTGATAAAGTATGTACATGCCCTACAATAAATAATACAAATAAAATAAAATACCTTGGCATTATATTGGATGAATCTCTCTCATTCAAACCCCATTTAGAAGCTTTAGTAAGTAGAGTCCGCAAATTAATTTTTGTTTTTAAAAATCTACGCCATATTGCAGATCGAAAACTTATTATACAAGTTTACCGGGCCCTATGCGAATCCATTTTGACCTACTGCATTACATCATGGGGTGGAGTGGGTAAAACATTATTACTAACTGTCGAAAGAGCACAAAGAGCGATACTTAAAGTATCAACTTTCCGTCCTTTTATTTTTTCTACAAACCTTCTCTTTAAATCATGTGGAGTATTGTCAGTTCGACAGTTATTCATAATGAACATTGTACTAAAACAACACGCAGCCCTTCCATATGTCACTGAAAGCGCTAAATTAAGGAGGAAAAATAACGTTTGCCCTAAAGAACTAGATCGAAAACATACTTTTTCAAATAAATTTTACAGTATCCTTGGTCCTTTCCTATATAATAGATTAAATGTGTTAGCCGATATTTATTCCTTAAATTATAATAGTTGTAAGAAAAAACTTAAGGATACACTGCAATGTATGTCATATGATGACACAGAAAATTTATTGACTGTTTTAAAGTAGGCCAAAAAACTTGTAAGCATCTTTATTATTTAAACTAGTTTAATGTAGGTAGCATAAGTAATTATTTTATAGTATGCACCATCGCCTTGTATAATTAGTACCTAAGTCCATTTGATTAACTTATTTGTTATTAGCACTCTTTTCGCCTGAAAAACAGGTTTTTTACTTAGTTCAGGCACAAACATTACTTAATACCATTATAACCTAAGATAAGCCTTTTTGTTATATGTCTAGTCCTAAGTTATTTTGAATAAATTATTTTATTTTATTTATTTTATTTTTATTTTATTTATTTATTTTTTAATGTAGTTTATTTACATTTAAGTAAAGTATGTAGGTACCATTTTCTTCGATAACTTTTTGTCATCTTGTAGGTAGGGATATGATCCCATTGCTATAGAAATTTTGGGGCTTCTGATCAAAAAACCGCGACAAGTGGTTTTGACAGTCCTCTCGTGATGTTAACCTGACACTGCCTAAAGAATTCTGAAGAGACCGACACAGGTGGAAATCTGAAGGTCAGGACTATACGGCGGATGCATTAACACCTCCCAGCCAAACTATCTTGATTTTTGCTGAGTGGCTAAAGATGTGTGAGGTCTAGCGTTATCATGATGAAAAACCACACCCCTTTAGTTGATTATTTCCGGCCGCTTTCTCTCAACTTCTTGCTTTTATCTCATCAGTTGTGCGCAGTAGAGTTCAGAATCGATGTCCTGCCTGGTGACACATTTTCCTAATTTGAATTTGGAATTATCTTCTTTAAAATTTAAACTTTTAAGGATACTAAAACCAGCCAGATACAAATAGTATAGCCAAAGAGATTTTATCATAAGTTCATACATACTTTAATGCGAAAAGACTTTTTCCCCAACCTAATTAATATATTGACTTAATATATAACGGTAATAATAATTAATAAGTAAAATACTGTCCAAAAACCATTTCTTTAGTCAATTTTAAAACCATTGTGGAAGTTGCATCATCGTGTCCGCCATCGGCAGCCTGTGGTAGACCGAGCAGCTATCCGACTCGCGTATCCTTAGCAAATAGCCCACCTGCTTGCACCTAACTTATCTGATTTATTCAAAATTAATACTTACCTACTGGAAATCCGCAAAATGATCGTGTGACCAATTGAAATGAGTTTCAATATTTGATCGGATACTCGTCTCCGTTTGTTTGCGTGATATTTCATGAAAGTAAATATCTGCTATTAATTATTTGGAAGCTTGTTGTAATTAACTTATCGAATTTCAACTGCTTTTTGTAATCAAAATTACGTAATCAAAATTTAAATGTTCCTTCATTTTAATTCGTCAATAATTTTGTTTAGCCTATATTAAAAAGAAGTCCTTCAGAATAAATTAAATTGAATAATCAAGATTTGGGTAGTTTGTTTGTTTGTGTTTTAGTAAACTCCACAAATCAGTTCCCACAGTATAGAAATAGCCTTGAAATATTTCCTTGTTATATTATTTTTTGAAACCTACTGTAGAGATTTGGGTCGTTTTTTTTGTGTTTACTAAAAACACTTACAAACATTTCAAATCTCGCCAGTAGGTATCAATTCAACATTCAAAAACAATTCAAAAGCTTAAAAACTCTTCAAACAAATCGTCAATAATTTCCAACCTTTCAGAATAATATTTTTAAGTAGCGGCCGCCAAGTTGTAAATTGTTAAAATATCATTGAAAGGAAAAGCATTGTGCGGGGACTGGATCAAGGGGTTGTTTTCGCTAAGTTGGCGCTCCGCCCGCGCCCGCCGCGCCGCGCCCCGCCGCCCCGCCGCGCCCCGCCGCGCGCGCCGCCAGCGTCTTAACGAATCAGCCAAGATACTGAGAGCTATTTAAACCCTCCACCAAAAAGGGATGCTATAAGTTGAAGCCCTTTGTCTTGTTGTTATTTCGTGGCAAGTTTGTTTCTGAAGCGGATTTTCTATTCAACTCGTTTTCGCCTGGTTCAGGTCACAAGCACGTTTAACGAAGTCGACGCGTAAAGTTCATAATTGAAGCTCACTTTGTGGTTACGACTGGAGCTTGTTCCTTTCTGTGTTTCCTATGTATTATAAAAAATATCTATCTATGTAGTATATTGTATTAAGTATATCAGTTATCTAGTACCCATAACACAAGCTCTGCTTAGCTTGGGGCTAGATAATGCTGTGTGAATTGTCCAGCATTATTTATTTATTTTTATTTATTTATGAATACCATAGTTTGGAAGGATGTTTGTAATTTCTTCGCGATAAAACGGCTGAACGGATCGTGCTGCAGTTATGCAAAGATATGTATGTAGGTGTAAACCTGGAATAAAACAGGCTACTTTTACTCCACAAATCAGATTCCACAGGATATAAGTAGGTAGCTTTGAAATATTTCCTTATTATATTATTTTGTGCATGAAAATGTAGAGTTGTGTAGTGAGTGCAGCGACTCGTGCGCACGCCGCGAGCATCCGTGCGGACAGGCGACTGACGCTCACATAATATAAACGAAGACGTTTACACGAAATATTTTATATTAAATAGTTGACAGCCTTACCGACCAGATGCCTATTTTTGAATGTAAACTACTGAGGGTTATTGCGTTGTGACCAGTGTCCTGATCCTTCCAGCTCCTGTGAGGGGTTGTCTCACATCCGTGCACAGCTCGGGTGTACGAGCGCGCCCGCTTGGATCATTGGGACATTGTTATTCTCCATGTTAGTTTCACCCGGCTGTTGTTTTCGCGGGAATTCGCCACTATGACGTCACTGCACCGGTGCTACAGAACAAGCAATACTATTTTTAAGCTGAGCTTCTGAATTCGCTAGTGTTATGTAACAATCTAATTGACTGCCTCGTTGGTCTAGCGGTCAGCTTGTTCAACCGCTGATTATGAGGTCCTGGGTTCGAATCCCGGGTTGGGCCAATAGTTGTTACTGGGGTTTTTCTAGCAAGAAAAATTCACAGTAGCAGCTCGGAGTCAGGAAGTTGGAGGTGTTACACCGTGCCTCGGAAATCACGTTAAGCCGTTGGTCCTGCGCCTAACCTCTCCCCGATCGTTTCGATCTGTCGTCCCATCGGATTACGAGAGTGAGGGAACAAGAGTGCACCTGTGTTTGCGCACACACTTGTTCACTATAATATTTCCTGCGCATCTGGCTAGTCTCCGAGAGACTGGCCGCCGTAGTCGAAATTCGGCTAGGAGGACATTATTATTATTATGTAACAATCTGGGAATATACAAAACAGTTAGGAATCTCCCTTGCCTCCCCCCCTGCCTCACGGCGACGTGCCCAAGTATCAAATACTATGCCAGCTAGGAGTAGCTGGCATAGGAGTTGATACCTTTTTTATAGTCTTCTTTCTTAGGATTCTAAATCAAATTGCGCATCCTCTAAGAGGTTGAATGCAAATCGGGCTCAATTCAAACTGTAGTTAGTAGAGTACGCAGTCGACCTGCTCTCCGCAACAACTGGAGTCTGTCTGTGCGCCTGTAACTACATACGCAAGACACGTCTCATTTGTATCACCAAACTTACGAATATATTCGTAGCCACGTTTGCGAAGTGCGCGTTATGAGTCCCGGGTGTTCTGGCATACCTACAAGCATTGCCTACAACAATAAGCAATTCCCTAAAACCTTTCCCCGATGTAGGGCCGCGCCTCCGCGCCTCCGCGCCGAGACCCGTCACAGACACCATCTCTGTGAGACGTGTCTCCTGTTCCTGTCACTCACAAACTACTAATAAATCCGAATCCACTTTCCGAATATACTAAATTTGTTTTATTGACTAAGTACCTACGTACTAGAACTAGAACCCACGTGACTTGAGGAACGCAACTCACTCAGGGTTTCTTCTAAATCCTGTCTTTGTATTTTACGCCACTGAATGAAACTCCTAGCTTTACATTTATGTCTTAGCCAGCATCTATTGTTCGGGTGATCTGTCTCACTGAAGACTCCTATACTGCTGTGCGGAGTCCAACTGCAGCAGCTCTGTGCCAGGGTGTCGATTCTACTCACAGATACAACCTAACCTTGTGTATTTCTCTCGTCAGCGACCTACCAGCACAAACAAACTAATAATCGTAACTCACACAAACAATATCACGACAGATTTCAATCTAGGCGCCGGCACGTCACTACATTACACCGAACTAATTAATGGCATTCCTTATTTAATAACTATTAGTTGCGTCACGGCGGCGGCTTCATTACTCGCCCCCTTCCTCCCCGGCTGCCTGCGGCGGGGGTGGAGGGGGGGAGGAGTGTAATCAGTGTCGGAGTGTCGCGGAGATGCAAATAGTTGTGCGGAGTCCGGTGAGACGGGCCGGCCGCGGCCTCGGACCGGGGGCTTCAGGTGGCGCCTCATTTATAGCGCACCCCGGACGCACAACACCAGAATTAGAGTTCAAATAGACACTGTAAAGTACCTACAGTGACAGTATAGCGCAGCGAACAGCGTGCGGCGCGCTATGTTGCCTGTCTTATGTGTAATTATCTAAAAGTGAATCCTTAACCCTTTAAGCCGATAATTGACCTTTAATTTTGTGCCGTGCGGGAGTGATGCTATAAATAAGCTCCAACCTTTAGAGTTATTGCCGCCGAGCGCCGGCTTAGCGCGTCGCGGAGGCTTATAAGGAAATTGATTGTCTTAATGCTAACTGGACCAAGACCCAACTCCGGCGACCTGGGGCTATTTAGCGGACGTACCTACCTTTACGGACAAACTGACGATCTTAGCCTTTTGTCCTTAACGCATGAGCGTTCCACCGAGCGCAGCGCCGACCGAGCGGCCCCGCGTGCAGCCCCGCGTGCGCACACTACTACACATTTGCATGAACGACAGAAAGGTTTCAAACACCTTGCCAATTGTAACTCACAGCTCCCGTCAGGTCGAAGTATCGAGATCTCTCGTGCGAGCGCACGGGGGAGTGTATTTGTATTCCGGGGGAGGCGGGAGGGGGGGGGCCTATTGCAAAGCAAGCACTTGCAACTTTGCCACTCTGTGTCATTTACATGCAGCATTAGACTTTAAATGGACATATTTTAAACGCAAATGGACGATGTTGCCAGCGCATATGTTGTTCTAACAGCACACTGACTAAAACATCTACGAAAACGTCCTTCAACCAAAGAAATAAAAAGCTTTAAAAGACAAAAGGTTCGTCGCGGCGGCGGGAGTCGGGGAGATAAGGCGCCGAGTGTTATCTGTTTGATTCGACATCCCGCGAAGCCTCCGCGGCTTTGCAGACCCGCCTCTACACACACACGCACACAGACACACAACCCGACACAGAAATCTTTAAATTTAACGTTTGCTTTCGAGGACATGAAATTATTTATTAATTATAGACAACATTCATTTATACTGCGAGCGAGTAGAACTTTCAATGATTTCAGCAGGACGCGGAACAGTGACCCTTTCAATACCAGCATTCACAGGGCAAGGCGATGCATTACTCCTAACTTCTTTTGCACATAATAGGGGTTAAAGTACAACAGTGTCCTAAAGCAAACCTTACCAATAAAAAGGTTTTAACTGTTTGTTGGTCTCAGCATGGTGTTATTCACTATAGCTTTCTCCGATCTGGTCAAGCAATAACGGCAGATGTCTACTGTGCCGAAATCCGAACAATGATAGCAAAACTAGCAGTGAAACAGCCCCGACTCATGAATCGATCTTCACCATTATTGCTCCATGATAACGCGAGACCTCATACAGCACGAGAAACCGTTTTAACAAACCGTGACTACCATTTTTTTCGTGATATGGACAATTTTCTACACGATAAAAAGTTTTCTTCCCAGGAGGCAGTACAAAATGCTTTCTCACAGTTTGTCGAATCTAGATCACCAGAGTTCTATCGCAAAGGCATAAATGACCTTCCTATTAGATGGCCATGTATATTAAATAATAATGGTAATTATTTTGATTAAATGAATATGTTAAATAAAAAAAACTAATTTAAATTTTTCAGTAAAAATCGTCAATTTTATACTAAAACCCCTTAAAAATGTTAGTGTTCACTCTTAAGTAGTTTATTTATTACATGTATCTAATTACTATTACTATTAGCGAATGGCTCTCTGTATCCATTTTAAATGCTATTTTAATAATTTAAGCTGATGGCAATCAGAATCAAATAAATAAATAAATTTTGATTGTTTATAAAGTATTTTCAGTCAGTTTTCAGTTCCCGTAGAACAGAGTCACTACAGAGACAATATCCCGCTAACGGAGCGTCTCGGAACTCGCCGCCGTGATACGCCGACATAATGATCGTATTATACAAAGTAGCGTTCGTGCCCCGGATCTACCAATAACGGGTTATTGAAAGCCTTTCTCGTGGGTTTTGATTACGGAAATGCTTGCTAAATATGAATATATAACATAAGCACGCGAGTTTCGGATATTTAAATATTTAACAGAATCTTGCATATATTTTTCAGTGAGTGATGTCTGATTTTCCTGCTTTTATTATCCCTATAGCAATGTGACTAGACCCGCTAAGCAGTTATTTTATTATTTTTTACCACGGTGTGTTGTTTGAAAAAAATGAAAAATCCGTCATCTTACAGACGTGGATACATCTAGACTTGTTTATTTCAGCTACTTCCATAGTATTATGTCTTATGGCATACTGCTGTGGGGGAACGCTGCAGATATTAACACCGTATTTGTGCTGCAGAAGAGGGCTGTTCGTGCAATCTATAATATGGGTCCCAGAGAATCCCTACGTGATAAATTCAAAGAAATAAATATAATGACAGTACCATGTCAATATATTTATGAAAACTTGTTGTACACTCATAGAAATAAAAATCTGTTCCCTAAAAATTGTGATAAACATAACTTTAATACCAGAAATAAACATAAACTCGCTGTGCCCACAACTAGGCTACACAAAATTAATGTGTCTTTTAAAGGGCAATGTATACGCTTCTACAACAAAACTCCTAGTGAGTTGCAACAATTATCAGTAAATAAATTCAAACAAATTGTCAAAACCTTGCTGTGCAAAAAGGCTTACTATAAAATATCAGATTATCTAGAAGATAAAAAAGCTTGGAACGGGTTTTGCTCCAACTCGAAGAATAACAACTAACAGGCTAAAGGTTTCTTCGTCGCTTCTTTACTTTGGTCTACATACCGAAGCGACAGAAATCAAAAATATCACTTTATTTCCGTGTCAGTGTATAGTTTTATGATTTGACCTTTTCTAAGTGTACATTTATTGTATTTATGGAAATAAAGAGTTTTTGATTTGATTTGATTTGATTTGAGCGCGCTACGAAGTGCTACAACAGCGCTACGAAGTGCTACGACAGCGCTACGAAGTGCTAACAGAGCGTTACGAAGTGCTATAAGAGCGTTACGAAGTGCTATGAGAGCGCTACGAAGTGCTACAAGAGCACTACGAAGTGCTACAAGAGCGCTACGAACTGCTATAAGAGCGCTACGAATTGCAACGACAGCTCTACGAAGTGCTACAAGACCGCTATGAAGTGCTACAACAGCGCTACGAAGTGCTACGACAGCGCTACGAAGTGCTAACAGAGCGTTACGAAGTGCTATAAGAGCGTTACGAAGTGCTATGAGAGCGCTACGAAGTCCTACAAGAGCACTACGAAGTGCTACAAGAGCGCTACGAACTGCTATAAGAGCGCTACGAATTGCAACGACAGCTCTACGAAGTGCTACAAGACCGCTATGAAGTGCTACGACAGCGCTACGAAGTGCTACGACAGCGCTACGAAGTGCTATGAGAGCGCTACGAAGTGCTATAAGAGCGTTACGAAGTGCTATGAGAGCGTTACGAAGTGCTATGAGAGCGCTACGAAGTGCTACAAGAGCACTACGAAGTGCTACAAGAGCGCTACGAACTGCTATAAGAGCGCTACGAATTGCAACGACAGCTCTACGAAGTGCTACAAGACCGCTATGAAGTGCTACGACAGCGCTACGAAGTGCTACGACAGCGCTACGAAGTGCTACGACAGCGCTACGAAGTGCTACAAGACCGCTATGAAGTGCTACGACAGCGCTACGAAGTGCTACGACAGCGCTACGAAGTGCTATGAGAGCGCTACGAAGTGCTACTACAGCGTTAGGCCCCGGCTACATTCCGGCGACACACCGCGCGTCTGCAGCTGCCTGCATGTACTCACCATCTTAAACTAGACGAGACCTCTCTATGATACTTATTAGTCATACTCGTACCACAGTTTCATTAAAATAGGTTTGCAATTTCCTGGCTTTTCGAAAGTATGGTTGCTTACATAACAGATCTACGAGGCACATTGTTGTAAACATGAATGGTTAATTGAGCGGTGGGAGGCCGTAGACGGCGATGGACGTCGTCATTGCAGACATTCCCGTAATCTCCGACCCTGCATCATCTCCGGAGCTTTTATTGCGTTGCGTTACGGACTGAATTTGCATAATAATGCCCTAATTTAATTTATGACGTCAGACGCGGCGAACACAAAGGCAAAAGGGCTTTGTTGGAAAAAAATGGAGGAACCCCTCTCTCCTCCCCCGCCCGTGTGGATCCGGACGCGGATGCTAAGCCTACAGATAAACACGTTAGGATGTTGGCTTCATATCTGAAGAGCTCTTTTGATCTGCGCGCGAAGTTGTTTTGCCCATTAGGGAGCAATAATCGTCCGTTTATTGCTGGTGGTGTGACACACCCCGCCAGTGTGGTGTGTGTGAGTGTGTGTGTGTGTGTCGCGGCCGCAGGAGGGATATAATGCATTTGAATTGAACCTGTTTGTAATGTGTTGCGTCAATGCTCTAACTGCATTATATTGTGCACAGAGAACGAGTTACATTTGCCGTTATTTCAAATTAAATCTAGAGATAAACTCTCTGTATTTATATGAAATAATGTTGGAGAGAATCTGCAATGCAACTAAATGAATTCCCGAGAATGTGATTCAAGCAAATAGAGAAGTGTCCGGATGTCGCAAGTAACTCCATGTAATTCAGTTTTATGGCCGAGTTGGAATAGCTTCTCTCCGCAGAGTGGCACGCTGGCTCTGTGTTCATGCTACATGACCTTCAGTGACAGCTTCTGTGCTTTCTTCTTTAACTGAGGCAATAACTTATCACTAGTGTTAGTTGCATTGTCAAACATGCAGCCCGCGTGCCCAGCGTGGGGATTATGAACAACCTAAAGAGCAGCATTGGACTGGTATAGGCTGGTGTTGTTGTAGAAATAACCAATGAACATATTATCTCCAGACATTTCTATCTTTTAAATTACTTATTTTTCAAAGCTTAAAACGCAACTAAACTAAGAACTTTGAGCAATCGTAATACAATACTTTTCTCGAGTTTTTAGAACAGTCGAACTTTTGAAACAGTCACCGCCGGCTTCACACCAGCCGCAGGTAATCGAGACATGAACTATTCCAATCGAGTTGGAGCTCCTCGCTAAGCGACAAGCGCTATTTCACTCGCCAACTTGACTACTTCAAACCGCTTCGTAGACAACTATGTGATGCCACACCGACCATTAACCATGTGATGTAATAGTGACTACTTTATTCAAAACAGGTGACAGAATAGCTCATACAGTTTTGATTTAACGATGAATGCGATAGCTAATGGTGAGTCAGTAGGCTGATAAAGTGATAAACACACAAGTCTTATACGTTTAGTCTTATATGTGGTCACTTAGTCTCCGAAAGAAGCGCGTGGCTAGCGGTGAGCGCCATGCACGTGCGGGCCCAGTAACAATGTACTTTAACCGAGCCAGATAACACATCACCCTGCAACCTCCGCAGGTTTCCGATCATTGAGCAATGTTCGGTGATGCGCGCCCGAGCTGGGCACACAAGGCCGTGCCTCTGTCAAATGCACATGCTTACTGTGATTGTTATCTCGCAGCCAGTCCTTGCTGAACTCATCAAAGAGCGCTTCTACCGTCAACCAACAAGTCTATCAGGATTCAGTATTAAGCGCAGGTCTAAATTTGTGCATCTTTATCAGTACAGTTAAACGCTTCCAATGCAACAACGTGGTATTCAATAGTTTATTCCGAGTATCCTTGCCAATACCTAGAACCTGGAGCCATGTGGCGATTGAGGGTGACATTATGAGATGCAGTGTAAATTAGCCGGAGTAATTATGCGAGCAACGTCGGGCGGGCGGGGCGCAGGGCGGGCGGGGCGCGGCGATGGGCTGTAAATGAAGACTGATCTCATTTTTGCTCATCAGAGCATCCCGACGTATCATTAGTCTGTGCCGCTCCGCTAGGGCCGCGCGGCCGGCGGCCTGCTCCGGACGGACTGCCACAGACACGTACAACATTACAGTTTCTTATAAAGATGATAGGCATTCGTTTAGCCACGCTCACGTGACAAAGACTCTTCCGCCAACAATTTAATTCGGATCCCATAACGAAATGATAAACATTTTTCATCTCTCTGCTTGGTTTGTAAGAGCATTAAGTTTAACAGGCAGTTTTGACGAAGTACAAAGTGCTCGTCTCATGCTTGAGTCCGGTAGAAACCAACAAAGACGGGCACTTCATACTCCGCAGTAGATAAAATGCCCGGCTTTTTGCGATGCCCTGTTTCCAGAGCTCGCTAATTTTTCACGCGGTTGCCCGCTCCGACAAATGGGCGCGGGCGGCCGTAAGTGATGGCGCGGTAATCGAGCGCGGAAGCACACGTCTTGTTTACATGCGGCCATGAGTCGTGCGCGCGGTGAGTCGCGGCCAGTGAGTCGCGGCCAGCGAGTCGCGGCCGGCTGCAGGCGCTTCTGTCTGCGTGACTAATGGCGGCGCAATGGGAACGCTTACCTTGCAACCTCGCAGAGCACTGAGCCAGGACCCATCAAGATAACACGCTGCAATTTCGATTTGAATAATATTTTCATTTTTTAACAATCATTTTCTCCGAACACCGTTATAATTAACAAATAAAAACGTATTCCATGGGAATAACATTTAATTCTGAATAAATCCATTCGCGTGTTGCAGGAAGTTCCAAATTGGTAGCGCAATATTCCGGCGCGCATAATGTTACATTTACATCGGTCGGCGCCGCGATGAAATATGTATGCGAATTGTTATGTTAATTCCCGAGTCAATGATGCACAAACATACAAACTGGTTGCGCTGCGCTGTCAGCGCACCCGGCGCCACCGCTCGCCCCCGCCCGGCGCCGCCGCCCGCCCTGCCCTACAGACCTGTGCTCACCACACTATTTGACCTGCGCTGCACTGTGCCAGGTGCCTTCAATATATTGGATTCTAACATAAATATTTATGGCAGGAGGTGGAAACACTGAAAAGAGCTCTTTTAAAGTTTCATCTGATTTCTTACGACTTTCAGCTTTCTCGTAAGTCTCTTATTTAATCTCTTTGATGTTAGTTTTATTGGTAATAACAAGTGTTAATAATCTGAGAAGGAATCTCTTTTCAACACTTAAGATAAATAATAAAAGTGTTTCATATGATTCAAATTTAAAACAGTTGAACACTTGTAAAAATTGTAAGGTACAAACCTCATTCGTTGTTAAGTACCTTTCAGGAGAGGCAGCCTGCGGGTAGCCTTCGGCGGGGCTTGTCACAATATTTCATTTAACGTTAACTCTCACGTTAGCTTACAAAGTACGAACTAAAATGCTAAAATGACCAAAGCACACACATTACAAAGCGACACCTCACTGAATCTTATGCAATATCGAAACTTGACCTGAAACTGTTTGTAAGATTCATTTCAATGTTCTGAAACGTGAAACCGGAACATAAAGTAATACATTCGATTTGAAGCTATATTAAATAGTAATAGAGCACGTTTCACCCTAATGTCGTTGCATGAAAAACGCTAACAAAAGCTCAAGGACCTAGCGCCGACGTTTTATCGTCCGGTTTACGTCGCAACGAGCTCATTTGGTAGTTTACACAAACGAATTTACTGTCAGCGATATATCGTGACTAGCCAGAGCAGTGCCTCTACTCGCGCCTTTGTATTCTACAGAACATTTACTTTTATCGTGACTCTACAACATACAAAATGAGAACATAATACGTGTGAGTGTCCTTTAATTTTCTTTCACAATAAACCTAGTAACGGATGGGCCGTTCTAGTCTAGGAGATCTGACAAATAACGTGTACGTTCGTTTCTGTGGAATACTCGCACATTCAGGCTCTTAGCGGTCTTTATGTCGCCTCCTACAGGAGCGCTACCGGGGCCGGCGGCCGAGGCGCGCCGGGTTTCATTAACATAGCCTACAACAACAACTTTATGCTCCTACATAAACACACAATTAAAACCTCATTACAGTAGACTCGTTCAATTCAAATGAAACTGCAAGTAACCCACGAATTAAATGAATATGTTGAAAACTTATTAGGGATTTAAAATAATAATAAGTTGAGTAAATATTGTAAAGTGAGCGACCGCAGCGCCTCCACCGCACATGCAGCGCACTACGTCACTCTTCTCGACGTAGTTGGTGCGTTTACCGGTTTACGAATACAAGACTTGATGTTTTCTTGTAATGTCTTTGGGCACAAGTCTGGGTGACTTGTGCCCAATGACATGTAGTGACACAGTTTAGCATACACGCGGCCAAAGCTATCGCCGGCAGTCACTCCATAAACCTCTGCCTAGTACAGACTTATCCTAATTTAAGGATTATAGATTAACGTAAATGTATTTCATGTACTTGTGTTAACAGTGTAATTAATAGAATCAGTATAGTGAACAAACTCTTTGATTCCTCACCAACCCACAATAGATAAATAAAGACATTTAAAGTAAATACAAAAGACATTACAAGAAAAAGTATTTGTGACGGTGCGAATGATTATCCTTTTATTGCTGATCGTTGCCATTTAGACAATTTAGTGAATTATAAATGAAATAATATAAATAAATTATGAATGCCCGGAATACTCATAAATTAGAAGTAGTATTGCTACAAGAAACTTTACGCTGGTAAACAATCGTGTGCGCACCGGGGCAGGGAATCAGAACCCAATCACCAGCCCGCAGGGTTCTGCTCTGATTGCGCAGAACCTGTTGGCTATCATTACCCACATCTGCACACATTCCCCAAGCCGCGGCACATCATTAAACTTTACCGTGTTAGTACGACAGCGGAGGACTCCTGCGAGGCTGCCCTCCCTACCCACACGCTCGTGTGAGCGCGGCGGTAAGCGCAGGCATCGAGGGCTAAGGCTACTCCAATACATTACATTGAATTCAATTAACAGGGTACGTTAATGTTCAACGTACCTATCTATGAGAGCAATCTGTAAAGTAATTAAAGATGTCGGCCCCGAATTCAAGACGTGACAACTTAAAACAAAGTATAAAGTGCCTTAAAAATACTGTAGTAAATAGTGAGTAGAGCTCCGCTGTTCCGTCGGACGGGATGCCAGCTGCCGCCAGCGCAACAACAGCGGAATGCGTGCGATGCCGCGCAGCAAGCTACAGCGCGCGCGGAATGCGAGCGGAACGCTGCTCGCTATCGATACACTATTTATTTTACGTCGATGGTAGCAAGCATTTCTCTACATTTTATAAATTAGCTCAAAAATCTCTTTCTATATTGCGAAATTAATCGAGCTTTTCCAGCAAAGTTATTACAGGATAATCTAAAACGTTGGAATGTACAGGCACGGAAACATCAACCACAGTAGAGACTCTCTAAAAATACTAGCAAAATCTTCCTTCATAAATTATGTTCTTTATATTATCATGCATTGCCTGCAACATGCGGTACGTTCTTCCTATAAAATACATGAACATGGTAATTAACGTACATATTTATCTTTTTCTAGACTCCGTACTGAAGGTACAATAGTGTTTTGTTTGGTTGTATCCAATGTTGAGTTACCTCGCTCAGTTTGTTCATAGAAACCACTGCCCGGTAGTATCTCATACATTACGATATACATGAAACAGATGTAAATGACATAATAACAATTCCAGTACCGGCATGACCGGGTGATTACTTTGACAGCGCCCCGCGGCTACTGATTGGACCACATCTCAAAAGAGGCTATATTTTTCTCCATTTAAATTCCAGACCATTGTTTTAGGCCTCCCTTGGCATGCAAATAAGGGCTCTATGAAAATTGCGGACGGATCTGTATTACCCGTTTCTTTATTTACCCTAAAGGTATGTACCTACAGCCACTCGGTAGGTTCAGACCTAGTACCTTCGCGATTACAATAACTCGCCCGCCTTCACAGAGCGGGTTCCGAGATATTACTGATTAGCTTTTAATGGAGACCTGAAGAGCCTCAAGAACACTTCAAATATTTATAAGAGAAGGTACAATGATTATGAAAAATGAAACCTAACCAAATAATCTGATTCCTATCCCTAAATTTAGGCATATAATCGCAGAGCTGATCTGTTATAGTAACCTAATTCCAAAAGCACCCTACAGTTTTCCAATCAGTCGTTGATAACAAAAAAAAATAACTTTGCAAAGAAAGAATGGAAGAGGATAATCTTTCACTGACAAAATCAATTTCATGTTGCGATGGTGGCATGAAAAGCTTGTGTAAGTTTTGGTTCTTTTATCTTACTTTGCTGTCTCGGGACGAGGTAGCTGCGGTGTGCGGTGAAATGCGCGTTTTGAACGCGCGATACCCGGCAGGCGGGAACGGGACGGGAGCTGTCAAACCGCGGATGAATGTTTTGTCAGTGACGTCACGAGCGCACCGATGTCCACACCTACTACTGCTCAATAGGCTCTGGTATTGTGTTTGTTTTGGAGTGAAATGGCCACCCACTATTACAAAATCTACAAAAAGTTATAATCTTCCTGATTACCCTTTTCGAAGCATATATTTTTCTCCATTCGTCGGTTGAGATACTCAAAATGGAGAGTAAAGGCTGGGCCTCAATTCCACTAATTTCAAAACAAAATCTTCAGTTGCGCCGTTTGATTAAGATCGGCCGTGTCGATTGTCGATCACTTTGATTAATTTGGTATTCTACTAACATTTCACGACAATCCCTCCGATGCATTATAGCGTCATTATTGCAGTGTGGCCATAGAAATCATCAAACAAATCTCTGGACAGACCAAAATAATTTTGAAACTCTTCACTCATAATTATAAGAGGTTTTAGGTATCTCTAATATTTTAAATGATTATTATACTGGCCTAAAAGTCTATTAACAGCGTTCTCCAATACTTAAAACGCAATAAAATCACAATTTTAATAAAACATTGTGTGTGGTAGGCCTTAAATGACAGAGACAAAAGAGTTTAACACGTTCTGCGCCCTGTCGATCAACGGTGTCCGTCTTCAGTATATTTTCACGGAGCCATATGAAAAACATAATTTTTCAAAATTTTATCGATCTTTTGTTGTAGTTGTAATGATAGATACGGTAAAATTAGTGAACGTCACGGCCTCTGCGGACGTAAAAGTGGTTTTCCGTTGCGGGGGGGGGGGCCACGCAGCCACAAATTAGCCCAAACCGCGGGTCTTACTACAACTCAACTCGCGCGCAAAAAAAAAATTTAAACTGTTCAAAACAATGAAAAAAATCTGCTACATTAAAATAATTCAACTATTGAATGTATTTTATTGACAAAAATTCAATTTCAATAAAGCTTAGGTACTTTCGATTTATAGGTAATTTTAGCTCAGATAAATATTTTTCAAGGACTAGTAATGGTAGGTAAGAACCATATTGCATGGCGATAGAGGGCCAGGCAGGTCACCTTTCATATAAACTAGTACGCTGGTAATATCCGCCGGCCTGCTAGGACAAATCTAAAATTCTTCTGATGTCTGGGCGTCACGGCTCGAATGGAAAATTAATTTGTGGGGTCACTGTGGGCGTCGCGGCTCGAACGGAAAATCTTAGTTTTTCCTTTGGCATAGAACGTGTTAAGTTGGAGTCAGAGTGTAGGTTTGACAGTTAAGATTAGAACAAATTTTCGTATTCCACTGTGCAATTGCTGTCCAATCGCTGGGGACACTGAGCAATTATAGGTATTCTACTAATTTTCTGACAGCTCTTCCAAATGTAATTTAGTCTATGGTTGGTGATTGACGTGTCATTGAGCAAACATAGCTTTTGTGTTGATTTTGTAGTGATTCTTGTTCAATTCGAAAGCCGACAAAGTGACAAAAATGATTTTTTTGTAAAAAAAAATGCATTGTGCGCCTACAAATATTAATGACCGATCATCGCCTTGTCGAGCGCCAAAACCGCCGAAGCTAAGCTCTCCTGCGAGATACGCTGGACCCCTTGCAGGATCTTGCCGAAAGCGGTTTTTATAAATTCACTTATAAAAACCTATCCTTGGCAAGGGGGCAAAACTAGCAGCGGAAGCGCTCACTCCTCGTAAGGAACGCCGCCGCCGTAGTGATGACAAAGGTTAGTAAAAAAATATTTGTTGATGATATTCCCTCTTCCTAAGTTTTTTAATATTGATGGTAACTAGGTAGTACCTACCTACAAATAAAAACTAGGTATTAATTTTGCAGATATTGACTGCACTGGCTTTTCTCGCCACATGATCCTACCAAACGTTGGTTGGCAAGAGTGCTCTACACAATGTCTCACAGAAGAAGAATAGCCAGGGATTGAGCGGAGTGTAAACGACTGGAACTAGCCTTTTCCAGAAGCACACGGTACCTACTGAGGGACATCCTCTAAAAGCTGAAGGAGGCCTTGTGTCAACCAACACGTTGCACCAAGATTTGTAGATAAATTACCCATGTTAAATATTGTGTACAAAACTATGGTTATGTAAGTAGGTACTTACTGATTAAATTAATAAACCGTTTAAGATTTTTAACTGTGTCTTTGTTGTACTTTTGTAGATTTTATGTTACGGTACCAACAGTTTATACATGAGCCCTTGTGGGGCATACCTCAACCTCAACATTCTGCACTGCTGGACGCAGGCCTCCCCCACATAGGCGTCATATTGGTTTTTATCTCATGGGAGGTAGTGCCCATAATCCCCACGCTGGGCATGCGGGTTGAGGATCACAGTTCGGTGGTGGAAGTACTGCAGGAGGTGCTGCTACCCAGCACCGGTGGATTTCTCTTATTCGCCTCTTACAACACCTGCGGAAAGAGTTGGGGTGGTGCAAATTCTAAGCCGATACCAAACAGCGTAGCCGGCACCACACAGCGTGGGGCACAACAATATTCAACTTCACTGTAAAAGGCAGCTTATTATAGACTATTTTTATTTTAATAACAATATTCAAAGTCATTGTAAAACGGCAGCTAAATAAATGCTCTTTTACTGTATATCTTTCTGCTATAATTCACTTTTAGTACAACTAAATCCTCATAACAATTTACAATAAAAATCTTCTTTCACAAAATAACTACTACATCTTAGGTAAAACTAGCTTCTTCATCTTCGAAGTACTCGCCTTTCTTCAAATATCGAGTTTCTGTTGATGAATGTTTTTCCAGACTCTTGACTCTTAGCGGTCTCATGCTGCTGCTGTAGTACTGAAGAGTTTGTAAACTTGTATTATTAAACATCTATTAACCCTTTACCCAACGGAAAATCAGGTGTCGAAAATTAGCACCAAACAATATGAAACATGATGAAAAATAAGTTTATAATCGCCCAGGCGAGCCGGTCCGCCGGCGGGCTCGCGCCTGTCAAGCCACTTTCCGGTACATTCTTAGAGAGGTCGCCGCATCATCATCGTATAAGTCTACTGTTGCCACATAAGTCGACTTTTCGCGAGCTTTCTTAGAACTGCAAAAAGGAACGGTAGATTTAATTGGTGCTTACAAAATGATAGCTTCGTGAAGGTACATAAAAAGTTTGTTGAAGTTCTTACCAGTCTCGAATCTTGCTTGGCCCTTACTTCTTGGGAAGATATGGCCTTTTGTGGGCATATGTGACGCAAAATGCTGGCAGACTTTTTGAATGATTTCATTATTCTTAGCCGAGCGTCAATGCTTTGTGGCACTCAAGGTATATTATAGAGGGCCTTAACTTGTTGAGTAACAGCTATGTCTAATATTATTTATAAGCTTTTCAATCGCAATTCCGTTAAGAAAATATTTATTTAGAAAACGTTGATTCGACTTTGACAGCATAAACTTATTGACGTCTTGTCTGTGTCGTGTAAGGCCCATAGAGCTAGATAATTAGTCCTTAAGAAAGCGCTGCCACGCACGAATGTTTTTGAATTTGTGATTTGCTTGTGTTTTAAGTGTTTGGCAGCGATGTAAATAGACTTTTACGCCATTACAACAATAATTTTAAATATAAGATACCTAGAACCCCTTAATTATGAGTGCAGAATTCAAAAAATATTTCGTCCGCCCGGCGTTCGTTCATAGACTTATTTTATGTTGCATATGGCCACACATAACGTACCACTGATATCAATACTGAATAATAATATAATTGTCATACTGATATAAATCGTAGAATTGTTAGTAGAATACCAAATTAATGACAGTCAAGATAGCGATCTTAATTGACTGACACCGCTGTAACATTTTTCTTTGAAAAAGTAGAAATTGAGCCCACTAGTAGAATTTCTTTGTTTGCTTTGTGTCCCTAACGATTGGAGAGCCAATGCTGAGTAAAATACGTAAACTTGTATTAATCATAACCGTCAAAGCTACGACAGACAGGTGAAAAAGATTGTGCCATTTGGTATTCTACTAAAATACCAAAGTTATCAATTGCGGCAATTGAAGTCGCGAAACCATTATATTTTGACACAATTGTATTAATAGAATTGGGCCCCTATGTCATGAAATAAAATCATAATACGTGTTCAATTCGAGTTATTTGTGAATGAATACACAAACATGCGAGCGAACAAGATGCGAGAACCGATCCCGGCTCATTTGACTTCGTTACAATTCCCTCCTGATTAATTAATCTTCCCGGTATCAAAAGTTTGCTGATCAATTAACATTAAGTACTTTGTTGGCATAGCAGCCGCGGGGCTCCCGGTGCCTGAATACAGCGTGCGATGCGTGCTTCAGTTTGTTAGGAATTTTAGAAGCGTGCCGTGCACTTTGCGCGTTTTGCAAATTAGCAACATTGCAATTACACGTGGATCTTACTAAACGTTCCCACACAAATGCAAGCAGTTCCTGGAAGTAGGCAGGCCATGATCCTACGAGTGGTAGGTTCTCGGTGCAGGCGTACTCATACAGGTGTATATTGTTTGTTGCTGCAGGTTTCCTGGATCCGGCACCGCGACCTGCACATCCTGACGGTGGGCGGCTACACGTACACGTCGGACCAGCGCTTCCAGGCGACGCACGCGCCGCAGACGGACGATTGGACACTGCACGTGAAATGGGCGCAGCAGCGCGACGCCGGCGTCTACGAGTGCCAGGTCTCCACGCAGCCCGTGCGCTCCTACTTCGTCACGCTGCACGTCGTCGGTACGTACCTACCTGCTCCACTCACCCTCACTAGGTACCTACTCACTTACAACAAACGAACAGAAGAGATTTATCAAAGGATGGTCTACTAAGAAAGTCACCCCGTACGCAAATAGAGCGTGTGTAGCTCTGAGGGGACTTAGCTTTGTGGTCCCTACCAGCACACTTCCAGTCACCGTGATGTAGCCGAATTGTACAAACTTTTGTGATGTAATATAAACGTAAATAAGAACCTTTATATCACATCAACAAATGTGAAAGTTTGTTACCTTTTCACGCCAAAACTACTGAACGTATCGGGCTGAAATTAGGTAGTGCTAAACCTGGAATAAAACATACACTTTCTATATTCTATCCCATAAATCGGTTCCCATAGGATAGAAATAACCGTAAAGTCTATAGGTAGATAGAGGAACAATTTTTGAAAAATTTAGAAAATGGGGGGAATAAAATTTTCAAAAGGGGCTACTTCACCAAGTGGGGTCGGAATCAAATGAAATGTATCAGTTTGTTAATCTCTAACACTGATATAGTTTATGAAATTTCTGTAGGTTACATACTATTTGAAATATTTTGAAAAAGGTTGAAAAATTGACCAATACCCCTAATCTCCAAAGTTTGCAGAGCGATCCATCTGAAATTTAGGTACCTACTGTTTTTAGGAATTCCTTAAATAGTAGTAGAAGTCTCTAAACGGTACCTAGAGTACATATTTGTTTAATTGACAAACGTTCCAGACCCTCAGCGCGCGAGTTACACTCGCACTTGACGTATCTTGTTTCTCATGTAAGTGACGCTGTATTTTTGAGAATACAGTTCTTTCAACCGATTTTGTTAATCAAATCAAATCAAAAACTCTTTATTTCCAATAAATAAAATAGCAACATATGTATTTAGGAATAAGTAGATTAAGTAACTTTTGGAGACGCTGAGGTAATTAATTCTAATTAGAAGTGACTTACTGAAATCTTCATTCTCAAGTTCGTTCCATTTCCGTATGTTGACAAAAAGTATCATATGAAGTGCTTGAAGTTAGAATCTATCACGCTCGTGCTCACAGCTGGCAACGACAGGCGCCAGCTCACCAGCTCACTCCCCCTGCAGCCCCAGCTGTCAACTCGATAGCTGCTTAGCGAGTGCTAGGCTGGTCATTGTCATCTTCAACAGAACTGCTTCAACTGAGATCCTTCTTCCACTAGACAGGATGCTGTCTCTCCAGAGAATCCTAATTCTCGATTCTGAATGCTAGAGAGAAAAATCATTTCAGACTGGTTCACAATGTTTCACTAAAAATAATGATAATTCCTTATTTATTTAAAATCAGTTTGAATTATGTCAGACATTCCGATTGGCACATACTCGTACCTACATGGACACTTTAACATAAACGATATTTGTCCATGTGCGAGCACATAGCGCGTGTGCTAGTAGCGCGTACAATGAGATCGGTATCGCATAGCTCCACGCGGATTAGCGATGCGATGATGCCAATATTATTTGCGTTCCATTTTGTGTTTCGCGCGGAATGTGGCGGGGGGTGGGGCCCATTCACACCAACAAACATTACATACGATCCATGCTTCTAAAATAATTTAAAGCACCTACTTCTCGAATTCAATGACATTGTTAGCTAGTCGAAATAATGTTATTTTGTAGTAACAGAACCACATTTGCCCTCTTCACCCCGTAGCGGGTAGCTAGTAATGATTATTTCCTCCGACTGAAGCAGTATATTCTTGGGTTGTCGGGTTTAATTTACGCATCGGAAGGGCACTTAGTCCGCCTCAGGCGAGAATTTCTTTCATTGCGAAGGTAATTTGTTTCCGCGGCGCCGCCGCCGCCGTGCCCGCGCTCCGTCTTGTGCGGGAGCTTGAGCTGCGAGGATTCCTTGCACACTTTATATAGGCTGGCTAGGTACACTAACCCTATTTTTCAAGTCTCCATAAAGCTGAACATTTTCATCAGAGAGTACCTAATAATGGCGTCTTTAAAAAACTCGCGTCGTCGGGCGACACGTACCGGACTAATTAAGAAGCGGGTAGGAGGCGGTACGTCCAAACTAGCGAACTTTTGTTTAATAGCAGCTTCCGAGGCGTCCCGTAATCTCTTTGTCATCTCGAGCCTGCCTCAGCTCGCGGCTCAGCAATATTCTGATAAAAATAACTTGTAGCCTACTTTATAAGCGGAGCTTTATTACGAAGACGAGATCGCTATAAAACTAGACGCTATCAGGGTTTATTGTGCGCACTAGTGCGTCGCGGTGCGCGAGCGCGCCGCGAGCTCGAGACATGAACTGTGAAGCACAGTGTAACTCGTGCTGGCACCGGCACATGCGAAGACACGACAATTGCATAAAGTATGTGAGTCCGAAATGTGGTATCGCACGTTCCTATCGGCGCGTGCCGGGTGAGGCCCGGGTGAGGAAGTAGGTACGAATAGGACGGCGAGGAGACGGCCGTAACCCGCACTCGACGAGCGGCCAGCAGCGGCCAGCAGCGGCCAGCAGCGGCCGGGCCAGCGGGGACGCATTTACAACGGAACCAGCTTCTCATTGTTGCATGTGGGGATGTTTCCGAAATGAAGAATTTCCGAAATGAAGAAAGCCTACGGTTCCGATTCAGAACAGAGACACAGAGACCTTGGAAAGATGTCTTTTTAGGGTTTCGAGATCGAAGATCGGTTTCGAAACCCTTAAGATTTCGCTTTGTCTGTCCTTTTTTCCCTCCTTAATAACTCAGAAACTACCGCAGTTATAAACTTGAAATTTTAAATAATAGTAAATTTCGTTCCCCTGTCTGTACAGAAGTTAAGAAAAAATTAAAATAGACAATACCTTTTTCCATACAAATTGTAATGTCGAAATTTTAAAACATACATACAGGGTCATGTGGGGTATCAAATGAAGGTATCGGTTTGTACATTTCCGGCCGCCGCCGCCGCTGCCACCAGCCTAGCCGGTTGGAAGAGACGCAGAGGTGGCACCCGGCGACGGCGGCGGCAGGCAGCGTGCGGTGCCAGAGCAGGCTCGGCACATTAATGCTGGGCACGCGCTGCCTCAATAAATATGTTAAAATGTTCCGTGACAGCGGCGCCCCGCCCCCGCCGGACAATTCGCGCGGCCGCTCCATCGCGCCGGTAATCTCATCCACACACTACGTGCCCCGCGTCCGGCTGCACCACCAACCAGGCTAGAAACCAGATTACCGCCGAATAATGTGTCAAATATTAACAGGACAGCACAGAGCTGTGAAAGCATGGCTGTCATTCTAAGAATTGATCCAACTAAAAAGATTGTTTCAAGCCGAGTGCATTGTTTTGATGTCAGTACTTTGCGGTCTTGATTCGGCTGAGTACGCGCTCGGCAGAGAGCCAGCTGGAGAAGCGAACAATTAAAACTTCACAAAGGAACCGAGCTGATGGAGACGCATTAACATTTTTGTTTCAAGTCGATTTCAGTGTATTTTGTTGAACGTTAGTGCGCGGGAGCCGTGCTACCAATAGGCGATTCGTTCGCGGCGCGCTGTATCAGTGCACGCACCGGAGCCCGCGGGCCGGCGCCGGACCGGCACGTCCTACGTAACCTGATTACAACAATTGAAATTTTGTTTACGACAAATAAAACCCTGAATTTATTTACGTTGTGAGCGAATTTTGATCAGAATGGTTCGAAACGATAACGCTTTACGGCTTTAATTGATTTCTGTGTTTTCCCTCGCGATAATGGCTCCGAGTGTAGCCGCCCCCGCCCCCGCCCGCGCCTCCCCTGCTGTCAGCCATTACGCGCGAGTGTTTGCATTAAAATTAGAGAATTTATTTTTAAAAGCAAAGCGTACGTAAAGTTTGTGAGTCCTATTCAAACCGTCTGCAGATTAACAAGTTTAAATATCAACTTGGACTCATTAAGTTGCCCTCCGTGTCTTATCTTAGTTACGTTTATTTAATTTAACTTTGTTTCATTTGACTCGACTAGGCAGAAGGCAGAATTAAAAGAAAATGTTTAAAAGTTTCCACTTTAACTACGTCGTCTGTGTATTACTTTAAAGTGGTTTTGTTTCATGATAATAGCACTGGCCGGTGCTCGCTGCCAGGTACAGTCGGGAGCAGTTCTCGCGGGTGCTCCGCCTGCCAGTCGGTCTATTCGGTGCAACAGTGAATGCGGTCGACTTGTATCTCTCTCTGGTTTATTGAGGCCTCATTACCGCTGGTGAGATCCAGTGAGCCTGCTCATGAGTGGTGAGTCACTCCGTGCTCGCGCGCGTCCTTGCGCGCGGAGATCTCCTCACCACGGTGCCCAAGGCGCACCAGTCACTCCGGCCACCTGTCGCACGCACTTCCAAGATACAATTAATCAAGGATACTCATTCAGAACTAAAGTATTACTAAAGTGACACTGATTTAAGCTTGATAAAGATAAAAAAATATTTGCAAAAACACTGCAAAAACTTGAGATGAGATCTTTTTAATAAAGTAAGAGTCATACCGGGTACCAATCGGGTATTATCCTCCATTTTACCAACCCATAAGGTAATATTTGATATAGTTATAGGAAACAGAATTTTCGAAAGTTCTCGTTATGAGAGTATCAGCCCAGAGAGGGTGCCGAGCAAGCGGGCCCGAGGCGGGGCGCGAGCGGGCCGGCGCGGCGCCGAGCGGGCTGGTTGCTTCAGGCCGGAGGGGACTGCACTTGCACTACCGAACTGTATTTGAGCTAGTCCTGGAAAGTTTAAACAATATACCCTTTTAAACTAAGGTGAAGATACCTAGCATAAATAACTACCTACTAGTTGATGATGTACTCCTAGCCGAATTTCGACCACGGGGACCAGTCTCATCGAAGATTAGCCAGATGCGCAGGACATAATCAATAATAATCAAAAATCATATTAAAGTGCACAAGTGTTTGCGCACACAGGTGCACTCTCTAATCCCACACTCTCATAATCGGATGGGTCGACAGACCGACACGACCGGGGTGATGACTTAAAAACGGTGCAGTAGCAACCCAAAAACCCCAATAACAACGTTTGGCCCGACCCGGAATTTGACCCAGGACCTCATAATCAGCGGTTAAACAATCTGACCGCTGGACCAGCGAGGCAGTCGTGTCAGTATGTAGAGGTACCTGTTAGTATCTAGCTATGTTACGAAAAGTTGCGGAACTGATTTAGTCACTGTGCAGCTACATCTTTTGATTTCTCACAGTTTTGAGTTATTACTACAATGACTAGCCTGTACTGTCGTACTGCTGCGCAAAGGCCTCCCTCCCTCCTAATTTAAGTTTCAGTAATTAAAATGTAAATCAGCCATTCTAGTGTGGTCCCCAAGACAAGGACGCCTCGTCTCCATGACACATCCCTCGCTATGCATCCTCGCACCACTGGTGGAAACTCAGCCTAAAAGTACTGAGAGTACAGAACTTTATTGGAGATCATCTACTCATAATCATATTGAATAATTACTACTCCTAGTTGTTATGATGACCTGGTACATTCATAAGTCATGTAAACAAGATTTAGAGATCATTAGATTCAAAACTTCCTTCTACTTCTATTGTAGTTCTGCACTCCTGTTACAGGAAGAGGTATTTTACTACTAAGTAGTTTTGTATGATTCGAGTTATATTTCAATCGATGCCTTTTATTTGAACCTTCTTTATTAAATGACCTCCTGGTACTTTACAATACGAATTTGCTAAAGTTCGTCATCCAGTCATGTCACCGGAGCCATGACTTTGAATGCGTTTCAGTCATTATTTTATTTAAACTTTATAATTAGTTCATATGAACCGATAGATCTCAACCAAATTAGCAGCATACGTAATTTTTTGCATTCGGGGAACCATTAATTTATTTAGTCATTTCTTGTGTCCAGAGTATCAGAAGCTACACGAAGGGCCTTGAAGAAATATAAGTAGCATTTGCAACGTTTTTTATCGGACAATATGTAAGAATTATTTCACAACCAATAGTAGTCAAATACACAGTAAGTCAGTCAAGACAGCCAAGTAAACGGTAGTCAAATAGCCTAATAGGCTATTCGACTACTGTTGCGAAATAATTCTTATGGTCATTGATGCTAGATAAAGTGTATAAAAGTAGTCCAGCAACAACCTCTATTTCAAGCTGGAGGTTATTGTACGAATTTATGACAAAAATTGTGTGAATCAGGTTTTTTATCGATTGTACAAATTAGGAATTGTACGAACTGGCCAGGCACGGCTGATCCTCCTCGTGCGTACTGACCGACTGTTCTGTCTGCAGATTGTGACGAGATCTACCAGCGGATGTTCTCGGACGCAGAAGGTGAACTTGTGTGTTTGTTTGTGTGTTTGTTCGTGTGACGCCCACTAACCGCTAACCGCGCTCTTTGTCTCCATCAGCCACAAACTGTGTCTAACAAGTCTGTTTTATCTACGAGATTGCTCCTCGCTGACAACTTCTTAGTTTCTGTTTCGTTGGGCGTCGCTTCCAGCGGTGGTGTTGCTCGCTCCTTTTTGTAAATAATTCCTTTTATTCAAAAACTTGTTCCCCAAGACAAATTTAAATTGTTTCAAATCACTAGAGAGATTACGTAATCTAATTTAAATGAGTTTCTACCGTGAGCCTCTATCAATTTCTTTAGATAGGTACCTAAAGTAGTTATGGTCGATTCATTTATAACTAAATTGATTTGGAGTGTATTAATGGGCCGACGGCAGTGACACAAAATAACTAGTTATACAGGGTGTCCCACGGCTATGCCGCATGGACGGAAAGTATCTTAAATTATAGAACATTTTACAGAAAGAAGACTTCATTTTATTTTTGTAAGCAATTTAAACTGCATTCAAAGATTTTTGAATAATCGCCTGTTGAAACGGGACTCGAGGATTATTTTTTTCCAAATTACATAACATCTTAACTAATAGGAAAAGACCATGCAATTTTAGATTCATAATTTCAGGAAAATTAATAAGCCTTTTTTATACTTTGCCGTGCTCTTAACAACTGATTTTATAATTTTAAAGTATTATAATAAGTACCCACTTGGGAAATTACCATTTAACCATTTCTCTATAAAAGTGCATGATAATTAATAATGTGCATGATAAATAATTCTGGCTTCTAAATTCAATTTAATTATTTCTATTTACATGAAATTTATTTTATTGTTTTACACGTTCATTGTTTTACATCTATGTGAGTATTTTTAAATTCACACTAATATTATAAATGCGAAAGTTTGGATGGATGGATGGATAGATGGATGGATGTTTGTTACGTCTTCACGCCAAAACTACTGAACGGATCGGGCTGAAATTTCGCATCGGTGTAGTTCTAAGCCTGGAATCTAACATCAAACATACTTTTTATCCCATAAAACAGTTCCCATGGGATAGAAATAACCTTTGAACGTTTCTATAAAAACAACGCGTGCGAAGCCCCGGGCAGAAACTAGTGTGTAAATAAAGTCGAACTCAGTTAGGCAGTGCCCTTCCAGGGTGCATGTAGGTATCTAGTGACAACTTTACTAACCATTCACCTAGACCTAAGAATGTATGTACCAACGTGCAAGCAAAAATAAATGCAATCAAAAATATCCTTACGATTGAGCCTTTTGGTCGGTATCGTAAAATTACGGGTGTTTTGATTCCCGGTTCAGACGGACGATTAATCAAAAATCTTTGAATGCAGTTTAAATTGTTTTTAAAATCAAATGGAATTATTCCTTCAGTAATATTTTGTATCTACAATATTTAAGATACTTTCCCTCCATGAGGCATGGCCCTGGGACATTCTGTATAGTACTATGGTAGTGATATCCCCATCGGTATCACGTCAAATTAGTTTTCAGATAGGGTGTTGTTATAATGTGGGAAGTGTTTTTGTGAGTTTGCGCTCGTAATTAGTTTAATCGCTAACCGAGCTTGTTGTTGTTATTTCACGCCAGCATTCACCTCTAGAGGGGTTGCTTGAACAATTATTCAAAATATCATCTCTATTTGCTTGCACTATCCGCTGACTGGAGCGTTGAATGAACTTCTGAGAACTTCAGGAAAGATGAAGCCACAGAGATCCGTGTAGATGAATTATCAAGGCGCGATCCCGTCTTGTTGTTCCTATACTGGAGGCCTGGATATGTGACGTCAGCGTAGATAATTGTATGAAAAAAGAATAGGCAACGTACCAGCTTTAAAAAAATATCCATAGTAGAGCCATCGACGACATCGCGTGGTCATGTCACCGAGAGCTCCGCGGTGGAGGCCCGCGGTCATTGTTCCATCAAGTTTTAAGTATTTTCGACCCCTTTCAAATTCATTCCACCCTGTCGACTCATTGCCGAAAACAGGTATCAAAATCAGAAAACAATGCTTTTGAACGAATCGTGCTAATTGAACGTCATCCATTCTGATAAGAGCTGTCGGCGACAGCGGCCGGGGCCAGGCGGGGGCCAGGCGGGGGCCAGGCGGGGGCCAGGCGGGGCATACGTGTGGCCATGATGCTCCACGACGATTAATATTGACGGCCCGTTTGAACACATGATAGGACGAGCCTCACTTTATTTGGAGCTTGTAAAAAATAAATAAATAAATAAATAATGCTGGACAATTCACACAGCATTATCTAGCCCCAAGCTAAGCAGAGCTTGTGTTATGGGTACTAAATAACTGATATACTTAATACAATACACTACATGGATAGATATTTTTTATTATACATAGAAAACACCCAGACCAACGGAACAAATTTCTGCAGATCGTACACAAATTTGTTCCGAGGCGGGGATCGAACCCGCAACCTCCTGCGTCGCAGGCAGACCTTCGCCCGCTGCGCCACGGAGGTCGTCAACAATAAAATAAGGGTGAAACATTAGGGATCCTACACAGGCATCGGTTGAGCCGGTCGGTAAACGCTGGTTTTGGCGAAAGGATTAAATAACGAGTAAGTAATAACGTTTATGTTGAGTTTGTGGTCAGCGCTGGTCAGCAGCCGCCCGCTCGGCCGCACGAGGGTCGGCCCACCGACTCTGTGGGCTCGTTCTACTGAGCCCACTAATGCTTGCCGTTTGGCTCTCTCGTTATTGCAGTTTCGGTGCAGGTGCACCGGCGGCGCGGCGCCGGCGGGCGGCGCCGCCGCGCGCGCGCTTGTGCCCGCGACTGTACCTTGGACTCCTTTCATGAAATAATCAACACGCGGCGAGCGGCGAATCGTAAAAATAAGAGTTTTTATTAGTCGTAACAATTTTCCTGGTGCGCATTGAAAAGGCATCAATATTTATGGGCGCGGGTTCTCGAGTCGCTGCGTCAAGGTTGCCGGATTATGTAGTCATAATGCTAAGTAATATCTCACGTATCTGGAATTTGATTACCGCCACGATGCGTACGAATATTGTTTGAAGGTTTTACGGCGCAACGCGAGGCCCATCTTAATGGCATTACTTACCAGAGATTGTTTCACGGAGGAACTTGCCCTGAACATTGCCATAGTTCCTCGCTGACTCTGAATTCGTATTGTGTGTTATATTCAGTTGTACAGTAAAGAACTCGCGCCCCTGCCCTGGCCCGCGCGGTTCTTTATCCAACCTTCAACGGATTCGAATTTGTAATGCAAGTTATACTGACGTAATTAAATTCATATTTTTGGTTCCTCCTCCGTATTAATTGTAATACAACAACGCAAGTCACAATGACTTATGTAGTATCATCCCATCGAAGATTATGATGACAAACGATTTATGTTTAATTAATTTCGGAATGGTCGTCCGGTTTCGGCGGCGGCGGGCCGCTGCCGCCGCCGCCCGCACAAACTCTAAGGTCGTGGAAAAATGTACTTTTAATTTTCACAACCCTTTTAGTGTCACCTTAATTAAGCGAGTCGCACTTAACACCTGAATTACCTATAAAATATTAAAGCGCGCCCATTCGGTTTAAATATTATGGTCTGATTAACATGTTAAGGTCGACCCGAGATTTAATAAAAGAGAACATCGACCTATTTTATCCGATGTTCATAAAAAGAGGTTATCGCGGCGGCGGCGAGTGCCCCACGAGTGCGAGTGAGCGAGCGGTATTACGAACGCCGCAGGACACAGAACAAACGCAGGCTGGGGAAGCATTTCACTGCAAGTGCATGGAGTGGAGGCTGCACCTGCCTTGAGCTGCCTGTCCACCAGGCACGTCTGCGGAGGGCAGCAGGCGCGCGGCGGTGCCACCGGCGTTGCCGCTACATTTATGTTTGAGGCATAGAGTAAAAACTCGCTGCTGTCTCAGTTATTGTTATTATATATTATATATATATATATTAATAAATTTTTTAAGTTTTTTAGTTGTGTGGTGCCGGCTTAGAATTTATACCACCCCAATTCTTCACACGGGTGTCATAAGAGGCGACTAAGGGATATCAACCGGGAGCGGGCAGCAGTGCCCCTACAGAACAATTCTACCACCGAACTGCAATCCCCAACCCGCATACCCAGCGTGGGGATTATGGGCATTATCCCCATGAGATAAAGTCAATAAGACGATTTTCAGGGGGAGGGGGGCTGCGTGCTGTAAGCCAATAAAGGCTGTTGAGGTGAGGATATACAGTTTTCGTTGGGTTGCAGCCTCTCGCAGCGCTCAGAGCAAACTCTTCTTTATTATGGTATCAAAACACTTAAACTCATGTAGGTACTGAAAATTCATAGTGTCTGAAAATGTAAGCTCACGGAAGAGGTTTACCGATTAATTGCAATATCCGATCCTGCGCAGCACGCCGCCGCCGGATCGTACACGGAGGCTGCCTCTGACGCCGGCCCGCGCTGCGCCCTCGCTCCGCGGATGTCGAGTCTATCCACATACGAGTAACTGATCAACTCACATATCGCTGGAGTAACTGTAATAACAACCAGGACTGATACAAACTGAATACTAATATATCAACATGCCCGCCTGCTGTGCACAAACCTGACACACTGCCTTCCCCGTCAAGCAGAGCGTGTAAGGTAAGTACGACAAGAGTCGCACTGAGACATATTTCCTTAAAATGATCGCACACAGGCACTCCAAAGGACAAGATTTTTTATATTTTTATGTATGTTAGATTTAAGGTATATATTAATATGGACCGTAGAATAAGTAAATAAGATCAAAACTTTTTCTAATGTTGTCTGAAATAAATGTATTATTATTATTATTATTATTATTATAAGAGGACGTAATAGTCGCACTCGTAAGGACAAGGGGAAAACACGAGAAAATCATGTGAATAGCTTATCGAGGGCCTCTTGCGAGGGCTGGGTCATCCGCGGCGAACGGGATATGATAAACCGGTCCGGAGTAGGCGGGCAGCAGGCGGGCAGCAAGCGGGCAGCTGGCGGGCCCGGGGCCACCTGACCTAGCGCGCGCTGTTTTCACTTGCGGAATCGTGAACACAATACAAACATTGGAAGTGCTGACCTTAGATTATTTTGAATACATAGTCTTGCAGTAAGTGTGGCACAGCCTCCGGCGCCGCGCCCGTCGGGGAAACGCTGCAGCCGCGCCTCGGCGCTACTTGTAGAGACACCTCGTGTGCCGCCTCACTCCAGCCATCCCATTACTTCTCATTTCAACTCGTCACCCCTTCTTGGTAGCTTTCTTTCAAAATACCAGCAGTGTTAAACATTATTTATTTATTCCTGCAAAATAGCATCAGCAGCGTGAAATATTAATGTATGTACTTATGTTATTTATGATAGAGTCAAACTCGTGGTGACACGTGGCCGCAGTGCGGTGCACATTACACTAATGTGCTGGCTAAACAGCAAAGTGGCTACATTTAATGAGCTTCCCCGCGGAGCCGACCCGACCCCGACCCCCGGGTGAAGGCCGGTGTCGGCCGTGCATCTGAAACAGGCCCTAATTGTTCCAAAATCCCGGAGTGCGGATTGTTCCCCAGCTGGCTTGTGTCCGCGCCGCGAGCGCCGGCTACTGCGGCCGCCCCGTCTCGTGGAGCTGGAGTGGCGTCATGAGGCTGTCAGCGCAGCGCTCGCCGACGCTAATCGCCGTCGCAATGTGCGCCGCTGAGTTACGCGCCACTTCACGGCTTGTTTTAATATTACCCACTGTTTCATGTCGTTTTTGCGCCTCCACGAGTTCCCACGTTATCGTCCGGAACAGAAGCTGTGCACGAAACTCTAACGTTTCTATTTCACCTCGAATGCTCGAATGCATGTCCTGCGAACATAAATCTATCTACATATCTAAAAGGTCCACATCGGACAAATGACGCCAGTAAAACCAAACAGCAATTCCGCGCTCCGCCATTATTCGCGTCCGCACTATAAACCACGAAAATAACGCTGACTTTATCGCCGCACTAACTTTAATTCATTCGCCATCAACCAAACATAGAATAAATTAATATTTCCTGAGTCACATGGCCTCGCTCGTGACACCTCCCGCGACACCGACGACTTGCCGACGACTCGCCGACGACTCGCCAATCGCGTCGGTGTGTTGCCTCGGCATCGGCACTAGCGCGGCTGTTCTGCAATGCAAGTGTCCCAGGACTAACAACGTAAAGTCCTGATTGGTTCACGCTGAATAATGCATGAAGTGATTTGGCTAACGAAGAAACCGTTTATGCTCCGTGTAATGGCGGCGGAAGTATAAACCTACTATGTTATGTGAATGCTGAATGCGTACCTACCGTATGTCAAAATAATGTTACCGCTTGCCGCGCCCCCGAACCGAATTACAAATAATCTGAAATGCCTGACGACGACATCTGCAAAGCCATTCATAGAAAACATTTTTAAATAAACACACTAGTAACAAACCTAATTATTCTGTGTATTTGCATAATAGTCTAGCAGAGTCTCACCCTCGGCCGTAGGTGAATGCCAGCAGCAGTAGGCACCGCCTCGTCCCTCGCCGGCGGCGGCACGGACCCCCACCGGAGCGCTCGCGGGGCGTCCACAGCCACCAACGAATGCAAATCCTGGCTGCCGTGGCTGCCACGCCAGCGCCGCACACTATTGAAACAGAATGTTAGTGCCTTTTGCAAACGAGACTTTTATGTATCTATTCTGTGCGACTTCACCGCCCGCCAGCGCGGCCAGACTCGCCTCCACACGTTTCGATGGGGTTCCTTGTTTGTTTCCTTCTCTATGATACCCGATGGGAGTTCAAGCGAGGTGCGCCTCCGTAGCACTCGTAGTGAAGGGTCCGCCCTCAGCCTCAGCAGGCGGCCGCAGGCGACAGTTACCTTTTATCATCATTTTTATTATCATTTTTATCAGAAGCTAGTAAGCTTCTGTCCGCGGCTTCGCGCGTACTTTTAGCGGGATCAAAAGTCCGAGAGCCTATGTCTGCTCCTGCGATACTGTCTACCTCCCCGCCAGCCTTTTCATCACGATCCGTTCAGCCGTTTAGGCATGAAAAGGTAATTGGCAGACAGAGTTATTTTCGAATGTATAATATGAGTATGTATTTCGTCGCCTTCAGCGCCGCTTTGTTTCGCCGCTAATAATGAAACTGACAATGTCGGATTTCATTACTTCCTAAACTTATTATCTGAAAATTGTGGTTCGAATTTTTCCGCTGTCGTGTACCATATTTCTCTACCTATAAAGAGATGAGCCCCTGATATAATACCATCTGCTCAGAAGTTCGGCAGTTAGTTGAGCTTCCAGTCGGACGCGATATGAACCTGGTCGGTTTAATCGACTTCTACATACTGCTGCGATTAGTCATCGAATAGTAGCTTTTAAAACGACAATATCTTTGAAATTATGGGCTCTTAACTAGAGTATTGGATCCTGTAATGTATGTGGAGCGGCGAGGGCGCGGGCGGGGCGGGGCGGGGTGGGGCGCGGGCGGGGGCGAGCCTGACGAACGACCGCGATAACTCAGGGCGGAGTGCAAGAGGCCGCTCTGAGCCGCGCTGCAAGGAGCTCCCATAAAACTGCATTTTTAAAAGTTCTCACAAGAATTTGTAGCAGTACACCGTTCTCCTGCATTCGGAATCAAAAAGCTTGAATAATTTCCTGGCGGCAATGAGATTGCAGCGCTGTACACGTGAGTTGTGGCGGGGGCGGAGCTAACCTGCACTGGAGGCTTCCAAGGCGGACTTCATCTTACTGAGGCACGTGTGATGTGGGTGCCCATCATGTGACGACGGCTCGCCTCGGCCTGCGGAGCCCGCCCCGGCCGCCGCCCCAGCAGGCGATCCGTCGCCGTCGCCGCTGACTCAACCTCGACATATATTAAGCACACAGAGATTTGTAATATCCGAGAGCAGCTTGGGTGTATGCAGCTACCTTTAAGCACACTTTCAGAATTAATTTAACGTTCTTAATATTTCAGCGTTCGCTTTGAAAAATGTTGCGAGCACGTTCCGAGCATCCTACAAAAACCGTGTCAAGGAAAACTAAGTGAGCAGAAAAACAAAACTTAATTGAATTTAGCAGGAAGGTGGACGTTCTTGATTATTTTCACTTCTCTTGCTCAAGAAGTGTGTCGTTATAGCAGCGTGGCGTCGCGGGACTAAAATAGCATTTTATGATCTCGGCTCAAAAAGCATCACCGCCCTTCTCAAAAAAACACACTGTATACACGTACTTTCGTTCTATCGTTGCGCGTAATAAAGACATTAAAAAAATTAGTATTAAAGCGAAATCTTTACAATTTTTTTACTCATTTTAATTGACTGGTGACTTATTTAAATAATTTAAGAATGTCATCAAGCTAAAATTAAAATAATAATAACAAATGGAACAAAAGGGCAAATAATCAATATGAATCTGTTGCGTTCGAAATCACGTGAAATACTTTATGTTTAAAGACTTACGACAAATTCTTACTTATAATGGGATTGTTTAGTCTTTTGTAAACCAATCTAGGTACTATTTCTACAGTGGAAAAAACGTAATTTGAAACACAACTTACTTTTTCTGACAAATGGAGAACGTAACTTCATTACAATTAGTAATAAGTACCTACTTATATAGCTGGGATGCGAAAGTTCAGCTTGCTATTTACGAGACAAACCTTTGTTTCGTTTGGTTATTTTCCAACACCGGTACCAACTTAATTTTATGAACGTACATTAGACGCAAAAGTAACGACTTTTGCGTCTCTCGGCAGAACTTTAGGCTGCGACTCGTGCTGTTTCAAACTGCTGCACTCCACTCGTCCGCACTCGCCCCCTTGCCCGCACTCCACTCGCCCGCACTCCACTCGCCCGCACTCCACTCGTCCGCAATCAACTCGTCCGCACTCTACTCGCCCGCACTCCACTCGCCCGTCCGCACTCGCCCCCTTGCGCACTCCTATCGCCCGCACTCCACTCGTCCGCACTCGCCCCTTTGCGCACTCCACTCGCCCGCACTCCACTCGCCCGCACTCCAGTCATCCGCACTCGCCCCCTTGCGCACTCCACTCGCCCGCACTCCACTCATCCGCACTCGCCCCCTTCCGCATTCGACTCGCCCGCACTCCACTCGCCCGCACTCGCTACACAAACACTATCTAAACCTTCACTGATCCGTAATCTAATCAGTAATCACACTATCGATGCGATTATAAAAACTATTTCTACATGATATCTTTGCAGGAAAATTTTGTATAAAAATTCGTAGTTGCAGGTAGAAAGACCATAAATATATTTATATATTTACTAGCGACCCGCCCCGGCTTCGCACGGGTGCAAATGCTGATACTAAATATACTACAGAATCGCCCCCCCGGCATCCATACGTTATCAATACGTCCATTACGTAGCTGTCATTTGCGTTTTGTAATTCCGTTTATAAGTCTGATTCTTTTTTGTTATACCACGTTTTATAGTGACTGACTGAGTTTTATGTCAAGTCACACGGGAACGCTGTCGAACGGGATAAACAGTATCCTATGTCCGTCTCCTGGCTCTAAGCTACCTACCCACCAATTTTCAGCCATATCGGTACAGCCGTTCTTGAGTTATTTATGGTGTAACTAACACGACTTTCTTTTATATATATAGATTTAGATAGGAGTAGTGTATAGGTCCACGCGCGGCGGACATTTACTTGGAAGCTTTAGGGACGTAAGCAAACTTTAATCCCTAGATAGCGGCTGCGAACGCAACTAGGAGGGACATTCCAGAATGGTTGCCATCGCTGCGCAACTCGAGCGGATCATAACTAATTGAGTAAAACGACATCTTTGTAAAAATTGAATAAGTCGCTCGGACTGTAAGGCGCTGTAAGAAACTGGGTCGGAGAAGTAATCGACGCGCAAAATTAAGCCTTCTCGAGAGAACGACGATTTTTCATCTCATAAATTGCCTTCGCTTTATCAAGTTCCGTTTCCTTCGCGTCCGCGTCCAATCAGCGCTCCGCCAGGTGACTCCGGAGGCGGCTGCTAGGGCAAGGCGAGCTACTTACTTCTTTAGGACGTTGGAATTATCTCTTGCTAGATTGCTTATCAAAAATGTGAACTCCTTATAGTCTGGGACCTATTTTTGAAACGTGTGAAATCGACTGCGTGTGATTATGGTATACCTAACTAATTTTCATGTAGTTTATGAGCCCCGGAGGAGCCTGGAGGCGGCATTTATTGAATTCCAGCGGCGGCGGCGGCGGCGGCGGCGGTGGCGGCTGCTGCTTTCGATGGGCACGCCCCTCGCAGTCACGGCACGAGCGCGGAAGTGTTTGCTCTCGATCTCATTTGCACAAACATTATTGTGTCCATTCGTTGCCTCTTCGTAATTCCTTGAGGCCGGTCCGCGGATAAATTGCCCAATACGGTCCTCATCCTCTTAAATATTTTTCTAAAACGAATCTGTTCAAAGTAATTAAACGAATCACGAAATATAACCAACATCATAGCAATATATGACCAATAAGGTTGAAATTCTTTTACCAAAATATTAAATTGCTCAAATTTTTCCGCAAGGCGCTTTACAAAAATGACTTTTTTGGGGTTTTATTATTATTGTATTGGATCTAATAATAATTACGAAAATCTGAACTTAAAGGAAAGATATATAATTGAAGTAGTAGTTTTAATGTTTGTAGGGTTTCGTACCTCAAAAGTAAAAAAGGAGCCCTTATAGGATCACTTTGTTGTTCGTCTAGTAGACAGACGTCTGTCTGTCTGTCCGTCTGTCAACCCTCTTTTCTCAGGAACGCGTGAACGTATCGAGTTGAACTTAACGTCAAATACTCAAGTCCGTAACTTCTTGAAGCTGTAATATAAATAAAACTTCTAAGTCAACGCACTCAAAAGTTACAGCCGTTTATGTCCGAATATTTTGAAATTTCTAAGGGAATCACATGCCCACAAAACCTATAGGGTACTTCCCGTAGACCTAGAATCATGACATTTGGCGAGAAGCAAGGTCTCATAGCACAAATAAAGGGAAAAATCCGAAATCCATAAATTTGTAATTAAATTTATTGAGCACTAACACAGAGTACCTAATTAATGCCAATCGCGCATTTACACCAGTCATCAATTTTAGCACTACTTTTTAGTATATTCAATTCGCGATCACCTGTCAATCGACACAAGCATCTCACTATCATTTCATAAGTAACTACAGTTTATCGTTAAATATATCAGTTAAAATTTATCTCTTTGTTTTTCTGATATATCCAGCTTAGTTACGGGGTACTTCCCGTAGACCTAGAATCATGATGTTGGTCTGGGTGTTTTCTATGTATAATAAAAATATCTATCTATGTAATGTATTGTATTAAGTATATCAGTTATCTAGTACACATAACACAAGCTCTGCTTAGCTTGGGGCTAGATAATGCTGTGTGAATTGTCCAGCATTATTTATTATTATTATTATTATTATGATAATTTGGCAAGACACAAGTTCTTACGGAAATCTTAGTGCGCGAGTCCGACTCGCACTTGACGTTTTTTTTCATACAAGTGGTGTTTCCTGTTTACTGTTCTGTTTCCTGTTCAAACCCCACGTATTTTTTTTTGTATTTTCTATAGTAATTTATTGTAAAACTATATAAAATATTGTGGGCAATTTACCGCGGAGCCGTTCCGTAACATTTTATAAAACTTTCTGAAAAGATGAAGGGCTTTGAAGCCGCGGAGGCCAAATTAATCAAGACTAGGGCTTTCAAAAGCTGACGTAAAGGCTGCTTCTAATACAAGCAGCCGCCGCGCCGCGCCCCGCCACGCCGCGCCCCGCCGCCGCGTCCTGCCTGCTCGAAGACGACGCCTTCTCAGGAATATCTAGAGTCAATACTACTTTCCCAGTATCGATACACTTACATTCAGTATTCACTTGTAGAGGTAATACTTACGAATTCAGAGTTTGCAATGTTTGTGGTCAAAATGACCATAGCTAAATGATATACACGAGTATTCCATAACAAACACTATAGCCTCAACTTTATGAAATCTCTATCTATAGTAGTAATGTGAGGTCATGCCTTGTTGGAGTACCTAATACCGGCGCGGCGCGAGTACACTTGCAGCAGATAAGGCAGCTTCCTGCAGCGGGCCGGAGGGGGGGGCGTAAGCAGATTTGCTCTAAAAGCCAGATGTCACCTCTCCGGTGGCCCCTGGAAGTTGCAGCTCACGTGTAATGCACTTAGCTTCCGGCTCACCATTACTCTTGTTGAGAATACTCACGGGATTGTAAGATAATTATGTTTGTATGATGTTAGATGTATTTCTTCCTATTTTACGAGTCTTTTCCAATAATTGCTGTAAATTTTGACTTTGTTTTATGGCGGCGTAATTGCGAAGAGTGAAGTTTTTTGAAGGTTTTTGAGTGAGTGAATATTGAACGAAATGATCTGGTTCTTTTTACGTTCGGATATTTGTTTGCCCAAACAATCTCCGCCTCCTTGGAAAATGAAATGTTGGTTGATTACTGATTAGTTGGGAAGATCCATAAGCGGGCAAATTCTGTCAATTGCTCGCCTGATGATTCCCTTGTTGCTGGTTTTGATGTCTGCTACACGGCATGCCCCATCGGATCCCGTGTATACTGTGAGTATTCTACCCAATGGCCACTTCATGGGTGGGCTGCTTTCATCTCTGATAAGAACCAGCTGGTTTGGCTTGATGTTAGGCTGCCTGTTCTGCCACTTAGTTCGTTGTTGAAGTTCACAGATGTATTCGCGGCTCCATCGGCTCCACAAATGTTGCCTTGCTTGTTCTATGAGAGCGTATCTATGGAGATGGCTGGGGTTTACTTCTTGTAGATCTGGAGCAGGCAGTGAAGTAAGAGGTCTTCCGATTAGGAAATGCCCGGGGGTTAAAGGATCGTCTAAATCGGAAGTTAGAGGAACGAGCGGCCTAGAATTTAAAATTGCTTCGACTTGGCAAAATAGAGTAGTGAGCTCTTCAAATGTAAAATGAGCGTTCCCTGCTACCCTTTTTAAATGGAATTTGGCTGACTTCACAGCTGCTTCGTAGAGGCCACCAAAATGTGGCGAATATACTGGAGAAAATTTAAATTTAATGCCTTCATCGCTTAGGTTTGTGACCGCCTCAGAACAATTTTGAACTAGAGCAGCAATTTCTCGGCTGGCGCCGACAAAATTGGTGCCGTTATCGCAGAAAATCTCGCGAGGTTTTCCACGTCGAGATATGAAGCGTCGCAAAGCCAATATAAATGCTTCTGTGGTCAAATCGCTGACTACCTCTAAATGTACGGCCTTGACCTTGAAACAAATGAACACACAGAGATAACATTTTACTAGCTGTGCGCCACGTCCTTTTTTGTTTAGGATTAAAAATGGCCCTGCAAAGTCGGTACCTGTGATTTCGAACACAGACCCTGGTGACGTTCTTACAGTTGGCAAATTTCCTAGAATTTGTTTCGCGACTGCTCCTTTCAATCTTCTACATCTTAGACAATTTTTACAAACTCTTCTCGCTAAACATCGGCCTCCAATTGGCCAGTACTGTTCTCGGACGGTTGAAAGGAGCAATTGCGGTCCTGCATGCAGTAATTTGAAATGAAAATATCTCATTACAAGTTCTGCATACCAATGTTTGCTGCATAGAATAATGGGATGTTTTTTGTTAAAATTGTAAATAGAATTCTCTAATCTTCCGCCAACGCGGATCAAACCTGTCTCTTCCTCAAGTATAGGCGTTAGGTTCTGCAATGCAGGAACTGATTTAAAGTTATTTTTAAAGATAGAGAAAGTTTCCAATTGCGAAAACTGAGCCAGCTTCCGCTCAGCTAGCTCCAATTCTTCTACTGTCAAAGGTCCTATAATTTTCGCTTTCTTTTTTATTATAGTAATAAATCTATAAACATACGCCATGGTGCGACGTAATTTTATGAAACTTGAAAATCGTTTGAAATCAATGATTGATTTTGGATTAGTATCAATATTTGAAACATGAACTCTTATTTCCGGAAGCTGTTCTTGTATATCAACAATGTTTTGCTGATTTGGCCATTGATCTTGTGGACCGTGTAAGTACGTAGGACCCTCCCACCACAAGGAAAGGTTCGGTACCTCTTCGGGATAAACACCTCGTGAGGCGAGGTCCGCTGGATTGGATTCAGATGGTACATACATCCACACACCTTGAGACTCACACAAATCATTCACCTCAGCTACACGATGCGAAACAAACGCACTTAACTTGTGTGGAGGAGTGCTCAGCCAACCAAGCACAACCTTTGAGTCGCACCAGAAATATTTGTATTGTATTGAACAACGAAGTGAATCTATTGCCTTTTTACAGAGGCGGGCGGCCAATACCGCACCGCACAGCTCAAGTCTCGGTATCGTTGATGTTTTGAGGGGTGCTACCTTAGATTTCGCACATAGAAGACGAACTGACAAGTTCCCCAATGCGTCAATTGAACGAACATAAACGCATGCTGCGTAAGCGCTCATAGATGCATCCGAAAATGTGTGTATTTCTATTTTGTTTGGGTTTGGACAGACTGCTTGTCGTGGGATGGAGAGACGCTCGATGTGCTTTAAATTTTGAATCACTTTGTTCCACATGTCTGAAATATTTTGAGGAACTTCTTCATCCCACCCGATTTGCTGCAGCCATAGTTTTTGCAATATTATTTTACATGTTATAACGCTTAAGCACAATAACCCTAGTGGATCATAGATAGATGAAGACACTGATAAGACTAGACGCTTGGTTATTTTTATATTTTTAAATTTTTCATGTCGTTGTGAGGATTTGCCTACAGCAATGATGATTGAATCACTGTTAGGGTCCCACTCAATACCTAATGTGTTTGTCACATTTGATAATTTTAAATTTTGTTGTTTATTTTCATTGCAGCTATTTGATACAAGACCTAATAAGGCTTGAGAATTGCTTTTAATTTTTCTTAAATTGAATCCTGCTGATGCTAGTTGCTTTGATATGGATTTGTAAATATAATTTAGTTCAGTTTCGCTTGAACAACCTGTTATAACATCATCTATGTATAGATCATGATTCATAATGTCACTTATTACAGGGTCGTTGCATTCATTTGCTAGTTGAATGATACATCTAGTACTTAAATATGGAGCGGCTGATGTTCCAAACGTCAAAGTATTTAATATTAAATAACCAAGTGGTTCATGCTCATTTTTCCGCCATAATATTGATTGCAAGTGTCTTTGTGAGTTGTCTACCATGACTTGCCTATACATTTTTTCTATATCTCCTGTGAATATGTATGTGTGTTGCCTCAGCCTGATCAATATCGAAAAAATATCATCTTGAAGAGTAGGTCCTACCATCATAATATCATTGAGTGAGAGGCCTGAACTTGTTTTACATGATGCATCAAATACAACCCGACATTTAGTGCTTTCACTTTGTTCCTTTAGCACAGGGTGATGTGGTAAAAATAATGCGTTTTTAGGCTTCTCAGTCCTTGACAAATGACCAAGAGCTTCGTACTCATTTATGAAATCAACATACTGCTCCTTTACATCAGGTTGCCTTCGAAAACGTCGTTCCAATGACTCAAATCTTTTTTGTGCAATGTAATGCGAATCACCTAGTACACTTGGATCCGCTTTCAAAGGCAACGTGACGCAAAATCTGCCGTCTTCAAGCCGCCGGGTGTGCTGCTCAAAATGCTTTTCACACTCTATCTCTTCATGAGACATAACGGGCTTTTGAGGCACTTCTTCTAGTTGCCAGAATTTATCTAACTGATTTCTAATTTCTTGACTGAAATTACATACATATGACATTTGATTGCTGTTGTTTTGTTTACTGGTTAAGATTGGCCCTGAAATTAGCCAACCAAACATAGAATTTTGTAAAACAGGCAACTTTGTACCCAATTTGATTTGTTCTGTACACAATATATCCCAGAATAAGTCTGCTCCTATCAATACATCAATCTTTGCGGGAATGTTATAGTTACTATCCGCTAGCGCCAGATTTTTAGGAAGTTTGATTTTAGATACATCAACTGCCTGACTTGGGAGCGACCCAGTGATGTTTTTGATGACAAACGCATTGACCGAAGTGCTAAATGTGTTTGTACGCGACTGTACTTTGATGCTACAGCGCTGTAAAGCGTCAAATGAAATGCTGTTGATTCCTGTGACACACACTGACTCAATATTTTCAGTTTTAATGTTTAGTTTGTTTTTTAGTTCTTCACTGATAAAAGATGACTGACTTGCACAATCAAGAAGGCAACGTGCCTCGACACAATCTTTAGAATTTGTGCTGAAAACCTTGACAATTGCAGTTGAAAGTAAAACCTGCTCTGTAGTGTTGCTTGTTGATAGCGAAATTGGACTTGAAACCAATGGGTTCTCATTAGCCGCCGTTGGCTTGTCAAAATGTAAGAGTGTATTGTGTTTGCTGTTACACACCTTGCAAGATCTACCTTTGCACTGTGGAGCTACATGTCCGCTACGAAGACAGTTGATACACCATTTTTTCTTAGTAATAAAATTGTACCTGTCTATCGGTGACATGGCCAAAAATTTTTCACAATAATAGATTATGTGATCACCTTCACACACAGAACACCTTGTTGCATTGTTTTTGTTTGTTTCACTAGCTGCAGCCACAAATGATTTCTGTTGTTTATTCAGACGCCTATATTGTTGTGACTGCTGCTTTGTTTGTTGTGGCTCTGAGGGCTGATCGCTGCTACTCTCGGCTGTTGCCTCGAGGACGTTGGCTCTCATACGCAAAAATGTATAAAAATTTTCTAATTTTGGAATCTCCATCAAAGACCCTTTGTATTCTTCCCACTTTGTACTTGTAATACTATCTAACTTTGCTGCAAATAAATATATTACTATTGTGTCCCAGTTGTTTGTTTTTTCACCTAATGTGTTTAATGCCCTTAGATGCTGTGCAATATGATCTGCAAGAGCTCGCAAATAGCTCTCTGACTTGATGCTTGTTGTATCTATTGTTGTTTCCAACAAAGACTTTAGGTGAGTTTGGACTAACTTGCATTTATCATTAAAACGATCACACAACAACTTCCATGCGACTTCATAGTTACTACTTGAGAGTTCTAAAGATGCTATGACAGAAGCAGCTGAACCGGTTAGAGCACTTTTCAAATATTGATACTTGTTTATACTTGCAATAGACTCATTACTGTGAATCATTGAAGTAAATGTGTCGTGGAATTCTAACCATTTCGTTCCATCACCGTCAAAATTAGGAATTTTAATTTGAGGTAACTTTATGTTTGCTTTTTGGACAGATGCAGCTGAGCAAGAACTCAATGCATCACTCTCTACTTTGTGAACCTGATCTATGAAATCCTGAGCGTTTGCAATAGCTTCATAAAACCTTTTTTCAGTGGTTTCTCTTTCTGTCTGATTTTCCTGACTATCTATTTTTATTTCAATGGCAGTTTGTATTAAATCATATTCTCTAAAAATATCTTCTAATTTTTTTAATCTTGTTTTTGTTTCATGACATTTTAGCTTACTGACAGATTCTGATGATTTTAATTCCTCCATGTATTTTTCAAAGGTAGTTAGCCTTCCTTTTATAGAAGATCTTTTTGATTTAAGCTCTTTCAAATCGTCTGAGGTGGACATGTTGCAATGAAGACAAAAAATTCAAGTTTATAAATACCTTTGCGTTGCAAACCTTTGAAGCAACTGTGAATCCGTCCGAAAACAACAGGAACTGCAGGCAGAGAATTTTGCCTTAATAAGGTCACTTCCTTGTTTGTATGCTGTATAGTGTTTAGCTTAGATCGTTATGATAGCCACTTTTATTTGCCGTTGCAATAGTCTGGAATTTTATAAAAATTGTTATTATTATCAGTCTTTTCAAGCTGTTCCTTCTGCTTACAATGGGGACAATGCTGCTTAGAAGCTGCTCGCGACGCTTATTTTATTTGCTTTCAACAAAATGCAAAGAAAGTTAGAATATTTTTGAAGTTGAAAAAATGTTAGTCCGGGGAAGAAAGTTTGTTGGGCTGTGATAGGCAAATGTAAGCCAAATTGTAGCTCACGCTATGATTGAAGCACGAATATTGCTAGTGCTGTGGATATAAAGACAAATTAGCACAGAAAATGCAAAATAGAAAGAAATTTTTAGCAGGCGGCAATGAGGCATAACCTCAAATTGGGATTTCGGAATTTTTGTTTTAGGGAAAATTGTGGGAAAAAACCGGGCAAGCCCTTTGTAACACTCTTTAGCACATTCTCCCTTTGATTTTCGCTACAAACCCCCTTATCAGTTGCCGATCCAGAAAATGCCACGCTTGCGATGGCCGCCGCTGCCGTGTAGAAAATTGCAGATTATTGTTTTATTGTCACGGTCGCCAACTTGTTGAGAATACTCACGGGATTGTAAGATAATTATGTTTGTATGATGTTAGATGTATTTCTTCCTATTTTACGAGTCTTTTCCAATAATTGCTGTAAATTTTGACTTTGTTTTATGGCGGCGTAATTGCGAAGAGTGAAGTTTTTTGAAGGTTTTTGAGTGAGTGAATATTGAACGAAATGATCTGGTTCTTTTTACGTTCGGATATTTGTTTGCCCAAACACTCTTTATAGCGGTTTTTTTTTTATAATTTACTGGCGTGCATGCAAGATAAATAACGTTGATTCTGCTAACTCCATATTCCAGGGCATTCTATAAGTTTTCGTAGTAAACAGAGAGCAAACTTCGAGTGCAGTGCTCAGAGAGTGGAGCTGAGCGATATGGATGACGACAGTTTGCAAGAAGAGCGATCAGGAGCCCCCGCGGCGCCCCCGCCTCGCGTCCGCCGCCGCCCGGGCGCGCTGCTGCTGCCAAACCAAACAAATATTCCAACAACGACTTACGAGAACTAACGCCATCCACAGAGAGTTCACAAAATTTTACTAAACGAAAATCGCTACAAAGTCAAAGTCTATCAGACTTTGATTTAAACTACCTAACTGAAGAAAGATTATTTCGGCATGAAACCAAACATTACCCAATCTATTCCACCCAATAATAATGTTGAGAACCGATCTCGCTGCCGCGCCGCCGTGGCTCCACGGGACCACCGCCGCCGCCCGCGCCGGCCACGTGACGCGTTTGAGCTGCACTTCCGAAACTCTGCATTGAAACAGTTCGCGTCCCGTTATCATTTGTTTCCTTGATTTCGTTCAAATACTTTCCACGTCCAAGTCTGGAACCACTGAACTCAGAATTAGCTTTCTTGAAATTGGAATTTGTGTTCGCAAATAACTCAACATTTCCTGTTTTATTTAAAGTTTCGTTTGTTCCATTTAAAGTTTCCGGAAACACGTATTTCTTTTACGGCCGCGACGGCCCAAATTAGAATTGGCAAGATGAAAATTAACTTTCAAATTGGAAAAGATTCCTACCTTGGATGTAAACGACGTATTTAAATACCTACGCACCTCAATATATTCTCATTGTTGCAAGACCCTTATCGAATGGGCCAGCTGCCTTGCCTATCGTTGTCATTAATTCTTTATCTGGCACCATGTTGAGACTTAAATACAGCAAAAATGTTGACTAGGCGAGGCTCGGCAGACGAGCAGCTCGATGGAATCGAGGACATCGTCGACGCGGACGCGATCTCTTTGTTATTGAACCCGTAAAAAAACCTATTTGCTAACTAATCCGCCTCTCAAATAACCCCTTCCGAGATATAGTGTAAGATCATACCGTCCGCGTCCGGGCGGCGCGCGGCGCGGCGTGCGGAAACACATTATATTTTGATAGTGCGAGGTGCGTCTCGCGGGACAAGGCTCGCGGATTACGTTATTTACTGTGCGTGAAATCCATATCCCTTCTCCAAAATAATAATACTTTCCAGACTAGGAATTCACTTTGTTCGAATGAGCTGGAGTGTTTCAAATGTTCCGTGGCCGAAGCATTTGGTTATTCAGAACTCGTTCCAAAAAAATAACAACGCTGTAGCTAGACAAAGATGACCTTGAATTTCTTGATGTCTGATGATGTTCGAGCTCGCCACCATGAACCACAGACAAGTTCACATCGGAGGCCACAGCCTCCAGGGATGCGAACCTGTCTGTGGTCAAGGTCAAGGTCACAACCTTGGGCCCGGCAGATTCATGCAACTCAAGATTCAAGACTGTTCTGCTCGCAATAAACGTGTAATGTATGTACGTGGAGCTGCAAGTCCGTAGTGGAGGCAGCCGTCCGCGGCGCGGAGGCGGACGTGTTGAATGAGAGCTGCTCATTGGATGTGAGACTCCCCGCGCTCTGTCTTCATGTGCCGAACCGTGCGCTCCCGATTTGTCAAATAGGAAATCTCCGATGAAGCCTGAATTAATTAATTAATTTTTCGGTTCCTTCTGGATTCCATAAGACATTAGTCGAACAGAAACATAGATATTTAAACTGTCCATCTTGAATAATAATAAAATCATCCACTAAAAGGCAAAACAAAACTGAGTCTATTTGGTTGTATCATTTTTTTTTTCATAAACTTACAGTTTCGGAGTAAATTACTAAAAACTGATATCTGCCTGTCGTAGAACAAAAATGTTTGCACTTTGTGTTATGGATTTCTTAGCTCTTTAAATCTGCATTCTCAACTAAAAACGTTACGGAACTTCAAAAGTACAACTCTATCCACCATCATCGGACAGAATAATGTAGAAGACTCTCTCTCATAGACCATTATTACTTAGGTGTCACAACAGTAAATGTAGTGCCGGAGCCCCCGCCTCCCCTCGTCGCCGGCGCCGCGGCTGAGATACAGTAATTATACTCTCCTCTAATAAATACAAACCGCAGATTTGCTATTCAGCTATTAAAAGTTTTCACCGCCGCCGCCAGGGAGCGCTCTGAGAGCTCGATGCTACTTCCGTGGAGTAGGTGACTGCGCTACACGCCCGACGCCCACCCAGGTACTCTCTACTATTCTTAAATTTAAAAGTTAGTTAAAGGTACCTTACTTACATTACATAGGCATGCACTATGCAGAACTATCGCATTCCACGGCTCCTAGCTCAAGGAGGCGCCACCGTGGTACTAATAACAGCAACTTTTTGTTTGACGTCAAACTTAGGTGAGCAATAATTAGTTTAGCGTAGAGCGCGCTCTTCAAACAAATCTCATTTATTTACCAGCTACGGTACGTACGAGCTCGGCGGGATTAGCGCGCGTTAGCGGCGGGGAGTCGCGCCTTCGTGAGCCGGGACGACCACGGCATGCTGCATGTGATGCCTAATACTTGAAACGGAGAAGAAAGCCAATATCCTGCATCAGCAGAAATATACAACTATGGCTGTTACCTCTTATCCTATTCCACGAGAAAGTGCAGAAGTACAAAGAGTTGTAAAGAAAATGGATGCAATTCACGTTGAGTCTTGTAGAGGGGGCCGCGATCACGGCGGAGCGGGCCGCGTGCTGGCGGCGCAGCTCTTAGCGGTCTCGAGATAGAGCTCAGTATCGCAGCGGCGGCGAGAGGACTATTAGGCGGATTTAGTGGAAACACGAAGAGGACGGCCGCGGGGAGGGGGGCGCAGGGGGGCCGGTCGTCTGAACGTGGACCACGAGATGCGTGATACCGACCACTGCTTGTGCTTTTTGTAAATAATGTAGGTAATCTCTTTATGTATCTCTCATCACTAAATGTCAACAGCTCAGCTTCTTGTATTTCTTGCTGATAGTTTTCGGATGCGGCTGTTATGTCAACAGTTTGAAGGCGGTCGCTTCTCGGTAGCGGCCACTGCCCTCGAGTCCACGCGCGTGCTTTCAAAGAACTTTATTAAAAGCTTGCGTCATTATGAACCGGACGGAGGCTTCAAGTTTGTTTGTGGAGGAAGATTATAAAATCTGTAGTTATTCAGTTCAGTTTAAAGAATTTATTTCTCAAAAGAACAAAGTTCACTTAGATGAGAATGTAAACACAATATTCTTAAGCTTGCTATCTTAACTAATTAATAAATTATTCTAAAATGTACAATACATAGCTAGCAGTTTAAGATTTTTTACAGTTATATTTGCATTTAGTACCGTTTGCTTAGCAAATTTTGTCATAAATTTATAGTTTTAATTTTTTCTTAAATATGTGCATTGATGAGCAGTTTTTAATGTTATGAGGTAAGTTATTTCAAGCAGAATTAATTCTTGAATGAAGCAAACTCAAATAACTTATCTCTTTACTCAGCCGTAGTTTATAATATCTACGCTGCGGTTCATTTCATTTAACGATACCTGTGTAAAAGTTAAATAAAAAAGTCGGTAAGCGTCGTCCTATGCGACAGCAAAAATGGTAAAAGTTCGAGGTGCTCCCAAATTCCAAACAATTAACAAGCGGCTTAAATATTGTAGGAGAGCTAATTACCTTTTGTTGGGGAGAGTTGAGTCGTTAATGACTTGTCGGTACAGCGCACGGCGGGGCACGGGGCGCGGGTGCGGGTGCGGACTCGGGCGTGGACGCGGGCTCGGGCGGCCGGCCGGCGCGGGCGCGGACTCGGGTGCGGGCGGCCGGCGCGGGGGATCCACATTCATACATCATAGAAAAATTAAACTACCTAAACAGCAAACCAAAATCTAAAATTCATAGAATCCATAAGACTCGCAATATAGAGGACACAGATCACTTTTAAAGGTGAAGTATGTGAAGAGCACATCCACCTGACTACTACATAATAGATGGAGCATTCGTCGCCGCCTCGTCCCGCAACGCAAGGCCTACATATTGAATTCAATGTCCAATGGACGGGAAGTCACGCGTCACTAACAAATTTCCATTTACATTGTATCTCTCCCTTCTGCATTTTTTACTTGTTCCCTTATTTATTGTAACTTTGCCGGGCCGCCGCCGGGCCGCGTCGTATCGGCGTCGGGTCGACGTCGGGTCAGCGCATCAATCCTGCGAGAAAATGGGTCAAGTGCACGTCCTACTGCCGGTCGCCAGTCTGTTGGACGCTTACAATGTAAAACATTCAATAAATAAGACCCAGAGAAAGGCGAGGCAAGTCTATGGAAGGAAGTTATCTATAGAGATAAATATTATAAGTTGGATTGCCTTTAAGCCTTGTTGGTGGTAGGCCTCCCTCCCACGCCGCACACAGTGGTCGCGGCCGCGGCCCTCGCCCTGCTCTATGAGCGTGATAGCATTTTAGGCTTTACCTACCTATAAAATGGTCTTATTTCGATAGAATCATAGAATTACCTACCTTACAATGCAACCTCACATTTTGGGAATTGGAATTAATGAAATCAGAAGTCAGAAGTCAATACCTTTATTTCTTTAGGCTCACAAGATAACACATAGACAAGTATACCCATCAATTACCATCAAATAAGAAATAAAGTGTTATTGAAATTCTCTTCACTTCAATCTTTTGTCCACTGGTGGAAGAAGTGAAAAAGAAACCACCAGCACATTTATATAATCACTTAAGTGTCTAATACTCACAATGTTCCTTTTAAAATAGAAGCAATAAACCATACAAATAGAAACATTATAAAAGGATAGATAACCTTATAATTTAATCGTGACCTTCAATAATTTCAGTGCTAAAACAAACTAGGACACATCTAGAAAAAGGTTCTACAATGTAAAACATCTTACCATAATGGGAGATACTTCCAGCTTACAGGTTCATCAAAGAGTGGCAGAGCCAGCCAGCTCACCGTCTATTACCACTAACAATTCCCCATTACATTTCGAGTGATACCGCCAATAACTGGCTAGGGCGTAACGTCATAACATTTCACAACTACATACATTAAAATATCTTCTAATATGATAAAATATCCATGACAAATGTTCTTAAATATAAATTAAGAATTAAGATACTTAGTACATCCAATATAATGCAATATGAAATAGCTTGATCATTAAATGAATCTGATTTGTACTAGAATTTGAATTTGAGCGGGGAAAACGAGTAGGAAGTCAGGCCTGTTACATTTTAGTATTGAATATCTTTGAAACCTTATTGTTTACCACTACATATACTTCTTATATCATATAATTCATTATTAAATAAATAACAATATCTCGCAAATAGCTTATTCATGTAATGAAACTGATTTGTCCTAATATTTGAATTTAAGCGGGGAAAGCAAGTCGGAAGTCAGGCCTTTTACATTTTAGTATTGAATATCTTTGAAACCTTATTGGTTACCACTATATATACTTCTTATATTTTATATTTATTATTAAATAATTTACAATATCTCGCACTGCCATTCTGACAAATGCTTCGTTCTCGGAGCATCTTATTTGCACGTTTTATTACACATTTTCTACAACTCTATATCATAGTAACATAACAATCGAGCACTTTTATATGTAGGTACCTTTATTGATTTTTTGTTTTCAAAGTTATTGAACAGTATTTTTCATTTATTTTATAGTCCAACGCCGGGACTCGCATTATTGTATCTGTACAGTTATATTCAAAGTTAGTCGTAGAAAGTTAAGTCACAAGTCTGTTTTCCTCTGACCGAGGGACCTCGACATGTATACTCGCTATACCCGCTGCAAATACCTAAAGTATACACCAAGTCCGTGGGCCGCCAGCGGAAGGACCTAATTCATTAAGCATTTTTAGTTTTCCTCTTACCGTATACCTCGGCCATATACTCGCTATACCCGCTACCAATATCCAAAGTATACGCTAAGTGTACGGTCGACTAGCGGGAGGACCTATTTCTTTTTTCATCTGACCAGAAGACCTCGGCCATATACCCGCTGCAAATATCCAAAGTATACGCTAAGTCTACGGTCGACAGCGGAAGGAACCATTTTCATTTAGAGTCAAGCAATTTTGTCTTTTTATTCCTCTGATCGATAGACCTCGACATGTATACTCACTGCAAATATCTAAAGTATACACCAAGTCAACGATCGCCAGCGGACGGAATGTATTTTTGTTTTCGTTTTATTAAAATTTTCTGTGTTTTATTTTCCTTTTATTCTCAAGTATTATTTTCAATTTTCAACATAGGTACCTACTTAAAACCAACCTTTTTGTCCTATGGACACATAAATGTTTAATAGTTAAAATAAACTAAAACGAATAACTTAGTCTAAGGTAATGGTAGATACTAGATAGGTGGGTACCATTTCATATCATTCGTAAGAAATCGAGCAGTCATCTGCGGTTCTAGGAGAGTATCACCAAGTACGTCATTTATTCTAGCCTGTATATTAACCTCAACTTCTATGTACAAAGTTATCGGAGTGGATAAATCCAGGTTAATTATTTAGCATGATGTAAATTTTGGTAATGTCACAATTTATCAGAAGTCATGGAAAATTACAGTAACAGAATAAAGAATTACAACTAATAAATACAGTTATATCTAATGGTTGTATGGTTATATTTATTGATTGATTACCGAACCTTCCGAAAATCGCTCGGCCAAGCTGACTACATAAAAATAAAACTATTTCGATCAAATAAAAATATTCTCACTAATTCATTGAATTGGCCTTCAAATTGCATTTTTTTGTGTAAATAAGTTTATTTTGATATTGGCCCCATAATGGAGCAGAGCATAGTACACAAATACATACATTAGCAATTAATTTAAGTTTTCTAAATTCCTTTTAAAGCACTTTTATAACCAACCCTATAAAATGTTTGTTTTGGTATTAGGTACGTGGTTAACAGCAATCTTATTTGGGTATAATCTCTTATTATGTTTAAAAGTAACAAATTGTGTATTTAAGTACCATTTATTTTTTAACAGATTCTGTATTTATTCCATTAATTTTATTTTTGTTTAAGTTTATTTGACAATGCCCATATACAGCAGCATACTTTGACATACCTCTTAGTTAATTACGTAATTAATTAATTATTTGAAACTGACTTATTATTTTTATTTAATATTTCAATTGTCTCTGTTTTTTTTTTTCTTGTACCTTATTGTGTTTCCTATTACGAAGTTTGTGTGATATTGTTATAATAAAAATATAGTCTGTAACGACATCCATTGAAATTATTAAAGAATACAAAATAGCGGAGCTTACAGATGTAGTCCTGAAAAATCATCAAAACAGTCTTTAGACTGGTGGCTTGGTGCTCTGGAATTATTGATCAATAATACCTTAAAGTAAATGAGATCTCAATGCTATCAAATTTATGAACATGTACCTTCCAATGCAATCTATCCATACACTGGAAATAAATGAAATATTAAGCGAATCATACAAGCTCTGCTTACTTTGGGGCTAGATGATGTGTGGATTGGCCAGTATAATGAAATTTATGAAGATTTAATTTAATTTAATTTAATTTAATTTCATTTAATTTCATTTAATTTCATTTAATTTCATTTAATTTCATTTAATTTCATTTAATTTCATTTAATTTCATTTAATTTCATTTAATTTCATTTAATTTCATTTAATTTCATTTAATTTCATTTAATTTAATTTCATTTAATTTCATTTAATTTCATTTAATTTCATTTCATTTCATTTCATTTAATTTTCATTTAATTTTCATTTAATTTCATTTAATTTCATTTAATTTCATTTTATTCAATTTTATTTAATTTCATTTGTTTCATTTCATTTCATATTTAATTTCATATCATTTAATTGCATTTAATTTAATTTCGTTTCATATTATTTCATTTAATGTCATTTAATATAATTTTATTTCTTATAATTTCATTTCATTTCATATCATCTCATTTATTTTCATTTTAAATAGGTATAATTTAAATATATATGTTTCAGGCCCACTGAAATTCCTTTGTACAAAATTTTTCTTCTTTTGTTCTACTATTATTATTTACCCTACAATTATCAATAGTTAATATAAGTGACCAGTAAATACTAGTTCTAATTTATTTCTATTATTTGATTGTTATTTTCTTGTGACCATGTGAATATCAGGATATTCAAAAACTTTTACTTTAGTTACCTGTAGATTGTTTGCAACAATATGCAGTTAGCTCAACTGTTTCAATTGTATATATGCTAGTTCTAATGTTTTCCTATTATTTACTTTATAAACAAATTGAATAACCATTATGTGTATAGGTACGACACAATGACACATGTGAGCCAATCAGCCCACACAATATATACGGAGTGAGGGTAAATCTATTGTGTGTGTGTCGTTCATTATCTAACTACTTAAAATAAAAAAATTGATGCAAAAGTCATCAAATCGCACAGGGAGGGTAATTTTATTAACTATTTTAAACACCACTATAGTCGAGCTTAGAGTGAGCTGCAAACTATGTCAACAAATCCAAAATAAAATCCACTGAGGAATGGTCTCTAATCCATAGGTAACATCATGTATCCATAGGTAACTTTAAATTTGAACAAAATGATCAAAAGAGGGTTAAATTTAGGTTAAGCCTTAAAAATGCGGGATTGGTAATCTATTTTGTAAATAATCTTTTTTTAAATAAATCGAGTACCTACCTATAGGCTCCGATTCTACTGAGGCTAAAATCACTGACATATAACGAAAGACTCGAGAATTTACTCTGATCTAATTGTTACTTGTCGGTTTCTCAGACACCTTATAAAAAAACTCGTTGGCTACAGAGGCTACCAACGTTTTATTAATATAACCAACAAGAATGAAATATCTACATTTTTATGACGCCAGGCCTGCACAGTAAAAATGGTGAATTTAACGTAAAAATTAAAACAAGTTACCATAGCGGGTTCTAGTACCTACAACCGGCTATCAGAAACGCTTTGATCTGCAGGTCTTTAAGGCTAGTATACACACTTATTAGTATACACACTTAGTATGTAGTATACACACTTGAGTTTTAGCAAAAAGTTAATATAAATTATAACGGAATAATCTTCTTTTTTTTTCGCTTACTTGTTATCTGCATATTTCTCTTAGGAATTAGGTAAATTCACTTACAAAGACAGTTATGACAATAAGTATTGAATATTTGTTGGGCTAATCGTACAGAAGCAGAAAAGCTTCAAAAATTATTAACTGCCGGTAGTTAGAAATAACGCCAACAACTCGAATTCCAAAACAATAGCGAGAAACATAGATCAAACGTTACTAGAAGTGGCAAATATTCTTTCGTGTTTCATTAGTGTTGTGTAGGTTTTTATGAATTTGAAAATAGAATATGCTACCAACTTATTGAACAGGTTTCTGTTCTGCAGGATACAATAAAGTTTGTTGCTATATGAAATACCGTTAGTATCGTCCAACGTCAGGATTATACGTGGTCGTACCAAGTTTACGAACACTTCAGAACCTTTGTGCCAACTGATACGCTGCTCCTTCGTCCAAATTTCGTTGATGAGCATCCCAATGTGGTCGCACCAAATGACAGCAGCGCCGCCGTCGTGGGATCGGGTCATTGGCAGCGTCACGTCGTCACCATCTTGTCGCAGATTGGAAGACACAGCGTCAGTCAAAAATCGCCTTAGTAGACCTTCGTCCTTGAAGGTCTGCTGCAGGATCCATCCTGAAACTTGTACAAGAATGTATTAGAATTTTGAAACAGTTCCAGGCTATCCCACTTCTGATGATAGCATTTTAGGCTTTACCTACCTATAAAATGGTCTTATTTCGATAGAATCATAGAATTACCTACCTTACAATGCAACCTCACATTTTGGGAATTGGAATTAATGAAATCAGAAGTCAGAAGTCAATACCTTTATTTCTTTAGGCTCACAAAATAACACATAGACAAGTATACCCATCAATTACCATCAAATAAGAAATAAAGTGTTATTGAAATTCTCTTCACTTCAATCTTTTGTCCACTGGTGGAAGAAGTGAAAAAGAAACCACCAGCACATTTATATAATCACTTAAGTGTCTAATACTCACAATGTTCCTTTTAAAATAGAAGCAATAAACCATACAAATAGAAACATTATAAAAGGATAGATAACCTTATAATTTAATCGTGACCTTCAATAATTTCAGTGCTAAAACAAACTAGGACACATCTAGAAAAAGGTTCTACAATGTAAAACATCTTACCATAATGGGAGATACTTCCAGCTTACAGGTTCATCAAAGAGTGGCAGAGCCAGCCAGCTCACCGTCTATTACCACTAACAATTCCCCATTACATTTCGAGTGATACCGCCAATAACTGGCTAGGGCGTAACGTCATAACATTTCACAACTACATACATTAAAATATCTTCTAATATGATAAAATATCCATGACAAATGTTCTTAAATATAAATTAAGAATTAAGATACTTAGTACATCCAATATAATGCAATATGAAATAGCTTGATCATTAAATGAATCTGATTTGTACTAGAATTTGAATTTGAGCGGGGAAAACGAGTAGGAAGTCAGGCCTGTTACATTTTAGTATTGAATATCTTTGAAACCTTATTGTTTACCACTACATATACTTCTTATATCATATAATTCATTATTAAATAAATAACAATATCTCGCAAATAGCTTATTCATGTAATGAAACTGATTTGTCCTAATATTTGAATTTAAGCGGGGAAAGCAAGTCGGAAGTCAGGCCTTTTACATTTTAGTATTGAATATCTTTGAAACCTTATTGGTTACCACTATATATACTTCTTATATTTTATATTTATTATTAAATAATTTACAATATCTCGCAAGCGCGGTGTCCGCGCGTCGGCACCGACCCCCCTCTACAACCCTCCCCCGCCAGGTTCGCTGCACCTCGTCTTCCGTCACCTCAATACTTTCGATACCTATCAAGAGGTTACCTAAGAGCAAACTGCGAATTCGGTCGCGGCTTCAATAGCACGGGCTTGCTCTCCCGTCGCCAGCCGACACTCCGAACATGACGGATGGTGCCTCGTCCGGTCGCTGCACCATCAATAATGCAGCCCGCGTCGCCACCCCGCCCCGCCCGCGCCCCGTCTTGAAGGATTGCAACACTGCTCTACTCGTTTACTTGCCATCATTTTCCTTCCGGCAGCACTTTATTTGAGATATTTGATACACAACTCTCGACAGGAGGATCAATCGGTTTGAGCTCTCCGCTCTTCCATCATTCTTCCATGAATACTCTGCTCGATGTTGCTCGCGTACGTCGTTAGTAAGCATCTTAAGAGCAGACAGCGAGCCATTAACTTGAACCTCGAGTCGCTGCCGACCCGGGCCGCGCCGCGCGAAGCGCCCGGCGGCAGGCGGCGCCGCCGGCCGGGCCCGCGCCCGCGGCGGGGCTGCCCACCAATCACGATATCTCTTGTAACACAGTTTAATGCCTCCCTAATTTGCATATAAATCATGTAAGTAATTACTCTAGTTTGCACTTACAAACTTAATGTCGAGCAACAGCCGGGAGCGGCAGCTATTTACAAGGAAACATTGTGCAAACACTAAGCCTGCCTTATAATATAACATACAACATTTTATAACATACGAAATTCGTTATATATTTTTATTTTAGATAGATGAAGAAAGAAAAATAGAGGTGAAAATGTATTTTTATTTACATATGCCGCGCCGTAGCCATAAGAGCTACGTTGTAGTCACCGCTACGACTGCTACGTCGTACTTTAAATCGAGACTACGAAAATGGCTCTTAGAAAACTCGTTCTACTCGATTAACGAGTTCTACAAACTGCCAATATGTTAATAATAATTTTTAATTTTTAAAACAAAAAATATAAATGTATATTTTAATCAATAATAATTAGCTATAATAACAATAATAATTTCTTTAGCCTGTACTTAAAATTACGATTATACTTAAATTTAATAATAGCTATTATTGTACTTTAGTACCAACTTGACTTATAACTTGGTGTTATTAATAAATATATTGTATTGTATTGTCGTAGCAATCAAAGCTACGCCGTAGCTATAAGAGCCGTTGTAGTTACCGCTACGACTGCTACGTCGTAGCAAACAAAGCTACGCCGTAGCCATAAGAGCTACGTTGTAGTCACCGCTACGACTGCTACATAGTAGCATCAATACATTTTCTCCTACAAAACTAAAATGCTAGATAACTTCCATAGCAACTTTGCTAAGTGAACGTAAACAACCATCAAAGTTAAAAGGTAGGTTTAAACCAGTTAAAGGAATACGGGCTTATTTGACTCGCCATTAGACGTTCTGATAGTGTGCTCGTGTGGCTCGCTCCGCGCCGCAGTTTGATTGGCGTCGAGATGTTTGCGTCGTCTCGACACGACTGCGTAGTCCAGTGCAATGCCAGCGGGCGGCGAGTGCGTGTACCCTCCCCGACTACTGACACCAGATCTGATTCAGATCCTTTTATGTATGTATGGTGTGCATGACACGACGACGCGCCGTCATCGACGTGCCCTCTGCGTCGTCACCGCGGCTTCGCAGACGCGGGCGCGCACGTGCGACGTGCTCGAACACGTATTAACGGCATCCTTCTACGTGATCGTCTAGAGCAGGCTGTTTTATATCCGAGCGGTAACTCACTGGCAACGCCCTAATTTTATTTGATGACGTCATAAAGCAGATATTACACGGTACCTATGTAAGCACTTGTGCCGATCCCTAATACTCAGCAATCATTTTATGGCTGCCTTTTTACTGCTTTATGACCTTTTCCTACTTATGACCTCTCAGTTAGTTCAGTTCAGGCTTCAGGCCGACATGATTCGTTTCATTAACGTCATAACTTCACTTTAACACACTTCATTAACGGTACCTTCGTCTTACCATTTCGGGATAATAACTACTAAGCGACGGGCTTGTCGCTCTAAATTATTATGAAATGGAATAAATCTACGACTGACGACCTCTTTGGTGGCGGGCGAAGGTCTGCCTGCTACGCAGGAGGTTGCGGGTTTGATTCCAGCCTCGGGACAATTTTTTGTATAATTTGCATTTAGCTCCTTAGGGTGATCTGGGTGTTATCTATCACACTAATATTATAAATGCGAAAGTTTGGATGGATATATGGATAGATGGATGGATGGATGTTTGTTACCTCTTCGCGCCAAAACTACAGAACGGATCGGGCTGAAATTTTGCAAACAGGTAATTCTAATCCTGGAATCAAACAAAGGGTACTTTTTATCCCATGGGATAAAAATCACCTTTAAACGTTTCCATTTCTATGGAGTTGTGTTCCATTTATATGGTTGTTTCTACAACGCGTGCGAAGCCGCGGGCATAAACTAGTATTTAATAAAAATATTTTCTGATTTAATGTATTAAGTATATCAATTATATAGTACCTACCCATAACAAAAGCTCTTCTTTGCTTGGGGCTCGATGCTGCGTGCATTGTCCAGCATTATTTACATATTTATTCATTTAGCGAGATAGAGCGTTGGCGACAATAAGCACAACAATAGGCTTGTGTCCACTAACAATAACTCGGATGGATTAGAGTTTCTATTGTGTGAATGTCTGAATCAGATCAGAAGCAAAGGTGCTACAATTGAGCGCCCCCACTGTTCCCGTCCTCATACTTTATTTTAATTAAATACGTACATTAATAAACATGAACACGTTATTGTGTGATCGCGAGCGATCGTTGATGCGTAGAGCGCGGCCGCGAGGAGCGCCTGCTTCAGCCGGGTCCACACCGGACGATCGTCGATCCAAGGATCGTGATGCGCGGAGCGTCTATCGTACTTGGCCGATCCAGTTTGTTGAAATTGCGATCCAGAACTACGCTCCAATCGATGCATAGGTGATCCGTGATTCAGTCGAACTCTTGCTCGAGATGGACTCATACGTAGAGCGGCGGCGTCGAATTACTGTGGCAGCAGCAACCTTTATTTTACTTAAATATTTGAAAAAAAGATCACAAGGTTCTGGGTGAAAACGATGTACAAAAATCGCTTGGAATACGCGGCTCGGCTTTACACAGAGTTAACAAGCAATGAAGTTGAAAACAAATTTTGCAACAATGAATAATATTCAATTTGAGATATTGTGTTCATTGTTGTCTACCAGAAGTGCCTTTAAGCCTTGTTTGATGTGTGGCGCGTGAGGTAGGTGGTAGGCCTCCCTCCCCCGCCGCACACAGTGGTCCCCCGCCAGGTTCGCTGCACCTCGTCTTCTGTCACCTCAATACTTTCGATACCTATCAAGAGGTTACTTAAGAGCAAACTGAGAATTCGGTCGCGGCTTCAATAGCACGGGCGTGCTCTCCCGTCGCCAGCCGACACTCCGAACATGACGGATGGTGCCTCGTCCGGTCGCTGCACCATCAATAATGCAGCCCGCGTCTCCACCCCGCCCCGCCCGCGCCCCGTCTTGAAGGATTGCAACACTGCTCTACTCGTTTACTTGCCATCATTTTCCTTCCGGCAGCACTTTATTTGAGATATTTGATACACAACTTCTCGACAGGAGGATCAATCGGTTTGAGCTCTCCGCTCTTCCATCATTCTTCCATGAATACTCTGCTCGATGTTGCTCGCGTACGTCGTTAGTAATCATCTTAAGAGCAGACAGCGAGCCATTAACTTGAACCTTGAGTCGCTGCCGACCCGGGCCGCGCCGCGCGAAGCGCCCGGCGGCAGGCGGCGCCGCCGATGCATAGGTGATCCGTGATTCAGTCGAACTCTTGCTCGAGATGGACTCATACGTAGAGCGGCGGCGTCGAATTACTGTGGCAGCAGCAACCTTTATTTTACTTAAATATTTGAAAAAAAGATCACAAGGTTCTGGGTGAAAACGATGTACAAAAATCGCTTGGAATACGCGGCTCGGCTTTACACAGAGTTAACAAGCAATGAAGTTGAAAACAAATTTTGCAACAATGAATAATATTCAATTTGAGATATTGTGTTCATTGTTGTCTACCAACATAAGAAAGAATGATTCAAATTACCGAGATGTCATTACTGCGAAGGAAAGATTACTACTAACATTGAGATTTTTAGCAACTGGAGATCCGTACGCGAGCTTGCAATATCTAGGTATCTTTTTCGCATTTCCAAACAGTGGATATCAAAAATTTATCTCGATTTGGGGAAACAGGAAGGGCGGGTGAAGGACCATAGAATTTAATAGGAGATATTTTATTTATTAATTATTTGAAGACTGAGATGACGTTGTGGCTAGCTGAGCAGTTGATGGTGGCTGTGGAATTGCAAAATCTTCAGTTAGTGAAGATTGAGATGACGTTGTGGCTAGCTGAGCACTTGCTGGTGACGGCGGAGGTGGAGGTGAAAAATCTTGTGTGTGAAGCCTGATTTGGTTGGTCGTTCATTTTACGAGAGATCTGACGCCAAGCATCGTCTCTTACTCCCTTATTGGTGTAAGACCAGTCGTTGGGTCCCATAAATATTTAAATTCCTTGTACAAGGATATTAATTTTCGACTTTGTGAGACATCCATCTTGGATGGATCGCGCGATCTACAAACACAACCGTCCACACCGCGCGCTCTACGCAACTGAGGCACCTTTGAGGCAGGCAAAAAAACTGACTAAAATCGAATCGCTCGCGGGAAGGAGCGCGCGCTCTAATTGGATCACTTGGATCGCACGCGTCACGTCCACACCGCCCGCCACAATCGCGCGATAGGAGCGCGTTGGATCGTCCGGTGTGGACGCGGCTTAACCACGTTTGGCGCTCATACGGTGCGGGCGGCAACGCAATAACAATTCAACAAAACAAAACAAAAACATCAAAACAAATGACGGCCGTAATGAGTGGTGAATAAAAGTTTATCTGTGGTATTGTTGTTGGCGGCAATAAAGCAATCTCCACCCGCAGCGGACGAGCGGCGCTTAGCGGCTCGCGGCGGACGAGCGGCGCTTAGTGGCTCGCGGCGGACGAGCGGCGCTTAGCGGCTCGCAGCTCGGCCGCGACGCCGCCGGCGGCGAGGTGGTACTCTGGTAGAACGCACCTCGTAGTAACTGGAATAGCCTGCGTGCTACGAGAGGGAGCTCCCTTGATCCCATTCATTAGGCAATGTGAATCCCTCGATGCCATCGCTTCACAGGTGATTTCGCGTACGGCTTAGGATGGTCTATTCCATAGGTTTTCTTCTTTATGCGAAGTCGCAAGTAAAAATTTCAGTTCTATGGAATGACTGATACGTTCCAATGCAATAGAAATAATCCTATTGAAGTCAAGGTTAAAATTTGTATGAGTTTCGTGAATACGTAAAAAAATATTATACAGGTAGCTTTTCCTTGTATATCCTGTATAGGTAAGGTACCGCATAGCAACTCAAAACTTTGACGGTTGTGTATTATTATATTTCATCGCTTTCAGGAACTATTCATAGGTACATATTAGGTCAAGGTAGGTAGGTAACGAAGGACTGCAGTTGCTTCGTGGTCACTCACTGGTGTGGTGTTGGTCTACGGCGATCATTACATGCAAAGGCTCGTGGTTACCGGAGCCCTGAATTATAGAAAGTTCTCTCTCACGAAGCTCAGTACAAACTGGTAATTTTGTTATCTGCATTCCAAAGTCCGTGCTAGGCATAGTGGATTATAGCATTATCTTTGTACAGTGTTAGGTAAGCCATGTCCACCCATACTTCAACCGACGACGAAAACTCGAGGCATTCCACTGTCAGTTGTCAGCTTCGAAAGATTGTCAGTGTTATCTAGTTCTGCTTTGACCTTTGGACGAACGAAACCACACTACCAAAGACAGTGGGCAAGTCTACATCTCTATGAACAAACCCTTGCCCAAAAACAGGCTATGTCTACTGTAGAGCGATCGATACTTAAGGCTGCACGAGTCGTCCGATCCAACTCATCAGTGGGGGGGCCTAAATGTATGCCATCTCATCTGACATAATATACATTCTCGCGCGTGATGAAAGGCAAATAAATTAATTCGTAAAACGATCGCGTAAAAAAATGTGAAAAGACTTTTAGCACAAGGGTTATTTATTATAGAAAAACTATTGAGAGTATCTTTTCAAAATCAATTTATTTCAACTTTTGAATTGAAACTAAACTACGTCTTTACGGGCTTTATTTTAGAGTTTTCTTTCTCCATTATGCTATTTATTTTCGCCCATAGTTGGGCTAAAATCGGTGTTAAAATACGAAAGTTTAGAAGCTTGTATTTTTTTAATTAATTATTTTTTTACGGTTTCGGATGCATGCAACCATAGATAATGACAAGATAAATTGATACTATCCTTAGTTTGATTTGATGGTCAAAATCGAACAGCGTAGTAATAATGTCATGTTAGTCCTCGGACGATGGAAATCATACTCTCCCTGTCGAGTGTCGATCGTGAAGGGACGCCCGCGCACGCCCGATGTGGCACGGGCGGCGCGGTTCTATTCTGGACCATAAACAGCTTTAGAAACAAGGACCATACCTAGCTAGTTTATCTAGCTCACAGGCTGTTGAGAGTAACAGTGTGTAGTGTAGTGTAGCTTGCAAACAAAGAAGGAGAGCTTGTTGTTGATAAGAACTAAGCCTCCCCGGAAGCGTCGGCTGACAATGCGCGCAGCACGACGCGCGCTCAATGCCGCGCCGCTCTCCAAACAATCCAAAGAAAAGGCTTTTCACACAGCGCGTATCGTGTCGTGGCGCATAGTGCGTAAAACGCACTACGCTCTGAATAGGATCTGAGTAATGACAGGCACCTAACTAAACTATAGGTGCTATAGGCACAATCATGGAAATCGATATAAATTGAAGTGTAAAGCGTTATTTATTTATTTATGTGGAAAACAAACAGCTTTTAAACTTAAATGAGTAGAAACAGTGGTACAATTTAAGCTTAAGAGTTGGATATTTTTATGCTATGCCTCCTGATTCAGTGAGCTCTGCCTGCCGGAAACCAACTGTAATGAACTAATGAGACATCTCGGGTGGGAGAGGGCCGCCGCTGCCTTATTTCCTGCCGATATCAATCGTTTTATAAATATGCAGGGTGCTATAATGTAAACAGTATCTATTAATTATTTATTTGACGTCGAAGACGCTGGCTGCATTGCCCCGCTGTATGAGGTTGATGAGGTGCGCCAGATACTCACCAGCTCTCGGGCCACACGCCGGCACTTCCTTCGACCAGATGCTCAGATATTTTTTAAAATTCCGGGAAACCTTGATACCGCACGGACCTCTCTCGACTCCAATGGGGAGCAAATGCAATAAACTCAAATTGAAAATTGCAATCCATCACCTAATCATACAATACCTGCACGTGCACATGTTCTTTTTTAGGGTACCGTAGTAAACAATTTCACCATGTCCGTCGCTCCGTCCGCAGCTTAGTCCAAAGACTATTAGTACTAGAAAGCTGAAATTTGGCATGGGTATAATAATATGTACCATAATACTATTAACGCTGAAGAAATCGTAGGAAAATATCCTGATTTTTTTAGTGTAGGTCGTTACTTGCCTAAGTTGTAAATATAATATGTGAAAAAAATAGTACCTAGTGGGATGAATTTAAAAGGAAAACTACTCAGCTTTAGCATGCTTTACTAGTTGAGTACCTAATAGTCGTCCTAATCAACTTAAAAAATGTACTTTGGTAGTTAAAAAGGAAAATTTGAATAAATTTTATTGAAAATAACTTAGATAAGGTTGTTCAATATGTAAAACCAGTAAATAAGTTGGTTTAGATAGCCCCTAAACCGTGCAACTACTTACACTGCACGTGGCCGAATACGCACTTGACCGTCTATTTAAAATATCGTTCCGAAAATGATAAGGAGCCTATCTTATTATGCAGACTTGGAGTAGATCCTTTTTGTCGTTTGACCTAGGTAGAATGATAGTAACCATAGCTAGGTACCTGATATTTCGTAAAATTAAAAAAAAACAAGACGTTGTAAATGGATTTTCATAGAATTTTTTTAGATTTTTGCTATTTGACATAGGTACTCAAAGTATTTGACTATTAACTATTGACTCCTACAGTAAATTGAAATAAGATAGTTTAAAAAATAAAAAGGAAGGGTAAAAACAATGGGAACATTTCTTCAGTTACCCAATCTTTTAGGGAAAATACTATTCCTTTGCAACATTCAATCATTCGAATGTGTGAGTGAAAGCACTGTATTTACGTGCTATCAAAACACACATAGATCGGTTTTTGGTTACACAAATTTTGAAATTGTTAAATGACACTATCCCTCTGCTGATACAGCAGTGAGTTTTTACTCCATGCATTTAAGTAAGCTTTTGCCCACACATCACACATCACAACAGTTTGAAACGTCTACTGATCTAACCAGAGCTGTAACAGTGAGGTCTGTGCCTACGAAGGTCCTAAGTACCCGTGTCTCGTTCCAGTGCCGTCGGCGCGCATCCTGGGCGGGCCGGACCTGCACGTGGACATGGGCTCCACCATCAACCTCACCTGCCTCATCCAGTTCTCCCCCGAGCCGCCCGCTTACATCTTCTGGTACCACGAGGACGAGGTGAGCGGACAAAAAGTAACTATTCCAACCTCATACTACTTACCTACTACCTACTAGCGTAAGCCTGCTGCTGGGGTTGCCACGCCGACACTCGACAGTGGGTGCTGTGGGTGCCGCCAGTACATTCACTTAATAAGTTTGCCAGCGTGCAGCTACACATAGGCCTGTCCGTTCCTTTTCAATCAAAGTAAAAAGGAGAGAGATATATTTAGTGATCTCATTTTTTTATGATTATAGTTTTTGTAACAACAGAATCGACATGAAATACTTGATTTCACCGATATTCATTCTTTACTTCTCTTACTGAAGTTTCAAGTTGTGAGAAAATATTATACGAGGTCGGACTGGCAACCCTCACATTAAATAAGGAAATACCGACCGACCACGCGACGGACTCGCAACTCGCAGGTGTGAAGCGAAGTTAATGCTTTTATTGAAATCCAACTTTGTTACAACCCGAGCCGATCAGCTGCCTGCCTAGTTACAGTGAAAATGTAGAGCCGCTTCGCAGCAAATATTGCCTTGCAGCGCGCTGGTGTCACGTACGCGGCACCGAGGTATTGTGTTGTGTCAGGCAATTAACAGTCTTATAGGAAATTATAATTTAGTAAATACATATTATATATGCTAGTAAAGCCCTCTGTTCGTCGCGACTCGTCACGACTCGTCACGTGAGCCAGCACGCATCAGACCGACGACGCGCTGTTGACTGCGATCTCGTAGAGCAGGGCGCCGCCGCCGCGCCGCGCCGTGACCTTGCATAATGTCTGCGAAGCGAGAGCGCGAGACGCGTCGTGCCACCTACTCTAATGTTGTTAATGTAATGCACCCTGATGCACTGCTATCATTTTATACTTACCACGTTAATTATATTCGATGTTCATAATGCTAATGTCACAGTAGGTACATAGACTGTGCTAATGTGACATAAAATTTCTTAAATGGAATTAGGCATAAAGCGGCTGCCTGATGCGGCATGCCGCTGCGGCAGACCGCACTTCGAGTTGTACATGAAACCGCATGAGATCAACATGCTGCAGTTGCTGGTGCGCCTGAGGCCCAGCATAGCGCAGAACAGAAGTGATGACGAGTGAACAGAAATGTGCCCGTTTAATGAGCTTGAGCGGCGTGAAAAACAGTTCAGCAAAGCAATATTGTTGTTTCACTAAAAATAATTCACCTGTCAGATCTATCGAGATAAAATACATTCTCATCATTTCCTATGCAATGAAAATGGTGATTAGATTACCAAGATCACCGATAATTTGATTGGTCGGTGCGCATGCGCACTCCTGGAGGGCGATTACGGTGTGGTAAGGCACGGCATTACGGCTCAAACGTTAGCAGTTGAAACGTTGGGGTGCGCGTTCACACGCCGGCATCGGACAATCCGCACTAGCCTCATCAATGGATTGACATAAAAAATCCGTACCGCACGGAGCGGACTGTCGGCATTGCCGGCGAGGATTCTTGAAGGCAACTTTTCCGTTTAATGCGAATGACGTCATTCGGGTATCAGGACACTTGCGCGAAAGACACTTGCGCGAAGGACACTTGCGCGAAGGACACTTGCGCGAATGGACATTTGCGCGAATGGACACTTTCGCGAATGGACACTTGCGCGAATGGACACTTGCGCGAATAGACACTTGCGCGAAGGACACTTGCGCGAAGGACACTTGCGCGAGTGGACACTTGAGCGAATGGACACTTGCGCGAATGGACACTTGCGCGAAAAAATCACAAAACTCCTAATATCTCTCGAAATAGACGTCGTAGAGAGTTGCGGATTTCACCACTGTGTAGGTAATTTTACTCTCTGTCTTGTGATATATTTCACTTTCTCCTAGCCCTCCCACTTCCTTCCCAATAACGAGAAACCTACTTTTACGTAGACGTTCGTAGCACGTGCTACGATTCTAGGAGGGAATCACAAAACTCCTAATATCTCTCGAAATAGACGTCGTAGAGAGTTGCGGATTTCACTACTGTGTAGGTAATTTTGCTCTCTTTCTTGTGATATATTTCACTTTCCTCTACCCCTCCTACTTTCTTCGCAATAACGAGAATCCTACTTTTACGTAGACGTTCGTAGCACGTGCTACGATGCTACGAGGGATCGCCGTAGCATACAAAAGACTTCAACGCGCACGCACCTTCTTCCTACACATAAATGTAATTTCGTAGATCAACGTAGCAAGTGCTACGATGGCTACGGGTGGCTTAGCGGCGTGGCTACATTCAAAGCTGCCAAGGAGTATTCAGTACATTGGTGACTGGTTTTCTTTTAGATCTCTTCTCTTGAACATACGAGTAAGTGAAGTTACCATTCACTCCACTTTACATACAAAAAAATGTCGTAGACCTTCGTAGCACGTTCTACGATGCTACAAGGTGTCGACGTAGCATACGAAAGATATCAACGCGCACGCACCTCCTTACTACAAAAAAAATTTAGTTCGTATACCATCGTAGCATTGTAGCTACGGGTTCACGTATTCATGTCAGTGTAGAGTCTGTGACCCATTCAGAGCTGTCACTTGCACACAGTTAAGAGGTGACACGGTCTTCTTGTTTACTGAAAACTGGATTAATGTACTGTACTTAGTCTTAGTCGCTTTCAACTAGCTCTAAGTTGTAGATTACGAATTGGCTTATTCTACAAAACCACTGGGACCACTTTTGTCCCAGTAATTCTTGTAGCTAATGAATGAATAAATGATGAACAGTTTATTTTACAAATTTTATAAAATAATTTATATTTTATTGAAATAAAAACGTTCAATAGGCAGCCTTATTGCTTAAAGCAATTTCTTCCGGGCCACCTTGCTGTGTGACGTGTGTGTATTGCAGTTCGCTTTGCTCACCGCAATCCGACTCACGCCAACAGATTTCGGGCTTCGCTCACCGCAATGCTACCCCACCGTCATGAAATTCGAAATCCTCACCCCTATAATAGTCAAAAACTATACCTATATCAAATTTTTGGATGAGGGTTCAAGCGAGGCTGGAGGCGCGGGAGGTCGTAGCATGGCTCGTTTTGGTCGCCATGCTGTTCCCCGTAGTCGCATTGCTCTCCCCGGATTCAGAGCGAAGGGGGTTCTGGAGGGGCACGGGAGTGTAAAACCGCGCCTCCAGCTCCGCTTGAACCCTCATCCAAAAATTTGATATAGGTATAGTTTTTGACTAATATAGGGGTTAGGATTTCGAATTTCATGGCGGTGGGGTAGCATTGCGGTGAGCGAAGCCCGAAATCTGTTGGCGTGAGTCGGATTGCGGTGAGCAAAGCGAATTACAATACACACACGTCACACAGCAAGGTGGCCTGGAAGAAATCGTTTTAAGCAATAAGGCTGCCTATTGAACGTTTTTATTTCAATAAAATATAAATTATTTTATAAATTTTGTATAATAAAGTGTTCATCATTTATTCATTCATTAGCTACAAGAATTACTGGGACAAAAGTGGTCGCAGTGGTTTTGTAGAATAAGCCAATTCGTAATCTACACCTTAGAGCTAGTTGAAAGCGACTAAGACTAAGTACAGTACATAAATCCAGTTTTCAGTAAACAAGAAGTCCGTGTCACCTCTTTACTGTGTGCAATTGACAGCTCTGAATGGGTCACAGACTCTACACTGACATGAATACGTGAACCCGTAGCTACGATGCTACGATGGTCTACGAACTAAAATTTTTTTGTAGTAAGGAGGTGCGTGCGCGTTGATATCTTTCGTATGCTACGTCGACCCCCTTGTAGCATCGTAGAACGTGCTACGAAGGTCTACGAAATTTTTTTGTATGTAAAGTGGAGTGAATGGTAACTTCACTTACTCGTATGTTCAAGAGAAGAGATCTAAAAGAAAACCAGTCACCAATGTACTGAATACTCCTTGGCAGCTTTGAATGTAGCCACGCCGCTAAGCCACCCGTAGCCATCGTAGCACTTGCTACGTTGATCTACGAAATTACATTTATGTGTAGGAAGAAGGTGCGTGCGCGTTGAAGTCTTTTGTATGCTACGGCGATCCCTCGTAGCATCGTAGCACGTGCTACGAACGTCTACGTAAAAGTAGGATTCTCGTTATTGCGAAGAAAGTAGGAGGGGTAGGGGAAAGTGAAATATATCACAAGAAAGAGAGCAAAATTACCTACACAGTGGTGAAATCCGCAACTCTCTACGACGTCTATTTCGAGAGATATTAGGAGTTTTGTGATTCCCTCCTAGAATCGTAGCACGTGCTACGAACGTCTACGTAAAAGTAGGTTTCTAGTTATTGGGAAGGAAGTGGGAGGGGTAGGGGAAAGTGAAATATATCACAAGACAGAGAGTAAAATTACCTACACAGTGGTGAAATCCGCAACTCTCTACGACGTCTATTTCGAGAGATATTAGGAGTTTTGTGATTTTTTCGCGCAAGTGTCCATTCGCGCAAGTGTCCATTCGCTCAAGTGTCCACTCGCGCAAATGTCCTTCGCGCAAGTGTCTATTCGCGCAAGTGTCCATTCGCGCAAGTGTCCATTCGCGAAAGTGTCCATTCGCGCAAATGTCCATTCGCGCAAGTGTCCTTCGCGCAAGTGTCCTTCGCGCAAGTGTCTTTCGCGCAAGTGTACCAGATCCCGTCATTCGGATTGCCGATCAGTGGATGCACTTGTCAGCGGATTGTCCGATGCCGGCCTGTGAACGCGCACCCGAACGTTTGAGCCGTAATGCCGTGCCTTACCACACCGTAATCGCCCTCCTGGGCCGCGATCACGGTGTGGTAAGGCACGGCATTACGGCTCAAACGATAGGAGTTGAAATGAAACGTTAGGGTGCGCGTTCACAAGCAGAGGCAGAAGTAAGTCTTCTAAGGCGCTTTTTACATGCAAACGGTCACGGCTGTGTCGCCCGGCTCATACATTTCTATCTACTTGACACGGCCGCCGGCACGGCGGCACGGCGGCACGGCGGTGGCGACCGAGCCGTGACCGTCTGCATGTGAAAAGGGGCTAAGTCTGCTTGTAGTTTGGCGGGACAGCCGCCCCGCCCGCGCCCCATGCTCCAAGAGCTAGGTATAGATTTTATTTATTTATTTATTTATTTAATTCGGATTACCATCAGCTTAAATAAATACAATAGAAATTAAAATAGATACAGAAAGCTAATAATAGGCATTCGCTAATAGAATTATAATAAACTACTTAAGTGTGAACACTAAATTTTTTCCGTCCTAAATTGCGTAACTACATAAAGAAAGAAATAATAAATAATAATAGTAAATACATAAAGAAGGAGAAGATGTAAGATGTAAGGTTGTTGTCGGTGTGGTAATTAATGTGCATGTGTGTGCGGCGGCAGCAGGTGATCTCGTACGACAGCGTGCGCGGCGGCGTGTCGGTGGTGACGGAGAAGGGCGCCGCCACCACGTCCTACCTGCTGGTGCAGGACGCGGCGCCACGCGACTCGGGACGCTACTCCTGCTCGCCCTCCAACGCCGAGGTGGCCAGCGTGCGCGTGCACGTGCTCAACGGTACGTGTGTCTCCCTGTCTCCCTGTCTCCCTGGGCGACCGATGTTTGACGTGTCGTGCGCGTGTTGCAGGCGAGCGGCCGGCGGCCATGCAGACGGGCGCGGCGGGCGCGGCGGACGCGCGCTGCGTGGCGGCGCTGCTGGCGGCGCTGCTGCTGCGCGCGCGACTGCTGCGCGCCGCCATCGACAGCTGATCGCAGCGCCCCACGCGCCACCTTCACGGAACTGTTACATAGACGATAAGTTTTTACGAGTGATACAAACTATAGTGTAAAAATCACTGTGATTTAACGAAGGTTAACCTTTTATTTTTGTGGTGAAAGTTCCCGCGAGTCCACCCGCACCCGGACCGGCAGACGCGTCCGGCCCGGGAGCCCTCCGCGCGCCGCCGCCGGACGGAACCGGCTCCGGCTCCGCCACTACGCCTGGATAACCGCGCAGTTTTACGTTGTCGGCTCCATACGAGGATGATGGTTTCTCTTTGTTGTTAATAAGACTTTCACGAAACGTTTGCAGGTCGTTAAGAAGGCCACCAACGTACGCCGCGCGCCGTTTCTGTTTGTTAATTGAACCAAATTAGTGATTTCATTTAGTGCGTTTGTAACTCAGACTTGTGAGATAAACTGTAAGAAAGTTGAATTGAAATTTAATAAAATTTAGCGTCTGTTGCTCGATCAGATCTTGTAAATATTGTTTTTAACTAGATAATACTAATAGTGTAAGATTTACTATAATAGTTAAGTCGTTAGATATCTTGTAGATTATGAAATTGATTGGATCGGATTCTGTTGAACCAATATACCCATACCTACCTAGCTTCACCTGTAGCTCCTACACTAGGTACCTACACTGGTGCTACTCTCAAATCGTACGAATACTGGATTCACTTGGCTCTGGTTTATTTAAGACAACCTAATATAATTACTTTCAGTTATTTTATATACCTACAGCATTTTCGATGTTGATTAAGAATGGTAGGTAGGTAGGTGCTTGGTGTTACCTACTCACTGTAGTTCTCTTAGGTAGGAAGTTGTTATTTTAGAAAAACGTAAATGGAAACGTCTGAATTTTAAAACATTAAAAAATTAGGTACTTACTAAGTTTGTTTTGTAATATAATAAAGATGCGCGACTGCGAATGATCTGGCTAGTCGAATGATCTTCGACTACTAATTTATTCATTCGACTTGAATATTAGTAATATACCTAAGCTGAAGACAGGGCGCTATGGCGCTCATTAGGGGAGGCCTATGTCCAGCAGTGGACTAATTTAGGCTGATGATGATGATGATTAGTAATATACTAATCTTCTAAGTCGAACGACCACTACTAATTAGTAATTACTAATGCCTCTACGAATTGATCGAGGCGTCGAATAACGAATTGAGTTCGACTGCCCGACTCGAGCAGTTACCATTACTAACCAAATTAGTTACTAATTTGCCCTAATCATTCGAATGGTTCGAATAATTTGTGAAGTCGAATAATTCGAATGAAATCATTCACAATCGCGCATCTTTATTTTGTAATCATGTACCTACTTAAATAATACGTATATATTTTACACAGAAAAGTATAAATGATCTACCTACTTCGTTAAAAATGGTTCCTCAATTAACTGCTTGCGTGCGAGTGTGTAGGTACAACAAATGGACAGCTGTCGACGCAACCTTTGCTCCCGCGAGTTGGTAATCAGACTCATCAAACCGGCCGCGTCACGCGTGCGCTGTGGAGAATGGAGGCCGCGCGCGCGCCGCCACGCACTGTGTCATTCATTATTACCTAGCTAGAGTCATGTGTATGTAGTGCAGCGTGGGCTTCCAATACGCATTATATACATATGTACATACATACATACATACCTACCTACCGATACAATACGTAGGTGCCTAGGTAGGTACAGACAGGACGGGACTCCATCGGGTTGACTGGCGGCGTGGTGGTCGAGAGGACGTGGACTAGTTAACATTCATTTCCAACTATATTAGGTACTTTTTGTGTTAGTTGCAATCAGTTTAGTATCGTTACTGTAATACTTATCTAATTACTTTATTGGTTCTACGAATATTAAACCTACCTCATTGAAGCAGTCTAGATAAGTTGCCTTTTTACAATTAGATACTTAGTTAGCTAGTACTACCTAGTTTTCATTTTGTTTGTTAATTTAAACGTTTCTTATTTTTTCTCAAAAAATGGTTGAATACATTGTGTGTGACATAGGTACCTAAGGCTTATTCCAATAATCCCCTGCCATGATCCCCTGCGAACTAAGTATTTCATCTTAAATTATTTATTTTTAATATTTATTCAAAGACCTTGAAACAAACAAATCAACAAGAACAAGAGATGTCGTCATCGATGTCTGATCATTGTAGGTATGCTCTACTCCACTGATGAACCAATGCCGATGTGAATCCGTCGATAAGTAGAGTTATTTATTAGTATTATTGAGTTCTCTCTTATAGCCTTTGCTCCTATTGTGAATCTGATTTATTTTCATTTGCTTTAAAATTATTATGTAGATAGCTAATTACTACAATGTTAGATTTACTTTTTGTCATGAACATATGTAGGCACCTACTTACCAAAGTATCTGAGAAGTGGCACTCACTCCAATTTAAAAGTATTTCAATATTGTCATGTATTATATTTATTTAAAAATCTTAACACAATGTGAAGGTCTTAAAAATTGTCACTTATGCTAAGAGTAAGGAACCCTGTAAGGGCGCCATGCGTCCTGAGAGTAAATTTTAAATAGGTACCTACCTATCTAAATAAATGATGTGTGAGGTTCCAATAACCCAGGTAGACGTGAGTAGGTGAGGCCATCAAAGCGCGCTGCGAGAGATCGACTCCTGTTGGATGAAACGTTTCTAATTTAATACCTACATACCATTTGCCTTACCTTTACGTGTAGCTACCTCTCGCCTCGACAGCCTCTGTACAGTGGCTACACGTCATCATCGATAGTTATTGTATTGTTGAGTGTAACTGTGTAGGAGTACTGGATACATATTCCTAGTAGGTAGGACCTACGACGTCACCTTCGATTAGGGCTGCCATCCGTCCGGGTTTCCCCGGATTTGTCCTAGTTTAGAGGGCGTCCGGGGAGGGTCCGGGTGGGGTTTCATTTGTAGTCCGGGTTTAAAAATTTCAAGTCTTGGGCCGCCGACGCGCCCGCACGACGCGACGGCAGCGCGAAACACTGTCGCACTGTCTCAGTACTTTAAAGATTTTTGTTCAAATTTAATTTAAGTTCGTTGAAAGTGGTTTAATATCTTTATTAGGTTTATTATCAGAGTATAATAATTTGTGTTTTATTTAAAGAATAAAAAAATATATTTAAAAGATTATTAAAATGAATTTGTAACAAAATGTAATATTTTTAACGATTCTGTTTACTTATTTACATTTAAAATGATGATAAAAGAAGACTTAATTTAATTTTAAAGTCTGAAAATAAATAAAAAGTTGATAAATGATATTTTCAACTTTTTTTAGGGTTCCGTATCTCAAAAGGAAAAAGGAACCCTTGTAAGATCACTTTTTGTCCGTATGTCTGTCTGTCCGTCTGTCAACCCCCTTTTCTCAGGAACGCGTGGAGATATCGAGATGAAATAAACATCAAATACTCAAGTCAGCCTCTTGGAGCCTGAATATAAATAAAATTCTAAGTCAACGCAATCAAAAGCTAGCACCCGTTTATGTCCGAATACATATGTATTTTGAAATTTCCAACGTAATCACATGCACACAAAACCTATAGGGTGCTTCCCGTAGACCTAGAATCATGAAATTTGGCGAGTAGCAATGTCTTTTAACACAAGTGTAAAGGAAAACGTCCTAAAACCGTAAATTTGTCGTTTATTCACAAAAAAACACTACATTGCAGCTCTTTCGATTCGCCAATATCACTCATGTTTATAGTTTTTTTTCTGGAATTTTGGCCTATTGTCAATTTGTCACTTATGTCTGAAAATTGTATCTTTAAAGTTTGTTTCTTTGCCGTTTAGGATAACTACCGCTCATAATATTTTTAAAAATTGTACTCCATTTTACATATCGTACTTTTTTTAACCTATTACCCGGTAAATTATACTCTATTTTCTCAAACAAAGGTGGAATCCTAGTCTAATTAAGTCACAAATAAAGGAAAAATCCGAAAACCGTAAATTTGCAGTGATTCTGGCCATGGACCAAAAAATCATACGGAACCAATAGTGCGCAAGTCCGACTCGCACTTGGCGTTTCATTATTATATAAAAAAACATGTCCGGGTTCTGGGCTCCAAAATCCGGGGTTTTCTCGCGTCTTGTCCTAGTTGCCAAATTTTAGAGATGGCAGCCCTACCTTCGATCCGCCAGGCTGCAGGCGTCCTCGTCCTCCCCCCTCCCCGCACACGCGGCACATACCTCCTACTATTTCATTGTAAAAATTGAGTACTTACCCGTAGATAATTAATAAAGTAATTAAAAGTTTCTAAACAGAATGTCTTTGTAAGTAATAAATTGTAAATATAATACAATAGAAGAGAATTTTACAATAAATTTATTTATAAGTAGAGTCGGTGATTATATGTTGTATGAATTGGAGAATATAAAAATGTAAAACATAAAACTATATGTAAAAATAAATGAGATAAGTTTGTTTTCGAATAAAATATTTAATATTATTTGAGTTTGTTTTCATGAAATTTAATGGCATTGTATACCCTACTTGACGTTGACTTGAGTTCTGGCAAATACATAGAGTCAATTCAATTTTAAAATATCTTTATTTATAATCTTATCTGTAAGAGTAATACAAATCCAGTGCACATTCATCCTAGACATTATTATTCATAAATATAAACACGTTTTTAAGCGCTATGCGCTTTTTCAAACTTAGGTATTTAAATAAGGAGCATTATCGAATAGTGTTATACCTAAGCTATTAAACCTTTCGTGTCTTGAGTAAAGATACGCATCTAGTGATCTCTGCTGGTCCAACTAGCTTCATTTGAGAAAAGTTGGGAGAATCATCATCATTTAAGTAGTTAGAGGAGGCAATGACATTTTCCTGTTGATCACTAGTCCAATCCATGTTTTCATAGAAGGTATTTGCTAGTAGAAAATAGATAGAGTGCTTGCCACGAAAGAAGCCGCTGCCGCAGCTCTCGTCGGCTTGTAGCAGTAACGTAGCTGAGAAGAGTCCCGGCGTAGCTCTCGTCGACTTGTAGCAGTAACGTAGCTCTGACGAGTCCCGGCGCAGCTCTCGTCGGCTTGTAGCAGTAACGTAGCTCTGACGAGTACCGGCGTAGCTCTCGTCGGCTTGTAGCAGTAACGTAGCTGAGAAGAGTCCCGGCGTAGCTCTCGTCGGCTTGTAGCAGTAACGTAGCTGAGAAGAGTCCCGGCGTAGCTCTCGTCGGCTTGTAGCAGTAACGTAGCTCTGACGAGTCCCGGCGCAGCTCTCGTCGGCTTGTAGCAGTAACGTAGCTCTGACGAGTACCGGCGTAGCTCTCGTCGGCTTGTAGCAGTAACGTAGCTGAGAAGAGTCCCGGCGTAGCTCTCGTCGGCTTGTAGCAGTAACGTAGCTGAGAAGAGTCCCGGCGTAGCTCTCGTCGACTTGTAGCAGTAACGTAGCTCTGACGAGTACCGGCGTAGCTCTCGTCGGCTTGTAGCAGTAACGTAGCTGAGAAGAGTCCCGGCGTAGCTCTCGTCGGCTTGTAGCAGTAACGTAGCTCTGACGAGTCCCGGCGCAGCTCTCGTCGGCTTGTAGCAGTAACGTAGCTTTGACGAGTCCCGGTGTAGTAGGTAGCTCTCGTCAGCTCGTAGCTCTGTTGGGCTCGTATCTTGACGACCTCTGTGGAGCAGCGGGAGAAGGTCCGCCGGCGACGCAGGAGGTTGTGGGTTCGATTCCCGCCTCGGGACAAATATTTGTACGATCTGCAGATATTTGTCACTCTGGATGTTTTCTATGTATAATAAAAAAAAAATATCTATGTTGTATTAAGTATATCAGTTAACTAGTACTCATAACACAAGCTCTGCTTAGCTTGGGGCTAGATATGATAATGCTGTTTGAATTGTCCAGCATTATTTATTTATTTTATTTATTTATCTTCAGCGCTACTACACTGCTGAAGATCATAAGTATGCAATATCTCTCTCTGGTTAATGTATTGTGACGTTACCCCGTTACCCTAAATGTTGGTCAGAGGTCGCCCACGACTTGACTCTACCGATCTGCCAACTAACATGAAAAGGGATGAAATACGAAATTATTAGCCTCTCCATTGAAAATTCCCAGTTAGGGACACAAGCCGACACTCGTATCTAGGCACTAGGCAGTAGGCACTCGGCACTAGGCAGTAGACAGTAGACAGTAGACAGTAGACAGTAGACGGGTGCCTCAGGTTGCAGATGCCCAGAAACTTCTTAGAAAATAGCAGAGCTTAATAGGTTAATAATAAAAATAATAATTAATAATTACTATTCATGCTGAATAGTAATTATTTACGAAACTAAATAATCCGTCGATAAGGCAACGCTAGTGATAGCGTCACTTAACACAACACAACACGGTTATCTCTCTTGATAAGAAAAGGATAAATTAATAGATACAATGACTTATTAGTAAAAATAACCGGGACGGTTCTGTACTAGCTAGGTACCTATAGATAGGTACTTTCCTATATCGCTCAGTCAACAGTAATATCATAATTATCATAAACAGTCAACACCATTAATAGGTACTTAAGTTAACTGTACAACACCAGTGACAAAATGCATTAACTGAGTAAAAAGTTTCCTAAAATGTTTAGTTACTTTTGAAAGAATGGTGTTTATTCATTTTGTAACTGTAGGACTACAAGATTATTTCGTTATTTACTTTAGTCAGTTATTTGTGGTTTTATTAACTCATTTATTTTCAGATTTACGATCCATTAAATATTTACAAAATAATAAAAATGACACTATTAACACAGATAAAATAAATATAAATTAAGCAGATGAAACATAATAAAATGTAATTACCTACTAACCTAATGACATTTGAAATGAAGTAAAACCCCATCAATATATAAATCCATTCGTTTTGTATGGGACAGTCCAGACGACCCGAAGCCGTGGTTAAGTCGTCCCAAAGCTCTAGAGTAGAGCCGACCGCACTAATATCATAAATGCATGGGTTTGGATGTTTAGTTGTTCGTACTCGTAGGTACCTCCTTACGCCAAAACTATGTACGTTCGATCGGATCTGGCTGAAATGTTCCATGGTCTGAATTTTTCAGTCAGACCAGGGAACCGCAGGTAGAAGCTATTACCTAGATATCAAATGTTAACGTAACCCCTCATACTTAGGAGAATTTATAATAAATACAATAATAATAACGTGGTGCATCGCCGGCCGCCGCCGCCGGCCGGGGCGCGGGCGGGCGCGGGCGGGGAGCTCACTGATAGGTTAAAGGTGTAGGTATCATAGTTATAGTTTGTGCCAGTCAGTTTGAACGAGCACGACCACAAGATTCACAATTGTAGTTAGTTTAGTTGGTTGCGGGTTCGATTCCCTCCTTGGCACAAATGTTTGTACGATCTGCTAACATTGTGTTCCGGGTGTTCTGGGTATTTTTTATACCGGGCGCCACGGAAAGGGTGTACTGAGCCGAATGGCGGTGATTCTGGACATCGAAGGGGTCAACGTTTGCTCTAGAATTTTTTGAATTTCGAAATCTTTTTTACTTTTTTCGGAAAAAAAAATCAGTATGTTTTAGATACCATTTTTCTTCATATTCATGCTCTTGTAAGAGTATTCTTGGATTATAAATATAGTTTTGAAATTTCATGAAATTCAACACTGGTTTTATTTTATTTATTTTATTTTTATATTTTATTTTTTGCTGAAAAACAAGCAACAAACATATGTGAAATATTATGTTATGTTAAATAATGCAAGAGGGCGTGTAAAAGAAAACGAATAAGAAGAAAAAAACACTAGGTAAGTATATTTAAAAAAATCTAAATTCAAAAAAACGTTATTCACAAGTCGATCCCCTCGGGGTCCAGAATCACCCCCTTTCGGCTTACTACACCCTTTCCGTGGTACCCGTATAATAAAAATATTTATCTAGTACTCATAACACAAGCTCTGCTTAACTTGGGGCTAGATGATGCTGTGCGGATTGTCCATCATCATTTATTATTGTTATTTAATTACGAAGTTCAGTAAATACAAGGATATGGACCAAGTGTTCCCTGCTAGTGTGTTTTGCTCTAGAGTAGGTAGATCACCTCATGAAGTTCCATGTTAAATTATAATAATCCACTGAAAGTCGTGCGCGTGCGCGACGCCGCCGCCGGCGTCGCCGCGCACGTCGGTCGGGGATGTAGTACCTTACCTAGGTGTGGTGTAACCGTATTACCGTACAGTTAGCGACAAACATCGACTCGACATGAAACGCATAACCAGCCAGCATCTTGCAAGTCACCGTGACGCGCGAACCTCCAGTAGGTAAGAGCCTCAACAAACAAACACCTCACTTATCTACTCTATCATTCATTACACTACGTCCTTGAGAAGTACCTGCTATTTCGTAGAGTCATGCTGAAAAGTTAAAAAACAGTTAATACAAGTAAGTATTCAAAAATAAATTTGTAGATAAAGTCGTGTAGGTAGGGTTGCCAAAGCTACTAAGTTCCTACTTATACCTACTATACAGACAGGGTGTACCCCGAATAACAGCAATGCCCAAAACAGGTGAAACTTCATCACAAGTAATCGACAAATAAGTATAAACGTTTGAAAATAATATCAATAAATGAGGATAACATGTAGTATTAAGGTAGGTATAGGTAACTATAAGTCGTCTATTATTTTTGAGCTCCACCAAAATTTCCGTTAAATATATAGGATGGCTTCTTGAGATGGGCCTGGATGGACCAATGCGGTACCTACTACGAGAGTTAGAGGAAAGTCGTGAAAAGGGTCATGGGCTAGACTTATGAGAAAATAAAAACTACAAGTTATAATTTATTTAGAATATGTATACATTGAAGAATACAGCAGAAGTTACTTTGTGGCATCACAACCATGAACCAAAAATAAATGATGGGATTTGGGGTGATTTTATATAAAAACTTTAAATACATTATCATGTCTCAGCAACCGTGACACTTTTAATATTGATTCCAACGGAGAAATGTAACCCATGACCCCTCCCACCCCCCAAAAACTGATATCGATCGCAATACCAAGCCAAAACACAATAACACACATAAACACCCTGTATGCGTTAAAGAATCCTTCCTCACATCATCCCGCCCGCGCGAGTGACACTGGCTTTGTGGTACAAGTAGTAAAGCAGTCGATATTTTTTTTTTATTGATAATGGTCAAGCGTTTGGCCACCAACTCACTTAAAGTAAGTGAAGATGTGGCCTAAGATGGAGCACGCTTTCCCAGAAGGAACTTATTTACCCTAGACTTGAAGACTCCAAGATTATACTCTAACGGGAAAACAGACGCAGAAAGCTCATTCCACTCTTTGGCCGTGCTTATTAAAAAAGTAGAGGAGATTGTTATTTTTAAAATGTTGTTGTTTGTTCCGGTAGGTTCCAGCCAGACCGGGGTCTGCTCCACTCCGATCCACCCTGCTATCACATCACAACTACCTTCCTATCATTTCAAATGTTGTTGTTTGTTCCGGTAGTTTCCAGCCAGACCGGGGTCTACTCCACTCCGATCCACCCTGCTATCACATCACACCTAGGTACCTTTCTATCATTTAAAATGTGGTTGTTTGTTCCGGTAGGTTCCAGCCAGGCCGGGGTCTACTCGACTCCGATCCACCCTGCTATCACATCACACCTAGGTACCTTTCTATCATTTAAAATGTGGTTGTTTGTTCCGGTAGGTTCCAGCCAGGCCGGGGTCTACTCGACTCCGATCCACCCTGTTATCACACCTACCTTCCTATCCTTTTTCAAAAATTATACATATCTTCTGGTAACCTTGCGCTTGAGGCTTCTTTTTCTAGACATAATGTACATAATTATGTCCTTGAATATAGAACGTCATTTGCGTGCGACTACGATTCTATTCTATTCTATTCTAAACGTAAACAAGTGATACTACAATGTTTCCGTAAAAAATTTAATCACTATTTTGAATACATAACACAGTAGCTGGTGTACCTACAATTATTTTAGGGGGCTCCGCGTAAAATCGCTTAATTCTGTCCTCGCCGTTTTAAAGATTTCTCCAAAACTTACAACTTTCATTAGGTTACAATGTAAGTACCTAATGAAGTAATGAAAGAAAATAAAATAAAAAAAATTAAAATCACAAAATATGGGCAATATCTGATGTGTACACCATTAAATATGTAATTTTTATGGTGTAATTCAATATTTCGTGTAGTTTTATAATAAATCACTGTAGAAAATACAAAAAATTAGCACGGAGTTTTAACACTCGCAGGAAACAGATAACACCAAATAAAAAAACATTAAAACTACTACCTACTACCTACTTCAATATCATATCTCTTCTTCAAAATAGAAAGATTTTTGTATAATAATAATCATTCTAATAATAAAACTCCAAAAAAACGCTATTTTTTGTAAAGCACCTTGCGAAATAATTTATATTTTTCTAAAATAATTTAAACCTTTTGTGTTTTGTTGCTTACATTTGTATTAAATTCATTTTATACAAATCTTGTCGGCGCAGCCGCGGCGCGGCGGCGGCGCGGCGGCGGCGCGGCGGCGGCGCGGCGGCGGCGCGGCCGAGGACAGGAGTCCGCTATTGTCCGCGGAGCGCCCTAAAGCCTCCACCCGACAGCCGCGATTTTGAAGCGCGTCTTGTGTCGCGCGACTTGTTGCGGTATTTCTTTGTAGTACATTTTATACTAAGACGCATATAATCTTACCCACAACCACTGCTGCGTGACATCATTTGGTGCGCGGCGTTTATAAATCTTCCAAACGCTCTTACAAAATGCAACAGAATCGCGCTACAAATTCGCAACAAATCGCGCGACACAAGATGCGCTTCAAAATCGCGGCTGTGGGGTGGAGGCTCTACGTTAAAGAAGGGAATTTATTTACGATAGTACAAGAACGTAACATTTACAGGAGGTACTTAAGTCTAGTATGTTAGGTGCATCACATCGCACCGTATCTGTGACCGTATCACAGATGTATCTGTGCGTTACCTACACGTACAATATTATAGCAGTAAATAACATGAAAGTGACAAGTACTAGGTACCTGTCGTGGTCGGATACCGACCGACTCGATCATCACATTATAATACGTAGTGTTACAGATAACATTCTATTAGTAACATTTGACTTAACTTACAAACAACTTGTTGTACCTATGGGCCGACAACACCGCGGGCGGCTCAGGCAAGCAAGTAGGAGTAGAGCAGCGTGAGCAGCAGCCCCGCCAGCACGGGCAGCTTCCACGAGGAGAGCAGGCCGCCAGCGTCCGCTGACGACGGCGCCTCGTCCGCGGCCCAGACCTGCGCGCGCCGCGGCCGCTGCACCTGGTCCTCCGCCGCCAGCGCGCCCACCGCGTACTTGGCCATCAGCTCCTTGGCGTCGGCGCTGTGCCCCACGTCGTCGAAATCCTCCGAGGCGTCCCCCCCGCCCGCCGCCACCAGCACCTCGTGCCCCCCCGGGTGCTCGTCCAGGAAGGCGCTCACGTCGTACACCACGTTCTCTATTATGAACACAGTCGCGCTCTTGGCGTTCCACTCGGTGACCTCCTTCCGCGTGAACGTCTTGAGATCCGCCATGGTTATGCGTGGAGAGGTCGATCGCGGGTCGCGGCGAGTGCGCGAGTGAGGCGGGCGCGGCGAGCGCGCGGCTTCATGCGGCGCGGGCGGCGGGGGAGGCCCCGCGCCCGCGCACACCCCGAACCGGCTCTGATAATAACGGATATCTCCTCGACTTATTATGAGTCGTCATCGATAACATCGCTCGCACGGAACTAGGTAACGTGATGGCCGAGAGTTGCACTAACCACAGTATCGCTCGACTCGGGCACTCCTACATCTGTGGGGCAGCCTATGAAACTTCTTTAGGAGGCTTCGCTACCGACTGCTTCATCGGGATAGGTACGGGCACCAACATTGCCATTGTTGAACAGCTGCGAAAGCTATTAAGAGACGGTGGTAATAACATGGCTCCTATTTTGGCACTCTTCATTATGTCCTTTTTGAAACAGATCCATGTCTTAGAAAGTAGCTTAAACGGTAGGTACCTACCTACCTAGATAACTTGGCTCAGGTCATTTCTACCCAAAACCGCCGCTAGAGAGTCTTTCATTTTTAGGGTTTTGAAGATCGAAGATAGGTTTCAAAACCCTTATAGTCTCGCTTTGTCTGTCCTTTTTTCCCTCCATAATAACACAAAAACTACTGCAGCTATCAATTTGAAATTTAGAATAATAATACATTTCGTGCGCCTGTACAGATTTAGAGAAAAATAAATGAAAAATGAAAATGAATATTTTCCATACAAATTGTGATGCCGAAATTTTAAGAGATATCTACAGAGTCATATCGGGTATCAAATGAAAGGTATCATTTTGTACATTTCAAAATAGTTTTTGAAATTTTTGTAGGTTTCATACTTTTTAAAATATTTCGAAAAAAGTCGAAACAATACCCATTCGGGGGAATGGGTATTTTTTCGCCCCTATCTCCGAAGATTGCAGAGCGATCCATGTAAAATGTATGCAGGGTTTATAGACATGGATCTATATTTTACAGGTAAAATATAGAGAAGTTTGAAAAAAGAACACTTTTTGAAAAATGGTCAAAAAGGGGGGGAATAATTTTCAAAAGGGGGGGCTACCTCACCGAGTGGGGTATCAAATGAAAGGTATTAGTTTGTACGTACGTTTCAAAATAGTTTTTGAAATTTCTATAGGTTTCATACTTTTTGAAATATTTTGAAAATAGTCGAAAAATTTACCATAACCCACCTTAACCGAACCACCCATTTAACCGAAGCATGCAGAGAGATCCATCTGAAATGTAGGTTGGTACCTACTAGACATGTGCGCCGATGCTCATTTGACCGGCGGCGGCGTCTGGCGTCCAATTTGTCGGCGGCGGCGGCGTCATCGGCGTAATCGGCGTGGATGTGAAATTAAGTAAAAGACGCCTTAATCCTTATTAAACTTTTTATTCATTAATTATATGACAGTACCTATTTGTCTTAAAACAATTATAAAATCAAAATTTCAATAACAAAAAAACCTCTATGGCAACAACCAAATCACATAATTACAAAAAAAAAACAGGGAAAAGGCAAAGTAAAGCGAAATGCAAATTACTTTAATGTTTGCACTTGCTTCTTACACATGTCATAATTATCATGTATAAATATTATTTTGTCTACCGAAGTAGGACTTAGCCGAGACTTTTTTTCCGTAATGGTTAGTCCCGCAACTGAGAAAACTCGCTCGCTTGGCGTGCTCGTTGCGGGAACACTCATGATAGCCCTAACGCAGTTGAAGAGCCAAGGATAACTATTCTTCTTTTCCTTCCAATAACGAATAATGTTTCCGTCAAGCACATCTTTTGGGTTGCATCCACCAAAGTATTTCCAGCATTCGACCACTACAGGATCATCACATCAGCCACGTTACTACCAGGATTTGTATACTTTTGGGACATAGCCAAAAGAAAGTTTCATGAAGATGATGACGGTTGCTCAACCGTTGGAGCGGAAGAGACTGACTCACTGTGCTCATTCACCGTTTCTTGTAAAATATCAGATTCCCTGACGTGTTCTCTGACAAATGCAGACATAAAAGAGACTCTCGTTTCCCCCCCTTTCCTCAAGGTATTTGTCAATAACTGACATTCCTTGGCAACGGCAATCGAGAAGAGCAGCCGCGACAATCAATTCATTAATGGGAAATCGGTGATTCAATTTCGCAAGCATGTTTCTCTTCATGCGGCTCATTATAAGAACTTCGTCGTCTCCAGTTTGTATCAATGCTTGTTCTACTTCACACCTAAAAACGAGTGCAACATTGATAGTGATCGAGTTTGATGCACTCATAATATTTACGGCATCCCAATTTTTTTTTTAAATTTTTATTAAATCACCTAGTAGTTTCCACTGGAGGTAAACAGTGTTGCCAGATAGCGTAATAAAAAAATACTACTTTTTGCACTTTATTTAACAAGAAATTTGTTAAATAAAGTGATTTATTTAATGTAGAATATTGTTTGTTTGTAGACGCCGATGACGCCGATGAAAAATTCGGCGGCGTCGGCGTGGCTAAAATGATCGGCGGCGTGCGCCACGCCGATCGGCGCACACGTCTAGTACCTACTATTCTTAGGTATTCGTTAAATTGCGAAGTCTCTAACCGGTACTTTTGGTACATATTTGTTGACAAACGTTCAAAACCCTCGGCGCGCGAGTTGCACTCGCACTTGACGGATCTTGTTTGTTATTCAAGCAAGTCGTAACCGGCGAAAGGTTTTGCACGCGCATTGTTTGTTAGTAGGTACATATATTATATTCCACAATTATTGAGTCAAATAATTATTCTGGATGCACCCCGGGTGCTTCATTCTAATGCTACGGCTCCTGCGTCCTAACGCGTTAATTAACGCGCTAATTTGGGCGTCACGCAGATGTGGCCAAGGTTTTAACTTGTTCATTTATTGACGACGCTAAAAATGCACCTTAGTTACTAGTTCCCAAGGTGCATTTTTAGCTCCTTAATTAACGCGTTAATGGACATTAACAGTAACGTCAACGCTAACGCAGGCGGAGCCGTCGCATCAGCGTTCAACGTCACGTCAGTGTCGTGAATTTTATTCATAATTATTCATTTATTTATTGCAATCATTGTGTACATTTTTAGGTCTTAGTATCTAAGTAATGTAGGTGAGACACAATAGCAGGGTGTGGCAATCGGTACTGAGAATATATAGCTATCTATAGACATTTCACACTTAATAAGTCATGAATGTTTTATAGAAAATATTGTATGATAATCTGCTAAAACCTCCACTCTCAGTACCCATTGCCACACCCGGTCATAATTAGAGGATTCGATCCCGAAAATTTCGGGATTAATTTTTTCAAGTCCTGGGATTATTGTAAAAATAATCAAAAACGAAGTGCGTAAACACAAATCATAAACTTAAAATTTTATTATAACTTCTTATCGGAAACATAAAAAAAATGTGAAAAAGGCAAATCTTATCATATCGGCTGAATCGGCTGTTTAAACATATTATTTTAAATAACTGGACCGAATATTCTTAAATTTTATTCATCTAATCTAACTTACGTCATTATTACACTACATATAAGCTCTTTTTTATAACAAAAATACCATTTAGGTAGGTGTACCTTTACACAAAAAATCTGAGTAATAGGTACCTACCCATTTCCTCAAATGTGTACTTTTGTTAAATAAACGATTTTCATGGTAAAATATTTGTATTTCATTGAATAGAGAATCAGACACGAATGTACCTACACTGATATTTCGCCGTCCCCCGCGAATAAAATGGTAATCGCCACTACCATGATTTTAGTGTTTTGTCATTTTTGAGATCTGTGGATGCTAATACATCGGCTCAATTTTTTTCGTAGCTCTATTATCATTATTCGCAAAGTTACAAAAAATTACAATTTTATTCGACGATTCTACCCATGCCTGAAATTACAGAATAAAATTGTACTGTAGTATTATCATATTGTATTCACACATTTAAAGTATGATAAACAATAATACAATTATGTTCTCGTGAAAATTATGACACGAATAATGGAAATAAGTGTCTCCCATTCACAGCTATTAATACTAAAACACAAATATAACTTCGATGCTGAATATATCCTATTAAATACAAATCCTATTAAAAAGACATGAAGCAAGCGGGGTGCCAGACAGGTCACAAGCCCAAATCCCCGCTATGTGCCCGAATTGCAAGGATATATGTGATACACTGAGCCACTTTCAATAAGCAAGGCTCTATGACGATCTGATGAGCCTCTGTAAAGCAGGAGATATTCCAAGCTACTATCATGCTTTTTATGAGTTCCTAACGCAAGCTATTACTGGCTCTGGAAGCAATGATGTCCTCCTTGTAGAAAGTTCGCGGTCTCGTCAAGATCTCGTCAAGATCGATCAGTCAAACATATATTTTTATTTTTTATTTATGACCTAATCTCCATCTAGCTCAATACACGTCTTCCATTTAGTTTCGAAAGCATCTATCCCTTTAAAAAAAATGATTCCTTAAGGTTTTCAAATTAAAGGTTAACAGCGGCTTCGACCTCTTCATTTGTTTAAAATTTCTGTCATTGTCCGTGTTTTTTTAGGTTTGGAAAAAGATGAAAGTCTGACGGTACTGAAATAGTATAATAAGCCGGATGGGGTTGCAATTCGAATGCACTATCACGAATTTGAGCCATGATTTCGATAGAAGTGTGCACGCGAGCGTTGCCGTGGTGGAACAAAACTTTCTTTCGCAGTAACCCTGGGCGTTTCTCTTTAATTTCTTCACGTAAACGACGCAAAAGGGTGCTGTAGTATGCCGAGTTCATTGTATCACCTTTCGGAAGGTAGTCCACCATGATGACACCCTTAGCATCCCAAAAAACAGACGCCATCACCTTGCCAGCCGACAGGTTTGTCTTGGCCTTCTTCGGAGTTGGTTTACCTGGTTTTATCCACTGCTTGGATTATTGTTTTGACTCTGGAGTATAGTGGTGAACCCAAGTTTCATCCACTGTCACAAACCTGTTGAGAAAATCTTGCGGATCAGCTTCAAACATCTTCAAGCAGTCGCTCGGCAAATGTAGTGTAGGACGCCCTCTGGGCAGGTGGGATGACGATCTGCGAAAAGCTGCAGGCAGATGCTGGATGCGGCAAGCTGGAGACAGGGTGCTATGGCGTTCATTAGGCTACAATGTCCAGCAGTGGACTAGTGTAGCCTGATGATGATGATGATGATGACTGTGTTTTTTGAAGATTTTGAGGTAACTTCGTCAATTTAAAGCAATTTAGTATTATAAAGAAAAAGTTGATTACCATTGATAAAGTTTTATTGGAAAACCAAAAAAGCCATTATCAGAAAAAAATTTGACTACATTGACGAGAAAAGGATGATATTCGAGCATTATCATCATCACTTTCAGTGTAAAAAAACGTGGAATAAAATGGTAAGTCACTGGTGCAATAACGATTTTGGTTACGAAATACTGTGAATAAAATGGTAATCGACATTATAAAATCTTGGATAGCGATTGATTTTCAGTAACTTCTTGTTTTTGAAATATCTTGCTTTTTGCATATGTTACGCGTGTTCTTCTAAAACATTTCAAATACATAAAAAATAAGCTTTTCGTTAAGCTGACAATAATCAGTCTACGTCCAGTATTTATGAAGTAATCAATGAAAACATGTTTTTTATTTCTCCTGAAAAGTTGTGTTTTTGCATTTACCATTATATTCTCCGGGGACGGCGATTTGTTTAATCTTTTGACGTATAATATTCATTTATAGACCTATTATTTCAAATTTTACAGGCTAAAAACAAAATGGGGAGCCACATTAGCACCTTCTCCTCTTCTCTACGTGGACTCTACATCCGAACAGTATCAGGTCGACACCACGCCACAGCAGCTGATCGACGGAATTTAATACAAACCTTTACCTGTTTATTCACGGAGATCAAGGTTATAGAGGAAACGTTATAATTATATATAACAGAACCGGTCAAGTAAGTGTTTGGAGCGGCGCGGGCGCACCGCGGCGCGCGGAGGCCAAGCTCGAGGCAGAGTCCTGCGGCCGGAGACAATGTCTCCGCTCTCAGGGCTCTCTGCGATGAAGCACGGATGCTGCTGCGCTGATTGTACCTACTGATTAGTTAATTATATCGGATTTTTTATAAGCCTAAACGATTCTTCTGATTCCTTTATCAAATAAACGAATATATAAATCAAATCTTTATTGCTTATGTGCGCACGCGCAGGTACGATCATTATGCTTTTACTGCTTACGTAACGTACTACCTACCATTACTCGCAGGCGCAGCGACGACCGATGTGGCGCGGCGAGCGAAGGTCCGCCTGCGACGAAGGAGGTTGCGGCTTCGATTCCCGCCTTCGGACGAATTTTTGTACATTCTGCAAATATTTATTCCGAGTGTTCTGGGTATTTTCTGTGTAGTATATTAAAAAATATGTATCTAGGTATGTAATGTATTTTATTACCTAAGTACGTATAGTGTATGCAAACTTATAACAACTTATCTAAAAATATTGATCTCTTCAACATGAGGAGCAATGCTGTTAAGAAGTTAATTGATATTAACTTCTTCTATTAATTATAATTTATTAGAAACTAACTTTATGTATGATCCGTTTAGAAACATTCATCCTAGTTCCCCAACCTTGCCAATCGCTTGATTGTACTGACATCAGGAAAACATTAACTGCTTTGGACCTCTTATTTTTAATTTTTGATTGTAATTCAGATTTGATTTTTTTATAGGTACCTGGGTCAGGCCGTAAATTTTGCCACACAATGACATAAAACGTTACTTATATTTTATCTAACAATAACATAAAATGTTAGCATAAAAACGTTATTAACTATTTTAAAGCTACGGTCTCACTTACAATTTTTAAAATAATCTAAATAAAACAATGACTATTTCAGGATTTTTTATTAGTTAAAAACACAGCCTTATGGGGCAATGCGGCCTCACTCATGGCGGAAAATTAAATGGGACAGTTGTTACAAGATGTTTAAAAATAATCGTAATGTTCGCGACAAACGCGGCTTAGAATTTGCACCACCCCAACTCTTCCCGCGGGTACTAGTATATAGTATTATAATATCTGTGCCGCGGGTATCGCAAGACCATGGATATCCACCGGGGGCGGACAGCAGCGCCCCCTGCAGAACATTTCTATCACTGAACTGCGATCCCCAAACCGCATGCCCAGCGTGGGGATTATGGTCACTACCCCCCCATGAGATAAAAGCCAATTAGTCGCTTATCAGGGGGAGGCCTGCATCCAGCAGCGGACCAATGCAGGCTGTTGAGGTTGAGGTCAGAGGTTGAGGATGGATGTAAACTAAGCTTTACAAAGTTTTGTATGTAACGTTACATACAATTTAGAGTAACGCGTTATGTACGCGTTTCATACTCGTTACAAAAGTGCGGTTTTCTGTTCGAAAATCAATCATAAATAACTAATTAAAATTGAAGTATTTCTTGATTAAATGAAGAAAATACGATTAGAAAGACCTCCAATTATAGCGTGTAATCTATTTTTGAATAAAAACTTGCGTATTTAAGTTGGTATCTTCGGAAACAGCTTACGTAACGACGTGATCATGTCCACTTGTGACCATGTCCACGACCGACATTTTGTTGGTCAGTTTGATTTTGTCACACCAATAACAAAATCAGACTGACCAACAAAATGTCGGTCCATGTTTTGACAATCACTAATGTCAGTTTACGTTAATGTTGCCGCCTGAGAAAAACTATTTCGCCAAACAATCGCTCAAAAATGGGCCGCTAAAATCCGTTACTTATGAAAATCTTACATTAAACGTGAATTACTGATACAATATAAAACTGTTATTTAAACTAAGAAATATTCGATTATTGTAATAAAGTTGTATCTAAATAATAAGCCAAATTAAAAACGATTTAGCAGAAGTTATTGCTTAATTTGTAAATGCAAGGACTAAAATATTGATATGAAACTTCATTATTACTCAGCATTGGAGACACGCATAATTTTGAAAAAATAATCCCATTTTTATTATATATATATATTATATATTTATTTATTTCCTTATTATTAATCTACAGGAGAAATCATACTGTCTCGTACACAATGGATTCGAGTGTCCATTTATTGAAATTCATCTACATGCAATAAAAATCGAAAAATCGTAAGAAGACACGAGAGGGAAAAACAAGATCGTCAAGTGCGAGCGTAACTCGCGCGCCGAGGGTTTCGAACGTTTTTCAACAAGTAGGTATGTACTAAAGGAACCGGTAAGTGACTTCGTAATTTAAAGAATACCTAAAAGTAGTAGGTACCAACCTACATTTCCGATTGATCTCTCTGCATGCTTCGGTAAATTTTTTGACCTTTTTTAAGATATTTAAAAAAGTATGTAACTTACAGAAATTTCAAAAACTGTTTTGAAATGTACAAGATGATACCTTTCATTTGATACCCTATTCAGCAGGGTAGTCCCCCCCTTTTGAAAATGAACCCCCCCCCCCTCCCTTTTGACCATTTTTCAAAAAGTGTTATTTTTATAGACTTCTCTATATTTTTCCTGTAAAATATAGATTCATATCTACAAACCCTCCATACATTTCAAATGGTTTCTCTGTAAACTTCGGAGATAGGGGGGGAATGGGTATTTTTTCGACTCATTTAAAAATATTTCAAAAAGTATGAAACTTACAGAAATTTGAATAACTGTTTTGAAATGTCCAAACCAATACCTTTCATATGATACCCCTCTTCACTTTGTAGGTCTCTTTTAAAATTTCGGCATCACAATTTGTATGGAAAATTTTCATTTTCGTTTTTAATTTTTTTTTTCATTTTTTAACAATTTTTTGCACAGGCACACGAAATGTTTTATAATTTTAAATTTCAAGTTTATAACTGCGGTAGTTGCTGAGATATTAAAGAGAGAAAAAAGGACAGACAAAGCGAGTTATATCGGCACACAGTACTTATAATTTCAGTAATCGTATTGTATTTTTAGTTTTTTTTAATTATTAACCGTTGTAAAATTTAAAATACTTTAGGTTATTTTTACAGACTATGAATGGAAACTGTGTTTAACTTCATTTGTTCTAGTTTAAGAATGTATAAGCATAAGCTTTTTGTTTCCCAAATAAATAAAATAAAATCAGTCATCTAGTACCTTCAATAACACAAGCTCTGCTTAACTTGGGGCTAGATGATGCTGTGCGGATTGCCCATATTTTGTTGAATATCTCACATGATGTGCTATGCGATCCCCTTGGGCGGCCTCGTCAGAACAGGTAGGTGTACACCAGAGCGGCCAGCAGCGCCAGTGCGGCGGGCGGCGCGCACACGTCCAGCAGCGCGCGCAAGGAGAGCGGCGGCGCAGCAGGGGGCGCGGGCGGGGTGCTGCGCTGCGCGGGAGGGCGGTGCTCCGGGGGCGCCAGCGCACCCGCCAGGAAGGAGCGCCGCCACTCGAGCGCCAGCTCGCTGTGACCCACGTCGCAGAAGCACTGCGAGGCGTCGCGGCCCGCGTTGTCAAGCAGCACCGCGGCGCCGCCCGGGTGCTCCTCTAGGAACGCCGTCACGTCATACACGAGGTTGTCGATGATGATGCAGGCGCGCGCCATGCTGTTGTGGTGCGCGACCTCTGCGCGCGTCCACACGCGCTCCGCCGAGGCCGGCGGCGCGGGCGGCGGGGCTGCTGCGCGTTCCATGCTGTGCGCTGACCGGAGGCGAGGAGGTGGTCGGATGTGCCGCAGGCGCAGGCCGCTCGATGCGACCGTCCTCGCGAGTGGCCGACTAACTAATGTTCTACAAACAGTAGTTGGACGAACGTAACTCGACAGCCGACCGGTTCCTCGACTGAATATCGCATAACATTAATAATTAAAGTAAAGTAGGTACACCGAAGTTGAATATTTTTCTATGGTAATTAGGTTTATTGAATTAATTAGGCACGTAAGACATTTGACCTCAAATCATTGTAAACGAAATCAGCCGACGACGCAACAGGAAGTCGCTTGACCTCTCTGACGAAGGAACATTTGAATGTGCGTGGAGGAGGACAAAACTAGTGTTATGGTCTTTAAGGCAGTGTCTGCTAGACGACCGTCACTACATATTCCTTTGACAAGCGGTAGATCAATAGGTTGTGCGAATTTAACAAAACTGTTGGGCTTCGAACTAAATCCTGCCCTAACTTGGAAAAACCATATAGACTCTACCTGTACAAAAATGGCTAAAGGCATATATGCTCTAAAAAACTGCGTCCTATGACATCCCAATTAAATGTCAAAGACATTTATTACTCATATAATATATGTATCATAACTAATTATAGAGTGGCATTATACTGTGGGGCAACTCTATCGACTGTAGATGCAGAAACGTGCAATTAGAGTGCCGGTTAGCGCCAGACTCTTGTAGATAACATTTCAAAACTCTGAAAATACTAACCTCTGCCTCATTATACATCTTTGAAATTTTAAGGATTGTACTACAAAATATGTCTCAATTTAAGGTAAGAGGAAGCCAAAGCAAATACAGTAATAGACTATAGACATCAAATGTACTTGGAATCAACTGCTCATAGACTCAGATACATCTCTAAAAAGAAGCCGGAAGTTATTGGCCCAAAATTTTTAACAAACTTCAAGTATCAAGTTTCAAGTGTTTTATTGCTTTCATGTTGTACAATAATAGATTACAGCTACCAACATGAGCCCGGGTGGGGCACTGCAAAATACATCGTATTTTTTGCTCTAGTGAGCAAAAAAAATATTTTTACTGTTAGTACAGATGTACCTAAACTAAATATAATCTAACATTATTCAATTACAACTATTGAGCCTTTAAATAACACAACGTAAAATTATTCATGAAAGAAGTCCTGCAGGGCATAGAAGCTTTCTTTAATTAGGAATGCTATTAATGCCTTCTTGAATTTGAAAGGTTACTTTCATTTTTTATATTTTGAGGTATATTGTTGTAAATCCTAATTGCCATAGCATGTGTTCCGGAATGAAAAATCTGAAGTTTAGAAAAGGGGACGGCTAATTTACTATGGGGGCGAAGAATTTGAGGGCGAGAGTAGGTAATCTTGAAAGAAGTTCATGTTTTTCCTAACAAATATGCTTATTTCTAAAATATACATACTTACTGGTGAGCGGTAAAATATTTTAGTTGATAAAGAGGGTTTTGAAGCTTTCCATTGCATCGAGGTTTAGTATTATTCTGAGACATATATTTTGAAGGACAACATATTTCTTTAAGGTTCAGTGCGTCGGTGCTATTTCCCCATAGAATTATGTATGCCATAGTAGATCCAGGCATGGACATAAGCAAAATAAGCACACTTAGCTGTTTTTGAGTCAGTAGAATAGATTTTTTTAATTCAAAAAGGCAATAAGTAACTTGTTCAACCTAGTGTGTAAAATCGGTGAAGTCATAGGACAGCCTACGTTGAAAAACGAAATCAATTACATTACGCGAGCTCGGTCATCTACCAACACGAAAACTATAATTGTGGGTTTCGTAAACAGATACACTAAAGAAAACTTTGTAGCTACAGCCAGGGCTTTCAAGAAACTTACTGCGGAAGACATCGGCTTCACGGGTGATGCTAGCAGACTGTATGTAAACGACCACCTCACTCCCGAAAATAAACGTTTGCTGACCCGCGCCAAGCAGCTGGCCCGCGAGAAAGGGCATAAACACGTATGGGTGCAGAATTGCAAAATACTGACCAGAAAAGGCGACAAGTCGCCCATCATACCTATTATGAAGGAAGGAGACCTCGCGAAAATCCAGTGACTATCACCTATTGTTATGCATAACCTCTATGTTTATAATAATAATATAATAATAATAATAGCCTTTATTTAACAATCTTAAAAAACATTAGTGTATAGCTTAATTAATGAGGTATAATCATAGAGTTACTTATTTATTAAACTTACATCTATTAATTATTTGACACCAGTATTTGGATTGTCTTGCGTTCCCGCATAGGCCTCCCCTAGAGCTTGCCATTCTTTCCTATTATGGGTTATTCTCTTCCAAGTAACCCCGGCTAGTTTTTGGATATCATCTATGTTTACCTACTAATAATTAAATCCTGTTATGGTACGTTTTCTTTCTACAAATTATGTGCCTGTTGCTCAGATAACTACAATCCTTATTTTTCCCTCTACCACTTAAAACTAAATAAAACCTTATGTTTATCTAATATTACCTACAGCTACCTAACCGAGTTATTTGTACTTACCGCGTCTAAAGTATTTTACCCCCATATCACACTTACACAAAGTCATACTTACACCATTTTGTACCTAAATTATAAAAGACATGCATGCCTAGGTAGCCAAACCGCCTCACTAATTCATAATACCATCTGCAGTAAGCTCTTTTTTATGACTAGACCTCATAATATTATTCTAGCCAAAGTCTCGCCGAACTTGTTTACTTACATCTACTGTTCTACCTACATAACACTCGCGGTTTCAAAACACAATATCTGCATAGAAACACTAGCACTGCTGTCTTGTTCGCTTACCCCTAACGCAAGCTATTCTAAAAATAACCTTAAAAAAATCAACTCACCTTCCGGCCGACCTATTGTTCGGCTGGAATGTGAATATGGTTTTTAGTATTTACTATCAAAATGTTAGGGGTTTGCGAACAAAGACAGTGGAGTTCAAGAGAAACATACAACTAAGTAACTATGATATTGTTGTCTTGACCGAGACTTGGCTACATGATGGTATTAGAACTGAGGAGCTTTTTAGCGACGTGTATACGGTGTGGCGGCGAGACCGAGACTGCGAAGTGACGGGTCAGACGCGTGGGGGCGGAGTCCTCATAGCAGTCAAACGGGTTCTGGCTGCGCGCGCGCGCCCTGAGTGGCACTCCACGGCGGAGGATACCTGGGTCTCAATAACTTTTACTAAAAACAAAACTATGCCTCCTCTAAACCTACATTTAGGCTGCTTATACCTGTGCGCACAAAACCAAGGTTTATCGTTCTCCTCTCAACTCTCTAATTTTAGCGACAAAGTTTTATCTGTCTCGACTCAACATCCAGATGATAAGATTCTAATACTGGGTGATTTCAACCTGAGTGACATAGGCTGGAGCTCTTCCGCTGGCTATGCTTACCTATCACCTACGCATAACACTGCCAACTCGGATCACGTAGAGTTGATTGACATGTTAACTTTAAATGACTTATGCCAATACAATCCCGTATTAAACGGGCTTGGTCGAATATTAGATCTTGTTCTGTGCAACGAAGAGGTATTAGTGTCATGCTGTTTGGATCCCTTAGTGAAGGAGGACAGTGCCTTTCATCAAGCACTCATCTGCGAACCTCATTTTATTTACAACACAGCTCTAAATCTGCGCCCGCGACCTTTCTATTGTTATAATAAGGGTGATTATCAAACTTTATGCAACGAACTTGATATTTACAACTGGGACACGGCTCTATCGGAGGGTTCAGTGGATGACGCTGTTGAATTATTCAATAAAGTAGTATCCGAGCTTCGCGACAAATATATTCCGCAAAAAAGTGCCCGGCGCAAGCAGTATCCTCCTTGGTATTCCTCGGCTTTATTACACATTCTTAACGAAAAAAACAATTGTCATAGAAAAATTAAAATCTACGGAAATAAGGCGGATAAAAACTCTTTCAAGGTTTTGCGAGCTCGGTTAAAGAGAGTAGAGCAAGAGTGCTATCTGAACTACATTATGAGAGTCGAAAATTCCATTAAATCTAATCCTAAGGCATTTTGGTCTTACATTAAATCAAACAAGAATCATAATTCATATCCCTCTTGCATGACCTATAAGAACATAGACATAACAGAAGGCAATAACATCTGCAATGCCTTTGCTGATTTCTTTAATTCTAACTACCTTCCACCTTCATCTTCATGCCCAACCTCAAGCTCTTCCCACTCCAATGACTTAGCTCAGGTATCCACTACCGATATAAATACTATAGAAATATCTTACTCACAAATTTTAAAACTCTTGAAGACTCTAGACTGCAATAAATCAGCTGGTCCAGACGGTCTCCATCCTATGTTACTTAAAAGTTGCGCTAAGTCATTATGTTATCCCATCTGTTTACTCTTTAGCAGATCAATATCAGAAGGTATGGTACCGTCTATCTGGAAATCAGCATCTGTTACTCCTATTCACAAAAAGGGACCCAAACGTGACATTTGTAACTATAGACCAATCTCTAAACTGTGTGTCCTGGCTAAAATACTTGAGAAAATCGTTCATGAACAGCTTTACTCAGCTTTACAGCATACGTTCCTCTGCCAGCAACATGGTTTTCTTAGAGGTAGGTCGACTACCACCAACCTTATAAGTTTCACAGATTTTGTTACTGATCGAATGGAGTCGGGGAGTCAGGTCGATTCAATTTATACTGACTACAGTAAAGCTTTCGATCGAATCGACCACTCCATCTTACTTGACAAACTGTGCGCTGCTGGTATAAAGGGCAATCTACTTAGGTGGTTTGCCTCTTATGTTAATAGTCGCTGTCAGACTGTTGTCCTCAACGGATATGCATCTGGTGTTTCGCCGATTCCTTCCGGCGTGCCCCAGGGTTCGATTCTCGGACCACTACTTTTTGTCATATTTATCAACGATATCAGCTCATGTTTTTCATACTCCGAGTTCCTATTGTTCGCCGACGACATGAAAATTTTCACTAAAATTGATAGTCCATCTGACGTTCTGCTTCTTCAAAGTGATCTTGACCGCCTTCATAGGTACTGCGAAGTCAACAAGCTTGATCTTAATGTCAAGAAGTGCTTTTGCATCTCCTTCAGTAGGTCCCCCAACGTCTTTACTTACAACTACAGCATAAACGATCAAAATCTCGTTAGAACTGACACCATAGTAGATCTTGGAGTTACCTTAGACTCAAAATTACTATTTGACAAACATGTAGCAAAAGTTACCTCTAAGGCAATGAAGATGCTTGGCTTTCTGTTCCGGGTGACTAAGGACTTCAGTTCGCTTAAAACGCTTAAAATTCTCTACTGCTCACTGGTCCGAAGTCACCTTGAGTATGCTTCGCAGGTCTGGAATCCCCAGTATAATAAATATGTAGCCTTGCTTGAAAAACTCCAGCGTAAATTCGTAAAATTCATCAATTACAAACACAGAATCGTTATTTCCAACTACACTAATAGCTGCAAGCAGCATCACTTGCTACCCCTTGAGTTGAGACGAGAAGCCGCTGACCTTTCACTACTACTAAACCTTATCCTAAATGTTGTTGACTCACCCCCGCTCTTATCCAGAATAGGACTGACTGTTCCGCCCAGCCGGACTTCTCGACGAAACTACCTTAAACTGCACGTCCCTTCCTGTGCCACAAATTATCGGAAAAACTCGTACCTACCTCGGACCATGCATGTTTTTAACACAACTTACTCAAAAAACGTTGACTTGTTCAACATCAAGCAAAATACTTTTAAAAAAATTATTAGTTCTAACTTCTTTAAATGAGGGTTTATTATTATTATTATTATTAATATTTTTTGTATTCGCTATATTATGTATGCTATCTTCCTTTCTGTAGCTACTCCTTCTACCTGATTGGTTACTGACGACAGGCATATATTTCAGTTTTCATTTTATAATTTTCAGTTTTCATTTTGTAATTTTATTCATTGTTATATATTCAGTTTTAGGCACGTTACTCATTTTCTTTATTATTTTAATTAGTTCAGTTATTATATATTTAGGTTCTATAAGCGGAAACTGTGTTAGCTTTAGTTGTTCTATTTTTATGTATTGTTATACTAGTAGGTAGTACAAGCTTTTTGTTTCCCAAATAAATAAAATAAAATAAAATAAAAATAAAATAAAATAAATCTAGAAAGGTTTGTAGCTATTTTATTGATATGAGTTTTCCAATTTATGTTTTAATCAATATTTATTCCTAGAAGAGGGTAAGTATTGATAGATTCTATTTGTGTTTATAGAAAAGAGTAATTAATCGGTAGTGGTTTTTTTTGTAGGGGTGAAATTGAATGAGTTTAGTTTTTTGAAAGTTGCGTTGGAGATTATGTTCATCAAGCCAGTTCACTATCTTTTGGAGAGTCGTATCAAGATGTTCATAGAGGTTAGAGCTATTTTTGCTAGCTATTACTATTGATACGTCGTCTGCAAAGAGAGAGCAATGGTCATCTACAATTTTGGGCAGATCGTTTATGTAAATTGAAAACAGAACACACCCTAAAACGCTGCCCTGAGGTTTTGATCTTTTAGCTGAAATCGTTTGCGATTTTACTGTATTAATGTGACCTGTTAAGTAGTCGTAGTTTTCTATTTCAACATACTGTGTCCGATTTTGTAGATTTGAGACGAACCAATTATAGACTAAGCCCAGTATTCCTATCGCGTGTAGTTTCTGTAGCAGTATATCATAAGTTACCCTGTCAAAGGCCTTGCTCATGTCTAGCAATAAACTTATGGCGTATTTTTTGTTATTTATAACATTTAAAATTTCATGTTTGTATTTATACACTACTAATGATGTAGATCTGTTTTTTCTAAACCCATTTTGAGAATCGCTAAATATTTTAAATTTTTCGCAGTATGAATAGAGCCGTCTCGACATCGCACCTTCTAAAATTTTTGAAAAGGTCGGTAGGAGCGCTATGGGGCGGTAGTTAGTTTGATTAGTTTTATCTTCTTTTTTATGAAGTGGTTTAACAATACAAATCTTTAAAGGGTCTGGGACAACACCTTCCATAAAAGATTGGTTTATTATGAATGTTAAAGGTGGGGGGGCTAGTTCCTCTGCACACTTTTTTATCAGAGTCGGTGACAGTTCATCTTGTCCGCACCTTCGTTTGTTTTTCAGATTGCGAATAATTTGTAATGTTTCTTTGGTTGTAATTGGCTGTAGGTACATGGAGTTCTCGCTTGTTAATAATAATAAGAGACGTCTAGTACTTTGTTTAGGTTTCTCCTCATTCTCTCCCATTATTGAGAAAAATATGTTAAGTGAATTGGCTATTTGTATCGGATCATCTGTTATTATTTAGTTTATTTTAAGTGTTATGTTTTTTTTTTATTTTTAGGTCCAAGTTTATTTGTTTGTTCTTTAACAATATTCCACATTTTTTTTACAATGTTGTCTGTGTTTCTCATTTTTCTTATATTTTGATGCTTTTTTGATGTTTTGACGGTTTTTAAGAATTTTTTCATATTGTTTATAATGTTTATTTAAGATAATCAATAATCATCTATTTGGAATGCTAGAATTTTTAATGTTCTTTTGTGTTTACATAACATTTTTATACCTGTTGTTAGCCAAGTTCTTCTTGTTTTGTTTTTAATTTTAATAGTTATTTTAGGTATACAAGAATTTAACACGCTATTTATAGTTTCACTAAATATCTTAAAGTTATAATTTAATTTTTTTTTCGTATGTGATGATTGAGCAAAAATCTATTTTGCTTAATTCTGATATAAATAATAGAAATCCTTCGTTCGTTGAATATTCGCTTTCTTGTATGCCATAACGTCCTTATTTCTTGTTTTTTTGTAGGTACTTTAATGTGAACTCCTTTGTGGTCACTAAAGCCGTATTCTTTAATGAAAACGTTGGCGTCGTTTTTTTTGAAATTGGTAAATATTAAATCTATTCAAGAGCTTTTCAAATTATCATCTTTCTTCTTTGTTTTTGCAATCCTGGTAGGTTTTGTTACATGCTGGTAGAAGTTAAAACTTTGCATAAGGTGTATAAGTTTTGTCGAAGCGCTGGTCTCTAAAACGTTGACGTTGAAGTCACCGTGGATTATAATGTTCTTTTTACAAAATGTTAATCGTAGAAGCTGTAGAAGCTTTTCTAAGGTTCCATAGAACAGATCTGGCATTCTCTTATTATTATAAGTTGACTAGTATTATATCTATTTTATGTATTTCTATGGCACATAGTTATTATTATATAATATATATTATTAATTAACTATATATTATATTTATTTCCTTAAGTTCTGAGTATTCGATTTGATCTCTAAGAAGTATATGCATACCCCGCCGCTAGACCGCTTCTAGACCGGCAAAAGGAGGATGCTAATTCATATCCTTCCACGCGAAGTAGGTCTTTTTTGGCATAATATGTTATCCAGGTTTCGGAGAGGCACAGGTTTTGTATATTTTTATCTTGTTCAGTAGCGGCTTCTATTATATGTTTCTTTTTACACATGCTTCCGTTGTGTATTCGACTCATAACTTGTGAACAATCATTTTTAAATAATGTGAAACTTCTTCTGCTAGATAAAACCGTACACTCGTGAAGTGAATTCCTAGACAATGACTATAAACAATTTTTAATTCCTCAAAGACGAACCTTTTCCTGATCTCTACATGCCTAATCCAAACTGTTCATTAGGTTTACCGTAACACAGATAAAAACTAGCACGGAAAGTAAAGACTTTGTCTGCTTATGACCTAAAGTACCGTCATTTACTTTTAGCGATGTTATTTAGATACCTACCTACCTACTTATTAATTATGATTAGCAGGAACAACTTTGTATGTAGTCGGTAGGTAAGGTACCTACTTAAACAATCCTACTAATATTATAAACGCTAAAGTTTGTAAGTATGGATGAATGAATGGATGTTTGTTACTCTTTCACGCAAAAACTACTGAACGGATCTGGATGAAATTTGGCACAGAGATAGATTATAGTCTGGAATAACACATAGGCATTTTATCCCGGAATTCCCACGGGAACGGGAACTACGCAGTGTTTCTTTAAAACGATCCGAATGAGAGGCCCCAAAGTAAGTAGTAAGTAGTTCATCTCTTTCTAGTACGATGTCCATTTATCTATACTTATTTACACCCTACATATGTGCTAGACAAGGATCAACTTTTACTTTCAAGCCCTCTCACTCGTTTATTTTTTTTACTCTGAGATGTCACAAAGAAAAATGAGCATATACTTACAGGGTACCCACTTTTGAATGAATGAAATATGTTCGTGCACGATCCAGTTTAGTCTAAAGATTCATGATAGGTTCATTTCATGGTTTTTTCCAAAGATCCTATGACTACGTTGGTTTTTTCTAATTTGCAAGAATTTGCCAACACACCGGCAATGTTAAAGCCGTCACACACTGATGCCGGAGGCGGAGCGGTGGTGGCGGACGGTAGCCGAACCAGGCGTGGCGTTCGCGGTGCGGATGTCTTCACATTGCATGCGTGCGAGAGACGTGGCGTCGTGGAGCGTTTTGTGTGTGTGTGTGTAGGTCACGGCGTCGCACTATTATAAAGTCCTTATTTTATTGTAAAGATGGCATTTTCATAATATTTAATACGGCAGTCGTCTATACAACGATGTGGTTGAACTAGTACTACAATTTTTTCGGTATAGTCCATTTTATTTAGCGCTTTATTCGGGTCACAAGCTAAAAATTTTGTAAATAAATACAACTCCTAAGTCCGCTAGTAGCACGCCTCCGCACCGCACCACGACGCGTGGCGTGCCCTCTGTGTGAAGACACTCCATAAACTAGACTAGCTGAAATACAGTGCGACATAAATGAGTAGAAAATAAATGAGGGCGCTGCTGTCGTTTAGATGGCAACACGAATACTACGACGCAAACGGTCTTGATCCTTGCGTTTAGCAATTAAATTTTGTTGAAAACGTGGATGTCAATTGGTACAAATCCGACCAAAAATAGTAGAAATTAATTATCAAGGAACGAAAGTTTACTGTAACTACTACTGGCAACGCTTTATGAATGTTGTTTGAAGACTAAATAAATTTACGCAAATGGAATTACATTTTCTTATTATTATCGTAATCATTTATTTTTAAAAATAATAGATACTTTAGCATAACTAGTTAACTAAACCACTTTTAGGTTAAGTACCTACCTATTTTTTGACGACCTCAGTGGCGCAGCGGGCGAGTGTCCGCCTGCGACGCAAGAGGTTGCGGGTTCGATTCCCGCCGCGGAACAAATTTGTGTACGATCTGCAGAAATTTGTTCCGTTGGTCTGGGTGTTTTCTATGTATAATAAAAAAAAATCTATGTATGTATATAATGTATTAAATATATCAGTTATCTAGTATCCATAACACAAGCTTTGAGTAGCTTACTTTGGGGCTAGATGATGCTGTGTGGATTGTCCAGCATTATTTTGTTAATTATGATATTTTATTATATATTTTTCAAAAGTGGTTTAGTCAGTGAGTTGTACGCTAGTAATAGTAATTCAATGGGTTTAGTACATGTTTTCTGATTGCGCGTAAATTGAAATCGTCCAAATGTTATAAGGTCTTCCTTTTCTTTTTTCTGCAGGAATTTTGTATATTCTTTTGTTATGCTAGTAGAACCTTGCATCTTCCATTCAGATACATAACAGATGTACCTACCTAAAAACAAATTTAAATTATACTGAAATGTAACGCAGGATCGATGGCAAAATCGGATGATGATGATGATGATTTTGTTTAAAAGACTCAATTTATGGAAGTGGACTATACTTTTTCCAATACAAACGGAAGTAAACATTAAAAATACCATGAACGCAATTTGCAAAAAACAACATAAATATTACACAGGCAATAAAATTCACAAGTTTAATCGTTTGAGAGAGGCAGATTTTACTACATAGATGCCATAGAATCAAACTGTATTTATCAGTGATCTGGGAGGTTCTTCGATAATTGTCCGTTACATCGGGCCATAACTTTCCCACTTGAAATTCGGCTAAACAACGTGTGTAAACTTTATCAATAACTTGTCTTGTTCCACTGAGATTAGTTTTTTAGGTACATGTTAGATTACACTAAACACCTTAGGTATTGCACATTAAAACAGTTATTTTAATGCAAATTTCGTTGAGGTATACCTACCTCAACGAGTATTAACTTATTGAGTACCCTCAATGTTTATTTACATGTGCGTGACATTTTGAAAAGATTTGACATTGTTTTGTTTTCGTGTTGCCAGTGCAAAGGTTTAGTTTAGTTCCATTTTAATTAATTTCTACTCTTTTCGGTCCAGACAAGGCTTACACGCCAAGCCTCCGCCTCGCCACCGAGCCGCCCCGCGCCGCCGCCACGGCTCCGCGCCGCGTCGCGCACGCCGACTGTTTGTGTCGCTCAGCCGCCGGCCCGCCACGGCCGTGCACCGCCTAGCCACCGCCTGTGGTGTGTGTGTAGTCTTTCATATAAAATACGATACAACTCGCCTCCGTTCCGGCCACGGTTTCTGTGTGTGGAGGCTTTTAGTGCTATTTCACAGGAATAAGCTGACTGTCAGTGTCATAACGACAGACCGGTGAAATAGACTAAATTAAATATCCAATTTCATTTTAGAGGCTTCGGCTTGGACTAAGTCACAATCACAACAATTTGGCAAATAATTACGTTGCATTGTTGCGCTGATTGCGAGGTTGATCGTCGTCGGTTTCGCTCGAATTCTAATAATCGTGCCTATTCTTTGACGAATGGGAATAGTCTACTAATGCCACTGCCTCTCCTTGACTGTTGAACAAAAATACCACCTGGAACCACCGAAAACTTAAAAATGTGACAGCAAACAAGTAAACTAGGGAAAAGAAAACTTAAGAAATGGAAGGATACTAGAATCTCCATGATCGGCGAGAAGCTCTTAGCCAACAAACTCAAAAATATTTATGCTGCTCGTAAACTTAGAATTACTTCGACATAGGACTTGACATTCTTAACATAACCAAAGAATACAATAACACAACAGTGGAGTAACTCGGCGGTCAAAACAAACAAAATGAAACTGGTAAGCCACATACTAATATTATAAAAGCGAAAGTAACTCTGTCTGTCTGTTAAATTACAAGACAAAAAAGACATTTTTATGCATAATTAACATAATATATATTTTTTTATATAATCATGCGATCATCATAATCACTAAGGGTTTTCTTAATGACCTTGACCTCTTAGTTCAATGACCTTGGTGCTAGAGGTCAAAATGTGTCGCTCAATTACAAGGAGAAAGACAGAAAATTTTCGACAACTTTTTTTTCAGAGCCATAATGTAAACACATGTCAAAAAGGAGAACTCGCTTTAAGTTGTTCCTACTTGAGTTAACCCGACCTGTAGACGTCCCACCCCGCGAAGCGGGGGCGGGGTCCCTCTGTGACTAAAAGGGTGTTTATAGGGTTAAATTTAAAACACCAGCAACCTTCAGTGACCGGGTTCCTAGCATCATCAGCAACAACGTTTGTTCTACGACTTTTCGTGTTCTCAAGGTCACTGATGTCAAGGTCAAAGACCTTGAAAAAAGTTTATTTTTCCTTGCGTCCCGCAAATTCCGCAGCGACGGAGTATTCCCATGTTCTTTACTAAAATCAAATAAAATAAGTCTTATGGGCTAGTTTTTACTGTGCTCCACACTAAGTGATTTAAGGAAATTCTTATCTGGATTTGAAATGGCAATGACACCAGCACATTTTGTAACAAACATACCCACTACATCCTAAATACAGAGGCCAAAATCTCACCAAGCAAGAAATTGCTGAAGCTTTATTATTTATCTAAGCTTATCACAAAGAAGCAATGCCCTATATTATAAAATCCAGGATCAGGTGGTAGATCATGTCAGACCTCTGGAATGGATGCTGTTGTCAAAAAGTCTTAGAAATGGCCGAACATGAACTTAGTAACACAACTTCATACATTATTTGAAAATAAATAATGAATCCAAATAAATATTTAATGTTTGAATTAGAAAAGTCCAACACATTACACACATACTTTAAAACATTGTTTTGACCTTTAGACTCGTTTGCGTATGAATTCATACACAAAACTGCATACTGCAACAGATGCGCCGCGCGAGTCTAAGGGTTAAACATGTTCTAAACTGTGTTTTAAACATGTTCTAAACTGTGTTTAAACAGTGTAATTTAATTACTGTTAAACATGCCAACCCTTGTGGCAAACCGTTGGAAAGGCCATAAACTAGAGAAGTTTTCAGTAAATTGAAAGATCAGAAACACAATTTTCAGTTTTTTGTCTAAATGCTTTGTCGAGGTGTAGTTTAATCTTGGATAAAAAAAATTGTGGTCTTCATGAACCCTGTCTTCCCATATCAGCTTGATGTTAAGTTTGGGAACACATTGTGTAGGTAACACTCATACTGATGTCACAGGACTCCGCTTTCCAAACTTAACTAGTTACAATCTCTACAACCTCCGCTTCAATTTGTTCATTACGGATGTAAGCGGGTTAACTACGAACCTTATTTGTGTTGGAAGAACACCAACGTTTCATCCCTTAACGAGGGACATCTTCAATTCAATTCAATTTGTTTGTTTTTTGGAAACATAATTTTCTTAGATATCAACAGATAATGCACAAATAATGATAAGTTTAGTCAGATCACAGATTACGTGGTTCAGATAGATGTTTATGTCATTTCAGTACTGCCTGAGCAGCGACGCGTCGAAGCCTTGCTTCGTGCTGTCGTTCAAGGGGCTGCTGATAATGCTGGACTGCGGGCTCTCGGCGCACTCGGTGCTGAGTTTCCTGCCGCTGGCACCGGTGCCTAGCACGCGCCTTGCAGCGCTGCCCGCCTACGCGCCGCCGCACCTGCCGGATCCCGCGCTGCACCGCGAGCTGAAGGAGTGCTGCGGCCGCGTGTTCGTGGACTCCGTGCCAGAGTTCTGTCCGCCGCTGGACAAGGTGGTGGACTACTCGCAGCTGGACGTCATCCTCATCTCCAACTACACCTGCATGCTGGCGCTGCCCTTCGTCACCGAGGGCACCGGCTTCAAGGGGCAGGTGTACTGCACCGAGCCCACGCTGCAGATCGGACGGTTCTACCTGGAGGAGCTGGCGCACTGGCTGGCGGAGGGCGGCGCGGCCAGCGGCGCAACAGGCGGAGGCGCGGCGCGGCGCTGGAAGGAGCTGCTGCACGTGCTGCCGCCGCCCTTGGCGCACGCGGCGCGGCCGCGCTCCTGGCGCCGCCTTTTCTCGAGCGCGTGCGTGGCGCGTGCGCTGGCGCGCGTGCGCGTGGTCGGTTACGACGAGCGCGTGGACGTGTATGGCGCGCTGGACGCCACGCCCGTCTCCTCCGGCTTCTGCCTCGGATCCGCAAACTGGGTGCTGCGGTCGGCGCACGAGAAGGTCTGTTACGTGAGCGGGTCGAGTACGCTGACCACGCACCCGCGCCCCATCAACCAGGCGGCACTGCGCGGGGCCGACCTGCTGGTGCTGGCGGCGCTAACGCAGACTCCGGCACACAACCCGGACCACATGCTGGGCGACCTGTGCGTGCACGTGAGCGGCACGGTGCGCGCCGGCGGCTGCGTGCTGCTGCCGGTGTATCCGTCGGGCGTGCTGTACGACCTGCTGGAGTGCCTGTCGCTGCACCTGGAGGGCGCCGGGCTGGGGCACGTGCCGCTGTACTGCGTGGGCCCGGCGGCGGAGCGCGCGCTGGCGTACAGCAACATCCTGGCGGAGTGGGTGTCGGCGCTTAAGGCGGCGCGCGTACCCGAGGAGCCCTTCCCGCACGCGGCGCTGCAGCGCGCGCAGCGGCTGCGGCTGGCCGCCGACCTGCACGAGCTGGCCGAGTCGGGAGACGCGCGCCAGCCCGCCGTCCTCTTCTGCGGACACCCGAGCCTGCGCTTCGGCGCCGCCGTGCACCTGCTGGAGCTCTGGGGCTCCAACCCCGCGCACGCTGTCATCTTCACCGGTGAGAGGCAGGCCAATATTTTATTTTGCTTTTTCTTTATAACGTTTTTTTCTTCATGTTCGTGTTCTTTTACGCGTATTCTTACACTTGTTTCGGCCCGCGGCTTCGCCCGCATCGTACAGCATATCCCATGGGAACTGATTTATGATATAAAATACATACCTATGTTTGATTGCAGGATTAGAATTACCTGTATGCAAAATTTCAACCGGATCCGTTCAGTAGTTTTGGCGTGAAGAGATAACAAAGATCCATCTTAACATTCAAACTTTCGCATTAATAATAATGGGATTAAAGTATGAAATTGCCGTTTTATTGTAATAGGTACTTCGATTGACATAGAACCTTCATGGTTTGAGATTTTTGAGCGAAACTTTTTTCACGTGGTACCTGTGACGTTCTTCTTTTAAAAAATGTGCAACATTCAATTGTCTACTTTCAGTTGTTTTTTTTATTCAGCTTATACAGGAAAGATGAATAGGTACTTCGAATATTCGAGTGATTTTTGAATACGAGTTCCGACGCGGAACTAACGCGGCAGAAACAGCTCGCAATAAAAAAAAATATTCGTAGAAACTCGTAAAATAGACAATACATATGTGAACTAAACAAATAAATACAGCTGTATATAACAAACTAGTCTGAACTAGATAATCCTGTGTTTCAGGCGACAAGAGTGCTAATTATTAGATAAAACAATCACTTAATATTACATTAAAGGCATTTAGTTTAATGTTGTTTAGGATACAAACATTTTGTGTATTATGGTAGGTACTTAACTTACATCGAGTAGAAACTAGATTAATCAGTAATCACTATACTAACTAGGTTATATAATAAATATAATTTACTTGTATCTAATAGCTTCTCTGTATCGTAGGATATACTTTGAAGTGTAAATTTAATAGATTTATTACAATTATTATAGTTAAGCACGTAAAAATTAGACATTGGATTTAGTCTGTTGAATGGACCAAGAAATAGATAAAATTGGTTAGTAAAGACAAGTTTTAGAGTTGTTGTCTGTGGGCAAACTTTAATGTTCCGTCTTATATTAGTAAATTGAGTGCTGTAGGAAAGGGCTGCATGCTGTCTTAGACCGCGAGACGCGCGAGTAACTGTCGGTTGCATTGCAGAGCCGGATTTCCCGTACCTGGAGGCACTGGCTCCGTTCCAGCCGCTCGCCATGAAGGCCTACCACTGCCCCATCGACACCTCGCTCAACTACTCGCAGGCCAACAAACTAGTGCGCGAGCTGCGGCCGCGCGAGCTGGCGCTGCCCGAGCAGTACGCGGGCGCGGGCGTCGGCGGGGGCTGTCGCCCGCACGTGGCCAGCGAGGCCCGCACGCTGGTGCTGCGGCGCGGCGGCGCGCGGCGCTGCGGCGTGCGGCGCGGCAAGGCACGCGCCTGGCTGGACCCCGCGCTGGCGGAGGCGCTGCAGCTGCGCGAGACGCGCGCCGGCCTGCGCACGGCGCCGCTGTGCGCCGCGCTGCGCGTGCGCGACAACCACGTGGACCTGGTGCCGGCCCCGCTCGCGCTGGCGCCCCGCGCCGCCTGGCCGCCGCTGGGCGCGCCCGACGTGGAAGCGCTGCTGGCGGCGCTGGGCGGCGCGGAGGGCGGCGCGCGCGCAGAGCGCCCCGCCGCCGGGGGCTGCATGGTGCACGTGCCGCGGGAGGATGCGCTGCTGCACGTGGAGCGGGACTCCACGCACGTGTTCTGTTCGGGCGACGCGGAAGGCCGCCGCAAGTTGCGCCGCGCGCTGCTGCGCGCCAGCCAGCCGCTTCGCCTCTAGCCACTAGCTACTATACAAACCCACACACATTATGTACCCATATATTTACAAACTTATGTGAACTCATTCAAGGTGGGCTCCCACTAAAATTTCACTTTCTTGTGTTTGAACAATAGATCACCTACATTTAGTTTGGAAGAATGCAATTGACTTTTGAATTGAATAAAGTTATGAATTAACTTCCTTCAATTTTCGGTGCATCTACCTCCAAGCACACGCATGCGCTGCGCCGCCTGCAGCCGCGCGACGTGTGCATCGACGTGGGTAATGAATGTGTTATATTATAAGATATAAGTGATGTTAGAGATTCGAAACTAAGTGAGAGTTTTGCATCGACTTTATTGTTACTTTGTTTGTTTCACGGAGCATGGAGTCTACTTTGAATAAAATATCTATCTAGATAAATGAAACTACCCTGTTGCATTATTGCAGAATTTATTATCATAAATAAATATATTTAACACTTACATACCTATATAATAATCAATCGAGTGAAATAAGTCCATCGGGCAAATCACAAAATTACGCCTAGACAAAGTTCAAGTAGTAACATCCAGACGATACGAGGTCCTAGAGACGTACGGTGAACGCGGAAGTGGAACGAAGCGTAGACTAGAGGAGTGCGTAGGTGCGTCCTGTTCACTAGTCGGGCAGGTCGATGTCCGCGAACAGCGGCGAGTTGGTGGCCAGCGCCAGCGCGTAGTGCGAGTTGAGCTGCTGCAGCAGCTCCGCCTCGTCCAGCATCTCCAGCCGCTCCACGCGCGCGCGCTCCTCCTCCGGCAGCGCGCGCCACACGCGCGTCATGTCCCACGCGCGCGCGCGCTGCCAGCCGCACGCCTGCAGGCGCGCCGCGTGCTCGTGCGGCGGGCAGCGCGCCGTGTGCGCGCCGCTCGCTCCGCACACGCCGCAGCCGCGCGCGTCCATGTTGCGCAGCAGCACCTCCCCGAAGCGGTCACCCAGGTTGCACTGGTCGTAAAGCAGCAACACGGCGCGGGGGTGGTCGGCGGCCAACGCAGATAGCAGCGCGCCGGCCGGCTCGGGCCGGAGGTACGCCAGCACGCACTCCAGGATCAGCAGCGTAGGCGCGTCGGCGTTCCACGCGCAGGCCTGCAGCGCGCGCCGCACGGAGGCGGGCGTGCGCAGGTCGCAGCCCGCCAGGTGGTACCCGTCCGCGTGCAGGTCGCCCGACCGGATGATCACCTCTCCGTCTGGAACGAGGACGCGGCACCATTAGCGCAGCGCCACTACTAACTAGAGGGGAGGGGAGGGCGCGGCACCGTTAGCGCAGCGCCACCACTACTCACTAGAGGGGAGGGGAGGGCGCAGCACCGTTAGCGCAGCGCCACCACTACTCACTGGAGGGGAGGGGAGGGCGCGGCACCGTTAGCGTAGCGCCACCACTACTCACTACAAAGGCGAACCCGACTGCTGTACCTCTACCTACTCTACCTTTAATTGAACTGAAAGGCAAGCTGATTATTTTAAATCGTTGTCAGGAAGAGCTAGCTTAACCTTTAAAGTTTTATGAAGCCCTGAGCGGGCCAGAAAAAAATTCATACCGTCAGGTATCACGATGCCCGCTCCGGGCTCGACACCTCAGACCAATTGAAACCTTATTTTTAAAATATAAGGAACACTATGGCTTGAAATCTATGTCTCATTCGATTCGGAATGAACGAACCTCTTTACTAAAAGTTTGTCTATGGTGATCGAACGGTTTGAAGTTCGAGAAATAATCAGGTAACAAAATCACGCATTTAGCCGCCATTTTGTACACATTCGGTTCGACTTTATTACGGAAGCAACAAGGTTCATTTTTGTATAATGAGTTATCGATTTTTGTATACTGAGTTATCGACAAAATTCTAAATAATAAGCATGTACCTACAAATAATAAATAGACTAATAGAAAGAATACTTAGTCTAGATTCTATATCTTTTTATAGAATAAATAAATTCTTAGTATTTTATGAGATACAAGCATTTTAGTGCGGGAATCGGGAAAAACGCGCGCCGCGCGCCACCCGTGATCCTTGAGGGTGATTCTTGATAGTTAAAAGCTATTTTTGGAAAGAACACCTTACCGGTTAAGTGATAGATATTACTTATTATTATAAATTATAATTAAAATTCCCAAAATGTTGTTTTATTCTCTCTGAAAAAACATGGCTTTAAAACTGAATTAAGTTAATCCTTTTTTACAGATTATTTTATTCTCTACAAAAAAATTAAATCTACAAAACTTAAAAATGCATTTGCATTTTTAAGTTATGCTATTGCTATTATTTTGTTTTAGTGTTCTTGGTTTTTTTGGCTTAAAATTGAATTTAAGTAAGGTAACTAATGTTGTTTTTTTTCTCCAAATGGTTAGGCATTCATTTTATAGCACTCATCAAATGAGGCGTAACAACATTAATTATTAATGATAAAAAAAATCAGTTAGTTGTTACTTCCAATGGACATACAAAACAATGTAGTCCAAATGGTTAGGCATTCATTTTATAGAACTCATCAAATGAGGCTCAACAACATTAATTATTAATGATAAAAAAAATCAGTTAGTTGTTACTTCCAATGGACATACATAACAATGTAGTCATAAGTGGAAACTGTAGGCTTAAGTTATCCAATAACTGTAACATATTTACGGTTTAATAAGCTGTAAGTTTCCCTAAAATATAAAAAAAACATATATTTAATCATCATCAGCCTATGTTAGTCCACTGCTGGACATCTTCAGTTTGCCGAATCCAGCATCTGCCTGCAGTCTTTCGCAAGTCATCATACCCCTATTATAGTCATAGTCTATCTATACTTAAGAACATGTTTACCAAGGTTGTCGGTCCTTGTGAGATATGGCCGGCCACACACAGCATGCTAATTCTTCAGACCCATTTGTTATGAATCCTATCCTTCAGAGAAACTCCGAGCATAGCTCTTTCCATAGCTTGCTGAGCTACTTTGAACTGGTGGATCAGCCCTACCTACTTGCTAATCCATCATACCAAAGCTATATGGATGGGTAAGCAAGATACATTTGCACAATCATAAGAAACCTAATATCTCAAAACTCATGTTTTGACATTTAACTAGCCTCGTATTTTGGAACCAAATGACTGGACTACAAGGGAATACTTGAAAACCCACAAAACTTAAACAAAGTGTAAATACTATGGAATTTGAAATTGGTTTTGAGTTTTTTGTAAACAATCAAATACCTTCATTGCTTATCTTCTCTAGAAGTTGTTTATTCCGTTTGATGATTTGACATTTTTTGGCTGTAACTGTGGGAAAGTCCAGCTCTATAAAGTTACCAACTGCCTGGGTACTGTCCTTGAGACGCCAGTACAGGGTGTCGTACCCGCAGCCCAAGTTGATGATTTGGCATTTCGTGTCACACCGCTGAGAACAATCAAATACAATGTTCTATTATGATTTATGACACATCAAGAAATAGAAAGCGAGAAATAGTTGTGCAATTGGGCTTCCTTAACGCAGCCAAATTCAGATACTAGTAATGTCTCACCCTTTTCAGTTTTCCGCAAAAGGCCCTTAAGACTTATTTTTGTGTGATAAGACATCACACAAAAAGAGTTGTCAAAAACAAAGTGAATAAGATCAGTGCAGTATTTACCTCCAGGAACTGGTGGAGAAACATCTCGACAGCCTTGACTCGGGCGTAGTAGCCTCGGTTGATCTCGGGCGCCTTGCGGTCGACGTGCTTGGCGAACAGCCCCACGTACGCGTCCTGCCAGTAGCCCAGCTCCACAGCGCAGCGCTTGCATTCAGTCGCGTCCGTGTTCGTCGCGATTATCGCTTCGTCTTCTTCGGTCCATGATTTGATGTTATCCATGGCAAACTATGCTATAGATATTAGATGAATTTGCACGAGCATTAGGTAACCGGTACCTACCTTCTTATCCGGATCTCGCGAGCGCTTTCAAGAACACAAATTTAGGTAGAAACTTTAATTTTTTACTGATAAAATTATGGTATAGGTCAACGATGATTTATTTTAGATTTTTTTCTTTTTGCCGGAACGGAACAACCATAGATAAATAATACCATATAAAGCCTCCAGCCCACAACCGCGATTTTGAAGCGCGTTTTGTGTCGCGCGATTGGTTGCGATATTTGTTTGCAGTACATTTTGTAAGATCATAGGCATCTTAGTACGTACCTATGTCATATTTATTTATTGCAATCATTGTGTACATTTTAGGTATTAGTATCTAAGTAAAGTATAAGAGGCAGCAGGGCGTGGCAATAGGTACTGAGAGTTCTTTAGGAATCTGTAGTTATGTTTTAGCAGAACAATAACTTTTGTTTTTAGTGAATAAGTAGGTACCTACACGTTTTTATAAAAATTGTATAGGTAGCAATGTTTTAATTTGTCGTTGAAGAAGTCACTTAAATCATAATAGCACATAATGTAAAAGGTATTGTTTTTGTTTTCAAATAGATGGTCTTTTTATTTTTTAAACCACTTACTACATGTACCGGACACTGGCAGTCTAGTGGGAAACCAGACACATGTTGCCATTAACAAAGAAGTCGAGCCCGCAGCCCCGGGCGGTTCTTCATAAGGGCCGTAAGAATAGCTTTTGCCATTTCGTTAAACCTTTATACGTAAAGTCGTAGAAAGAGTATGCTATAGAACACGCGCAAATGCTATCGCATTCACACATAAAGAGAGAACGACTTATGCCTAAAACCTAAGAAGAAATGAGATAGAGCGAATGGCTTGCTATCACTTTCTCGCGTGCCGGTTTTTTCATTGAAAAGCAACTCTAGTTGCTAAACAAATTTCCTACACATCGACGGAGCTCGACACGAGAATCATAGAATTTGTTGTAAAATTTTGATTTCTAAGTATAAATGTGAATAAAGTGTTCCTGTGGACATTCCCGCACCTAAAAACAATAAAAACTAAAGGCAACAATGGTGCGGTGCTGTGTTTTCTAATGTACAAGTGACAGTGAAGCAAAAGTGCCGAATTTATCATTCCACTCGTAAGTACAAGTTCTTTTGACTACAAAAAGGTTCAAAATTTACAGATCCATAGATTTACATGAACAATTAAGAGGTACAAGGCTCAAAAGTTATGTTTTATGAAAATTTTAATTAATATAACCTAACATTGCGAAAATTTAGGGTTGCCTGCACTCGACAATAAAATTCCCCAAATGGCGCGTTGAAATATTTTTGAATACGTACATAACGAGAAACATTATCTTAAAACTAGTTTATGCCCGCGGCTTCGCACGCATTGTTTCTATGGAAACGTTTAAGGGTGTGATTTCTATCCCATAGGAACTGATTTATGGAATAAAAAGTATTTTAGAATTAGATACCTGTATGCAAAATTTCAGCCGATCCTTTCAGTAGTAAGTAGCGTGAAGAGGTAAACATCCATTCATCCATCCATCCAAACTTTCGCATTTATTATTTAAGTGTCATGTTTTTATTTGTTACAGATTTCCTGCAGATAAAAATCTACGTTTGCGTTGGAAAGAAGCAACGGGTTGCAAAGATTGGGGACCCAAAATATAGTCCAAAATTTGTAGTAAACATTTCTATGCAAATTTATTAATAAAAATGAAACAGCGAACTTATCTTTTCCCTCATGCTGTTTCAAGGCTGGTACGTAGGTAATATATATAAAAAGAATGAAAGTATGTTTAAGACTCGGAGAAAGTTTGTCATACCTACTTTGTATTATAATCTACCTTCCAAACAAATATAGAAATAACCAATCAAAATATTTAAATATTGGGTAGTATTACTTTTATATAGGGTGTAACAAAGAGTAAGGACCAAACTTTAGCTTCGATCAAAGAACATTTCCTGTGTTCTTTGATCGAAGCTAAAGTTTGGTCCTGTATATGAAAATTTAAAATCAAATAAATAAAAACGAAATTATCACTAGACTGGGTAATGAATGAATGACTGTTGTCATTTGCTTATTATCATAGAACCGAGGAAAAATGCATTTGTAAGACCTACCTATCACATCTAAGAGGCGTTGTCCGCTGCGATGACGTCGCGGGTCGTTGAACTCCACGGTCAACGACCCACGACGAAGGTGTTTTGTGTTTTAAAGGATTTGTAAAGAGGTACGTAGGCCTTTTTAGTTTATTTTACCTGAAAACAAGCACAACATTTAGTTTACTTTTTTTTTCGAAACTATTCGGGAATTTTTCTTCGGTTCTATAATCAAGTCGGAACCCACCCATGAAAGTTTAGTGCTTACTTTTTGTTACAACCTGTATATTATTCATAATTAATAATTATGATTCAATATTCTTACATACCATAATATTAAATCTGAGAATGTAAAAGAAATGCAATCCAGTATAAAAAATAATAAATTTTATTTAACTAAAGACTATGTGATTTGATTAAGAACATATTGAAATAATCGTCTTAAAGACTGATCATACATACTTATTAATTATAACAGAATATAAATATTTGGATTAGTAGGCAGGAATGTTGGTAATATTGTGGTGTAAAAGTGTCATTTAATTTTGTTGTATTTGCACTTTTTTCTTTTTAGCTGCATAATAATTTTAAAAGTGCCATTAAATTTCGTATTAAAGGTTACCTTAGCAATATCTAAACCGTAAGATTTCATTTATTAGGAGAAATGTGATTTCGAAGTCTGTTGGCTAAGCCTGGTTAACGTGTAAGAATTAAATTCCCTAATAAAAATGTTGTTTAATTACTATTAACATAAAACTATTGATATTATTTTTCTATATTCTAGTGTTTAAAATTATTTCTACTCGTATCGTAATAAGTGCCTATACGTACATAACAAAAGAAAATTGATAGGCACCTAACTAAACGTTGTTTCCTTTCTAGGCTTAGTTAAATTAAATGTTTACCTATTCCCACATTCGTACCTAATTTAAGTACCTACTTATATATTTATTTACTAGAAAACTAATAACTTTACTGGAACTGGAACGATTAAACTTAACCAAATACACAATAAAGTTAAAAGTTTGCTTTAAATCCTAACAGAACAGGATCAATAGGTTGTAAGTGCGCAAGTAATAAAATAAGACCTACCGGACCGAGGAATACCTGCAGGCTGTAACAAAAAGTAAGGACCTAAACACACCAGTACTTAAAACATTCACTACAAAAGGTCAACCAAGGTTTGGTGGAATTTCCTGTCCTGAATTTGAACACCCAAATTTATGAACTGGAAAATCGCAAATCCAATCCACCAACAGAGACATGAAATAAGAAACCTAAAATCGGGGTAATAAAATTGCATGGCAACACTTTCCCCCCACCACCTTGCAATCTTTGGTCTTGCTCATCGGCACGCTTGCCAACCATCTGGTTATATTTAATCTGTGCGTAAAGTAGTGTAGTGGTACGTAGAAAGAGTATGCTAGTAAAGTAGAAATCACGATCAAGTTCTAAAAAAATATTTGTCTATTTCATTTCAGTTAGACATGTAAAACTCCTAAGTTTGCACGAAACAAACAATAGATCATTTTATGTAAATTGTAGTTACCGCAGTACCCGTACCATCCTAATTTTAAATATATAAATTATTGATCTTTGTCTTATTATACCAGCAACATGTCATTCGACGAGCTACCAATAATCGTTGTGAGTGCTCGTACAGAAGCTGCAGCTGATGAATTCATAACAGGTAAGGAACCTGTCGCAGAATAGAAGTGATCGAAAGGAAAGATCTCAGTTGAAGTTTGCTAATCCAGCACTGACATGTTTTATAAATGTGACGGTGGCAGCGGAAGGCATTATTATTATTATTTGTGATACGCAGGTAGCTCTTAAGCCGATGCGTGTAAAACCGAGTCTGTCCCATTTATAAATCCATTTTTTACCTGTCAAGGACCTTAAAAAGTTTGCTTGTAGACAAAGTATCCAATAGACAAAATAATGAGAATGTTTATAAGGTCAATATAATTTTAAACGTATTTTTGTGCACAATGCCACTAAATATATAATAGTATGCATATTATAGCAATCAGGTATTCCGCGGCCTCCACCGTAGATACCTAAAACTTTACAAAAATGACACTCAAAATTGTCACGACTTGTTTTGACGCAGACAGTTTGCGCAGAGCCTGACAAGTTTTGTGCATACGGAACAACGAGATTAGTGGAGTCGAATTGATTTTATTTTATTTTATAAGTAGGTATAGTTTACCTGAAAATAATATACACGGTTTATTTTTATAAAGATTATTAAATCAACAGAATTTATATAAAGACAATGAATTTATTGATAAAACTATAAATTGGTTCCGCAGTACCTATACAAATGGGTCATGAAATAAACTTGGAACACAAATTTCAGGCAGGCACTTTAAATTAAAAAGAACTAGTTTCTTACCGCTGCTACGCACAAGTTGTTTCCGGGACAAAAAGAAACATTATTTCAAGTTAAAAATGATCTTATAAAATACTTTTAAACAATCTGAACATTATTATTAGTACTCACTATACCACAAAAAATAAAATAAAAATTACAAACAACAACCGCTCCATTCATCAACTTAGAACAAAATAAATATTGTAACATATGCAGACCAAAAAACAATATTTAATGCTAATTTCTTAAGGATATGGCTATTATCACATACAAAGGCAAAAAATACATTTCAACTTATTGAAAATAAGAAATTATATAATTTTTCTTCTGTTTGGACGAGTGATTTTTGCATTTTTATACAAACTCTTGGCCATGCTTTCCATCTGAGCACTAAAATGACACTAGTTGAAATAGTAGCTTATCATGCCAAGCTTATCGTGCGCATTGTGAATCTATGGGGAGCCAACGAAAACCTTGATAGATGGCGAACTGTAAATTTTGCTAAGCAAGCTTAAAAAAACAGCACAAGGCATGAAACAAAAAATCACAATGTTCTATCGCATTTCTTTACAGAATGTGTGTTCTAGTTCTTGTATGAATGTGATAAATGCTATGGGTTTTTAACAGATCATGTAACTCTCGTTTGAACAATTTCTTTTATTAATGATTTTTTTAGTTCTACAATTCACAAGTAAACATTAAGGCGCGGCGCCCACTATCAGTCGGCATCGGTGCGGCTCAGTAGAGTTCGGGCGCCTTAGGGCGGTTTCGGGCGCCTGAGAGCTGCTTCGGGCGGCTTCGTGCTGCCTCGGCAGTCGTAAGCATACCTAAGGAAGCCGAGGCTGTCTTCGGGTAGCTCGGGTGGCATTTTCGTGACAAACATGTCGCAGAACGGTCATAGCGAATATGCTTATTAATTTTAATTTAATTTTAATTTAATTTTAATTTTTCTTATGAGAAGAATCTACAAATTACTTTTTTACCTGTGCTAATACATGCATAATAAATAATATAGACAATATTAATTTAATTAAATTGGAAATGGTGAATATCATTACGAGAAGAATGCACCTACAAATTTAATTTATACCTGTGCTAATGTATATTATCTAAAGTTAAAATAATGAGCGTTCACCGCTTCAATAAATAGTGTGTCTAGTTTATTTCATACAACTAAAACTAAAACAAAAAAAATGGAAAAGCGCTCATTCAAGCGGACAATAAATTGAATATAAAAATGTTCATGAATAAAGCTGAATATATAATAGAACCTGAATTAAGAAATTTCATGATTATTAAACTCACGGATAATCTTTCTTCAACAGATATACATAAACGGAAAGTAGATGGTTTTTTCATTATGTACGGACGAAGCAAAGCAACCAATGCTTCAAAATTTTCATAATTCACCTCTATAGTAGTCGTAAAATTTGCGAACGTCATTACATTCATTAAACAAGGTATGAAATTCACCGATACATCTTTGCTTCCAAAGCTTATTCACCCAAAATCTTCTTTTTTGCCTTAAGGCTCCAAGTTTCTCTTCTTCACCGAAGTCATAAATAACGGGATATTTACCATGATTTGAGTTTTAAGCTTTCCAATATTTCGGCACAGTTTCATGCGCCATGATCACGGAATAACTGAAATATTGGTTATTTATGTTAATAACCATGATGGATTTAAAAGTTTTCTCTTCTTCTTTAGCAAGATGAACAATGAAAACTAAGTCCCAATCCACCATTATTAATACACACGCACAACTGTTTTCACGTAACGTTACGACTGCTCTGCGACGTGTCTGTCTGCCACCCGAACTATTCTTAGTTTTGCAGAAACTACCCAAAACCAGCCTCGGCGTCCTTAGGTTGCGACTGCCGAGGCAGCTCTCAAGCGCCCGAAGCAGCTCTCAGGCGCCCTAAGCCGCCGTAAGGCGCCCGAGCTCTACCGAGCCGCACGCACTGATGCCGACGCCGCGCCTTAAGCATTTTCTCATGTGGAAACATGTTTCATGGTCTTCCTTTTATTAAAGACTAGCTATACCCGCGACTTCGTTCGCGATTGCCTTACCTGCCGACTAATTAAGTTCACATTTAACCACAGTCTCTCATATTATGAAACGCCGCCGTTCAAAAAATCGTGTAGGGTCTACGGGGGATAGCATGTTGTCATCTTCAATCGGACCACAATAATTAATTAATTAATTAATTTAATTGTACTACCGAAGTTTGGTTGGAGTAAGACTCCAACCAAACTCCGGTAGTACTGTTAACTGGACCAGCTAAACCACCATATAATCATGTAAGGCAGGAACCTAACTTATTTTTCCAAGACCCACCACCTTATTAGGTAGGAACCTAACTAATGGGTGCGTCTTGGAAAAATAAATAGATAGGAACTTACCTATCCTTTATCTACTAATTTTTTTCTTCAATCTACAGATTATTTCATCAATCTACTGATTTTCTACTCGACTTTCTACTGATTTAATCAAATTCGATCTTGCAACACTGTTTCTAACAAAAAGAATGGATGAAATCGGACGACGCGTAGACCCGTCGTGATGCGCGGTTAAATAATTCTACTTTTTCCTCTCTCCCAGGGGAACCTTACTGAATTCCAGGATAAAATGTATTCCATGTCCTTTCTTGTAGTATGAACTCAAAACGTGCCAAGTTACATTCCAACTCATTACCTATGTAGTTTCGGCGTGATGAGCGGTGAAGGAATTTGACTTTCATCCCCTCTGCCAGGGCAACCTTACGGAATTCCGGGATAAAATGTATCTTTCCTCATAGTACGAACTAAAATCACGCCGAGTTGCATTCGAATTCATTAAGTAGTTCCGTCGTGATGCGCGGTTAAAGAATTTTACTTTCATCCTCTCTCCCTGGGGAACCTTACTGAATTCCAGGAAGGAAGGACATGGGATACATTTTAATCCCATGTCCTTCCTTGAACTCAAATCGTACCAATTCAGTCCAACTCATTCAGTAGTTTCGGCGTGATGCGCAGTGAAGGAATTTTACTTTCATCCCTTCTCCCAGCGGAACCTTACTAAATTCTGGGATAAAATGAATCTTTCCTCGTAATATGAACTCAAATTATGTCGAGTTCCATTCGAATTCATTCAGTTTTGCCGGTGGTGTAGGTATCGAACCACTCGAATTGTAGGTACCTACAACTTGTGATGGAACTTTCCCTTCATACTTTTCCTGGCTTAGGACAGGCAAAAATAGCTACTCTAACACATTTGCCAGTAAGTAGGCTAAAGTAAGTAGGTACTTTTGGCGTATTTAAAAAGTTCATCATCAATCAAGTTTTATGTACAATTCAATTTAAATTTACAGCTTTATGTACAGTTTGATTCACTCACATTAGGCATAAATGTTTTGAACTGGCCGTAGGCACGTAGCCTTTGTGTAGCCGCTAGGATCGTTTCCCGGCTTGGCACACGTTGTTCTGGGAACCGCTCTGCGTACATCGTACGAGCCAAGTTCATGTTGTCACCAGCGATGGCATAAAGTCGCACCATTTCAGTCCACTGTTAATTTGTGAACGACATCGTCACTTCTCTACTTAACACAATACGCGAACTAATCGGCACATCACAAATTAGCACGGAACGCGTCGTGACGTGCTCACTACCTAGCAGACGGGCCCCGACTGACGAGCGCGCGAGCGGCGTCTTTGTTTGCGCGGCGCGGACGCGGCGTAGGTAGGCGGCGCCTTTAAGTCGGCGCGCGAGCGGGTCTTTGATTGAAACCGACAAAGCTGGCGGCGTAGGTATAAATGTAGGGTGAAATGCTTTTATGATGTATGAGGATATTTTTTTCAAAATTATGTAAAAAAAAAGTTTAGTTTTTTCATCGGTTTTGGACTCTGCTCATGATTTAGATCATCAGGTTTCAAGGATAAGACTGTTTACCCTAACACCCTGTATATCATGTAAGGCAGGAACCTAACTTATTTTTCCAAGACCCACCACCTTAGTAGGTAGGAACCTAACTAATGGGTGCGTCTTGGAAAAATAAATAGATAGGAACTTACCTACCCTTTCTCTACTAATTTTTTTCTTCAATCTACAGATTATTTCATCAATCTACTGATTTTCTACTCGACTTTCTACTGATTTAGTGATATTCGATCTTGCAACACTGTTTCTAACAAAAAGAATGCATGAAATCGGACGACGTGTAGACCCGTCGTGATGCGCGGTTAAAGAATTCTACTTTTTCCTCTCTCCCAGGGCAACCTTACTGAATTCCAGGATAAAATGTGTCCTTTCATGTCCTTTCTTGTAGTATGAACTCAAAACGTGCCAAATAACATTCCAACTCATTACCTATGTAGTTTCGGCGTGATGAGCGGTGAAGGAATTTAACTTTCATCCCCTCTGCCAGGGCAGCCTTACTGAATTCCGGGATAAAATGTATCTTTCCTCATAGTACGAACTAAAATCACGCCGAGTTGCATTCGAATTCATTAAGTAGTTCCGTCGTGATGCGCGGTTAAAGAATTTTACTTTCATCCTCTCTCCCAGGGGAACCTTACTGAATTCCAGGATAAAATGTATCCCATGTCCTTCCTTGAACTCAAATCGTACCAATTCAGTCCAACTCATTCAGTAGTTTCGGCGTGATGCGCAGTGAAGGAATTTTACTTTCATCCCTTCTCCCATGGGAACCTTACTAAATTCTGGGATAAAATGTATCTTTCCTCGTAGTATGAACTCAAATTATGCCGATTTCCATTCGAATTCATTAAGTTGTTCCGTCGTGATGGGCGGTTAAAGAATTTTACATCCATCCTCTCTCTCAGCGGAAAATTACTGAATTCCGGGATGAAATTTATCCCATGTCTTTCCTTGTAGTATGAAATCAAATCGTGCTAGGTTTCATTCCAACTCATTTAGCACTTTCGGCGTGATGCGCGGTGAAGAAATTTTACTTTTATCCCCTCTCCCAGGGGAACTTGACTGAATTCCGGGATAAAAAGTATCCTATGTCCTTCCTCGTGGTATGACCTAAAATCGTACCGAGTTTTATTTCAATACCTTAAGTAGTTCCGTCGTGATGCGCAGTTAAAGAATTTTACTTTCATCCCCTCTCCCAGGGAAACCTGACTGAATTCCGGGATAAAAAGTATCCTATGTCCTTCCTCGTAGTATGACCTAAAATCGCGCCGAGTTTCATTTCAATACCTTCAGTAGTTTCGGCGTGATGCGCGTTTATCAAACAGACAGACAGACAGACAGACATGAATGAAAAAATTGCAGTTTTGGCTTCAGTACCGATAACACAGTGCCCTCCAAAAAAAATTTTCAAAATATCTTCAATGTACAGAATTGGACCTGTTACAGTTTTATTAAGTACTAGCTGTACCCGCGACTTCGTTCGCGATTGCCTTACCTGCCGACTAATTAAGTTCACATTTAACCATAGTCTCTCATATTATGAAACGCCGCCGTCCAAAAAATCGTGTAGGGTCTACGGGGGATAGCATATTGTCATCTTCAATCCCATTCTTTATCCACACGACTTTTAGCTACGACTCGGCCAGCGTCAGTGTTAAGAAGTGTCCTACTCGTTTGACTTACTCACAGCTGGGGCCCTATTCTGCTATACTAATCGCTTCACTATGACAGGGCTATCGTCACATAATGACACTTTTTGGTATTCCACCTTGGATGAAAGAAATTATGATGAATGCAGATGGAGAGACGCGCGTCAAGTTTGAAACTACATATTAATTTATCTCGCGCGCACTATCTGGAATTTTATTAATCTAAGGATTCTACGTGATGATTCTGCGACGATTCCATTGTCATACTGAAGCAATTGTTTTGCAGAATTGGGCTCCTGATCCATTTGACTGGACCACCGTAATTTTTTTTCGTTAGTAGGTAGGTACAGTTGGCTGTGTACCACAATAAAAAATATTTTTCTGCGGTCCAGTTAGTTTAAGTGGACCACAATAATTAATTAATTTAATTGTACACGAAGTTTGGTTGGAGTAAGACTCCAACCAAACTTCGCTGGACCAGCTAAACCACCATATATCATGTAAGGCAGGAACCTAACTTATTTTTCCAAGACCCACCACCTTAGTAGGTAGGAACCTAACTAATGGGTGCGTCTTGGAAAAATAAATAGATAGGAAATTACCTACCCTTTATCTACTAATCTGCCGCACAAAAGATAACCACAGTAAGTACAATTTTTTGCGGTATTGAGTTATATATATATTCGGAATCAGCACAAAAAGATCTATATTTCTGTATATTCAGAGTTTTCAAATGTGGCTCATAACCTCCTTTTTGTGTAAGCGAAATTACAGTAAGTCATGTTTGGTGGTATGGAATTCTTAGTATATTAATAGTAAGTAAACATACGGTTAATTGTTTTTTTTGGATTTTAATAAAATCCGAATTCATTTTGTAGTAAGTTATTTTGCCCTCATTAAGTTAGGTTATGTACATTTTATAATTCAAACTTTACTAAACACAAGTACAGTAAGAAAGACTTACTTTAAATATGTTTTGGCATCAATTTTAAAATAATGTATTACCCCATATTTGTATTACAGTAAGCGTTTTTACTATATTTATGCTTGGGATAACTTATAGTTTTTACTTAGTTTTACCTATACAAAAAAAAGTAACACTCTACTTACTGTAATAATGCTAAGGGGCTACTGCATAGCGGGGGCTGTGCGGGGTGAAGTGAGGTAAGTTTGTTCATGAAATGTTTTTTTTTATGTGGTGCCTTTTGGCTAGCGATTTGTTGGAATGAGACGCAAAATTGCTTATGTCAAAATAAGTGATCGCGCAATTCTGTACCTGTGTAGTTTGTTTAGATTTTTGTTTTAGTTAAATTGCATGATCTGGAACCGCAAGCAATTCGAAACTTAGTAGTTACCCGGTGCTGTTCGAATGATCAATCACATTAATTGTGTAGGAATAATTCAACTTTTTGCATAAATATAACAAGCTATTAACTTACTACCTTCATTAAATAGCTTTACCTACTTACTACTTTCTGTATAATAAGTACCTACTTTAAACATATGCTCTGCAACACCATTAAATCTTGAATTAAATCTTTATAGTTTCTTCATTAATAGGTTTAGAGAATGTCAAATCTAGGTCATTAAATTTAGTAGAAGTTAACCCACAAATGGGACATCTGAGTTGTGAAAAGGTACTGTGAATGCTATTGTACACCTTACCATCGATGATGCTTAATGTAAGATTACAAATGGTTTTTACTATAAACCCTTTTGATGTGGCTGCTGCGATTGGAGTTCTTTTTTCAATTGTTGCTCTACGTACTCTTTTTCTGCGAGAATAAAGTTTTTTGACTCCTTTCGATATTGAATATGTAGAGGTCTGCAAGATCGAAATGATTGGGGTGTTGGATTTACCCACAGAATTTGATTGCTACACGTTTCCGTAATTTTTATGACACAAAAGTCGTTGAAAATATTGTGTTTTTGTCATACAAAGGATCTTGAGGTGCCTTTTGTTTATATAGCGATTGGCCTGTGCTGCCGTCAAAACCCCAAGATCCTTCGAATGTACAAGACAATTCGTCTAAATGCTCTCGTTCGCAATATGCATTTATCATATCATCACAGAGAAGAATAATTCTTCTAAATGTGTGCGCAAGCAGTCCCTGCAAGGAAACGGATGGTTCAACTTCACTTGACTTAACTCCATCCTCTGGATAACAGTCCTTTTTGGCTTTTGCAACTTTTTTATAAGGTGGAAATATATTAAAACCTCTTTTAGTTGAATCTTGCTGTAAAAATTTATACGTGTCGACATTAAATTATCGGTCAATTAGTATTCCAAGGCTTCTTCTAGAGTGTATGGACTGTGCTGATTTATTTTTGCCAAAACTTTAGTCGATTTGTTTGGAGACTCCAAATATGTATTTATATATAACAGCTTCTAAACCATGGGCACCTTTATGGCTTAGTTTTTCGTTGTCTTGGGATTTAATAACTTTAGTGAATGATTTAATCAACTTTTCTGGTGCCTTGTTCTCTATTATTCTAGCTTTTTTCGTTTTCTAAGTTACGTTCCTCTTTGAAGTTTTGTAAATTCTGTATCATTACTACAACCTCCACGTTCAACAGGTGCTACATGCGACTCGGAATGTTTGGGATCGTGAAATATTGTGGGTTCAACTACAACCACAGATGGATGTGGTTGTAGCTGTGGACGTGCCATCTGTGGTTGTAGTTGACAACCACAGATGGCACGTCCACAGCCACCGGTTTCACGTCCAAAACCACAGGTGGCACATTCAAAACCACAGAGGACACGTCCAAAACCGCAGGTGGAAAATTCACAACTTCAGGAGGCTTTGAAATTAAATCTTCAGGAATATCATTTATGAGAGGCTTGTTTAGCCAGTCTATATTCTTTTTCAGAAAATATGCGATATTTCTATTGCAGTAATCTCTTCTCAATTTTGGTTAATTTGTTTTATTTTCGGTAAATAATAAATAAATTGATACATTAAGCTGAATCACTTCATGAGATGGTAGAAGACTTATTTTTAATTAGTAGTTCCATGCCATAACTGCAGCAAGTTACAGCGACAATCGAGTAGATTTTGCTCAGCTATACGCAAACTATACGGACTTAGTAATCATTGTTGCAGTATGTTCTTCTGCCTAAATATTGTCACAGTAAGTCAACTACTTGCTATATTTATGCTTAGGAATGAAAAAAAAATATTTATTTTATTCCTTAAGATAAATAGTTTTTCGAGGTTTTCTATATTAATAATGTATTTATTGACTAACTTAGTCATTCCACTTATAAAACAAACTACTTTGCATAATACAAACTAACAAAAATAAAAATATGTCTAATATTATAACCATGGTAACAAAAACCGTATAAAAAACTTTAAACGCCGTTTTCTCGAAAGTGTACTCGGAGGACTTACTGTGGTTATCCGTCGTGCGGCAGTAATGTTTTTCTTCAATCTACAGATTATTTCATCAATCTACTGATTTTCTACTCGACTTTCTACTGATTTAGTCATATTCGATCTTGCATCTCTGTTTCTAACAAAAAGAATACATGAAATCGGACGACGCGTAGACCCGTCGTGATGCGCGGTTAAAGAATTCTACTTTTTCCTCTCATGACAGACATGAATGAAAAAAATTGCAGTTTTGGCTTCAGTATCGATAATAGAGTGCCCTCCAAAAAAAATTTTCAAAATATCTTCAATGTACAGAATTGGACCTGTTACAGTTTTATTATAAGTATAGATAGATAGATAGATGCTATGTTATTTGGAAAAAAATAACCCTTACGATTAAGCCACTTAATCGGTTTTTTTTACACTTTGGCAGGTTTACAGTATATTTTGCCTAACCCACATTTGGTATAAGCCAATTGTTCGCTCTTAGGTAGGTACCTACTCAAATTAGGTATGTACAGTCAGCGTCAAATTGATATGAGCGTCTAGACTAGTCAAAATGATCTGAAAAACATAAAGGCAATTTGATATACACAGTTCGAATCACCATAATGTTGTAAGCACCCAAGGTGTTCAAAATATCTTACTACTCCTTGTTTCACATTCATATTATGAGCCGTCAGGGTGACTGACTGCTCATATAAATATGAAATAATGTAGTAGTATCAAGTACCTACACCACACTAGGTAGTGTGGTGTAGGTACTTGGATGACTGAGATACTTTTGACATCTTTGTTGGAGCCCTGCACAGTGAGGTTCTTTGAAACAAGATCCGTCAAGTGCGAGTGTAACTCGCGCGCCGAGGGTTTTGAACGTTTGTCAACAAATATGTACCAAAAGTACCGGTTAGAGACTTCGCAATTTAGCGAATACCTAAGACTAGTAGGTACCAACCTACATTTCAGATAAATCTCTCTGCATGCTTCGGTTAAATGGGTGGTTCGGTTAAGGTGGGTTATGGTAAATTTTTCGACTTTTTTCGAAATATTTCAAAAAGTATGAAAGTTACAGAAATTTGAAAAACTGGTTTGAAATGTCCAAACCGATACCTTTCATTTGATACCCCACTCGGTGGGGTAGCCCCCCTTTTGAAAATTATTGCTTTTTGACCATTTTTCAAAAAGTGTTCTTTTTACAGACTTCTCTATATTTTTCCTGTAAAATATAGATCTATATCTACAAACGCTTCATACATTTTAAATGGATCGCTCGGCAAACTTCGGAGATAGGGGGGGGGGAATGGGTTTTTTTTCGACTTTTTTCAAAATATTTCAAAAACTATGAAACCTACAGAAATTTGAAAAACTGTTTTGAAACGTACAAACCAATACCTTTTATTTGATACCCCACTCGGTGAGGCAGCTCTCCCTTTTGAAAATTATTCCCCCCCTTTTTGACCATTTTTCAAAAACTGTTCTTTTTTCAAACTTCTCTATATTTTTCCTGTAAAATATAGATTCATGTCTATAAACGCTCCATACATTTTACATGGATCGCTCTGCAATCTTCGGAGATAGGGGGGGGGGAATGGGTATTTTTTCGACTTTTTTCGAAATATTTTAAAAAGTATGAAACCTACAAAAATTTCAAAAACTATTTTGAAATGTACAAAATGATACCTTTCATTTGATACCCCATATGACTCTGTAGGTATCTTTTAAAATTTCGGCATCACAATTTGTATGGAAAATATTCATTTTCATTTTTCATTTATTTTCATTTATTTTTCTCTAAATCTGTACAGGCGCACGAAATGTATTATTATTTTAAATTTCAAGTTGATAGCTGCAGCAGTTTTTGAGTTATTAAGGAGGGAAAAAAGGACAGACAAAGCGAGACCATAAGGGTTTTGAAACCGATCTTCGATCTTCAAAACCCTAAAAAGTAATACAATAATTTTATTTTTTATTTAGGTAGGTATATATTTGTGATAGGTATAGATAATTTATATAACAATTTAACACATACCTAAGTTAGTTACTTAAAGTTAATTAAAAATACATAATTGATCACAATGTCGCTTAATTAGTAACTTCATACTATATTTTACCATAATTATTTACACACTAGCTGTACCCGCGACTTCGTTCGCGATTGACATACCTGCCGACTAATTAAGTTCACATTTAACCATAGTTTCTCTCATGTTATGAAACGCCGTGCAAAAAAACTTCGATGCCCAGAATTGGACCTGTTACACTTCTAACATAAGTATCTTTATTTAGGTACCTAGTTAAATTGTGTATAAATCGTGTAGAGTCTACGGGGGATAGTATGTTGTCATCTTCAATCCCATTCTTTATCCACACGACTTTTAGCTACGACTCGGCCAGCGTCAGTGTTAAGAAGTGTCATACTCGTTTCACTTCTTACTCATGGTTCCGTTCAGCTGGGGCCCTATTCTGCTAAACTAATCGCTTCACTATGACAGGGGTATCGTCAAAGAATGACACGTTTTGGTATTCTACCTTAGATGAAAGAAATTATGATGAATGCAGATGGAGAGACGCGCGTCAAAGTGTCAAGTTTGAAACTATTAATTTATCTCGCACGCACTATCTGGAGTTTTATTAATCTAAGGATTCTATGTGATGATTCTGCGACGATTCTATTGTCATAGTGAAGCCATTTTATTACAGAATTGGGCTCCTGATCCATTTGACTGGACCACCGTATTTTTTTTTTTCGTTAGTAGGTAGTAGGGCATGCAATTATCGAAACTTTTCGATAATCGATAATTCGATATTTATCGATCTATTTATCGATAAATATCGAGAATTATCGGTTTTGGTGAAGGAAAAATATCTTTACGTTTCGGTTTCTAATTTAACTGCTCTATTTATCCAATCTGCTGCACTTCGCTATATGTATTTAGTTATTAAATGTTTTTCCTTATAGCTTTCGGTCATTAAAGTTTCAAAGATTGAGTGTACCATTAATAATATGGAAAACAACTTAAATTGTTTAAATTTTACATTATTATTTTATTGATGGATAAAAGATATTGATAACTCATTATTTACTCAAGAATATGGTTTTATTACATACGTATAGCACTTAAGACCAAGTTTGGTCTAGCGAGCCATTTAAGGGCTCATGATTATAATAAGTATAGATATTTGTGAATAGAACAAAATTAAATGAAATATTTTCTTACTTACAAAAAACAAAATCCTCCATTCAGGTATAAACATAATATTATTTCGATTAGTGTTACTTATCGAATAACTTTCTTACTTACAAAAAAACAAAATCCTCCATTTAGGTATAAATATAATATTATTTCGATTAGTGTTACTTATCGAATAACTTTTAATTAGTTGACACTTTCAGTCTTAATAGAACGAACTAATTAAACAATTGAGTGAATAGAATGCTAGGACTATAAATCATTTTCTATAAATAGTTTTTTTATGAAGAAATCAAATTAAAAATAATTAAATTTACGTATTGACATGTACTTGACATTTTTGGTCTAATTAGGAAAAAAATGAACTACTTCGTATATTCGTGTTAATTCATTTATAGATTCAACAGCAGAAGGTTGATTAATTTTACTAACTTTCTGCTGTTGAAAATAAGTGCGGAGAAATGACAAGCAATCAATTGTTTTGTCATTAAGACTTGTGCGCAGTTTATTACACAGTATTCCAGCCGCAGAAAAGGCACGTTCACGTTCGACACTCGTTGGCTTCATTGAACGAAGCCATCGATAACCTTTAGACAACAACTGTCCTCGGTCACCTCCATTTTCAAACAATAACATTTCAACCTTTAGCAGCGTCAAAATGTCTTCTCCAGCCGTAGAAACATTTCCAATTCTGCCTTTGCCCGTGTCATCATAGCTAATTTTGCTGATTTGTTTGTTAATCAATTCTTTATTTGATAATGGGGTGCTGACCACAAGTGACTATGACCACTACCACCGACCGAATAAATAAATGATAAAATGAACTGACGCACCCCGCACGTAGCGGTTAGGCGAGCTCATACACACACACATAAGAAGAGAGAGCCATAAACACAGGTAAGCTTACTTTCGCGGCATTTGTGCGGGTAATTTTAAACACTCGCGATTGAGGCGCCGTGATGGGAATGGTTTTGATAATGATTATTTAAGAATTTATCTTTTATCGATATTTTATCGATTTTTATCGATAATTATCGTCGACATAAATGAGCCGATTACCGATAATTTATCGATTATCGATTATCGGTTTGCATGCGCTAGTAGGTAGGCTCAGTTGGTTGTTTACCACAGAAAAAATATGAGTTAGGTTCCTACCTGCTTAGGTAGGAACTTTACTAATCGGTGCATCTTGGAAAAATACATATATAGATAGGAACATATCTACCCTTTATCTACCGATATTTTTCTTCAATCTACAGATTATTTCTTCAATCTATTAATTTTCTACTTGACTGTCTACTGATTTAGTAAAATTCGATCTTGCAACACTGTTTCTAACAAAAAGAATGCATGAAATAGGACGACGCGTTAATGAATTCTAAATAAGAAAACATTTTGACTTTTATCCCCTCTCCCAAGAGAACCGTGCCTACTGATATCCCAGATAAAATGCATCCTATGTTCCCTCGTAGTATGAGCTCAAATCATGCAAAGTTTCATTTGAATTCATTCAGTAGCATATTTTTACTTTCATGCCAAGGGAACAGCACTGATTCCGGGGTAAAAAATAGTATTGCTCATTTGAATACATTCTGTACTTTCGGCGTGATACGCAACCCAAGAATTTAACTTTTATCCCCCTCCACGGGGAACCTTACTGAATTCCGGTATAAAATGTATCTTTCCCCGTAGTATGAACTCAAATCGTGCCGACTTCCATTCGAATTCATTCAGTAGTTCCGTCGTGATGCGCGGTTAAAGAATTTTACTTTTTCCTCTCTCCCAGGGGAACCTTGCTGAATTCCAAGATAACATGTATTCCATGTCCTTCCTTGTAGTATGAACTCAAATCGTGCCAGGTTTCATTCCAACTCATTCCGCAGTTTCGGCGCGATGCGCGGTGAAGGAATCTTACCTTCATCCCCTCTTCCAGGGGAAACTTACTGAATTCCGGGATAAAAATTATCTTTCCTCATAGTATTAACTAAAATCATGCCGACTTGCATTCGAATTCATTCGGTAGTTCCGTCGTGATGCGCAGTTAAAGAATTTTACTTTCATCCCCTCTCCCAGGGGAACCTGACTGAATTCCGGGATTAAATGTATCCCATGTCCTTCCTTGTAGTATGAAATCAAATCATTCTAGGTTTCATTCCAATTCATTCAGTAGTTTGGGCGTCATGTGCGGTGAAGAAATTTTACTTTCATCCCCTCTACCAGGGGAACCTGACTGAATTCCGGGATAAAAAGTATCCCATGTCCTTCCTCGTAGTATGACCAAAAAACATTCCGAGTTTCATTTCAATACCTTCAGTAGTTTCGGCGTGATGTGCGTTTAACAAACAGACAGACAGACATGAATGAAAAAAATTACAGTTTTGGCTTCAGTATCGTTAATAGAGTGCCCTCCAAAAAATTTTTTCTAAATATCTTCAATGTACAGAATTGGTCCAATTCTGTTACAGTTTTATTATTTATTTATTTATTTTATTTATTTTTATACTTTAGGAAAACTAACAGCTTATTAAACCTTAATATGTTAAACTTATTGAGTAACTTAAGCCTACAGTTTCCACTTATGAGTACATGGTTATGTGTCCATTGGAAGTAACAAATATTTGGAGTAATAGTGAAAGGCGTTGCGCCTAATCTTATGAGTGCTACAATATCAATGCCTAACCATTTGGAGCCTACTAAAACAATAGATTAAACCTTAAATAAATAAAATTTACCTTACATAAATAAAGAAAATTTACCTTACATAAAAAAAAATATTATAAGAATAGATTACAAGTTTGTATAAAATTTGACAGCAATCAACAAGAAAAGTCCACACGAGACATGATAGAGTACATACACGAGTCACAAGCTTCACTCATACTTGAGGTAGGGCTTAGGGTCAGAGTGGGTGAGCGCATGAGGGTGCTGAGGCTGCGGCCAGGGCTCCCCCGGGCCCAGCCAGTTGAACAGACGAACACCCTCCAGCAGACCCCAGCCTAGCAGCGCGCCGAGGGCGCACCGGGTGGCGGCGCCGCGCGCTAGCGCTTCGGGGACGCCGTCGAGATGTTCACTGACACGCCCTTGATGATGTGGTCCTGTCCGCACAGCGCCTGCGCCACCTCCGCCTCCAGGAACGTCACGAAGCTGAAGGCGCGGAAGGGCCGAGGCACGAACACATCCGTCACGTGCCCAAAGTGCGCAAAGTAGTCCCGCAGGTCCTCAGCCGTCAGCGCCTCCGTGCAGCGCCCCACGAACACCTTGCGGTGCGCCGCCCCCGCACCCCCGCACCGCCGCCCTCTTTGCCGTTGGGTATGCGCACGTCGCACAAGCGCCCGTCGATCATGTGCCGGCGGCCGAGCGCGCGCGCCTGAGCCGCGTACGACGCGAACTTGACGAAGCCGAAGCCCTTGGAGAGGCTAGTCTTGGCATCGCGCTTCACCTGCACCATCTGCAAGTCCCCGAAGGAGGCAAAGTAGTCCTGCACCGCCTCCTCGCCCGTCTTCCATGGCAGGCCGAGCACGATGAGGTCGGAGCAGCGCGCCGCCTCGGGGTTGGCGGAGCGGTCGCGCGGGAAGGCACACCAGTAGCGGCGGTGCGCGGCCCAGCCCTCGGGCTACGGCGCGAGGCGCTCCTCTACGAGCCGCAGTCCACGCAGCCGGCCGCCCGGCGCGCCGCCCACGTGGTACTTGAGCCCGCTGGCGCCCGCGAACTGCGCCGCCACCGTGGACAGCAACAGCGCGCCGTCCTCCTCCGTGGGCAGCTCGATGGGCTCGTCCGACTCGCCCTGCTCACCGGCACGTACTCTATAGACATCGCTCGCTCCCACTCCTCTCACCGACGACACGTCTCTTCCATTCCACCCCACATTACGTTTACGTCATCTCCGATGGATTTACGGAGGCGAGTGAACAAACAATTACCTACTATTTATTTGTGTGAATCTGTAGGATTTTTTCGGAAAAGCTGCTAGGTATGTTTTGTTCGCCTTTCCTTTCCGCTACGCAATCGCATTATAGGTACCTGTAGTGTTCGTTTTGTGCCGTCCGTCCGTCGTGAAACGGCACTTACTAATACCATATGGTAAGTTGTAACGTGTTTCCTGTTCTAAACAAGGATCCACATAAAGCTTAACTCTGAACAAGCCGCGTAGTGTGAGCTGTGAACGGACTGCATGTAGCGAAGCCTAAACTATATGCATTATGTTGTACCTAATGTTAATTGGAAGTAAGCAATAAGCAAACCTGTATGACCTACCAAAACAAAACTGTACGTACAACTCAAATGTGAAACATTTAAAGCCGTCACACACTGATGCCGGAGGCGGAGCGGTGGTGGCGGACGGTAGCCGAGCCAGGCGTGGCGTTCGCGGTGCGGATGTCTTCACATTGCAGGCGTGCGAGAGCCGTGGCGTCGCGGAGGCGGTTTGGAGCCTTGTGTGTGTAGGTCACGTCGCATTGTTGTAAACATGTCCTTTTATTGCAACGATGTCATTTTTATAATCTTTTATACGGCAGTCGTATAATCAACGATGTGGTTGAAGTTGTACTAGTACTATCAGTTTTTCGTTAGGTATAGGTAGTCCATTTTATTTAGCGCCTTATTTGGGTCACAAGCAAAAAATTTTGTAAATAAATACTACCTACTCGTAACTCCGCTAGTAGCACGCCTCCGCACCGCGACGCGTGGCGTGCGCTCTGTGTGAAGACACTACATAGACTACCTGAGATACAACGCTAACATGCCACGCCTCCGCCTCGCCGCCGCGCCTACACGGCTCCGCGCCGCGTCGCGCACGCCGACTGTTTGTGTCGCTGAGCCGGCCCGCCACGGCCGTGCACCTCGCCGCCAACGCCTGCGGTGTGTGTGTGTAGTCTTTCATATAAATTCGCCTCCGGCCCGGCCACGGTTTCTGTGTGTGGAGGCTTTTAAGCATTTTCTCATGTGGGAAACGAGTTTCATGGTCTTCCTTTTATCTAAGATACCTGTTATTTGAAAAAAAAATAACCCTTACAAATTTACAATTGAGCCATTTGATCGGTATGGGTGTTTTTTTACACTTTGGCAGGTTCGATTCCTTTTTCAGACAGGCATGAATGTAACACTTTCGTAAAACTTACTTCTAAAAATAATCTTTAGAAAATACGATAAACCTATATTTTAAATTTGCCGCGCATTCTAATTTTAAAACTCCTGCGCTCTCACGCCTAACGGCACTGACAGCGTCGTCACTGACAGCTTCACTGACAGCTTTGAGTGAAGCGAGCGACCATTGACAATCGAGAACAATGAATCAGCTTTTTAGATTGTCACTGGCTGGACGAACTTGCTAAATCGCTACGATGACTATTCGTAAAAGTTTTATTTAAATTTTACTTTAAACAACTAGACACAGCTGACTTCTCGCTAAGTATTGTGTTCTAATCTCCCGAAACTTGTGAAACCCCAATTGGGTAAGTGTTGTGCTTTTTATACGAGTTAGAAAATAAGTCGGTGCAACGGCTCATGGTTTTTCATTTCATATTATTTTCTTGTATTTATTCTTGTAGTCCTAAGTAATCACTTCATTATTCACTCATTGTCATACGTAGCCGCTTTGCAAACTCGCAATCAATTCTGCGTTCGAAAAGTGTATTTTCATTCTGTCTGCTTTGTTCAAAATTGCACCATCATTCCTTGTACGTAATTCTTACTGCACTTCTCACTGCTTATTTTAGTCTTATAATCCACTTGTTTGACTGCCTCATCACTGATTACTATTATTTGCTAGTTGCCATTGCGTTCACCACGAGCTTGGGATGTCGCAGTCAAACTTTGAAAGTGGACATTTCTTAATGATCTGGAAATGAATTCCAGGGTTCACCTTACGGGCAGACATAATTGAAAAGATCCCACTGAAGACTCGACGCACATCATCATCATCATCTGCCGAGCTCCAAACGCGAGTCTGCGCCCATCTTGTGCGAGTCGGCGCCCATCTTGCGTCAGTCGGCGCCCACTTAGTTAACTGCACCGGACCGACTCCCGCTCTTGCTAAGGCCAGTGGTACACTTTAGTTTCACAACGCGATTCGGATACGGCTACTCTAAACTAGACTCACGACCTGAAGATTTGTATTCTTGTAGACTAATTAAATATTGTAAATTGTTCTTCTTGTTTTCTTCATTCCTATCGTTAGACTAGGAAACACAGGTAGAACTGTTTCATTGGCGCCCAATAGGTAGAAGTCGTATCCGTATTACGTTGAGTAGCTTATCGCATTTAGTAGTTTTTCTTTGGTGTTGGCTTAATTCTTTTTCACCTAGTTTTAAGTTTGATTTTATGCTAAAGCTTATATGTGAGTACATTTAAATTAATTGTGGTGTTTTTTAACTATTTATAGACTCCGTTGTATTCTGTTTTTCTTACTGTATAATTTAGTTATCGATACCACATATAAGCTAATTGTTTCTGAACTTGTATATAACATTAGTTTAAGCTTTCAATTACTGTCACAACACTTACTCAATATGGCGTACATCATTAAGTTCCTCTCACTTCAAAAGTCAGAACTAGAATACGAGGTTGAGCTTCGCGGTGGTACTAAGGGTTCTGTACAAGAGCTGCGCAAACTGATTATTAAACTTGCTCCGAACTTACCGTCTGAGGATATTTTAGAATCACACCTCGATCCAGAACAGGATCTGATAGGGCTAAACGAAAGCTTAACCAAGGCTCAGAGCAATTTGGCTTCCCTTAAACTAAAATTCGACAAAAATCTTTTTTCTAGGACAGAAACCTTATTACACCACATATATCATAGGGCGAACAGGTTAAGTAGTACCGAATCAATAGGAAGTGACTATCAAAAATGTTTCTCAACGTTTGAATATTTATATAAAGATTTATCAGCACTAAGACCCCGAACTCCACAAACTGCTCTCGAAACTACTTCGTCTTCCACGTCGACATCCGGTGCCGCTTCGGAGTCGAATGTACCTACTGTTGCTGTCAGTTGTGAGCGTAACGTGTCAGCTGAGATTGGAAAATTAAAGTATTCTGGAAAAACTTGCGTGCGATCCTTCATACAAAGAGTTGAGGAATTCGTTCAATCTAGAAGCATTTCTTACGAGAAAATTTTGTCCTTGGCATTCGAGATTTTCACTGATGACGCCTTACACTGGTATCGTTGTAACAGGGGTAGGATACAAAATTGGTATGAACTTTGCGAGCTACTGAAGGAGGATTTTAGCAGTAGTGATTACGACTACCGTCTTGCTGCAGAAATCAGATCACGCACTCAGGGAGAAACGGAAAGTATATCCATATACCTATCTATCATGCACGGTATGTTCTCTCGCCTTAGTAGGGACCTATCGGAAAACGAGAAACTGGATATCTTACTTCATAATATCCGACCCTGTTATGTCAGCACCTTGTTAGCTTCCCCGGAAATTAAAACTATCGACTCACTTAAATCAATTTGTCGTAGTTACGAGAATATTCAGGCGCGTTTTGCTCAATTTCGCGAGCCGCCGAAAGCCTCGGCGAGTACCATAGCTCCCGAGTTTGCCTACAAGGGTTGCGATAGTAGCTCTAGCTCCTGCGGCGATAAAAAAGTAGGTGTCTCCACTCTACAGAAGGACGATGGTGAAATGGTCGCAGCCTTGACATCGAAAACGGCTAGATTCTGTCCGCGATGCAGAACCAATGACCACTCCTTAAGATACTGTAAGGCAGAGCGGTTCCTTATCTGTTTTAAATGTGGAAAGAAAGGTGTCCGTCGATCAGAATGTCCCGACTGTAAGAAAACGGTCTCTAAAGACACTCCAAAAAACTAGTTAATCAGGATTGTAAGGATAGTGTGTATCATCATAAACATTTTGATATTGATGAGTGGAAGAAATGGTTAGGCTTCATTTCTTCATTCTTCACTTATAACGCTGTCTCATCAATCCGCGATGACAATCCTAAAATTGACAAGTCTCGACCTTATGTCGCCGTGAACATAGGTACTAAACCTTTTATTGGTCTTCTTGATTCCGGCTCCTCTTCTACTATTTTAGGGAACGGAAGTCATCAATGCTTACCTAGGGAGAGCGCTAAATTGTTAGATTGCGAGAAGGTTCACTTTGTTAGTGCTGGTGGTAACAAGCTTGAGGCCATTGGGGTTCTAGAACTTCCCATTAACTTTCAAAACCAAACCAATACACTTAAGGTATTTGTAGTTCCCGGCATAAAACACTCTCTCATTTTGGGAATGGATTTTTGGAGAACGTTTGGTTTGTTTCCTAAATATCTGGACCACATAGCTTATTACAAAGACTCAGACGAAATCTTCACTGCTGATTTTGTCATACAACAAAATCGTAATATTCACTCATATGATAACTTGCCGGACGAACAAAGATCAACGGCGGATCAAATGATACTACGATTTCGGGATATCTCGTACGAAGAACGTGGACTTGGTCGTACTAGCTTGACCACGCACGTTATTGACACTGGTGACGCTACTCCTATTCGTCAACGGTACTATAGAATGTCCCCAGAAAAACAACGTATTCTGGTGGAACAGTTAGATGAGATGCTTAAAGAGGATGTTGTGGAACCATGTGAAAGTCCTTGGTCGTCACCGGTCCTTTTGACACCTAAAAATAATGGTGAATTGAGGTTTTGCTTGGACAGCCGGAAACTCAACTCTGTAACCAAAAAAGACGCGTACAGCCTACCATATATTTCCGAAATCCTTGATAACCTTCGTGATGCTAGATACCTTTCAAGCGTTGACCTTTCCAAAAGCTTCTGGCAGATCCTCATTCGGGAGGAAGATAGGCAAAAGACGGCGTTTTATATACCATCTCGAGGTACCTTCCAGTTTAAATCAATGCCTTTCGGCTTAACTAATGCTCCAGCCACTCAGCAAAGGTTGGTGGATGCTTTATTTTATGGTCCTGAATTCGAGCACAAGGTTTTCGTCTTTGTTGATGATATTATCATCGTTTCCAATAGCTTTGAACAACACATCTCACTGCTTAATCGTGTCTTTGATAAGCTAAAGTTGGCTAATTTGACGATTAACTTCAAAAAGAGTCAATTTTTCAGGAGCCAGTTAAAATATTTGGGATATGTCGTAGACTCGAACGGTTTGCAAGCAGACCCAGATAAGGTAAAATCAATTGTAGACTATCCCGCACCCACTAACCGAAAAGAGGTCCGACGTTTCCTTGGAACTGCGTCTTGGTACCGTAGGTTTATACCTAACTTCAGTGCTTTGGCTTCTCCCTTGAATAAGCTAACGTCTCAGAAAAAGAATTCTCCTCCATTTGCTTGGTCTACGGACGCTGACGACTCCTTTCATAAACTTAAGTCCCATCTTGTATCCGCACCTATTCTATCGTGTCCTGACTACCTTAAGCCCTTCGAAGTACATACTGATGCGAGTGACTACGGCATTGGAGCTGTACTCACTCAAAATCTAGATGGTCAGGAAAAGGTTATAGCTTACATGAGCAAGTCACTCACACAGCAGGAACGGAACTACAGTGCCACAGAACGCGAAGCCTTAGCCGTTTTACTAGCATTAGAGCACTGGCGATGCTATCTCGAGAATGGTATGACGTTCACTGTCTTTACGGATCATTCTTCACTTAAATGGTTCCTTAATCTTAATAACCCGACAGGTAGACTAGCAAGGTGGGGAGTTCGCCTTTCTGCTTTCAAGTTTGAGATTAAGCATAGGAAGGGCGCCGAGAACGTGGTTCCTGACAGTTTATCTCGCGCTGTACCGGTTATAGCTATTGACTCTGCTCCCCTGATACCTCAAACTACTGATGCTTGGTATACGAAACTATTTAAAGGTTGCCAAGAGTCCCCTACATCGTTCTTAAATTATCGTGTGGAAAATAATAGCTTGTTCAGGTACTGTAAATCTTTAAATCCTCTGACTAGGGAATTTGAATGGAAGGAGATAATTCCGTCAGAAAAACGTCAAGAAATAATTTCACAAAATCACTCGGAACCGACTTCTGGGCATTTTGGAATTTTTAAAACATATAAACGCCTCAGTCTAAAATATTTTTGGCCAAAAATGCACCAGGACGTAGCTAATTTTGTCACTAGCTGTGATGTATGCCTGTCTCACAAGCATCCTACCCATGCTACGCTCGGTAAAATGGGTCGCCCTAAAGACTGTAGCCGCCCATTTCAAATGCTCAGTATGGATTTAGTTGGTCCTTTACCTATCACTAGAAAGCAGAACACATTCTTACTTGTCGTTACTTGCTGCTTCTCGAAGTACTGTTTGCTGTTCCCAATAAGACGAGCAACTGCTGAGATAATCATACGTATCCTGGAAGAACAGGTCTTCTTAGTCCACGGCATTCCTAGCACTATTCTGATGGATAATGGTAAACAGTTTACTAGCAATGGCATGAAAGCTCTGCTAACTAACTATAAAATCCCGAATGTCTGCTTTACCCCGTTGTACACTCCGCAGGTGAATACTGTAGAACGGTACAACAAAACCATAATGACCGCTGTCTCAACCTTTGTTGAAAGTGATCACCGTACTTGGGATATTAACATACCCAAGATACAATTTGCCCTAAATAGCGCCGTAAATGAAGTAACCGGTTTCACACCTTCGTTTCTTGTTTTCGGGCGGGAATTAGTGAGCTGCGGATCACACTATGTCGACCCTGACTTAGAGGGTAGTATTATATTCACACCGCGTGACAGTTATGCTGAAAACTTAGGTCATCTTCATAAAATATTTGATAAAGTGCAATTGTCACTATTAAAAGCTCATTCAAGAAATACTTCGCACTATAATTTAAGGCGTAAAAACGTTGAGTTTAGCATAGGCGACATCGTATGGAAACGCACCTTCTACCTCAGTGACAAGGACAAGAGATTCTGTAAGAAATTAGCTCCAAAATTCATAAAATGTCGCATTGTAGCAAAAAAATCTAAGCTCGTTTATGAACTGGAAGATATGGCAGGTCAAAACTTAGGAACCTGGCATGTCAAAGATTTCAAGCTGACGTGATTATTTCTATCGGATTTTCCTTAGGAAAAATCCAAACCTAAAAAGGGGGGTATGTAACACTTTCGTAAAACTTACTTCTAAAAATAATCTTTAGAAAATACGATAAACCTATATTTTAAATTTGCCGCGCATTCTAATTTTAAAACTCCTGCGCTCTCACGCCTAACGGCACTGATAGCGTCGTCACTGACAGCTTCACTGACAGCTTTGAGTGAAGCGAGCGACCATTGACAATCGAGAACAATGAATCAGCTTTTTAGATTGTCACTGGCTGGACGAACTTGCTAAATCGCTACGATGACTATTCGTAAAAGTTTTATTTAAATTTTACTTTAAACAACTAGACACAGCTGACTTCTCGCTAAGTATTGTGTTCTAATCTCCCGAAACTTGTGAAACCCCAATTGGGTAAGTGTTGTGCTTTTTATACGAGTTAGAAAATAAGTCGGTGCAACGGCTCATGGTTTTTCATTTCATATTATTTTCTTGTATTTATTCTTGTAGTCCTAAGTAATCACTTCATTATTCACTCATTGTCATACGTAGCCGCTTTGCAAACTCGCAATCAATTCTGCGTTCGAAAAGTGTATTTTCATTCTGTCTGCTTTGTTCAAAATTGCACCATCATTCCTTGTACGTAATTCTTACTGCACTTCTCACTGCTTATTTTAGTCTTATAATCCACTTGTTTGACTGCCTCATCACTGATTACTATTATTTGCTAGTTGCCATTGCGTTCACCACGAGCTTGGGATGTCGCAGTCAAACTTTGAAAGTGGACATTTCTTAATGATCTGGAAATGAATTCCAGGGTTCACCTTACGGGCAGACATAATTGAAAAGATCCCACTGAAGACTCGACGCACATCATCATCATCATCTGCCGAGCTCCAAACGCGAGTCTGCGCCCATCTTGTGCGAGTCGGCGCCCATCTTGCGTCAGTCGGCGCCCACTTAGTTAACTGCACCGGACCGACTCCCGCTCTTGCTAAGGCCAGTGGTACACTTTAGTTTCACAACGCGATTCGGATACGGCTACTCTAAACTAGACTCACGACCTGAAGATTTGTATTCTTGTAGACTAATTAAATATTGTAAATTGTTCTTCTTGTTTTCTTCATTCCTATCGTTAGACTAGGAAACACAGGTAGAACTGTTTCATGAATTCAAAAATCTTTAAAAGCATATTGCTTTTAAAATCAAGTCTTCTTTCAGTAAAATTTTCTATGAACAATATTTAAGATAGGTACCTACTTTCCCTCCATTTGGCACGGCCGTGGGACACCCTGTATAGCACCAACAGTCATAGTCAAGCAAATAAAATAAATAAGGACTTCTTTCTTTCAGAATTAATAGAGGAGGATGTGACAGTGGAAGTGCGGCCCCCCGAGCACACGAGCATGGACCGCGTGTGGCGTCTGCTCAACCGGTACTACAGCGTCGAGGTGCGCGTGCGGGCGCGCGGGGCGGGGGCCGCGCCCGCCGCGCTGCCCGGCTGCGTGGGCGCACACGTGCTGCTGCTGGAGGAGGCTGAGGCGCGCGATGAGGAGGCGACGCGCGCGCGGCTCGACGAGCGCGCCTGGCTCGGCGGCCGGCCGGCCGATGTCCACGTGGTAGCGTGTCGCGCGGACGTCGTGCCCGAGAGTCTGGTGTCTCAGTGCGTGCGTCGCATGCTGGAGCCCGTGGCGCTGCTGGACCCGCAGGAGGGCGTGGCGGCGGTGCGCGCCGCGCTGCACGCGCACGTGTGGCCGGGCATGCGCCGCCGGCGACGGCAACCGCGCGAGACCGACTCGGGCAGCGGCTCATTCGGCTCGAACTTGGACGACCTGGATCCGATGGAGCGGTACGTGGCGGCGCTGGGCGCGCTGGGCCCCGGCGCGATGGCGGTGCGGGAGCTGCAGGGCGCGCAGCGGCTGGCGGCGGCGGAGCAGCTGGTCGCCGCCTTCGCCGCGGCGCTGGGGCCCGACGCGAACCTGTGAGCCGCGCGGCGACGAGTTAAGCGGGTCGTCTTTCCGTTTTACATTTTCGTGGTTGTTGTAGTGGAAAATTGCCATTCACCCCTTTGACTTGAGTAATGGGGTGGATGGGAATATATCAATTTAATCAGACGAAATGCATTGCGTTGTTCGTAGATCTCGAAGACTTTTCACCTAGTGTGGTGCTGCTTTCACAATATATTTTGCCTAACCCTGTATAAGCCAATCGTTCGCTCTTAGGTATTCAAAATAGGTATGTACCTACACCGCATACTACCTACTTGGAGCCCACGGATGACCGAGCTGGTACTTCTGTCATCTTGTTGGAACCCTACACGGTGAGGTTCTTTGAAAAAAATAATACAATAATTTTATTTGTTATTTAGGTATATATTTGTGATATGGATAATTTATTTAACAATTTAACACATAAGTTAGTTACTTAAAGTTAATTAAAAATACATAATTGATCACAATGTCGCTTAATACCTGTAGTGTTCGTTTTGCGCCGTCCGTCGTGAAACGGCACCTACTAATACCATATGGTAAGTTGTAACGTGTTTCCTGTTCTAAACAAGGACCCACATAAAGCTCAACTCTGAACAAGCCGCGTGGTGTGAGCTGTGAACGGACTGCATGTAGCGAAGCCTAAACTATATGCATTATGTTGTACCTAATGTTATTGGAAGTAAGCAATAAGCAAACCTGTCTAAGCCACCAAAACAAAACTGTACAACTCAAATGTTACGACGCCAAACCTTATTACTTATTATTATCCTAATAAAGTACTCAACAAATTATATATTTTTTTATGAACAATTAGGCCAGTCCCTAACTTTTTTGTATCACGTGCATTTACCCGACTAGGAGTGTGGCGTTATTTCACTAGATAGTTAAATAAACGGTTTATATCTGTTTTTGTTAACGATCGCAACGAAGTCAATAACTATCTATCTACCTACTAGCACTATAGTATTACTATTTATCTACTGTGCTACTAGTCTTAACAATCGCTATAATGAGAGAATCCTGAATGAATAGTTCGTTTAGCTGTGTGTGTCCATAGTGAATACGCGAGTTCCGTTATATCACATTTCACTCGTTGATTCGTATAGCGATATAAACTGTTATTTAGATATTTTTTGAAAAGTAAATTCTTCATTCAACGAAAAGATCATGTAGATATCCCACATGGTGTAGGTATATGCCCCTGGATACAGAGATAGGGCGTAATAAGTTCTTTACATAGGTAGGGGGGGGGGCAAGTTTATTGTAAGATGTATGTATGTTTATTGTAAGGGCTAATACTTGTGATGTCGGGGACGCTTCTGACTGGTATTGGTGTAGATCAGTTGAGCTACCTGTAGATTGTTTGCAACAGTCTGCAGTTAGCTCAATTATTTTAATTGTAAAAACTAGTTCTGATTTATTTTTATTATTTGATTGTAATTTTCATTTTCTGGCTTATCTTTTTTTTTCAAGCTATGGTGTCCGAAACCCGGAAAAAGTGTGGAGGGAAGTTTTTCACACCGCCTTGCTCAAAATAAACTCGATTCTTAGAGCTTTTTAACGTTAGCCGAACGTCAACATTCACGTGTTTATATAAATCTGTCGTGAAATTCGCAACGGTCTAGTTGTTAACTATTTTTAACGATAGATAGTTATTTTAACGGTTATCGTTGCCCATTATATAGTTTCGTGAAGTGAAAGGAAATTCTGTTTACACCACACTCCTACCCGTCTGCGAAGGAGCCGTTACCCAGTAACGTAGTAACCCAGAGGAAGTACAGAAACACTCCTACCTGACTGCGAAGGAGCCGTTCTCAGTAACGCAGTAACCCAGAGGAAGTACAGAAACACTTCCCTCCTCTCCTCGACACGGAACATGACACAGATTCGCGCGTAATTCAAATATTTTAGCGGATTTTTTCCATTCTGCGTTTTGCAAGGAATTAAACTGCCGGAAAAGTAGCTGACCATACATACTAAAATTTCGATTTAGAGCTACTTTTGGAGCAACTAATAAAGACCATTATTACTAAAAATCAATGTAAAACCAAAAACTACATACACATATATTGTACATATTTATTGTAACATGAAAACTGCGCGCGCGAATCTGTGTCAGATTCCTTGTCGATGACTCGGTTGCGGAGAATCTGAATAGCTGGACGGAGGAGCCGGCTCAGCCGCGGCGCAGTGCGTCTGTGGACGCTGCGGCTCGCGCATACGCACGCCCATCGTCCGCACTGGATGTACTAGATTACCTCATATTATTTATAATATAGGTATCCTATGTTCTAACTGCCTGATGTTATTGTTCAAGCTTTTTAACAACAATGTTTGATCTATGTATGTATGTATGTATGGACCTATTCATTTGAACTTGAATAATCACAATGTAACATGCACATGGGTCATCATTCATAACAATGGCCCCTGCACCACGTCTACTACTAACGCTACTCTCACAGAACATTGGTCAGCGTCAGTCATTCGGTTACTCAGTCGTATTTAAATCTAGCTCTCAATACAACAATCGATTAGTAGCGCAAATATGCATAAAACTATGAAACTTTCAAATAATCGTTACAAACTTAACAAGTTTAGCCTCAATCATAAAAATCTTTCAAAAGTGAGTAAGCTAGCTAGGTCCGGTGAGACGACAGGGGTCAGAGCGGCCGGTCGGTCTCGGCGGCGGCGGCGCAGTGCAGCAGTTGCGGGCGGTGCAGCAGCTGCGGGCGCGCCAGCAGCGCCGCGAAGTACTGCTGCGCCAGCCGCGCTATGTACTGCTGCGCGGGCGCGCGCGCCGGCCACAGCCCCTCCAGGAACCCGATGTGGCCGCCGCGCGCCGTCACCGCCAGCGCCACCCGCGCTGCGCACGCCGCCTCCGCCGCCGGCAGCGCGCCGCCCGGCTGGAAGGGGTCGTCCGCCGCGCACAGGCACAGCAGCGGCACGCGCACCGCGCCCAGCCGCCCGCGCAGCGTCGCCGCCGCGTAGTACGCCTCCGCCGACTCGAACCCGAAGTGGCCCGCCGTGAACGCCGCGTCGAACTCGCGCAGCGAACGCGCGCGCGATACTGCCTCCCAGTGCGGGCGCAGCTGCGCGTGCGCGCACACCGCGGCCCGCAGGTTGCGCGCCATGTGGCGGGCCAGCGGCGCGTTAACGGCACGCTCGGCGGAGGCAGCGGCGCGCTCCACGTCCAGCGGCGCCGACACTGCCAGCGCGGCCTGCAGGTCGGCCTCGGCGCCCGCGCGCGCCAGGTACTGCGCCAGGATGAGTCCGCCCAGAGAGACGCCCGCGGCCAGCAGCGGCGCGGGGTGCGGGACGCGCGCTCGCACGCAGCGCACCACCTCGCGCAGGTCGTCGTGCGAGACGGCGCTGTACAGCCGTGGCGTGGTGAGCGGCAGCCCGCCGCCGCCGCGGTAGTTGAACACGACGCAGCGCGCGCCCAGCGCGGCCGCGGCGCCGGCCAGCGCGCGCACATAATCCGCCTGCGCGCCGCCCGTCAGCCCGGGCAGCACGAGCAGCACGCCCCCGCCGCCGCCCCCACCCGCGCCCCGCACCCAGTCCAGCGCCACCTGCCCGCCGTCAGACAGCGTCAGCACCTCCCTACGGAACGAACGTGTCGTATAACCTGCGCCACGGACTGGAGACATAGCCGGTGCTTACAATCCTTGAGAAAGGCTTTCGCGCTTCAGATTTGATAGCGATTAATCGAAACGGCGAATGGCGCTCATTCGCTCGATATAATTATTTTTTTCTTGGTAAAATTTATTTATTTATTTATTTATTTATTTAATTCGGATTGCCATCAGCTTAACTAAATACAATAGAAATTAAAATAGATACAGAAAGCTAATAATAGGCATTCGCTAATAGAATTATAATAAACTACTTAAGTGTGAACACTAAAATTTTTCCGTCCTAAATTGCGTAACTACATAAAGAAGCAATAAAATTATACCAATTAAATTAATAACAAAAAAAAAAACAAGTAAGCGTAAAACTACATCATGTGCAAAAGAAGTTAAGAGTCATGCATCGCCTTGCCCTGTGAATGCTGGTATTGAAAGGGTCAATGCTCAGCGTCCTGCTGAAATCATTGACTGTTCTACTCGCTCGCACTACAAATGAATTTTGTCTATAATTAGTTCCAACATGTTGGACATGTAGTAGGGGGTTGTGTCTAAGCTGCTTACGAGGTACATTGAAGTCTAATTTGCTAAGAAGTTCTGGACAATCAACATCATTGTTGATAATCTTAAGAATATAAAGATAATCAGCTATCAGCCGTCTGTTCTTGAGTGGCAAGAAATGGAACCTCTTGCAGAGTTCATCATAGGTAAAAGATTTGTAAGGGATCTTTACTCTAAAACACAGGTATCTTAAGAACCGCCTCTGAATACTTTCGATACGATCTATGTACTTCTGGTAACGCGGGTCCATATCTGAGACGCGTATTCTAGATGACTCCTTACAAACGTGCAATATAGAAGTTTAAAAGTTTTGACATTGGTAAAACTCTTAGAGATTCGCATGACAAATCCCAGTGATCTCGAAACCTTACTAATTATGTTGTCAATGTGAACGTCAAAGAGTAGTTTTGAGTCATGGTAGACTCCGAGATCACGCATACCAGAAGCTTTAGTAAGTAGCTGCCCTGCCAGAGCATAGACCGTCGGAATAGCCCGAGGCTTACGAGTAAAAGTAGTAGCGAAGCATTTACTGGGATTTAGTTCAAGCTTATTTAATAGGCAATAGTCTTCAAGACGGGAGAGATCTGACTGAAGAGCAACGATGTCAAGATTGGATGTTATAGTGGAGAATATCTTCATATCGTCGGCAAAACATAGCAGATTTGATGATTTGAAGCATGAGTCGATATCCCTAACATATAATATAAAAAGTAGGGGTCCCAGCAGAGACCCCTGAGGGACCCCACTTGGAACAGGAACCCAACTAGAGATGTAGTTATTGAGAACGACTGCCTGTGATCGATTATCAATATACGATGCAAACCATCTTAGCAAATAACCTCTTATACCTGACTGAGAAAGCTTATTTAACAACGTGAAATGATCTATTCTATCGAACGCTTTACTATAGTCGGTGTATATTACATCGACTTGATGACCATTATCCATAGCCTGAGTGATAAAATCATTTAGGAGTATAAGATTTGAAACTGTTGATTTACCTCGCAAGAACCCATGCTGAAAGGGACTAAACGTACTTTTAAGAGCAGAATAAACTTGATTGTAAATAATTCTTTCAAAGACTTTAGCAATAATGCAAAGTTTAGAGATAGGTCTGTAATGAGAAACCTCTGTTTTCGACCCTTTCTTATGGACTGGGGTGATGAATGCGGATTTCCATAATTTAGGGACAGTATTTGTTGAAAGAGACCTTCTGAACAGAAGTGATATAGGATAGGATAAAGTAGAGGCACATCTGATAAGAAATTTAGAAGATATGTTATCAGGTCCAGGTGCTTTTGACGCATCTAACTTTTTAAGTATGATCATAATGTCAGCTGGAACGATTTCAATATTACTAATGTCAGAAGTGATATCAGATTCTAACTGATTACTCACAACGGAGCTGTTCTGGCATGGAGCGAAATTACTAGTGTTATTAGAGTGTAGAAAAGTAGATTGAAAATAAGATGAAAAAGCATTGCAAATGGAATCACCACTGGAAAAAGTAGCATTATTAAAAGTCATCGAACTAGGCATTGAAAAAGATTTGGATCTGTTTTTAACGAACGTCCAAAAATATTTAGGATTATTTAGAATCGAATTTTCAGTTGATTCAATATAGCTTAGGTAGCATGCTGATTCCATTATTTTTACTCTACTACGCAACATTTTGTAGGTCAGTTCATCGGACTTATTTCCGTAGTTTTTAAATTTCTTATAGAATTTATACTTTTCTCGAATGGCTTTTTTTAGTGCCGAATTATACCAAACAGGGTAAGAGTGGTTATAAATATTTTTCTTGGGTATGAACTTGTTTTGCAGGGTATGGATACTCTCATTAAATAAAGTAATACACTCGTCAATAGATCGCGATGAAAACATAGCCCTCCAGTCTAGCTCATCAATCGCTCTATTTATCGACTCATAATCACCTTTATCAAATAAATAACGGGTACGCGGCGCATAATTCAACAAGGGAATTTCAAATGATTTCACGTTAATTAATAAGACAGGGTGGTGCGAGTCGATCGGCGTAAGAGGATCTATACACTCGGAAACAGTTACTGATTGATTGGAAAATATTAAGTCAAGGATTCTACCATTTTTGTTAACTATACCATTATGTTGATTGAGGTTTAAGGCACACATTTCATCAGTTAGCAAAAACTCATCTGTACTGTTTAAGTTTGTCGGGTAAAAACTAAAATTGTCTGTAGGTAACCATGAAATACTACTTAGGTTGAAGTCCCCGACGACAAGGACTGCATCTGAGGGGTTAACCGAAGCCACAAAATTTAGTTTAGTAAGAAAGTTAGCTAGTTGAGAACTAAAAGACAAACCATTATTCTGACCGCATAAGTAAATAACACATAAATATAAATCAACCCATTTACGCGTATTGGTTTGTTTTATGCGTACACATAGCCACAGATCCTCAGCTGTGGAGTTAAATTGGGGTAACAACTTAACTTGCAAGTCCTTACGTGTCGCTACCAGCACGCCACCACCTTTTGATTGACCTGTCAAACTATAATCACGGTCACGGCGCCACACTAAATACCTATCATCCAAAAACTCGGAGTTAGAAATGCTATCAACTAACCACGTCTCAGTAAATATTATTATGTCATAAGAACTCAAACAAGCACTACGGAAAACTTCTTCAGTTTTTGTTCTTAATCCGCGAACATTCTGATAGTAAATACACAGATCACGATCATTCCTAATTAACGAAACCATTATAAAATAGTATCAAAAAACATAATAGCATCAATGTATGAAATAACATCATGCAGTACAAACCGTTTGGTAGAGATGTATAAGAGCGTTCGAAAAATGATTGTAGTAGTTTTGCAAGGTAATTAACAAATATTTGTAAAGCATTCGAAGTAGATCGCTATCGTAAGCAGTATTCATAAACGCGGGCGAGATAGAAAACATATGATTGACAATTTTTACGCGAAGTAACATGACGAAATAGTGAAGGTTGCAAATAAAGACAACAGTCATTAGCAAGGCAGGGGTGCACAACAATTTACAAAGTAGTGCAACTAAGAAGTTATTGCAATAAAATTATTTACAAAGTAGTGCAACTAAGAAGTTATTGCAGTAAAAGCTATTGCAATTAAAGTAGGTTATACTTGTAACGATACCGTGCCTGAAATAGGTATTACCAAGAGAAGTCGAAAAAGAACTCGAAACCCAAAAGAGAGACGAAGCTCCCGGGCCTGTTCTATAAAGAAGACAGAACTTGAACAGAACAAGATTGGATTTTTCCTTGGAAAAAGATAGCCCTAGCGTACGCAATAACCAGAAGAAATCATCACATCACTCACAAATTCTCCCGAGCAAGAAAGCCTGCCAAAAACTGCAACAATACAATCTCCAGTCTTAGAAAAATATAATAAGAAGCTCAAGAACATATTTACTAAAGGTGATTAACAAGTAAGGGGTCTATCCGCAAAGTTAAACAGCTCCAAGCATAACAGATGGTATGGCGATTTTAACATTCAAGGATTAGTGAAATCTCATGCGCCGTCAAATGTGATATAACAAAATTTAGGAGGTGTAAGTTTTAATAAAAAAAAAGATGATGTTGTGATTATAGCAGTCGGTAAACACGACAAAAATCCCTATAGATTTTTAACAAACGCGAATTATATTCTAAGCAAAATTAAGAAGTTATAGCAAATTATCTTGCTAAATGTGACGGACAACCGATATATTAATGGTAATAAATTAAACAATGAACTAAGAATAAAAAAGAATAAAAAGAAAGCTTTATAACACGTGTGTGCTCCCGGTACTAACATACGGATGTCAGACATGGGCCCTCACGAAGGCGCACAACTAGAAGTCTGTCAGAGAACAATGGAAATAAGCATGCTGGGCATAAGGAAATCAAATAAAATACGCAACATAATCATCAGATATATACCTAACCAAAAATAAAGAATGTCCCATATACAATAATGGACAGCACACACTCTACGCGGCTCGGATAAATGGAGCAAAACCATTACAAACTGGTATCCGCGAGACAAAAAGAGCAAACGCGATGAATTGGGAGGACGAATAAAGAGAGACAGCAGGCTTGGTCTAGAACTGCACGAGCAAGGGTAGAATGGAAGCAGTTAGAAGAGACCTTTGCCAAAACCAGGCAAACAGATACAGAGGTTGCCGATATCTAAATTTAAGCTTACTGTAAACTTAGATTAAGCCGTGGTTTAAATGTCTGAATAAAGGCTTTTATTTATTTATACTTGTAACGGCGCACACCACGAACCTACGCCTCTGCGCACTCACCTGGTGGTGGCGAGCGGCGGCAGCAGCAGCGAGCGCAGCAGCGAGCCCAGCACAGTCTGCAGGCGCGCCTCCACGCACCACGGCGTGGGCCAGTAGCGCGCGCGCAGCAGCGGCACGCCTGCCAGCGCGCGCCGCAGCCCCGCGTCGCCGCACACCACGACCGGCTTCTGCGCACAACACAACACACACACCTTTACTCACCGGACCGCAATACTACAATAATTACTAATTTACCAAGTAAATAGGTCCAATTTGTCGAAAGATCACTATAAATATTTTATTCGCAAGAGAAAACGAGAGACGCGCGCACTGACGGCCAACATCATTTTTGGAATAGGCACATTAAACACAGAATACGGAAAGACCATTTCCAGCGTAGGTTTTCTGTGAACGTGGCGGGAATTGTGGACGGTGTCCTCATTTGGGCCACATTTCATAGATGGACATTTGAACGGAGAGACCTACCTACATGAACATTTTACGACGAGTATTTCATCGGATAGGTACTGGAGAATGTGCCTCTCCGATCATTAAAGAAATTATGGTATCAGCATGATGGGATGATGATGGGGCTCCTGCACATTTCCAGTTGCAGGTTAGGGCCATGCTCGATGAGGAGTTTCCTGGGCGATGGATTGGTCGCGGAGGACCAATCTCGTGGCCAGCCAGCGCGTTCATCTGACCTCACGTCACGCCCTTGGATTTTTTTTTGTGGTGAGACATTAAGCGCAACCCAGACAATTAAATATCCGCAAGGCGTTTAGGGAGGTGTGAAATGACCCATTGTGCGTTCTCGAGTGCGCAATAATCTGAAAAGACGTGCGTGGCTGTAAACGGAACCCATTTTGAAAACATTTTACGTGTTATGTAGGCATTGAATTACTATTACTAGCGTAGTCAAACTGTACATAAAACTTGATTGAAATATCCACTTTAGCCTACTTACTTTTTCGATTAAATTTATTAATTTTACATGTCTTGAAACACAGTTTCTACCTATTAGCTATTTTTATCTCTCCTAAGCCAGGAAAACTATGAAGGGAAAGTTCCATCACAAGTTATGTACGTACTACGATGGTACGTAGGTACGTAGGTACCTACGATTAGAGTGGTTGCGATACCTACTACGCGGGCCGGCGCGGCGGCGCGCTGTGGCGCGGCGGCGCGCGGCGACATAGGAGGGCGGCGTGCTAGGGGTCACCCTAGCACGTAGGGTGTCCATGAAATCACGTACAATAGCGAAGAAATTAATTATGAAAATCTGTCGAAACTAATTGTCTATTAATTGCAATACGTACTAGTATCATTTTATTTTAGGGTAAACATTCGTGGTTAGAATAACAACGGTGTTCACAATAACACCCTGTAGTTTACATATGCATATACCCAGGTAGGTAGTATACACATACCCATATACCCAGGTAGGTATACATAATTATGTATAATTATTAATTAGGTATCTGAAATAAAATTTCATTTTCGCACATATTAAAATGTGCGGACGTAAAAAGGTTGATGATTTATGTTTGGGGAAAAGGCGTTCCCACAGTCGCAATTGCCCCGTAACGACAGACACATTTAGCCCATGACATTAATCCTGGCCATAAAAATGGATGGAGACATTATTATTTCTTTAAATAAAGCTATTTTACTAAAAATAACTGTCTGTGTAAGCAATCCATAGACGATTACTTACAACAATTATTGAATAAAACCGGTCAATTAAAGAAAACATAAGATTAACTATTTGTCCAGATACGTGCAATTTGCGAAATGGCTAAATACTTGAATAAGTTAACTACTACGCCATCTGTACGAACCAGTATTTAGTTTAAGCAAATGTAACTAGAGGGCAGAAGTCGATGTTGATAAACGAAAAGGCGTTCCCACAGTCGCAATTGCCCCGTAACGACAGACACATTTAGCCCATGACATTAATCCTGGCCATAAAAATGGATGGAGACATTATTATTTCTTTAAATAAAGCTATTTTACTAAAAATAACTGTCTGTGTAAGCAATCCATAGACGATTACTTACAACAATTATTGAATAAAACCGGTCAATTAAAGAAAACATAAGATTAACTATTTGTCCAGATACGTGCAATTTGCGAAATGGCTAAATACTTGAATAAGTTAACTACTACGCCATCTGTACGAACCAGTATTTAGTTTAAGCAAATGTAACTAGAGGGCAGAAGTCGATGTTGATAAACAGTTTTCGAATAAGTTCAAAAAGACGCAATAGCTCCGTAGACGCAATTACTCTGGTTAACCTTATCTGATTTAAATGAATTAAGCAAACTCTCTAGCTAGCTTGACAGCGCCGACAAGCTCAGGGCTACGCAGTGCCCTTATTCTATGGCTAGTTATTGTCTTGACTCCATATTCATCAGTTTCTGAGTGGCGGGTCCCGGGGGAGTATGTTCTGTCATTTTGAGGCTGCTAGTGACGTTTTGTATACTATTCTTTGCTTTTAGGCTTGCTTTCAATAAAATTCCAGGCTTTCTTAATTGTATCCTATTAGGGTCTGCATTGATTTATACTTGGGCATGCGGTGTAACATATCTCAATACCCAGCTGCTGTAAGATTTATGGCACGCAGGATATATGCGCATAATGCGTAAGAAGCACTCAGAACACCTTGTTTTTGCAATCAATTGATTAATTTCGAGCGGCCACTTACTTGGCTTAGTTGGTAAAAGCATCGACTGCGGCGCGGATGACCGCCGCCGCCCGTTCGAATCCTCGGGTGACACAGGACCGAGTCGTGTAAGCGTAAGCACGCAGCGCCAGACAAGCGATCACTCACTCAGGACTTGGCTGGGTACTCCGAGGGGCAGCAGTACGCAGGCTGCAGTCCGAAGATGCACTGATCGAAGGTTCGGGCGCAGTCCGAGAATTCAATATTTATTTGTGTGGAACAACAGGTCTATTTGTTACGAGGAGAGAGGAATTAGGTTTTCTTTGAATATATGAACATACACATTCAAATGAAGTTGCTTTTTGGTCGCTATATTAAAAAGTTGCAAGAATAAATAGCCATAGGAAGTTGTAGGTGATGGAGGAGCAAATATTGCTAGACCTAGCTATAAAATAACACTAAGTTGAAATCACTCTATGTTGTACAGGGACAAACTGGCAAAGAAACTCAGAAGTTATATTGACAGACTCAAAAACACATAACCTTCATCCCATCTTATATATAAGGAAAATCTTAGATATGGGACATTCTCCCAGCGTTAACCCAACAAATGGCCTGTGTTGTGTTTCAACTAAATGCAAAGACACCCTGTTTTCAATATGTATTAAACCTACGGTGAACAACAAGGATAGAAAAACGTACATAAACAAAAGTGCGACCGTGACAACAATACGCACGCGAAACACGAACGCCGGCGAGGTCGGTCCGACTATGACTCGAGGTGGGTGGACCTCATTAGACCTACCTAATTTGAGCGTTCAACTTTCGAATAGCTCCTAATTTTTTTCGATGTGTTTGTTGCTTTATATGGCACCTAAGTACGTAGGTACTTTAAATAATTTTGTCTTACTTCGCATTATTTTTTTGTTCCTTCTAAGCTTGTACCATTTAGACATCCTGTTGGTTAGGTGGTCCATAACAAAAAATAAATTACCTTCACCGCCTCTAACAGATAGTAGACGATGTATGCCGCCAAGAACAACGTACAAATGAGGTACTCCTTCCTTATTTCCAATAGAGATTCGAAAAGGCTTTCCAACATGATTTCGATCTTACAAAAATAAATGGAAAGAAAAGATTTTTCACACAAACAGGCACATGGAATGCAATTATTAAATAAAAATAAATAAAATAAACTCATAGATCAACTTCAAAGTTCAACTTCTTGTCTTCTTCTTCTTCTTTTCTTCTTTTGTATTTGGCTCTGCATCTTGTTTTGACACAATGCTGCCAATGTCAGTTTTCAATTGCTCATTTTTAGGGTTTCGAGATCGGAGATCGGTTTCGAATCCCATTTTTACTCCCTAATAACTCAGCAATTACTGCAGCTATCAACTTGAAATTTAAAATAATATAAGCGATGGGGCTTTGCATTTTGGGTGTCCGATTATCGGACAGAGTCCGCAACACCGAACTGCGCTCTCAGACGCAAATCGCTGACGTAGCTGTCAAAGCCGCAAAGCTAAAGTGGGATTGGGCTGGTCACGTCTGTCGCATGCCAGGAGAGCTATGGACAAAGGTAGCCACCGATTGGCAACCTGAACAGGCGAGAAGGCGACGCAGTAGACCTAGACGGAGATGGCGGCGCGGCGGGACGAATTAGACAAATTTCGGACCGACTGGACGGAGCTGGCCAGTGATCGTGATGTCTGGAGAGAGTGGGGGGAGGCCTTTGCCCAGCTGTGGGATGAACTTGATTAATAAAAAAAAAAAACATTTCGTGCACCTGTACCTACAGATTAAAAGATATTAAATGAAAAATTAAAATGAATATTTTCCATACAAATTGTGATGCCGAAATTTTAAAAGATACCTACAGGATCATGTGGGGTATCAAATGAAAGGTATCAGTTTGTACATTTCAAAATAGTTTTTGTAATTTTTGTAGGTTTCATACTTTTTAAAATATTTCGAAATAAGTCAAAAAAATACCCATCCCCCCCCACCCCTCTCCGAAGATTGCAGAGCGATACATACAAAATGTAGGGAGCGTTTATAGATATGGATCTATATTTTACAGGAAAAATATAGAGAAGTGTATAAAAAGAATACTTTTTGATAAATGGTCAAAAAGAGAGGGAATCATTTTCAAAAGGAGGGGCTACCTCACCGAGTGGGGTATCAAATGAAAGGTATCGGTTTGGACATTTCAAAACAGTTTTTGAAATTTCGGTACATTTCATACTTTTTGAAATATTGCGAGTCTACAAACTGAATGGCTTCCAGCAAAGCTATAGATTCCGCGGTAAAAACCGAAGAAATTGAAGGACATTTAATTTAAAATTATCTTGGAGGAAGGAATCCAAACTGCAGCGCCTACAGAACTAGAATCATTTAATTTTGAAGGTTATCCAACCATTATAATTAGAGCTAAGTTGTTGGTTAAATATTTCACGAGCATACGAGCAACCTTTCACTATCCCGAAATCTAAGACTATATCTGGCTCGAAAATGATTGCTTCTTATGGGGTAGAAAACAAAGGATTAATACTATATTGAATGACAGGATGTGAAAGATGGATATATTTCATGAAACTCCGAATTAAACACGGTATTTTATCCTGATGAATATAATTAATTGGCTGAAAATAATTATACAAATGATTTAACTTATTTAGAAGAAGATGCTGCAAATTTCGAACTAGCGATTTTGCCTCTTAAGAGAGAGAGGTGGGTCCCCGCATTCTACTTGCATTGCGTTTATACCTCTTTACCTCTTACAACTCACTACACCACAAAGGAGTTGTAAAGAGGTACGTAGACCTTTTTTATTTATTTTACCTGAAAACAAGCACAACATCTAGTATACTTTTTTTCGAAACTATTCGGGAATTTTTCCTCGGTTCTTTAATCAAGTAAACCTCCAACTAACTATAAAATTATAGCACATACTTACCCTTACCGCAATAGATCGACTTATAATAATACTTCTTGCAACTGTAACTCGCTTGCCTGTGTGCAACAAATCAAATAGGTACCTCGGGGTCACTGTAGATGACAAACTTACCTGGTATCTATTTTTTATTTATTTATTTGAATAAGGCAATGCCAATAAAATACATAGTAAAACATTTTTATATAAACAGAGTGCAAAGATTATCTAATTGCGATGATTCTCGTGTCGAGCTCCGTCGATGTTGTAGGAAATTAGTTTAGCAACTAGAGTTGCTAAACAATGAAAAAACCGGCACGCGAGAAAGTGATAGCAAGCCATTCGTTCTATGTCATTTCTTCTAAGGTTTTAGGCTTATGATGTTCTCTCTTCAGTGTGACTGCGATAGCATTTGCGCGTGTTCTATAGCATACTCTTTCTACGGCTGGCCATCTATGGTTTCTAATTCTATATCCGCGAATTACTCGAAGCGAAGATCGACAGATAACTGTTGGGAAACAGAGAGAGGGGGAGGAGGTGCCTGTTTTCATGTTTTGTGTTTTCTTGACTGTGGGTGGCTGACGTGGGGACGTGAGACGTGAATGTAGGAAATAAATGAACTTCTAAATTCGAAAAACGATCGAAAACGGAACAAGTGCTCGTTCGTTTAAATTTAATTTTCAATATCTTCTAATATCCTTTCGAGTAAACAACTGAGCAAATAGTTAGGTATAAACCATTAAATCATTTGATGAATATTAAAAGGTGCTTAAAAATAGATTTTTTTACGAGAAGTTTTTGTGTCAAACAAGTTCAAGATGAAACGCTCTGAACTTGTAAAGTATGCCAACCGCTGCCTCAAATCCAGGGCCATTGGAGCCCCACATTCGCTCTCCAGGTAAGATCAATTTTAACGCGCTCCATTTAATTTCTTACTAAACGATGATTTAAGGTTGCCTTGGACTTTGTACCTCAACCTTAAAAGTAGGACAAACCAATATCAAATAGTTTTTGATAGGTAGGTCATAATTTTATATAGAAATTGCCTGTGTTTTTGCATCATTCTAGATTGATTCAAGATTGTTATTGTGATCATGTTGTATTACTACAATACACACTTATGGCCACTGCTATTTGGAACATTGTTGTGTTGGCCTATTACTTATTAGCGTATATATAAGACCTTACTATAAGTAGTAGGTATAGTATATGTATACACTGTTCATGTTTCTTCTTTTAAATAAAGATAATTTCTAGATCACAAAATGTTTATGGTTTATGAAACTTTATTCTCTTAAGAATTACAAAAATTGACTTAGAGCTAGTTATTCACTTAGAAACTTTAAAAATTTACTTAGAACTTAGGTCTAGTTATTGTTTATATTACATTTGGGTGACGAGCATGCTACACTAAGGTAAAAAAAAGGTGAGTCAGTGTCCAAATTGATAGGTACTTCTAGAGGTATCTTTTATATCTTTTGGTAGTTCATTGTATATTTTAGCACTTTGGAAAGTGAAGTTCCTTTTGCCATAATTTGTTTTTGGTTGACGTAACATTAATTGATCTGCATTTCTAAGTTGCATCTTTTGAAAACTTAAAAAAAATTAGAATGTAATGTTTGTCTGCAATAGTCTGCATGTGTTTGGATAATATATTTTGTATTAATAAGCAGGTATAGTATTTATAGGTTGTAGTGATATTCATTAGTTTTGTTTCATTGTATAGTTTAATGGTTTCTTTCAATTAATGGTAGGGGTTAAATAACCGTAGCTAAATAGTCTTTTGTTAAGTTTATTTTGGGCTATTTGAAATAAGATTAGGTTGGTCTTCACTGCTGTTCCCCAAATTTCGATCAAGTAATCAATGTGCGGCTTTACTGGTGAGTTATAGATAGTATACCTAACATTGTGCGGTAAAAAGCGAACTATCCCGCGGAGCGCACCCTTCAGCAATGTTAGTTTAGATTTGATTTTCATGATAGGAGGTTTCCACGTTAGTCGATTATCAAGAATGAGACCTAAATATTTTTCAGTGTCTGCTTCATTGAATTTCATTCATTCATTGAAAGCTATGTTACCTATTTTTAGGGGTTCAAAGTTTTTTATTACCTTGTTTTTGGCCGAGAATATGAAGTAGTGTGTCTTGGCAATGTTAATGTACATTACGTTTAAACCCCAGATTGAGAAGGTCAAAAGCATGTTGCGCATTTTGAATCTTGAACAATGAGATCCATATCTCTTCCCAAGTTAAATAAGCTAGTATTGTCAGCATACAATGGTACTTCCCCCTTTTTTAGGCTTTATGTTTTTTGTCATGAAATAAAATAATATACAATTTGGAGCTAGATCTATACTAATATTATAAAGAGGAAAGATTTGTATTTTTGTATGTTTGTAACAAATAAACTCAAAAACTATTTCACCAATTTCAAAAATTCTTTCACCGTTAGAATGCTACATTATCTTTGAGTAACATAGTCTATTTATTTATTAGTAGAAAAAATTAAGGAATCTCTACTAAACCTTTAATAATTTTACCTTTCATCGCATTCACTGCAGAAACTATTGATGTACAATACAATATTAAAGAACATATCAATATGTACAAAAAGTTCCCAAGTATGTATATGAATTGTGTTGTGTACAGATGGGCGAGCACACAGAAGGCGGCGCCGCGCGCATCGCCCTCGTTCACGCTGAACCTGTTCCGCGGGCGCGTGGAGCCGGCGCAGGTGTTCCCCTTCCCCGAGCCGCTGAGCGAGGAGCAGCGGCAGACGCTGCGCGAGCTGGTGCCGCCCGTGGAGAAGTTCTTCCAGGAGGTGAACGACCCCGACAAGAACGACGCCGCCTCGCAGATAGAGGAGGGCACCGTGCGCGGCCTCTGGGAGCTAGGCGCCTTCGCGCTGCAGGTGCCGGCCGAGCACGGCGGCCTCGCGCTCAACAACACGCAGTACGCGCGCCTCGTGGAGATCGTAGGCGCGCACGACCTGGGCGTGGGCATCACGCTGGGCGCGCACCAGTCCATCGGCTTCAAGGGCATCCTGCTGTTCGGTGACGAGGCGCAGCGCAAGCACTACCTGCCGCGCGTGGCGGCCGGCGAGTACGCGGCCTTCTGTCTCACCGAGCCCGCCTCGGGCTCCGACGCCGGGTCCATCAAGAGCCGCGCCGTGCTGGCCCCCTCGGGGGACCACTACGTGCTCAACGGCTCTAAGATCTGGATCAGCAACGGCGGCATTGCCGAGATCATGACCGTGTTCGCGCAGACGCCGGTCGAGAAGGACGGCAAGACCGTGGACAAGGTGAGCGGGGTGCGGCGGGGCGGGGCGGGGTGCGGGATCCGAGCGAGGCTGACGCGGCGCTTGTTGCAGGTGACGGCGTTCATCGTGGAGCGGTCGTTCGGTGGCGTGTCGTCGGGCCCGCCGGAGCACAAGATGGGCATCAAGTGCTCCAACACCACGGAGGTGTACTACGAGGATGTCAAGATCCCGGTAGCCAACGTGCTGGGCGGGCTGGGCAACGGGTTCAAGGTGGCCATGAACATCCTCAACAACGGCCGCTTCGGCATGGGCGCTGCCATGGCGGGCACGCAGCGCGCCGCGCTGCGCCAGGCGGCCGAGCACGCCGCCACGCGCGTGCAGTTCGGCAAGCGCCTGTGCGAGTTCTCCTCCGTGCGCGCCAAGCTGGCCCGCTGCGCCATGCTGCAGTACGCCACCGAGGCCATCGCCTACTCCGTGTCCGGCAACATGGACTCGGGCTCGCAGGACTACCACCTGGAGGCCGCCATCAGCAAGGTGTTCGCGAGCGAGGCCGCCTGGCACGTCGTGGACGAGGCCATCCAGATCCTCGGCGGCATGGGCTTCATGCGCGCCACCGGCCTCGAGCGCGTGCTGCGCGACCTGCGCATCTTCCGCATCTTCGAGGGCACCAACGACATCCTGCGGCTGTTCATCGCGCTCACAGGTGAGTGCAGGGGGCGGGGGGTGACCGTCCGCCCGCGCCGCCGCCCGCCTGACCGTCTCTCTCCTTGCAGGCATGCAGCACGCCGGCTCGCATCTGCAGGAGCTGCAGCGCGCGTTCAAGAACCCGGCTGCCAACCTCGGGCTCATCTTCAAGGAGGCGGGGCGGCGCGCAGGCGCGGCTGTGGGGCTGCACGGGGGCCCCGACCTCGGCCCGCTGGTGGCGCCCCCGCTAGCGCCGGCCGCCGCCGAGCTGACGCGCGTGGCGGCGGAGGCCGGCCGCACCGTGGAGGCGGCGCTGGCCAAGTACGGGCGTCGCGTGGTGGAGGAGCAGCAGCTGCTAACGCACCTGGCGGACGCGGCCATCGAGTCGTACGCGACGGCGGCGGTGCTGGCGCGCGCGTCGCGGGCGCACCGCCTGGCGCTGCCCTCGGTGGAGCACGAGCTGGAGCTGGCGGCGGCGTGGGCGCAGGAGTCGCTGGCGCGCGCCGCCACCAGCCTGCAGGCGACGCGCGGCGCGCCGGCCGTGGCGCATATGGCGCGACTGGACGCGCTGGGCGCGCAGCTCTCGCAGAACGGAGGCGCGCTGCACAACAACCCGCTGGATCTCTGACCTCCCCTCTCAGTATATTGTACCTACCTTAGATCGTGTTAAGATGTAAATGATAAAACGTACCTATTTATAAAATGAAATTATTTTATGAATTTTTTAGTTTTCTTCACGATTGAATCGCGACATTTTTGACGTAGGTACATTTTTAGATAGGTACCTAGTACCTACCCTTCATATTTAGCTCTTGCTTAGCTCTTTTGTTTTCAGGATTTCGCTATCGGTTACAAAGCCCTTAAGGTCTCGCTGTCTGTCCTTTTGTGGTTTAAGCGTCCTAGTTTTTCTCTCTTCAATACCTACTACCGCAGCTATCAACTTAAAATCTTTATTTTATTTATTTATTTAATTAATTCGGATTGCCATCAGCTTAACTTAATACAATAGAAATTAAAATAGACACAGAAAGCTAATAATAGCCATTCCCTATTATGTAGGATTATTATAAACTACCTACTTAAGGCGCTACCTCGACCCAAATCAGCGCCGCGACCTATTTTATCTTATTGTGAATTTTCAAAAATATACTTATTGGTCAGATTGTGAACCTTAGCATAAGCTTATTTGATTGCCTCTTTAAAAATCTAGTTTGTATTGTGTAGGCAGAGATGCTCTGCTTAGAGTATCCAAAATAAAACTTATACAGAGGAATTAAAATAAGCTTATCAAACTGGCCAATTGATTTTTGAAAATTCCTTCGTTGAACCAATGAGGTTTTACCAATAGAGACGTCATACTCATTAGAAAGAAATAAAAACATGGCGATATTTTACTATAGCTACCTGCATAAGACTATGGAACTTTATTTGAAAATTTAAAATTAAATTATTTGTATGACTGAGTAGGTTGAAAGATCACAGAGATATTTAGGACCCCGTTGTCAGAAAGAGATGAACATACTGTTCACACTACATGAGCGGCCAGCAGTCTGACGGCCAATGAAAGCCTATGACGTCATCGGCTAGCAGCTAAGGAACGAACTAACGAGGCACCACCTTTGTTAGAAAAGGGGAGATGAGGTAGGTACTAGCTTCTCGAAAGTGGCAGTCTCAAATTAGGTCCAATTTTGTCCTCTCACCTCAGTCGTAGACTCGTAGTCGGACCGGCGGCGGCGGCGGCGGCGCGGGCGTTCGTGATTCGCGTGCTTGCTACGACGTACCTACTTTTGTGTGATTTATTGACTAAAAGACTAGAGCTATGCCCTCGTGTGCGTTCACTAGGTACCTATACAAATAGCTCCAAAACAAAAAACAAAGCTCAAGGCATCACTTTTATACCAAAAATTTAAATTATCTGATTATTTTACTGCTTTAATTCGCCATTTGCAGACAGGGATAGAAATATACGAAACATAGGCGTGTAAAAAGAGATAGCAATAGTCTTGTTGTGCGAGTTGAGTGGGTCTTCAATTCACACCATCAATCTTGTCCCAACTGGTATGAGCTGACGAGTCGTAAATATGCTCTACGCTTCACTGGGCAACTCGCACCACTTTTACCTTGGGTGTAGGTATTTTAGTATAGTCAACCAAAAAATTTTTTAGTAAAATAATAGGCAAGACATACATATACACAATCAATGTGATTTTGTATTTTGTACCTACACAAAATAATGTGAAATAAATACAAACAATAGAAAGGTTCCACATAGAATTTAAAACTTTATACGGTCTGTACTTATTGGAACTTAAAAATGTCCGGTTTTTCGGTGATCGTACTCGATGTATAAAAGGGTGGCGCGAGTTGCATTATGAAATTAACTTTTAAGGTATTATCATTTCTCCGATTTGTCAACTCACACCGGTTGGAAAGTAATTAGTATATATTATACAGGGTGTAACGAACATTTTGGGACGGGTTTTGCTCCAACTCGAAAAACAACAACGAACAGGATAAAAGGTTTTCGTCGCTTCTTTGCTTCAGCCTACATACCTAAGCGACATAAATAAAAAAATATAGTATAGGTAATAAAAATAAATAATCAAGTGTTATTTCCGTGTCAGTGTTTAGTTTAAGAGATTTTGATTTTTATGTGTACTATACTTATCCGAAAGGGGGTAATTCTCGACTCCTGGGGGATCAACTTTTGTTCTATGATACATGTTATTTTAGTCATTTATTTAATTATTAATTGGAACGTCGAAAACACTAATTACACTAATTAATTATAATTTCCTGCAAACAATAAAACTAAAACTAACATAAAATTGGTATAAACTTAATATAAATGTCAGACTAAAGTTGTGCATGATTAAATTGTTAATTATAATTTAAACAAGAAAGAAAATAATAATAATAATCGATCATCCATCCCTCTCACAATAGAGGAGACAGACTGACATAAGATCTTTCAATTCGCCCGCAAATAGGTATGTTATGTTATGTGGCACCCTGTTTAACATTATGTAGTACATATCTGTAACTAAATGTTACCCGCGAACTAAGCAAATAAGATGGTCATAGATTGCTCGGACATCAGAGTTCGAGCAATATTTTTGTAATGGCCGGGCAATTACTTGCCAGTAGTGCAGCCACTAATTGCAGAAAAGTATAGCCCGTTTAGAAGCACCATATAGCATTCTCTTTCTACAATAACTACTAGAGTTCGTTGACAAGTGCAATCTGAAACGGACATTGGCATTGTGGAGCCATGCCGTGAGAGCTAGAGTAGAGAGAGCCATCTATTAAACAAGAAGTTGAAGTTTATTTGTTGTGTTGTTGGATTTGATCGACTGTTGAATTTCGCCGTGCGGTGCGATGCAAGTTTCCGTAATCAGCAGTAGGTTCACTCCGCCGCGCCAGGAGTAATAATAGTATTCTGTGAGTAGGTTGGTTATGGACGCTGCTAAGCACTACAAGCTTGAAGGACCTTGAACCTTGCATAGAGACCTCCCCGTAAGGTAGGTACATACCGATATATATGTTTTTTACTCCGTTTTCTATGCCTGTTATTTTGTAGTCACTTGTGTAAATTTACAGAGTTTTCTATTAATTATTATGTTCCATAGTAGCTTCTGCCCGCGGCTCAAAAAAAGTAGCCTATTGTTTAAGTTAGGCTACGTTCTAAGTGTAGGCATCTATGTCAAATTTCATCTTGATCTGTTCAGTAGGTAGATTCGGAGATCCTAGGTAGGTAGGTACCTTACTAAAATTTCACATTTCACAAACTTTCGGATTTATGTAGGTACTTATAATATTAGTAGGATAGTAGGATTAAGAAATAAGTCACCAGGTATTTGTACCTATGTTTCGTATAGAACAAATTGTAGAGCTAGCTATGAATGTTCACTTGTGTTTTTTGTATGTGTTACTATGTAGGTAGGTAGTCATTTCATTTTATTAATAATTTTCTATGAGCCCCTTCCACAGATAAAGAAAAATTTATAAAAGAGAATATATTAATATTTTATCTGAGAAAATATTACTCTCTATACTAGTCTATATCTATACTAATATTATAAAGAGGAAAGATTTGTATTTTTGGATTTTTGTATGTTTGTAACGAATAAACTCAAAACCTACTGGACCGATTATAAAAATTCTTTCACCATTGGAATGCTACATTATTCCTGTGTAACATAGGCTATATTAATTACTTGACAAAATTGGGGATCCCTATTAAAACTTCAATAATGTAACCCAAGGTGTAAAAAAATTAGCCTTAAAATGTCTTTCATCGCATGCGCTGCGGAAACTATTGATGATAGAGCAAAAATTATTCTACAATATTAAAGAACCTATCAATATCTACAAAAAACCATATACCATACGTCAAACTATTGTAGTAATGTCACTATAACTACTTTTTTACATTTTAGAAGTTGATAGTTGACCGACCATTGTTATCCATACCTTTCTATTAATCCTTTTCCAAATAAATCATTTCTTATTTAAAACTGTTTTAATCCTGTAGATTACTTTTAAATCTATTTATTCAAATCGGACATTCCATTCAAAAGATATTACCTACGAATTTAAATGTGTCAATCTAAACAAAATACTATAGTTTGACCGAAACCGCTGTACCACTCATTAAGAAAGTGCGGCGAGGCGGGGGCCGCGGAAAAAGAGCGAGAGTACACATGAGATCGATATTGTGAGATAGATCTTCTATATTATATTTTAAAAACCCCCGACAGATTTTCATGAAACACGATTACCTAAGAACAAGAACACTCGGGATAAAATTATCTAAGACACAAAGAAAACTAAACGAAGAGCTACGATACCACAGACAGATAGGTACACAGACAGACACGTTAAACTTAAAAGAACCCTCTCTTTTTGCGTGGGGGGTTAAAAATGGAATGGAAGAAAAGAAAGAAATTATAATGGAATAGGATTGAAAATGTCATGCTGTCAATAACTAAAAACGTTGTTGATAGGTGTAGTGTACCTACGAGCGCCAGGTACGATGGAGAAAGAGGAGCCACTGTCGCCCACGGCGGCCATGCGCGCGCGCGCCGAGCGCAACCGGCAGCGAGCACGCGCGCTGCGGGCCGCCCGCGCCGCGCCGGCCGCCGCGCGCGCGCCGCCGCCCGCCGACACCGGCGGCGGCTTCCTGCCCGAGCCGGAGGAGCGCGCCCCGCCGGCCGCCGCGCCGCTGCCCGCGCCGCGGCTCGACCCGCTCGACCAGCCGCCGTGCCTCGATTGCCGGCGCCCCATCGCGCTCTCCTACCTTCTCGACACGTTCCGTCACGCCGTCTGCGACGAGTGCCGCGATCCTGAGGGAGCGCACTCGCTGCTGACGCGCACCGAGGCCAAGGCGGAGTACCTGCTGCGCGACTGCGACCTGGACGCGCGCGCGCCGCCGCTGCCGTGCGTGCGGCGCCGCAACCCGCACAGCGCGCGCGGAGACATGCGGCTGTATTTGCGCGCGCAGGTGGAGCAGCGCGCGGAGGAGGTGTGGGGCGGCGCGGCGCAGCTGCAGGAGGAGCGGGCACGGCGCGAGGAGGAGCGCGGGGCGCGCGGCGCGCGGCGCGAGGCGGCCCGGCTGCGCGCGCTGCGCATGGCGGTGCGCTCGAGCCTGTTCCGCGCGCCGCGAGCCGCGCACCGGCACGAGTTCGCTGCGGAAACCTACGACGCGGCTGCGGACCTGTACTCGCGCGCCTGCGCCTGCGGACATACGGAGTCCTACGAGAAGATGTAGTCCGAACTACGCCGCCCGCGCTCCCGCGCAGCGACAGCGTAGACCAACACTCACTCCCGCCCCGCCCACTTAACATAGCCTTCTTCGCTGGCTGAAGCTTGGCTGGTAATTGTCTTATGAATTATGATTTAGTTTAAACAATTTTATATGTACTTAAGCTCCTACTTTTAAAGTGTTTTTTAGGTTTTTATATTAAACTAGCTGTACCCGCGACTTCGTGCGCGATTGCCTTACCTGCCGACTAATTAAGTTCACATTTAACCATAGTCTCTCATATTATGAAACGCCGCCGTGCAAAAAATCGTGTAGGGTCTACGGGGGATAGCATATTGTTATCTTCAATCCCATTCTTTATCCACACGACGACTACGACTCGGCCAGCGCCAGTGTTAAGAAGTTTCCTACTCGTTTTACTTACTCACAGCTACAGCACAGGGCCCTATTCTGCTATACTAATCGCTTCACTATGCTGTCATAAATGTAAATTAATAGTTTCAAACTTGACGCGCGTCTTCCATCTGCATTCATCATAATTCCTTTCATCCAAGGTAGAATACCAAAACGTGTCATTCTGTGACGATGACGATAGTCACAGTTAACTGGACCAGCTAAACCACCATATATCATGTAAGGTAGGAACCTAACTTATTTTTCCAAGACCTTAGTAGGTAGGAACCTAACCAATGGGTGCGTCTTGGAAAAATAAATAGATAGGAACTTACCTACCCTTTATCTACTAATTTTTTTCTTCAATGTACAGATTATTTCATCAATCTACTGATTTTCTACTCGACTTTCTACTGATTTAGTCAAATTCGATCTTGCAACACTGTTTCTAACAAAAAGAATGCCTGAAATCGGACGACGCGTAGACCCGTCGTGATGCGCGGTTAAGGCGCTGCCGTGGAAAACTAAGACTGTCAGATTGCATGTCAATATTTATTTATTTATTTTATTTATTTATGTTTGGGAAACAAAAAGCTTTAGATCTAAAAAATTAAATACAAGACAATAGAAGAATTAAGCTAAGCAGCTTCCACATATAGAATGAGAATAAATTATCCAAAAATATCATACAAAAACACAAGTTACAAAAAAATCAAAAAATCAAGATTCTACAAATTAAAGATTAATGATTAAAGATTAAAGAGCCATATCAACCGTTCAAAAGGGAATAGTACCTAATAGTAATGTACCTACTAGATACCTGTAGTTAGTATTAGTAAAAATAATAAGTTTCATAAATACAATTATAACGTGTTAGGTATAAAAATAAAAATTACCAAATGTGGTCGGCAGAGGCGCTTATTTTTAACATAGACTTATGCAAAATTTATCTGTTGTAGAAGAGGCAAACTTTTGTTTTATTTTGGTTGATAGCACAATCACAAGGTAATAATTAATAATTATTTTTTGATAACTTTTAACACTTTTGTAGTTTTGTTGTAGAATCGTATACATTTCCCTTTAAAAGATAATCTATAAATCGATACTATAAAAATATATAAATACTAGCTGTACCCGCGACTTCGTTCGCGATTGCCTTACCTGCCGACTAATTAAGTTCACATTTAACCACAGTCTCTCATATTATGAAACGCCGCCGTGCAAAAAAATCGTGTTGGGTCTACGGGGGATAGCATGTTGTCATCTTCAATCCCATTCTTTATCCACACGACTTTTAGCTACGACTCGGTCAGCGTCAGTGTTACGAAGTGTCATACTCATGGTTCCGTTCAGCTGGGGCCCTATTCTGCTATACTAATCGCTTTACTATGACACAGAATGACACGTTTTGGTATTCCACTTTAGATGAAAGAAATTATGATGAATGCAGATGGAGAGACGCGCGTAAATAAATAAATAAATAATGCTGGACAAACTATTAGGTAATTTATCTCGCACGCACTATGTGGAGTTTTATTTATCTAAGGATTCTACGTGATGATTCTGCGACGATTCCATTGTCATACTGAAGCAATTGTTTTGCAGAATTGGGCTCCTGATCCATTAGACTGGACCACCGTAATTTTTTTTTTCGTTAATGGTAGGTACAGTTAGCTGTGTACCACAGTAAAAAATATTTTTCTGTGGTCCAGTTAGTTTAATTGGACCATTTACTCCAACCAAACTTCGGTAGTACAGTTAACTGGACCAGCTAAACCACCATAATATCATGTAAGGTAGGAACCTAACTTATTTTTCCAAGACGCATCCCTTAGTACCCCCTACTAAGGTAGGAACCTAACTAATGGGTGCGTCTTGGAAAAATAAATAGGTAGAAACTTACCTACCCTTTATCTATTATTTTTTTCTACAGATTATTTCATCAATCTACTGATTTTCTACTCAACTTTCTACTGATTTAGTCAAATTCGATCTTGCAACACTGTTTTTTACAAAAAAAATGCATGAAATCGGACAACGCGTTAATGAGTTACCACTTTTACAAATACAAATACAAATCTAATTCATCCACTCTCCCAAGTGAACCTTACTTCATTCCAGAATAAAATGTATCCCATGTCCTTCCTTGTAGTATGAACTCAAATCGTACCAATTCAGTCCAACTCATTCAGTAGTTTCGGCGTGATGCGCGGTGAAGGAATTTTACTTTCATCCCTTCTCCCAGGGGAACCTTACTAAATTCTGGGATAAAATGTATCTTTCCTCGTAGTATGAACTCAAATTATGCCGAGTTCCATTCGAATTCATTCAGTTGTTCCGTCGTGATGCGCGGTTAAAGAATTTTACTTTCATCCTCTCTCCCAGGGGAACCTTACTGAATTTCGGGATGAAATGTATCCCATGTCTTTCTTCGTAGTACGAAATCAAATCGTGCTAGGTTTCATTCCAACTCATTCAGCAGTTTCGGCGTCATGCGCGGTGAAGAAATTTTACTTTCATCCCCTCTCCCAGGGAAACCTGGCTGAATTCCGGGATAAAAAGTATCCTATGTCCTTCCTCGTAGTATGACCTAAAATTGTGCCGAGTTTCATTTCAATACCTTCAGTAGTTTCGGCGTGATGCGCGTTTAAGAAACAGACAGACAGACAGACAGACAGACAGACATGAATGAAAAAAAATACATTTTTGGCTTTAGTATCGATAATAGAGTGCCCTCCAAAAAAAATTTTCAAAATATCTTCAATGTACAGAATTGGACCTGTTACAGTTTTATTATAAGTATAGATATATTTATAAAAATATTCGTAAAATAAAATACGTGAATGTTGGAATGCTGAATGATGAATTAACAAACATAACAACATAACAATAACATAACATTACATAACAAAGCTCTGCTTAGCTTCGGCCTTGGTGATGATGTGTGAATTCATCATCATCAGCCTATATAAGTCCACTGCTGGACGTAGGCTCCTATTTTAATTTTTCAGCATTGTTTATTTATATATAAGGTCATCAAAATCGCCCTACCTATTTAACATATTTTAACTCGACCAATACTTTCCGTGCTGTAAACATGTTGAGTAGTACCTACCTATCTAGCTACCAGAGATAAAACCACTATAAACCTATTCTACTTAATTGGTAGGTCTGTCAATGAATAAAATTCCTGCAAATTTCTTTTGGCTTAGCTTCAATCAAATATAGACTTTATTTCAATGACGAATGAACCATTTAACCCGCAAAACAAAAGTTGTCGAAAATCGTAATTCGTCCGTCGAACCCAGCTGTCATTGCGAAAAAAGTTACATAACCTCACGTCCGTCCGAGGAGGCATCCAGCCTCCGAATGAAGCTAGTGGAAGCTATTTTGAGCATATATTGAAAGGGATGTTTGAGTAATAAGGTTGAAATTCTATTGGCAAAATATTATAATTTTTGCAATTACTTCGCTAAACGCCTTACAAAAATGTGTTTTTTGGGTTTTATTATGTTAATGGTTTTATTTATTTAAAACTTTTTACATATTTCTTTTGTTGATAAAATTTCCTTTCATATAGTATTAAAATAATTAATGGTTGTCACTCAAAATATTAAGCATTTCGAGACGAAAATTTTTTTTCTTGTTCTTTCTTGTGATTTTTTTTTTCAAGATCCTAGATCGTTTTATAAAATATTTTTGTATAAGTCTTTTTTCCATACATTTGACTATACACTGTTTTTTTTTTGGGCTTGTAATATGTCGGAGAACGGCTAACGGTGCGACGAAAAAGTGTACTTTCAACGTCGCTGTTTGGGTAGCGTCTTAAAGAATTCTACTTTTCCTCTCTCCCAGGGGAACCTTACTGAATTCCAGGATAAAATGTATTCCATGTCCTTTCTTGTAGTACTTATAAACTCTTCTCTCCAAGTTACATTCCAACTCATTACCTATGCAGTTTCGGCGTGATGAGCGTTGAAGGAATTTGACTTTCATCCCCTCTGCCAGGGCAACCTTACTGAATTCCGGGATAAAATGTATCTTTCCTCATAGTACGAACTAAAATCATGCCGAGTTGCATTCGAATTCATTTAGTAGTTCCGTCGTGATGCGCGGTTGAAGAATTTTACTTTCATCCTCTCTCCCAGGGGGACCTTACTGAATTCCAGGATAAAATGTATCCCATGTCCTTCCTTGAACTCAAATCGTACCAATTCCGTCCAACTCATTCAGTAGTTTTGGCGTGATGCGCAGTGAAGGAATTTTGCTTTCATCCCTTCTCCCAGGGGAACCTTCATAAATTCTGGGATAAAATGTATCTTTCCTCGGAGTATGAACTCAAATTATGCCGAGTTCCATTTGAATTCATTCAGTTGTTCCGTCGTGATGGGCGGTTAAAGAATTTTACTTTCATCCTCTCTCCCAGGGGAAAATTACTGAATTCCGGGATGAAATGTATCCCATGTCCTTCCTTGTAGTATGAAATCAAATCGTGCTATTCCAACTCATTTAACACTTTCGGCGTCATGCGCGGTGAAGAAATTTTACTTTTATCCCCTCTCCCAGGGGAACCTTGCTGAATTCCGGGATAAAAAGTATCCTATGTCCTTCCTCGTGGTATGACTTAAAATCGTGTAGAGTTTCATTTCAATACCTTCAGTAGTTTCGGCGTGATGCGCGTTTAAGAAACAGACAGACAGACATGAATGAAAAAAATTGCAATTTTGGCTTCAGTATCGATAATAGAGTGCCCTCCAAAAAAAATTTTCAAAATATCTTCAATGTACAGAATTGGACCTGTTACAGTTTTATTATAAACTAGCTGTACCCGCGACTTCGTTCACGATTGCCTTACCTGCCGACTAATTAAGTTCACATTTAACCATAGTCTCTCATATTATGAAACGCCGCCCTGAAAAAAATCGTGTAGGTTCTACGGGGGATAGCATGTTGTCATCTTCAATCCCATTCTTTATCTACACGACTTTTAGCTACGACTCGGCCAGCGTCAGTGTTAAGAAGTGTCATACTCTTTTCAATTCTTACTCATGGTTACGTTCAGCTGGGGCCCTATTCTGCTATACTAATCGCTTCACTATGACAGGGGTATCGACACAGAATGACACGTTTTGGTATTCCACCTCAGATGAAAGAAATTATGATGAATGCAGATGGAGAGACGCGCGTCAAGTTTGAAACTATTAAGTTATCTCGCACGCACTATCTGGAGTTTTAATAATCTAAGGATTCTACGTGATGATTCTGCGACGATTGCACTGTCATACTGAAGCAATTGTATTGCAGAATTGGGCTCCTGATCCATTTGATTGGACCACCGTAATTTTTTTTTTCGTTATTAGGTAGATACAGTTGGCTGTGTACCACAGTAAAAAATATTTTTCTGTGGTCCAGTTAGTTTAATTGGACCACTTACTCCAACCAAACATCGGTAGTACAGATAACCGGACCAGCTAAACCACCATATGTCATGTAAGGTAGGAACCTAACTTATTTTTCCAAGACGCACCACCTTAGTAGGTAGGAAATTTTGTATTGTATTGTATTGTATTGTAGGAACCTAACTAATGGGTGCGTCTTGGAAAAATTAGATAGGAACTTACCTACCCTTTATCTACAATTTTTTTTCTTCAATCTACAGATTATTTCATCAGTCTACTGATTTTCTACTCGACTTTCTACTGATTTAGTCAAATTCGATTTTGCAACACTGTTTCTAACAAAAAGAATGCATGATATCGGACGACGCGTAGACCCCTCGGGTTGCGCGGTTTAAGAATTCTACTTTTTCCTCTCTCCCAGGGGAACCTTACTGAATTCCAGGATAAAATGTATTTCCATGTCCTTCCTTGTAGTATGAACTCAAAACATGCCAAGTTTCATTCCAACTCATTACCTATGTAGTTTCGGCGTGATGCGCGGTGAAGGAATTTGACTATCATCCCCTCTGCCAGAGGAACCTTACTGAATTCCGGGATAAAATGTATCTTTCGGTAGATACAGTTGGCTGTGTACCACAGTAAAAAATATTTTTCTGTGGTCCAGTTAGTTTAATTGGACCACTTACTCCAACCAAACATCGGTAGTACAGATAACCGGACCAGCTAAACCACCATATGTCATGTAAGGTAGGAACCTAACTTATTTTTCCAAGACGCACCACCTTAGTAGGTAGGAAATTTTGTATTGTATTGTATTGTATTGTAGGAACCTAACTAATGGGTGCGTCTTGGAAAAATTAGATAGGAACTTACCTACCCTTTATCTACAATTTTTTTTCTTCAATCTACAGATTATTTCATCAGTCTACTGATTTTCTACTCGACTTTCTACTGATTTAGTCAAATTCGATTTTGCAACACTGTTTCTAACAAAAAGAATGCATGATATCGGACGACGCGTAGACCCCTCGGGTTGCGCGGTTTAAGAATTCTACTTTTTCCTCTCTCCCAGGGGAACCTTACTGAATTCCAGGATAAAATGTATTTCCATGTCCTTCCTTGTAGTATGAACTCAAAACATGCCAAGTTTCATTCCAACTCATTACCTATGTAGTTTCGGCGTGATGCGCGGTGAAGGAATTTGACTATCATCCCCTCTGCCAGAGGAACCTTACTGAATTCCGGGATAAAATGTATCTTTCCTCATAGTACGAACTAAAATCATGCCGAGTTGCATTCGAATTCATTAAGTAGTTCCGTCGTGATGCGTGGTTAAAGAATTTTATTTTCATCCTCTTTCCCAGGGGAACCTTACTGAATTCCAGGATACAATGTATCCCATGTCCTTCCTTGAACTCAAATCGTACCAATTCAGTCCAACTCATTCAGTAGTATCGGCTTGATGCGCGGTGAAGGAATTTTACTTACATCCCTTCTCCCAGGGGAACCTTACTAAATTCTGGGATAAAATGTATCTTTCCTCGTAGTATGAAATCAAATTATACCGAGTTCCATTCGAATTCATTCAGTTGTTCCGTCGTGATGCGCGGTTAAAGAATTTTACTTTCATCCTCTCTCCCAGGGGAACATTACTGAATTCCGGGATGAAATGTATCCCATGACCTTCCTTGTAGTATGAAATCAAATCGTGCTGGGTTTCATTCCCACTCATTCAGCACTTTCGGCGTCATGCGCGGTAAAGAAATTTTACTTTCATCCCCTCTCCCAGGGAAACCTGACTGAAATCCGGGATAAAAAGTATCCTATGTCCTTCCTCGTAGTATGACCTAAAATCGTGCCGAGTTTCATTTTGATACCTTCAGTAGTTTCGACGTGATGCGCGTTTAAGAAACAGACAGACAGACAGACAGACAGACAGACAGACATGAATGAAAAAAATTACAGTTTTGGCTTCAGTATCGATAGTAGTGTCCTCCAAAAAAAATTTTTAAATATCTTCAATGTACAGAATTGGACCTGTTACAGTTTTATTATAAGTATAGATGAAGGTCAGGGTTCACTTATGGACTAACTTTATACCTACTTGTAACAAATCTTTGCAATAGTTCTTGGTTCATCTAGCCCTACTAATTAGTACCTACCTATACCTTTATCCCACCCAATTTATAGATTGAAGTGCAATTACGCAAAAATTACCCATTCTTTAATTTACATTAATATAAATACCTAAATAGCTTAGAGATAGAAAATTTAATTCAACTCAGTGCCATAGAAATTCATAAAATCTATATACAGGGTATCCCATGCAACCTGATTACATACTAATTTGCATGTTTTACCTAATTCCCTGGAACAACAAACAACTCTGCATGTTTTGCGTTGTTAATATGGCGTAGGTACTCCCAACGGGATTATGCAGAAATGCATGGGGCTGAAGCTAACACGTAAAGACCCTTTATATAATAATAATAATTATTATTATTTACCTGAGCTTCTTTGAATGGCTCTCATACTCGTAGAGGGATCTTTTGCAACTTCTTCTAAAACGTCAACGCGGTCAGGATCTATCAGTTCACCGTCACCAGATAGTCGAGTTGTTTGTTGTTCAGGGAATTAAAATGTGCAAATTAGTATACAATCAAATTTTAAAACTACGTTCAATTTTTATCTTTATTTTCGACACGTTGATCAACGCACAACATCTTTTTAACTAATATTCATAATTATTCTCCATTTCAACCGGAAAAATGTGAAAAAAGTCATTACAAAATACATGAAATAAGTTTCACTTTTTTCGACTGTATCAACTTTAAACTCCGTTTTCGCATAAAAATACCCAATAAAGTACCAACTTTTTTGTATTATTTTGAGAGCTGAATACCCATAAAGTTTTTGAAATTACTAAGAACTTTGATTTATTACTTTAATAAATTATAATTACTTTAATTTATACGTCGAGAACAATCATTGAAAAAACGAACTTTCTTAGGTTCCAATACAGATTACAGCAACTCGACTTATTGTTTTCTCGGTCTCACTTCGGTCTTAGGTACCTACCTACGTCTTTCCATCTTTGTTGTTCTTTGTAATTTGTATTGCACAGGACTGGAGATGTAACTGTGAGCGTATGTGTTTGCGTGCAGTTGTAACGCAGGCCAATTGTTGAGTAAGCGCTGGGAGAACGTTCACATCTTCCCTTTTCTCCATCAATGAATGTGACCAATAAAATATGTTCTGCGACTGAATAATTCGTTTAGAAATTTTACTTAATCAAATAACCGGTAGTTTAGAGAAACACCGATTAGGCTCCGGGGTGGTAGGTACTCAACTCACCCTAACCGGTGATTATCCGGTTTTTTGAGAACCGGTGCACACCACTAATTCACACCCTAAAAAAGGTCAATGGTGTGGAGTCATACGCGACTCAATGACGCGGGGCTGACGCCGGAGCGCGGCGCCGTGTTCGTGGTGCTGGGTCCGCTGGGCGCGCGCGGGACCCGGCTGGCTCGCGGAGGGGGAGCAGTGCGCGCGGCGGAGGGCGCGCTGCTGCTGTCGCCGAAGTGGGCGGCGCGCTGGCGCGAGGAGGGCGCGCAGGCGATGTGGTCGGCGCGCGCGCGGCCCGCGGTCGACGCGCTGGCGGGCGCGCGCGCGGCCCGCGGCCGACGTGCCGCCGCCAGCCGCCGCAGCGCTGATGTACGTCGCGCTGCGCCTGTGGGCGGCGGCGCTGCTGCGGCTGGCGCGGTCCGCTCCGGAGGCGCTCGACGATCTGCATCGACCGGACAGAGTCACGTAAATAAATAAATAAAAAACAAATAAATAAATGTTCGACAAGAGCGAGGGGACAGCTTCTCTCCTCTTCTCCAGAGGTGGTGTCCACAGCTGCCGGAATATTCCGGAATAATAATTTTATTCTTGAAGTCAACCCAAGCAGCAAAATTGATCCAATAGGTAACTCTTCGTCGTTCGGTTCGTCTTCAAGACTGGGTCCGAATGGACGAATGAACCGATTTCGTTTTTAGGGTTTTGAAGATCGAAGATCGGTTTCAAAACCCATAAAGCCGGCTTTTCACTATGGGATATTATAATATAATATAAATTACATCTTGGGATATAATATTTTATCGGTCACCATACATTTCGTACGAGACCGTTCACACTGTGCTATAATATATATTACATCCCAAACTATAAATATTTTTTCGACCGAGTGAGCGATATTTGAAGGTCATTTGAAGGTGTATATTTTACCTCACGTCCCCGGACACCGCGCCTCCCCCGCTTCGCCCTCCGTTTGAATGTTGGCGTTCGTGTGCAGACGTTTGTGTGCTATGTATTATATCCCATAGTCAAAAGCCGGCTTAAGTCTCGCTTTGTCTAGCCGGCTTTTGACTATGGGATATAATATAAATTACATCTTGTGCTATATATTACATCCCGCGATTGCTATTCACACTGTAAGATATATATTTTGGAGCACACAATGATCAGTTTACACGTCTGCACACGAACGCCAACATTCAAACGGAGGGCGAAGCGGGGGAGGCGCGGTGTCCGGGGACGTGAGGTAAAATATCTCCGAAGATTGCAGAGCGATCTATGTAAAATGTATAGAGTGTTTATAGACATGGATCTATATTTTACAGGAAAAATATAGAGAAGTTTGAAAAAAGAACACTTTTTGAAAAATGGTCAAATAGGGGGGGAATAATTTTCAAAAGGGGGGGCTACCTCACCGAGTGGGGTATCAAATGAAAGGTATTGGTTTGTACGTTTCAAAATAGTTTTTTTAATTTTTTGTAGGTTTCATACTTTTTGAAATATTTTGAAAATAGTCAAAAAAATACCCATCCCCCCCTATCTCCGAAGTTTGCAGAGCGATCCGTTTAAAATGTATGGAGCGTTTGTAGATAAGGATCTATATTTTGCACGAAAAATATAGAGAAGTTTGAAAAAAGAACACGTTTTGAAAAATGGTCAAAAAGGGGGGGATAATTTTCAAAAGGGAGAGCTACCTCACCGAGTTGGGTATCACATAAAAGGTATCGGTTTAGACATTTCAAAACAATTTTATTAATTTCTGTAGGTTTCATAGTTTTTGAAATATATTGAAAAAAGTCGGAAAAAAAACCATTCCCCCCCCCCCCTATCTCCGAAGTTTGCCGAGCGATCCATTTAAAATGTATGAAGCGTTTGTAGATATGGATCTATATTTTACAGGAAAAATATAAGAATAATTTAGGAATAATTTTCAAAAGGGGGGCTACCCCGCCGAATGGGGATCAATTGAAAGGTATAGGTTTGGACATTTCAAACCAGTTATTCAAATAGCCTTCATACTTTTTGAAATATTTTGAAAAAAGTCGAAAAATTTACCTTAACCGAACCACCAATATAACCGAGAAGCATGCAGAGATCCATCTGAAATGTAGGTTGGTACCTACTATTCTTAGGTATTCGTTAAATTGCGATGTCTCTTACCAGTACTTTTGGTACATATTTGTTGACAAACGTTCAAAACCCTCGGCGCGCGAGTTACACTAGCACTTGACGGATCTTCTTTTTTGTATCATAGATAATTGTATCCCGAGTGTTCTTAGCCATGTTTCATGAAAATCTGCCGGGGGGGGGGGGGGGTTGTTTTAATTTTAAATTTTATTCGTGTTTGTTACCGATTTGTGTGCAGTGTTTATTGCTTAAGTAATTTTAGTTACGCGCTTGCGTTTTAATTTAAGTCAGTTATTGTAAAAAAACTATGATCAAGCACATAATTTTTTTTTTTCATGGCGGAGCCTTTATTCACAAAGAAAATTACAATCAATTAATAGAAATAAATTAGAACTAGTATTTACAATTAAAACAATTGAGCTAACTGTAGACTGTTGCAAACAATCTACAGGTAGCTCAACTGATCCATTTATCATTATACCAGTCGTCGCGTCGTCGCTACGCTGGCTGCATTGCCCCGCTGTATGGCAATGCTGATGCGCTGTGCCAGATACTGACCAGCTCTCGGGTCACGCGTCGCTTCGACCAGACGCTCAGATATTTTTTTATAAACCCGTAGAGCCTCGGTAGGCTCTAAACCCCACGGACCTAGGGTTTCGACTCCAAGGGGAGAAATGTGTAGGCTCTGTCGAGACCTGCATATTTGCTCTTGAGAGCCGCACCCGCCCTCACGGATGTCCTCGGAAGATGGGAAGGCGCAAGTGTGTCGACGCATGTAGCGTCCCACACAATGGGCCTCCCCATTGTGTGGGACTCCCATGGGAACTTAATTAGTTTTTTGATCATTCGCCATGTTTCAAAAATTGCTTTGCATCATGCATGACATTTATAAGACTGTAATAGGTAAAAATACGCTATTATTTACTCTTAGTTAAGACTAGCTGTACCCGCGACTTCGTTCGCGATTGCCTCACCTGCCGACTAATTAAGTTCACATTTAACCATGGTCTCTCATAATTTGAAACGCTGCCGTGCAAAAAATCGTGTAGTGTCTACGGGGGATAGCATGTTATCATCTTCAATCCCATTCTTTATCCACACGACTTTTAGCTACGACTCGGCCAGCGTCAGTGTTAAGAAGTGTCATACTCGTTTCACTTCTTACTGATGGTTCCGTTCAGCTGGGGCCCTATTCTGCTATACTAATCGCTTCACTATGACAGGGGTATTGACACAGAATGACACGTTTGGGTATTCCACCTCAGATGAAAGAAATTATGATGAATGCAGATGGAGAGACGTGCGTCAAGTTTGAAACTATTCATTTATCTCGCACGCACTATCTAGAGTTTTATAAATCTAAGGATTCTACGTGATGATTCTGCGACGATTCCATTGTCATACTGAAGCAATTGTATTGCAGAATTGGGCTCCTGATAAATGGATCAGGAGCCCAATTCTGCAATACAATTGCTGACACAATTGACTGGACCACCGTAATTTTTTTTCGTTAGTAGGTAGGTAGGTCCAGTTGGCTGTGTACCACAGTAAAAAATATTTTTCTGTGGTCTAGTTAGTTTAATTGGACCACTTACTGCAACCATACTTCGGTAGTACAGTTAACTGGACCAGCTAAACCACCATATATCATGTAAGGTAGGAACCTAACTTATTTTTCCAAGACGCCTTAGTAGGTAGGAACCTAACTAATGGGTGCGTCTTGGAAAAATACATAGATAGGAACTTACCTACCCTCTATCTACTAATTTTTTTCTTCTAACTACAGATTATTTCATTAATCTACTGATTTTCTACTCGACTTTCTACTGATTTAGTCAAATTCGATCTTGCAACACTGTTTCTAACAAAAAGAATGCATGAAATCGGACGACGCGTAGACCCGTCGTGATGCGCGGTTAAAGAATTCTACTATTTCCTCTCTCCCAGGGGAACCTTACTGAATTCCAGGATAAAATGTATTCCATGTCTTTCCTTGTAGTATGAACTCAAAACGTGCCAAGTTTAATTCCAACTCATTACCTATGTAGTTTCGGCGTGATGCGCGGTGAAGGAATTTGACTTTCATCCCCTCTGCCAGGGGAACCTTACTGAATTCCAGGATAAAATGTATCCCATGTCCTTCCTTGAACTCAAATAGTACCAATTCAGTCCAACTCATTCAGTAGTTTCGGCGTGATGCGCGGTGAAGGAATTTTACTTTCATCCATTCTCCCAGGGGAACCTTACTAAATTCTGGGATAAAATGTATCTTTCCTCGTAGTATGAAATCAAATTATGCCGAGTTCCATTCGAATTCATTCAGTTGTTCCATCGTGATGCGCAGTTAAAGAATTTTACTTTCATCCTCTCTCCCAGGGGAACATGACTGAATTCCGGGATGAAATGTATCCCATGTCCTTCCTTGTAGTATGAAATCAAATCGTGCAAGGTTTCATTCCAACTCATTCAGCACTTTCGGCGTCATGCGCGGTGAAGAAATTTTACTTTCATCCCCTCTCCCAGGGAAACCTGACTGAATTCCGGGATAAAAAGTATCCTATGTCCTTCCTCGTAGTATGACCTAAAATCGTGCCGAGTTTCATTTCAATACCTTCAGTAGTTCTGACGTGATGCGCGTTTAAGAAACAGACAGACAGACAGACATGAATGAAAAAAATTACAGTTTTGGCTTCAGTATCGATAATAGAGTGCCCTCCAAAAAAAATTTTCAAAATATCTTCAATGTACAGAATTGGACCTGTTACAGTTTTATTATAAGTATAGATTAACTCACCGCCATGTTGAATCAAGTTATAAAATCTGGGAATCTTACACAAGGCTACTATAAAACTAAATTGCTGCATATTTGCAATGATCTCAGACGAGTAGGTACCTATAATAAAAATTCTGGAAATCTTACACAATGCTTTTACTTTCTACTAGCGACCCGCCCCGGCTTTGCACGAGTGCAATGCTAATACCTACTAAATATACCTACTACAGAATCGGCCCCCGGCCGGTACCTCCACAACCGATGTCCCTGCATTTTAAATCTGTAATAACTTCAAAAATATTCATTTAAATTACATGCTGTAAAGGCCATATTGATCTATAAATGAAATGTAGGTACAATGTATGTAAGGTAGGTACTCAATTGGATAAGGAATAAGTAATGCTGTATTGCTTAAAATCGTCTCGTAAATAAGCCATTATTTCTCGTAAAAAGTGAAGGATAAAAAATGGTTTAGTATGGTTATTGGTTCAGACTTCGAAGTGGATCACCATATCTGAACGCAGCTAAAGTAGCGATCCAATCGTCGCTAAAAATCTTTAAAAATAACAAGGCTCGTTCCGCTCGCCTATTTTATACTTTTAGTCTTTTCTTTTACTAATTTCCCAATGGTCACTAAAAATTCTATAGGTACAAGTTTTGAGGCTCGCTCCGACCTCCATTTTTTTCATTTCGTATTTTAGGGCTCCGTCAAATATTTCGATGTCGAAAAGAGTTGCGTCGCTAAAAAGTTTGAGAACCGCTACCTTAGAGATGTATTTTTTATCGGCGCCAAACCGCGCCGCTGCCGCCGCCCCACAACCCGCGCCGCCCGCGCGTGGCTTGATGATTTATTTTGTAAAATGCTAATAAAAACTTGTTTTTGTTTACTTGTGATCTTAACCCTTTCTCCGAATTTGTCAAAATGCCGCCCCCCCCCCCCAAATGTAATCCTGGATCCGCCCGCTCCTGTCTGCAATGCCATCAAGGTTTTTGGGCCAGGACAGTCACTGGGGCCTTCGGAGTAGATGAAGATAAAGCTAGGGCTCAATGTAGGTACCTATATTGCAGAGACACGAGTGTGAACAGGATATACCTATCAAAGGATAAGGTAATTACGTAATTAGGTACTTACTAAAACTTGTTAGGAATACTGTGTATATTTAGTTATTGGTGGTTATACCTACCTATAGAAAAAGACTTTCCATTCAACGGAAACAGAACTCAGCAGGTTACATTATACAAAATGCATTTATAATCCTTAGTGAGTAGTTATAGATAGTATTAATTTAATTTTAAGGGAAGATGTAATAGATGCTAGATAGCTTTGAGGTCTTCTGGCATGTCGTTCTTAGGGTGCTTGTTCTCGAAATGCTGTTTGTAGGTCTTAGGGTCAGGCATCTGGGCCTGCAACAAAGCAACAACGTCAGCATTAACAAACATCATAGAGTGGCGACGCGACATCCGAACTAACCAGGGCGCAGGCGTAGGCGCAGCGCTGGGCAGCTTACCTTGCAGACAACGCAGACATGCACGAGTGCTTTCTGAGCAGCTTTCTTTTGGTCTGTGGCACTGTGCCCTTGTTGCTTCTTCAGTTTGGAAGCCTTCTCGGCTGCTTTCGCTTGAGATTGAAGTTTTTGCTGTCCTCGAGCCATGGTCTTTCTGCCTTAAAAGAAACAACATTTTGATTTTGAGACAGATATCATTTGACATTGGTTGGTTGTCATTGTCAGAGATTTGAGAGCCAGAGGTTCTTAACTAGGCCACTTCTGAGTGCACAAGTAGAAAACAACATATAATTATGTACAGGGTGTATCAAGACCACTTTTGAAAACAAAGAGGGTGGTGCAGAACCCCAAAACAAAAAAAACCGTAGCCTGCAAAAAAAAATTGTAGGCGGTGATATTATTTATTTAAGATTTTTATTTGTTTCGCAATGTAGGTACACATAAGTTCGTAAATGCCAAGACGCAGATGATCTCTTCCAGCAGCCCCGTGTAGCGGAGGCGCGCCCTTGCGGGTCGCACCTCTGAGGCTGGGCAGTGAATGCGATGACGTACCTAGGTAAGTTGGTAATAGGTATGTAGGCACCTGTACCTACCTTTAAATTGTCAGTAAAACTCAAAGGCCGCCCCGCGCCGCCCGCACCGACCGAGCCGCGCCGGTCAAAGAAACGCCGAATTACTCTCTAGTCAGGACTATGACCTCTGAAAATAACCGCGGGTGTCTCAGCTGTTTTTAACAAACGTATACATAGGTTCCTACTTATTTTAGACAGATTTCAATGTGTTTTAAATTTTTATATTTCTAATCAATTCTTTGTACCTATGCTTTCAAGGTCATGGTCGCGAATTAAATAATTTCTACTAATTATTTATGGAAAACATAAGTTCGTGAAGTTTCACGTATCGGTCGGGTGAACGACCGCGGATTTGAGCCGTGGACAGCGAGTGCAGGCGGGCAGCGTTTTGGAATAGGTACATCGCTGTTTTATGTTAGTTTTATGTTCATAATAAATATACAGGCTGGAATTTTTCGGCGGGGCAGTAATGGCAGGTACCTTAACCGAAATAACTTTTTCTGATACCAATCAATCCTGTCCCAAAAAGTCTAAAAATAGTTTTCCCATACATTTCGAAGAAAATCAATGCATCCTCGAAAACCAAGTCACCGAAAAATACAAAAAAAAAGAAATGATAAACTGATTATGTTGTTTGTAGTCATTTAAGGTCTTCATACTCATATTTGTACTATCGACGATATGAGGTGCTCAAGATGTCCACCATTTTGACTAGGTATTTGTAGAACTAACACAAACCGTTTTAATTAAATAAACCATAAATAAATAAACAAAACCACATACAGTGAGAGTTTGACCTATTAGTGATAAAGTAAGTTTGAAAAAATAAAAACTCAAACTTTCTATATAACCAAATATATTTGCAATCCAACCGGTTACAAAATTAAGATTAAAGTAAAATAAATAATTTGATTTGAACTCTGTATAAAATGTATGGGAAAAGTTTTTTGCGATTTTTGGCTTTTCTAGTAGTCAAACCTTAGTTGGTCCTCCTGAAAAACTTTTTGATCAGTATAAGAAACAGGATAGATTGGCATCAAAAATAGTTTTTGTGAGATTTGCCCAGTTTCTCGAAATCTGTAACTTTTTTTTTATCTGTGAATGGGGATGACATTTTTGCTAAAAAACCATTTTTATGTAGCTTCAACGGTTAAGGTACCTGCCGTTACTGCCACGTCCAAAAATTCCACCCTGTATAATTTTCTACCATGGGTATGCAAAGTAGATAGAAAAAAAAGGCTAATGGTGGGTCAACATATTTTTCGTGGTTTATTTTGCTAAATATTTTCAAAATCATGGTCTGATTGCACCCTCCCCATTTTCCGGTAGTAGTCTTGACACATCTGTACAATGAATGGGCGGATATATAAAAAAAATTCTCAATATTTTAAGCATGGTTTTCTAGCACAAATATTTCCTGGATAAATACTACCACATAGTAGTGGGTACTAATCTTATTCCTGGAAAACAATCAATCCCCAATAAATAGAGACAAATTTAATTAGAATCCATTCAGCAGATTTGTTTCATCCTCAGACCCATTCAGGAGTTTTTATTATACAAATGGGTTTGTTACACAAGCTGTGGTTGTGGGCTTCCTGAGGAAGAACAGAGTGAGGCTCCAGCTTGCACTACATCAACAGAGGGGACAGGGGGGGTAGTCTCTGCAAAATACAACATACCTTTATGTCCTGGTCAGCTGTGTTTTATTAGTTGTCTACTGGTTGGCTGCGCAGGCGGCCCTAGGGGAGGCTACCTTGGTGGTCGGTAGCTCACCTGCTTCAAATGATAGATTATAAGGAGACAGGCAGGTGGACCTATCAGAGCATGTTCTGTGCTATAACGGCATAGAATACGGTGAGTAGGCATGTGCATGGTACACCTTGGAAAAGGTATCTAACAAGCATACCTACTTCAAGTTTAAGAAAGTGAGCTTTTAATCCTAGTGCATTAGATGGCAACGATTGTCCACGAGACATGGTAAGATGGTAGGTAAGTAGATACGTACCTACTTAGATTCTCTTAAATTGTCTAGTTGAACGAACCTTGTAATAAGAATCATAATTCTTAGACACATTTTCCTACGTAGCTTGTAACCTTGCAAATTGTAGGTCTACACAGTAAAAACTTACCTTACACGTTGGTGTAATCTCGATAAACTTGAGAAGTAAGAAGAAAGTAAAAACTAAATCCACGCGAGCCAGCCAGCACCACAAACAAGAGCGAGCGAATGACATCGACAGACTGACAGACAACGACAAGCAAGCAAGTATGACTTCTTCTTCTTCTTTTGTATTTGGCTCTGCATCTTGGTTTGACACAATTCTACCAAAGTCAAATTTAAGGAGGTTGAGTTTGTCCAAAATAAAAAGGATAATTTTTATTAAATAATTTTTAAAATTTTAATTTCAAGCAAGCACGACAATGACAAAACCAAAAGAAAAGAATGAAGACAGACAGACCTAGCATCATAGATAAAGTATAAAAATATAGATTGGTTTAGTTTAGTTAGTCCATGGAGTTAATCTATGATATGTTGGTGCCCCGATATTGTACACCCCAATAAACCGTGTCATGGCTTCGAATTATTCGGGTGGTTAATATGGGCCGTACAAAATTGAGTTTGGAAGCTCGTCACGTGTTAATAAAGCACGGCCTGATATTGTACGCTCATTATAATGCACACCACGATAATCGGAAGCCATGTACACGAATTATTTGGGTGTACAAATTTGGTCACCAATTATTGTGACGTACAATATTTTGTCGTACATTATTGTCTCCCGATATGTTTATACTTTTGCATCATTGGAGGTTATGTTAGGGATGTCGGAAGTGAAAAAAAATATCGATATATCGGTATGATTTGACAGGGAATATTGGCGCATATAAATTTTATTTTTAAGTAGCCTGCTATAGTGACTCGACTCTGCCTCACGGAAAGCCGGAGCAAAGTCCAAGAGTGGAAAGCATTTAAGTCATTTATAACGGGATATATGTATACCATAATTTGAGTTTTGAGCTCTCCAATATTTCGGCGCAGTTACATGCGCCATGTTCACGCAATAACTGAGGGCACTGCGAGTGAGTTGTTATTGGCAGATATATCGGTCTACCCTCATTTTTTGTCATTTGCTACGAACGTTATTACTACCACCGGTTTCATTATCGAACGCAACTCGATCACGACACACAACACTCACGGTATCAGAACGCGGCCCGGTTGGTACATCACTTCTTCGGTTTTTTTTTTTATCTTTCTCACAACAGGGTTCCAGGTTCCGGATAAGTGGAAACCTTCTTCTCGGTTGAAGTTCCTGTGTTTGGTAATCTCAATGGCCTCCTGTACCAATCTTGTTATGTAATGTCGCTCTGTTGAGATTACTTGTGGATTGTGTAAATCGATCGAATGTTTTGAACGAGACTCGAGAAGATGCTCCGCTATGGCAGACTTCTCTGCTGCCAGATTCTTTACCGCTCGTATGTGTTCCTTGACTCTGCCGGCAATAGTGCGCTTCGTTTGACCTATATACGAGCTTCCAAAGCTACAGTCAATCTTGTACAACCCTGGTTTCTCTAGAGGGAACGTGTCTTTGGGTGTACGCAGGTAGTGTGTAATCTTTTTCAACGGCGTGAAGATGGTTTTGATGGAGGATTTTTGCAGGATGTTCGCAACCTTATCCGTGACTCCTTGTTTGCGTTCCACCGTACTCCTTTGCGGTTTATGGCTGGTACCGAAACGAAGCTGGCAGTGATGATCGTACTTTATAGCCGTTCCTTTCCTATTTAAAACATATCTGACGTGAGCCAACTCACTTTGTAGGCTTTTATTATCATATCACACAGGTCGTAAGCACGGTTTGTTAAAGATGTTACCACCGAGTTAAGCTGTCGCGGGTGGTGATATGAGTCGCCATGGAGGTACCGGTCGGTATGTGTGGGCTTCTTATATACAGAGTGGCCCACGCTTCCATCGTCTCCATTGTCGTAAAAATATTAATCAATTATTAATCAGATATTATTTGTTAATCAATATCATTACAAACAAAATAAGCATATAATGAATTAAAAAAAATGTTTGTGTAATATCGTTTTTTATACCTTATCGATCCTTGGAATTTTAAATCAATACATCGATTTATAGAAACATTAAATATCGCTCAAAAATATCGATACATCGAAAAAATAACATTAACATCGATATATCGATATCTTTTCAACAAGCCTAGGATTTGTTAGGTTGATTTTCTGAGCATGGTAAAAACACAGTCCCAATCTGTATTTATTTTTTAACGTACAGGACGCCTACGGCCTATTTAATTGACGCCCATCTGTCTGTGTGTACTAAAAAATCCAAATCAATGTGAGTGCGTTCATATTTATAAATCAACAACAAGGAAATTAATTCGAGGTTATGTAGGTACTGCCGGATTGTTTATCTTTTTGCAAATATGAAAAAATTGGTTAGAAAGCAATAAAACACATGAAACTTGCATGGGAATGAAACTTGATTTAAGTCCTTACAATAAAAAAAGATTTTTGCCATAAAAGTCTTTACATACGTATACATAGATGACTACAGATGGTGGTAACAGTGGGCAATTTTCGTCTAAAATTTGTTCCTTAAAGCCCCGTTTTACAGTGTAGGATATGATCACAAGTTTTGTTTGATAAAGAAGCTACTAATTTCTCTATGATTGTTAATTTTGAGGAAGTTGTGTGGTGTATATATAACCGGAATGAGTAGGCAGCACTGCCTACTCATTCCGGCATAGGACAGCAGACCAACTCCACTGCTGTCCGAAGAGAGTTTGAATGAAATGGGGACTTAGGACCAGCACCTGTAAGAGAACCACGAAGGGCTTTGTCTCTCCAGTTTTTCGTCTTCCTCTTATTTTATGTTTTGATTCTTTTAAAAACCACCAATTGGTGCCATAAAAGTACATTTAGATATTTAAAGAGCAATTTTTTTTTAAAACTCTATAAATGCCGATTAACTTATCTTTATATTGATATTTATTTATGGGAAACCAAAGGCTTAAAATTAACAGTATTACAAATTGATAATACCAGAAAGCTTATGGAAGGTTTTCACGGATAGGCAGTGGAATAGTACAATGAAAAAGACTAAGAACATGATGTGTGACTAGCAGTGATAGGAATAGGTAGGGCATATTTACCTAAACTTCGAGGCAAAGTGAAAAAAATCGGAGAATTCCCTCTGACAATTTTTTTTCCGGTACAAAATTCCAGACACTCAATTAGGTACCTTAAAAAATAATGTTATTCCAATAAATAGGGGATTATTGGGCAGTCAGGAAGTTTAGGCATAGTCTTGATTCCAATATGGTTTTATTTCTTTTGATTTGGTAATGTAATTTGGTCAATAAAAATACTGCTCAACTATAAACTATTGGTCATCTCATTGAGTTGTCAATGATACAATACATTTGTGGCTTGGTGCACGTCAATGTGAATATTTCGTCTTGATTTTGGATTTAAAAATTACAAACCGGCATCAAGGTGTGTGTTTTTTCTATTTGCATTCCATTGTGTATATTAACGTGTTAATTAAGCTGTACCTAAATCACTTTAAAATAATTGATCAAACATTTGCAACACATTTGCAAGTTGATTGTAAAATGTATGCAGGGGGTGCAATGGGCAGTTATTTTGAGGGAGGTTTGGGCATGCCAAATGTTATTGAAAAAATAGTAAAAAATTCAATCTTTTCTGTATGCACAAATATGTGACATAGCATTCGCCCTAGTAGATTTACATGAAAACCATATAGCCAGAACTAAAAAGAAGCAATAAAATCAAGCAAGGAAGCTCTATATAATATCTATTTGAATCATGCTGAACCTAACATAATTAATCATATTCCAAATTCTCAAAATCACATTCAAAATTCTTTCAACAATCATTTCTTGATTTATATCACAAATAATTTTATTTTATTTTATTTATTTGGGAAACAAAAAGCTTATGTTTAGGTAACAATAAATTCTTAAACTAGAACAAATGAAGCTAAAGACAGTTTCCACTCATAGTCTGTAAAAATAGCCTGAACTATGTAATTAAATTTTACAACAGTTAAAAAAAAATGAAAAATACAATACTAAGTCAAATTATATGTCTATTATCAAATTCTGTATATAATATCATTTGTATACCTATTAAAAAAAAAAACCTAATCTAGATATAATAATAAGTAATCTATACTTATAATAAAACTGTAACAGGTCCAATTCTGTACATTGAAGATATTTTGAAAATTTTTTTTGGAGGGCTCTCTATTATCGATACTGAAGCCAAAACTGTAATCTTTTTCATTCATGTCTGTCTGTCTGTCTGTCTGTTTCTTAAACGCGCATCACGTCGAAACTACTGAAGTTATTGAAATGAAACTCGGCACGATTTTAGGTCATACTACGAGGAAGGACATGGGATACATTTCATCCCGGAATTCAGTAATGTTCCCCTGGGAGAGGGGATGAAAGTAAAATGCTTTAACCGCGCATCACGACGGAACAACTGAATGAATTCGAATGGAACTCGGCATAATTTGAGTTCATACTACGAGAAAAGATACATTTTAGCCCAGAATTTAGTAAGGTTCCCCTGGGAGAAGGGATGAAAGTAAAATTCCTTCACCGCGGATCACGCCGAAACTACTGAATGAGTTGGACTGAATTGGTACGATTTGAGTTCAAGGAAGGACATGGAATACATTTTTATCCTGGAATTCAGTAAGGTTCCCCTGGGAGAGAGGATGAAAGTAAAATTCTTTAACCGCGCATCACGACGGAACTACTTAATGAATTCGAATGCAATTCGGCATGATTTTAGTTGGAAAGATACATTTTATCCCGGAATTCAGTAAGGTTCCCCTGGGAGAGAGGAATAAGTAGAATTCTTAAACCGCGCATCACGACGGGTCTACGCGTCGTCCGATTTCATCCATTCTTTTTGTTAGAAACAGTGTTGCAAGATCGAATTTGACTAAATCAGTAGAAAGTCGAGTAGAAAATCAGTAGATTGATGAAATAATCTGTAGATTGAAGAAGAAAAATAGTAGATATAGGGTAGGTAAGTTCCTATCTATTTATTTTTCCAAGACGCACCCATTAGTTAGGTTCCTACCTACTAAGGTGGTGCGTCTTGGAAAAATAAGTTAGGTTCCTACCTTACATGATATATGGTGGTTTAGCTGGTCCAGTTAACTGTACCACCGAAGTTTGGTTGGAGTAAGTAGTCCAATTAAAGTAACTGGACCACAGAAAAATATTTTTTACTGTGGTACACAGTCAACTGTACCTACCTACTAACGAAAAAAAATACGGTGGTCCAGTCAAATAGATCAGGACCCAATCTATACTTATAATAAAACTGTAACAGGTCCAATTCTGTACATTGAAGATATTTTGAAAATTTTTTTTGGAGGGCGCTCTATTATCGATACTGAAGCCAAAACTGCAATTTTTTTCATTCATGTCTGTCTGTCTGTCTGTCTGTCTGTCTGTCTGTCTGTCTGTCTGTCTGTCTGTCTGTCTGTCTGTCTGTTTGTTAAACGCGCATCACGCCGAAACTACTGAAGGTATTGAAATGAAACTCGGCACGATTTTAGGTCATACTACGAGGAAGGACATAGGATACTTTTTATCCCGGAATTCAGTCAGGTTTCCCTGGGAGAGGGGATGAAAGTAAAATTCTTTAACTGCGCATCACGACGGAACTACTTAAGGTATTGAAATAAAACTCGGTACGATTTTAGGTCATACCACGAGGAAGGACATAGGATACTTTTTATCCCGGAATTCAGTCAGGTTCCCCTGGGAGAGGGGATAAAAGTAAAATTTCTTCACCGCGCATCACGTTCACGCCGAAACTACTGAATGAGTTGGACTGAATTGGTACGATTTGAGTTCAAGGAAGGACATGGGATACATTTTATCCTGGAATTCAGTAAGGTTCCCCTGGGAGAGAGGATGAAAGTAAAATTATTTAACCGCGCATCACGACGGAACTACTTAATGAATTCGAATGCAACTCAGCGTGATTTTAGTTCGTACTATGAGGAAAGATACATTTTATCCCGGAATTCAGTAAGGTTGCCCTGGCAGAGGGGATGAAAGTTAAATTCCTTCACCGCTCATCACGCCGAAACTACATAGGTAATGAGTTGGAATGTAACTTGGCACGTTTTGAGTTCATACTACAAGAAAGGACATGGAATACATTTAATCCTGGAATTCAGTAAGGTTCCCCTGGGAGAGAGGAAAAAGTAGAATTCTTTAACCGTGCATCACGACGGGTCTACGCGTCGTCCGATTTCATGCATTCTTTTTGTTAGAAACAGATATGCAAGATCGAATATGACTAAATCAGTAGAAAGTCGAGTAGAAAATCAGTAGATTGATGAAATAATCTGTAGATTGAAGAAAAAAAGACGGGTTGCACTCCGGGAGTGCCGGCAGAAGTGAAAACTTGATTATTAACGTTGAGCATGTTTGATATTTTGGAATGGTTAGGGAATAATTTTGCACTAATTGCTTTATCAGTATAAAAGTACTATCATTTATGTGGTAGAATACAATATTCATTTATTGCGCTATCGTACACAAACATGACAATTTATATTACATTAAAAATTTAACACTTTAAAACTATTACAATTATTTTACATTAAAAATCTCTCCGAAAAATCAACTTTCATCCATAATTTCAACGACTTTTTCACGATCATCATTACCAGAACTATCATCGCCAATCTCTTAAACTGATACGATAGGTTTATGGTAGCTGAAGTAAGAAACGAACAGTTTTGATTCGAACCTATTTAAATGTCTAATAAAGACCGCATCAATAGTAGTTTTGTATTTTGTTGTGCTAAGATTGCGATCATTCGACATAGTTAAACCAAATTCATTATTTAAAAATTCAATTAATAGTTGATTTTTATCGTCTGCGAAGTTTATGTTAAAATCTCCACTCAAAATCATTGGCAATTTTTTCGCCGCGCCGCGGGCCGTAGAGAGGGGATAGCTGTCTACTCTCCATCCGTCTTACGCTTTTTCGATCAGGTCACGTGTCCTGACGCGAGTTTAAGATTTTATACCCATTACAGAAAAAGTGCTCAACGCCGCTAAAGAAGTTTTCACTTCAAAAATTAGTAGATAAAGGGTAGGTAAGTTCCTATCTATTTATTTTTCCAAGACGCACCCATTAGTTAGGTTCCTACCTACTAAGGTGGTGGGTCTTGGAAAAATAAGTTAGGTTCCTGCCTTACATGATATATGGTGGTTTAGCTGGTCCAGCGAAGTTTGGTTGGAGTCTTACTCCAACCAAACTTCGTGTACAATTAAATTAATTAATTATTGTGGTCCACTTAAACTAACTGGACCGCAGAAAAATATTTTTTATTGTGGTACACAGCCAACTGTACCTACCTACTAACGAAAAAAAATTACGGTGGTCCAGTCAAATGGATCAGGAGCCCAATTCTGCAAAACAATTGCTTCAGTATGACAATGGAATCGTCGCAGAATCATCACGTAGAATCCTCAGATTAATAAAATTCCAGATAGTGCGCGCGAGATAAATTAATATGTAGTTTCAAACTTGACGCGCGTCTCTCCATCTGCATTCATCATAATTTCTTTCATCCAAGGTGGAATACCAAAAAGTGTCATTCTGTGACGATAGCCCTGTCATAGTGAAGCGATTAGTATAGCAGAATAGGGCCCCAGCTGTGAGTAAGTCAAACGAGTAGGACACTTCTTAACACTGACGCTGGCCGAGTCGTAGCTAAAAGTCGTGTGGATAAAGAATGGGATTGAAGATGACAATATGCTATCCCCCGTAGACCCTACACGATTTTTTGGACGGCGGCGTTTCATAATATGAGAGACTATGGTTAAATGTGAACTAAATTAGTCGGCAGGTAAGGCAATCGCGAACGAAGTCGCGGGTACAGCTTGTTCTGCAATAAAATTGCTTCAGTATGACAATGGAATCGTCGCAGAATCATCACGTAGAATCCTTAGATTAATAAAACTCCAGATAGTGCGAGCGAGATAAATTAATAGTTTCAAACTTGACGCGCGTCTTTCCATCTGCATTCATCATAATTTCTTTCATCTGAGTCGATATTCGTAGCTAAAAGTCGTGTAGATAAAGAATGGGATTGAAGATGACAACATGCTATCCCTCGTAGACCCTACACGATTTTTTGCACGACGGCGTTTCATAATATGAGAGACTACGGTTAAATGTGAACTTAATTAGTCGGCAGTTAAGGTAATCGCGAACGAAGTCGCGGGTACAGCTAGTAGGTAATATAATAATAAGTATGTATATTCAACAAATGCCCAAACGTCCCTCGGGAATGCCCAAACCTCCCTACCGTAGGGAGCTTTGGGTACTTTTGACATGTTTCAGAAATCCTTTTGTAACTTGGAGACTGATTATATTTTTTTAACAGTTCTTTGAAATAATTCTAGCCAAATGCAGCAATGGTGCAATCAACCTTGGCAATACAATTTACATTTTTTAATAACATTTTTATGTGAAAAAGTGCCCACTGGTCCACTTCCTCACCGACAATCATAATCTGACAAAATGCCTTGAGAAGTCTTATACATCATTAAAATGAATATTTTTTATGTTATGTTATTGGCCCCAGAATTTGAATGTAGATAGGTAAATGAGGTGATGACGATGCAGATGGAAAATAACGTATTTACATAAAAAAATATTTACTGTAATTTTATTGACAACCTATTTTATTGACAGAAATAATTGAAGCGGCACATGGAGTGACTTAAGAATGCAGAAATAGAACACGGCATGGTTTCCTTGTCATAATAATGCAAGGTCTGAGACGCGCGAGATGCACCCGGCTGTGGGTGGAGTGCAGGCGCGCGTGCAGCGGGCGCGAGGCGGAGACGCCGCTGCGGCGGCTGGTGGAGTCGGCCGGCGCGTACGGCGAGGCGCGGGGCGCGGGGCAGGGCGAGCTGCAGTGGGCCACGCAGCCGTACGCGGCGCGGCCTGAGGGGGACGCGGGGCGCGAGGGGACGGACCCGCGTGACGCCTGCGTGCTGCTGTTCCCGGGGCAGGGCTCGCAGCGCGTCGGCATGGGGCTGCGCCTCGCCGCCGTGCCCGCCGCGCGCGCGCTCTACGACCTCGCCTCCAGCGTCGTCGGGTACGTACTTGTGCCTACCGTACGTAGGGAACTGCAACTGCGGGACCCCACCTAGCGCGTGGCCTGACATGCACTTTAATTTTGCTACCACGATTTTCTACATTAACTATAAATCGAAAAATTTTAAAAATCTCAGTTTCCATTTTGGAAAACGTTGTGTTGCCGAACATCCTGTGTGATATTGTTTAAAATAAATAAAAGTTTGTTCTGTGTATGCGGTGGGTGTGCAGATGGGACGTGTGGCGCGTGTGCACGGCGGGCCCGGCGGCGGAGCTGGAGGCGCGCGCGCAGACCTGCGTGCTGGTGACTGCGCTGGCGGCGCTGGAGCGCGCGCGCGAGGAGCGGCCCGCGGCGCTGCAGCGCGTGCGCGCCGCCGCCGGCTTCTCGCTCGGCGAGCTGACCGCGCTCACCTTCGCCGGCGCCTTCTCGACCGAGACCGCGCTGCGGCTCGTGGAGCTGCGTGCCGCCGCCATGCTGGCCGCGGCGCGCGCGCGGCCGCAGGGTATGCTGACCGTGTGGCTGGCGCCGGACGCGCGGCTCGGCGCGGCGCTGGCGGCGGCGCGCGAGGCGGCCGCGTCCGAGGCCGTGTGCGCGGTCGCCAACCACCTGTACCCGGGCTGCAAGGTGGTCGCGGGCGACGAGGCGGCGCTCGCGTGGCTGGAGGCGCGCGGGCGCGAGTGGGGCGTGCGGCGCGCGGCGCGCGTGCGCGTGCAGGGCGCGTGCCACACGGCGCTGATGGCGCCGGCGCAGGCGGCGGTGCGCGCGGCGCTGGCGGCGCTGGGGACGGGCGCGGTGCGCGCGCCGCGGCTGCGCGTGGTGTCGGGCGTGGACGCGCGCGCGTACAGATCGGCGCGCGGCGTGGCGCGCGGCGTGGAGCGCGGCGTGACGGCGCCGGTGCGCTGGGAGCAGACGCTGCATACGCTGTACGCGCGGCCGCGCGGGGAGCGGTTCCCGCTGACGCTGGCGCTCGGGGCGGGCGGCGCGCTGCGCGCCACGCTGCGGCAGGTGAACGCGCGCGCGTGGGACGCCTCGCTGCAGGTGGACGCCTAGAGAGAGAGCTCTGTCGCCGAGACCGGAGATGACCGCCCACTGCAATGGTTGCATGCGTCACGGCACTGTATTAGCACTCCCACATTAACATTATATACATATAGGTAAATAGGTCGTAAATAGGTACTTACTTTAAGTGTAGTGATATTTGTAAATAAAATATATATATTACGTACGAATACCTATATCATTTAATTAAGAATATCATTTAATTAACATTTTCCCATTTGGTACTCCCGGGCACTCATCAAGATACTTAAGGAGAAAAACAAACTTCATTATAAGTTTAAGCTCTACAACAATATAGCTGACAATAATTCCTTTAAAATTCTACGAGACCGCGCCAAAAGTGTGGAGCGCGATTGTTACAACAAGTACATACATTCGGTCGAGGACAGCATCCGCAACAACCCCAGAGCATTTTGGTCGTACGTTCAGGCCAACAAGCAAAATAACTCTTATCCTTCATCTATGTTGTTTGAAGGCAAAAACATAACCTCTGGAGTTGACATTTGTGACGCATTTTCAGATTTTTTCCATTCTACTTTCTTGCAAACGTTGCCTACGGATTCTGTTACCTCTAGTATTGAAAGCAGTGATCCCATCTCTGATATCAGCAAAGTTGAAATCGTAGAGTCAAAAGTCCAAAAGCTACTAAGAACCATTGACTGTAACAAGTCTGCTGGGCCTGACGGATTGCACCCTAGTCTTATCTCGCGTTGCTCAGGTAGTCTAGCGCTTCCAGTGTCATTGCTATTTAGGCGCTCTCTGAACGAAGCAGTAGTACCTAGAATTTGGAAGTCTGCAACCATCACACCTATTCACAAGAAGGGTCCTAAAATGTCCGCCTCATATGTTAGGGATAGGTGCCAGACTGTTGTACTGAACGGATTTGCGTCATCGCCGACCTTGATCACGTCAGGAGTGCCACAAGGCTCGATCTTGGGTCCTCTCCTATTTGTCTTATTTATAAACGACATCGATAAATGCTTTGCTAACTCCAACTTTTTACTTTTCGCCGATGACATGAAAATCTATAAAAAGATCAAGTCAGCCGATGACGCAATTCTCCTTCAGCATGATCTGGATAACCTACATAGCTATTGCCTATCTAATAAACTAGAACTGAACATTACTAAGTGTCACAGTGTCTCGTTCAATAAATCCGAACACCCATTAACATACGATTATAGAATCAACCATCAATCACTTATTAGAACGAACCAAGTGGTCGACCTAGGCGTTATACTGGACTCTAAGCTTTTGTTCAATAAGCATATTGAAAACATAATCAAGAACAGCATGAAGACGCTTGGTTTTATACTGCGGATCACCAAAGACTTTAAGACTACAAAATCCCTCAAAATTCTCTACTGCTCGTTAGTGAAGAGTAAACTTGATTATGCTTCGCAAGTATGGAATCCGCGGTATAACAAATACATTGACTCTTTAGATAAGGTACAAAAGAAATTTCTAAGACACCTCAATTTTAAACATAAAATATATATTCCCGATAACGACTATACTGAAAGCTGCAAGCGCCACCATCTGCTAACGTTGAAACTTCGCAGAGATGCCGCTGACCTCACATTCCTCCATAATATCATTTCTAATAGGCTTGACTGTTCGCATCTTCTTTCTAAGATCAAGATCATTGTCCCGACCCGTACTTCCACGAGACGCAACTACCTAAAGCTGCATGTTCCTACCTGTGCGACAAATTATCGCAAGAACTCCTACATTTCTCGAACTGCGGCCCTCTTTAATAGCACTTACAGCACGGCTGACTTCGATCTCTTTACATCTAGACCTAACGCATTTAAAAAAATAATTAACACTAATTTCTTTGGCACAACACGACCACCTACCTAATGGTAAATATAATAACCTATCTACTGGTAGGCACTGCTATATTCTCTTTTTTAATTAATTAATTTATCATATTTATTTTTATACCTAACACGTTATAATTGTATTTATGAAACTTATTATTTTTACTAATACTAACTACAGGTATCTAGTAGGTACATTACTAGTAGGTACTATTTCCTTTTGAACGGTTGATATGGCTCTTTAATCATTAATCTTTAATTTGTAGAATCTTGATTTTTTTGATTTTTTTGTAACTTGTGTTTTTGTATGATATTTTTGGATAATTTATTCTCATTCTATATGTGGAAGCTGCTTAGCTTAATTCTTCTATTGTCTTGTATTTAATTTTTAAATCTAAAGCTTTTTGTTTCCCAAACATAAATAAATAAATTAAATAAATAAATAAAAAGAGAAGTTACAAATTACGGGCCGATATCGAAGCTGTGCGTTCTAGCAAAAATCTTGGAAAAAATAGTAAGCGAACAAATCCACCACTCCCTAAAACAAACCTTCTTGGAACAGCAGCATGGCTTCCTGAGAGGCAGGTCTACGGTCAGTAATTTAGTTACTATTACCGATGCGCTATCACTTGGCATAGAATCAGGTGGTCAAGTTGACGCCATCTATACTGACTATAGTAAGGCCTTCGACAGAATAGACCACATCATACTTCTCAGAAAGTTACTGGCAGCAGGTATACGGGGAGATCTTCATAGGTGGTTCGCCTTACCATTTTTTGCGGGTGGAGCTGTGCTACTACGGGGAACAGCACAGCGAGCGAAACGAGCCGCAGTTTTACACACCCATGCCCATCCAGAACCCCCTGCCTCTGAATCCGGGGAGAGCAATGCAACTACGGAGAACAGCATGGCGACCGAAACGAGCCATGCTATGACCTCCCGCGCCTCCAGCCCCGCTTGAACCCTCATCCAAAAATTTGATTAAGGTATAGTTTTTGACTAATATAGGGGTGAGGATTTCGAATTTCATGACAGTGGGGTAGCATTGCGGTGAGCGAAGCCCGAAATCTGTTGGCGTGAATCGGATTGCGGTGAGCAAAGCGAACTCCAATACACACACGTCACACAGCAAGGTGGCCTGGAAGAAATTGCTTTAAGCAATAAGGCTGCCTATTGAATGTTTTTATTTCAATAAAATATAAATTATTTTATAATTTTGTAAAATAAAATGTTCATCATTTATTCATTCATTAGCTACAAGAATTACTAGGACAAAAATGGTCCCAGTGGTTTTGTAGAATGAGCCAATTCGTAATCTACACCTTAGAGCTAGTTGAAAGCGACTAAGACTAAGTACAGTACAAAAATCCAGTTTTCAGTAAACAAGAAGACCGTGACACCTCTTTACTGTGTGCAATTGACAGCTCTGAATGGGTCACAGACTCTACACTGACATGAATACGTGAACCCGTAGCTACGATGCTACGATGGTCTACGAACTAACATTTTTTTGTAGTAAGGAGATGCGTGCGCGTTGAAATCTTTTGTATGCTAGGCCCATCCCTCGTAGTATCGTAGAACGTGCTACGAAGGTCTACGACATTTTTTTTGTATGTAAAGTGGAGTGAATGGTAACTTCACTTACTCGTAGTTAAGTTCAAGAAAAGAGATCTAAAAGAAGACCAGTCACCAATGTACTGAATACTCCTTGGCAGCTTTGAATGTGGCCACGCCGCCGCTAAGCCACCCGTAGCCATCGTAGCACTTGCTACGTTGTTGGCCTACGAAATTACATTTTATGTGTAGGAAGAAGGTGCGTGCGCGTTGAAGTCTTTTGTATGCTACGGCGATCCCTCGTAGCATCGTAGCACGTGCTACGAAATTCTACGTAAAAGTAGGATTCTCGTTATTGCGAAGAAAGTGGGAGGGGTAGGGGAAAGTGAAATGTATCACAAGAAAGAGAGCAAAACTACCTACACAGTGGTGAAATCTGCATTTCTCTACAACGTCTATTTCAAGAGATATTAGGAGTTTTGTGCATCCCTCCTAGCATCGTAGCACGTGCTACGAACGTCTACGTAAAAGTAGGTTTCTCGTTATTGGGAAGGAAGTGGGAGGGGTAGGGGAAAGTGAAATATATCACAAGAAAGAGAACAAAATTACCTACACAGTGGTGAAATCCGCAACTCTCTACGACGTCTATTTCGAGAGATATTAGGAGTTTTGTGATTTTTTCGCGCAAGTGTCCATTCGCGCAAGTGTCCATTCGCTCAAATTTCCATTCGCGCAAGTGTCCAATCGCGCATATGTCCATTCGCGCAAGTGTCCTTCGCGCAAGTGTCTTTCGCGCAAGTGTCTTTCGCGCAAGTGTACCAGATCCCGAGTCTGATCACCCCTACTTCAAGGACAACTACTATGAGGGTTTCATGAAAATGGCCCAGGAATATCAAGGTTAAATCCAACTTTTCCTAGTAGCAGAGGACAAACCTTTATTGAAGCCGGCGAGCTCGGGATTAGCACGCTCCTTCGACTGGCCCACGGCTGAAACGGCGACGCCTCAACCACCGCAGCGTGGACCAAGCATCAATCAGCATCAAGCAGGTACTTCTGGACAGTCATCAGGCAGGGTTGACAGAGGTAACTCTACCAAACTAGACGAAATGTTGAGAAAACAGAAGAGCAATGTCAAAGCATTAGCAAGAGCAATCAGCAGCATCAATGTGTCTTCACTATCAGAGAAGTGGGAGTTCGAGGACGCTCTTCATACTCTTCAAGGTCGTTGGTTTGCCGTTGACTCTTTGCACTGGGAGATTGACAGCGAACTAGGGTGTGACAACCCTGAATACGAGCAAACGTACTATGAGTATGAAGATAAGTACAACAATATCAAAAAATCGATCAACAGCAGCATGTGGTCGGCTCGGCATCGCGAGCGATCCACACCTGCCATGGAGATTCCCGTCTTCAACGGCAACTATCATCAGTGGATGTCTTTCAAAGACTTGTTCACTGAAACCATCCACACAAACAAATCACTATCAAATTCGCAGAAGATGCAATATCTTAAAAGCAAAGTAAAAGGCGCAGCAGAAAAACTCATACAGCATCTTAACATCAGCCAAGATAATTATGAAGTTTGTGGGAGATTCTTAATCAGAGATATGACAACAAAAAGCTTATTCTCAACTCCCATCTAAACATTCTTTTATCGGTACCAAATATGCAGCAGCAATCATCATCATCAATCAAAAAACTTCACGATACAACAAACGAGTGTCTAAATGCCATCAAAAATCTAGGCGTCAACATTTCACACTGGGATCCGCTTATCATCTACCTTTTGCCTCAAAAGTTGGACGCGGACACCCATAATGATTACGTCGAGTATGTTCAAGATCCCAAGGACATTCCCGTTCTATCAGATTTTTTAAAGTTCTTGGATTCTAAATTCACTGCATTAGAAGCATCTCGTCGTGGTCGTGGAGAAACATCAAAATCAAATCAATCAACTCAACAGCAAGAATCAAACAAAAAATCTACCAATCAAAACTCAAATCAAAAACCATTTATAAAATCAAACAATTATCATTCTAATAAAAAATCATTCCAAGTTTCGCAACAAAAATGCCCACAATGCAACAGTCAGCACGGTATATTCAAATACAAAATATTCAGTGAACTTAAACCGGCTGACAGACTTAAATCAGTTACGAAACTCAATTTATGTGAAAATTGTCTGTATGATCATAAAGGCAAGGCATGTTTTTCGGATAAACGTTGTCAGCAGTGCAAAGGTAACCATAACACGCTTTTGCATGAAGCCTACGTAGAGCAGCCCGATTCCAATACATCAAGAAAAAATAATGTGACGCACGTATCTCAAGACAACATAGCAGAGATCATTTTAGCAACAGCACTAATCCAGGTAGTGGCTGAAGATGGTTCCATCATGAAAATGCGTGCCCTAATTGATCAAGGGTCACAGACGTCGCTGATTACAGAAAACGCCGCACAACGCCTAGGGTTGGCACGACAGCGTTGTAAGGGAGTTATTTTTGGAATTGGGACAAAAGAAAACAACTGTAAGGGCGTAATCACGATCACAGCAAAATCAATTTACAGCAATTACACATTCAGCACTGACGTACTAATAATGAAAAATTTGATCAACAATTTGCCAAATAGAACATTCCAAAAACCAACTTGGTCTAACCTTGAAGGTATTCAATTGGCCGACCCAGATTTCAATATTAGTCGTCTCGTGGACATTTTACTAGGCGCCGAAGTTTACTCAAACATCATTCTTGGCGGCCTCATCAGAGAGGGTGAATCAACCCCTATCATACAGCAAAGTCGCCTTGGTTGGATTATCTGTGGAAACACGAAATCATATCATTGCAATGTCGTCATCAATAACATCGATGAAATCAGTAAATTTTGGGAAATAGAAGACATCGCCGAGAGCTCCGCCATTAATATGTCAACGGAAGATCATTTCTGTCTCCAACAATTTAAGACAGAAACCCGTCGTCAGGAAGATGGCCGCTACATCGTCCGCCTGCCCCTGAAACCTGAAATCAAAGAAAAATTGGGTGAATCTTTTGATTCACCCAATTTTTCTAAAAAAATTAATTAATAAGCAATTTTTCAGAAAGCAGTAGCTCAGTTTTATCAACTAGATAGAAAATTTCAAAAGCACGAAAATATAGCAAAAGATTATAAATTATTTATCAATGAATATCAGGAATTAGGTCATATGAGGCCGAGCGTAAGTAACTCGAAACTTGGCTATTACTTACCGCATCATTGTGTGCAGCGCGCGGAGTCCACATGTTTATGAAAACATTACTTGCGATTGGATACAGCGCCAATGCTCTGACCAGTGGATTAAATTACATAAACCTAACATATGGCTATTTATCTGCCTAACAGAATGTCCGACTCGTATAGTGTGTGAGAATCAAATAACACCGACAGTGTTCACAAAGACAGGGCTACTTGCCCTTGGTCAGGATTGCGTAATACAACACAAGGACTCTACAATTTACTCACACAACGTTTTCACCAGCAAGACCCTTGATGGTATATCATTAGAAGTTCCTAAAATCGATTCACCAAATGATATGAAGGGCATGTCCAAAATGACAAACATCATACTGCCCCAACTGAATTTATCTGACGAACATAGATTATTAGACAAGCAGATAATTGAACAAAAGGGACGAGAGAGCCTGCCATACGACTTATCTATCCACGACATCGGGAACTACACGATAAACTCTGTGCTGGTGGGAGAAATTGTAGTCACAATCATAGTATGGCGATTCAGAAAACACCTCACTGCATGTGCAAGGAAAAATAACACTACAACTATAACCTCCGCAAAGACTCGAGAGAGAACAGAGGAGATAGAACTAGAGGAAATTGCACCCTACGCTACAGCAAGAGGCGGACATCTGAAAGACATCCCTCAACCGGCAACAACGGTTACAACAGGATTTAGATTGTGAAATATCTAATTAATATTAAGAACTTCTTAACTATAAACTTAACTTTATATACCTAACTTTACTTTTAACTTTGCTTAATTTTGTATTGCTTTTACTTTTGGTGATCTGAGTAGGTACGCATGTATATCCTTCCCTCGGGAGCATGTACGAGCCAATATTGCTCATACAGCGAATTTACGAAGTACTTAGTAAACAATAAACAGTCGTAACGAAACCTTTGCCACGCGCGCGCGTGTCTTTTTACTTACTTACCTACAAACTTAACTATAACTAACTGGAGTGCCCTCAACGAGGAGATAACCCCAACATAGCTAGAGTTTCATTTTTGCATGATCCGCACAGGAGGGTAGATTGCCTCACTGGACCGAGTTTTCTGTAGTTAACTTCCGTGATGTTAGCGCACGAGAAACAGTAATATTGACGACACTTCGAACAGTTTACACCGTCCGAGTAATCGACACTACACCCAGGGCATTTATACATGGTTAAATGGTAAATTCCGATCCGAGACTGAGCGCGAAATGTGAGAAATCACAGAGGTGGTTTGCGAATACGTGCTCACGGTAGGCGGTCGCGGAGCGGACTGACTTTTTTGTTATGACGTGCTCTGGGAGAAGTTGAGGGACAGGGGCGTACCGCCGGACATGCTTAAAATATTTCAGTATTGGTATGGGCACCAAAGAAATATTGTTTAGTGGTCCAATATGCCTTCTCTGACGCATACGGGTTGGAGTGCGGAGTGAAAAGGGGGGGGGGGGGTAAGCTCTCCCTCGCTCTTCAACCTGTAGGTATGTTAATGATCTCATTGTTGGGCTTAGCAGCATGCGTGTCGGCTGTCGTGTTGATGATGTTTGTATAAACAACATCAGCTACGCGGACGACTATATGAACGGTTAATAGTCGCTATCAGACTGTTGTCCTCAACGGATATGCATCTGGGGTTGCGCCGATTCCTTCCGGCGTGCCCCAGGGTTCGATTCTCGGACCACTACTTTTTGTCATATTTATCAACGATATCAGCTCATGTTGTACATACTCCCAGTTCCTATTGTTCGCCCACGACATGAAAATTTTCACTAAAATTGATAGTCTATCTGACGTTCTGCTTCTCCAAAGTGATCTTGACCGCCTTCATAGGTACTGCGAAGTCAACAAGCTTGATCTTAATTCTTTAATTCTTTAATTCTTTAATTCTTTATTGTACACAATGAATACAAAAATGAACTTATAAAATAGGATATGTACATAGGCGAGCTTAACCCTGAAAAGAGTTTTCTTACAGCAAACCTTAGAGTTATAGGAGAGGCGATGCAATAGGTAGAGGAAGTGTACAAATCAACAATAGGTACATACATATACATAATAAACATACTTATATTAAAATAATAATGACTAAATAAACCTAATAAATACCTTCATTTAAATATAATATAAATATATATATAATATAAATATATATTTATAATATCTATACTTATAATAAAACTGTAACAGGTCCAATTCTGTACATTGAAGATATTTAGAAAATTTTTTTTGGAGGACACTCTACTATCGATACTGAAGCCAAAACTGTAATTTTTTTCATTCATGTCTGTCTGTCTGTCTGTCTGTCTGTCTGTCTGTCTGTCTGTCTGTTTCTTAAACGCGCATCACGTCGAAACTACTGAAGGTATCGAAATGAAACTCGGCACGATTTTAGGTCATACTACGAGGAAGGACATAAGATACTTTTTATCCCGGATTTCAGTCAGGTTCCCCTGGGAGAGGGGATGAAAGTAAAATTTATTTACCGCGCATGACGCCGAAAGTGCTGAATGAGTGGGAATGAAACCCAGCACGATTTGATTTCATACTACAAGGAAGGTCATGGGATACATTTCATCCCGGAATTCAGTAATTTTCCCCTGGGAGAGAGGATGAAAGTAAAATTCTTCAACCGCGCATCACGACGGAACAACTGAATGAATTCGAATGGAACTCGGTATAATTTGATTTCATACTACGAGGAAAGATACATTTTATCCCAGAATTTAGTAAGGTTCCCCTGGGAGAAGGGATGTAAGTAAAATTCCTTCACCGCGCATCACGCCGATACTACTGAATGAGTTGGACTGAATTGGTACGATTTGAGTTCAAGGAAGGACATGGGATACATTGTATCCTGGAATTCAGTAAGGTTCCCCTGGGAAAGAGGATGAAAATAAAATTCTTTAACCACGCATCACGACGGAACTACTTAATGAATTCGAATGCAACTCAGCATGATTTTAGTTCGTACTATGAGGAAAGATACATTTTATCCCGGAATTCAGTAAGGTTCCTCTGGCAGAGGGGATGATAGTCAAATTCCTTCACCGCGCATCACGCCGAAACTACATAGGTAATGAGTTGGAATGAAACTTGGCATGTTTTGAGTTCATACTACAAGGAAGGACATGGAAATACATTTTATCCTGGAATTCAGTAAGGTTCCCCTGGGAGAGAGGAAAAAGTAAAATTCTTAAACCGCGCAACCCGAGGGGTCTACGCGTCGTCCGATATCATGCATTCTTTTTGTCAGAAACAGTGTTGCAAAATCGAATTTGACTAAATCAGTAGAAAGTCGAGTAGAAAATCAGTAGACTGATGAAATAATCTGTAGATTGAAGAAAAAAAATTGTAGATAAAGGGTAGGTAAGTTCCTATCTAATTTTTCCAAGACGCACCCATTAGTTAAGTTCCTACAATACAATACAATACAATACAAAATTTCCTACCCTCTAAGGTGGTGCGTCTTGGAAAAATAAGTTAGGTTCCTACCTTACATGACATATGGTGGTTTAGCTGGTCCGGTTATCTGTACTACCGATGTTTGGTTGGAGTAAGTGGTCCAATTAAACTAACTGGACCACAGAAAAATATTTTGTAATGTGGTACACAGCCAACTGTACCTACCTACTAACGAAAAAAAAAATTACGGTGGTCCAGTCAAATGGATCAGGAGCCCAATTCTGCAATAGAATTGCTTCAGTATGACAGTGCAATCGTCGCAGAATCATCACGTAGAATAATAATAATATAATAATAATATTATATTATTATTATTCTATTCTATTATTTCATCTGTGTCGATACCCCTGTCATAGTGAAGCGATTAGTATAGCAGAATAGGGCCCCAGCTGAACAGAACCATGAGTAAGAATTGAAAAGAGTATGACACTTCTTAACACTGATGCTGGCCGAGTCGTAGCTAAAAGTCGTGTAGATAAAGAATGGGATTGAAGATGACAACATGCTATCCCCCGTAGAACCTACACGATTTTTTTCCCGGCGGCGTTTCATAATATGAGAGACTATGGTTAAATGTGAACTTAATTAGTCGGCCGGTAAGGCAATCGCGAACGAAGTCGCGGGTACAGCTAGTATATTATAAAATACAATACTAAGATACATAATACTTATGATAGTAGAAAGTGCTCTTTTACCTTTGTCTTAAATATGTTAAGCGACGGACTGGCTCGAATTTCATGGGGGATAGAGTTCCACAATCTGGCTGCTTGCGCGGCGAAAGAACCTCCAGGCCTACTGGAAAGACGGAGTGAAATTGCCGTCCTACAAGGCACACCGCGGGGAACAAGGAATTCAAATCGTTCGCGGAGGTATGTCGGAGCAATCGGGCTAAAGAGAATGAAGTAGAGGTAAGACAGAATGTGGAGATCGCGCCGCCGGCGTATGGGTAGCCACTTAAGTTTGGCCCTAAAAGCTGACACATGGTCGAATTTACGCAATCCGTATATGAAACGAATGCCCAAATTTTGAAGGCGCTCGAGCTTATTCCAAAGTTCCTCTGTCGCGTCCAAGAAACAAACATCCGCGTAATCGAGTAGGGGAAGTAGAAGACTTTGAGCAAGGATAATTTTAGTCTCAAATGGTAGGAAATTTTGTAGACGTCGAAGAGAATGAAAAGTGTAATTAACCTTCTTACTGATGTTGTTAATGTGACCAGCCCAAGATAAATTACTTTCAAAGATTACGCCCAAGTTCTTAGCCTTCACAGAGAGTGGAATGGTGTTATCGTCTAAAGTAATAGACTTAATGTCAAGAAGTGCTTTTGCATCTCCTTCAGTAGGTCCCCCAACGTCTTTACTTACAACTACAGCATAAACGATCAAAATCTCGTTAGAACTGACACCATAGTAGATCTTGGAGTTACCTTAGACTCAAAATTACTATTTGACAAACATGTAACAAAAGTTACCTCTAAGGCAATGAAGATGCTTGGCTTTCTGTTCCGGGTGACTAAGGACTTCAGTTCGCTTAAAACGCTTAAAATTCTCTAGGTACTGCTCACTGGTCCGAAGTCACCTTGAGTATGCTTCGCAGGTCTGGAATCCCCAGTATAATAAATATGTAGCCTTGCTCGAAAAACTCCAGCGTAAATTCCTTAAATTCATCAATTACAAATACAGAATCGTTATTTCCAACTACACTAATAGCTGCAAGCAGCATCACTTGCTACCCCTTGAGTTGAGAAGAGAAGCCGCTGAACTGTCACTACTGCCATTGCTACTGCTAAACCTTATCCTAAATGTTGTTGACTCACCCCCGCTCTTATCCAGAATAGGACTGACTGTTCCGCCCAGCCGGACTTCTCGACGAAACTACCTTAAACTGCACATCCCTTCCTGTGCCACAAATTATCGGAAAAACTCGTACCTACCCTACCTTCGACCATGCATGTTTTTAACACAACTTATTCAAAAAACGTTGACTTGTTCAACTTCAAGCAAAATACTTTAAAAACAAGATCCGTCAAGTGCGAGTGTAACTCGCGCGCCGAGGGTTTTGAACGTTTGTCAACAAATATGTACCAAAAGTACCGGTTAGAGACTTCGCAATTTAACGAATACCTAAGAATAGTAGGTACCAACCTACATTTCAGATGGATCTCTCTGCATGCTTCGGTTAAATGGGTGGTTCGGTTAAGGTGGGTAATGGTAAATTTTTCGACTTTTTCGAAATATTTCAAAAAGTATGAAAGCTACAGAAATTAAAAAAACTGGTTTGAAATGTCCAAACTGATACCTTTCATTTGATACCCCACTCGGTGGGGTAGCCCCCCTTTTGAAAATTATTTCTTTTTGATCATTTTTCAAAAAGTGTTCTTTTTACAGACTTCTCTATATTTTTCCTGTAAAATATAGATCCATATCTACAAACGCTTCATACATTTTAAATGGATCGCTCGCCAAACTTCGGAGATAGGGGGGGGGGGAATGGGTATTTTTTTTACTTTTTTCGAAATATATCAAAAAGTATGAAACCTACAGAAATTTCAAAAAATATTTTGAAATGTACAAAATGATACCTTTCATTTGATACCCCATATGACTCTGTAGTTATCTTTTAAAATTTCGGCATCACAATTTGTATGGAAAATATTCATTTTCATTTTTCATTTATTTTTCTTTAAATCTGTACAGGCGCACGAAATGTATTATTATTTTAAATTCCAAGTTGATAGCTGCAGTAGTTTTTGAGTTATTAAGGAGGGAAAAAAGGACAGACAAAGCGAGACCATAAGGCGTTGTCCTAATAGAACGCGATTGCGCGATATTCGTAAGTTCGCGCGAATTTTACTCGTACGAACGCGCGATCAAACATATTGAACTCTAATAGGTGTCCTAACTGACAATCGCACGACGCGGTCGCGCGACTCAAATGTTTGAAACTCTATTCGCGCGAACTTAGTTCGTACGAACGCGCGATCAAACATATTGAATTTGAATAGGTGTCCTAATTGAAATTCGTGCGAAAACGTCGGCGTGGTACCGCGCCAGTGTTGCCGTTCAACTAAATTAGAAGTCCCTAGCCAGTATTAGTAATTCCTCTAGATATGGAAAAAATCGATCCATAAAAATCTGCTAGAAGTCGCTAACCTACCTCATCTATTGTGACCTCAGTAACGCTCAAACAGAAATGCTTTAGGTAGTAGTTGTGGTTCTATTCCTCCGCAGTTCTTTGTTCTATTCCTACTCTTTGACGACCTCTGTTGCGAGCGAAGGTCCGCATGCGACGCAGGATGGAGTAAGTACTTGATAACGATATCCTTAAAAGGGACATTATACTACCTACATAGATAAACATCTATGTTTTTTCTAAGGGTTTTTTATGTGTATTTTTTATTACACATAGAAAACACACGGAACAAATATCTTCAGATCGTACAAACATTTGTCCCAATGCGGGAATTGAATCCGCGAACTCCTGAGTCACGCAGGAGGTTGCGAATTCGATATGTGTAATAAATAAAACGTCAAGTGCGAGTCGGACTCGCGCACTAAGGGGCACCATGGTTGTTGGTATCGACCGTGCCACTGCCTTAGTCCACGGTCACGCTCGCTCCCGTCGTCAAATCGCGCGAGCGAGATTCGCGTAATCGCCTATTCGCGTTCTATTAGGACACCCAGTTTTAGACGTCGCGCGAACACGCGATGGTCGCATCGCTCGCATCGCGCATTCGCGTTCTATTAGGACAACGCCTTAGGGTTTTGAAACCGATCTTCGATCTTCAAAACCCTAAAAATTATTAGTTCTTACTTCTTTAAATGAGGGTTTATTGTTATCATTTTATTAATAATTATTTTGTATTCGCTATATTATGTATGCTATCTTCCTTTCTGTAGCTACTCCTTCTAGCTGATTGGTTACTGACGACAGGCATATATTTCAGTTTTCATTTTATAATTTTATTCATTGTTATATATTCAGTTTTAGGCACGTTACTCATTTTCTTTATTATTTTAATTAGTTCAGTTATTATATATTTAGGTTCTATAAGCGGAAATTGTTTAAGCTTTATTTATTCTATTATTATTATGTATTGTTATACTAGTAGTACAAGCTTTTTGTTTCCCAAATAAATAAAAATAAAATAAAATACCAGATGGATGGCTTTGCTGCCATCCTCCGTAAAAAGACGGCATCCCTGATGCGCAGGGTACGTGACAGCTCCATCCTAAAAACTATAGCTGGTAGAATCACCTCACCCATGTGGAAATGCTTCATGAGGAGAGTGATATAATTTTGTTAAATTGATTTAATTTTGTATTAATTTTTAATAGATATTAGTTATAACTAACCCTAACAAGAAGTCCTACCTTTACTAACAATTTATGGATTTTAGTTGTCTGAAATAAAATACCTATTTGATTTGATTTGATTTGATTTGATATCCGTGGGACACCCTGTAGAAAGAATGAATGAACATCTCGGGTTAGTTGTCTGTCTCTGGATTAATTTCCACTTGTGCAAAATAAACTGTGAGCTAAAAATTCAAAACATTAACACCGAGTAACTCAGCAACAGCCTACAATTATTTATTGAACTCCAACTTTTGGCACAAGTAGGCCTAACGATACGTATGTACCTACTTAATTCGATGACGACCTCCGTGGCGCAGCGGGCGAAGGTCCGCCTGCGACGCAGGAGGTTGCGGGTTTGATTCCCGCCTCGGAACAAATTTGTGTACGATCTGCAGAAATTTGTTCCGTTGATCTGGGTGTTATCTATTTATAATAAAAAATATCTATCTATGTAGCGTATTGTAATAAGTATATCAGTTATCTAGCACCCATAACACAAGCTCTGCTTAGCTTTGGGCTAGATAATGCTGTGTGAATTGTCCAGCATTATTTATTTATTTATTTAATTTAATAACCTCTTGCAGTGAGGGGTGATAACCTTCTTCCGAGAGTATATAACATGCAATGATATTATATATAAACTGAGGTAGATGCGTTTTACCGAGGTCTGCGCGGCAAGACAAAACCAGGTGAATTCACTTGACTGAACTCAGTCCGCTCTGCCTCGCGCCGCGATACGAACGTACGTTGCGGGATTTTAGAGAAAAGTAAAACAAACGAAAATGCCACATTTTGTGTTTCGAAAGTGCAAAAATTAAACTGGGGCAGCTGTAAAAAACAGGCAGGATGTATCTTTCCATTTGTAAGTACTGTTTAGTCTATTTAAAATGGAAAATCATTAATTTTATATTAAAAAATCACTGCCGCGGCGTTGCCGCTTTGCCATTTACACGAACGAGACAAGACGTAGTGCGTTGCATTCATGAGTGACAGAGAGAACGAGATAATGGCGTGCGGTGTTGTCGGTTCGACCGACGCTAAGGGAGGTTAGGGTGATATGGGTAATATGATCACGCAATGCAACAACATTATTTTTCACCACTACTTTCCAATTATTTTTCGTAGTAGGATAATAAAGAGATGGATTTGACTTTCAACATTTGCTTCTATTGTGTTTTAGATTTCCTAAAGACGAATTAATTAGGGAGAAATGGGTACGAGTCGTTAGAACCCAAAGACGAGACGATGAATGGATGCCAACAGCATACTCCACAATATGCTCCAAACACTTTGTAGATACTGACAAGTACGTCACAAAAAAAATCACAAACTGATAAAGAATGCAGTGCCGGTAATTAAGGTAAAATAGAAAAAAAAAACTACTTTTAATATTCGGTTGTGTGTTCCTATGTTTGATTAGACAGGTAAAATTTCAGCCCGATCCGTTCAGTACTTTTGACGTGAAGAAGTAACAAACATCCATCCATCTATCAAACCAAACTTTATTAAATTATAATCATAGTAACTAGCGACCCGCCCCGGCTTCGCACGGGTGCAAAGCTGATACTATATATACTACAGAATCGGCCTCCCTGCCGGTACCGCTGCAACCGCCATGTCCCTGCATTTTAATTCTATGATATCTTCGAAAATATTCATTTACTTTAATTACATGCTGTAAAGGGCCAAATGAATCTATATTAAATGCACAATGTTAAAATAGCTTCGTAAATAAGCAATAAAAAATTTTCTCGTAAAAAGTAAAGGATATAAACTGGTTATTGTGGGTTATCCCTAAGAGATAGATATATACCACCCGGACTTTTTATAGACCTTTTTAAGGTGTACAATACTGTACTACATTATTTTGATCTATCTCGTAGGGTTCAGCCAGCGTTTGCAATGTAAGCGCAAAAAAAGTATTTATTTACGACATCACATAAGAAACCTCTAAAATTATCAGTGTTCCTCTACTATATTATGCATGTATTATACATATAAACCTTCTTCTTGAATCACTCTATCTATTAAAAAAAACCGCATCAAAATCCGTTGCATAGTTTTAAAGATCTAAGCATACATAGACACAGACAGACAGACAGACACAGACAGGAAGCGACTTTGTTTTATACTATGTAGCGATTAGAAGGCACTTAAGTTAAGTAAAAGTATTTTTTCTAGTGTGCTCACATAAATGTACCTATACTAGGAATGTAATACTATAATTCGTAAATAAACATTTTTATTTAAAATTTAATGTTTATTTTCTTAGTGGTGCCTCGTTACCCCCGTTTCCCCTAGTTCGTTCCTTAGCTGCTAGCCGATGACGCCATAGGCTGTCATTGGCCGTCAGCCCGCTGGCCTCTCGTGTAAAGTGTGAACAGTATGTTCATCTCTTTCTGACAACGGGGTCCTATATATCTCTGTGATCTTTTAACGTACTCAGTGATACAAATAAAGTTCCATAGTCCTATGCAGGTAGCTATAGTAAAATATCGCCATGTTTTTATTTCTTTCTAATGAGTGTGACGTCTCTATTGGTAAAATCTCGTTGATAACATGTATTCAAAAATGGCTGTCACTGTCTATCATGTGGTCTGTCAAGTGTCAGTGTAATTTTTACCTGTCGTGTCATGTCATAATATTAGTGTTCGTTCGTTCATCGGGTTCATCCACAAAACAAATGAAAATAGAGAAAATAAAAATGTATTTCGTTCGATGTGCTTAAAAAAAGAAGCATTGCATTGTAAGGAAAGATAAGTTTATATAAAAATCCTAATCGCATCAAGCTAAAACTTTGCTTTGATTGTTACCTTATACAGAAGGTCCTACTGCTTGAAATTTATATAGTGCGTTCATTGTGAAACCAGTTGATGTTGTGTGGAAAAATTAGTGATTCACTGATTTTGTTTAGTTTGTTAGACCTCTAAGAACTGAAACGATCGCTAGCCTTCAGCCCTGTCGTGTGTTTACTCCCATGATGGGAATTTTCGGCAATTCCTCGCCTTTTGATCAAGATGTTGGTAAGTAATACATACTCACCGTACCTCCCTGCTTATTTGGTATACCTAGGGGTAGGTAGGAATGTTTTCTAAATAATATACCAACTACATAAATCCCCAGTTCTCATATAAAAATGATAACGAATGTCTTCTTTGTTGTTTAGATTGCTTTCATAATGGGCAGTCAAATGACTCACAGTAGTGATTAAGTAGGTACCTGTGCAGTGAAGGAGCACCTACGTACGTACCTACCTAATTGAATGAGTAATAATGCTGGTGGGTTTGTTCACCTACTGTCACACACCTATCAGCTTCTGTGTAGAGAGTGGCACTTTCAATAAGTTCCTTTCCTTTTTTTTTAACTAAATAACAATTTTGGACCAAACAACATTATACATAATGATGAGTATTTTACTTTATTTATTTATCTTTGGGAAACAAAAAGCTTTAGAACTAGAAGAATTATGCTAATCAGCTTCCACACTATTACCTACTTATGCTTCATAAGTGCAATGAATGCCATAAAATGTAATAAGATAATTACAAACAGTATAACTAAGTATGGAATCATCAAAAATTTTACTAAATGAAATTATACAGTACCCACCTACCTACCTTTAAGTATTATTGGTTATTTTGCAATGTTGTTATAACAAGTTAATGTTAAGTAGGTATAATCATCTAAATTAATATACTTTCTAAAATTATATCTACTATAAAAGGTACATATTATGAAACATGGTTATAGCATAAAAGAAAGAAATAATAAAAAATAATGCTGGACAACCCACACTGCATTATCTAGCAGCTGCTTAGCTTGAAGGAGAGCTTGTGTGATGGGTACTAGATGACTGATATATTTAATACAATACATTACACTGATAGATTATTTTTATTTTACATAGTAAATACCCAGAACAGCCGGAACAAATATTTTCAGATGGTACAAACATTTGTCCCAAGGAGGGAATCTAACCCGTAACCTTCTGCGTCACAGGCGGACATTCGCCCGCCACTCCACATCTGTCATCATAATGAATGAATGATTATGAAATTAAATTACTTGATTACATTATTTTGTAATTGCACCAAACGCTGGGCACCCATTTTGCAATGTGACTAGAAGAAAGTGAACTCTGGGATTAATTATAGTCCAACATAAATGCAGTCAGCCGTAGCTCATTCCCTCCCACCAACTGCAGTCATGGGCAGTTCAACTCGGCTTTCAGGAAATATTATCTTAACATGTATACACCTATCTAGTGTACGGACCAGGATCTCTGGATGCAGCTAGTGCTGGTGCTGATGTAGGTACAGTATCTACAGTATGTAAGTACTGTATGAAGCTCGCCGGCCAGATTGCATTGTGTTGCTCCATGTCATTTATTTATTGGTCGATACACAAACAAATAAATTTACAACAATGTTTATACAGGCTGTTCTAGGGGTGGTAAGGTGGGGGTCTACCGCTTGCATTGTTTTGACCCCCATGTAAGCACAGAGATTTATCAATTTTTAACCCTCGCAAAAAGAGATGGGGTGTTATAATATATATGTTTAAAGCGTCGGTCTGTATATCTGTCTGTGGTATCGTAGCTCCCAAACGGGTGAACCGATTTTCGTTTAGTTTTTTTGTGTCATAGATAATTTTATTCTGAGTGTTCTTAGCTATGTTTCAAGAAAATCTGTTGGAGGTTTTTAAAGTACTTAATTTTGTTCTTGTAACGTAAGAGTTGATGTTGTTTCTTTTTAAAACTTTTAATAATAGGGGATAAAATGTCCTGGTTAAAAAAATATTATTTTATTTAGTCTGTCAGTTAGAATCAGAAGATGGACGCATATTTATCTTTTGTCAAAAAATTACAAAAATAAAGTGTGTCAAAGTTTGGGAGTGGGGGCTGGTGACATCACACCTAAAAAATGCTAAAAACTTTGCTGACATACTTATTACAATTTGTTAGGACACTAGCCTATTGTAACTGTAAGTAACCAACTTTATGTACTTAATAAACACTTAATTGATTTAGGGCTGTTAATTATCCAGGTTAGTTCATAAAATAAATACTTATGAGATAAATACTTATGTACGATATAAGACATAAATAACTTTTAAAAGTTTCGCCGATTCCTTCCGGCGTGCCCCAGGGTTCGATTCTGGGACCACTACTCTTTGTCATATTTATCAACGATATCGACTCATGTTTTACATACTCCCAGTTCCTATTGTTCGCTGACGACATGAAAATCTTCACTAAAATTGATAGTCCATCTGACGTTCTGCTTCTCCAAAGTGATTTTGACCGCCTTCATAGGTACTGCGAAGTCAACAAGCTTGATCTTAATGTCAAGAAGTGCTTTTGCATCTCCTTCAGTAGGTCCCCCAACGTCTTTACTTACAACTACAGCATAAACGATCAAAATATCGTTAGAACTGACACCATAGTAGATCTTGGAGTTACCTTCGACTCAAAATTACTATTTGACAAACATGTAGCAAAAGTTACCTCTAAGGCAATGAAGATGCTTGGCTTTCTGTTCCGGATGACTAAGGACTTCAGTTCTCTTAAAACGCTTAAAATTCTCTACTGCTCATTGGTCCTAAGTCACCTTGAATATGCTTCGCAGGTCTGGAATCTCCAGTATAATAAATATGTAGCTTTGCTCGAAAAACTCCATCATAAATTCCTAAAATTCATCAATTACAAGCACAGAATCGTTATTTCCAACTACACTGATAGCTGCAAACAGCATCACTTGCTTCACCTTAAGTTGAGAAGAGAAGCCGCTGACCTGTCACTACTTATACTACTACCCAGCCGGACTTCTCGACGAAACTACCTTAAACTGCATGTCCCTTCTTGTGCCACAAATTATCGGAAAAACTCGTACCTACCTCGGACCATGCATGTTTTTAACACAACTTACTCAAAAAACGTTGACTTGTTCAACATCAAGCAAAATACTTAAAAAAATATTATTAGTCCTAACTTCTTAAGGGTCCGGCGACGGATGGATTTCCCATACAAACGTAGTACCAAAATGATTTGTAATTTGAGAATTTTTTCATCATGGTTTGCTATTATTTGTATTAGAATTGTATTTATCTATGTTCCTACCACATTTTTTTTTCAAAATACCTCTCTGAAATGTAATTAAACCGAATCGCATTTTTACATTAAAGAATGAATGTTTTCTTAGTATTTGTGTATATAAGTATTTTGAAAAAAACTTGTGGCAGGAACCTAAATAATTACTATTCTAATACGAATAATAGCAAACCATGGTGAAAAAATTCTCAAATAACAAATCATTTTGGTACTACGTTTGTATGGGAAATTCATCCGTCGCCGGACCCTTAAAATGAGGGTTTATTATTATTTTATTTTTTATTTTATTTTATTTTTATTTATTTGGGAAACAAAAAGCTTGTACTACTAGTATAACAATACATAAAAATAGAACAAATAAAGCTAACACAGTTTCCGCTTATAGAACCTAAATATATAATAACTGAACTAATTAAAATAATAAAGAAAATTAGTAACGTGCCCAAAACTGAATATATAACAATGAATAAAATTATAAAATGAAAACTGAAAACTAAAAATTATAAAATGAAAACTGAAATATATGCCTGTCGTCAGTAACCAATCAGCTAGAAGGAGTAGCTACAGAAAGGAAGATAGCATACATAATATAGCGAATACAAAATAATAATAATAAATAAACCCTCATTTAAAGAACTTAGAACTAATAATTTTTTTAAAAGTATTTTGTTATTAATTATTTTGTTGGGTTCCGTTTTTCCTTTTGAGGTACAGAACCCTAAAAAGTATCGTGATCCTATACAAGCGCGCCCTGAGTGCTGACGCGCGCGGCGGTCTGTTGCAGAGCGCGCCACCAGCGAGAACAACACCTCCGAGGAGTGGGGGCTCATCATGGAGATCTGCGACCGCGCGGGGGCGAGCAGCGGCGCGGGGCGGGACGCGCTGCGCGCCGTCATGCGCCGGCTCGCGCACGCGGACCCGCACGTGCAGGTGCACGCCGCCACGCTGCTGGACGCGCTGGTCGCCAACGCGGGCCGCGCCTTCCGCCTCGAGGTCGCCTCGCGCGACTTCGAGCAGGAGTTCCGCCGCCTGCTGGCGCGCGCGCAGCCGCCCGTGCGCGCCCGCCTGCGCGCGCTGCTGCGCAAGTGGGCCGAGGGGGACTTCAAGGACGATCCGCAGCTCGACCTGATCCCCTCGCTGCACGCCAAGCTGCAGGCGGAGCACGGCCGCCCCGCCTCCCCCACCCCGCACCGCGCGCCCGCGCCCGGCCCGGACGCCGCGCGCGAGCAGGACGACCTCGCGCGCGCCATCGCGCTCTCCCTCAGCGAGGCGGCGCTGCCCGCTCCCGCGCCCCCCGCCGCGCCCGAGCCGCTCTACCCGCGCGTCGACGCCGAACCGCCGCGGCGCGTGCGCGCGCTCTACGACTTCGAGGCCGCCGAGGACAACGAGCTGACCTTCTCCGCCGGCGAGACAGGTGAGCGCGCTCTCTCCGCCCCGCACCCCCGCACCCCCGCATACTATCTCGGCGACTGAGCCTCTTCTCTCTCTGCGCAGTGCACGTGCTGGACTCGAGCGACCCCAACTGGTGGAAGGGTCGCAACGCGCGCGGCGCCGAGGGCCTGTTCCCGGCCAACTTCGTGCGGTCCGGCAGCTCGTCGCCCGAGCCGGCGCGGGCGTGCTCGCCGGCGGCGCTCGCGGTGGAGAGCACGCGCGAGACGGACGCGCTGTGCATCGACGAGGGCGGCATGGACGCGGCGCTGGCGGCGCTGCACGAGGCGGACCCGCATTCGGGCGCCGCGGACCCGCCCGCGCTGGCGGCGCTGGAGCGGCGCGCTCTGGGCATGGGCGCGCTGGTGGACTGTGCGCTGGAGCGCGCGGACACGAGGCACGCGCGGCTCACGCAGCTCTCGGCGGAGCTGGTGGACGCGCTCAACCTTTACCACGAGCTGATGCGCGAGCGCGAGCAGCCGCGCCACTTCCACGCGCCGCCTCCCGCCCCCGGCCCGATGCCCCCGCCGCCGCCGCCCCCGCACCACTTCCTGCCCCCGCAGGCCCCCATGCCGATGCCGATGCCGCGCTAGCCGCGCCCCTAGTGTTCGATCTTGCGCAGCGGACGTCTATAGTTAACATCTCTCGTCGCGTCGTGATATTATTTAATTGCATGTTATTATGATAGTAGGTACCGGACCAGCATACTACTCGCAATCCGCGACTTGGCACCCAGCGGAGGCGGTGCGCGGCGCGGGGCGCGGGTCGCTCGGCCTCTGCCAGCAGTGGAGGATTGTTATAGATAAGTATGACTTGCTACCAAACAAAAATATTTGCGTGCAAAGGGCTCAAGTTTCCCTTTTGCCTTTCACATAATTTGATAATTAAAAATTATATTGAGAACATTTTTGATGATTTCATTTGCTTCACTTTTGAAAAGTTTTCCTGTTTAAGTAGACGAGGCTGGCATGGCACCATGCTGCACGTCTGTGACGTGTAAGAATATATTTATGTTTGTAAATAACCGATGTTTTTGTTCCCCCAGTAATGTAAATAAGTATTGCATACTTGCAAGTGAACGTGTCAGCCGCAAACACCTATGTTAGTCGATATCTTCGCCAATTGGATGATCTCGAGGGATGTCTATTTGTCCCGTGAAACTTAGAAATCAGTAGTTGCGGCGTCAATTATCGGTCGGCATCGGTAGAGCTCGAGCGCCTTACGGCGGCTTAAGGTGCCTGAGAGCTGCTTCGGGTGGCTTCGGGTGCTCGGCAGTCGTAAGCATACCTAAGGACGCCGGCTACTTTTAGGTAGCTTCGGCAAAACTAAGAATAGTTCGGGTGGCAGACACGTCGCAGAGCACTCGTGACGTTACCAGGCGCGGTCGCAGCCCGAGATTTTTTTCAAACTTATCAATAATAATTTTTACACTTCGGAGATATTCAAAGATTTTGTGATGGTAAGATACAAGAAAATACTTTTGACAGCAAACAATAAGAATTACATTTCAGAGATCATTTAAAAATCTCAAGCAGGAAAAGGTTATACGATAGCACAGATATTATAATACTATACTAGTACAGATGCCTCATCTCATAGTAAAAAATGGGACTCGCTTCGGGCGAGATTTGAGCGGGCCAACTAGTTGTTGTTTTAAATTCACTAGATGGCGCAAGTCGTGGCCCGCGAGAACGAATGAAAAAATACCACCTTCCACTACTAGATGTCGACTCATGCGATATTTTAATGACGCCATCTAGTAGTGAGTAGACTTGCTTATAATTTTCTAAATAGCGACAATAGATAGGTACTTAAGGTTTATTTAATTTGAGAACATAGACTTGAATAACGTTTTTCATCTCGTACTATAAAGATAGGTAGTGTATAGTAATACAGCAAGTTCCACTTAGTTTTGTGGGGTAGGTACCTACTTAAGGTGCGCATCGTAGAATAGATCCCTGGTGACTAAAAGGACTAAACTAAGAAGAAAGTCCAACTAAATATAAATATTCGTATTATAATAATATACTGAAATCTATATTTTCTTTAAAACTATCATAGTTAAGTTATTCTTACACTCAAGTCATTTACAACGGATTATACAGGGTGAGTTTTTTTAAGGCCACTGAGGAGAAGTCAGAAACGGTGTGAGCTATCGAAAAGTATCGAATGTTGCACGGTGCTCGATTTTGAAAAAAATAATTTCTTTGAAAAAGTCAAGTTGTTTTTTTAGTTTTAATTCTTTTTATTTTAATAAAGTGAGTTTTTGAACGTTCCGATTCTAATCTGAACGTGTAACCTCTACTGAATTCATAAAGTTGAATTTAAATAAAATCAATTTTGTAGATTTTCAATGCAGCCAGCGTCTTGGGGACGCTTCCGACTGGTATTGATATGGATCAGTTGAGCTACCTGTACATTGTTTGCAACAGTCTGCAGTTAGCTCAATTGTTTCAATTGTAAATACTAGTTCTAATTTATTTATTTTATTTGATTGTAATTTTCTTTGTGAATAAACTATTTTGAAGGTGTTCGAGCCACTTTGGGAATAGTCATAGTCATACACTAGTCTTGACATAGTCGTCATAATGTATGACGACTATTTATTGAATATCGAACAAAGAACCCAAAAATTAAAAACCTAAAAATTACTAAAACTAAAAAAAAATTCTATTGAATGAAGGCCTTAATTTTTTATTTCAATCGAGCACGTAACTATTAAGATGACTTTTCGATAACTCTCACGGTTTAAGAGCCTCAGTGGCCCAAAAAAAACTCACCTATGTACCAGGATTACAGTTTTGAGCTTTCCAATATTTTGGCACAGCTTCATGCGCCATGATCACGGAATAACTGAGGGCACTGCGAGTGAGTATATCTTAAATTGTGGTAAACTACCTGGGCCCGGCGGCTTCGCCCGCGTTGAAATCATACAAATTTAAGAAATTTACTGCACTTTACCCTGGGGGTAGTTTTGTAAAAGTAAAAAATACTCAATTTATTATTTGCTTTATAGTTTATTTAAACCGAGTTTTGAGTGAATCGAACCAAGGAATTATAATTTTTCATAGAAAATTGACCACTCTGTATACCTCTTGCAATAAATTCTAAGCGTATTTGGCTTCTTTATTACTTCGATCACTATCACCAAAAAAAATTTCATTTCCTTCTAATAAATCAACAAATCAACCATTTTACTCAAAACATACCTACAGCACAAGACGTCTCCATAATTAATTAATTTGCGAATTTATTTTTAAGAGGTAGGAACTGTATTTTCAAATATTTCGTTATTGATTCCTGGCAGACAATTTGTTTCCTGCAGCCAACGTTGCATTGTTGATGGTGCTGCTAATGTTATCCCTGAATTATGGTTAATTAATAAGCCGAAGGTGATTTGTAATATAAAGACATGCAAAAGTCCGACAACTTGCCAAAAATGGTTCGAATAAGAAAGAATGCAAGTTCACTTATAAATCTAGCCGGGTCACTAAAACATCAATGAAAAACTCTCAATTAACAAACGGCAGGACGGATACAGTGCGAAGTACATCCAATCCAAGAAACAAAGTAAAGCCTCTACCCCACAGCCGCGATTTTGAAGAGCGTCTCTCTGTCGCGCGATTTGTTGCGATATATTTGTTTGCAGTACATTTTGTACTAACACGCATACTATCTTACTCACACTGACGGCGCGTTTCCGCGTCCTGTGATTTTGCGATAATTAATTAAATTTAAACATTTTGTATTTAGGACGCATGCATTTTGCATTTTGGGGGAACGCCGGCAGCGCCCGGGGTTTAGAAATGGCGCTTACAAAAACGCAGCTGTGTGTAAGGAATCGCGCTACAAAATCGTGACAAATCGCGCGACACCAGACGCGCTTCAAAATCGCGTTTGTGGGGTAAAGGCTTAAACCGCTCGCTCGTGACACTTGACTGACAATTACTTTGCGTTTGGTTCATTCGGTCATGGTGGACCCAAATAAGTATTTAGAAAATAAAACAAACAAAAAACGAAACGCATTTCAATAAAAAACCTGTTTTGCCATCTGTCGAGGAGTAGCGCTTACTATTTACTATCATACAAAATAATCATGAGAATTGATAAGTTCATTTTAATTCCGCAAGGAGAACTTCGATCCCAATGAAATTATAAAATTTATGATTATTTTTATTTAAAGGCATACAAGTTCAATTATATTGTACTTAGGGGTTTTTCCTAAAAGCGTGCAAACATTTTAGTAATTAAATTCTATATTATTTTGTCAGTATACACAAACTTCGATAACGAAGTGATACACCTAACGCCATCAATTGTAATTTTTTTGAACCAAAAACCTTTTCTATGGAATGAGACCCCATGACGATAGTTACAATCAAAAATACTTTTAATAGCAAATAATAAGAATTACAATTCAGAGATATTTCGCAGTACATTTAAAATTCACGTACAGAAAAAGGCTTAATATTAACTACATGGATGCTCTAGTTATTGACTCTAATAATGATTAAACTGTTTTCTTTTAACGATCTTAGGTAGGTGTATCCACTGTTAAAATCACGATTCGCCTGGAATATTTAAGCTAGGTGGAGATAAAAAAAATATAGCTTTCCCTGGTCTTGAAAGGTGAAACCTATCAGGCTCACTCCGTGAATTGAATCTAGGCACTAACTCGTTAATCTCAATCAGGTGAAACCAGATCTCGTTAGATACCAAAACAACTAACCATACCTACTCATCCGATGCGAATAGACCGCGAAATTATCCTAAACCAAGATGGACTATCTTGGTTTAGGTACATAAAAAAATATAATCCAATACAAACACACCCTAGGATTCTGGAAACAGGGGTAACATCCCCAAACAACTGGATAGAACACACCCTGTCACGATGCACGCGCTTATCCGCGTCACAGCTCCGACGCCACGCTGGCTGCCGTGGGAGTGGGAGACGGGACTCCGCTCCTATCGCCCTGCGCCTACGTGACTCGTACCGGGTGGCCGGACTCCTCTACCGTGGTTCGCCCCGTTGGAGAGTCGACCTTACCGACTGTGGACTCTCGTGCTCGAACCTCGAGTGTTCCTGACCGGAACAACCCGCCAGACCTGCCGCTCCACAGAGAAACTCCCCTTCTCTCACGCTTGGTACCTGGTTCTGACGTTAGGATGGCTCCTCCTTTGTAAGGGGTCCACTCCCGGCTGCGAAAATTCTCGGTCACCGACACTTGCCAACCCGTCTCTTCTCCTGGATCCCGCTCCCGGCGCCGATTCCTTGAAGTCCCGACGGCTGGATACGCGACGCGGACGTCGCGGAGCGGTTTAAAACGAGCTACACCTCACGGAATTGGCGGCGCGGAACCTCAGACTCGAGATCAAACTTTGATTATGATGACTGACATAGTACCTAGATGTGTGTGACCCCTAGAAAAAATTTCCAGTATCCCTCCTTTCTCCGAGACCGGGCCTATTTATGCAAGTGCCTTGTAGAACCTTCTGGAATGTCAAACTCCCTTCCTCCCGCTACTCGCCGCTGCGTTGACCGGAAGTGCGACAACCACGGGGTGCACTCTTCAAGATTTATTGACATATTTTTGGTGAATTATTTTCTATGAAATCCTGCCGAAACTTCATTCCCTATGTTCCCCTATCGTTCCTGAACCTTGTGCAATTTTTTCCTGAAAAATTATTTATTAATTTATAGTGGCTCGCACGCACTGTACCTATTGCAGGTGTTATACATGGCGCGATCAACTTCCCCATGATTCTGAGCTCGCCCATAAACTTACCTTTACTTTCTTTCTTCCATTCTGCTTATCCCGAAGCTGAAAATTGCTTTATACTACACCTGCTCGGAAAGTTGCCTATTCCTTTTCCAATAATAGAATAGAAAGTATGTCTTTGCAGGCCTATAGGAAACCGGGAGGAAAAACTCTATGGAATTTCATTTCTCACGTGTTTTAGCGGGAGGAAAAAGTGTATGGAAATCCATTTCTAACGTGTTATTTCTATTTTATTTCCTAAAAGATCGGCCGGTAGCTATGGTTATTTTCGTTCGGTCAAACGACAAAAAGTTTTTACTCCAAGTCCATTAGGCCTTCTCCGATTTCCGAACAATATTTTGAAAAAAGAACCCAAAGGCTGGCGCGGTCAATGAGGTTTTACCAACATCATTGGGCGCGGTAAGTTCTTCTAAATTTCAGATAATAATTAATTCTGCTTTTTATTTTCCTCGAAGGTGTAGTATAAAGCACTATTTATCACTCGGCAGAAAGTGCGATTCCTACCTCGTGTGTTTTATTTTAAGGCCCTCGGCTGCGCCTCGGGCCCACTCGGTAGGAATCGATCACTTTCTCGCCTAGGTGTAAAATGTGCTTTTGTGTGAATCTGTTTCTGGAAGCTTCGATAGCACGATTTCCTACGACGCGACGCCCCGTGTTAACCGAACACCTGATTCATCATTTTTGTAACTCCGCTACTTGCCGCAAGATGGTGTTGACCTTGCCATCACTTTTAGTATTTTTAGGCCTACTTGTGGCAAAAGTTGGAGTTAAATAAATAACTCGAGGCTTCCTAACTCGGTGTTAATGTTTTGAATTTTCAGCTCACAGTTTATATTGCACCAGTGGAAAATAACCCAAAGTCAATCAACCCGTTCATGTTCGTTTCATATTCATTCATTATTTTTTCATCTGGCGAAATATAGTAGGACGAATACTGAACGATTTAAGTGTATGCTCTCTCTCGCTCTACAGTAATATTTCTTCATGACAGATTTGAAATAACATGTGGTAGGTAGTGCATGTGGTTCTTGATCGCATTTTATTGACTGTTGTTTATTTTCTAACTAGTTTCTGTCCGCGGCTTTGCACGCTTTGTTTAAATGGAAACGTTTAAAGGGCCATTTTTATCCCATTGGAACTGTTTTATGGGATCAAAAGCCTGTGTTTGATTCCAGGCTTAGAGCTACACCAATGCAAAATTTCAGCCCGACCGATCCGTTCAGAAATCATGGTGTGAAGAGGGAACAAACATCTAAACATCCATCCAAACTTTGCATTTAAAATATTAGTGTGATTAAAACGTATGTAGCTAGATACATTAGTGTGATTAATGTGATTATTAGTGTGATTAAAACGTAGGGGAAAGGCGTACAAAATGACATAGGTGGACAAAACGACACAGTGGTCTTTTCTCCGAAACCACAGACTATTCAGTTTCCGTGTCGATACACTGAGGCCGTCTAGTAACAAGCAACATCCTGTCGCAACGCCAGACACGACTGCTTGGCCGTTTGACGCGGATGGCGGTTTACAAATTTTAAACCTCCACGAGTTTTTTTCCGATGGATTTTGTTTCGCGATAAAAGTAAGTTATTTTTTACTTTTATTTGTCTCTGAAGGCATTTGTTTGTTGTCATTGAACTAAAAAAGCTCGGTGATGTGTTGAAAGCTCATAAAAATACGTGCAATAATTGTTTTTGTTTCTAAGGTTATAAATTTTGAAAGTGTACATAATGACATACCCCTTGTCCGGGTAAAATGGCATACTATGTCGTTTGACCCACCCATTTTTTTCTTTCAGATCATAATTTTAAACATCCGTACATCATCATAATATGTTAGAAAAGTAGGCCTCGAAATTATGCAAGAAAGACAGACCCACAGGGTTGGGATAAAACCTCCATGGAAAAGGCTATTGAAGCTGTGAATAAAAATGAAATGGGTTGGCTGATGGTTGATGAAAATTGATGGAAATCGGCTCCTCCGCCGGTTCAAAAAAAAAAAACAAGAAATGTTACCAAAGTTCTAAACTTTAGTTCTAACAGCGAAGAAGATTTCTCGTTCATGCAAAATAACTGTAGCCGACGACGACGAAGATTGCTCTTGCATGTATTGCAATGACCTGTAATCCAGGTCCAAGCCAAGGGAAGTTTGGTTAAAGTGCATGAGCTGCAAGAATGGGCTCATGCATCATATGCAGACCTTCCAAATAAGACGAAGTCTTTTATTTGTGAACTCTGCAGATAAAGGAAAAATTCTTATTTTGGTATACCATTTTATCCACATGATGTATGTCATTTTACCCGCACAGGGTGGACAAAACGGATTTAGTCAATCTTTTTTTAAATATTCAATAAGTTTGTTGTTTTAGTATTAAGTTTATTGATCTCTTTAATTTCGATAAAGTACTGAACCAAGGTTTACAAAGGCTGGTTATAAATTTATAATGTTAAAAATAATTAATAAAACACGTTTTATGACTGATTTAGCAGAGGGTATGTCATTTTGTACGCCTTTCCCCTATGTAGATAGATAGTACTTGATATAATTGGACCGTTCTGCAATCCTTCTATTATAAAAGTCCGAACTAATGTATTCAATGATCTCTTCATTATTATCAGACAATCAACCAGTCATTTTTTGTTCAGGACAAAAAAACAGATAGTACGTAGGTACAACAAACTCAACCAACATTACCTAACCTATTTAGCAACGCTGCTTTCATATTTTTGACATTACTAGCCCAGAGTTAGTTGACCTAACCCTCCCACATCAGTGGGTTAAACATTTCAATATTTAACACAAGGTTAACTCCTAACTCTTGTTGGTACAAGAAATAATTCGAATTTTAGTATTGAGTATTGATTTCTTTCAGGCTGGCCTGGCACAACCCGGATCTCGTCGCACGTTTTTGTTTCGGTGGACTTGGTTTTTGTACATCATCATCATCATTTTCTTGGTCAGTATCCTGATTTTCCTTCACAGGTAAGACTGAATGTTTCAAGCAGGGTCTTCTAATACCTAATTCCGTTTTTCGTTTTGACAGAGGCAACCCGGACGCGTCCATCCCTTCCAGGATGAATGTCTGTCACTCTTCCCATGAGCCACTTACTGGGTGGCAAATTTTCCTCCTTTATGATTACAATGTCATCAATTTCTATATTTCTGGATTGCGTTCTCCACTTAGACCGTAGGTACTTGTAATTGATGTAAATAATCAGACGACCACGCCTTCCATATGTCCTTAAATTCAATCCCTGTGCGCGAAAAGGCTCGCGGGGAGGGAGATTCAGGTAAGTCCGCTAACAACTGTGGTTTGCTGTGGTCGCTGTGTCTTTTGCACTTAACGCACTTGTTCAGTTCACGTTTGACAGTCCGTAGTCCACTAATTATCTAGAACCTATCTCTTGTACCTTTATGCTAGGGTTAGACTAGGACCCCCGTGAAGCGTGTTTCGGTGCGCTTGGTTGATGATTAGCTTAGTGAGACGGCTATGACTTGATAATATTATAGGATTCTTAACCGATTGCTTAAGAAGCGAATTATTAAGTCGCCCGCCAACTTTTAATAATACATCTTGTTCATCTATGAATAGATTTAGGCATAAAAGTTTACTACATCCTTTGATCGGTTTATTTTTCCGTAAACGCTCAATCTCTTTCGAAAATTCAAAGCATTGCACTGTTTTGAAGATTAAATTATAGGAACGATTAATTTCGCTAAGCGTTAGATAGTTTTGTTTGTTTATTTGCTTGTTGCGCAACCACATTACGAAACGCAAGAGCCAGCCGATTTTTGTCGCCACGCGCTGCACCTACTGACTCACACTCATTTAATACCTAGTCTTAAAAATTTAATTGTTTTTTGTATGATGTAAGGCTGTATTTACAATATAATCTAATGTTGTATTTACACTTATCTTTTTCGCGTCAATGGAGGAAGATTGGTATGTCTCTGTACTAAGACGATTAGGGTCAAAGTTCTGAAGCCATTGAGGGCCTTCCCACCACAAGGAGTGATCCGCTAGCTGGGTAACACTCAGTCCTCTTGTCGCACAGTCGGCGGCGTTCTCTTCTGAACGCACATGACGCCATTTTGTTGTTGTTGGAATGACTTTAAGGATGGACAGTACTCTGTTGGCTATGAATTGTTTCCATTTATTGACGCCACCGTGTATCCATCCCAGAACAATCATCGAATCGGTCCAGGTGAACATGTTTGTGTCCTTTTCAGAGAATGTATTTAAGACCCTTTCCATGAGACGAGACAAGAGTAGAGCCCCTGAAAGTTCCATTCTTGGTAAACTGAGCTTATAAGCTCAGAAGCTGGCACCAGTCAAAACTATAGTTTTGACTGGTGCCAGCTTCGTCTTAGCGGCGATCAGTCTCGATGTGTACTTACCTTTATCATTAATAGTAACTAGGTATGTAAACAACTCAGGCGTAAGCTTTCTCTGACGCATCACAAAATCCGTGTATTTGAAAACCATTATTTTTATTTCCTAGGTGTCTAGATTTCTAATTGATGTAGGTTCTGGAAGTCTGTTTTCAATAGATGCCATTCTCTGGTTAGATCCTCGTTTAATGGTTCATCCCAAACATCTTTAACTTCCAACCATGTTCTCTGGAATAAAATTTTCGCCTTAACCGTGAGGGGGGAAATCCAACCTAATGGGTCAAATATCTTCGAAATATGAGATAATAGCTGTCGTTTCGTTAAGTTGTTGTCATCATTTATGTCCTTAAACTTATCCTGATATGTAAAGGTCCGTGCTTGGCCTCCAGCTGATTCCCAGAGTTTTCTTGGAGTCTCCGCTCTTAAAGTTGAGAGGAGAATCTATACTTTCTTCTGGTAAATCCTTGGCGAGCTCCGGTGTGTAAGTTACTAGACCACTTACGTATATTCATTCCGGCTTCACTTAGGTAGGATAAACAACGTTACATTTGAAATTTTTCACACTATCTGATAAAATCCAACCTAATCGTGTTTGTTGGGCTATGATCAAAAAAGTGAAGTTTTTGCGATACTGAGTTACTTAATGCGTAAAGTGTGGTGCAAATAGCACTATAAACTATCTTCAGCCCATAACAATCATTTGCTGTGAAGAAATCAAAGAAGAAAAAAAGTGACAAATATTGGGACAAAGAGAGGACAGTACAGTAAAATATTACTACAACACAACAGTCAAAGGCCCAAATAATACATACTCGATCAAGAAATATAGATATTAGTACAAAAAGTGAGTGAATTTTCAAATATTCTTACGATATGAACCGTTGCAACAACATAGAATGATTCTTTGTTTGTTGCATACCTAAACTGACGATAATGGATTGCATGACCTGCAATAAGCCCATCGCCCACAAAGAAGACATTTTGAACTGTGTAATTTGCTCTGAGATCCATCATCGTGCATGCCTAAAAATTACTTCTACCTATTATAAGAGTAAAAAACATGAATTACAAAAGTCATGGCGATGCCCTAGTTGCCAAAACATAACAAATAGGCAAAACAGAAATACTCCGGTAGGAAAACAGACTGAACCAGTAAACTTTGACGAAACACATAATACGAGTATGTCAACAAACGACAAACGAGCTGACGAGTTCAACTCAATAAAGCAAATTACTAGCCAAGAGACTATAACACTAGACAAATTTAGCCAGATATTAAACATAACACTAGATAAAAAACTAGAAGAACACAAACAAACAATGATTCGTGAAATAACCCACACCCTACAAAATACAATAAAACTAGAAGTTGAAAATGCTATTCAAAAATTAAAAGAAGACATGATTCAAAGCACGAAAATCTTACAAGACGAACAGACAGATATAAATAGAAACATAAGCTCACTAAGAACCACCATTCAAAAATTGGAAGCTGATAATAAAAACATAAAAGAAGAAATCAGACAGATACAAAATATAGTCAACAAACCACAACAAAATTGCCCTCAACCTAAAGAAGACCATGCAAAGAAAGTAGTAATGTACGGACTTAGAGAATACGGCGAAGAAAACGAATATCATCTACACCAGAGGATTATTAACGTTTTCCAAAACATCCTCAATGTTGACCTTACAGGTTACATCGAGGAACAAACAAGAATAGGCAAAAAAGGCCATCAGCGCCCCATAGTGATCGAGATATTAAGTAAAAATATGACAAATTACCTACTCGAAAACGCACATTGCTTCAAAAATACCGGCCTAGCAATATCGAAATACCTAAACGATGAAGCCTTAGGGCTACGAAAACGCCTGCAAGAACAAGCACGACATGCCCGCCAAAATGGACGGCACGCAATTATACGTAACAATAGACTTTTTATAGATGGAAAACTGACTATCTCTTACCATGAAAACCACGTGGGTACAGCACAACCACCTTCGCAGATCTCACAGCCCCACCAGCGATCTTCATCCATAAACACTGCACGGGATAGCTCAGCTGCTACAGAACACTTCTCCACTTTAAACGAAACTCATTGCACCAGCGAGATAAAAGGCCATTCACAATAGAATTTTCGTCACTCAACGAACACACACTAAAGAGTTTAACTTTGTGTTCCAAAACATGCAAAGTATGTTTAATAAACGGCATTTATTGGAAGAATTTCTTAGCGAACCACGAAACCTCACTGCGCTAGGCATATCAGAGACATGGCTATCACCCGAAAAAGCACTGCTAATTAATTACTCCGGATACAACCTCGCGGCGTCATACTCCCGGCGGAACTGCACTGGCGGAGGGGTATGCATACTACTTCAAGACCAGTTTGAATACAAAGAAATAGAAGAAATCGCGACCTTATCAGTTGAAGCTATTGTAGAACTTTGCGCCATAGTTATTACTTCATTTAAAATGTTATTAATAGTATTATACTGGAATGGACGCGATACCGAGGTATTTTATAGACAATTAACTAAGCTATTGAACTTAGTTTGCGGGAAATATAATTCAATTAACACAATAATAGGCGGAGATTTTAATATTAACGTTACAAAAAATAATCCTAAATCAAATAAACTACTTAATTTTATGCTCGAACACAACTTCCAACAACACATAAATGAACCGACCCGTATTACAAAATCTGCCTCAACTTGCATAGACTTAATATTTACAAATTTTGAGGGAACCCACTGTACTACATATGTCGATAACTACGGATTCTCTGACCACAATAGTATTATTTTAACTTTAAAATCCACGAACATAACCAAAAGTTACAAGAAAAAAAATCAAGTTGTAAAAAGAATATTCAATCAAAAAAACATAAAAATATTTAAAGATTATATTGCTAACGTAGATTGGAAACAGGTTATCTACTCAACAAAATCAACCAACGAAAATTATAAAGTTTTTAGTAAAAAACTTACGGATATTCTTGATATTTGTATTCCTAAACAGAAATTAGTTTTAAAACAAAATAAAAAACATTTTTGGCTTACTCGTGGTATAAAAACCTCCTGCCGACATAAAAGAATCCTCAAAACATTAATTACTTACCTCCGAGACCCAATACTTATAAATCATTATAAAACTTACGCTAAATTATTAAAAAAATCAATAAACCGATCCAAAAAACTTAGTTACATCCGCGAAATGAAAAAATCCACTAATAAGATGAAAACAATGTGGCAAATTATAAAAACCCAAACAAATAAAATTACTATTAATTCGCGACGCAATATAGAACTTAAAATACACAATAAATTAATATCAGATCCTACCCAGGTAGCAACCGCCTTCAATTCATTCTTTGCAGAAGTAGGTACGACAAAATTAGGTATATCGCCGGGCCGACCTGTGCTCCGGCCTATTGATAATTCAATGTACTTGAGTCCCGTCGAACCGCGCGAAGTATACCTAACTATACGCAACTTAAAAAGTAAATACAGCTATGGTATTGACGAAATACCACCCATTCTAATAAAAAATTGTGCAACCGAGCTCACCCTTCCATATTTCTTCCTAATTAATCAATCCTTCCAGGAAGGAATATTCCCCGACCTACTCAAAGAATCGCTAATAAAACCGATACACAAAAAGGCGTCTAGAAGTGACCCAAATAATTACAGGCCGATAGCGCTCCTACCTACTGCATCAAAAATCTTTGAACAAATAATGCAACGCAAACTAAATTCCTTTTGTGAAAAATATGACATATACGACGATGCACAAAATGGATTTAGGAAAAATCGTTCCACCACACTCGCTGTTTATAAATTTACGGAAGAGATATTAAAAACTATTAACGATAAAAAGTACGCTATCGGTTTACTACTCGACATGACGAAAGCATATGACAAAGTCCAATTTAATATATTACTCGACAAATTAAATGGAATAGGTATACGAGGAGTAGCGCACGACTGGTTTAAGTCGTACCTAACCAATCGCATCCAGTATGTCGAACTAGACCATTTTGACAATAAAACCGGCATCGTAAGCAAAATAAAATCAGCTCCCATAAAAATAAAAGCTTCAATTCCTCAAGGAAGCGTATTAGGATGTATACTTTTTCTTTTATACATCAATGACCTTCCTAAAATAATTAATGAACCTTCAATTCTATTCGCTGACGATATTTCAATTTTGACATCAACTAATAATAATGACATAAATTTCAATTTAAAATTAACTGACATACTTACCTCTGTAGAACAATGGATGAATGATCACAACCTTGACATTAATTATACTAAGACAAAAATAATGCAATTTCGACCGTTTCAAAAAACCCCCCTTGACATAAACTTCTTATACCACGACATCAAATTAGAATGTGTAAATTCGTTTTCACTATTAGGAATAACTATTGACACACACGTTAATTGGAAAGATCATATTAAAAAAATTAAGACAAAGCTCTCTAGTTTCACATACGCTCTAAGAGAACTCAGAAAAGCAACTGACCTGAAAACTGCCGTTTCGGCGTACTATGCTTACGCTTTTGCCTGGCTCTCATACGGAATCCTACTTTGGGGAAATAGTACTGACGTCCTAGATCTTTTTGTTCTTCAAAAATCGTGTATCCGAATATTAGTTAATATAAAGAGCCCTGAGAGCTGCAAAGATCACTTTCGTCAGCTTAAAATACTAACACTGACATGTATTTATATATTTGAATGTTGTAAATTTATCCGAAAATATCCCCAAAATTTCCCAAAAACAGCTGATCAACCGCGACGCTATCCGACTAGGTTTAAGCATAAAATTACACTACCCGAGTCAAAACTAAAAATGCAAAGTTCCGGGCCAAAAGCAATGGCATCTAAAATCTATAACAAAATACCGGATATACTAAAAGACGAGGAAAAAGACCATATATTTGAAAAAAAAATTAAAACAATACCTTTTACATAAATGCTATTATAATTTAAGTGACTTCTTCAACGATAAATTAAAATAAAAACTAAAACTAACGAATTTTTATGCATTATGAATATATACATTACTACCTATACAATAATATATAAAAATGTAACTACAAAAGTTATTGAACTATATTTTTCCGCTAAAACCTAAAACATAACTAGAGATTCTTATAGAAACCCGGTCCACCTCCACTCTCAGTACCTATTGCCACGCCCTGCTAGGGTACCATTGTGCCTCATAAACATTACTTTTAAACTAAGACCTAAAAATGTACACAATGATTGCAATAAATATATGAATATGAATATGAATATGATGGGGCTGCCAGGTGGACCCCTAATGAGTCCACTCATTAAAACTTCCGAATATAGGTACCTACACTAGCGTCCAGTAGGAGATCGATTGGCTTTGATACGTTGTAGTCCGGGTCCCCTAGCTGGACATGTCCAGATGTACCCATGTCTGTTTCGGGAACGACATATTAGGCAAATTATTAACTACTCGCGGAATTACTAGTGCCCGAGTGGTAAACTTATAATCACCATAAATCGACTCGGCGTCGATCGAAACAATCCCCCTGCTTTGCTTGGATCCCTCACCTATCCCACTGACGGAAGCGTTTATTAATAAATTAGGTATAATGTTTAACGAGATCCTAATAATAAAAACGTAAATATACAGGGTGTTTGGTGGAGGGTTAGACAAACTCGGTGGGTGTGTAGGTGGACCTATTTGTGAAATACAAATTGAAGGAAAAGACCCTAACTGTTTTCAATTATTTTTAATCCTGTTTTTTGTATTTTTTTAAGATTTTCCGAAATTTTACCTCTCTACCCCAAGAACTTTTTTTTGGAACGTGTTTTCTAGTAAATTTTTTAATTGCTTTTGGTCTCAGATGTATCCTTCGTCTTTTGAAGGCATTATTTATTTGAAAGAACGTGTAAATAATTAGTTATAAGCTCTCAAAGTTAAAAAAAGTAAAAAAATAATCAAGAAGGACAACTTTGCATCGTTTTAAAAAAAAAATAATAGCGATCGAGAAGTTCAAATACTTTTAAAAACTTCTCTAAACATCGCTTATTACAACGGTATACCATATGTAGCCGAACAGTCTATACATTTTCAAAAATTAGCACTTATAGGTAAAATGGGAGTAAAACGCTAAGAATAAAACATTGTATTAAAACAATTTTGGTTCAAATATCACTTCAGGAACGCGGTATTGGTATTGGTGACTATAAATAAAACAGAAAGTCCGTGAGAATGTTTTTATTTTTAGAATAAAATAGCAATAACCTCTAGACTCTATATCTCGACCTCTAGATCTCCGACTCCTCTAGAGTCTAGAGGAGTCGGAGATGTGCATTCAAATTTTGTATGAAAAACAAAAATGCTTTCAGTGTCATAATTTACCTAAAATTTATTAAAGAAATCTAGTGAAAGAAATCTATATATGAAATAGGCACAGGATGCAAAATAAGTTAAACTTTAACAATCGCCTAACAATTTTTTTTATTAAATGATTTCAAAGTAAGGTGCCATCGTTCCCTCGCATGAATTGCAAAAAATTTGGTCCTTACCCACCTATTTACAAGTTTGCTAATACCCTCGTAGATCGTAGGTAGGTAGGTAGGCACCTACATAAATTACTATCATCTACCTACTCTACTATCCCATAGAGTTAAGATAGAGGCAGAACCTATCCCGACCCATACACCAGCCAAACTCGATGTAGAATGTTTGTAAACAAACCACGATACCAATTGTTGGTGTTTAGTCTGTGGGACCTACCTGATCTGGGTATGTCTATAATTTTCAAAATGGTGCATCTCTTACAATAGAACGCATTATACTAATTATTTATTCTTGATGTCTAATTGCTATTCGTAGTCATGGCCGTCATGGCCGTGGGACGCTCTGTATATTAATAAGAGTACGTCGCTACTTACTTTCTAAGGTAGAAAAACCAGTTACGTAATACCTGCCTAAGAGAAGCTACTATAAACTAGTTTTTTGACTAGAAACGTTGCGATATTGGAATGATGCGAGTGGAGTGTGCAGCGTGCAGCGTGCAGCGCGCAGCGAGCAGCGCGCGACGCGTCACGGAGACCTCGGCAGGAAGGGGTCCGTGTCGCGCGGCGCGGGGTCTGAGGGCGGGGGCGCGCTCGCCGGCGGCGCCGCCTCCGCGCTCAGGTACGTGGTGTCCGTGCCGGCCGACGTGGGCGCCGCCCAACCCGCCCAGCCCACCTGCGACAGACGTACGTATAGCTGTGTGTGTGGTGCGGGAGCGCACGTGAAGTGAAGCAGAGGAGCGGGCACCTCGTGCGCGGCGGGCTGCGAGGGCGCGTGCGGCAGCGGCTCGTCCAGCGCGTCCGGCGCCGCCAGGCTCGGCGTCAGCAGGCGCGGCCACTCCTCCAGGAAGCCGGCCAGCGCCGCCGCTGCCGGCCGCGCGCGCCGCTCCACGCGCCAGCACGACCGCACCAGCGCCTCCCTGCAAGAGACGAGCGCACGTGACTCACCGCCCCGCTGCCTGCGCGGCGGCGCGGGTGATACTCACAGCTGCGGGTCGAGCGCGGGCGGCAGCGGCGGTGGCCGCCCCGCCTTGGCGTGCTCCAGCGCCTCGTGGTTGGGCAAGCCGCGGTAGGGCAGCGCGCCGAACGTGACCACCTCGTACAGCAGCACGCCGAACGACCAAACGTCCGAAGCGGGCGAGAAGATGCCATGCGCCAGCGACTCGGGCGCCATCCAGCGAACCGGCAACATGCCCTTGCGCCCGAACCGGTAGTACTCCTTGTCGAACACGATGCGCGTCATGCCGAAGTCGGCGAGCTTGACGCGCCTCGCCGCGTCCACCAGGCAGTTGCGCGCCGCCACGTCGCGGTGCACGTAGCGCATGCGCGCCAGGTACGCCAGCCCGCGCGCCGCGTCGCGCGCCATGCCCGTCAGCCGCGCCGGCGCCACCTCCTCCCCCGCCTCGCCCGCCGCGCCCGCCAGGTGCCGCCGCGCCACCAGGTACCCCTTCAGGTCGCCGTACAGCATCAGCTCCATCACGGTGCACACCGGCTCCGACCGCGTCACCACGCCCAGCAGCCGTACCACGCGCTCGTGCGAGAACCGCTTCATCACCTCCGCCTCCGACAGGAAGTCCAGCTTCTGCTCCGTGCTGGCGCCCGGCTTGAGCGTCTTCACGGCGACCGCGGCCCAGGCGCGCCCCTCCGCGCCCCCGCCCGCGAGCAGCGCGTGCCCCCCGTACACGGCGCCGAACGCGCCCGAGCCCAGCTTGCGGTTGATGACGACGCGCTCGCGCGGCAGCTCCCAGCGGTCCGGCGCGCCCGCCTTGTCCGGCAGCGCGCGCATGCCAAAGGCGGCCAGCCGCGCCCGGTGCTCGCGCGCCGCGCGCCGCCGGCAGTGCCAGGCGCCGCCCGCCAGCAGCGCGCCGCCCGCCAGCAGCGCCGCGCCGCCGCCGAGCCAGCCCGCCCAGCGGCACGGCAGCCCCCACAGGCAGCGCTCGGCGCCGTCGTCGGGCGCGCGCCCGTCCGCCGTGCGCCAGACCAGCGCGCCCGCCTCCAGCGCGAGCGCCCCCGCCTCCCCGCGCCGCCACACCCCCGCGCGCCGCTCGCGCCCGCCGCGCCACTGCGACACGCGCACCGCCGCCGCCGCGCCGCCCCGCGCCCTCCCCTCCCACTCCCAGGCGCCCGTCACTCCGACGTACGGCGCGGGCGCACCGAGTACCTCCGAGATCAGCGCTCTGTGCAAACATTGTTCAGCGATTACTAATAATCAAGGCTGGGCAAAGTACATGCTTTGCTATAATTGAAATACAAATAACAAAATACAGAATAAGTAATCTAGACCAGCACAGGCTGAAAAGTAGAGGAAAACATAAACGATCAAAATCTCGTTAGAACTGACACCATAGTAGATCTTGGAGTTACCTTAGACTCAAAATTACTATTTGACAAACATGTAGCAAAAGTTACCTCTAAGGCAATGAAGATGCTTGGCTTTCTGTTCCGGGTGACTAAGGACTTCAGTTCGCTTAAAACGCTTAAAATTCTCTACTGCTCACTGGTCCGAAGTCACCTTGAGTATGCTTCGCAGGTCTGGAATCCCCAGTATAATAAATATGTAGCCTTGCTCGAAAAACTCCAGCGTAAATTCGTAAAATTCATTAATTACAAACACAGAATCGTTATTTCCAACTACACTAATAGCTGCAAGCAGCATCACTTGCTACCCCTTGAGTTGAGACGAGAAGCCGCTGACCTGTCACTACTGCTAAACCTTATCCTAAATGTTGTTGACTCACCCCCGCTCTTATCCAGAATAGGACTGACTGTTCCGCCCAGCCGGACTTCTCGACGAAACTACCTTAAACTGCACGTCCCTTCCTGTGCCACAAATTATCGGAAAAACTCGTACCTACCTCGGACCATGCATGTTTTTAACACAACTTATTCAAAAAACGTTGACTTGTTCAACATCAAGCAAAATACTTTTAAAAAAATTATTAGCTCTAACTTCTTTAAATGAGGGTTTATTTATTATTATTATTTTATTATTAATTATTTTGTATTCGCTATATTATGTATGCTATCTTCCTTTCTGTAGCTACTCCTTCTAGCTGATTGGTTACTGACGACAGGCATATATTTCAGTTTTCATTTTATAATTTTTAGTTTTCAGTTTTCATTTTATAATTTTATTCATTGTTATATATTCAGTTTTAGGCACGTTACTCATTTTCTTTATTATTTTAATTAGTTCAGTTATTATATATTTAGGTTCTATAAGCGGAAACTGTGTTAGCTTTATTTGTTCTATTTTTATGTATTGTTATACTAGTAGTACAAGCTTTTTGTTTCCCAAATAAATAAAAATAAAAATAAAATAAAATAAAACAAGATTAATTCATCAGTACAACCAGAGTTTCGAAGATTAATATTCCGGAATATGCCGCAGCTGTGGACACCACCTCTGGAGAAGAGGAGAGAAGCAGTCTCCTCACTCTTGTCGAACATCAAACTATCTGTGCCTTCGCCGGCGCCGGCTGATGTTATGTATGACTCACGTGACTCTGTCCGGTCGATGCAGATCGTCGAGCGCCTCCGGAGCGGAGCGCGCCAGCCGCAGCAGCGCCGCCGCCCACAGGCGCAGCGCGTCGTACAGCAGCGCCGCGGCGGCGGGCGGCGGCGTGTCGGCCGCGGGCCGCGCGCGCGCCTGCCAGCGCACCGACCACGTCGCCTGCGCGCCCTCCTCGCGCCAGCGCGCCGCCCACTCCGGCGACAGCAGCAGCGCGCCCTCCGCCTGCCGCCGCGCGCACTGCTCCCCCTCCGCGAGCCAGCGGCCCCCGCGCGCGCCCAGCGGACCCAGCACCACGAACACGGCTCCGCGCTCCGGCGTCAGCCCCGCGCGCTCGCACGCGCACAGCGCCGCGCGCGCCGCACGCGCGTCCTCACAGGCCAGCACGAGCACGCGCGCGCCCCGAGCCGCCGCCAGCGCGGCCCACTCCTCGACCGCCGCCGTCGGGCTCGCCTCGCCCGCCTCCAGCTCCGCCGTCGCCGCCAGCTCCGCGCCGAGCGTCTGCGCAGCCGCGCCCGCCGGCAGCGCACCCGCCTCGCTCAGCAGAGCCACGCGCCGCCAGCCGAGCGACGCTAGCAGCGCCGCGAGCGCGCCCTCGCCCGCCGCGCCGTCGCCCGCCGCCAGCAGCGCGCCCGCCGTTGAGCGACGGCGCCATGCCACAGACAACGCCGGCAGGTCGAGCGCGCTGCTCTGCCGCGCCACGCCCTCGAACGCGAGCGCGCACGTGCCTCCGAACGCTGCCGACAGCGCGTGGAACTCCGAGCCGAGCGCGTCCGTCAGGTACTTGAGGGTGCGCGCTTCCGCGCAGCCCGAGTCGACGAGCTCCACCTTGAAGCGCAGCGAGGCGGGGGGAGCGCCCCCCGCCTCACGCGCCGCCGCCTCGTCCTCCTCTGCTAGCTCGGCCGCGGCGCGGAGGGCGCGCGCAGAGCCCGCGTCGCGCTCCGTCGACAGTGGCACGAGCACAGCCACGCGCACCTCGGCGCTGCGCGCGCTCGCGCCGCTGCCGGCCTCCTGCAGCGCTGCGCGCGCCGCCGCCGCTGGGCCCAGCGCCGCCGCGCGCGTCTCCAGCGAGCGCACACCGGCCTCGTCCAGCGCGAGGCGGTCGAGTGCGGCGCGGGCGGCTGGCGAGCGAGCCAGCGCGGCCGCCGCGCTCAGCTTGTGCAGCGGGCGCGCGTCGAAGGGGCAGTCGGCCAGGTCGCAGGGCGGCGGGCCGAGCACGCGCGCGCCGCGCTCCGTTAGCGCGGCCGCGTCCAGCGCGCGCCCGCACAGCAGAACCGACTGGCCGGGGAGCGCGCTCAGCTGTGCGAGCGCGAGCGCCGGCTCCCAGTCGGCGCCGAGCGCGACCGCCTGCAGGCGCAGCGAGTGCTGTGCGGCGAGCGCTAGCAGCGCGCGCGCCTCTGCCTCGGGCCCCACGAGCGCGGTGGCGGCGCCCCCCTCCGCGCAGCCCGCGCCGCCGCCGCTCTCCTCCGTGCAGAAGTACCTGCATGCAATGGTGCGTTACCTAGTGATCGCAGAGCGGGCGTTGGCTAGGCCAAGGTTGAAGGATCTCTGACATCTCGCATGATGGGAGTGTATTTGTGTCATAGTCATATATTTATTTGCCACAAACATTATTTATTTATTTATATGGAAAACAAACTGCTTTTAAAAATTAAATGTGTAGAAACAGTATTAGAAACAATTTAAGCAAAATATGCTTAAACTAAATTTAAATAATCATATAGGTAAATATAAAACAAGTAATTAAATGAGTGAGTAAACCCAGTTTCATTTATTTTAATTTTAATTATTTTTTTAGTTTATGTTAACAGTATTTGTTAACACCTTCAATGCCATCACGATTTTCATCATGTATTGCCGGATGCCGCGAACATTTCACGGTTGACGCGCCAGGTGCGTCACCGGCACTGGAATAAAAATTTAATGGACACGCGACCCGCGTCACTGTCATTGCTTAAAGGTTCATGTTTTGTTATTTTTGTGGCCGTCACGGTCTCCGTAACGTTTATATCGCAAATAAAAGTATTTGACGACTGTTCGGCGTCTTTTAATTTAAAAACATGGCAAATAACTTTAAGAATAAATTAAAAGGTAAATTTGTTTCGTTATTTATTTTATTTTATTTTATTTTATTTTATTTTATTTTATTTTATTTTATTTTATATTCGATGGAAAACAAACAGCTTGTATAACTTAAATGAGTAGACATTGATGGTATAAATAAAGCTTAACAGTTTTCACTAATAATACGTAAATATGTTTAAACAAAAATTTTACCAACTTAATAAGGTTGGTACAAGAAATTAATTAAAAGAGCACACTAAGTTTAAAGTGGTTTGCCTGCTCGTTAACAAAACTTGTTAAAGGCACTTTGTTAGAGTCACATAAATCTAGAATAACATTAATATTATAATACATAATATATAAATAGTGTAGTTAAAATTAGAATACATATTGTGTACATACTGACAACAAATAAAAATATTACCTACTGCTTAAGAATGAAGAAATTTGTGTTAATAAGATGATTATTATGATGATAATTTATGCAGATATTGTCAACCTTTTTTATAATGGTTATTGTCTAGGTCAGGGGTCGGCAGACTTACCAACCAAATGAGCCAAATATCATGTTCGTAGATTTTCCCACGCCTTCAAAGAGCCGTAACATGAATTTTATTAGTCTAATAATTAGAGTCAAATTGGCTTCATACTACAAATCTTAATAAAAATATAATGACACTATTACAGTTATAAAACATGTAAGAAATGAAAAATATATTTATTTACATATAGACATTTAAACAAATGAAAAATGAAAATTTTCCATACAAATTGTGATGTCAAAATTTTAAAAGATACCTACAGGGTAATGGGGGTATCAAATGAAAGGTATCAGGAAATATTTCGAAAAGAGTCGAAATTTTACCCATTCTCACAGATTGCAGAGCGATCTTTCGGAAATGAATGTAACGTTTGTAGATATGGATCTAAATTTTACAGGAAAAATAATAGAGAACCTACTATTTTTAGATAGGTATTCATCAAATAGCGATGTCTCTAACCTGTACCTTTAGTACATGTATGATAATCGGCAAACGTTCGAAACTCTCCGCGCGCGAGTTACACTCGCACTTGACGTTCTTGTATTTTAGGTGTTTTATTTCTGCTAAGGCGGCGCAGTTAGGCAGTGAGTGAGTTGTAAGAGCCATATAATGAATAAGAATACGCCTGCCAGGTTTGGAATCCTCATTATATATTACCCAACTGGAGAAACCACAAAAAAAAATCCTCAAATTTATTAATTTCAAACATAAGATCTTTATTCCGGACTATATCGACAGCTGTAAACACCATCATTTGTTGCCACTGGAAAGCAGGAGAGAAGTCGCAGACTTAACACTATTGCATAACATTTTATTAAACGTAGTTGACGCCCCCTCGCTCTTATCTGATATCCAATTATCGATACCCTCTCGTCGCTCCTCTCGTAGAACCAATCTTAAGCTATACTTTCCTACGTGCTCGACTAACTACCGTAAGAACTCCTACCTGCCCCGCACAATGCATACATATAATACACGCTATTCACAAATTGATCTTTTCCACGCCAAGCAAAACATATTTAAACACACAGTAACCAAACAATTTTTTAACTCTCAGCAGTAGATAAGTAACAACATAATCATTACATAAACAGCTATTTATTTAGATTTTATTCTTATTTATCGTCAGGGTAGTATAATATTGTTATTTTGTTATCTATATATATAAAAGAAAGTCGTGTTAGTTACACTATTTATAACTCAAGAACGGCTGTACCGATATGGCTGAAAATTGGTGGGTAGGTAGTTTAGAGCCAGGAGACGGACATAGGATACTTTTTAACCCCTTCGACAGCGTTCCCGTGTGACTTGACATAAAACGTCAGTCACTATAAAACGTGGTATAACAAAAGGATAACCCACGATAACAATTTTTTATTCTTTACTTTTAACGACAATTAATGGCTTATTTACGAATCGATTTTAAGCAATACAGCATTAATTCTTATCCAATTAAGTACCTAAATACAATTTGCATTTAATATATGTAGATCAATATGGCCCTTTACAGCATGTAATTTTAATGAATATTTTCGAAGATAGGTGTCACAGATTTAAAATGCAGGGGCATAGCGGTTGCAGCGGTACCGGCCGGGGGCCGATTCTGTAGTATATTTAGTATCAGCATTGCACCCGTGCGAAGCCGGGGCGGGTCGCTAGTTTATAATATAAGGCATGTATATGACTCTTCAGACCAATATTTTCCTTCCTAACTATTATTTGTTCGTCGAACAGGCAACCCACTTGAAACTAGGTTTACTCACTCATTTAATTATATACTTGTTTTAACTTTTTATGATTATTTAAATTTAGTTTTTCGTTCTATAAGTGAAAACTCTTAGGCTTAAATTGTACCATTGTTTCTACTCATTTAAGTTTAAAAGCTGTTTGTTTACCACAAAAATAAATAAATAAATAAATAATCCTATGGCAAGAGCCGTATGCGGCTCGCGAGCCGCGGTCTGCCGACCTCTGGTCTAGGTCATGGACGAGAGAACATTTAATTTCCCTCGTCCCTGGTGTAGGTTATATCTTGTATTAATAATATTTCCGAATAGCATTTTCGCTCTGAATATAGATTCAGATTTTGTATACTTCCCAAGCAGCAAAAACTAGTCGTATGAAAGTCCATAGAACGTTTTGTAAATCACTGGTATTGGTGTTATAAAACACCTGAGAAGGTACATTTTCCTCGAAAGTGCCGCATTTATTTCTCTGTTCAGTACTAAAACGAACTAATAGCTGCGTTACAGATGACAAATCAGTTTTACAAACGCTAGGTAACAGTGACTCGGGACTCAAAATAACGAAATAATGGTTAATAAAGGATCTCTTATAGGACTTTCACGCTATACTAGAGTTTATGTTTTCTTATAAATCGAGGGCAGACTCCTTTCACGGCTTCTTTAACTCGCGTGGTTTCTGACTTGGCCATCACCGCCCTTCTCAAAAAACCACCCTGTAGAGTAATATGACATATAAGATTATATCTATATACCTAATAGATTTATATGTTGACGTCGTTGTCTAATAGATATTTGTTTAGTAAAAGGTGAAACAAAATCCTCATCTCTTTAAAACTCACGCGGATGTGTTGGAGAGACACACAAGGCATAAAGACAAGCTTTACGCACCAAACTGTAGATTAGAGCTTAAAAAAAAAGAACGCATATCATCAGGCAATAAATATATACAATAAATTACCCAGTGACATAAAAGCTTTATCATATAATTTACTCAAAATAAAACTAAAATTATGGCTTATAGATAAATGTTTTTACGACGTTAAGGAATATTTTAATTTTAAAAATTGACTTTTTATGACATACTAATTTTTTTTTTGTTTGTAGGTACTCTCATTTTGAATAATTTAATATTTTTTTTTTGTTGTGATAATATCAGTTATTTTAATTATAATTTTATATAGAGCCCTAGTGACTAATTAATTTTGCACGCCTAGACGAGGCAGAATGTATTGGAGTGATATTTTATTATTAAGACCTATTCATTGTACCTACATTCCTGCAAATAAATGATTTATGATTTATGATTTAGGCTGAGAATCTCAGGTTGTGAACTCGCCTAGCGCAGGGGTCGGCAGACTTACCAACCAAATGAGCCAAATATCAAGTTCGTAGATTTTCCCATGCCTTCAAAGAGCCGTAACATGAATTTATTAGTCTAATAATTAGAGTCTAATTTGCTTCATACTACATATCTTAATAAAAATACAATGACACTATTACAGTTATAAAACATGTAAGAAAAGAAAAATATATTTATTTACATATAGACATTGAACCAAATGAAAAATGAAAATCAACATTTTCCATACAAATTGTAATGTCGAAATTTTAAAAGATACCTACAGGGTCACGTGGGGTATCAAATGAAAGGTATGAGTTTTTACATTTCAAAATCATCATTTTATTCTTCTTTCAAAAGCATCGACCACTCCATTCTACTAAACAAACTGTGCGCTGCTGGTATAAAGGGAAACCTCCTAAGATGGTTCGCTTCTTACGTCTATGGTCGCTGTCAAACCGTGGTTCTTAACGGATACGCATCTGGAGTGTCGCCAATTCCTTCTGGCGTTCCCCAAGGCTCGATTCTTGGTCCACTGCTATTCACTATCTTCGTCAACGACATCGGCTCATGTTTCAAGTACCTACTCTGATTTTCTTTTATTCGCCGACGATATGAAGATCTTCAAAAAAATTGGTGGTCCATCTGACCCCTTACTTCTCCAAAGTGATTTGGATCGTCTACAATCTTACTGCACCATCAACAAACTTGATCTTAATACTAAGAAGTGCTTCTGTATCTCTTTTAGTAGGTCTCCCAACATCCTGACTCACACCTATAACATCAACAACCAAACTCTCATCAGAACTAGCTCTATAGTTGATCTTGGGGTGACTCTTGACTCTAAATTACTGTTTGATCAACACATAGAGAAAATCACCTCTAGGGCGCTGAAGATGCTCGGCTTTCTATTCTTATTACTGAAATCCTTTGTCACCCGAAAGGGTGACAAAGGATTTCAGTTCACTTAAAACTCTAAAAATTCTTTACTGCTCACTGGTCCGACCGAAGTCACCTCGAATATGCCTCGCAGGTATGGAATCCCCAGTATATTAAATATGTTTCTCTGCTTGAAAAACCTCAGCGGAAGTTTCTTAAATTTATTAACTACAAGCATAAGATCATCTACCCCGACTACATTGATAGCTGCAAACACCATCATTTGCTACCGCTTGAGTTGAGAAGAGAAGCAGCTGACCTGTCACTGTTGCAAATATTGTCTTGAATCTGGTTGATTCACCCACGCTCTTATCCGGAATAGGACTAACAGTTCCGTCCCGCCGAGCTTCGCGAAGAAATCACCTTAAATTATATATACCGAACTGCGCAACAAACTACCGGAAAAACACATACCTATCTACTGCGGACCATGCAAACATTTAATACTAAATATTCGAAAATTGTAGATCTCTTCAACACGAGGCGCAATGCTTTCAAGAAGTTAATTAATATTAACTTCTTCGATCAGTAACAAATTCTTACACACTAACATTATGTATGATCAGTATTTATTTATTTATTTATTTTTTATATGTATATCCATCCTAGGTCCCCACCCTGTAGTTGCCAATCCGCTTGATTTGGTACTGACACCAGGTAGGTAATAATAATAATAATAATAATAATAATAATAATAAATTTTATTTATTTCTTCACAAAAGTGCTTGACAATTTTTTAACAAAGGACTAAGCTAGGGATTTTATCAGGTAATTATTAACTGCTTTAAAACTGCTATTTTTAAAATTTCATTGTGATCTAGTTAGTTTTTTTTTATAAAACTACTACTTCTACATCGGCACACATTTCATATAATTTGATTTAGAAGTATTTTAATATTTTTTTTACTGTTGTATATTTTAAATTAGTTCAGGTATTTTTACAGACTATGAGTGGAAACTGTCTTTAGCTTCATTTGTTCTAGTTTAAGAATTTATTGTTACCTGTATATAAGCTTTTTGTTTCCCAAATAAATAAAATAAAAATAATATAAAAAATAAATAGTGTTTGAAATTTCTGTAGGTTTCATACTTTTTGAAATATTACGAAAATAATCGAAAAATACCCATTCCCCCCAGCGTTTGTAGATACGGATCTATATTTTACAGGAAAAATATAGAGAAGTTTGTAAAAGAAAACTTTTTGAAAAATGCTCAAAAGGGGAGTAATAATTATCAAAAGGGGTGGCTACCACACCGAGTGGGGTATCAAATGCAAGGTATCGATTTGTACCTACATTTCAAAACAGTTCTCGAAATTTCTGTAGGTTTCATACTTTTTGAAATATTTCGAAAAGAGTCAAAATATTACCCATTCCCACCCTCCTCCATCTCCAAAGATTGCAGAGCGATCTTTCTGAAATGGATGTAACGTTTGTAGAAATGGATCTAAATTTTACAGGAAAAATAATAGAGAAGTTTGTAAAACGAACATTTTTTTTTAAATGGTCAAAAGGGGGGGTGGTGGGGGTTGTTTTTAAAGCAGGGTGATACCTACATCACTATCTCACCGAGTGGGTTATCAAATGAAAGGTTTGCACGTTTCACAACATTTTTTGAAATTTCTGTAGAGTACACTTTTGAATTATCTATATCTATCTATCTATACTTATAATAAAACTGTAACAGGTCCAATTCTGTACATCTATCTATACTTATAATAAAACTGTAACAGGTCCAATTCTGTACATTGAAGATATTTTGAAATTTTTTTTTGGAGGGCACTCTATTATCGATACTGAAGCCAAAACTGCAATTTTTTTCATTCATGTCTGTCTGTCTGTCTGTCTGTTTCTTAAACGCGCATCACGCCGAAACTACTGAAGGTATTGAAATGAAACTCTACACGATTTTAGGTCATACCACGAGAAAGGACATAGGATACTTTTTATCCCGGAATTCAGCAAGGTTCCCTTGGGAGAGGGGATGAAAATAAATTCCTTCACCGCGCATCACGCCGAAACTACTAAAGGTATTGAAATAAAACTAGGTATGATTTTAGGTCATACCACGAGGAAGGACATAGGATACTTTTTATCCCGGAATTCAGTCAGGTTCCCCTGGGAGAGGGGATAAAAGTAAAATTTCTTCACCGCGCATGACGCCGAAAGTGTTAAATGAGTTGGAATGAAACCTAGCACGATTTGATTTCATACTACAAGGAAGGACATGGGATACATTTCATCCCGGAATTCAGTAATTTTCCCCTGGGAGAGAGGATGAAAGTAAAATTCTTTAACCGCCAATCACGACGGAACAACTGAATGAATTCAAATGGAACTCGGCATAATTTGAGTTCATACTCCGAGGAAAGATACATTTTATCCCAGAATTTATGAAGGTTTCCCTGGGAGAAGGGATGAAAGCAAAATTCCTTCACTGCGCATCACGCCAAAACTACTGAATGAGTTGGACTGAATTGGTACGATTTGAGTTCAAGGAAGGACATGGGATACATTTTATCCTGGAATTCAGTAAGGTCCCCCTGGGAGAGAGGATGAAAGTAAAATTCTTCAACCGCGCATCACGACGGAACTACTAAATGAATTCGAATGCAACTCGGCACGATTTTAGTTCGTACTATGAGGAAAGCTACATTTTATCCCGGAATTCAGTAAGGTTGCCCTGGCAGAGGGGATGAAAGTCAAATTCCTTCAACGCTCATCACGCCGAAACTGCATAGGTAATGAGTTGGAATGTAACTTGGAGAGAAGAGTTTATAAGTACTACAAGAAAGGACATGGAATACATTTTATCCTGGAATTCAGTAAGGTTCCCCTGGGAGAGAGGAAATAGTAGAATTCTTTAACCGCGCATCACGACGGGTCTACGCGTCGTCCGATTTCATGCATTCTTTTTGTTAGAAACAGTGTTGCAAGATCGAATTTGACTAAATCAGTAGAAAGTCGAGTAGAAAATCAGTAGATTGATGAAATAATCTGTACATTGAAGAAAAAAATTAGTAGATAAAGGGTAGGTAAGTTCCTATCTATTTATTTTTCCAAGACGCACCCATTAGTTAGGTTCCTACCTAACTAATGGGAAAAATAAGTTAGGTTCCTACCTTACATGATATATGGTGGTTTAGCTGGTCCAGTTAACTGTGACTATCGTCACAGAATGACACGTTTTGGTATTCTACCTTGGATGAAAGAAATTATGATGAATGCAGATGGAAGACGCGCGTTAAGTTTGAAACTATTAATTTACATTTATGACAGCATAGTGAAGCGATTAGTATAGCAGAATAGGGCCCCAGCTATGAGTAAGTAAAACGAGTAGGACACTTCTTAACACTGGCGCTGGCCGAGTCGTAGCTAAAAAGTCGTGTGGATAAAGAATGGGATTGAAGATAACAATATGCTATCCCCCGTAGACCCTACACGATTTTTTGCACGGCGGCGTTTCATAATATGAGAGACTATGGTTAAATGTGAACTTAATTAGTCGGCAGGTAAGGCAATCGCGCACGAAGTCGCGGGTACAGCTAGTTTTGAATAAAGTCAATAAATTGGCTTTATCTCGCAGAGCGATCCATCTAAAATGTAGTTTGGTATTACCTACTATTTTTAGGTAGGTATTCATCAAATAGAGATGTCTCTAACCTGTACCTTTACTACATGTATGATAATCGGCAAACGTTCGAAACCCTCCGCCCGCGAGTTACACTCGCACTTGACGTTCTTGTTTTTTAGGTGTTTTATTTTTCTAAGGCGGCGCAGTTACGCAGTGAGTGAGTTGTAAGAGCCATATAATCCTATGGCAAGAGCCGCATGCGGCTCTCAAGCCGCGGTCTGCCGACCCCTGGCCTAGCGTGTTAATGGCATAGCAGAATGATTATTTTTCAGTCAAATATAAAAATGGTCTTTACATTCGGGCCACCACGTAAATGTTTAAATTAGCACATATTTAGTCTACACTGTAATTTTCAGCAGAAAATATGGACGTTTTTTAGTAGTCAGTGGCACTGGACGTGTTAACGAACAGGCAACCCACTTCGGTTGCCTGTTCGTTAACAAATACGGAAGGAAAATATTTAATTTTAATTTATTTGGGGAACAAACAGCTTACTTAACAAAATTGGTTGTAATTGTAACTAATGGGTAACTTAGGCCTAGCAGTTCCGCATATGGGTTAACAAAATGAAATGTGTGCATAAAAACTTAAAAGCAATCCAGCAGTGCTTAGAACTAACAAACTAACGATTAAAACAAAACAATAAAATGTATCTAAAACACTTACTCATGTACGTCACTCAATATATGTATTATATAACATTAAAGTACATTTAAGCGAATCAAACCAAGACCAACATACAGAGTAAAGTAAATTTAGTATGATAATAGTTATTATAGATTTAATCTGCAAAGAAAGACTTATAAACCTGAATTTTTATGCCATTTTGCCTCAAAGAGAATAAATCCATATTGTTAGTATATTCCCTGTTGAATATGTTACATGTGCGTGCAAAGAAAGAGTTTCTGCGGTAGTTAGTAGAGCACGGTGGGACATAGAGCTTCATAGCTTTTCGGCGACTGACAGCACGATGCGGAACTTGGATTTGAATCAGCGACAGAAGATCGGGACAACCAATTATGTTCAAAGTGATGTTGTGCAGGAAGGTGAGGGCGGCAGCCTCCCGCCGCGTGACAAGAGGCAGCAGGTGATGACGCTTACAGCTGATAATATAGTCAGGACAAACTATTTTGAACTTGAAGTTTAAGAATCGTAAAAACTTTTTCTGGACTCTCTCCAACATGTCTATGTATATTCCATAGGTGGGATTCCAAACCTGAGAAGAGTACCTATTCGAGTCGACTTCTTACTAGTGAACAGTATAAGATTTCAAGTGATTTTACTGATATAAAGTCTTTCGTAACACGGAATATAAAACCTAACATTTTTAAACCCTTTGTAACAATGTTCTCGATATGCTCGTTAAAACGAAGTTTAGAATCAATAGTTATAGCGAGTTCAATAACACTACTAGTTTTAGTCAAAGTTGCTCATTGATTTTATAGACATGATGAATGGGGTTGGGAGATCTAGTAAATGTGATATACCTGAGAGCATTGAGATCCAACTTATTGGATACACAGTAATGAAATCTATTGTATAATATTAGGATAGATTAGATAATGCTGTGTGAATTGTCCAGCATTATTTTTTGTTATTATTATTATTTATTATAGGGGAGCTTGGTATAATCGTAAAGAGCTGGATATTGTTCCACAACTCGCAGAACTTTAAAATTAAAATCAATATCATCACGCATTTTTGGGTTGGTAAATACTGAACATCCCGTATCACAAGCGACGTGCTCCTTTGCGTAACTCACGAGAACGACTGCTAGCGACGCGGCGCAGGCAACGAAACGTTGTGTCTGCACCGCGTCGCTTCAGTATAATTCAAAAACGTCGCCTGCATACATTTTGTATGAAATCTTTTTGAAGCGGCGCATGCCTGCGCCACGCCTGTCCCACGCCTGCTGCCTTACGTCGCTTGTGTATGTTTTAGGCCTTAGGGTTTTGAAGATCGAAGATTGGTTTCAAAACCCGGTCTCGCTTTGTCTGTCCTTTTTTCCCTCCTTAATAACTCAAAAAATACTGCAGCTATCAACTTGAAATTTAAAATAATAATACATTTCGTGCGCCTGTACAGATTTAGAGAAAAATAAATGAAAAATTAAAATGAATATTTTCCATACAAATTGTGATGCCGAAATTTTAAAAGATACCTACAGAGTCATATGGGGTATCAAATGAAAGGTATCATTTTGTACATTTCAAAATAGTTTTTGAAATTTTTGTAGGTTTCATTCTTTTTAAAAAAAGTCGAAAAAATACCCATCCCCCCCCCTTTCTCCGAAGATTGCAGAGCGATCCATGTAAAATGTATGGAGCGTTTATAGACATGGATCTATATTTTTTTAATCAAAATCACTTGTCCTTTTCTAAAACCTCAAAATTATACATCAGTATCACTCTGTTTGGGAGCCCCCCTGAGGGGCGTTGGTTCTGGGGGAAAATCTCAAAAAGTTGTTTTTTTTTTAGGTCAACCTGAGCCTCCCTACACGTTTCCGCAACAAAAAAAAAAAACATACCTCGCCCTCCTTCATCAGGAGAGATGTGGAACGCCTTACCCTGAAGATGTCCCTCGTTAAGGGATGAAATATTGGTGTTCTTCCAACACAATTAAGGTTCTTAGCTAACCCGCTTACATCCGTAATGAAAACAATTATGTCAGTGAGTGAGTTAGTGGTAGGTAGATAATCTAGCTGTATCTAGCTGTTTATTATATAGAATAGAATGGGTGCCATCTAGGTTTTCAAATAATATGAACTCCGTTATTCTACACCCTCGAGTTAGTAAAAAACCACAAATATTTAAGTAAAAAGATGAACGCCCCTCGGTTTTCAAATATGATCTTCTATTCGTATTTTACACCCTCAGGTTGATAAGATGTTTGCCATCAGGGAATACATAATTGATCTCCTAGACGTATTTTACACCTATAAGATATTCGATGCTATATGCTCGCTTAGTATGAGTGTGCAGAAAAGGAATGCTATCAAGTTTTCGAGTGGTCAATAGACTTCAAATTTTATCTTGCTTACGTCCAAAGAATGCGAAAAATACAAGTTTTTCTGTATACAGGGTGGCTTTTTCAAATGGGAGTAGATGGCCTAATCTGAAATCGTAAGTTGAGAAAAGTCGTGAAAGGAGTCATGGGCCTAATTTATGAAAAAATAAAAACTGCATATGACATTTTTTTTGTATGTAAAGTGGAGTGAATGGTAACTCCACATACTCGTATGTTCAAGAAAAGAGATCTAAAAGAAGACAAGTCTGGTGACTTGTCTTCTTTTAGATCTCTTTTCTTCATGTACTGAATGTGAATACTCCTTGGCAGCTCTGAATGTGGCCACGCCGCTAGGCCACCCGTAGCCATCGTAGCACTTGCTACGTTGGACTACGAAATTACATTTTATGTGTAGGAAGAAGGTGCGTGCGCGTTGAAGTCTTTTGTATGCTACGGCGATCCCTCGTAGCATCGTAGAACGTGCTACGAAGGTCTACGTTAAAGTATGCTTATCGTTATGGGGAAGGAAGTGGGAGAGGTAACGGAAAGTTACATAATATTACAAGAAAGAGAGTAAAGTTCCCTACACAGTGGTGAAATCCGCAACTCTCTGCGACTACTATTTCGAGAGATATTATAAGTTTTGTGATTCCCTCCTAGCATCGTAGCACGTGCTACGAACGTCTACGTAAAAGTAGGTTTGTCGTTATTGGAAACGAAGTGGAAAGGTAGGGGAAAGTGAAATATATCACAAGAATGAGAGCAAAATTACCTCATTTTTCCGATTTCACCACTGTGTAGTGGTGGAAAATGCCGTTTCAAATGCATGAAATAAGTTTCACTTTTTTCAACTGTATATGACTATAAACTCCGTTTTCGCATAAAAATGCCGTGTATAGTACCAATTTGTTTGTGTTATTTTAAGACCTAAAGAACCCTTAAAGTTTTTGAAATTACCAACAACTTATTCAGTCAGGGTTATGTATTTTTTTTTTCAATTTGAAATCAAGTTAAAATTTCTCTCAAACACAATTTTTTATTTCGTGATTATAATCTGAGCTTCTTGTTGTGAGAATTTTGGTGTTTTGTATTTTTACAGACAAACACATATGCTAGCCATGATATTCACAAAAAAAATCTGAAAGAATCCCTTCACAGAAAAAATTATAGCTTAAAACGTCCAAAATTTAAAAAAATCCGAAAATAAAAAATTCATTTTTCGAAAACTACAAAAAATCGCGGTATATACAAATACATGGGGACCAATCGATAGGTATTGGTGTCCCCTGACCACAGACCTTCGCTGGTACAGGTTGCATGGGACACCCTATATATAAAGCTAAATTACCACTGACTGACTCACTGACTGACTGACCAAACCCTGAGTCCTCATGGCTTTTGCAGTGATCTTCTCAATGAGCTTATCAAATAATAATGTTAGAGTCCAGAGTAATCCCTAACTCTATAACTGTGTTAGTTCGAGTAAGCGACTCGCCAATGATTTTATTATTTTATTATTATGTGTATACAAAACTAGCTGCTGCCCGCGGCTTCGCCTGCGTAGTTCCCGTTCCCGTGGTAATTCCGGGATAAAACATAGCCTATGTCCGTCTCCTGGTTCTAAGCTGCCTCCCCACCAATTTTCAGCCAAATCGGTTCAGCCGTTCTTGAGTTATAAATAGTGTAACTAACACGACTTTCTTTTATATATATAGATAAGGTCTTTGTTTAATAGTGTCCGTTCAAATTTAAATCAAATCAATCGTTTATTTGCAAGAATACAATATGTCAGATCATATAACTATTTTAGTAATTGTATTCAGCCTGCACGCAGACATGCAAATATTATGTGATTCGTATTATTATAATTACATATATTAAATTGTATTAGCCATGTACTAAGCTATAATTCATATTTCCAAATATTCGTTCACTGTATAAAAACATTTTTCAAGTAGCCATTGTTTTGTTCGGGTAAACCGAGCACGCAGCAGATATTCATTTAGCATATTTGCAATTGAATGCGTATTCGCTCGCGATTACCTAAACTTACTCAGTTCGCGATCGACCGCCATCGTCGCGAGTTGAAACCAATATTACCATTTCAACCATTTCACACCATTCTTACCATATACACTAACTGTGTGTCTTGTGAGTATAGTCCGTACCACACCAGTGACTGTCCTTGAACACCAACCAAACACCACACCAAATACCAATCTCAAAGGGCAGTGTGGGGATCAACCAGCACCATCTACCACAACCCCCAATCATAACCAAGTAAAAATATAATAAAAATATAAATAAATAAAAATAAAAATCAATAAAACTAGCACCAATACAATGAGATGGAAATACCTAGTAGATTGTTTTACAAGGGACTAACTAAACCATCCCATTACGAGTTATAATGGGTGGTTTTGGCCCGAGTAAAACACTCTACCTTTCACTTCGATTGCGAGAAAATTAAACAATTCAAAATGAAACAATTTTCAGAAATTTTATTAATCTCTATCTAACCCGCAACGAAACAGTTCGCATTCTACCGTGAAGGGCAGAATCAACCTTCATAAAACATCACCAAGAAGGTTCTATTTTCAAAAAACAAGATTGACGGAGCACCAAGAAGTCGAGTTTTTATGTGTAAGAGAACGAATGCTTTGTACGGGCTTATAATTTTAGACAAATATTAAAAAGAAAAAATACTTTTTAGCCCTAGGTATTAAACTCGAGTTTTAGGCCCGCTAAACTACACTATTATAATTATGATACACTTTTTGAGCAAGAGAAGTGAAAAATAAATTAAACAAGTCTCACTCATACTCATCTTCCAAAGATTAAAGAACAAAATAAACTCTTATCAAAACACCCAAAGGAACTGTTGGAGGAGAGAAAAATGCTATTTAACGAGAAAAGAACAAAATCGTTGGGGAAAATAAGAAAAAATTACTCAACTAAGCAAACAAATAAATAAGTGTCACAAAAGCAAACAAAATCAACCCTTGAGACCCTAGGTCCGTGGGGTACCGAGGCTCTTCGGGTTTTCAAAAAAATTATCTGAGCGTCTGGTCGAAGCGACGCGTGACCCGAGAGCTGGTCAGTATCTGGCACAGCGCATCAGCATTGCCATACAGCGGGGCAATGCAGCCAGCGTCTTGGGGACGCTTCCGACTGGTATTGATATGGATCAGTTGAGCTACCTGTAGATTGTTTGCAACAGTCTGCAGTTAGCTCAATTGTTTCAATTGTAAATACTAATTATATTATAATTTTCTTTGTGAATAAAGGCTTCTGCCAAAAAAAAAAAAAAAACAAAATCATAGAAAAGAAAAATTTAAGGTCATGGGGATCAGTTAGAAAAGCATACAAGCAAGTAAGAAATAAAAAGGAGTGCAACGTAAACGACTCCCTAAAAAACTAAATAAGGAAACTTAATAATAAAATAAAGCAGCTCGACTCGACGGCGAAAAATGGGATACCAATTTAATTTCCTATCTTTGGCTTAGAAGAGCATCCTGCTGACTGATAAAACTTACTGGAAATCGTAAATAAAACTGATCTTGGAAAAATCAAACTTTGAGAAACGAGACATCAATAAAACTTTTCGTACGGTGTAGGTACCTATTAGCAGCGCAAAGAGTAAAGCACGCCCGAAACAACAAAAACTCAACTCCTAAAAAATTATGTCGGTCGCAACGCAATACCATGCACCCTGTGTGCCTACTGAGTACTGGGACAAATGATCATATTCCACGCTTCACATTGTGACATTAATTCACAGAGCAGAGCGATTCTATGAGTGTTGCAAAATGAAATTTCAAATATTTACGTAAGAGCTGACAGATATGTATTATATATATTATATATGCGCATAGTGTTGTGGTGCTATGCTGGTGACACAGTTCATGATATACTTAGTATAAGTAGGTTCAGGCGCTCACCTCGGCGCGGGCGCGAGCTGCTGCACGTTGTGCGGCGGCACGCGGTAGGGCAGCGCGCGCGCCGCCTCCGCCAGCTCGCCGAGCGAGCGCAGGGCGCCCGTCGCCCAGCAGGTGCGGCGCGGGCCGCCGCCGCGCGGGGCCAACGCGCCCCACGTCTCCAGCCCCGCCTCGCGCAGGCGCGGCGGCGGCGGCAGCGCGCCGGCGCCGGCCGGCAGCAACAGCGCGTGCAGGTCGCCGGCGGACAGCGCAGCCAGTGCGGCGCGCAGGCAGGCGGGCCCATCCGGCGCGTGGCCCTCGGCGCACGCCGGCGGCGGCGGTGCCGTGCGCACCTCCACCCCGCCCGCCTGCAGCGCACCGCGCAGCAGCTCGGCGAGCGCGGCGCCGGCGCCGGCGCGCTCGGAGAATGCGACGGCGGACACGACCAGCGCCGGTGGAGGGCCGGGCTCCGCCGGCGCGCAGCACAGCAGCGCACCGGCGGCCGCTAGGAGCGCGCTCGCCTCTCGCGCTCTGGAATTAAGGTGAGACGAGACAGATGGTGTATTTTGTATGTGTATTTATTTATTTTCTTGAACTTAAAAGGAAATTACCTAAATTTTAATGTTTCTGCCAAACTGTAGGTACAACAGTTTGTCGGCAACGGTGTAGGTAAGTGAATGGTGTAATGAATGGAACACCCTGGTTATTAACATCTAAGTACCTAATATTGACGTAGGTAGGTAGGTAACAACTACCTAACTAGTTTACAAAATGACCTACCTCATGGAAGGGTCACGTCAGTGACGACGGTGGTAGCGGCAGGGCGGCGGCGGCGGCGGCGGGCGGCAGCGTGTAGCGCAGTGCATACAGTTCCTTTGAAAATAAATAAATGCTAATAGGTAGGGAACACGTTTACCCCAACGTGGTGGTCGGTTCTTTGCGAAGCGCGAGATAGGTATAATATATACCCCACTATGGCCGGCCCACTACTGCCACGTAGATAGTAGGTACCTATAATTAAAATGATTCATGATGATTGATGATCCATGAGTGCAGATCCTTTATTGCGAGACATGCAGTACGTACGTACAGTAACATTAATAATAATAAATAATAATAAATAAATAAATAATGCTGGACAATCCACACATTACCATCTAGCCCCAAAATAAGCTACTCAAAGCTTGTGTTATGGGTACCAGGGGCGGATCCAGGATTTCATTTTGGGGGGGGGGGGGGCATTTTGACAAAGTTCGGAGAAAGGGTTAAAATCACAAGTGAACAAAAAAATACAGTTTTTATAAGCATTTTTAGAAAATAAACTACAAATTCACGCGCGGGCGAAGCGGGAGGCGGAGCGGCGTTTTCGAAAAAAAAAATATTCTCTGAGGTAGCGGTTCTTAAACTCTTTTAACGACGAAACCCTTTTGGACATCGAAATATTTGACGGAGCCCTAAAATAAGTTCGATGCCCAAATAAAAAAAATAGGCGAGCGGAGCGAACCTCGAAATTTTCAAATTGGTTTTAGCGACGATCGCGTAATTTGTGAGAGAAAAGAAAGCAAGGATGACATAAAAACGGCGAGCGGAGCGAGCCTCGAAAATTTAAAAGACTTTTTAGCGCCTATTAGGACATTTGTGAAAGGAAAGAAATACATATATAATAGGCGAGCGGAGCGAGCCTTGAAAATTTTGAAGTCTTAGCGCTGATTTGGAAATTTGCGAAAGAAAAGACGATATAAAAACGGCGAGCAGAAAGAGCCACGAAATTTTTAAAGATATTTGCACGACTTTTTGGAAATTAATAACTGAAAAGGAAGAAAAGACGATATGAAAACGGCGAACGGAGCGAGCCTTGAAAATTTTAAAAGTCTTAGTGACGATTGGGAAATTTGAGCCTCGCATTTTCAAATTTGTTTTAGCGACGATCGCGTAATTTGTGAGAGAAAAGATAGCAAGGATGGCATAAAAACGGCGAGCGGAGAAAGCCTCGAAAATTTAAAATATTTTTAGCGCCGATTAGGACATTTGTGATAGAAAAGATGACACATATAAAATAGGCGAGCGGAGCGAGCCTCGAAAATTTTGAAGTCTTAGAGCCGATTGGGAAATTAGTGAAAAAAAGATGATATAAAAACGGTGAGCAGGAAGAGCCACGAAATTTTTCAAGATTTTTTTTGCGACTTTTTGGAAATTCTTGAGTGAAAAGGAAGAAAAAAGGATATAAAAACGGCGAACGAAGCGAGCCTCGAAAATTTTGAAGTCATAGCGACGATAGGGAAATTTGAGAATCGAAATTTTCAAATTTGTTTAAGCGACGATCGCGTAATTTCTGAGAGAAAAGAAAGCAAGGATGACAAGAACGGCGAGTGGAGCGAGCCTCAAAAATTTAAATGACTTTAGCGCCTATTAGGACATTTGTGAAAGAAAAGAAAATACATATAAAATAGGCGAGCGGAGCGAGCCTCGAAAACTTTGAAGTCTTAGCGCCGATTGGGAAATTAGTGAAAGAAAAGACGATATAGCAGAAGGAGCCACGAAATTATTCAAGATTTTTTTGCGAGTTTTTGGAAATTCCTGAGTGAAAAGGAAGAAAAGACGATATAAAAACGGCGAACGGAGCGAGCCTCGAAAATTTTAAAGTCTTAGCGACGATAGGAGTCTTTAAAGTTTTTAAGATTTTTTTACGATTCTTTGGAAATTTGTGAGTGAAAAGGAAGAAAAGACGATATAAAACCAGCGTGGCGAGCGGTGCTAGCATCGAAAATTTTAAATACTTTTTAGCGCCTCTTGGAATATGTGTGAAAGAACAGATTAGACATATAAAATAGGCGAGCGGAGCGAGCCTCGAAATTTTAAATTTGATTCAACGACGATTGTGAAATTTGTGAGACAAAAGAAAGCAAGGATGACATTAAAACGGCGAGCGGAGCGAGCCTCGAAAATGTTGAAGACTTTTTAGAGACGGTTGAGAAATTTGTGATAGAAAAATAAGAAAATACGATATAACGCCGCTGACGAGAGGTGCGATACCCGCAACAATTATTGAGACTCTAGCGGCGGTGGAAAAATTTGAGTAAGAAAAAAAAGCCAAACAAAAACAAGGCTAAGCGGGTCTTAATAAAATTTGGCAGGGATCTAAATGGTATCCCGGACATAGGCTACCTGAAACAAGCGTGCAATTTCAAAAAATTATTCAAAGATCTGGTTTGACCCACTCAGGAATATCGGCGCGCTCGTACTAGGTATGTGTCCTTTCTCTCTTATTGAATTTATTTACTTCCTAGGAGCAAGTTGGTAGTTAGGTATTCTAGCACTCACCTGCGCCTATCCCTCTAAAAATTTTTGCAAAAAAATTTTAGCCTTTCTACAGAAAATTACTAGGTGGTAGAGAAGTAGGTTTATTCCGTGGATCACTACACGCCTCGCAGTTCGAATTAGTTTTTTTTACACCTGAACACCTGAATTGAATCGAAATAATGAGTCCAAAGTATGGAATTCCTGGGTCTTTTGGGGGGGGCCATGGGCCATGGCCCCCATGGCCCTCCCCCTGTATCCGCCAATGATGGGTACTAGATAACTGATAATATTCAATACATTATATACTTTGACAATTTTTTTTATTATACATGATGTAGTGTATGTCCAGGTAAAACCATGGTCTACATACATCGTCTCGTAGGTCGAGGTGTTGCAAATCAGCTGTCAATGTCACTTGTCAGACGGACATAGCCGAGAAGGCGGGAATCCGGGTTGACAGGCGAACGGATGCCGACTGCGGAGGAGGTCGAACTGATCATCATGAGCTGATGAATGCCTCGGCTGTGTCGAGCCGATGTATCCCTTATCGTGTACACTATCGGTCTATGGAATCCCTACAAATGGCGACGAGGATGGGATAAAAGGTAAGATATTTTATTAGTACTTGAAGGAAGGGAGGGACACCAACGAGATTGAAAGTTACAATGCAAAATGCTCTCGTAGAAGTTCCTTGCTATCTTATCAAAGTAAAATACAGATAAACATAAGGAAACGCCTTAATACAGTATCACAAACTTGCACACTTGCTTCCTACTTTTTGTTTTTCTATCTAATCAAATGACCAAGCATGGACCAAGAAACGCAAGGATTGGAATGGCAACAGCAGTCTGTCATGTTATATAGGTACCAATTATGGTATCCAGGTGGTAAAAATATGTGTAAGTAGGTACATTCTCATTTACCTATACCTACTAAAATCTAATATTGTCCAGAGTTAATTTATACCATTATTGTACTTATTTTATGTACAGTATAAAGTTGACTTTCTTTATGAAACAATGTTGCAATAGGAATATGAATAGAACTCATTCCCATTTATTTTATTTGGTTTATGATAGATAACACATTTATTTATAACTTCTTGTCAAATAATATGTGGCAATGTGCTGTAAGCACCAGCTCTAGACAAACCTTCTGTGATTAAAGTGTCTTGTAATTAAGAAAAGTACCTACTTAGGATAGTGGATAAATACAGATACCTACACACACAATGTGCAGGAGCCATAGGAGCTAAATGTACTCGGTTCCATCAAATTATAAATAGTATAAGAATCTAATCATATTATAAAATACCTAAACGGAACCAAAGGAGATTACCTTGGTACAAAGCTATATTCAAAGCAATTAAAAAGACAAGGTAAAAGGTAAAAGGTAAGTAAAAGGTAAAAGGTAAGTAAAAGGTAAAAGGTAAGGTAAACACTAAAACACAAATAAATGGATCTGATTTACCATGCAGTGTCGGTTGTGCAATAAGCTATTTAATTAGGTTTGTATTATCTTAAGATGAATTATTGGAACACCAGCTGGTAGACCAAATAACAGAATTAAATTAAATTTGCTATGGATGTGCAGTGCATCATCAAAGGTCAAGTCGGTACTGAGCTGCTATAAAATAGCATAGTCAAAATTAAGATCCTAAATCGACAATGTCTACTGTAACAGATGGGGAACTACTTTTAAAACTGTACTTATGTGCCTATCATAAACTGCAATATTCTTACTCATACATAGGTAAATTAGTACAACCTTGAAAAAAAAATTTATTTGGATCTGTGCAAAAGTGCCTAACCGTTGAAAATTAAGGTATCATTTATTGCATGAAATACATGGAGATACCTACAGGTGTTATGATGAATCATTGTACTCCTTCCTGCCTTTGCAGTGTGCAATGTCTGTATAACAAGTTATTATGGTTGAAATTAACGCATTCGCTGCCCAGCCTTGGCGGTGCGCCGCGCCGAAAGGAGCTGGAGGTGGGCAAGTGCGACGTGGGCCATGTAAGTGAAAATTGAATTGAATTGGCAATTGAAAATCAATAAAAAAAAAACTGATAGATATGGGATAAACAATTTACAAAAATAAATGTCATGGTGGTGAATAATCTTTGTCAACTATAAATCCATGAATAGTGTATGAAATAATCATTCTTGACTTTCTAAAATCCTAATTCGGTAGTAGGTATAGTCTTAGATTGTGGTAATTTATGGACGGAGCCATAGCAAATTTACCTACTGTTGCATATCATGGTGGGTTCATGTTATGGATAATTCAGGGCAAGTGGTAGTATGGTACTCATCAGCATTTTTCCAAGTACCCACATGTATAGTTTGTGATTGGAAGGTCAATAAACTAGTTATGAGTGCACTCACACATAGATATCTAAAAAAACAGTTGCCTATTCTATATAACACAGACTTTATTGTCGATGCGCCTTTTGCGGACAACGAAATCCGAAAGTCAACAAAAGATTTTTGGATAATATTGCATTTAATACTTATTAAAAAGATGGTGGTTACTGTCACAGATGCGCGTGTATCTAAAACCTTCGTTTATGGTGATGATGTTACAAAGTACGGTTATAGTTAAATAAAGGTTTATATTATTACTATTTGGGCCGTTAAAAGTGATTTATTCTTATTTTTTCCTTGAATAAAAAATTACCTACATTGTTATATCGGGAAACAAGAAATAAAATGATTTGTTTTCTCATATTAACAAACAGCCGATGCTGTTAAAAAAGTAAAAATGAGGTAGGATTGTTGGGTTATAATTACAAACAGTTAAAAATCACTTTATTATGTAACTATTATTAAAAAACTTATAAAAGAGCTGGTATCATCAATATAAGTAGCCCATATACCTACATAACATGGAGTAAATAAAGGGTTAGTGCTGGAAAATTTATACAGCGTCGAGAATAAATAATAATACCAGCAAGATGATTTCCTCCTAGCCGAATTGCGACCACGGCAGCCGGTCTCATCGAAGACTGGCGGGATGCACGGCACATGTTGTGGTGCACGGGTTTGGGCGCGAACCAGGGTGCGCTCCCTGTTCCCGCACTCTCATAGTCCGGTAGGACGGCGGACCGACGCGGCCGGGGAAAGGTCAGGCGCGTGACCGATGGCTTTACCTACGTACTTTCCGAGGCACGGAGCTGCAAGCTAAGTAGAAGTAATGACTATCCCAAAAGTAAATTGATATAGGGAATAGTTTAATAAAAAAAATGTAATTAATTACTGTTGCAAGCAATCTAGAGGGAGCATGGTAGGTACCTAGAGGTATAGTAGGATGAATAATCGTATTTCATCTTTGAGACTTCGTGGGTTGCAACTTTTTTGGTAAAAAATTAAGTAGTAATGTGACAAAATCAAGAGCTATCTATCAATCATGTGCAATGTCTAATTAGATAGAATATTTCATTTTATTTGGTGTAGAAATGTTCGTAACTATATTTGATAGACTACGCGTACTAAGTTTGTGACAATTATCAAGCTTATTATAAATTGTATCATTATTGATGTGCCTGGTTGATTGACGATTTCTTCCGTGCACGGATTGGTTCGTCATGTAACTATTCGTATAAAACAAAACATAATTTCAGGTTCTGAGGTAAGCTTACGCGGTTAATATTTAATGGTATGGTAATGGTAATGGTATGGTAATGGTAATGGTATGGTAATTGCTTAAGCTTCCGCGCATGTGTGGAAATTGATTATTTGTTCGAGTATAGGTCGGTGTGGGTTGACAAGACCGCCATTAAATTGGAAATTGTCTGGTAGTTCAAATGAATGCCACTGGGTTGACAAGACCGCCATTAAATTGGAAATTGTCTGGTAGTTCAAATGAATGCCACTGGGTTGACAAGACCGCCATTAAATTGGAAATTGTCTGGTAGTTCAAATGAATGCCACGGGGTTGACAAGACCGCCATTAAATTGGAAATTGTCTGGTAGTTCAAATGAATGCCACCATTAAATTGGTATTGGTCGACATGCCTTCCATTAAAATTGTAAGTAGCGCAGTAGTTCAAATGAATACTCTCATTAATTAAAATTGGTAGACATAGTCCCCGTTCAATTAAAATTGGTTTTGTAGTTCAAATGAATATCCTCATTTAGTTGAAATTGGTTGGCATAACCTCCATTAAATTGAAATGGTAAATCAAAGTAACACCCTCTTATAAATATAAATTGGTGGACATGTCCTCCCCTTTTAATTTAAAATGTTTTGTAGTTAAAATGTATTCCTTCATTAAATCGGGGATAATTGCTGATAGTTCAAATGAACACCTTATTACGTATTTCTTACAAAGTATGAAGTGCTTTTTTGCTTATTAATGAGATATTACTTCAATTGCTCCGTCAAAACTTAAAACATAGTGCAGTGTCTCTATAAGGGTCAGAGGACAACAAAACTTGCGTATGCTGCAAATAAGAGAGATGGAAGCACCACTATTCGTACGGCAAAGACGAGACTGTGAAGATTTTATAACCTAGGTGCCTGGTGCATAAGCTACTAAAGTGCTACGCAGTTGTGAAGAACATCATAAAGAAATTCCTCTAAGTGACAATGTTTAACCAGGATAACCAACCATGACAAAGAATAGCTCTCATAAATATGCGCCAAGAAATTGGAAACGAAAATCAAGTCCTCCTTGACTGAGATATAATTGAAGGGTACTTATATGGAACATCAGGGGTATTTTCATTGGTAAATAATGAAAGAAAAGAAGTTTGCGAGTATTTGAAGGATCTTCAACTCCACAAACAAAAGTGCACACCACGTAAAGCTACTACAACTTCACTAGAGCATTCCAACATACTTCTTTGGCAAGAATTCTGATCTAAGTTTTAAAAGGATATTTCCTATTTACCTCCATGAAATTGTGGAGCAAACAAGACCACATGCTATTTTGAATTACTGCTATTAGTGAGAATTATTCATTGTCAAAGGCGATAAGATACCCGAGTATGATACTGACTATTAGATATTGTATAGAAATATTAAATTTAATGCGTTTATTTCAGACAACGACAAATAATGGCACAAAAAAGTTTAGGTGTCCATATTCGCTTCTGTCACATCTATAATAACAAGAAAAATTTAAAATTAAAAAAATAAACCCCGACAGATTTTCTTTCTCTTTTCTTTCATCTCCCACTCGATAAAATTATATTTACTAAAAAAAAAAAAACTAAACGAAAATCGGTTCATCCGTTTGAGAGCTACGATACCACAGATACACAGACAGACACGTTAAACTTATAACACCCCTGTCTTTTTGCGTCGGGGGTTAAAAATACAATCCGTGATAAATATATGGAAGCAAAAAACAGAAGAGAGAGGGTAAGAGTGTAGAGACAGAAGAAGAGAAGTCGCTGAATCAAGCTTAGTGGAAGGTGACAAGTTTTATGTTGAAGTAATTGATAAAGGCAATAAATGTTGGGTCTATCGACATGTCACAGTGCGAAAACATCTTACAGATCAAGCATTGAAAAGAAATGTCGTACAGCTGAAAATAGTATCCAGATGAAGAAGCGGCTTCCCAGGACCCACCAGAAACAGGCTAAAGAATACCAAGAAGAAATCTGTAATGAACAAATTAGACTAATTTCGGGTGGAATTTGAGTTGAGTGATAAGCAAGCACTATTTACCAAAAATTAAATAATTCAGTGTTAAAATGAAATTGTGTCTCACATTGGTCTTAAATTATTGTGCTAAACTTTATACCTTACTAGTGTAATGTGGTTAATAAAAGATACTTATCTATAGCCATACATTTTTGTAGTGTAAAATAAATAATATTTGATGTGTTCAACACACCATGTTGTGTGACTTTAAATTTATCCTCAAGGGAGGGATGTAGTGTATGTCCAGGTAAAACCATGGTCTACATACATCGTCTCGTAGGTCGAGGTGTTGCAAATCAGCTGTCAATGTCACTTGTCAGACGGACATAGCCGAGAAGGCGGGAATCCGGGTTGACAGGCGAACGGATGCCGACTGCGGAGGAGGTCGAACTGATCATCATGAGCTGATGAATGCCTCGGCTGTGTCGAGCCGATGTATCCCTTATCGTGTACACTATCGGTCTATGGAATCCCTACACATAGAAAACACCCAGACCAACGGAACAAATTTCTGCAGTTCCTACACAATTTTTTTATCACAAGTATCATATACATATAATGTATGAGCCTGTCTCCCCCATTATCAATCAGTGGCAACCGCCATCCAATTTAACTGAATATGGTCATTGATCACATATTATCAGAAACTAGCGAACCGCCCCGGCTTCGCACGCAACATACTACAGAAGGCCCCCCGGCTGGTATCGCCGCAACCGCTATGTCCCCGCGCTATAAGTCTGTAATATCTTCGAAAATATACACATAATTAACATGCTGTAAAGGGTCATATTGATCTATATTCAATGCACAATGTATTTAAGGTACTTAATTGGATAAGACTTAATGCTGTATTGCTTAAAATCGCTTCGTAAATAAGCCATTATTTCTCGTAAAAAGTAAAGGATAAAAACTTGTTATTGTCGGTTATCCCTAAGAGATAGACAAATACCATTGCAAATTTGTAGAACTTTTTAAAGTGTATAATACCTACTGAAGTAGGTACATTATTTTGATATATGTCTTAGGGTTCAGCCAGCGTTTGCAATGTAAGCGCAAAAAATGTGTTTATTTACGACATCACATTAGAAACCTCGAACATTAGCAGTGTTTCTCTACTATATTATGCATGTATTATACATTTAAACACATTAAAATCCGTTGCGTAGTTTTAAAGATCTAAGCATACATGGGGACAGACAGACAGCGGGGAGCGACTTTGTTTTATTTATACTAGGTATGTAGAGATTCAATTTAGCATGAACTGAAGATGTTAGACACAACTAAGGGGGCTGGACCGGATGGACTGACGCCACTTTATTTGAAACGGACAGCTGAACACATAATGTAGGCCGCTATATCTTATATGTTATACAATAGATTATACAGCAGGAGTTTTTGCAGAGATTCGGAAACGTGCTAATGTTACACCATTGCACAAGGGTGGGTCTAGGTCTGATGTTGAGCAGTATCAATATATCATCATCATATCATATCAATTTTTTCCACCTTGTCAAAGCTTTTCGAGCATCTCTGGCATAACGAAATTTATCCAGTTCTTCATGAATCAATAATCAAGCAACAACATGGACACAGTTTATTACTATTTATCTACTGTGACATGGATTCGTTAAACAGAGGTCTACTATTACAAACCCAATGACCTTCACAAACCAGTGTCTCCAGATTATGTATATGAAATTTCCCCAGATCAGGTTCAAATTTTCCCCAAAAATATACATTTTTCTGTAATTTTCCCCAAAATAATTTTGTATCTAATCATATCAATATATCATATAATATATATAGTATTTATTTAATTTCATAAAGGAGTACCAACAACGCACAGCCCGAACCACTGTTTCTAGAGGCTTGAAATTTGGAGTGTTTGTTCCTTTTAGGTTGTAGTGTAGGGGTGTACCTAACCTACTAAAAAAGGAATTTTGAAAATTGAAGAGTTTCAAAGTAGGAGTCTTAAGTTTAAACAAAAATGCTATAAGCCTGGCGGTCTGGAGTCTGGTGGCATATTGGAACCGTGCGCAATGCCATCTGATGTTTTATCGTGACCGCAGATCACATCACATCAGACATCCGCAAGTAATGCTTAATAGGTCACACAGGAAGTAAAACCGCAATGTTTTTCAATCGTTACATTGATGGTTAATTTTGGCACAGTACTTCCTCTTTACTGATAAAGATGGCACCTCGTTTTGTTGAATGTTACACATAAAGACGAAGACCGTTGGAAACACTGACATGACAACAACTTTGTAGAGTAGCTCCGTTTATAAAATAAAGTTTTTGGTGTTTGCACATTGCCTGTGACCCTATTAAGTAAAACCTTACATAACAAATACATGACGATCTCAAATAAATAAGTGACAATTTGTGAAAACAGTGATTTGTGAAATAAATAACAAAAACATTTCGTGTTCCCGCGAACGCACACAAGTGACGTAAACTTTGCCTCGCAAATTTACGTTTCGTTACCATCCATTTCCAACTTTTTTTTTTTTTTTTTCCGTTGTTCAGTGGTGATTTTTAGCATATTCCCGACCTCGGACGAAGGAAATCACCCTTTCCTCCAGAACCTCGAACGTTATACTACTTAAAATAAAATGTCTAAGGAATGTGCCGGCTGCATGAATCCTATCATAAATAGAGAACGACTAAGATGTTCCAACTGCCAAAAATGGTACGACCTTGACTGTGCAAACATACAGTTGAAGTCTTTTCGGTCTATGAGCAACAGTACCAGAAATGACTGGATTTGTGAAGAGTGTCGCAGCAAGGTACCTAAAGGTGACAACACCAACCTCCCCGTTCGGGCTGCTCCACAATCATCCACATCTAGGAGCACTGGCATCCCAATTCGGCCTCAACAACCATCTACTTGTAGTTTTTCAAAACAGGCCACCACCAACCCCACTGACGACTTAGTAGAAGAAACCAGTCAAGCATCCCTGACCTCACCGCTGCCATTGTCCAATATCACCTGCAAGACTTCTGGGAACATCCACTTGCGGTCATCACTCTCTGATCGCGAAACCGAAGACGACGATAACGCTCCTATCACCAGAAAGGTACTTAAAGATATAATTACGGAAGAAATAGGTAGCGCACTGAGGAACTTGACTCTGGAGCAGAGACAACTTGGCGAAATAGTTAATAGCTTTCAGCAAGCTATTTCAGCCTTCAATAGCAAGTACGACGACCTAAAGGCTACTTTAGACGAAAAATCTGGTAGAATCGACAAACTTGAAAAAGAGAACCTCGAACTTCGTGAGTCAGTTCTGCATCTTACTCAAAGAATCAAAATCTCAGAGCAACACGCCCGGGCCAGCAACATAGAAATTCAGTGCGTGCCCGAAAATAAGTCAGAAAACCTTGTTAGCACCATCCTCCACCTTAGCCAGGAAATAAAGTGTGACGTCTCGGACGCAGATATTACTCATTGCACCAGAGTTGCAAAAAAGAATCCCGATAGCATCCGGCCTAGATCGATTCTTGTAAAATTTTGTAACCCCCGCAAACGAGACTCGTTTCTTGCTGCGGCCCTAAAATACAACCGAACGCACCCGAATAATCGACTTAACTCACGCCATCTAGGGTCAACTTCGGACAAACCTCAACCGGTATACGTCGTGGAGCACTTATCTCCGGAGATTAAATCTCTCCACGCCGCAACACGAGCTCGAGCAAAAGTACTAGGGTACAAGTTCGTCTGGGTTCGCAGTGGCCGCATTTTCATCAAAAAAGCTGAGGAAACTGACCGCATCCTAATCGACAGCGCTGAAAAGCTCGTCTCCTTGCAGTAACAGCTTTTTACGTCGCGTCGTCGGTGTTATATCGCACCTTATCAGACTAGTTAAGATATTCTTAGGTTTAAATCTCACATTACTATTTCAAATTTTGGCACCAACTCCGAGGTAAATGCATGCTTTCTTGAGTTCTCAGCCCTCAGCAACCTTAACCAATATAACCACATTCATAATGATGAAGACAGAACTCTTGATCTAGTTTTAAGCAACAGGATAGTTAATAGATTGGGACGCTCTGACTCGCCCCTGATGAAAGAGGATAGCCCTCATCCAGCTATAGACTTCTCGATACCTTTTTCAGTTAATGTAAAATTGTTGCCAGAAAACACCGTCGCTAGACCCAACTTTTTTAAAACTGATTACGAACGCGTAATTAACGCATTAAACACCATCGATTGGGAGGAAAAGTTTGAACTCTGTAATACAGATGTCAATGAAATGGTAAATATTTTTTACATAATACTTCAAAAAGTTATCAACGAGCATGTACCCATGAAAAACCCCAAAGCGAAACATTACCCCGTCTGGTACTCGAGAGAATTGATACGCATGCTAAAAGAAAAAAACAAATTACACGCGAAAATAAAGAAATTTAATAACCCTTTACATTCTGAATGGTATCACGACCTGCGTAACGATTGTTCTAACCTACAAAAGATTTGCTATCGTAAATATGTTAATCTAATCGAAAGCTCTGTATCTAAAAACCCAAAATTATTTTGGTCCTACATAAAAAATAAGAAAAAGGTTAGCGGCACTTATCCTACTGAAATGCATTATAATGCCAAATACTCTTCTAACGGCAATGAAATCTGTAACCTCTTTGCAGAAAACTTCTCGTCAGTGTTTTCCCCCAGCTCCTCAGTTGACACTAGTTTTACGCTCCTTGATAAAAGCGGGTCCGCTAACTTTTCTACTTCTCTCTGCTCAATACATATTAGTAGGGACGAAATAGAAAATAGCATGAAACATCTCGACGTCAATAAAGGTGCTGGAAGCGATGGTATACCTCCCATTTTTATCAAAACTTGTGCTCCGGCTCTCTTAGCACCATTATACCAAATTTACAATATGTCTCTCTCTAATGGTATATTCCCCGAACAATGGAAGGAAGCGAACATAGTCCCTGTATATAAATCAGGTGACAAAAATAACATAGCCAATTACAGACCAATAGCTATACTTTCTATTTTTGGTAAACTTTTAGAGAAAATAGTTACTGTGCACTTAACCTGGCACTTAAAACAGTTGATTACTGATAATCAGCACGGTTTCATGAAATCTCGATCCACCTGTACCAATCTTCTTTGCTATTCGTCTAATCTCATTAATTCTCTAGACAACCGGATTCCTGTTGATGCTATCTACACGGACTTTAGCAAGGCGTTTGACAAGATTGATCATGGTCTATTGATACAAAAACTATCCGGACTAGGCATATCCGGTAAGTTTCTAACGTGGATCTCATCCTATCTTCATGACAGGCGCCTAATAGTTACAGCAAGCGGCTATAAATCCCAATCGTTCCTGGCCACTTCTGGGGTTCCCCAAGGGTCTCATCTTGGCCCAATTTTGTTTAATGTCTTCATAAATGATATAACTGACTGCTTTAAACACTCTAAAATTTACCTTTACGCAGACGACATGAAAATTATTAACCCTATCCGCTCTCACTTAGACACAATAGCTTTACAAGAAGACTTAAATAGACTGTCTGTTTGGTCCGAAGAAAATCGCATGCCACTAAACATCAGTAAATGCTTTCATATCCACTTTAGCCGTAACAAAAATCAGATCCCTGCTAAATACAATATAAACAATTTTACACTCTCCACTGTTGACGAAATCCGTGACCTTGGAGTAGTTTTTGACAGATCAATTAAATTTCACTCTCATATTTTGAAAACAACAGCGAAGGGCTTTAAGACATTAGGATTCATAATAAGAAACACCAAAGACTTAAAAATTCATCCACAAAAATTAAATTATTTAACACTATTGTAAGACCAATCCTTGAATACGGCAGCTTAATCTGGAACCCTTACTATGAAATATATTCTAAACGCATCGAAAGTGTACAGAGGCGATTTCTATACCACGTGGCCTTTGATGACCATCAGGCAAAAAAACTATCTAGTTATAAAAGTAGATTAAAACATTACCATTTGCACCCACTATCTGCACGACGATCTATGCTAGATCTTATTTTCTTGCATAAGCTCTTCAATGGACATATTGATTGCTCCGATTTGATTAGGACTCTTCTTATAAACGCCCCATTTCGTCTACCCAGGAATAATGCATATAATTTTTTCTCCTCAACATTTTCGAGAACTAATTTAGGTAAATTTGCATCTTTGCCAAGACTCTGCAGGATTTATAATTCGCTTGCCAAATCCGAGAATATAGACCTCACAGATTCGCTGTCTAAATTTAAGAAGAAAATCAGAAGTATTATTCTCTCAACCTCTTGAAGTAGGTACCTTACCTACACGTTTTGTTAGTCCTTTATTTGAATAAATAATGATACCTACCAAAAAAAGCAATATAATATATTATAAGTTGATCTCATTGTTATTGTACCTACTATAAGTTTATAGATCTCATCGTAAATTGTAGATTTTGTGATTTTGTGTTCTATATTGTTTATCTACTATTTAATTTTTACTCTTAAGCATTTGTTTAATATCGCCTTACCTTTTGTATTTAACTTTTCCTTTCATTTTTGTAGCTACTTTGTCCGTCCAGATAGAAAAAGAACATTGTAATTTGTTGATTGTTGTTATTGTGCACGCTGAGGCGTCCTATATAATAGAGTCACATAGATTTAAGAACCATAATAACTGTTACTAACTTGCATTGTGTGAACTCATGTTGGATGCCCTATATAAATAAATAAATAAATAAATAAATAAACTTTTTTGTAGAAGGTAGATGATAGGACCCGTAAAAAAAAACATTCTCTCGCAAATGCGCGTATAAGTTCTTGGTTCGGACGAACAAGGGGGTGAGAGTACTGTCTTCGATTCTAAGACAAAACGACGTTTGTATAACATTTTAAGGGCTTCCATGTCACCTGAGCTTACACGCATTTCAGTTACCGTAAGCGATAGAACTACAAAATTGTACATGGGGCCATTCATTTATTACTTCCGCTAGTTTTTGATCCCCTGCCTAATAAAAGAACAAATAAGAATAGGCCGACCCCCTCCCCCCTGTTTCATACTTATTACGTAAGAATCTAAAGGAAAAAATAAATAGGTACACGTTTGGTTTGTTTTAATGTTTATTTTTCAAAGTAACAATTTTTATAAATGTTTATTTGTACTTACAGAGGTACTAGTGATTTAATTTTTTTGTTAGTAATAAACTTTGGTTTTAATCATTTATCGTTAATGACATAAGATTTTCAGTCCAGGGGCTCAAAACCTCTCGGAAAGTGGATCTGCCACTTCAAGCAAACTTCTAACTAGTTGCATTGAACCAGATGGTTATATGGATAATTCAGGATTATATTCGTGCGGTTGCCCGCGCTTTTTCAAAGTATAATTTGAACTTTGCGCATTTTTGTAATCTTACGTAAGAACTATCGAGACTCCTTCCCATCCCCTTGTGAGAAAAAATAAGACATGGTCAACCCCCTCCCCCTAAATCGTCTTACATAATAATAATAAATGAATAGCCCCCATGAAGATTTCCCTTTCATAGCGATCACACGTTTCAATTCATTATTTTCTGAAATTCTGACAGTGTTGTCCTACATCCAAGTTTTAAGGAAAAAGCTAAAGTTTAAACACAAATGCTCCATATCTCAGAAACCGATAGAAGTACAAAATTTTACATGTAGATTCCCATTTGATAACGATCATACATTTGATTTATTATTCTCTGAAATTATACCAATTATATTAACTAAGTTTAAACAAAAATGCTCTGTATCTTTGCAACCGTTTGCAAAATAACGACAAAAATTTATATTATTTAGACTACCCTTACAAAAAGAAGACACATTTCGGATACGGATCCTCATTGTCTTTACATAGTATAAAATAAAGACGCTCCCGCTGTTTGTCTGTGTGTCTGTATGTCTATCCCCATGTATGCTTAGATCTTTAAAACTACATAACGGATTTTGATGCGGTTTCTTTTAATAGATGGAATGATTCAAGAGAAAGGTACATGCATAATATAGTAGAGAAACACTGTTAATTTTAGAGGTTTCTAATGTGATGTCGTAAATAAACACATTTTTTTGCGCTTACATTGCAAACGCTGACTGAACCCTAAGAGATAGATAAAAATAATTACTACAGTATTGTCCACCTTAAAAAGGTCTACAAAAAATCCACAATGATATATGTCTATCTTTTAAGCATAACCCACGATAACCATTTTTTATCCTTTACTTTTTTACGAGGAATAATGGCTCATTTTCGAAGCGATTTTAAGCAATAAAGCATTAATCCTTATCCAATTGAGTACCTTAAATACATTGTGCATGTAATTAAGATCAATATGGCTCTTTACAGCATGTAATTTAAATGATTACTTTCGAAGATATTACAGATTTAAATGTAGGGATATAACGGTTGCGGCGGCGCGCGGCAGTACCGGGGCGCCAATTCTGTAGTTAATTTAATATCAGCATTGCACCCGTGGGAAGCCGGGTCACCTCCACACCTGCCCGCGGAACAGGAGTAGCGAAACCGCTGGATGAATTAATAAAGAACACACGACACTTTCGAAAATAAAATTCAAGATCAAACAGATGACGATCACAAGTTACAAAGGCACTTTTATTTCTTACTAGCGACCCGCCCCGGCTTCGCACAGGTGCAATGCTGATATTAAATTTACTACAGAATTGGCCCCCCGGATGTCCTGATATACAAAAAACCAAAGTTTATTACTAGTCTACCAAAAAATTAAAATTATTAGGTTGGTACAAATACTAATTTCTAAAAATGGTTACTTTAATAATAAACATTAAAACAAACCAAACGTGTATTCATTTTTCCCTTTAAATTCTTACGTAATAAATATTAAACATTGAGGGAAGGGGTCGGCCTTTTCTTATTTTTTCATATAATAGGGGGGAGGGGTCAAAAACTAAAATCGTCGTAATAAATGAATGGGCTCTTAGTAAGTACCTATAATCTATAATCTTTTAATAAAACACGCCAAATTATTTATATTAATGCGGCATAAACGTAGGGCTGCCATCTCTAAAAGTTGGCAACCAGGTGAGAAAACCCCGGATTTTGGAGCCCACAACCCGGACATGTCACAGGTTCTTTTAAATATAGTATAATAATAAAACGTCAAGTGCGAGTTGCACTCGCGTACTATTGCAGTAGTTATCCTAAACGGCAAATAAACAAACTTTAAAAATATAACGGCGAGCGGAGCGAGCCGCGAAAATTTTCAGACATAAGTGACAATTGGTCAAAATGTCAAGAAAACCATAAACATGAGTGGTATTGGCAAATTGAAAGATCTGCAATGTAGTGTTTTTTTTAATAAACGACATTTACGGTTTTAGGACTTTCCTGTACTTGTGCTATAAGACCTTGCTACTCGCCAAATTTCATGATTCTAAGTCTACGGGAAGTACCTACCCTATAGGTTTTGTGTGCATGTGATTCCTTTAAACACAAACCCAAATTTATATTCTGTTATGAAAACAAAACCTTATTAAAATATTAACCCACTTTCAACAAACTTAAATTGAATTTTAAACAAAAATCTTAAAAGTACTGAGACAGTGCGTGTTTCGCGCTGCCGTCGCGTCGTCTGGCGACGGCCCAAGACTTGAAATTTTTAAACCCGGACTATAAATGAAACCCCGCCCGGACGCTACCCGGACGCCCTCTAAACTAGGACAAATCCGGGGAAACCCGGACGGATGGCAGCCCTACATAAACGGCCAAATCTTTCGATTGCGTTGTTGACTGATATGATATAGGACTGACACAGGAACAAGTTTGATTTTTACACAGCTCCAAGGGATTCCAAACCAGAATAATATGTTCATCTTAATACCTCCACGCGGTCCTGAGAAAAGGCGTCTTGACAGCACACATTACAGAATATCTTGACAGACAGACAGACAGACAAACGGAAAACGATGTGATCCTAAGGGAAGGTACGGTGCCATTAAGAAAGAAGTTGAAGTAATGGAAGGTAGGTATACCTAGGTACCTAAGGGTTTCTATTTAGGTAGCTGGAACCATAAAGATGCATCCAATTTAATTAGCATTGAAACGGACCCTTCATTGTCCTACGTAACTAGGTACTCTAGCTAGAAGAACCTGGTTTTATTATAAAGTTACCAAATACCTAATTAATTTTAAATGCTTACATTATAAATATATTTGCGTGTTCAAGTGTCTATTTTCGTTGTCAGCATGCGAGATGTTTGTGCCACTCATTTATGTGTGTATATATACACCGATGTTTATATGTGTGTATATACCTACCTACGTTCAGTATGTGTGTGACTGTGACAACAAAATAGTTAGATAATTATGTAGATATACCTACCTACCTACCTCGGTAGGTACCTATTAGTGTGACGTTAGTTCTATGAGCAAAACATACCTAGGCCATTATCAGTTAACCATCACACTGGGTGGACTGGATACCTAGATACTTATTATGTAGGTATACCTACCTACATAGTTTATGAATTACTAAGTACGTACCTAGTATTTATCAATTATGGGGTAAATACCTAGGTTCTACTTAGGTTCCACTAACCTACATTCTGTCCGTCTTTTAAATTTCTAAACCACAACGTAGGTAGGTAGGTAGGTACCTACCTACCTAGAGAAACAGATTTGAAGAACACTAGTGCCGTGCCGCGTGCTAAACTTTTTAATTGCACTTCACTTCAATGTCACACGGTCGCATTATAATCGCAGACTCCCCTCCCTCCCCCCCCGCGCGACACAGCACAACACAACACAGGACGGGGCGCGCAGTTTGTTGTGACAAACAAGTGCGGCACGTGTCGTCGTCGCGCCCTCGCGCCTCGCCGGCTCAGACTGACGGGACGACTGGACTGGACTGACGCTGGCGGTTGTTGCGTTAAACCAAACGTGAGCGAGCGAGTGCCGCGCCGCCGCCGCCGCCGCCCCGCGCCGCCCCGCCCCGCTTAGCGCCACGCGCGCGCGCAGTTATAGTGTTGGACAAGAAAAAATATCGATAACCACTTTATGCTATCGAGTACTTTTTCTTTCGATATTAATAGTTTTGTATTTTTAGCGTTCCGTACCTCAAAAGAAAAAAAGGAACCCTTATAGGATCACTATGTTGGCCGTCTGTTTGTCTGTATGTCTGTCCGACTGTCAACCCCCTTTTCTCAGGAACGCGTGGACGTATCGAGTGTAAATTAACGTCAAATAACCAAGTCCGTAATATATTTTTGAAGCCGAAATATATTTTTTTTTTATTGTATACCTTGAATCATGAAATTTGGTGAGCAGCAAGGTCTTATTCAAATTCATTTATTAATTCAGACACACAAAGATCCATAGATTAGAGTATTAAATTATATCATAAGTAAATAGAAAAATCCGAAATCCATAAATTTGTAATTTATTCACTATAAAAATAACTTTTAATGCTCAACCAAAACCTGTATGGCTTCACGTAGACCTAGAATTATGAAATTCGCCACCAATGTCTCTACTCATTTAAGTTATACAAGCTGTTTGTTTTCCTTCGAAATAAAATAAAATAAAAAATTTGGCAAGAAGCGAGGCCTTAGAGCCTCTCGTAAGTAAATAAAAAATCCGAAAACAGCAAATTTGTAGTTTTTTCACAAAACAAAAATACAATGGATTCTGGTCATTGACAAAAACCTATAGGGTACTTCCCATTGACATAGAATCATAAAATTTGGCACAGGTTATGGGAAAAACCTAAAACCGTAAATTTGTCATATATTTACCATAAAATATACTATAGATTCTCTTGATATAGACCAAAACCTATAGGTTTCTTCCCGTTGACCTAGAGTCATAAAATTTAGTAAGAAACAAGGTCTTATAGCACAAATAAAGGGAAAGATCCAGAAACCGTTTTGTAGTTTCACGAAAAAATAATTGTTCGCCATGGACCTACAGGGTACCTACTTGAAGTAGTACGGTTTCTGGATCTTTCCCTTTATTTGTGCTATAAGACCTTGTTTCTTACTAAATTTTGTGACCAAATTATCAGACCCGGTGACCTAGAATCATGATAATTTGGCAAGACACAAGGTCTTACGGAACCCCTAGTGCGCGAGTCCGACACGCATTTGACGTTTTATTTTTTATTAATCATCATTTTACTCAATGCGTAAGTGTTAAAAGATACAGGTATCGTATGGTTTATTTAGAAATTATCCGCCATATAAAATTGGTTTTTCGACTCATGTTGAAGGCATAATGCCATTTATGTACTTAATTCAATCACGTCGAACCTTCAAAGCCATAATCTAAAAAAAGATTGCGTTCGAAACAAGGAATTTGTTACCAACGTAACTGGAAGGATCACCACACAAAAATCACGGTCTGAATAAGACTGAATACTAAGGAGGTACTATCTTTTTCTAACAGGACGTCATCATAATATTTTTAAACCGGCGCCAATAGCAAAGACAATTATTCATCTTGTTTTCTTTTGTTTATTTCTAATGTTACCAGCATCTTGCTATCACATTTCTTCTTTCCTATAGTACTTTACTCCTTGAGTCGGTATTTTTTTTTAATTACCATTTATACATAGGTACTTATAAAGCTTGATTATACATATAAAGCTTACAATTATTTTTAGTTTTTTCATCGCATACTCCACCGAATAACAGTTTATTGAATTCTACCTAGGATTAGTTTATTAAGGTCAGTGCAGTGCAGTTATTTCGTCAAGACAAGACCGAAAGTGATGATGTTCATGATGAAAGTATCAAATTGATTATTCCAGTTTTTGCCCGATATTAATATTTACACACATTTTGTACACATATTTTTGTATTTAATGAGAAATGAAAGTAGGCCATCTAGGAGCCTATAAAAAGCTATTGTTGGGGCTTTTAGTGATATAAATACGTAATTTCCAATGTTTTTCTTGTTTCTACCACGACGAGGCCAACTTTAATTAATATGATATCTTTCGTTCCGTTCACAGTTCACTTCCTTTCCTTCATTCACTTTACTCAATCACTCATTCGTCGTATGTCGTTGTTCTACTAGTTCAAGTAATTTGAACGTTGTTTTTCTTATAATATTTCGATTTTGCGGTTAAATTATTCAAGTTTATAAAGTAATCTTTAATTGGGGGTCGATATCGCTCGCGTCCGTAGGTAGATAACCCATAGACACCCTACACGTGATCATGTAGATCGGTGCTAAACGAGTAGACAACGCCGAGGCACGGGCGGTGATTAATTAGCCTGTTTCTGAACAATCGGAACGGTTCTGGAGACCAGGAGGGTAGAAATAACCTCCGAACAATCCACCATGGAAGGACGAGGGAGCCCACCATTACCTAAGGTCCTAAGAAAAGTAATCGAAACTTTGAAGTAGGATATCGATACTTTTTTTGCGACTCTACTCATGCGTACAGTCAACAGTCTCGATACTCTGTTTTCGATAACGTGTCTCTATACCTATAGTGGTGGGGACGTCGTCCACTGCCACTCCTCACTTCCATGCTGCTTATTTATTATTTATTTATTTTATTTAGTGAAGATCAAAGACAGCTTTGTGCACAAGGAGAATACTTTATTTTTCACACTTTCTGCGAGTAAATATTAGAATTTGGTAACGTGTTTCGCGGCATTTGTTTTTGATTCTACCTTCTGAACAGTCGAATTTCGAAACTAGAGGTCGTGTACGGAACCCTGCGGGTGAGAGTCGTCTCGCACTTCGGTCGAGTCGGTTTTACTACAGGAATTTTTTTGCAAGCCAGAAACACTAAATAGATAAAAATAGTTAAAAATACAAACAACATTTGTTTGTATTTTAGGTACCTATTTATTTTATACCGAAAGGATCAAATCGATGAAGGTAAGGTACTTTTACAACCGCACTTCGTTCGGCACGACGACGACGAAGCTCGTGTAACCCGGGAGAGCCGCCCGCGCCGCCGCGCCTCGGGTGCCGGGGATTGCTTGTTTACCAGCAAGCGGGCGCTCCGCCGCCGCCGCGCCGCCGCCGACGCCCGCGGAACAGCCGCGCCGCGTGGGATGTTCTATTATTTACATTATCATCACGGTTATTATCGAAATGCGACATTTGGAACGATTTCAAAAATCTCTTATCTGTGTAGGTACCTCGCGTATTGAATTGAAATTGAAAATTCGTTTATTCAGACAGAACATCCAGTTTGTTGGTTAACACATTTATTTAAAACTAGCTGTACCCGCGACTTCGTTCGCGATTGCCTTACCGGCCGACTAATTAAGTTCACATTGAACCATAGTCTCTCATATTATGAAACGGCGCCGTGCAAAAAATCGAGTAGGTTCTACGGGGGATAGCATGTTGTCATCTTCAATCCCATTTTTTATCCACACGACTTATAGCTACGACTCGGCCAGCGTCAGTGTTAAGAAGTGTCATACTCTTTTCAATTCTTACTCATGGTTCCGTTCAGCTGGGGCCTTTTCTGCTAAACTAATCGCTTCACTATGACACCCCTGTCATATCGACACAGAATGACACGTTTTGGTATTCCACCTCAGATGAAAGAAATTATGATGAATGCAGATGGAGAGACGCGCGTCAAGTTAGAAACTATTAATTTATCTCGCACGCACTATCTGGAGTTTTAATAATCTAAGGATTCTACGTGATGATTCTGCGACGATTCCACTGTCATACTGAAGCAATTGTAATGCAGAATTGGGCTCCTGATCCATTTGACTGGACCACCGTAATTTTTTTTCGTTAGTAGGTAGGTACAGTTGGCTGTGTACGATAGTAAAAAATATTTTTCTGTGGTCCAGTTAGTTTAATTGGACCACTTACTCCAACCAAACATCGGTAGTACAGATAACCGGACCAGCTAAACCACCATATGTCATGTAAGGTAGGAACCAAACTTATTTTTCCAAGACGCACCACCTTAGTAGGTAGGAACCTAACTAATGGGTGCGTCTTGGAAAAATTTGATAGGAACTTACCTACCCTTTATCTACAATTTTTTTTCTTCAATCTACAGATTATTTCATCAATCTACTGATTTTCTACTCGACTTTCTACTGATTTAGTCAAATTCGATTTTGCAACACTGTTTCTAACAAAAAGAATGCATGATATCGGACGACGCGTAGACCCGTCGGGTTGCGCGGTTTAAAAATTCTACTTTTTCCTCTCTCCCAGGGGAACCTTACTGAATTCCAGGATAAAATGTATTTCCATGTCCTTCCTTGTAGTAATAACTCAAAACATGCCAAGTTTCATTCCAACTCATTACCTATGTAGTTTCGGCGTGATGCGCGGTGAAGGAATTTGACTATCATCCCCTCTGCCAGAGGAACCTTACTGAATTCCGGGATAAAATGTATCTTTCCTCATAGTACGAACTAAAATCATGCCGAGTTGCATTCGAATTCATTAAGTAGTTCCGTCGTGATGCGTGGTTAAAGAATTTTACTTTCATCCTCTCTCCCAGGGGAACCTTACTGAATTCCAGGATAAAATGTATCCTATGTTCTTCCTTGAACTCAAATCGTACCAATTCAGTCCAACTCATTCAGTAGTTTCGACGTGATGCGCGGTGAAGGAATTTTACTTGCATCCCTTCTCCCAGGGGAACCTTACTAAATTCTGGGATAAAATGTATCTTTCCTCGTAGTATGAACTCAAATTATGCCGAGTTCCATTCGAATTCATTCAGTTGTTCCGTCGTGATGCGCGGTTAAAGAATTTTACTTTCATCCTCTCTCCCAGGGGAACATTACTGAATTCCGGGATGAAATGTATCCCATGTCCTTCCTTGTAGTATGAAATCAAATCGTGCTGGGTTCCATTCCCACTCATTCAGCACTTTCGGCGTCATGCGCGGTAAAGAAATTTTACTTTCATCCCCTCTCCCAGGGGAACCTGACTGAAATCCGGGATAAAAAGTATCATATGTCCTTCCTCGTAGTATGACCTATAATCGTGCCGAGTTTCATTTCAATACCTTCAGTAGTTTCGACGTGATGCGCGTTTAAGAAACAGACAGACAGACAGACAGACAGACAGACAGACAGACAGACATGAATGAAAAAAATTACAGTTTTGGCTTCAGTATCGATAGTAGAGTGTCCTCCAACAAAAAAATTCAAAATATCTTCAATGTACAGAATTGGACCTGTTACGGTACGTTCACACGGAGACACGATTTGCCGAATCTTATTTTCATCGGATCTGGAAAAACCGAATGTTGTATTCACACAGCACATCTTGCTTGGCCGTATCCGACGGCCTCGTATCGGGATCTCGTGTGAACTCACCATCCGGCTTTTATTAGCAAGAGCGCGCACAGTTCCTCACGTTGATTTGGAAGCGATGGACGTGAACACACGAACGTACAAAGAAGGTTTCAAGATCCGACAAAAAACCGAATCTACCCCTGCGTGTATCGTATGAACGCATGTATTGAATGCCCTATACCACTGCATCGGATCTGCATTTTGCAGTATCGCCGGATCGGTTTGTAGTCGCAAAATCGGATGTCAACTTCAGCAAGATTCGGTTTTTTTGTCGTGTCTTGAAACCGAATGCATGTGTGAACTCCTTCATTGAAAAACTTATGCCACTAAACCGAATCCTGCAAAAAACCGATTCGGTAGAGAAACACTCGACGCCGCGTGAACGTACCGTTACAGTTTTATTATAAGTATAGATCAATCAAGCGCATCAGGGACGCGATCCTTTTGCGAACAATTGAGTTGATGTCCTCAAGATGTGCGCAAACATTAATGATGCGCTACGGAACCGCGGCAGACCCCTCAGCAAGCATCCGGAACCCGTTACTGTAGGCCAGGGGTGCTCAGACTTATAGTGTCTGCGATCTACCAAAAAATATTTTGAAGCAAGAGATCGACTAAGCTACTATGTAGTATTTAGGTAGGAACATTTTTTTTTTAAATATCGTTTAACTGCACTTTAAAAATTGAACATGTACAACATGAAGGAATCTTAAAACGAAGTGGGATCGGTTTTGCGAGACATCCTTGTCTCGCAAAACCGAGCGAACAACGCGCTGGGAAGGCGAGAAAGAAAGGCGGGAGACGCGGAATGGCCAGCCCGCGCGCAATTTTACTGGCCGTTTTTTATTAATTTGTTTTTTGGGCTAAAATAACACTCGTGCGCAAAAAAAAAAACAATAATCGCCTAAAGTTAGGGAATTTATTAATTATTAAAAAATTAGGGAACACGTAGACGAAATTTTATTGAAATATGATAAGAACTAGCAAATGAAACTGATTTTTCCGTAGATGTATTTATGCAAAAATGAAGATTTAGAGGAAACTTTGCGATTTTTTTGTGTAGAGTCAAGTTTTGTCAATCGTGTTTCGACTCCCATAACTTAGGTACTAACTAGAATCCTAAACTTTGGATGCTTATCAAAAACTTATAAAAAGTTCAATGTTTTTTTGTCCTAAAATATATTTTACGCATAGTAAAAACGTTGGTTTTGGGACTCACTTCACCTTAACGTAACTTACGAACTACAGATTCTGTGTGATCGTCGATCGTCGCCGCGCACCGTTCAATGTTACCTATTATTTTAGGTATGAGTAGGTACTAGGTAGGTATAATAAGTATATTGCTAGCGATCGACTCGAAAAGCTTTCGCGATCGACCGGTCGATCGCGATCGACCGTTTGAGCACCCCTGCAGTGTAGGCCCTCTGCGTATATCGTACCTATAAAAGTTTTGACAAAATGCCTCATAAACAAAGTGAACTTGACTGAGACAGAACAACGTGCGAACCTAGGTAGGTATCTACTACGGGCCAACGGGGCCAACGCAACATACCTATTGCATCCGACCGACAGGGACGATGCTCCCTCTCAGCAGGGCTGCAGGGCGCCTTCATTCAGGTCATCAGTGACCCAGTCGAGTATTGGTGTAGCTACTAGGTACCAGGTGGTACAGCTGTGAAGGTGCGGTGGGGTATGACCGGACGGATCTCCGACGAGGTGGTTGAAGTGGTCTAGCGAAATATTTTTTTCTCGTCATCAGTATATTACCTCAGAATATTTAAATATAGCTATAAATTATAAGAAATAAAGTTTATCTCTGCGTTTCTTTTATTTGCTCTACTCATTCGTTTTTCGTTTATATTACTTACTTTCATTATATTACTACAAGAGAATGGTTCGGGAAGCGATTGAAATTAAGAAATATCCTAATTTCAATCGTGATAACAACGGTTTCAGACTCTGCCTCTTGGAATCTAGTTATAGCTAAGTGTACTCGCCGTAGACCGGTTTCTCAGTGCGTCACAGATACTGTTAGTGTTTTAAATATTTCTCTAAAACGAATCTATTCAAAGTAAGGAAAATAATCACGAAATATAACCAATTACATAGCAATGAATATGTCCTATAAGCTTCAAATTCTTTTAGAAAAATATTAAATTTGCTCCAATTTTTCCGCAAGGCGTTTTACAAAAATGAGTTTTTTTGGGGTTTTATTATTTATGTAAGTGCCTATTGAATCTAACAATAATAACGAAGCTCAGTAGGTATACCTTCAAGTATCGATATAGAATGTGAGTCTGCATGTGTGCGTGTGTGCGTGTGTGCGTGAGTTGCACTAGTTAAAACAGTTAAAATGATGGAAAATACCTACCCCCTATTTTGCTGACGGAAAATGAGTTATAAATATTATAGGTATACTTTTATAGTGATACTATTAAATTTTGTTTTCGCCACGACGACCTCCATCAAAAAAAAAACTTTGAGGACCGATGTGGCGCGGCGGGCGAAGGTCTGCCTGAGGCGCATGTGGTTGCGGGTTTGATTCTCGCCTTGGGACAAATGTTTGTACATCTGCAAATATTTGTTCCGGGTGTTCTGTGTATTTCTGTGTATAATAAAAACTATATATCTATGTAATGTAGGTATTGTATTATTATGTAGGTATATCAGTCATCATCTAGTACCTATAACACAAGATCTGCTTAGCTTGGGGCTATGCTGCTGTGTGGAGTGTCCAGCAGTAGGTATTGTTGCTACAAATATATAATAAATATATAATACAAATATATATATAATATAGTCGACAAATAATGTTGTGATTGAGATATGAACAAGAATTTTTTACCATCAGATGGGTAATACAATTATTAAATACTTACTCCATCCAGGTCAATACCTGGGTACTTTCAGGGATTTCCAAATAATACAATTAGATCAAGCTAATTACTTTATATTCACGTGAAAGAACTAGTTGTTGAAGACTTGCGGTAGCACGAAGGCCATGGAGTTAAGGAGGTTCGTTGAGGTGCTATGAGCTGGCCGAAAACCGTGCTGCGCGTCGGACAGTCGTGCCGAGACCTGGAGGACCTGGAGGGAAAATGCGCGTCTGCCAAGCCGCCGCGCTCGTGTTTTTTGTAGTTATTTAAACATGGTGATTAAGAAAATCATTATATCAAGTCAAACTCTGCGAATTTGTTTAGAAATATTAAGTTTCCTTAGTTGAATACAAGTAAAAGTGTGATATCAGTACTTCGCTAGTCATAATATTGAAAAAACGTTAGAAAAAGGGGTAACTTCGGGATTTTTTTTTATCTAGTGAAGTTCATCAGATCTTGTAACTGAATGCGATTTTGACTAGACTAGATCCTTAATTAATATATATCTTTTTTTCAGTATTTTAAACACTATTTTGTAAGTCTCAGATGGTTTTAAAAATTACAAAAATACGGCCTTGCTGGCCTACCAAGCCTTAACACCCTTAGCTACGCTACGATGCTCTACGAAATAAAATTTTTGTGTAGTAAGGAGGTGCGTGCGCGTTGAAATCTTTTGTATGCTACGCCGATCCCTCGTAGCATCGTAGCACGTGCTACAAAGGTCTACATTAAAGTATGTTTTTCGTTATGGGGAAGGAAGTGGGAGAGGTAGGGGAAAGTAAGATATATCACCAGAAAGGAAATAAAATTCCCTACCCAGTGGTGAAATCTGCAACTCTCTGCAAAGTCTATTTCAAGATATATTATGAATTAGTATAGTATGATTTTTCCTCGTAGTGTTAACGCGTGCTACAAATGTCTTCGTTAAACTATATTTAGTCTCGTTATTGGGAATGAAGTGGGAGGGAGAGGGGAAATCTAAAGTTCGAACACAGTGAGTGGCCTCACACTCATACTCACACTCACTAGGTAATCCGCAACTCTCTGTAACGTCTATTTCAACAGATATTATAAGTAAGTTTTATGATTTTTTCGCGCAAGTATCCACTCGCGCAAATTTCCTTCGCGCAAGTGTATTTCGTGCAAGTGTACTGATGCCGGTAGTACCTACCCCTTTGGCCGCACGGCCGCGGGCGCTCGCGGTGACAGCTCTCGAAGCACTCGCTTGGAGTTTGCGGCAGGGAGGGCGACACCCACGAACGGCTGGGTTGCAGCGAGTGAGTGGCCCACGCGCTGCCTGCCTTGTAAAGCTGTTATTGTATAATAGACATGCTGCTCAGACAGTGCAAAACAAACATAAAACTATATAAATAAAAAAATATTTAACAAAAATTTCGACTTCGACGGGACTTGAACCCGCATCCTTCCCTAAGTACGGGAATGTGCTAGCCAACTACACCACGAGGTCAAGTGACGTAGGAGTCGAAAATCAAAATATTTAAGTAAATTTTTGCGATATTATTTGAATTCTTGGAAATTTTAGGTTATTTCTTTGCTATTACAATCGTTTTTGGCTCAGTCGAAAACTGGATTTATGTACTTCGTCGCTTTCGACTAACTCTAGGGCGTAAAATACGAATTCGCTTATTCTTTAAAGCTTTTTCTTTTTGTGCACAGAACAGAACATGCTCCGCTAACTTCGCATAGCAGCATATTTTAGGAATCGAAGAAAATTTGTTTATATTTGCATAATATAAACAGTTCCTGATTGTTTTCAAAAATAGTTCCGGTATTTTTACGACACTAAACTTAATTTAAAGATAACAGAAATCAAGTATTTATATATGTTCAGTCTATTAAATCACTGTTTAAAATAGACTGCATCGAGTGAAAGATGGAAAAAGATCTGCTCATAAAGGTTAAATACTTTTTTCAACACATTTGCTCCTAAAATGGCTCTATGGTCACCGCAATTAGACACAGAATGACACCCATAGGCAAGCTGTGACTTTTTCATTGCTATAACTCACTAGTGAGTTAGGTATAGATTTTTTTAATTTTATTGGTCTCTACCAATAAAATTAAAAAAAATCTATACCTTATATTTTTTGAATAAAAACTTTTTTAAGAACAAAGCAACTCTTTGCTTTGTTCTTAAAAAAGTTTTTATTCAAAAAAAAGATCGTGTACAATACTAGGTACAATAGAACAAATAAATTAATGTTCCTATTGCTTGCTCATTTCATGCAACTTCTTATTTAAATAGATAATTTTAACTCGTACGTGTTTAATAAATAAAACTTTCACTCAGATATAACTTTTGTTTTTTCTGTAATTAAATGAGTTTTTATAGTTATTTTATTCACAAGTGTGTTGAAAAACGTCATATGATACATGATACACGTGTGTATTGATGATTACCGTCCAAATCTTTTTTTCAAATTTCTTCTCGGAAAAACTTAGTCTTGCTATGATATTTTGAGTATTTGACCAGAAGGGTCAAATACTCGATGATATCTTATTTATAAGCAAAATAACTAACTCTAATTATAAGTTCTCTCTACTATATTTACTAACAAATTATGGATCCTCTGTTGTCCGAAATAAAAGATTTTTATATATTTCATTTATTTATAAATAATAAAACTCACAGATCTGATAATAATTAATGTATCATGTGATGAATGACTGCAATACTGAATAGGTCTAAGTACTAATGCTGTCCTAATTGTAGACTACCTATATTGTAGATACCTATGTTCTCAATTTTTTAATGGTTGTATTACTTATCTGTGGTAGGTTATATTGTATTAGTAGTTTACAAAATCGTCCACCATGGCGGCAAAAAAGAGCAACTTCGCATTTTTGCCTACACTAGACAAACTAAAACATTTATAGACGCATTAAAAAAAGCTTATGATAGGGTTCACAAACTGTCCAATCAATTTTTGAAAATTCCATTGTTTAACAGAATAATAAGATAAAATAGGTGAGGGCGCTGATTTGGGTCGGGGTAGCTCCTTGATGGAAAGTATATATATATATATATATACCTAGGTTTTGTGCGCATGTGATTCCAAAATAATGTGCCCGCATAAATAGCTATAACTAAGTTTGATTTATCACGGCCAACGAATAGATGTAACTAAATTGAGGATTTGCTATTAATTTCAACTCGATACCCTCCACGCATTCCTGAGAAAAGAGGGTTAACAGACAAAACGACAAGAAAGTGATCCTTTAAGGGTTCTTTTTGAGGTACGGAACCGTAGAAAAGCTCAGTTGAGTCAGAAGCGCGAGGCGAGCCCGCCGCCGCGCGAGTCGGCGTGCGACACCAGCGCGTCCCCGCTCTGCTGCAGCACGTTCACGGAGCCCTCCGCGCCGCCCGCCGCGCCGCCCACCGGCCGCGCGCGCTCCACCGCGCCCGCGCCGCCGCCCGCCGCCAGCGCCGCGCCCGCCGCCGCCAGCGCCGCGCTGCGCGCCGCGCCCACCACGTACCGCGTGCCTGCAGGGGAGAGGACGGGGCTCTGTGAGTGTGCTGGAGGTGCGTCACGAGGGCTCGCAGGGAGGGAGCACTCACCGCACACGTGCTCGTCCACCAGGATGGCGGGCGCCAGGTCGAGGGGCGCGGGGGGCGCATCGAGTCGCCAGGCGCCGCCCGCCGCCGCCGGACCCGACCCGAACAGCGCCGACAGCCCCCTGCCAAAGGAACCACGCATCACTCAGCACCCACCTACAGCGAGCAGCGGGCTAGGGGAGCCCAACTTACATTTTATTCGGGCTTAAGTTGCAAAAAATGCCTTTACGTCTTATAATGGCCGTAAAAAGGTTAATGCTTTGATATCTGGTCAAAGCATTAAACTTTGTACACTTGAGAAGTACTTGAGAGCTTGAGAGTAATAGTACAACCTTGGACCTACTAACAAGAGTTTAAATGAACGTTATTCTGACTTGTGATCGATGGACTTGTATCTCAAGAGCCTGCTAGGATCTTATAGCTATCGGAGACTCCTGATGAAGTTCTGGAAAGGTAAGAAACATGCTAAAGTGAGATCTAATGGTTTAATTTTTAACTTGGATATGATATAACCATAAACTTATGAAATGTGTCACTCGCTTATAAGTAATTTCTAAAACCTACCTCAAACCTTTAGGCTGTATTAGAGTTTTCTAGGCAAACAAATTAGAACTGCGCGGTGAAAGCCTAAACCATATCATGTTTATGAGCTGAGGCATGATTGAAGTCCAAAAAGAACAATTTAACGCTTTAGAGGCATCCTCAAAAATGTCGGTGGTCTCCGCGACTTGAAAGCACGACTGTCCTGCAAGATGAATCGACACAGAGTGATATTTAATAACTAAATGGAAATCTTTAACGTAAAGCGCGGAAAACTTTTTACGAATAACAAACAACCAAAACTCAAAAGCAACTAATTGTCCACAGCGGTAGTTTTCGCGATTGGCAAGTCTGAAACTCCTCCTGGTGATAACCTTAAAGCTGCGAGAGCCGCCTCGTCGTCGTATTGAGTAGCCCCGCGACCTTTAGCCCTTATTTTGGCAAACATTACGAGCTTTTAGCTGTTACAGTTCTGAAAAGGTAAATTTTAATGCTTTCTAGTAATTTCCTAACGTCGTCGGCCATATTCTTTCACAGAATACAATAACGCAAAATTAAGTAACGTGTGTTTATACAGCTTAAGATTCTTAATATGATTGAAGTTTATTTCTAATGCGACTTACGGTAGTAAGTCGCATTAGAAATAAACTTCAATTCAAAACCACCTAATTTTTTTTTTCATTTAAATATCTTCAAAAATTTTAACATACGAAAGGCCCGTCTCGTATACAGCTCTATCATCCTAAAGTTTCACGATAAAGTGCCAATCGCATTAATTTTATTGCCTTCAGCGTGCTAATTTTTATTTATTACGAATAAATAGGTACTTTTCTCTTAGCCATTTCGAAACTTTGTAGAATGACAGAGAATGGCGCCATTATAAATAAGTAAATTAATCCACGATCAGTGTTTTTGTTTAAAAAATCTTACATCGAAACATTTTAAAACATTATTCATGACAACCAAAAAGGTTTTAAGTTGTCATAGAGTTACATGCACTCACGTGACCAGCGCGACGTACGTATCCGAGCTGTCGATGACGGCGAGCCCGGTGGCCGCGCCGCCCGGCGCCGGCGCCGGCTCCGCCTGCAGCGCCGCCACCGCCCTGCGACAGAATGCGAGCGAGTGAGCACGTGCACCGCCGTCCTGCCGCGTCACGCCGCGCCGCGCCGCGCCCGCTCACCTGGCCTCGGCCTCGTCCAGCGTGCCGGGTGACGGGCTGAGCGCCGCGGCCAGCGCGCGCTGCACGCCGGCGGCGCGCGGCCCGCCCACGAACGCGCGTCCGGCGCCCACCGCGCTGCTCGCCGCCGAGGACACGCGCACTGCGTCCGCACCCCACGCCGCGCTCAACTCTTTAAAAATACAATCAAAACAAACAAATGCGGTGATCAAACAATACAAAGATAGGTAGTTAGTTGTTCCATGAATGCTTTCGCTCTAGGAGTTTTGATTCGTAAGGAACGGGGCGTGTACCGGCGCTGGTGTTGCGCTGCAGCTCCTCCAGGTAGGCGGCGAGGCGCGGCGCCGAGGCCTGCGCGCCGCCGGGGGCCACCTGCAGCGCGCCGGCCGCGTCCGCCGGCGCCGCCGCCAGCGCCTCCGCCAGGCGAGCGCCCACACCGAACCCACTCCTGCAATGTAAGCCATTCATTCATTAGTAAGGGAGTCCAATGCCACAAGCTTGCGGGATCGAGGCTATCGATCTCGCATAATGTCATGAATGACACTGATCACTGTTGGATAAGCCCGCCCGGGGGTACCACACCAGTGACTGTCCTTGACCACCAACCAAACACCACACCAAATACCAATCTCAAAGGGCAGTTTGGGGATCAACCAGCACCATCTACCGCAATCCCCAATCATAACCCTTTTCAGTACAGTTTCCACTTATGAGTACATGGTTATGTGTCCATTGGACAGTAACAACTAACGGAAATGTTTGCAGTAATAGTGAAAGGCGTTGCGCCTAATTTGATTTGATTTGCCATACATATAAATAAATTGATCGTTTTTACCCAAAATTAGTTGAATTTCCTAAGGATTCGGTGAAGTGAATGAGATGATCATTTCTCTGCGACATACATTATGTATCTGTATTTATATACCTGCGATATATTTGTGTATGTATGCATATGTATTAATGAGTTACATACTTGGCTAGAGAGATGGCAGGCTGCAGCACGTCCCGCCAGGGCAGCGCACCGTGCGCGGCGTGCAACGCGGCCAGCGCGGCCAGCAGGCGGGGGGCCCCCGCGCCGGCCCCCGCGCCGGGCCCCCACTCCACCAGCTGCGGCCCGCCGCCGCCCGCGCGCGCCCCGCGGTACTCCCAGTACAGCAGCGAGCCGCTCCTGCAACCAGACACCATCGACACATCCTACATCTAAGTTATATACACGAACACGGGTCCTACGGCTCCTGCCAGGCTGCCAGGGGCGGCTCAGCAGTGTGATGGTTCTGACTTTTGTATATAATTTGATGGAGGTTGATGCACTAAGAAATACCGATCTCCCACTACTTTGCGGCCTGGATTTCCAGACAGAAGGGGGCTTTTCTACTTTTAATATATTTCAGCGGCAACACGACCAGAACATAAAACCACTAGAGACAAAGTAATGTGAGGCAAGCAAGGTGTGTGTGGTGTAGTGAAGTGTCGTGTAGTGTACTGACGCGTCGAGCGAGGTGGCGTGCGGCGTCAGCACCGCCAGGCAGAGCGCGGCGGCGGCGGCGGCGTCCAGCGCGCGCCCGCCCGCCTTCAGCGCGTCCGTGCCTGCCAGTGCGCACGCCGCCGCGTCACACGACACGCCGCCGTGCGGCACCACCTGCAACCGACGCACGATCCGCTCAATGTCTGCCCGCAGTACACCCGCGCCCCGCCCCGCACCCGCGCTTACCTCGTAGTCGTTGTAGTAGATCTGCGTGAAGAGCGCCAGCGTGATCGCGGCCGAGAGCGCGGCGAAGCAGGCGAGGATGAGCCGCGGGCCCCCCGCGCACCACCCCCCGCCGCCCCGCGCCTTCAGCGGGGCCGCCTCGTTCAGCTCCCCTGCCCCTGTAATAGTCCACATGTACCTAAGTTTCCAGTTTCCAGTTTCCACCAGACGATTGTAATCATAATTTTGATGTTTTTTACAAATACCAAAATTAAAACGATTTAAAATTCCTTTAAATGAATGTACAAGCTTTTTTTAAGTTTTGAGGACAATTATGAATACCTCGGGAATAGGTAATGTTTTATGGGAGCACCCCGGCCCCGGAGTCACTGTTGCAATATCAAAGAGCTTGATTTCCTTTAGACCTTTCAGGACTCTTGGACACGTTGCGCGTTGTCTTGGACACGTATTTATACAAAAGCAAAAGAAGTCATCAAAATCGGTTCAAAGTTTACGGAGAAATCGATTAACATAAGTAGATACGTAAAACATACAGTCGATTAAAAATCAAACCTGACTGTGATCGAAAAACACAGTTTTTTTTCAGAAAAGCTCCGTCAAGGACGAGGCTTCGTCTTGGGCTTGCTTAAATAGATAGTTGTAAGTCCTATTTTATATCATCAAATGTATTAACAGTTCCAGCTCTCTACATTTACGAAATGGCTGTTTTTGTAAAAATCAACACTGATCTATTTGACAAGTCAATTAACACACGCAGTAGACGTGACCAGCAACGCTTGTGTCATACTTCTTTTTTCTCTCAGAAAGTGTGAAAAGTAGAGTACTGTCCTCGTACATAAGCCTTCTTTGTCTTGGGCTTGCTTTAATCCCTCTCACACTCAAGATTTTAATAACTCCCTCGCTTGGCTCGTGAATTATTCTTGAATCCTAATTGGCAGTTTCAATGAAGCCCGTGATGAGTTGTATCTTACACACTGCTTTATACCCTTGGTGCATAATCTACTATAACATGCTAATGTCCAAAATGGTTGTTATTGTAGCCGACTGACCTGGTATGATTGGCGAGCGGTCCACAGAGGCGCCGTCGCTGCCAGCCATGTTGCTGGAGGGCAGGCGCGGGCGGCTCGGAAGCACTCGGGACCAGGCGACGGCGGCGGGCGGCGGGCGGCGGGCAGGCGCGGGTGGCTCGGGACCAGGTGCCGAATGCCTAGCCTTCCTCTGAGTATTCCACTGAAACAGCCCTCCTATTATATATATACGAAAAAAATATGTACATAGTGCTCCCCCATGAGCTTAAAATTTGTAGAACTTACAATATTAAAAACAAGATCCGTCGAGTGCGAGTTTTCTCGCTCACCGAGGGTTTCAAACGTTTGTCAATTATACAAAAACAAATAATGTACTTAAGGTACCTTTAGTTCGGGGTTAGGATTACTCACCAGAATTCTCTATATTTTTTTTGTAAAGTATAGATCCTTAAACGCTAAGTCTACGCTACGCGAATGAAATCGCGAGCGGGTCAGCTAGTTTTATTTTATTGTAAGTGAGTAATTTGTCTTAGACACCGGTGGCGGCGACGGCGGCGGCGGCGTCGACGGTGAAACGACTCTTACCCACTTAATAAGCACCCTCCGTTCCTTTCTAGCAAGCCTTCGTCCTTACTTCCTGATGTTCGTTACGCTTGTACACAGAGGAATGACGATGCCGCAGAGGATGCACAACACAAAACACAATGGATATTTATAAAACGTAGTCAGATCAAACAAGTGAGTGGTCGGGTTCGGGGCCCGCTGCGGAGTGCGCAGGCGGCGCGGCGCGGGGCGGCAGTGTTGTTCCTAACAGATTAGGTGTTGCCGTATACAACGTCGAAAATTGCCGTATTTTTAGGGAAAATTGAAAAAAGTGCCGTATTGCTCGTATTATTTATTTTCTATTAAAAACAATAACTAAAAAGAAACATTAAATATATACATAGATATATTCTTCACCGTATAGGTTTTGAATACCTTCCAAGACCTCTGATTCAATCGTACTCAGGTCATGCTGTTTTTTGTCTTTCATTTTACGAATCATTTCGTTTGACACTTCCATCTTTGTACAATTTCCATTATTACGTATAGCTTGTTTGGCTAAAAGAGTTCCATTTATTGTTGCTGTTATTAGTTTGTTACGAAGTCTGGTTTTTATAATTATTGACCTCGCTGAAGACCCGCTCGCAGTCTGCGTTGGAGTGTGGCACACATAATACATTTAAAGCAAAAGATGCTAATGCCTTCAGTTCAGTTACTTCACGGATGTTAATCCAGAACTCATCAGTTTTCTGAGAACTTATTTCATATAATGATAGTTTATTTACCACAGGTAACATTCTCCATTCATCATCAATTTTTTGGAGATCGTCGGCATTATTGACGATTCGTGGCAACTTTTGCATAAGCGGCAAAATGGATGGAAAATCGTTTCTCGTCTGATTACTAACTGCTTCTTCAGGAGATAGATACTTTAAAAGTTGAAGTAAATCGTCCGAAAAGTCATTTCTTTTTTTTATTTCTTTGCAGCCTGTGATAAGGAAATCTCTGCAACGAGAGTTAAAGTGTTCTAATTCTTCTATTTTGGCAGATATGGTTGCTAGTAGATATGGTTTTAGCCATGCTCCAGTCAATTGCCGTATATTTTAATACGGTACTGAACTTGCTGCCGTATACCGTATTTTTGATGCATCGACTCCCTGAAAGCCGTATTTTACGGCAATTGCCGTATTGAGAACAACGCTGCGGGGCGGTGCGGTGCGGGGGAGGGGGGGCGCACTGCCGAGCGAGCGAATTCCTACCTAACTGTATTCTTGCGCATATTGTGACGTCACTGCAGTCAGCTGGAGGCGAGCGCGTGTGGTACTAGCAGAGTATAATGTTCCTTGCACTAGCACCACAACTCATCAGGGGACCCGCGCCGCGCCGCCGCCCCGCCCGCGTCGCGCCGCGCCACCGGCCGAGGCGAGCTGGCTGGTGCGCTCCGGTCTACATTATTATTATTATTACCTACCTAAATAAATAAATAATGCTGGACAACCCAAACAACCTCATCTAGCCCCAAGCTAAGTAAGCAGAGCTTGTGTTATAGGTACCTAGGTACTAGATAGATAGATAGATAGATAGATAATACTTTATTCATCACCATATAAAACTAATTTTACATATAAACATGTAGAGAACAGCAATGGAATTGGCGGCCTTATCGCTTAAAGCGATTTCTTCCAGGCAACCAAAACGATGGGAGAAAAATACAGGATGGCGGTGCAACTTAACATAAATCTAAACTATTAATACTAATACACATAATACCTACTAAACTAATACACTAATACATACTAAATTATAATTATACTTAGTAACTATAGTGAACATGCTAACTAGTGTGACGTGACATTCAAGAAGTAATTAAAAACTTTCCTTTTAAAAGTGTGAGGTGATGTGGACTTCTTAATATCCAATGGCAAATCGTTCCAAAGTCTGACAGCTTGAGCAGTGAAAGAGTCGCTGTAAAAAGATGTTCTCTGTACTGGAGATGCGAGGAGCAGAGTATCCGATGACCTTAGAGAGAGACCGTTGAGGTGTAGTATGTAAACTAGTAACTATGTCATAAGCTAGATCAAATATATCAATTAGTAATAAACCTATCGTAGTCAGATGCAGTCGTTTTAATTACAAGACCACAAGCCATACTTCCCCTCATGGCGACCCTGCCATAAAAGGCGCGTGATAGAATTTTGGGCTTTACCTACCTATAAAATGGTCTTATTTCGATAGAATCATAGAATTACCTACCTTACAATGCAACCTCACATTTTGGGAATTGGAATTAATGAAATCAGAAGTCAGAAGTCAATACCTTTATTTCTTTAGGCTCACAAGATAACACATAGACAAGTATACCCATCAATTACCATCAAATAAGAAATAAAGTGTTATTGAAATTCTCTTCACTTCAATCTTTTGTCCACTGGTGGAAGAAGTGAAAAAGAAACCACCAGCACATTTATATAATCACTTAAGTGTCTAATACTTACAATGTTCCTTTTAAAATAAAAGCAATAAACCATACAAATAGAAACATTCTAAAAGGATAGATAACCTTATAATTTAATCGTGACCTTCAATAATTTCAGTGCTAAAACAAACTAGGACACATCTAGAAAAAGGTTCTACAATGTAAAACATCTTACCATAATAGGAGATGCTTCCAGCTTACAGGTTCATCAAAAAGTGGCAGAGCCAGCCAGCTCACCGTCTATTACCACTAACAATTTCGCTGTTACATTTCGAGTGATACCGCCAATAACTGGCTAGGGCGTAACGTCATAACATTTCACAACTAAATACATTAAAATATCTTCTAATATGATAAAATATCCATGACAAATGTTCTTAAATATAAATTAACAATTAAGATACTTAGTACATCCAATATAATGCAATATGAAATAGCTTGATCATTAAATGAATCTGATTTGTACTAGAATTTGAATTTGAGCGGGGAAAACGAGTAGGAAGTCAGGTCTGTTACATTTTAGTATTGAATATCTTTGAAACCTTATTGTTTACCACTACATATACTTCTTATATCATATAATTCATTATTAAATAAATAACAATATCTCGCAAATAGCTTATTCATGTAATGAAACTGATTTGTCCTAATATTTGAATTTGAGCGGGGAAAGCAAGTCGGAAGTCAGGCCTTCTACATTTTAGTATTGAATATCTTTGAAACCTTATTGGTTACCACTATATATACTTGTTATATTTTATATTTATTATTAAATAAATTACAATATCTCGCACTGCCATTCTGACAAATGCTTCGTTCTCGGAGCATCTTATTTGCAGGTTTTATTACACATTTTCTACAACTCTATATCATAGTAACTTAACAATCGAGCACTTTTATATGTAGGTACCTTTATCGATTTTTTGTTTTCAAAGTTATTGAACAGTATTTTTCATTTATTTTATAGTCCAACGCCGGGACTCGCATTATTGTATCTGTACAGTTATATTCAAAGTTAGTCGTAGAAAGTTAAGTCACAAGTCTGTTTTCCTCTGACCGAGGGACCTCGACATGTATACTCGCTATACCCGCTGCAAATACCTAAAGTATACACCAAGTCCGTGGGCCGCCAGCGGAAGGACCTAATTCATTAAGCATTTTTAGTTTTCCTCTTACCGTATACCTCGGCCATATACTCGCTATACCCGCTACCAATATCCAAAGTATACGCTAAGTGTACGGTCGACTAGCGGGAGGACCTATTTCTTTTTTCATCTGACCAGAAGACCTCGGCCATATACCCGCTGCAAATATCCAAAGTATACGCTAAGTCTACGGTCGACAGCGGAAGGAACCATTTTCATTTAGAATCAAGCAATTTTGTCTTTTTATTCCTCTGATCGATAGACCTCGACATGTATACTCACTGCAAATATCTAAAGTATACACCAAGTCAACGATCGCCAGCGAACGAATGTATTTTTGTTTTCGTTTTATTAATATTTCTGTGTTTTATTTTCCTTTTATTCTCAAGTATTATTTTCAATTTTCAACATAGGTACCTACTTAAAACCAACCTTTTTGTCCTATGGACACTTAAATGTTTAATAGTTAAAACAAACTAAAACGAATAACTTAGTCTAAGATAATGGTAGATACTAGATAGGTGGGTACCATTTCATATCATTCGTAAGAAATCGAGCAGTCATCTGCGGTTCTAGGCGAGTCTCACCAAGTACGTCATTTATTCTAGCCTGTATATTAACCTCAACTTCTATGTACAAAGTAATCGGAGTGGATAAATCCAGGATAATTATTTAGCATGATGTAAATTTTGGTAATGTCACAATTTATCATAAATCATAGAAAATTACAGTAACAGAATAAACAATTACAATATATACAGTTATATCTAATGGTTGTATGGTTATATTTATTGATTGATTACCGAACCTTCCGAAAATCGCTCGGCCAAGCTGACTACATAAAAATAAAACTATTTCGATCAAATAAAAATATTCTCACTAATTCATTGAATTGGCCTTCAAATTGCATTTTTTTGTGTAAATAAGTTTATTTTGATATTGGCCCCATAATGGAGCATAGTACACAAATACATACATTAGCAATTAATTTAAGTTTTCTAAATTCCTTTTAAAGCACTTTTATAACCAACCCTATAAAATGTTTGTTTTGGTATTAGGTACGTGGTTAACAGCAATCTTATTTGGGTATAATCTCTTATTATGTTTAAAAGTAACAAATTGTGTATTTAAGTACCATTTATTTTTTAACAGATTCTGTATCTATTCCATTATTTTTATTTTTGTTTAAGTTTATTTGACAATGCCCATATTACAGCAGCATACTTTGACATACCTTTTAGTTAATTACGTAATTAATTAATTATTTGAAACTGAGTTATTATTTTTATTTAATATTTCAATTGTCTCTGTTTTTTTTTTTCTTGTACCTTATTGTGTTTCCTATTACGAAGTTTGTGTGATATTGTTATAATAAAAATATAGTCTGTAACGACATCCATTGAAATTATTAAAGAATACAAAATAGCGGAGCTTACAAATGTAGTCCTGAAAAATCATCAAAACAGTTGAGCCATCTTTAGACTGGTGGCTTGGTGCTCTGGAATTATTGATCAATAATACCTAAAAGTAAATGAGATCTCAATGCTATCAATTTTATGAACATGTACCTTCCAATGCAATCTATACATACACTGGAAATAAATGAAATATTAAGCGAATCATACAAGCTCTGCTTACTTTGGGGCTAGATGATGTGTGGATTGGCCAGTATAATGAAATTTATGAAGATTTAATTTAATTTAATTTCATTTAATTTCATTTAATTTCATTTAATTTCATTTAATTTAATTTCATTTAATTTCATTTAATTTCATTTTATTTCATTTAATTTCATTGAATTTCATTTTATTCAATTTTATTTAATTTAATTTCATTTCATTTAATTTCATTAAATTTCATTTAATTTCATTTAATGTCATTTAATATCATTTTATTTCTTATAATTTCATTTCATTTCATATCATCGCATTTAATTTCATTTTAAATAGGTATAATTTAAATATATTTGTTTCAGGCCCACTGAAATTCCTTTGTACAAAATTTTTCTTCTTTTGTTCTACTATTATTATTTACCCTACAATTATCAATAGTTAATATTAGTGACCAGTAAATACTAGTTCTAATTTATTTCTATTATTTGATTGTAATTTTCTTGTGACCATGTGAATATCAGGATATTCAAAAACTTTTACCTTAGTTACCTGTACATTGTTTGCAACAATATGCAGTTAGCTCAACTGTTTCAATTGTATATATGCTAGTTCTAATGTTTTCCTATTATTTACTCTATAAAAAAAATTGAATAACCATTATGTGTATAGGTACCTACGACACAATGACACATGTGAGCCAATCAGCCCACACAATATATACGGGGTGAGGGTAAATCTATTGTGTGTGTGTGTCGTTCATTATCTAACTACTTAAAATAAAAAAAAAATTGATGCAAAAGTCATCAAATAGCACAGGGAGGGTAATTTTATTAACTATTTTAAACACCACTATAGTCGAGCTTAGAGTGAGCTGCAAACTATTTCAACAAATCCAAAATAAAATCCACTGAGGAATGGTCTCTAATCCATAGGTAACATCATGTATCCATAGGTAACTTTAAATTTGAACAAAATGATCAAAAGAGGGTTAAATTTAGGTTAAGCCTTAAAAATGCGGGATTGGTAATCTATTTTGTAAATAATCTTTTTTTTTTAATCGAGTACCTACCTATAGGCTCCGATTCTACTGAGGCTAAAATCACTGACATATAACCCAAGACTCGAGAATTTACTCTGATCTAATTGTTACTTGTCGGTTTCTCAGACACCTTATAAAAAAACTCGTTGGCTACAGAGGCTACCAACGTTTTATTATTTTAGCCAACAAGAATGAAATATCTCCATTTATATGACGCCAGGCCTGCACAGTAAAAATATTGAATTTAACGTAAAAATTAAAACAAGTTACCATAGCGGGTTCTAGTACCTACAACCGGCTATCAGTAACGCTTTTATCCGCAGGTCTTTAAGGCTAGTATACACACTAAGTAGTTCTACAAATTGAGTTTTAGCAAAAAGTTAATATAAATTATAACGGAATAAATTTCGTTTTTTTTTCGCTTACTTGTTAACTGCATATTTCTCTTAAGAATTAGGTAAATTCACTTACAAAGACAGTTATGACAATAAGTATTGAATATTTGTTGGGCTAATCGTACAGAAGCAGAAAAGCTAGAAAAATTATTAACTGCCGGTAGTTAGAAATAACGCCAACAACTCGAATTCCAAAACAATAGCGAGAAACATAGATCAAACGTTACTAGAAGTGGCAAATATTCTTTCGTGTTTCTTTAGTGTTGTGTAGGTTTTTATGAATTTGAAAATAGAATATGCTACCAACTTATTGAACAGGTTTCTTTTTAGGATACAATAAAACTTTGTTGCTATAAGAAATACCGTTAGTATCGTCCAACGTTAGGATTCTTCGTGGTCGTACCAAGTTTACGAACACTTCAGAACCTTTGTGCCAACTGACACGCTGCTCCTTCGTCCAAATTTCGTTGATGAGCATCCCAATGTGGTCGCACCAAATGGCAGCAGCGCCGCCGTCGTGGGATCGGGTCATTGGCAGCGTCACGTCGTCACCATCGCAGATTGGAAGACACAGCGTCAGTCAAAAATCGCCTTAGCAGACCTTCGTCCTTGAAGGTCTGCTGCAGGATCCATCCTGAAACTTGTACAAGAATGTATTAGAATTTTGAAACAGTTCTAGGCTATCCCACTTCTGATGATAGAATTTTGGGCTTTACCTACCTATAAAATGGTCTTATTTCGATAGAATCATAGAATTACCTACCTTACAATGCAACCTCACATTTTGGGAATTGGAATTAATGAAATCAGAAGTCAGAAGTCAATACCTTTATTTCTTTAGGCTCACAAGATAACACATAGACAAGTATACCCATCAATTACCATCAAATAAGAAATAAAGTGTTATTGAAATTCTCTTCACTTCAATCTTTTGTCCACTGGTGGAAGAAGTGAAAAAGAAACCACCAGCACATTTATATAATCACTTAAGTGTCTAATACTTACAATGTTCCTTTTAAAATAAAAGCAATAAACCATACAAATAGAAACATTCTAAAAGGATAGATAACCTTATAATTTAATCGTGACCTTCAATAATTTCAGTGCTAAAACAAACTAGGACACATCTAGAAAAAGGTTCTACAATGTAAAACATCTTACCATAATAGGAGATGCTTCCAGCTTACAGGTTCATCAAAAAGTGGCAGAGCCAGCCAGCTCACCGTCTATTACCACTAACAATTTCGCTGTTACATTTCGAGTGATACCGCCAATAACTGGCTAGGGCGTAACGTCATAACATTTCACAACTAAATACATTAAAATATCTTCTAATATGATAAAATATCCATGACAAATGTTCTTAAATATAAATTAACAATTAAGATACTTAGTACATCCAATATAATGCAATATGAAATAGCTTGATCATTAAATGAATCTGATTTGTACTAGAATTTGAATTTGAGCGGGGAAAACGAGTAGGAAGTCAGGTCTGTTACATTTTAGTATTGAATATCTTTGAAACCTTATTGTTTACCACTACATATACTTCTTATATCATATAATTCATTATTAAATAAATAACAATATCTCGCAAATAGCTTATTCATGTAATGAAACTGATTTGTGCTAATATTTGAATTTGAGCGGGGAAAGCAAGTCGGAAGTCAGGCCTTCTACATTTTAGTATTGAATATCTTTGAAACCTTATTGGTTACCACTATATATACTTGTTATATTTTATATTTATTATTAAATAAATTACAATATCTCGCACTGCCATTCTGACAAATGCTTCGTTCTCGGAGCATCTTATTTGCAGGTTTTATTACACATTTTCTACAACTCTATATCATAGTAACTTAACAATCGAGCACTTTTATATGTTACCTACATATAAAAGTGCTCGATTGTTAAGTTTTGTTAACCTTTATCGATTTTTTGTTTTCAAAGTTATTGAACAGTATTTTTCATTTATTTTATAGTCCAACGCCGGGACTCGCATTATTGTATCTGTACAGTTATATTCAAAGTTAGTCGTAGAAAGTTAAGTCACAAGTCTGTTTTCCTCTGACCGAGGGACCTCGACATGTATACTCGCTATACCCGCTGCAAATACCTAAAGTATACACCAAGTCCGTGGGCCGCCAGCGGAAGGACCTAATTCATTAAGCATTTTTAGTTTTCCTCTTACCGTATACCTCGGCCATATACTCGCTATACCCGCTACCAATATCCAAAGTATACGCTAAGTGTACGGTCGACTAGCGGGAGGACCTATTTCTTTTTTCATCTGACCAGAAGACCTCGACATGTATACTCACTGCAAATATCTAAAGTATACACCAAGTCAACGATCGCCAGCGAACGAATGTATTTTTGTTTTCGTTTTATTAATATTTCTGTGTTTTATTTTCCTTTTATTCTCAAGTATTATTTTCAATTTTCAACATAGGTACCTACTTAAAACCAACCTTTTTGTCCTATGGACACTTAAATGTTTAATAGTTAAAACAAACTAAAACGAATAACTTAGTCTAAGATAATGGTAGATACTAGATAGGTGGGTACCATTTCATATCATTCGTAAGAAATCGAGCAGTCATCTGCGGTTCTAGGCGAGTCTCACCAAGTACGTCATTTATTCTAGCCTGTATATTAACCTCAACTTCTATGTACAAAGTAATCGGAGTGGATAAATCCAGGATAATTATTTAGCATGATGTAAATTTTGGTAATGTCACAATTTATCATAAATCATAGAAAATTACAGTAACAGAATAAACAATTACAATATATACAGTTATATCTAATGGTTGTATGGTTATATTTATTGATTGATTACCGAACCTTCCGAAAATCGCTCGGCCAAGCTGACTACATAAAAATAAAACTATTTCGATCAAATAAAAATATTCTCACTAATTCATTGAATTGGCCTTCAAATTGCATTTTTTTGTGTAAATAAGTTTATTTTGATATTGGCCCCATAATGGAGCATAGTACACAAATACATACATTAGCAATTAATTTAAGTTTTCTAAATTCCTTTTAAAGCACTTTTATAACCAACCCTATAAAATGTTTGTTTTGGTATTAGGTACGTGGTTAACAGCAATCTTATTTGGGTATAATCTCTTATTATGTTTAAAAGTAACAAATTGTGTATTTAAGTACCATTTATTTTTTAACAGATTCTGTATCTATTCCATTATTTTTATTTTTGTTTAAGTTTATTTGACAATGCCCATATTACAGCAGCATACTTTGACATACCTTTTAGTTAATTACGTAATTAATTAATTATTTGAAACTGAGTTATTATTTTTATTTAATATTTCAATTGTCTCTGTTTTTTTTTTCTTGTACCTTATTGTGTTTCCTATTACGAAGTTTGTGTGATATTGTTATAATAAAAATATAGTCTGTAACGACATCCATTGAAATTATTAAAGAATACAAAATAGCGGAGCTTACAAATGTAGTCCTGAAAAATCATCAAAACAGTTGAGCCATCTTTAGACTGGTGGCTTGGTGCTCTGGAATTATTGATCAATAATACCTAAAAGTAAATGAGATCTCAATGCTATCAATTTTATGAACATGTACCTTCCAATGCAATCTATACATACACTGGAAATAAATGAAATATTAAGCGAATCATACAAGCTCTGCTTACTTTGGGGCTAGATGATGTGTGGATTGGCCAGTATAATGAAATTTATGAAGATTTAATTTAATTTAATTTCATTTGATTTCATTTGATTTCATTTGATTTCATTTAATTTCATTTAATTTCATTTAATTTCATTTAATTTAATTTCATTTAATTTCATTTAATTTCATTTAATTTCATTTAATTTCATTTTATTTCATTTAATTTCATTGAATTTCATTTTATTCAATTTTATTTAATTTCATTTCATTTCATTTAATTTCATTAAATTTCATTTAATTTCATTTAATGTCATTTAATATCATTTTATTTCTTATAATTTCATTTCATTTCATATCATCGCATTTAATTTCATTTTAAATAGGTATAATTTAAATATATTTGTTTCAGGCCCACTGAAATTCCTTTGTACAAAATTTTTCTTCTTTTGTTCTACTATTATTATTTACCCTACAATTATCAATAGTTAATATTAGTGACCAGTAAATACTAGTTCTAATTTATTTCTATTATTTGATTGTAATTTTCTTGTGACCATGTGAATATCAGGATATTCAAAAACTTTTACCTTAGTTACCTGTACATTGTTTGCAACAATATGCAGTTAGCTCAACTGTTTCAATTGTATATATGCTAGTTCTAATGTTTTCCTATTATTTACTCTATAAAAAAAATTGAATAACCATTATGTGTATAGGTACCTACGACACAATGACACATGTGAGCCAATCAGCCCACACAATATATACGGGGTGAGGGTAAATCTATTGTGTGTGTGTGTCGTTCATTATCTAACTACTTAAAATAAAAAAAAAATTGATGCAAAAGTCATCAAATAGCACAGGGAGGGTAATTTTATTAACTATTTTAAACACCACTATAGTCGAGCTTAGAGTGAGCTGCAAACTATTTCAACAAATCCAAAATAAAATCCACTGAGGAATGGTCTCTAATCCATAGGTAACATCATGTATCCATAGGTAACTTTAAATTTGAACAAAATGATCAAAAGAGGGTTAAATTTAGGTTAAGCCTTAAAAATGCGGGATTGGTAATCTATTTTGTAAATAATCTTTTTTTTTTAATCGAGTACCTACCTATAGGCTCCGATTCTACTGAGGCTAAAATCACTGACATATAACCCAAGACTCGAGAATTTACTCTGATCTAATTGTTACTTGTCGGTTTCTCAGACACCTTATAAAAAAACTCGTTGGCTACAGAGGCTACCAACGTTTTATTATTTTAGCCAACAAGAATGAAATATCTCCATTTATATGACGCCAGGCCTGCACAGTAAAAATATTGAATTTAACGTAAAAATTAAAACAAGTTACCATAGCGGGTTCTAGTACCTACAACCGGCTATCAGTAACGCTTTTATCCGCAGGTCTTTAAGGCTAGTATACACACTAAGTAGTTCTACAAATTGAGTTTTAGCAAAAAGTTAATATAAATTATAACGGAATAAATTTCGTTTTTTTTTTCGCTTACTTGTTAACTGCATATTTCTCTTAAGAATTAGGTAAATTCACTTACAAAGACAGTTATGACAATAAGTATTGAATATTTGTTGGGCTAATCGTACAGAAGCAGAAAAGCTAGAAAAATTATTAACTGCCGGTAGTTAGAAATAACGCCAACAACTCGAATTCCAAAACAATAGCGAGAAACATAGATCAAACGTTACTAGAAGTGGCAAATATTCTTTCGTGTTTCTTTAGTGTTGTGTAGGTTTTTATGAATTTGAAAATAGAATATGCTACCAACTTATTGAACAGGTTTCTTTTTAGGATACAATAAAACTTTGTTGCTATAAGAAATACCGTTAGTATCGTCCAACGTTAAGATTCTTCGTGGTCGTACCAAGTTTACGAACACTTCAGAACCTTTGTGCCAACTGACACGCTGCTCCTTCGTCCAAATTTCGTTGATGAGCATCCCAATGTGGTCGCACCAAATGGCAGCAGCGCCGCCGTCGTGGGATCGGGTCATTGGCAGCGTCACGTCGTCACCATCTTGTCGCAGATTGGAAGACACAGCGTCAGTCAAAAATCGCCTTAGCAGACCTTCGTCCTTGAAGGTCTGCTGCAGGATCCATCCTGAAACTTGTACAAGAATGTATTAGAATTTTGAAACAGTTCTAGGCTATCCCACTTCTGATGATAGAATTTTGGGCTTTACCTACCTATAAAATGGTCTTATTTCGATAGAATCATAGAATTACCTACCTTACAATGCAACCTCACATTTTGGGAATTGGAATTAATGAAATCAGAAGTCAGAAGTCAATACCTTTATTTCTTTAGGCTCACAAGATAACACATAGACAAGTATACCCATCAATTACCATCAAATAAGAAATAAAGTGTTATTGAAATTCTCTTCACTTCAATCTTTTGTCCACTGGTGGAAGAAGTGAAAAAGAAACCACCAGCACATTTATATAATCACTTAAGTGTCTAATACTTACAATGTTCCTTTTAAAATAAAAGCAATAAACCATACAAATAGAAACATTCTAAAAGGATAGATAACCTTATAATTTAATCGTGACCTTCAATAATTTCAGTGCTAAAACAAACTAGGACACATCTAGAAAAAGGTTCTACAATGTAAAACATCTTACCATAATAGGAGATGCTTCCAGCTTACAGGTTCATCAAAAAGTGGCAGAGCCAGCCAGCTCACCGTCTATTACCACTAACAATTTCGCTGTTACATTTCGAGTGATACCGCCAATAACTGGCTAGGGCGTAACGTCATAACATTTCACAACTAAATACATTAAAATATCTTCTAATATGATAAAATATCCATGACAAATGTTCTTAAATATAAATTAACAATTAAGATACTTAGTACATCCAATATAATGCAATATGAAATAGCTTGATCATTAAATGAATCTGATTTGTACTAGAATTTGAATTTGAGCGGGGAAAACGAGTAGGAAGTCAGGTCTGTTACATTTTAGTATTGAATATCTTTGAAACCTTATTGTTTACCACTACATATACTTCTTATATCATATAATTCATTATTAAATAAATAACAATATCTCGCAAATAGCTTATTCATGTAATGAAACTGATTTGTGCTAATATTTGAATTTGAGCGGGGAAAGCAAGTCGGAAGTCAGGCCTTCTACATTTTAGTATTGAATATCTTTGAAACCTTATTGGTTACCACTATATATACTTGTTATATTTTATATTTATTATTAAATAAATTACAATATCTCGCACTGCCATTCTGACAAATGCTTCGTTCTCGGAGCATCTTATTTGCAGGTTTTATTACACATTTTCTACAACTCTATATCATAGTAACTTAACAATCGAGCACTTTTATATGTTACCTACATATAAAAGTGCTCGATTGTTAAGTTTTGTTAACCTTTATCGATTTTTTGTTTTCAAAGTTATTGAACAGTATTTTTCATTTATTTTATAGTCCAACGCCGGGACTCGCATTATTGTATCTGTACAGTTATATTCAAAGTTAGTCGTAGAAAGTTAAGTCACAAGTCTGTTTTCCTCTGACCGAGGGACCTCGACATGTATACTCGCTATACCCGCTGCAAATACCTAAAGTATACACCAAGTCCGTGGGCCGCCAGCGGAAGGACCTAATTCATTAAGCATTTTTAGTTTTCCTCTTACCGTATACCTCGGCCATATACTCGCTATACCCGCTACCAATATCCAAAGTATACGCTAAGTGTACGGTCGACTAGCGGGAGGACCTATTTCTTTTTTCATCTGACCAGAAGACCTCGGCCATATACCCGCTGCAAATATCCAAAGTATACGCTAAGTCTACGGTCGACAGCGGAAGGAACCATTTTCATTTAGAATCAAGCAATTTTGTCTTTTTATTCCTCTGATCGATAGACCTCGACATGTATACTCACTGCAAATATCTAAAGTATACACCAAGTCAACGATCGCCAGCGAACGAATGTATTTTTGTTTTCGTTTTATTAATATTTCTGTGTTTTATTTTCCTTTTATTCTCAAGTAATATTTTCATTTTTCAACATAGGTACCTACTTAAAACCAACCTTTTTGTCCTATGGACACTTAAATGTTTAATAGTTAAAACAAACTAAAACGAATAACTTAGTCTAAGATAATGGTAGATACTAGATAGGTGGGTACCATTTCATATCATTCGTAAGAAATCGAGCAGTCATCTGCGGTTCTAGGCGAGTCTCACCAAGTACGTCATTTATTCTAGCCTGTATATTAACCTCAACTTCTATGTACAAAGTAATCGGAGTGGATAAATCCAGGATAATTATTTAGCATGATGTAAATTTTGGTAATGTCACAATTTATCATAAATCATAGAAAATTACAGTAACAGAATAAACAATTACAATATATACAGTTATATCTAATGGTTGTATGGTTATATTTATTGATTGATTACCGAACCTTCCGAAAATCGCTCGGCCAAGCTGACTACATAAAAATAAAACTATTTCGATCAAATAAAAATATTCTCACTAATTCATTGAATTGGCCTTCAAATTGCATTTTTTTGTGTAAATAAGTTTATTTTGATATTGGCCCCATAATGGAGCATAGTACACAAATACATACATTAGCAATTAATTTAAGTTTTCTAAATTCCTTTTAAAGCACTTTTATAACCAACCCTATAAAATGTTTGTTTTGGTATTAGGTACGTGGTTAACAGCAATCTTATTTGGGTATAATCTCTTATTATGTTTAAAAGTAACAAATTGTGTATTTAAGTACCATTTATTTTTTAACAGATTCTGTATCTATTCCATTATTTTTATTTTTGTTTAAGTTTATTTGACAATGCCCATATTACAGCAGCATACTTTGACATACCTTTTAGTTAATTACGTAATTAATTAATTATTTGAAACTGAGTTATTATTTTTATTTAATATTTCAATTGTCTCTGTTTTTTTTTTTCTTGTACCTTATTGTGTTTCCTATTACGAAGTTTGTGTGATATTGTTATAATAAAAATATAGTCTGTAACGACATCCATTGAAATTATTAAAGAATACAAAATAGCGGAGCTTACAAATGTAGTCCTGAAAAATCATCAAAACAGTTGAGCCATCTTTAGACTGGTGGCTTGGTGCTCTGGAATTATTGATCAATAATACCTAAAAGTAAATGAGATCTCAATGCTATCAATTTTATGAACATGTACCTTCCAATGCAATCTATACATACACTGGAAATAAATGAAATATTAAGCGAATCATACAAGCTCTGCTTACTTTGGGGCTAGATGATGTGTGGATTGGCCAGTATAATGAAATTTATGAAGATTTAATTTAATTTAATTTCATTTGATTTCATTTGATTTCATTTAATTTCATTTAATTTCATTTAATTTCATTTAATTTAATTTCATTTAATTTCATTTAATTTCATTTAATTTCATTTTATTTCATTTAATTTCATTGAATTTCATTTTATTCAATTTTATTTAATTTCATTTCATTTCATTTAATTTCATTAAATTTCATTTAATTTCATTTAATGTCATTTAATATCATTTTATTTCTTATAATTTCATTTCATTTCATATCATCGCATTTAATTTCATTTTAAATAGGTATAATTTAAATATATTTGTTTCAGGCCCACTGAAATTCCTTTGTACAAAATTTTTCTTCTTTTGTTCTACTATTATTATTTACCCTACAATTATCAATAGTTAATATTAGTGACCAGTAAATACTAGTTCTAATTTATTTCTATTATTTGATTGTAATTTTCTTGTGACCATGTGAATATCAGGATATTCAAAAACTTTTACCTTAGTTACCTGTACATTGTTTGCAACAATATGCAGTTAGCTCAACTGTTTCAATTGTATATATGCTAGTTCTAATGTTTTCCTATTATTTACTCTATAAAAAAAATTGAATAACCATTATGTGTATAGGTACCTACGACACAATGACACATGTGAGCCAATCAGCCCACACAATATATACGGGGTGAGGGTAAATCTATTGTGTGTGTGTGTCGTTCATTATCTAACTACTTAAAATAAAAAAAAAATTGATGCAAAAGTCATCAAATAGCACAGGGAGGGTAATTTTATTAACTATTTTAAACACCACTATAGTCGAGCTTAGAGTGAGCTGCAAACTATTTCAACAAATCCAAAATAAAATCCACTGAGGAATGGTCTCTAATCCATAGGTAACATCATGTATCCATAGGTAACTTTAAATTTGAACAAAATGATCAAAAGAGGGTTAAATTTAGGTTAAGCCTTAAAAATGCGGGATTGGTAATCTATTTTGTAAATAATCTTTTTTTTTTAATCGAGTACCTACCTATAGGCTCCGATTCTACTGAGGCTAAAATCACTGACATATAACCCAAGACTCGAGAATTTACTCTGATCTAATTGTTACTTGTCGGTTTCTCAGACACCTTATAAAAAAACTCGTTGGCTACAGAGGCTACCAACGTTTTATTATTTTAGCCAACAAGAATGAAATATCTCCATTTATATGACGCCAGGCCTGCACAGTAAAAATATTGAATTTAACGTAAAAATTAAAACAAGTTACCATAGCGGGTTCTAGTACCTACAACCGGCTATCAGTAACGCTTTTATCCGCAGGTCTTTAAGGCTAGTATACACACTAAGTAGTTCTACAAATTGAGTTTTAGCAAAAAGTTAATATAAATTATAACGGAATAAATTTCGTTTTTTTTTTCGCTTACTTGTTAACTGCATATTTCTCTTAAGAATTAGGTAAATTCACTTACAAAGACAGTTATGACAATAAGTATTGAATATTTGTTGGGCTAATCGTACAGAAGCAGAAAAGCTAGAAAAATTATTAACTGCCGGTAGTTAGAAATAACGCCAACAACTCGAATTCCAAAACAATAGCGAGAAACATAGATCAAACGTTACTAGAAGTGGCAAATATTCTTTCGTGTTTCTTTAGTGTTGTGTAGGTTTTTATGAATTTGAAAATAGAATATGCTACCAACTTATTGAACAGGTTTCTTTTTAGGATACAATAAAACTTTGTTGCTATAAGAAATACCGTTAGTATCGTCCAACGTTAAGATTCTTCGTGGTCGTACCAAGTTTACGAACACTTCAGAACCTTTGTGCCAACTGACACGCTGCTCCTTCGTCCAAATTTCGTTGATGAGCATCCCAATGTGGTCGCACCAAATGGCAGCAGCGCCGCCGTCGTGGGATCGGGTCATTGGCAGCGTCACGTCGTCACCATCTTGTCGCAGATTGGAAGACACAGCGTCAGTCAAAAATCGCCTTAGCAGACCTTCGTCCTTGAAGGTCTGCTGCAGGATCCATCCTGAAACTTGTACAAGAATGTATTAGAATTTTGAAACAGTTCTAGGCTATCCCACTTCTGATGATAGAATTTTGGGCTTTACCTACCTATAAAATGGTCTTATTTCGATAGAATCATAGAATTACCTACCTTACAATGCAACCTCACATTTTGGGAATTGGAATTAATGAAATCAGAAGTCAGAAGTCAATACCTTTATTTCTTTAGGCTCACAAGATAACACATAGACAAGTATACCCATCAATTACCATCAAATAAGAAATAAAGTGTTATTGAAATTCTCTTCACTTCAATCTTTTGTCCACTGGTGGAAGAAGTGAAAAAGAAACCACCAGCACATTTATATAATCACTTAAGTGTCTAATACTTACAATGTTCCTTTTAAAATAAAAGCAATAAACCATACAAATAGAAACATTCTAAAAGGATAGATAACCTTATAATTTAATCGTGACCTTCAATAATTTCAGTGCTAAAACAAACTAGGACACATCTAGAAAAAGGTTCTACAATGTAAAACATCTTACCATAATAGGAGATGCTTCCAGCTTACAGGTTCATCAAAAAGTGGCAGAGCCAGCCAGCTCACCGTCTATTACCACTAACAATTTCGCTGTTACATTTCGAGTGATACCGCCAATAACTGGCTAGGGCGTAACGTCATAACATTTCACAACTAAATACATTAAAATATCTTCTAATATGATAAAATATCCATGACAAATGTTCTTAAATATAAATTAACAATTAAGATACTTAGTACATCCAATATAATGCAATATGAAATAGCTTGATCATTAAATGAATCTGATTTGTACTAGAATTTGAATTTGAGCGGGGAAAACGAGTAGGAAGTCAGGTCTGTTACATTTTAGTATTGAATATCTTTGAAACCTTATTGTTTACCACTACATATACTTCTTATATCATATAATTCATTATTAAATAAATAACAATATCTCGCAAATAGCTTATTCATGTAATGAAACTGATTTGTCCTAATATTTGAATTTGAGCGGGGAAAGCAAGTCGGAAGTCAGGCCTTCTACATTTTAGTATTGAATATCTTTGAAACCTTATTGGTTACCACTATATATACTTGTTATATTTTATATTTATTATTAAATAAATTACAATATCTCGCACGCGCGTGATGATCGGGTTTCGCCGCGGCGCGGGCGAATGCGAGCGCGATGTTTTTCGATAATATGAATTTTGATTGATATCATGAACGTTTAAAAAGCAAAACCTTTACGCGCGAAAGTTAATAAAACCAAATAAAATGTGTCGGTCTAACGTTGAGAAGGAAACAGTGTTCCTCAATCAAAATGCTGCTGGATCGAATACCGGACATTTAGAAGAAATTAAGAACCACTTGTCTGTGATGACCATATTGATGGGCGTCGTATGCTCATTTCTCTTGGTCGCTGCCGTGTACATAATATACAAGCAATACAAAAAGTGCCACCAGCGTTGGGCTCAACAGGAGTTTCAAAGATCCAACAGGGGTTCCGTTTCACGCCGACTTCGACAGCAAAAGCAGATATACCCAGATATGAAAATAGAAGAAAGTAAAATGTAATGCTCTTACAAATGAAAAGTGTTGTAGTGCTGTGCATATGCAGTGAGAGTGCTATATTTTTTTTTTATTGCAATAATGAGTGCGTTTTACATAAATAATAAAAGTGCGGTCAAGTGAACTTTAATGCGAATATTCGGGAAATCCATAATATTATGACATTTTACAATAATACGAGAAAATTAAATCATTATTTTACGAACATTAAGAATAAGTACTTTAAAAAATAGTATTGTTATCTATCTAAAATTCAAATCACATGAATTCGTGCCCATAAATGGAGAGCGTCGAGAGTTCCGAGAACATCGAAGTGCCCTACTACCGTAATGTACTCGAATATAGAATGGTATGTAATTTGAAACTTTTTAATATTGTGTATTAAACTAAATGGAAAAAGAATTATTAGATTGTCTTTATAAACAAATAGAAATAAAGAAATATTTAGTTAAGAAAGGAAAATCAAGATATAAAGGTAATGTGATTAAAAATAAATTGAAAGAAACAGAAAGTTTTTATGAGAAAGGTAAAACATTGATAGAAATATTGAGTAAACATCACTTACTCCCCGGTAAGTGAAAGATCTGTTGAAGAGTTTGCAAAGTGTATAAAATTAATTGAAGAAAATTACTTAAAAATTAAAGAACTTTGTAAAGAAACTAGCGATAGTAATTCTAAATGTAGCGATACTAATTCTGAATATAGCGATAGTGATTGTGAATTTAGTGAAGCTAGTACTTTTACTGGTTCAACCATGGAGTTCGATCTAAAAACAGCGTGTAGCTTGATCCCTGTAATGAACAATAATGGAAATAACATCAAAGGTATCATTGACTCTGTGGAAATGTATTCGGAAATGCTATCAGAGGCAGGAAAACAGTTACTAATAAAATTCGTAGTGAAAAGTAGATTGTCAGAGAATGCAAAATTGCGAGTGTCTAGGGAATATTCAGCCGTAAGCGATCTTATCACAGATTTGCGTAAAAATTTATTGCCTAAACAGTCATTTGCGGCTATACAATCTCGATTATTAACAACAAAACAAGGCTGGCGCACTATCGACCAGTACGCGACAGAGATCGAGAAGTTATTTACTAATCTCACAGTTTCGCAAGCAGATGGTAATTCCAACAACTATACCGTTCTGCAGCCGTTAAACGAGAAATTAGCCATTAAAAGATTTTCAGAAGGTTTACGTGACAGCAGGCTTAGCACGATTATAGCGGCGCGTAACTACGAGAACTTGAAGGATGCCATCCAAGGAGCCAAAGACGAGGAGTTGTCAGCTGAATCTACTCCAAAAGGTGACGAAAACATCATGCATTTTTCGAGAGGAAGAGGTTAGTCGTATTCCTATAATCATTTCAGGAATGGTCAGAGAAATTACCGTGGAAACTCGAACTCGAACGTGAACTCGAACTACAGAGGTAATTATTTCAGCCGAGGGAGTTACCATAACAACAGAGGTAATTTTTCCTATTCTCGTGGCCTAACCCGACCACAATATTATGCTCGTGGTTTTTATAGAGGTTCATATTATGGCTATAATAACCAGCGTAGACAAGGTAATCAACGTACGAATGAGAACCGATCGAGTTATGAGACGCGTGGTAGAGGTAACAACCATCGTGTGTTATGTACGGAGCAACCGAACAAAAATGATTCGGTAAATAACGAACAAAAAGCGGAAGGAAATAACATGCAGTTTTTTCGATTTTAAGCATAACATCTTAGCATTTTACGGTAAAGCGAAATTTCTGTCTTTTTACATTGGCAATAGAAGAATGTAAAAACTGAAATCTCTCCTTAAGATAGGACGGGGAAAGGGGGTTGAAAAGTATAGAGAAAAGCAGAGACAGAATATGCAGGTTACGGCGCTGGCGAATAGGGAGCCATTTGAGCTGGGCTCGGTAGGCAGACACATGGTCGTACTTACGGAGGCCAAAGATAAATCGGATGCACACATTTTGTAAGCGCTCCAATTTATTGAGCTGTTCCTCTGTAAGGTCCAAATAACATGCATCCGCATAATCAAGGACAGGTAGAAGAAGAGAATGGGCAAGAGCAGTTTTGGTAGCCGTGGGCAGAAAGTTTCTCAATCTCCTCAGGGAACCAGCAGATGCAAACAGCTTTCGACTGGTTACTTCCATCTGCGCCCCCCAAGACAGAGTGCGGTCAAAGATAACCCCTAAGTTCTTGATAGTCTCGCTGAAGGTACTAGATGACTGAGTAAATGATACAACACATTATTTATATAGATTATTTTTTTATTATACATAGAAAATACCTAGAACATCCGAAATAAATAGTAATAGGGGTTAATATATGAAATTGCCGTTTTATTGTAATAGGTGTAATAAGGTAGGTAAGGTACCTATACCTACTTCGAATTGACATAGAACCTTCATGGTTCGAGATTTGTGAGCGAAACTTTTTTTACTTGTTACCTTTGTGGTTCTTCTTTTAAAAAATGTGCAACATTCGATTATCGACTTTCAGTTGTTGTTTTTATTCAGCTTATACAAGAAAGATGGTTATTAAACCAAATAAAACATTAATATTTATTATCAAATAGCAACTTAATTAGATTAATTAATTATACTTCTATTTATTTTCTTTCTTATGATGTGATGTGTGTATTTTGTAATATTTATTCATCTTATGTAGGTATTCCATTTAACTTTATTTTGTAAAACTATGGACTTGTCCGAAATAAAGATTATTATTATTATTATTATTAACAATAAATTACATTATTGTTATTTAAAACATATTTAATAGATTTTAATCAGCCTTATAAAGTTTTAATATTCTCGGTACACCGCGAAAAAAGCGTGTTCGTCGTGGAGGTAATTCAGGCGCGGTCGCCTTCACAAGAATTGTCGCTAAGGGAATCGACGTGAGGGGAATCGTCGTGAAGGGAACAATTCAAAATTCGAGTGATTTTTGAATACGAGTTCCGAGTCCAACGGGGAACTAACGCGGCAGACACAGCTCGCAATATCAATGTTGCGTGCGTTTGGAGAGGGGACTGCTAATGAACGCACCGTGCGATTTTGGTTTTAATGCTTTCGTGGTGGAAGTGTATAGATAATAATGGTAATTATTTTGATAAAATAGATATGTTAAATAAAAAAACGAATTCCAATTTCTCAGTACAAATCGGCAATTTCATACTTTAACCCAATTCAAACCCCATTCAAACCCGTAACCTCCTGCGTCGCAGGTGGACCTTCGTCCGCCGCGCCACATCGGTCGTACCGTACGCGTACGGGTACCTAAGGTGCACTGTAACGTGACCAAGGCGGAGGCGGAGCAGCGTGCGCGCGCGGCGGGTGAACGGCCGCGAGCAGCGGCCCGCGCGCGGCTCCGTACCACGGTAATATTATAAACAGTATTCCAACTTCATACAAACGGACGAAGCGCGAGCTATGCCTACGCGCCTCGATCTCGGCATGCGCTCGGCATGCAGAGAGTCGCGACTCTGCCGCAGTGACGAACAGACGGTGTGTTGTTTTTTTAACAATAACCGCGCGATTTTTTCACAAAAAATAAGTTCAAGTACATATTTAATATGACGAGTAGGATATATTGTGCTGTTTTTGGTTGCATGAATTCGCCAATAACGCATCCAGAGATAACTTTTTTTAGATTATGTACCTGGAAACTCTGAAAGATGAGACGTTAAAATAATTTTACATACTAGTAGGTATGTAGTTATATAATTTGTGTCTTTTTAATGAATAAGTATTTACTTTTATCTCCCGAAAAAAAGATGTCTGGATTAATAAATAAAGTGAATAGAGTAAAGGAAAGTGATTTACACTAGTGAAATAGGTGGTTATTTTTATTGAACACTTCCTATTCAATTCACAAAGTATTTTATTTGTTTATATAAATAAGTATACAGGGTGTAACAAAAATAAGTAACCAAACTTTCAGGTGGGGTGTAGAATCGAACACTGAATTCTGGAAAAATATTAAAAAAAATCCCGCACTTTAGTTTTCGAAAAATAAAATAAATACGGATTTTTCACTACATTACGCAAACGACTGATGCACGTGTTTATTTGACATTAAAATATGATTAAAAGGTCTACGTACCTTGTGTACACCTTTTTAGCAGATAAACATCTTTTTACGGGGGGCACCCACGGACGACCGGACACGCGATATCGCAGCAGCGCGCGCGGCGGCGGGCTGCACGTGTTGTAGTTATGTAGGAAGCTAGCCAATGCATTCCAATTTTCCCATTTCAATTTTCATCTCGTGGTATTCAATATCTGAATAACGCATACGAGCCATTTTTACGCACAAAAAACCGATAAGCGCCGCCGCGACCTTCACCTTGCGCTTGCAATGATGCAACTAAACGGCCATTGACCCTATGATAACATTTCTGTGGTATGACAGTTTGACAAAACTAACAATAAGCCTAGCATTGGGTGAACATTCGGATGAACTAAGTTTGTATACCTATCTCGCTCTCGGGCGCTAAAAGTTTGCGCCTTTTCTTGTCTCAATCTGGTGCTTCGGAAATGCAAATTGTAACAACCTTTTATGGGGTTCATTGTAAGTTACTCACCGTGTTTTTAAAGGTCAATGTGAAGGTAGGTACTTAGTAGTCAACGATGTGAAAAAATAAAAGCTAGTAGTGAATATCTTTTAGTAGGAAGGTGCATGCTTAATGAATGTACCTACTAACTATGCATTTTCGCGATAGAATGTGTGTAAAGACTTAAAATAATTTATTTATTTTTTAATTCCTAGAGGAAAATTGGAATGTATTTGTTGTACTACGTAGGCTCCATATCTAAGCACGCCGTGCAGCCTGTTCGCTTCCGTTGCAATGATGTCGCGGGTCGATGACCGCGGTGGCCGCTCATTAGGGCACCGTTTAGGTGTTATGGGCTTATAAAAGAGATGAATACAGGTACTTAGGCCATTTTTTTTTTATTCCAAATAGACAAATGTATTATAGTCTATTGCCTAATGTTGTGAAAATTTCGTACTTATTTATTAAATTTTTCGAAAACTAAAGGGCGGGATTTTTTTTCAATATTTTTCCTGAATTCAGTGTTCGATTCTACACCCCACCTGAAAGTTTGGTTACTTATTTTTGTTACACCCTGTATTTACAATCACAAAACTAAATGGAAACACAAAGTAGGCAAATGTAATTAAAATGCTGGAGGTGGGCATCTATCCCTATCGCATGTTTACGTACCACGTGGCTGTAGGCATTTATTTCAAAGATACGGGCCGAGTTACAATACTGTATATAATATTACCGTGTCCGTACCGTACGTGGACACCGCAGTGACGTCATGGTCACTTCCGGAACGTAGGCTACTAGAATCTTAGGCTCCTAGTAACTGGGTACATCAACCTTAGGGAGTCGAATCCCGCAAGGTTTTTTGTTATTATAGTGCGCAACTAGGGTTGCCACCTTTCATTCGAGCAAATAGAGTAAAACCTGGTCCAATATCAGGTAAATATACTGTTGTTAAAAAAAAGTACGCCATGTACAAATAGAGTAAACTAATCTATTTAGATGTTTTTTAGAGCTTAGAGCAGTTGGCCAAAACGGCGAGCAAACAAACCTAAAAAATATTACTGCGAGCGGAGCGAGCCGTGAAAAACTTTCAGACTAGTGGAAACTGGCCAAAATGAAATGAAAACCATAACAATGAGTAATAACGGCAAGTTAAAAGAGCTGCAATAAAATCTGAGTTTGTAGTGGCCAAAACTGAGAAAAAAAATAAAGACAGGAGTGTTGACGAGGAGCGGAGTGACCCACGCACAAATTTCAAAAATAAAAACATCTCGTGGTTACGAGAAACGAACCACTATAAGGCATGAATAGATTCCATTCTGTAGACTTCAATGTCTCTTTCTTTCAGGAACAAACTCATAAGCATGAGCCGTTCCGAATGGCGGTTTTGTCTGAAAATATTCGCATCGCGTTATGGTTCGTAATAATGTCCGCAGAGACAACGGTACGCTCAATACCGAAAAATACATTGGTGTGCTAGAATATATCATCCTATATGAAATGCTTCTCAATGCCCTTATTTGAATACACATTTTTGGCTGTGTGTTATGTAGTGGTGCGATTTGGGTTTCGACAACTTTAAAACGACTTCCAAGCGACATTTTTGGCTTCAAAGAATTATAAATTCAGTCTGATTTAAAAATGTGTAGTCGGTTTTTAGTTTTTTTAAACATGCCAAATTATTGTAGTTTCAAAAGACAAAAAAAAAATTCAATGAAAGATACAAAACATAATACTTCATAAACTCTGTTTTTTTTCTAAAATAGTGATGAAAATCTGTCGACTTGAGAAATATCGGGCCTCACGAGAGCTTCTATATTAATCGATCCCACAGATTACGTAACGAATATTTCTACTTGATTTTTCCATTAACAGGTAGGTATTGCGAATATAAAAAAAAGTTGTTTGCCACAGTAACTCGGTCTGTCTTAGGTACTATTTATCTTGGGCACAAATAAAATAACAAAAATAATACTATTTCATTCTAATAGATTAGGTACTTAGTCAGTCTCACTTGTGGGCCTAATTGGGTTATATCAGTATCTACAAAATAGAGCTCTGAAACACAGAGCCAGGGCTAGGGTCTCTGGATACGCGAATGGCAAGACCACCTGGTCGCATATGGTGTTTCTACGACTTACTTCTACGTCTGGAACCAGGATCCTACTTAGCTGATTCTCTATTTCGGCCTGACATCTCCTAGCCGGTCTGACGTCAAACAGTAGAAGCCAGAGATCCACACACATTTAGACGCATTGCAGGATAAATAACCAGAATCAACGTACAGTTAACGCATTCACTGCGAGTGCCAATGAGTGTGTTAAACCATAAATTTAATTACAACATATTGAATACTCGGATTCTAATAAAAGTCACTTAGACGCCTGAGTACGTCTGTAAATATAAAATAAAAATTCAAATCGATCACTTCTTCATAAATAAAATCGATTGTCTTAAAAATCGAATCTGTAGAGCAGGACATGGACTAATGATGACTAATTGATTGTCACTCGACTGTGTAAATCAAATAATATCGCAAAAATTTTCGACTTTGACGGGACTTGAACCCGCATCCTTCCGTACGTACCGGAATGTGCTAACCAACCACGAGGTCAAGTGACGTGGGAGTCAAAAATCCTTGCAACTTCCTACGGATTCTATTCCTTCGGATATGTATGTATAGGTGTAAATATCTTTTAAATGTACAATTATGTTGTGATCTAAATAATACCATTGTTGATGACAAATGGCGTAGGCATACCTTTTTGTGACACGCGCCTCACCTCAGCCTCAGGGCTGCGTGCGCGGCGTGAAGATAAGCAGCCGACTATCGATTATATCGAAGGCTTAGCTATGAGTAGCTAGGTAAGCTGTGTAGCATTACATCTATCATCAATTTTCGTTGCAAACTATCCTCTAAATCTAATGATTGGTGCAGACTGCAGGGTAAGAATACATAGGCATAGATTTCAAAATATTTCAGTCGATTACTTACAAGATCACATTGTGCGTTCCAATCATGAGCAACCCCTAATTCTGTGTCTTTTTAGCTTATTAACGTACCAACTACTAAGTACTCCATGGCTAAGACAGCTTATTTTCTACCGTTTATGATGTCGTGAGCTCTAATACGCCTAATGAGATCAGCGAAACCTTACAAAACCTAAATCCCGTATATAGGTTCCAGTGCGTATTCCGCTCGATACAGTCCTAGTTCGACCGGTGTTGGAGCCCCGCAGTCCTCAGCCGTATCGGGACTATTACAGTGAGACAGACCGACCGACCGACTACCTAACTCACTCCCAATCAGAGACTAAGCTCGTAACGATGGTGTACAATTTCAAAGTGTTCAAGAAGTGCGCGCCCAACGGCAAGGTGACGCTGTATATGGCCAAGCGGGACTTCGTGGACCACATCTCCTTCGTGGAGCCCATCGGTGCGTATCCTCCGCCCCGAGCGGCACCGGCAGACAGGCGCCTGTAGCGGGTGTGTTGTTGTGCGCAGATGGCGTGGTGCTGCTGGACGAAGATTACGTGCGAGGGCGCAAGGTGTTCGGGCAGGTGGTGTGCACGTTCCGGTACGGCCGCGAGGAGGACGAGGTCATGGGGCTCAACTTCTACAAGGAGCTGTTCCTCGCCTCCGAGCAGATCTACCCGCCGCCCGAGAAGCGAGCTTACGAGCTGTCGCGCACGCAGGTGTGTATGTGTAGCGGGCTGCCTCCCTCTGTCGGAACGGCGCGCAGTACAGTTTGTTCTCTTTAGGAGCGGCTAGTGAAGAAGCTGGGCGGCGGCGCGTTCCCGTTCAGGCTGGCAGTGCCGGCGGGCGCGCCCGGCTCCGTGACGCTGCAGCCGGGGCTGGAGGATGAGGGCGAGCCGTGCGGCGTGCACTACTACGTGAAGTTGTTCGTGGGAGACAGCGAGATCGACCGCTCGCACCGGCGCAGCACGGTAGCGCTCGGCATCCGCAAGGTGCAGTTCGCGCCGCAGAAGGCGGGCCCGCAGCCCTGTACCGTGGTGCGCAAGGACTTCGTGCTGTCGCCTGGCCAGCTGGAGCTGGAGCTTACGCTCGACAAGCAGGTACCTGCTGCTAGTGCCGTCTACGGCTCCTGTGCACTTGCACGGAACACATTTGCGCAGCTGGACTGAGGACACTCAACAATTACAAAACTCATAATAATATGTCCATGTCTTGCCTGCTCCTTTGACAAGCTCATCGGCCCATCGAGTGAAGGGTCTGCCCAGATTCCTTTTCCCTTCTCGCTTAAACCATGTTGTTGATTCTTTGCTCCATTTATCTGGACCTCTCATTATGTGGCCTGCTCAACTCCATTTGAGCTGCGTTACTTTTTTTATTTTACTTTGTTTGATATGTCATTTAGCTTTGAACTCTCTCTCTTATGTGAGATTGTTATTTTGTCCTTCCTTTTAATATTTAGCATGCTGCATTCCATTGAGTTTTGACACATACTGAGTTTTGTTAGTTCTTTGTGAGTGTCCAAGTTTGACTGCCATATGTGAGTATTGGTAAGATGCATGTTTCGAACAATTTGGTATTAACTTTTATATTTATATGCTTATCTTTGAAAATCTCTTTTAAAGCCCAGTACCTCTTTCATGCATTTGTAGTTCTATTTTTCTGTTTAGGACAAGACAAAGCTCATAATTTCTATTAAGACGACGCATTGAAGATATTGGCGTCAGGGATTTAAACTTTTTTCAGCAATTACAAGACATTCGGAATTTATTTTTTATGTTTTGAATTTTTCATGTTTTTTACTTTAAATTGGTAGTAGGGTTTCACGATTGGTTAACTTTCATAGCAGAAAAAAAAATCCCGAAAACTGCTCTATAAAAACATGGTTTTTAACTTTACAGGCAAACGGAACCGATTTATGCCTCTAAATTTTCTGTACAAATAAGTTTATACACCCTCTTCAAAATGGTGGTAGGATTTTTCATAATTACCAATAGTTTTTATTTTAAACGAGAATTACTGTTTTGGCGTTTACGCCTTTTCGTTTCAAGCTAGTTCTCGCCTGTGTTTGTATGCAGGCGGCCCCCTTCAGTCCGCTTTTGACCATTGTCAGCGTCGGACGTGTGCCAATCGAGCTCGCCTCCCGCGCACAAGTTGCTCTCGATTGACACGTCATCAATATTATCTTCTGAGTAAAAAAAATCTTATAAATTATTAAAAATGGGAAGAAAGATGATTAAAGTTTAGAAAATAAAGATGAAAGGTCTGTATGTTGAAAAATGTAAGGAAATGGAAGGTAGTAGTAGAAGTAAACGTTAAATATTTTTTCCCTAGCACTAGATAGGTACCTACCTAGTGTATCGATAGCCGTGAATCAATATTATCTTGCGAGTAAAATCATAAGCAACACCTTGAAAACATCGTGAAGAAACGTCAAATATTTTGCCTGCCTCTGCCTACCTATCTATAAGATATAAGTACATAGTATTATAATAATTATAAAGTTTATTTTGTTTTTTGTTCTTAGAAAATAAAAACCTAAACTTTACTACTTACTAATTGTCCGAACATAGAAAACCATGGAGTCGTCTTAGTCCGGTCAAATTAGACCAAAAATTAGGGGTGAGGTTACAATAATTCGCACCCAGCTGAAAATTGGTAGGATTATTCAAAAGCCCATTATAAATGAATTGTGAAAAGTAATCATCGATCCGACACCTGAAAAAAAATTACTCGGGGTCAAAGATCACAAAAACGAGTGTTTCGCGATTTTCAGCAAAACGGTAAGTTTTATCATAAAATTATCGAGGTCAAAATTGTAGATCAGATAATTATCTATAAAAAATGTCTTAATACTTTTTTTCCTAAGAGGCGCCGTTTTTGAGATATAACGATTTACTTGTTTTACTTTAAAAACTTTTAACTCAACGCAATCAAAAATACTCAACCTCAACAGCCTGTATAGGTCCACTACGGGACGCAGGCCTCCCCCTGATAAGCGCCTTATTGGCTTTTATCTCAGGGTGGTAATGCCCATAATCCCCACGCTGGGCATGCGGGTTGGGGATCGCAGTTTGGTGGTAGAATTGTTCTGCAGGGGGTGCTGCTGCCCACCCCCGGTGGATATCCCTTAGTCGCCTCTTACGACACCCGCGGGAAGAGTTGGGGTGGTGCAAATTCTAAGCCGGCACAACACAGCTCAAAAATCAAAGCCGTTTATCTCCGAATATAATCTAATATAATATCACCACCGAATCCTTCCACCCATTTAGGGCATGCAAAATCGGAAGAATACCCAAATCCGGTTTTTGTTCGATTTTAGATTTTTAAAATAGTTTTTTTCGGTTTTTTCGAAATTTTCGATTTTTATTGTTTCAATACAAATAAAAATGCTTGATTAGTTTTGTAGTCATTTAATAAAACATGAAATCCAACCCCGCGCTTGCTGAAAATACGATCTCAAAAAGCTCTTGATCAGACAAATTGTCAAATCGAATATCGCTCTCCAAATCTTCATCTATGATTTTTTTGCACTTATCAACCACATTTTTCCAGTCCTCTGGCGTGACATTTTCGCAGGCATTGTGCAGTAATGTGAGCTTTTTATTTGCCGTAAAAGGAGGTTTAGTATTATTTCTGGCTGCGTGACCTTTGACGTAGGCCCATATCAGTTCGCTCGCTCGCTCCGCTCTCCGTTCATTCTATATTGTATGTGATCTTCCTATGTTGTTGTTAGTCTTTAAAAACATAAATTGGTTCTATCTTAGCTACCTTGTCATTGCCAAGAATGCCACTGCTACAGCAATTACAAAATAATCTGCGGTTTATTACAAGCGCCGATATTTATTTTGTATTAGTTTCTCAACAATTTTTTAGCTGCAGCCGCCAAAAACTCCGAAATTTTCAGAGCCCACTCCACTCACAGTTATTTATTTTATACAGGGGTATTGGTACCCCCCGCCATTCAATAACTCTTCTTTAAAGAGGCTTTATTTGAAAATAAACTTACTACTTCATGGGTTCCGGATAATCGTATATTTTAGTAGAAGTGATTTAAAAAAATTAAGATTTTGAACCTGGCGTCTTCACGAACGTGTTCGTGATGATGGGCAGAAACTGCACTTCACGCAGTCAGTGACCTAAGCCTATACAGGTTTAGGTTAAAATAAATAACTTCGAGCGGAGTGGGCTCTGAAAATTTTTAAAATTCTCCTCTACCTTTTTTGTCACCACCCCGTGAACCACTCCATACCATAGAGTAACAAACATTTTAGAGACTCGATCCGTCGTTATTTATTTTTACGTACTTTTATTGTTTAATTAATTGTATTATTAATAATGTTATTCGAATAAGTAGTTAATAAGCTATCGAAGAGACTTAGTTCTGCAGCGTACGCAGTCAAAAAAATTCGTCATCTTACAGACGTAGAATTATTTATTTCAGCTACTTCCATAGTATTATCTTTTATGGTATATTGCTGTGGGAAACGCTGCAGATATTAACACCGTATTTGTGCTGCAGAAGCTCTCTTCTGACGAACAGCTCTCTGTTCGTCCAATGTATAATATGGGATCCAGAGACGAGATACGTGATAAATTCAAAGAAATAAACATAATGACAATACCATGTCAATATATTTATGAAAACTTGTTGTACACTCATAGAAATATCAATGTATTCCCTAAAAATAGCGACACACATAATATAAATACTAGAAATAAACGTAAACTAGCTGTGTCCACTACACAAAATTAATGAATCTTTTAAAGGGCAATGTATACGCTTCTACAGCTAAACTCCTAGGGAGTTGCAAAAACTATCCGTAAATAAATTGAAAAACATTGTCAAAACCTTGTTGTTGCTATAAAATATCAGATAGATAGATAGAAAACACTTTATTATACCACACAAATACAGGAAACAATACAAAGAAAATGCTTAGAAAAAATGAAGTATAAAGGGCGGCCTTATCGCTAAGAGCGATCTCTTCAGATTATCTAGCTAGAGGATACAAAGGCTTGGGACGGGTTTTTCTCTAACTCGAAAAATAACAAACAATAAACAGGCTAAAGGTTACTTTGTCGCTTTTTTACTTTAGTCTACATACCGAAGCGACAGAAATAAAAAATATCACTTTATATCCTTAACAGTGGTTAATTTTGTAATTTGACCTTTTCTAAGTGTACTTTTATTGTACTTATGGAAATAAAGAGCTTTGACTTTGATTTTGCGCACTCAATAGACCGATCTACTGGAGTGAAAGTAACCTCAGCAGTGGTCCAATCTCCCCATAGTGCACAGGCATGCGACCACTGGCGAGTTTTTTTTTTTAATTTCCAAGAATAGATAGCGAAATGGGCAGCTCCTATACCGTAAACATGTACTTAGAGGTCGTACGCGTTTTATGGAAACTATCTGCTTTCTCGCTCGCGCAAGACGACGTTTTTAAAGATTTTTAGTTTAAGTGTGTTACTGAACATGTGATTCGCCCATTATTTTAATAATATTAAATATATAAATAACACATTTTGAAATAAACTTTTGAACTTATCGTGATCTTTGTAAAGATAAAAGCCAAATACCTTTCGTTTTTAAAATGATAAGTTATGTTATGTCTAGTCGCAAACTTTAGGTACCTAAACATAGACCAGCTACTATTCGAATAAAATTATTTTTTAATGTACCTGAGTAATGTCCGGAATTTCGGAAAAAATATTTTCGGAAGGAAGTCTCCAATTCTTTTCACTGTTCCTCGAAGTTTAGGTAAATAAGCCCTACCTATTCCTATCACTGCTTATTACCCTACTTTTAGTTAGGTAACCTAACCTACCTACCTACCACGCTAACGAAGTTGCGGGTAGTATCCGTGCCGTCAAATTATGTTTTTTTATCGATATACTACCGCCAAAAAAAGCTTGCCTATAATTATATTGTAAAATATTCAAATGGATATAAATAAATAAATAAAGGTAATGCGACTCCATGACGTCTTGTCCCAACGCGGCAACGCACGACTGAGAAGCGCGCTAGTTACGGCGGCGCGGCCCGACGGCACGATTGCAAACCGCGTAAAATTACCGCGGGGTATGTGCTGCTTGCGGGGAGCTCATGGGGGGCGTGGCGCCCGATTTCAAATTATTGTTTATCAATGCGTCGCCTCCAGGTCTTGATTGGGCGTTGCGAATTCCGCCACTGTGTCGGTAATTTACCCTCTTAAACTTCTCACTTTTCCATACGTCTCCCCTTCCTCCCATATGAGATAACTGTAAATATATCAAGAAACTTTACGATAAAATACACGCATGTGTAGCAATACTTTAAGGCGCGCACCCGATTTTGTACAATAAAACAAACTTTACTTCTCATTATTTCTGATACTAGAAGAGGTCCGCGAGTTGCGATTTTGATTATTATAGAGGCTAGTTTTTTTGCTTAAACTTTTGTCGTAGATCTTCGTAGAAGAGCTAGTACGCTGCGTCAGTCCTATTATGTGACGAGAGTAGTCAGGTGTCCAGTCGCGCCAATGCCGAGAAACCATCAGTATATTGCTTTTATAGGTTTGGGTCGGTGCGATTAACTATAGTTGCTCATTGTGTGTCGCAGCTGTACATGCACGGCGAGACAGTCGCCATCAACATGTGCATCCGCAACCACAGCACCAAGGTGGTCAAGAAGATCAAGGCGTCCATCCAGCAGGGTGTGGACGTCGTGCTGTTCCAGTCGGGCCAGTACCGGAACATCGTGGCCAGCGCCGAGACCCAGTGAGTAGCCTCCTCGCCTCGCGCGCGCGCGGTGCCATGCCAGCGAGGCGAGCTTTCAGTGAGGCGTGTGTGTGTTGCAGGGACGGCTGCCCGCTGCAGCCCGGCTCCAACCTGCAGAAGGTGTTGCACCTGACACCGGCGCTGGCTTCCAACCGCGACAAGCGCGGCATCGCGCTCGACGGCCAGCTGAAGCGCACCGACACCACGCTCGCCTCCACCACGCTGTGAGTACATCCCGCCCCGCCTGTAGGAGAGCAAGGCATCACGTGACGACTAACGGATCTCTCTGCGCAGGCTGCTGGACGCGGAGCAGCGGGACGCATTCGGCATCGTGGTGAGCTACAGCGTCAAGGTGAAGCTGTATCTCGGTGCCCTCAGCGGCGAGTTGGTCGCCGAGCTGCCCTTCATCCTCATGCACCCCAAGGTACCGCACACCCCTCCCTCGCTCTCTCCCTCTCTCTCCACGGCCCTCGTTGACCGTTGTGTATGTTCAGGAGGGGCGCGGCAAGGTGATCCACGCGGACAGTCAGGCTGACGTGGAGATGTTCCGGCAGGACACCGTGCACCACCAGGAGAGCGTCGAGGTCTACTAGCGGCGAACCAGGCGTTGCTGTTACCAGGCTTCTTCACGTTATCGAACAGTTCATGTGCCATCAAATTTCTTAACAGGAGTTACTTATTCTCATCTCGCTTGGCATATTTCACGGCACTGCTATGAGGTCTCCTCGTGGCGCAGTGCAATCCTGATCCTGGTTTTGTATTGTGATTTCAGAGACTTATTATCAGCGCTTATAATTTAGCCTCCTCATTCTTATAATGTTTTATACTATGTGCAATTATGTACTATAGCTTTTCGTGCTGGGAAATTTGCCGTTTGTAAAAAGACAACCCAACACATATTATTTTAATTAAATGATTACAAAATGCTTTGTTGTTATTGTTCTCGGCCCACTGTGTAGGTCAGGTATTTCGTAAAATGGTGGTGTAGTGCGGGCTGGCAGTCAAGTGTAGCTGCATGGTGGTGTAGAGCGGGCTGGCAGTTAGGCGTAGCGGCATGGAGACGTAGAGCGGGCTGGCAGTCAGGTGTAGTGGCATGGTGATGTAGAGCGGGCTGGCAGTCAGGTGTAGTGGCATGGTGGTGTAGAGCGGGCTGGCAGTCAGCATTCAGGTGTAGCGGCATGGTGATGTAGGGCGGGCTGGCAGTCAGGTGTAGCGGCATGGTGTTGTAGGGCGGGCTGGCAGTTATGGCGGTGAACGAATTCCTATTTTAAAACAAAACAAATGCGAGCTCACGGATACTTCACTACATTCTATTAAACGGAGCTCTTGTAAGTTAGTTCGTAGACTATAAATAAATAAATAATGCTGGACAATCGACACAGCATCATCTAGCCCGAAGCTAAGCAGAGCTTGTTTTATGGGTACTAAATGACTTATATACATAATATACAAAACTGTGTAATTAATAGAAGGTTAACGCACGTATACACAGTCACATTTGTAGGTAGGTACATAATTCTTTTAATTTTAAAACATCATTTGCACACCATCACTCACAGTTTTTAGGACCATATATTTATAACAAATTGAGTAAAGCAATGACTCTACATCAGAATACTCAACTAGATTGCAAACGTTCTGTCACACGATGCTTACTAAACATAGACAACTCCCAGGTAGAGCACCTGTTGGATATTGAATCTTAATTCTCGGCTATATTTTATATCTTATTTTATATAAATATTAAGTTATACATTTTGTATCATCTATTTTTCTAGTATATCTTTGTAACTAATTATAAAGTAGTTCATATAAAATCAATTGTACCTATATCTATTTTCTCTTTGCTGTAACTACATTTCTGTAATACCAAGTAATTGTTAGCCTTTAAGAAGCCAGAGCCCTCGTGTCTAAATACAAGTGCAAACTTAGTTAGAGCGAGGCGTTATTATCTTTGACCCTAAAAGGTTTAGTAAAGTAAACCCATCTCTGAGAATAAATATTATTATTAATTATATTAATAAAAGACACACAAACGGGATAAACACAACAGAGAATAATACCGAAAACAATAAAGAGAGTAAAAATTATCAAATAGCTGTGTGTTTGTTCCGACTTGTCTCATCCGACGAGTGTGAGCTACCTAACGCTTCGGACGTGTTATTGCTCGCCGGCGCGCAGAGAGGGCGCTGGCTGTTTCGACTCTCGACTGATCGCGATACTGCTCAAGTGGAGCATCGTCATTATCGTCGTAGGTACTTCACAAGCTTCTATCGACGTAGTTTTCATTTCATTTCATTTAAGTTTGTTTCTTTGAATTGATCACGTAGGGATTCTTTGAAATCCATATTATAGGATTGGCCGAACCGCCCTCTTCTATAAATAATAATAAAAAATGCTGGACAATCCACACAGCACCATCTAGCCTCAAAGTAAGCTACTCAAAGCTTGTGTTATGGGTACTAGATAACTGATATATTTAATACATTATTTAGATACATAGATTTTTTTTATGATACATAGAAAACACCCAGACTAGCGGAACAAATTTCTGCAGATCGTACACAAATTTGTTCCGAGGCGGGAATCGAACCCTCAACCTCTTGAGTCGCAGGCGGACTCTCGCCCGCTGCACCACTGAGGTCGTCTCTTCTGCAGCACAAATAGGTGTTCTGCAGCGATCCCCCACAGCAGTTTGCCGTAAGACGTAATAATATGGAAGAATTTGAAATAAACTAGTGTAGAAGTATAGGTACACACGTCTGTACGATGATAGATTTATTTGACTGCATACGCTGCAGAACTGTCAATAGTTCAATAGTTCAAAAGTTCTTTATTTATAACAATAATGTTACATGTCAATAAATCTTACTTAGATTATACTTAGGCTAAACAATTATACAAATTGTAGCTAAATAAACACAACACTATCAAAATAATATTAAAAATATATCTATAAGATAGATATTAATAATAAAATCATTCAATTCAATTAAATTATAATTAATTATGTAATGAAATGTCATTTTGTGTCTAAGAACTCGTCAAAGCTATAGAAAGTCTGCTCGATAAGCCAGCGTTTTAGGCGGCGCTTAAAAATACCATTGTTAGCAGCCTCTTTGATATAATCTGGTAACCGGTTGTACACCTGTGGGCCCATAATATGAGTCAGCCTCGAAGACTTCGTCAGGGACCGCGCTAGTGACACTAGTTTGTGACGGTTACGAGTGTGGTATGCGAAGTCACCGTGCGTCGCATACAAGCCAAGCCTCTTCGATAGCTTGTCTATGTGTATGTGGGCTCCATTGAAAGTTACCATCGAAGGTTAGTTTAAGAATACGGTAGGTTAAATTAAAGTAATTTAGGTTATATTAAGATTACGGTAGGTCTCATTCATACTCATAGTCAAATTTCTAACGTTTCTCCTTTTACGTTAACATCAGCCTTTACTTGTTTTACATTAGGTAGAGTAAATTTAATACATTTCGATTTGGTTTCGATTATTATTTTTGACACTAAACCAAGGGACTACTTTTGATATTGTAGTATCTTACATCATCGTTGGTTTTGTCGTTTCATTTTGAAAATTAATGAAGTAGGTAAGTATCATATATTTGTCCCAAGGCGGGAATCAAACCCACAACTTAACTTGCTTCTTTTTGTCTCGGGAGATACATCTGGGGGCTCCTGGTGGCCTTACCCCGTAACCTCCTGCGTCGCAGACGGGCCTTCGCTCGCTGTCCTCGGTCGGTCAAATTATGATCGGCGATCGTGTGGACGGGCCATGACGGGCGCACGCAACTACACCTCATCCTGACGGTAACGTGAATTCTCAAAGATGCGAGCTCAAAAAACCGACAAATAACCGATCGCCGCGATCACAGTGGCGATTGATCGGCGACTGCACGTGGGTATCCGCGGCCCTCCACACGTTCGTACTCGCGTGTAATCGTCTATAATCGGCGATAGTGACGAGGCGCCATATATTAATGCTTACGGCACGTGGATTGGAAATGTAAATAATAGAACAGCTTCAAGACAACCTTTAATCTCGTCCAAAATAAATAAAGTCAACAGTAGGGTGAACTCTTTGAGTTGGTTAAACTTTATATTAACAAATCTTTTAATACTTACAAATTATACATTATCTACTTATTTTACAAAGACGTATTTACAACAACAAGGATCGCAGTCTGTCAGTAAACGAGAAATAAGTACATATTATACCTAGTTAAGTTTTAGTAAAATACACATAGACAGTTATATGTATGTATATCCGATGTAAAATGATATTACGTAGATACGCAAAGGTTCCGTTAGATATGTGATTCCATTCATATGTTGTACGTGTTAGGACCAATAGACCCATTACAAGTTCTTCTGTTCTAAATAAAAATCATCTCAGAAAATCTAGTCGGTACACTTAGTTATTGTTTTTTAATTTAACAGGCTAGGCGTCAATTCCTCGGTATGGATACAACAAGTAGGTGTCCTCTTTCCGAATGGTGCCTCCAGCTCACTTACATGAAATCAACGAGTTTTTGTACAAAAGTCCTGCCGATATTTGACAAGTTTCACATTAGAACGCGAGAACCCTTGAGTCGAGGGGCGCGAGCCACATTCACTCACAACTCCGACATTCAAATACATTTATAATAAATTGAACTCATAAAAAACATAACATAATGATATTCATTAAATTAATCTAGTTTCATAGATTTGTAAAAAAGTGGCAAAGACTCAGTCGCTTACGGCTACTATTTACATCACAGAATTCGTTTAACTACATTATTCGGGAGAGTTGGAGCGCTCTGCGGCGCCATCCCATCGAAGCGTTCTACGGAGTAGGCCTATCGTAGAGCTCCACAGCGTAGGCCCTTCGTAGAGCTCTACGACGTAGGCCTATCGTAGCGCTCCACAGCGTAGGCCCTTCGTAGAGCTCTACGATGTAGGCCTATTGTAGCGCTCCACAGCGTAGGCCCTTCGTAGAGCTCTAAGGCGTAAGCGCTCCAAGCACTCGCATAGTTCTTCAAACACTTGACACAGATCCCGAGTTTTCAGTTCACGTTCACACACAAGACGCGCGTCACTCTCGGTAGATATGTTCAGGAGTGGTCAGCGCGGCGCGGGGTGCGTGAGAGAGGGGGTGGGAAAGCTAGACGCAGGACTCGGGGATCCTGTGGTCGAGCAGCTTCTCCTTGATGGCATCGACGTTGAGGTCGGGCGCGGCGCGCAGCGAGCTCGCCGAGGAGGCGCTGCGGCCCAGCGCGCGCGCCGCGCCCGTGCCCGCGCCGCCCGCCGGGCGCGCGCCCCACGTCCACGACGCGCCCGGCCCGTTGCACGCCTGCATGCACACACATTCAATATAATACATGATGGATAGTCGGAAAAGGTTTATGATAGCAGTAAAGATGACCTTTCGCCCGTTAAGTGCTATTATGCAAGTATGCGAGGTAAGATATGACGGGGAGGCGCGTATATCTGCGCGGCAGCTGGCGGAGAGCGGCGACCGCCGGATATTGGAGGCACAAATCACGTGGACCTGTCTGTGCGCCGCGCGGTGAGGGAGCTGGAGTAACGGCGCATGCAGTGCTTGTGACAAGTAAGAGTGTACTCACCGGCGCGGACAGCGCGGCGGCGGGGTGCGTGCGCGCCGGCGACGCTACCGCGCCCGCCGCGTCGCTCGCCTCGCCTGGAACAACGCAGAAAGGCAAGTTTACGCAAAGGCACAGGGCTCACTCGTGAGCACAAACACAAATTATAGCCTGTGCTACAACGTGCTTACGTACGTTACAGATTCCGATTTTTTTAAGTAATGAAAATGCCACCATCTCTAAGTAGCTAATCTTATTAGAAAAGACCACGCAGACGACCCAGAATTCGCAGAATGCGGAAGCATTCTGCTAATTCTGGGTGGTCTGGGTGATTTCTGTGTAAAATAAAAATGCATAATATTACCACTTTTTCAAATATTTTTTTCACATAAATATGAACCAAAAATACCTATATATATTGTTCACTGTTTTGAGTAGTAAAGTCAACGTTTTCAAGTGTTTTAGAGCGAGAAACAACATTTTATTGATGTGTGTGCATAATTTCAATTTTGTAGGATTTCACATACTCATTTATTCGAAGTAAGACTTCGTGCGCGTCGCACGAGAGCATTATCCCAACTGAACTTCCAGCGAGTGAACGAATGAAACAATGAATGAAGGGAAGTGAACCCTACAATTTTATTTATCTTTCACACAGATTAAATAATACTATACTAGTGTACCTTTCATATATTTTTTAATATCCATATCTCATTCATTTATTCATTTATTAAAATATATAAAATACAATTTGGTTATGTTATTTATTTATTTATTTACATGTTATTCGTTTTTAGCACTCTTTTAGCCTGAAAACAGGTTTGGATCTAGTTCTTGTACACGTATTGTCTTTTTCTTCTTTAAGAGCTAAGTTTTTTTTTTATTTTGAGAATTGTCTGGGACACGTTTTTAACGTACATCAACATGGCATCCAAGGTTCTTATACAATCTTATACGTATACACACACAGTTGCTCAAATTTTAACATTACAAAATTCATAAAAAAAGAACGTTTTTAAACGTGTCTTGAAAATAGGTTACCAAAACATGTAAGAAATAAATAAATAATGCTGTAGAATTCACACAATAGTATAATTATTCATGGGTATTAAAAAAAGAAGAGGAAGAGTAGGTAAATAAACGCGATAAATACCCATGAATAATATTTAATAACATTATAATAATGTGTTCTGATCGCGTAAGTTTAAAAAACTTAATTCACACAGTATCATCAAAAAAGTATGGTTTTTATTAAACCCACTAGGTAAATAAAGTTATAGATAGTTTTCACTCATAGTAAGAAATAAGTTACCTAGTGTTTAAAAAATCATAAATAAAAAGGACATGAATAAAAATATTATACAATAGGCACAAACATTATTCTAGCCATTTCTGATATTAATTCGCGCGACTACCTACGATTATTTTATTTTATTTTTATATTTAGATCATAGAAGGAAGACGAGGAAGGGGAAGACCAAGAATTAGCTATATGAGTCAGATCAAGGAGAAAGCCGCTGCCATGTCGTAAGGAGAAGTAAAAGAGACCGCATTGCAAAGAGCCATGCACCTGGAATGCAGCTCGGCGGTGTTTAGACCTGAAGTATGCTAAGGACGCGCCGCCGCCGCGCCGGCCGGGGACCCTCGTCAATCGTGCAGTTATGAGTGCCGTTTTCGCCTCCATAAAAACCGGCCGGTATTACATATATTAAGGAGGGCAGCGTTTCAATCATAAAATGTAGGCAGGTGCCTACGTTAATAGCGGTAGACAAAGCGAATAACAAATTTCCGTACGGTCGGTCGATGCGAATGTAGCGTTAAAATGTATAAAGAAAATGCATAGCAAAGAGGGTCAATCAGCCGAGCGGAAACGATTTCCCGACACCCAAATTTATTAGATTTTGCCTCACAAAGAACGCCGTGTTGCGAGCTTTTGTGGGCCACGTATTTGTTACCCATAGAGAGATGCGAACGAGACCGCGACAATCAGCCATTCAAGATTACACGTGTATCAGCAAATACTGTAGGTGTGTGGAGCGGGTGGAGCGAGTGGAGGGGAGGGGGGGAGGGGTCATGAATATTGATGCAGCATCGTGAATATTCAGGCGCCGCAGCTCGCGATTGAAAACCCGCCGCGAAGTGCGCCGCCGCCGCGCTAAGCCTCCGCTCTGATTGTGTAGCTTCTTCTACAACCACTGACCTTCTCGTTTAGAGGTCAGCAGGGGTATTTTAATTTACCGATTCGTTTCCGAATCGAATCCGACGGATCTTTAAAACGCTATTTTGTTTTCGCCTCGGGTTGATGATCGAATTAAAGAGCTCCTCCTCATTGACATGGCCAATAGTCAACAGATTCGCTTCGAATTTTCGATCATCAACCCGAGGCGAAAACAAAATAGCGTTTTAAAGATCCATCGGATTCGATTCGGAAACGAATCGGTGAATTAAAATGCCCCTGCAGTTCACTTCTATAGTTTGTGTCGACAAGGACTTATAATTTTCCAAGTGTTTTCTGTAAGTTAGCACGCAGCCAACCAGCCGGACCCGCGCTGCGTTACCCTCGACCCTCTCGCGTGTCCGCAGCCGACATGAAACCTCGTTACCTCGGTCGTGCCCCAATTTGGCCCATCCTAGAGAAATTGGAAAAACTACCGTTGCCATGTCGAGATAATCGGTCGGCACCGGGCACATCGGCATTGAATTATTTCCCCGAAACTCGTATCGCGCAACGCCGAAACGTGCGTCAAACAATAAAAAATATATTCAAAAAACGCCTAGGTAAATAAACAACACATAAGTGCACTAAACGAATAAACAAAATATGATACTTAGCTAAAGTAGGTATAATAATTTAGATTGAACTACATAGGTAATCCTGTCACTTGTATTTCAGGCCACAAAAGCAGTTTTCAATAAAAATAAAAAAACTTTATTTGGTCTAGGTTAAGAATCTATTGTTATCTAATAAAGGCTTTTTGTTTCCTAAGAAAATAAAATTATTATATGTGTTATTGAATTAAATTGGCACATAAATATGTATATATATATAACTAGGTATTAGTGCCGTGTGATCTCTCGTTCCGCCTACGCGTCCAACCGCAACATCGTTGGTAAAATAATTATATCGTCAATCTTTGTCTCAAAACCATTGCGTACTTTTTTTGTCAATAAAATTTTAGATAAACCACACAACAACTTCCAATTCAACAATGAAGTGTCCGGTCTGCTTCGTTGAATTCACTGATGGAGTTCAGTGCTCCATCTGCCGAAACCACCTGGACTTTGGATGTGCCATGACTTCCGAGACTACCTGGAGGAGATATGGCCCTGAAAAGAAGTCCCAGTGGGGATGTCCATCGTGCCCTGCACCGATGCAAGCAAGGCGATGCATGACTCTTAACTTCTTTTGCACATGATGTAGTTTTACGCTTATTTGTGTTTTGTTATTAATTTAAATTGGTATAATTTTACCACTACCTCTTATGCACGACCTGCATCTTCTAATAAATGACCGCTTTATTTTGCGTGCATGATTCGGTAATGGTTTGGGCCGGCATTGGCATTGAAAAGAAAGGACAAGGGTAAGAAAAGTAAAAAATATCAAAAATGTCCAATAACTCGAAAACTGTAAGACTTTTAATGGGCACAATTTTTATTTTCTGAACAGTTCTGATGCCACCTACCCGTAGGTGAAGTATTGGTAACTCTTTTCGCCTCACCCTGTATACCTCGGCGACAGGTACGTCATTGTCATCGGCACAGTACTCACAGTAGTTGTTGGGTATGAGGTCAGGCTCGGCGTCGTCGTGCTGGTCGGCGTGCTTGCGCGCGTGCGGCGGCGGCGCGCGCGGCGGCGGCGGCTTGGCTCGCGCGGCGCGCCGCCGCCGCACCGCCAGCGCCGCGCCCAACGCCAGCAACGCACCCGCCCCCGCGCCGCCCGCGCCCACCGCGCCGCCCACGCCCACGCTCGACTCACCACCTGAAACAACACAACGCACATGTCAGCGCCTCGCATACACAGACAACAGTAATGAGCCAAGCGGCCATGTTATATATAAATCATCGGGCGCTCGATTAATGCGGGCGACGAAATGAATTATCATTATTCATAGCAGTTTATCAAGAATTGATTGGTGTGTTATTGTATTTCCGGGCCCGTCGCACCGAGTCCGGACTCGCGGGTGCGGCGCGGCGGCGCGGGCGCCGCACATCGCTACAACTCTCTATGGAGAAATGTGACGACAGGATGACAATACTTCTTTCTCGTCTTGTCGTCACATTCCAAATCTTGACAGAAATATTTTTGTTCTTCCTTCTTCCTGATAAGCTGACGATCCACTCTGCGCAGTAATTGTGACGTTGCAGCTTTGAACTCGTCTCAGCAAAACTTATTTTAAATGAATCGAGAAATAGAGATAGAGAAACATTTATAAACGTGTTATTATAAGAAATGTGGAGTGCAATAGCGCGGTGACAGCGCGGCGGCGGCGCGGCGCCGGCGTGGACCGGGCGCGGGCGCGTGCCGCACCGCTGCACTGACTACGGCTCCAACAGCCGCCTAACAAACGGCCACACTCGCCCAAACGCCAATAAAAATGATTGTTTGCCGAAATCATTTTTATGTTTTAAAATCCATCATTCAAAGTGCGCTATTCATCAGTGCGATTTAGCCGGGTTAAGACTGATTTACTGCAGCCGCGGAGCCATCGCCGCCGTCCGCAGCGCTCAGCGCTCAGCGCTCGAGAGCCTGTTCCTTTAACATCGCACAATTAATGATTAAAAAAATGATCGATTTCCTTAGACTTGACTGTTTCCAAGCCGAACTTGAAGGACGTGGAATGAATCGCATATCCGGGCGCGTCCTAACCACGCGGAGAGGATACTGCCGACGCGACGAGGCCGCGCAATGACTCTATTATTGTCGGCGCTCATTTGCGCTTCATTATCTCAGACCCTGGCCTCGCCCGGGGCGAAGGCTCCAATTCAATTCCCGCTGAAATATGATTTGAATTAATACGAAATAATGTTCTGTAATTTATGATCTCGGGAACAATGCGGCGGCGGCGGCGGCGGCGGCGGCGGTGAAATAGGTCCGGAGCCGCGCGCCACGGCCTCTCATTGATCTTCCTTTTAATGAACTTTGCAGGATTCCAGAAACACTTGCCATAAAGAGCGAGCTCCATGGCACTGGAGGAGTGCCATGGACGACGACGAGCGCTAGTCGCGGCCACGAGCGAGATTGTTAGCTCACCCACGCTCTTGCGAGCTTTTTTCTATATCGGTATGTTATAGATTTTTTTCAAAGTGTAAAGTATGGTACTATAGACACAAGGCCGTTTTATGAACACAATAATCAAATGTGCTAAAATTGCAGACAAAGCTTGGGTAGTGTGGTAGTGCAGTGTGGTGCGGTAGGTAGTTACCTGTGCGCTTCTCGGGGTCGCTGAAGAGCAGCGGGTCGAGGAGGGCGGGAGGCGAGCGGCCCTTGCTGTTGAGCGCGAGCGCAGCCAGCCGGTAGCGCACCTCCCACTGCAGCCCGCGCACCGACCACGCCGGCTCCGCGGACGACAGGTTCATGCTGGAACAACAACAGAGGTAAATAAATAATGCTGGACAATCCACACAGCACCATCTAGCCCCAAAGTAAGCTACTTAAAGCTTGTGTTATGGGTACTAGATAACTGATATATTTAATAGATTATATACATAGATAGATATTTTTTATTAAACATATAAAACACCCAGACCAACGGAACAAATTTCTGCAGATCGTGCACAAATTTGTTCCGAAGCGGGAATCGAACCCGCAACCTCTTGCGTCGCAGGTGGAGGCTCGCCCGCTGCGCCACTGAGGTCATCAAAAATGGAGAGGTGGATTACCTACTTTTCTAGCGAGTAGGTACTTGCTAGAAACTTCCCACTAACAAAAGTGGCTCAGAACAAAACTTGCCTAGAGAACATTTCATCACAACGTCTTATAAATAAGCACATTTAGCTGAAGGGTGAGTAGTGCGCTACAAGTGAAAGCTCTCAGCAGACAGGCGCGGGGCGCGGCGGGGCGGGTCGGGGGCGGGCGCGTCCGCTTCGTGCCCGCTCCGTGCCAGCTCCGTCTCCGCGCGGCGAGCGAGGCTGCCCACTAACTAATAAAGGTCCGTTTACCGTCTCCTACACTACACGATACACGGCATTCGCCCAGAGCGAAAGCGGAAAACTAACGCATGACAGGTTCGCGCGTGATCCCGCCGCAAACCCATTCGGCTGCTATACCGCACCGGTAGCGGATACCGCGTAGCAGCATGCAGCTGGGTTTTTTTGTTTTTGGGAAGCGCCTTATCTTTACATAGTATAAAACAAAGTCGCTTCCCGCTGTCTGTCTGTCTGTTCCTATGTATGCTTAGATCTTTAAGACTACGCAACGGATTTTGATGCGGTTTTTTTAAATATATAGAATGATTCAAGAAGAAGGTTTATATAAATAATATATACATAATATAGTAGCGAAACACTGATAAAATTTTAGAGGTCTATAATGTGATGTCGTAACTAAACACTTTTTTTACGCTTACATTGCAAACCTACAAGATATATCAAAATAATGTACTACAGTATAAAAAACACACCTTAAAAAGGTCAACAAAAAAGTCCGCGATGGTCTATCTCTCAGGGATAGCCCACAAAAACCATTTTTTATCCTTTACTTTTTACGAAAATAATGGCTTATTTACGAGGCGATTTTAAACAATACAACATTAATTTATGGCCCTTTACAGCATGTAATTAAAATGAATATGTTCGAAGATATCACAGATTTAAAATGGAGGGACATAGCGATTGCAGCGGTACCGGCCGGGGGGCCGATTCTGTAGTATGTTTAGTATCAGAATTGCACCCGTGCGAAGCCGGGGTGGGTTGCTAGTTGCCTAATCAGGCGCTTCCCAAAGACAAGATAACCCTATCCATAAGCATCTTTCAGCAACTCTGTCTGTCTGTCTGTTACCTTATGCCTTAACGGCTGAACGGAACTCAATGAAATTTGGCAGAGAGGTAGATAGTATCCCGGGGACGGACAAAGGCTACTCAGAAGTGCGTGTGAAGCCGCGGGCGTCAGCTAGCTCACCATACAACTCCCTGCGACTAGACATGCGTCAGGCGTCGGGGCGCTGCCCCGGAGCGGCTGCACCGAGCCAGTGTACCTACGTACTCGTGTGTCAAACGAACTCAACTGCGAGCTTCCATCAAGAGAGAGGAATCACTAGAGCAGGCAAGGAGGTTCGACAAGACATCGACACTCTTTTCAGTCCGATCGAACTTCGATCTAACGAACTATTTCCTATCGTCCGTGGGGTACCGAAGCTCTTCGGGTTCTTAAAAAATGATCTGAGCGTCTGGTCGAAGCGACGCGTGACCCGAGAGCTGGTCAGTATCTGGCACAGCGCATCAACATTGCCATACAGCGGGGCAATGAAGTCAGCGTAGCGGGGACGCGACGACTGGTACTGATATGGATCAGTTGAGCTACCTGTAGATTGTTTGCAACAGTTTGCAGTTAGCTCAATTGTTTCAATTGTAAATACAACTTCTAATTTATTTCTATTACTATTTTATGCCCGCGGCTTCGCGCGCGTTATTTCTATGGAAACGTTTTAAGGTTATTTCTATCCCATAGGAACTGATTTATGGGATAAAAGTCGCCTATTTTTGATTCCGAGGTTAGACTTACCTGTATGCAAAATTTCAGCCTAATCCGTTTCGTAATTTTGGCGTGAAGAGGTAACAAACATCCATCCATCCAAACTTTCGCATTTATAATATTAGTGTGATTAGTGTGATTTGCTTGTAATTTTCTTTGTGAATAAAGGTGCCTGACAAATGTTTATTTGCTAGAACGTCTCATTCCATGCCTTGTTCTGAGGTTGCTACGTGGTCGGCCGCGCCGCGTTATAGTGCTGTCATAATGTTGTCGTAGCGATCCGAACTTTAGTACATATTACAAGAAGCCCGCTGCCGACGCAACGTGATAATGCTAAACAAATTAATGGCTAAATGAAGAAATTTTTACTTATTTATTTTTCAAAACAATGTAGGCAGGTAGTACAGAGTACCAGCAGTGTGTCTCTCTGTACGCAGAGTTTCATTAACGGTCACCGAAAAATATTGCGCCGTTATCATAACATAAAACGTTCTAAACGATTGTGCAGTTTGCGTTTAACGAGTAACGGCCCGACATCGCCCTTTTATTTGCCATAATGTTGTCGGTAATTAAAATAACCTACGTTACGTCCAATAAATGTAACAGACGAGCCTTCATTTTCGCATTAGGATCGCCTGAAAAATGCGCAAAAAACAATTTTATTACATCGTAAAACGCTTGTTATTGAATTTCAGCATCGCGATATTCGCTGGAGCGGCTTCGGGTCCACCGGTGGGCAGCAGGGCGCCGACGGGACGGGCCCGGCCCGGCGCCGGCCGACGTTTTTCATAACGGATGTTTTCCCGCAACTCTGTCTCTCTGCCCGGGCTCTCAACCGGGGGCTGCGGGGGGCGCGGGGGGCGCTGGGGGCTCGGGCCTCATTTTTGTGTGAAGTGAAAATTGTGCAATTGAAAGGGTATTCCACCTTTTAATTTGGTTTTGAAGCGAAAAGGTAAAAGGGTCTTTCGAGAGTCATGTTTCATTCAGAAGGACGGCCGGTGTCAGGCTCCAGCTTATCTGATTACACGTCGCGTGTCCACGTGGGAGCACTGAGTGACTGCGCAGGGCAGCGCTTTGAAATGGAACGTGATTGCAAGTTCCGAAGAGTTGAGAGTAGTCGTGAAGCTCATATTTTGAGTAAATAAACACTGCATGATTAATTTTTTTTACGCCATGTTTCATTACGTTTACAAAATTCATTACAAATACCTAGATGTTTTATGGAAGATTAAAATTAAAATACAGGCTAAGTATCCTGGGCAGCTGCAAGCACACCAGTTGTTCGAAAATATTATTTAAACATTTCTCATTGATGCTTAGTAAGGGGAGTAGACCTATTCAAGCTTAAATTGTAATAAATTGTAATTTCCTATCATTTTCAATTGTACATTTATTTGCAAAAAATTATCCTTATCAGCAATCAAGTCTGTTGGTGCAAATATACAGGTGTCATTAAAAAAAATATATGGTTGGATTTCCTGGAAAAAAATCTAAACATGCCTTTTTATTTTCTCATAAATCCAGGTCATGACTCCTTTCAAGAGTTTCCTCTTACTCTCATGATATCTGATTTGACCATCCACTCTCTGGACGGACTCTTTGCCACTGCAGTAACGTTTTCAGACGTTACTGCAGCGGAATCTTATTTTCTCGAATTACTTTGAAACCATACAATACAATACAATACAAATATACTTTATTGCACACCAAGAAATCACACAAAACAAAAAAAAAAAAAAAACACAAATAATGTACAATGGGCGGCCTTATCGCTAAAAGCGATCTCTTCCAGGCAACCATAGTGAGCACGAATTTTATTTTTTGGTCAGATTTACAGGACATGGTGCTCTGATTTTTCTATTTATATTCATCTAGATCCAAGTCGACTTGCCGCCCAGTAACGCACACCTTTACACTATGTTAAGGTAGGTATTTCAAATCGCTTCATTGAATTATTGTTCTTGTACATTTTTTATTAATTAGACCGATTTCCAGAGAGTTATCTAAACGCGCAGATTTTAATTGATGCTAGTTTACTTTCACACGAACATTATTACGAAGTACAAGAAGCTCTTTGTTTCGTGAGAAGGGCCGGTGAGAAGGAAAGATTGTTTAGTGAACGGCGTCACGTGCACTAGACAGGCGCACTGACCTGGGCGTGTCCTCGTAGTCGGCGTAGACTTGCAGCAGGAAGGTCTGCGGCAGGCCGCCGTCGAAGGCGGGCAGGCAGGCCACCTCGAGGCCCTCGGCCGTCTGGTTCCACACGGAGCAGTTACGCGGCGCCTGCGGCCGCCCCGCCGCCACCATCTGGAACACGCAGGGCGCCGCCTGCGCGCCCACCGCGTTCCACGCCGAGCACGAGAGCGTCCCGTAGTCCAGGTCCGCCACCGGCGTGTACCTGCGGGCAGGGAGGGCGTCAGTAACGCGTGGGGGGGGCGGCGAGCGCAGGGACAGCGGGGGCACCCACCGGAGGCTGGAGGCGCTGCCGTTGCTGGTGTAGCGGTCGGCGGCCACGTCGATGGTCTCGCCCGAGTTGTTGAACTTCCACTTGAAGACGGCGGCGGGCGGGTCAGCGTCCACCTCGCACACGATCACCACGGACTCGCCACGCGCCGCGCCCACCACCGTCACCCCGCCCGCGCGGCACGACGGCGCGTCTGCAACACACACACGCACGCTAGTCTACGGTGCTGATACATAGCACGGGTCAATCATGTTATGGGAGTACTTTAGCTAGAAGCTAACCCTGACTGGACGTCGTGTAGCAAGGATGGAATTAGAAATAATAGTCTATTCTGACCCTGGGCGGGAATGAGAGGTCGGCACCATTGTTTATTTAATACTATCGGAGATATTTAAACAGTATCCCTTTATTTCTGAAGCAGATGTTTATGAAGGCGGCGGCGGCCGAGTGTAAACAAAACGAGCCCGGCACAATGGGCTCGGGCAAGATTGATGGCTACATTACCCGCAGTTATCCTGCCATTAAAAAATCCCATCTTATTTAGTCAGGGCCATTTCTTGCAATTGGCGAATTGATCGGTAGCTATTCCGAGCCGGCCGGCTCGCGGGGCGGCGCGGGCGGGCCGCACGCAGGACGCGATGGGAAGGGGCTGTCTGATTAGTTCGGGGTGAAATCAAATACCGTTTCAAATGTAGGTAATTAAAGCTTTGTATTAAACATTTTATAAAAACGATCATCTGCTTTGCAATTTATTCAATTAGCTCATATGTAGTTGCATCCATTGAGCGGGCCTCGGGGGTATCTGCTACAAATATTTTTGCAAAACCGCTTTGTATATGTTTCACTTCTTAGTAAAGTTTGTTTGTCGTATTAGACACAACAGTCGAAACAACAAGAAATTAATAACAATGTCACTCTAATTGTATCTTTCATGTAAGCAATCAAGAGCGCCGTAGAGCAGCGACACGACGCCGAGTGCAAGACGGGTTGTTTTTATGAGGTATATTTATAAAAGTATGGGAATGCATCACCGTAATAGAAGGTGAGGTTGCAGCTCGCAATAACTCTGAATATGCGACCTCGTGCCGGTGGTAAATCAATACGTTCGGCCTCGGCAGGACGCGGCCGGCGCTGTCCCGGGCCCGGGCCGGGCACTGCCCGTGCCCGGCTCGGTGTCGCTACTTGTATTGGGAACGTTGGTGCAGGACCGTGCGGCCGCCGACGTCGTGACTCCCGCGCGCTGCCCGGCCCGGTACTTTCAATGTCGTGTGCAATATCTCCTTGCATAATTGCGCTTGACGCGCGGCCGCGCCGAAATACCCGTGATTAGAACATGAGCGTGTCAAAGCCGAAGATTTAGTGCCGGTACGCTGAATTCGACATACTACCCCACGGCCGCGACGAGAACTGATCGGTGTGCATGCGCGGGCCGGACGCGGACTTCTACTATTTAGATGGAGAGAGGGTTTGACGCGGGGAAGTAATATAAATATTTCAGCCTCGGGTCACCTGCCGACTGCCAGCACACTTTACTAGGTAGGTGTTGGATCGAAGCATTGTGGGTAGTAGGGTGGTACTCACACTTGACGCGGAAGTGCAGGTCGTTGGAGACGGTCTCGCCCTCGGCGTTGAGCGCGGAGCAGGCGTAGCGGCCGCCGGCGTGCCGCGTCACCTTCTGCAGCACGAGGCTCTGGTTGCTGTGGAACACGCGCGCGCTCGCGTTGTGCGCCAGCACGCGCTCCTGCCAACACGCACACACAGGCTCATTACCAGAGGTCCATGATTATATTGTTCTGTATCCTGTATCCCAGCGGGTCCATGAAAAATATAACTAAAATTTTAAATGTTCATACATGAACTTCCAACGGGTCCATGACATTTAACTGACGTAGGTACAGTCAGTAAAAACAATACAAGAGGGCATTTCTATAGTTCCTTAGTTTTTTTTAGTTCCTTTTTTTTTTAGTTCTTTAGTTTCTTTATGTCATTAGAGCGAAATAGACTACAGGTTTGAGCGATATAGACAGCATGCAGGGACGCGATCACGATGTGGAAAGTGTAGTTATCTATTGGCATTACGGCTCAAGCGTTAGCAGTTGAAACGTTAGAGCGCGCGTTCACAGGCCGGCATCGGACACTGACACTGGAGTATTGGACCTCTGGGAATGGGAAGCCCACACACACACATCACTAACTAACTCATTATTTTAATTCTTGACACACACAGCGTCCATCATTGCCATTCTCCACTGGTTTACGTTTACCAGTGGAGAAGTGGCAAGTTCCATCAATTTTGAATTATTGTATTACAATACGGGGTGGAGAGGGCAAAGCACTGTTAATTATATTAAATGTTATGTTATCGGTAAGTACCAACGATTTTACTAAGAAAGCCGCGGTGGAAATCATAACTTTGATAATTCCTAGGCTGTAGATCATGCCCCGTATTTGCAATCCAAAATTCACATAAAATAAATAGTAAAAATGAAGCTGATATTATTGAGACAATTGAGAAGCTGTACATCCGCACCTGCCTGAAGGCGGGCCGCGGGGGAGGGGGAACAATAGCGAGGGCTCATTAAAAGGGGCAAGCGCGTACAAAGGGCAGCGCGCGAGTGCTCACAATTAGCGAGGAGCGCCGCGGCCGCGGGCCGTCGCTCGTCGCTCCCCTCGTCATCTTGTTCTCACTAATCATTATTTAGATCATTAATTCCTCTACCTAAAGCAAATGTTAAGAGGCGGCAAGGACTAGGTTATCTGTGCACCGCGCGACGCCGGTGCCCGAGAGCCACACGCTCGGCCGCCGGCGCCGGCCGCCGCACACGCGCTGCCCTCTTGCGATAACGATGTTCCACCACGCTCCGCTGACTCCGCGATCAACTATCTGTGATATGCTCGACAGCGCTTATCTCGACACACTTCTCTGATCTTGATCTGATTAGCTGATGAGAGAGTGCGTCACTCAACACAGATATCTCTATAATCATCATAATCTCGTACCTAATAGTAAATCTATAATGTACAGAATTCGCCCGTAACAGTTTTATCATTAGTATATACAATACAATAAGATACAAATATAGGTACTTTATTGAACACCAAGAAATCAAAAAACAAAGAAAACAAAAAACAATATATGAAAAATAAATACTATAATAAAACTGTATTTTTTTTGTTAAGGCCAGGTAGTCCTGCAGCAGTAGCCGTAAGGGAAAACGCGCGCCTGCCAGGCCGCCGTGCTCGTGTTTTTTGTAGTTATTAAGGCCAGGTAGTCCTGCAGCAGTAGCCGTAAGGGAAAACGCGCGACTGCCAAGCCACCGTGCTCGTGTTTTTTGTAGTTATTAAGGCCATGTAGTCCTGCAGCAGTAGCCGTAAAAGAAAACGCTCGCCTGCCAAGCCACCGCGCTCGTGTTTTTGTAGTTATTAAGGCCAGGTATTCCTGCAGCAGTAGCCGTAAGGGAAAACGCGGGCCTGCCAAGCCGTCGCGCTCGTGTTTTTGGTCTTCGGATTTTTCTCGTTATTTGTGCTATAGTCCTTGCTTGTTGGAAAATTTTATGGTTTTAGGTCAGCGGGAAGTACCATAAAGGTTTTGGTCCATGACGAGAGCCAAAAACATTTTTTTAAGGAATAAACTACATAGGTATTTACAGTTTTCTGATTTTTTCTTTGACTTGTGCCTTGCTTCTTGCCAAATTTTATGATTATAGGTCAACGGGACGTACCTTTTATTGGTTTTGGTCCATAGCTAGAATCAAAAATTGTTTTGTTTTGTGAATTTACTGTTTTCGGATTTTTAGGGTTCCGTACCTCCAAAATTATATGTAATAAAGGTGCTAGTACTAAAATTATTAGCTTACTTTAACAAGGCCAATGTCTATTCTGTGTCATCATATTAACATACTTTGCAGTATACTTTGATACACAAAATTCATCTTAATCTTTACATATTATAAAACAAAACCGCTCCCGCTGCTGTCTATCTGTCTGTCTGTCCCTATGTATGCTTAAATCTTTAAAACTACGCAACAGAGTTTGATGCGGTTTTTTTTAATAAATAGAATCTTAATTGAACAGAAAGGTTTTTATGTATTAACACATGCATAATATATTAGAGAAACACTGATAATTTTAGAGGTTTCTAATGTGATGTCGAAAATAAACACATTTTTTTGCGCTTAGATTGCAAAAGCTGGCTTAACCCTAAGAGATAGATTAAAATAATATACTACAGTATTGTACACCTTAAAAACGTCTACAAAAAGTCCGTAAGAGTATACGTCTATCTCTTAAAGCTTCCACACACAGAAGCCGTGGCCGGGCCGGAGGCGAAGGCGTGCGGGTTGTAATGCGTGAATTTAAACCCTCGAACTAAATACCCTCGATAATATGGCCCTTTACAGACTGTAATTTATATGAATATTTTCGAAGATATCACAGATTTTAAATGCAGGGACATAGCGGTTGCAGCGGTACCGGCCGGAGGGCCGATTCTGTAGTATATTTAGTATCAGCATTGCACCCGTTTGAACCCGGGGCGGGTCGCTAGTTCTGAATAAAACAAAAAAACTCCCTCAAATATACATATATATGGAATTTATAAATGTTTTCAGACGCTAATTTTGCTGGACAGACACTAAAACATGTTGAGTATGTACATATCTATAGTTTGAAGCGCTGTGTGTCAATCTTACTAACCTATCCTACTAATATTTAAAGCCAGAAGTTTGGGAAATGTGAATTTTTGTAACCTAGTGTCTCCAAAACTACTGAACAGATCAAGATGAAATTTGGCATAAATTTAGAATGTACCCTAACTTAAACAATAGGCTACTTTTTTTAGGGCTTCGCATCCGATTTAGAATTTAGAGCAGGGTTTGATAATTTACAAACACATCACGCCCAACGAGAAACCAAAACAAAGATAAAAAGTCTGTCTATTCAATGTTGTATATTTTTGTCAAAATAGTGATTGAATTTGTGATGTTGTCATAGTTGTCATATTATCTGCTTTGTAAAATATGAAAATTAAACATAATGTTTTTCTCCAGCAAAGAAACGAAATAATTAAATTAATTACTAAAGGTACATTCTATGGAAAATATAAATGCTTCGTGTGTAAGAAGTCACAGATGTATTCGCTTTAGGTACCCTACCTACCACGCTAACGAAGTTGCGGGTAACAGCTGGTTATGATATAAAATGAATGCACGTAAAATTTTGGTATCATTTTCCGGAGAAATGATTTCAAAATGTACGGCATGTTGATTCTACTGCTGTCTGCTGCCTGTTGCCTGCTGCCTGCTCGGGAGGGGAGGGAACTGCAGTGAACTATGCCGAAAACGTTTATTACGAAATTAAACTGGTTTTTGATATAATGATTATATTGATCGCTGAAGGGATGGCGTCTCGGCTTAGATGAGGCGTACGTAGTTCAAAGAGATTCATTTTCTCGCGCGCTGAATGAAATCAGCAACTTTACAGGTTTCAGCTCCGACTGTCGTCGTATTACAAAATATTCGCGATTGTAAAGCTTTTGTCCCCTAAGAAGCGTGCGAGCCCTTTGTGCGGCGCTTTCGGGAGGGATTATCTGAGACAAAAAGATTATATGTATAATTTAAAAAATGTACACGAAAAATATCGGTTCAGAATAATAAGTCGATAATATATTTAGGTAAGCACATGGTGTATTTCGAAAAGTGGGTATCCTTTTGTAACAACAAGTAATGATTGTCAATATAATCAGACGTTTTAAGAGTAACGAGTATCTACCTCAGTTGAGCCCTCTGGCGGTAGGTAGTAGGTAGGTACTACAGTTTTGAAATTGAGTGAATATCTCCTCTATGTCGAGACTAAATCATTAGCGGTAGGTAAGGAACAAAATCTGTTGGCAGACACAGCCGCGTATCGCGACACTAACACGAGTACATCAAAGGATTCTGCATTCAAATTTCTACCGTAAATTAAGCGTCTACTCAATTCGCAAAACAATGAGAGTCACAAAGTGTTCACTACTATTTATAAACAATGGAAGCACTAAAACTTGGGCTTTGTCACGACACTTGCGTCGGGCTGTTATCATTTAAATTAAGTGTATTGTGTTCGATGTACCTCCATACCATACACAGGGCCTCCCGCGAGCCGAGCGGGCCGAGCGGGCCGCCGCGGACCCGCGGAGGCGAGCGAGGGCTCACCCCTACATTCATCTCTTGCATTACTGTAGAGATCACTGAGATCGCTTGATTTTTAACTAAAATTAGTACGTTTAAGAAGATCAACAAAATAATATTAGGAAAAAAAAATATTAAGTAACAATTCCGTGGCAAACAACTCTTTGTGCTCGGAATTGTTACTAAATATTGTTTTATCTTAATACTATGCAATGGATTTCTGCAAAGTAACGCATGAATCTATTACTTATTCAGATCAACGAAGAATCAGATACTCTAAGAGTCTTAACAATTGATCATTTAAAGCGTCTACGAAAAGAAAGCAAAACACCTTTTGGTTATTCCATGGATATACCGTACGAATCGTGTTATATATAATAACATAATGCAAGAACAAAATTAAACATTTTAAAAACTCCTCGACAGATTTTCATGAAACATGACTAAGAACACTCGGGATAAAATTATCTATAACACTAAAAAAACTAAATGAAAGTCGGTTCATCCGTTTGGGAGCTACGATACTACAGCAGATACACAGATATACACACACACACACACACGTTAATAATACCCCTCTCTTTTTGCGTCGGGGGTTAGTAAATGTGTTTAAAATACCTATAATAGCCCCCAGAGATAAGAAGTAAAAAAAATATCAATAATATTTTTTACCGACCCAAAAAACTCGCAAAACCTTGACCTCCCATTTCCTCCTCCCATCCTCTCTTTTTGCGTCGGGGTTAAAAACTACAACAACCGCTACCGCAGCAGCCGCTAGCTAGACTGACGCAGTGTCTCATCGGCATGGCAGCCCTGGAGACTCACTAATGGCCGGATTACAGCAGCCCCTAGCCAGCCTAGGCAGCGACTGACGCAGTGTCTCGTCGGCATGACGGCCCTGGAGACTCACTAATGGCCGGATTACAGCAGCCCCTAGCCAGCCTAGGCAGCGACTGACGCAGTGTCTCGTCGTCATGGCGGCCCTGGAGACTCACTAATGGCCGGAATACAGCAGCCCCTAGCCAGCCTAGGCAGCGACTGACGCAGTGTCTCGTCGGCATGGCGGCCCTGGAGACTTACTAATGGCCGGATTACAGCAGCCCCTAGCCAGCCTAGGCAGCGACTGACGCAGTGTTTCGTCGGCACGGCGGCCCTGGAGACTCACTAATGGCCGGATTACAGCAGCCCCTAGCCAGCCTAGGCAGCGACTGACGCAGTGTCTCGTCGGCATGACGGCCCTGGAGACTCAGTAATGGTCGGATTACAATACATTTCAGCCGAATTTATGATGCCGCCGCGATTTATGTTGCGTCTTATTATTTTGACAGGTCATTGTGGCCCGAAACGATGCCGAGGGCTGTAACGGGGGGCACTAATTGATGGCTCTCATTACCCACCCGAGAGGTTCAACCGCGTCTGTGATGTGTTTGTCTTCAAACACACGCACCCGCTCACAAAGACGGGCCAATCTATTTACAGAAATCGGATTTTAAACAGCCATCAAAAGATAATGACGTATTCACAGCTATTTCACTACACGTCGATTGTGGTTGCGTTTCATATAAATCATGAGCGAAGTCAATAATAATTTAGAATCAACCTGATTCTAATTTAGAATCAGGTAGGTACGAGTAGGAGTGCGGAGCGCGCTGCTTGCGGAGGCGGCTCGGGTCACGCCGCACACATCTTCTGAATTTTAATATTTTGCTGATTGACACTCGGCGTCTCCACGCCATCTTGAATTTATAACCTGTTGAGATAAGAGGCGCTGACACTGCATAGTGCTGTGCTGAGTAGTAACGACCAGTCGGGTGTCTCTCGCCTTGGAGCCGCGACTCGTAGCACGCGGCGAGGTATGTGCGCAGCCCTCGGAACAGCATGCTGCTGTTGCGTTCAACGACTGCGTAGCTGGAGTCTTATCGTACACAAGCAGCAGAAACAATGTATTGTTAAATGATTTATTGATACTTCATATAGGATTGCATGGGACAACTGCATGATACACTCATCCCATGGTTATTTTTCAGCTTTGTATTTATTTTAGACATGTCGTCATGAAAATGGTTAGGGTGCTACCATAGACAGGAAAAATCTGAAAAATTTAATGCGACAAAAGGAGCGTTGGCGAGGGAGGAGTTGGCTGGAGGGCCAGGGCTGGGTGAGGTGTCGGCGAGTCACGAAAACAATACCTAAGGGAGTATCGGAAAATTTCGTACAAATATCAACGAAAATTAATAGTGTAACACATGTTGAAACGAATTATAGGTCAAACAACTGTAAAACTACGGAAGCCTACACTGCGTGTGTCGGAGCACGCCTCTTAGCACCTGCCGCCGCCGGCCGCCGCCGCCGCCGCCGTCGGCGCGCAATGCTTACGGAACAAACTCTCTTCACTTACAAATAGATGCCATGTCCGTGCCCGCGATTGCCGTGCGATTACGCTAAAATCTCTCATTCCCATTGAATGGGTCATCCGGGGAAACTGGGCATAAACGGTTTAATTTTCCAATAAGGTACTAAAAAAATACATGCAACTTTCTGGCGGGCGAAGCCGATCTACGACGGAACAAGTCAAATGTCGTATTACTCACACACACATGACTTTTTTATCGATTACAGTAAAGCCGGCTTTTCACTATGGGATATAATATAATTTATATTACATCTTGAGATATAATATTTTATCGCTCACCATACATTTTGTATGGGACCGTTTACACTGTGCAAACTATAAATATTTTTTCGACCGAGTGAGCGATATTTGAAGGTCATTTGAAGGTGTACCTCACCTCCCCGGACACCGCGCCTCCCCCTGCCTCGCCCTCAGTTTGAATGTTGGCGTTCGTGTGCAGACGTGTAAACTGATCATTTGTGTTCCAAAATATATATCTGACAGTGTGAACAGCAATCGCGGTATGTAATATATAGCTCAAGATGTAATTTATATTGTATCCCATAGTCAAAAGCCGGCTTAATTCTGGTTCAAAGTTACAAACATTCAATACATTGCAGAAATAAAACACAGTCGAGCAACAGAAGGTGTCGCGTGAGTAACATAAGTATGAAATTTAGAGATAAGTAACAAAGGTAATAACAAATAAATTAAATAGAACATTACAGCATTGAGTTTGACATTTGTGATATTATGACGTTGGCAGCTTCGTCATCGGTCGGCTCAATCCAGCCAGAAAATTGTTTGTATTTGTTTTTGTACCATGTGATGGAAACCGAAATTGTTTATCCCAGTCTCCCCGGATGGCGATCCATTGAATGGGATATTTTACAGTATACGCACAACTAGCCAACATTTTGATACCGTGCCAGTCAGCTATTCGCCATAATGCGAGCGAAGTCACAGGCTGGATTAATCCGACTGGATGTTGAAATAAATATTGAAACAGGACATCAACAATGCGTGGTGTTACGAGTTAGTTATTAATTATGGCATTTGAAATGAAACACAAAGTAAAATGTAGCCGGCGGGCGAGGTCGCGCCGGCGCACGCGGCGACTGATTACCTCCGAAAGGGTGAAGCGAACAAAAACTGTCGCGTCTGTATATTGCTGATTAAAACGACGCGGTACAAAGCGGTTACCGGACCGTACCCCGCCGTCTGTTGCTCACCGCGGCGGCGGCGGGCGGGCGGCGGCGGCGGGCGGCGGCTCATTGTTGCGACAACCGACTGGGATTAAATTGTTACCTTTGTTGACGGATCCCTACCGCAATTGAGTTTTATTTATTTCACGTAGGTATTCTAATCTCAGGTAGGCAGGCCCTTCTCCCGTGGATGTCGCAAGAGGTGACTGAGGGGCGACATCAGGGATCGCCAGCAGCATCGACCGAGTACTTATGCACAATGCTGCGATCACCAATCCACCTGTCTAACGATGATGGCGACACTCATTGGCGGAGAAGCAAGCTCTGTTCACTTGTTGAGGAGAGAGTAGATGCAAGCAGAGAGTAGAGTCGAGTAGGGCGTAGGACTCACGTCGTGCAGCCAGGAGAGCTTGCGCGCGGGCGGGTTGGCGCGCACGTGGCACTCGAAGTACACGTCGTCGCCCTCCTTGATGTCTCCGCCCGCTAGCGAGCTGCCCAGCCGCAGCCGCACCACCGGCGGGTCTGCAACACACACACCCGTCAATATCTGACGCCGACCTGGCAGCAGCGTCTTGCTCCTCGTCTGTGCCTGTATAGTCCTCGCACGAGAGCTAGTCGTCTCCTATGCATAACAACGGAAGGGAGGAACTGAAACAAAACACTGCTCGTTTTCGTAGGCTTACGTACACCTAGGTAGGTACATTTTGTCAGTAATTCATTTATTTGTTTGTGAATCAGGTACCTAAATTAAACAGTTACTGGGGCTTGGTATGTGTTCAGCGTTCACCAGCGTTGGTTGTACGCAAATACAACCAACTCATGCTGAGACTGGGACCGTTTTGTAACTCTGTCTTTGTTCTTTTGTTCTAAATTTTGTATGTATGTGTTACAAATAAATGTTTCTATTTCTATTTCTATTTCTATTTGTTCGTAAAGTAGTAGGTAGCTAGGTCTCGGTCGCAGTACTCACACACGACGCTGATGGTCCAGGAGGTCTCGAGGTGCAGCGCCGTGACGTTGGGGTTCTCAGCGCGGCACGTCAGCGGCTTGTTGTCGTCGTCCAGTGTCGGCACGAAGCTCATCACCGACACCGTCAGGTTGTCGCGCTGCTCCTCCTGCAACGAACGAACGAACATACATGCGCGGCTCGTACAAACTGCACTGTACTACAGCCTTTTAAAGAGACTGATTCGTAAGTATTGAGGCAAAATCACACCTCGACGATCTGAATTGTGAAAGAAGACGCTGAATAATTAAAGTTTAAGCAATGTAATTGTAAGTAATGCCAGAAGACATGTAACGACTTTGGATGAAATTAAACGAAAATAACGTGTTTTAAAAACGATAGACCAACTTCAAATTCTTCTAGTGGTGGCATCTAGTAAAAATTCGAGTCTAATTTAGTGTGATGACAAATTGAGGTTTACCGTATCCAATAAAAAAGAATTATCAAAATCGGACTACTCTGTAAAAAGTTATGCGTGGTCAAACATTACAATCAGTGAGTGAACAATAAATCATCCCTTTTTCCTTTCCGTCAGTTGAATTATTTTTAAATTTAATTCGGGGTTATTGTTAGTAGTTCCAATAAAAAAAAAATAGAAAATATTCGAGAAAATGTCACGGAACGGACCTACCAAGCCGTGCTAAGGTATTCCGGACTCCCTGAGTGGAGCTCAGTCACACAGAACATACTATCTATAAAACATTTTAAACTATAATGCTTAATAACACTAAAGTCATTCATTACGGGATATTTACCAAGAAGCAACTCAAATCATAATTATGGTTTGGTAATCGGTCAATATCCCGTCCTAAATGACTCCGACAATTGATATGTTCCATTGTTTTTTGCAAAACCTATCAGAACGTCTGCGACGCCACGTTAGGAACTACGACAAAACATATCCACCACCTGTACCCACTCCAGGCTCCGCCTCACCTCGTCGTCTATTATTTTGTGCACCTATTATTTTGTTTTAATTGTAATTCATTTATTCGGCTTAAGCTTGTTACAAGCACTTAATGAACGTCGCTCCGTTGAATAATTTAACTGGTGCGCGGGTTTGTGAATTAATACAAGTTATTGTGCAACTTTGAGAAAACTTGATGAATTCCGAGAGCGTAACGTGGCGTAACACATTATGCATTAGGATGGCCGGGGCGCCCGCGTGGGCGTGGCGGATTTCTAACGGAGCCGGAATTTTATTTCCACCTACACAACTGTTTGGTAACTAGGTTGCCTCGATGGAAAATTGTCTTCCGTGGAGACAACCAGTTCCATGGGCGATTTTTTTTCCATCTGTTATGTTATCATTATCAATGTTTTTTTTTTTTTTTTTTTTATTCATGTTTATTTGTGGGACTTTGAGTCATTGCTGACTATGTCAGTCCCGTAATTTAACGAACTAACTACATGCTTAAAACTAAATTATATTTAAAATTAACCTAAATAATTTAATTGCCGCGTCACTCAGTGGAGCGGCTAAAACTATTTGGATAACACCAGTATCCGTTAGGTTAACATTGTAGAGGTCCCTCAATTCTGATCTTATCGGCTCGCTTCGTTCACACTCCACTAGAAGATGATGCACATCTTCAAGGACGCCACATGTGTCACAATTGGGCGAGTTCGTGATTTTCATCAAATGTTTAAATTTATTATCAATGTTAAGTTGAAATAATTTGAACAAAAAAAACTACGTTACAATTTTACTATTACTACCTATTTTAGCACGAAGAAGATAACAGCAAGTGAGGCACTTTGAAGAGATAAAAATGTTAGCACATGGCTCGTCGGGGGCGGTCAGTGCGAGGGCTCGCTAATAAGCACACAGTGGAGCGCTCCGTCAACACTCGCCGCGCCCTTGCGATGTCCGTTGTCCGTCCGACGTCCGTGTCCGTCCGACGTCCGTCGTCCGTCCACGTCGTCCACCTAGCGATTATCGAGGACCCTTGGCGGCTCTCAAGGCCCGCTTGCACAGCTGGTTTTTCGAACAGATTACGGCCGGTTGACTGCGTTTACAACAACCTAACAACGGAAAATAGTAGATATTGACTACCTATTATTTTCTGTTGTTGTTTTTAAGTCTGCCGGCATTGAGTATGTGTAGACTAGCTGACCCGCTCGCGGTTTCATTCGCGTGGACTTTAGGGTAAAATTCAGCAGATTTCGAAAATTTTAGAGGTTTTAGTATTATGGACCTAAAACCCATTTTCAATAAAATATTTATTTGTTTAATTTTTATTTATTTACTAACTTTAATTAACACCAATTACACAGTAACATACACCAATTACATTAACTAAAGGACAAGCTTACATATATCCAATTCTTCCATCCAATATTAATATATCCCGTTTAAGCCCGTTTTATGGATTGTTTTTAAAAATGCCTTAATTTTATTTATTTTTTCACATTGAGTTAGTAGCAAATCCTGTCATACGTTACAGATTTGTCGTACGCAAGCCACACAAAGGTCCTATTAGACCATTTGTTAAACTAAGTTCAGCATAAACTCGGTTTAAAGCGCTGAGTTTATCTTATATTGATGGCACTCAATTGCAACGGTGAAAATAGGCCTAAAGATCTGAAAGTCTAACACCCTACTTTAGCCCATTGTAGGAGAATATTTTAAAATTCCTGAATTACATTATTTCGGAGTCACATAAAACATCGGAAACTTTGACTCCCCTTTTATCCTAAATAAGAGATTTTTATAAAAATCCTGAATCTGAGATTTGGAAAGTAGAAACCTTAAACTACACAACTTTCCAATAAGACGGGATTTTTGGAAATTCCTCTCTTAAGGTGGTGATAAGGGGTTGAATTTTTTTGGTGGTGTTTGTAACTTCTTAACCAGTCAGTGGCCTTATTCGCATGAAACTTACAGAGAATACTAAAAATATAAAACTTTTGTCCACATGATTCAGGATGTTTCAGAATATACTTGAAAATGGGGTAAAACGGGTTTTTAAAGTTACGAGATGCGTAGTTTGAATTTCGGAGAAATTTTCTGAGAATACTAAAAATACAAAACAATTAAATAGTACGTGTTTCAGGATTTTTGAAAATATTCTGAAAATTTGGGGACTTAAGTTTGAGACTTGTAGTTGTAATGGCTGTAACTTCTTGACGTGTTGTGCTATTGTCCTGAAATTTTACCTTTAAACTGAATATACAATAATTTAAAGCATGTATTTCTGAATTTTTATTAAAAAGCTCTAAATTAGGATGAAAAGGGCGGTCAAAGTTCCGGATGTTTCATGTGTCTCCAGATGGTTTGAAACTTTGTATTATATTGTTAGTACGTTTGTAGTTAGTTGTAGTAGCATAAATGTTGGGTAATTTAAGAAAATAGCTTAGTGCAATTTTTGTAAATGCTTTATATAAAGATTTTCTAAAGATTTTTTTATTCTTGTATAAATGTTCAATATACAAAAATATTGAAATATGTATACCAGGAATTTTCAAAACTTCTCTTTAATTGGGCTAAAGTAGGGCGTGAGACTTTAAGTGTTACGTGTACGGCAAGTTTGTAACTAAAAAATAACACATAAAATTATGGGATTTTTCAAAACAACCCATAAAACGGGCTTAAACGGGATATTTTTGTATTGAAAACGGGTTTTAGGAATTTCTTATTCTTACACCTATTTGTTTTAAGAGTCGGAAGTTCCTAAAAACCCTAAAACTTCTCGAAATCAGCTGAAACCCTACGTTTTACCTGATTTCGAGAAATTTTTACCTTAAAGTCTGATCGGATGAAATCGCGAGCGGGTCAGCTCGTTAGAACTAATATTACTTACTTCCGTTTTACACATCACTATTGTTGAGGTTCTGTACGGAACGCGAAGTCCCTTCAGAGCGGACGTCAAATAAAAACCCCGTAATGACAGAAGTTGTGGAAACGTTTCAGTTAGCACGGTAAAAGCGCCGCCGTTTGCGAAACAAGGTAACGTTTTACGCTTTCACTGCCCAGCCATTGTGCAGGCGCGTGCGGTGGCTACAAGCTGTGCTAGAATCAGATGCGCGAATATTATGTTATAAAATAGTCAATGACCCGCGCCACAGCAGATGAGTTCGTAGTAACACGTACCTAGGATGAGTCGGTCTGGACCATTTCGCAACACCATCAAAAGACCATTTCGCTAAAAAATCGTTTATTGGACTTTTACGTTTTCGAGTAGGTAAGTAGGTACCTAATACGATCGGGTTCATAAAACTATCAATAACTATCATAACTCTTCTCAACTATAATGGTTAATAACGCTGCGAGCACTTATTGGGAAACCCAAAAGACCACAAATCATGGTAAATAAGGTGTCAGCCTATACTTAACCTAATATCCACGTTAGACATGCGGGTTAGGGATCGCTGTCTGGTGGTAGACTGGTTCTGCAGGGGGCGCTGCTGCTCGCTCCCCATGGATATCCCTTAGTCGCCTCTCTAGACACCCGCGGGAAGAGTGGGGGTGGTGTAAATCTAGGCCGGCACCACACGACCAGATAAGGTGTACTATGTACTATTTGACGAGTAATGTTATATTATACCAATAAATGAACCATTCAATATCTGTAGAAGTACCTTTACGCCGCGAAAATTGTACGGACAGTTTGAATGCAAAGAAACCAAACAGCCAGGGGTAGGTACTTTAGGTACTTGTAATTGTTCACGTGTGTCTTCTATGTAGCAGGAGATGGGATAGTGTTGTGTGCGGCGCGGCGCAGCGCGGCGGCGCGGCGTGGTGGGCGCCTGCCGGGTGCGCCGCTTGGTGACCTACTGAACCCAGATTGTGTCCAAAAAGAACTTCGTGCTTTCGGCTAGCCTGGCAAGAGATGGACAACTGGCGATCGCTGCTGTCAGATACAAGGATACCTAGTACACTTCGCGTCGTACACAAAACTGTAAAGGAACAATAGTAGATTGTTTTACAAGGGACTAAGCCATCCCATTATATACGAGGTTGTTATACCTCGTCTAAAATGAAGATGACAAGACCGAGTTATAATGGGTGATTTTGGCCCGCGTAAAACACTCTACTTTTCACTTCGATTGCGAGAAAATAACACAATTCAAAATTAAACAATTTTCAGAAATTAAAAGTTTGTGATTTGGAATGAAGAAAATTCTAGAGATTTAGCGCCAATACCATCTTTTTTTTAATCTCTATCCGTGAAGGGAATCAATCTTCATAAAACATCACCAAGAATCTATTTAAAACAAGATCCGTCAAGTGCGAGTGTAACTCGCACGCCGTGGGTTTTGAACGTTTGTCAATAAATATGTACCAAAAGTACCGGTTAGAGACTTCGCAATTTAACGAATACCTAAGAATAGTAGGTACCAACCTACATTTCAGATAGATCTCTCTGCATGCTTCGGATTAATGGGTGGTTCGGTTAAGGTGGGTAATGGTAAATTTTTCGACTTTTTACGAAATATTTCAAAAAGTATGAAAGCTACAGAAATTTTAAAAACTGTTTTGAAATGTCCAAACCGATACCTTTCATTTGATACCCCACTCGGCGGGGTAGCCCCCCTTTTGAAAATTATTATTCTTTGACCATTTTTCAAAAAGTGTTCTTTTTACAGACTTCTCTATATTTTTCCTGTAAAATATAGATCTATATCTACAAACGCTCCATACATTTTAAACGGATCGCTCTGCAAACTTCGGAGATAGGGGGGGGGGAATGGGTATTTTTTCGACTTTTTTCAAAATATTTCAAAAAGTATGAAACCTACCGAAATTTAAAAAACTGTTTTGAAACCTACAAACCGATACCTTTCATTTGATACCCCACTCGGTGAGGTAGCCCCCCCTTTTGAAAATTATTCCCCCCCTTTTTGACCATTTTTCAAAAAGTATTCTTTTTTCAAACTTCTCTATATTTTTCCTGTAAAATATAGATCCATGTCTATAAACGCTCCATACATTTTACATGGATCACTCTGCAATCTTCGGAGATAGGGGGGGGGGAATGGGTATTTTTTCGACTTTTTTCGAAATATTTTAAAAAGTATGAAACCTACAAAAATTTCAAAAACTGTTCTGAAACGTACAAAATGATACCTTTCATTTGATACCCTATATGACTCTGTAGGTATCTTTTAAAATTTCGGCATCACAATTTGTATGGAAAATATTCATTTTCATTTTTCATTTATTTTCATTTTTTTTTCTCGAAATCTGTACAAGCGCACAAAATGTATTATTATTTTAAATTTCAAGTTGATAGCTGCAGTAGTTTTTGAGTTATTAAGGAGGGAAAAAAGGACAGACAAAGCGAGACCATAAGGGTTTTGAAACCGATCTTCGATCTTCAAAACCCTAAAAAAAGATTGACGGAGCACCAAGAAGTCGAGTTTTTATGTAAGAGAATGAATGCTTTGTACGGGCCAATGATCCTATGACATATCTTTGGTACGGGCTGATGATATTAGACAAAAATTAAAAAGAAAAAAATAATTTTTAGCCCTAGGTATTAAACTCGAGTTTTAGGCCCGCTAAGCTACACTAATATGATACACTTTTTGAGCAAGAGAAGTTTAAAACTATTTATTGTGTCTAGAAGCAAGTCTACGTCCACCGCCTCTTGGCGAGTTTAAGGGAAGAATGGATGTTTGTAAGGTATGCTCTCCTGAAGACATGCACTCTCATGTTCTACAATGAAACTGACGTTGGATCTAGCAATACCTACTCGCTTGAGCTTACGTAATATAACGGACACTAAACTCCTAATCTGTATATACAATGTGCTCAAAACTATGCATGTGACTAAGAAATCAAATAATATCCCAAGACTTCGATGGGACTTGAACCCGCATTCTTCCCTCAGTACGGGAATGTGCTAACTGACAAAGTAATTATTATGTTAGCAATAAAGATGAATTAGAATGTATGTAAATTGCATGCTATTCATTTAATTATGTAACTACTCTCGACAAAGCCTACACATTTGTTCCTTTTGGAGTCGAGACCCGAGGTCCGTGGGGTACCGAGACTCTTCGGGTTTTAAAAAAATTATCTGAGCGTCTGGTCGTAGCGACGCGTGACCCGAGGGCTGGTCAGTATCTGGCACAGCGCATCAGCATTGCCATACAGCGGGGCAATGCAGCCAGCGTCTTGGGGACGCTTCCGACTGGTATTGATATGGATCAGTTGCGCTACCTGTAGATTGTTTGCAATAGTCTGCAGTTAGCTCAATTGTTTCAATTGTAAATACTAATTATATTATAATTTTCTTTGTGAATAAAGGCTTCTGTCCACTACCTCATATTCATACACGATTAAAATTGTTTTTGAATAAATATAGTAAACTACACCACGAGGTCAAGTGACGTAGGAGTCGAAAATCTCAGGGACTTCCTACGGACTCTAGCGTCGTTAATGCATGTGACCTGAATCCTCAGATTCAATACATTAGGTATATTATTGTACATTTCACAGGATGCAGCGAGTGGCTCCCTCTGGGCCACCTGCAAGGTAAAAGCTCCTTCCATGAACTTTATAGTCACCTTTACTCGAGTTATTTTATAAAAGATGAATTACAATTTTCTCGTCGTACAACACTTTTACGGGGTGCTTAATAATAAGGTGAATAAATAATTAAAAGATCCCTTGTAACATTGTGTATTACTAATTAGTCTTTTATAGCTTGACGAGCGAATACGCCGAGCGTCTGCAGCGTCGTAACGTAACGTTCGCCTTGTAGCTGGTCGTACGCACTCTGTGGTGGCACTTAATGGTACTCGATACCTGCAAAGATGCGCAATCACTGCTCATTTATAAATGCGAAAGTTTGGATGTTTGTTCTTCTTCACGACAAAAATAATGAAAGGATCTGGTTAAAATTTAGTTCAGAAGTAAAAACATAGGCTTTTTAATACCACAAATCAGTTCCCATGGGATAGAAATAACCTTTGAACGGTTCCATAGAAACAATGAATGTGAAGCGGTGGGCAGAAACTAGAAAATGTACAATACGATTTTGAATTTAAATTTAAATGACAGTCGCTGTATAAACGGTCAGACCAAACGGTCGGCTTCTGTGTGCTATGGTGCGAGCGCCCAAAGACGAGGTGTGCAAGCACGCACACGTCGTCGCGGACGAGCGTAGCCGCGCGCGCGAGCAGGACTCCCAGCTAGTGGTGTAGGGTGTACGCACACAAACAAACAGTGTAATTGGTGGCACCTGAGGACCGCGCTAATTTGTGTGCTGACCTCAAGCCGTTGACTAATTTGCACACGTCCTCCTGCTGATTGCGTTGCTGCGGCGCACGCCCGCGCCCGCGACGCGCTGCACAACGCTGCATATTATGCGCATGCGTGCGTCACGCCGAGGATATGTACCTATAATCTATGAATTTTTCTTGACATGGTTAAGCTTGCTGAAACGCCGCAGGAGCTACCTATTTATCGCAATTATGAAAGTTGTCGCGCGCGTGTGTTTCTGACGGCAGAGGTAACTGAATCCCTTGGCCGGAGTATTCCAAGTTCATTTGGTATTGCAACTCGTGAATTCTCGTTAGGATGTATTCACGGTGCGAAGTTCGCCGGAGTAGCAGCGCGTCGGCGCCGCGCCGCAGCCGCGCGCCCGACGCGCCCCGCCGCGTCCACGGACAACTTCGCCGGAGCTAATCGCGCACATTCGGATCGGCAATCGAGTTATGCGCTCGGCGATTTCCACCGAGTGGGCCGCAATCAGCGCTCATTGACTGCCAGACCCAACTTGCCTGCCTGGCCGTATCATACACCAGATGGATAATGTACAGACACCAAAATATCATGAAACAATTAATCTCAAAGAAAGTTTATCTGAGACTTTCATAACCTGTCAAAACAAGTACCTATTCAATCTGTAGACACGTTGTTGTGATTCCGGTTGGGTGTGGGCTGCGGCGCCGTTTCTCTCCAAGGTATTTCAGGAGAGTCGCGGACGGAGCCGCAGCCCACACCCAACCGGAATCAGAACAACGTGTCTACAGATTGAATAGGTAGGTACTTGTTGTCGGGCGCCGTTTCTAGCCAAGGTATTTCAGGAGAGTCGCGGACGGAGCCCGAGTGCGCCGCGCACGCAGCTGAACACATCGCCGCGGAGCCCCGCCGCCCCGCCGCCGCCACCGCCGCAACGAGCTCGGGTCTCCACTTGTCTACTCCAGGTGTAATTGGCCGTGGCGCTGCGATTTACGGCGCTCTCAATTATACGCGAAGGCATCTCGGAGCCATTTTCATTAGGACGAGAATAAATATTATCTAATTAGCGATGTTCCGCGTCCGCTTTACGAGCGTGTTTATTGCTTTTAGATTCGAAACGACGCGACGCCGGCTGCTCCACCAGCGCTCGGCTCGAGTGGGAATCACAGAAATATCAAATATCAGAGAAGGAACAGTGAAGTTGGCATGAATGCGAATGGAATCACATTTTAGTGTGATTATGCGGGTAGTTGTTAAATATCCGGCATGAATACATGGAGCGGCTGGCGCGCCGCCAGAGCACGTGCCTCCGCGCCGGCGCCGCGCTCGGCCGGCTGCAATCTCACCCCTAATGTAACGTGCATAAGGCTGTCATTCGGAAGTCAGGAATCAATAAGTTTTATTTCTTTAGGCTTACATAATAAGCACTAAGGCAAGTCAAACTTTAAGTTATAACTTATTATAGGACCAGAAATAAAGCGCTAATTGATTTTCTCTAGACTTCAATTTTATTTTATTATCCAGTGATATTGTAGTAGAATTTACCAGTTGCGGAACAATTCGTTATGGGGCTTACTTACCACTGCTTTATATTATTACTGTGGTATTACTTCGCCTTTTCGTAGGTTTGGCTTTAACTGATCTAGGAAGGCATCACATTTTCACGTATTCTCACGTGCAGGGAGAGCAGTGGCCACCGACCGGTCAATCGAAACAGCTTACACTGAGTCACAGCCAGGGAGAGTTCTAGCTGGCTGTGCTGTGTGCTGTGTGCTGTGCCAGCTGACCCCAACGTTCTGGTGCCCTTCAATAGTATACGAGTACACTGCACATACTTTAGGAACATCAATGCGCTATGGAATCTGCGCCGCCGCACGGGTGTCTTAGGCATTGCTACGGCGTAGCACTGGAGGGCGATCACGGTGTGCTAAGGCCCTTCATTACGGCTCAAACGTTAGCAGTTAAACGTTCGGGTGCGCGTGCACAGGCCGACATCGGACAATCCGCACTAGCCCCAGAAATGTATTGACATAAAAAATCCGTACCGCTCGGAGCGGACTGTCGGCAATGCCGGCGAGGATTCTTGAAGGCAACTTTTCCGTTTAATGCGAATGACGTCTTTTGGATTGCCGATCAGTGGACACACTTGTCAGCGGATTGTCCGATGCCGGACTGTGAACGCGCACCCTAACGTTTCAACTTAACGTTTGAGCCGTAATGCCGTTTCTTAGCACACCGTGATCGGACCCTGGTATAAGCGTTACACAAGTACAAGTACAATTTTATGTCAGTATAATGATTATTCTTATTGTTTTTATCCACATACTCTTAGATGTTGGACTTAAAAAAGTGAAGATAACCGTGAGTGTGAAACATCCTGCAACATTATTTTCAGTACAATAGGTAAACAAGAGCGCAATCCTCGCAGTTTATAATGAAGCTTTATATTTGTTTAATTAGCGCCGACCTCACGAAGGATCATAATTAATTAGGATTTGTGGCATCTGCGAGAAGTGGGCGCTTCCACGTGACAGGCTGACTCGTTCTACTTGGACTTACCCAGATTATTTAATACCGTTTTCTGTACCATTAAAAACTTTTCTAGAAATCGTATCGGTTCATGCCTCACAGATAAATTATAAGATCTTCTCATTTGTCAACCTTTTCATTTTGCCAACCATTAAAATAACAACCGAACAAAAGTTTTACGGTTCATACATTTCTTTGTATTCGTTAGCGTGCAAAACAAAAATATTTTTAGTTATATTGTTAATAATAAAATTGAATTAAATTCTAACTACATAAATGAAACCTCCAAGGCAAGACGTATGAAGTGGTCTAGTGCAGACAGTCACAGTGTGTCACAAACACCCGAGCTTGGAAAAGCTAGGGTTCAAATCATTATTTCAAGTTCAAATATTGTAGGTATTCATAAAATAAGAAGAACATTTCATTCTGTTCTAATTAAACAAACTAGAGCTACCTTACAACAAGAGCACTAAAATACTGAAAATAAAAGCTGCTGTTGTAGCGTCGAGGGGCCATTTTAAAATAAATATCAAAGACGGTTTTAATTCACACAAAGAGAGGTTGCGAGCCAGGGCTGCCCCGGCCGCCGCCGCGCCGGCGCTGCGCCGCCGACACGCCGCCGCGCCGGCGGCCACTCGTCCGGAGCAAGCGCTCGTCTTTTATAGGCAATCATTATGAAGGTGCGCCAATCTGAGTAGTTTATTGGAAGCGCTTTATCAAATACCTCCATCCGTTGGAGTGCTGACCGTTTTTTTCTATCCTATTGTCATTTAATGCGAAGGTAATAAGTACTACCTACTTGTAATAAGTAGTCACAAACTGTATTTTAAGTTAGATCAAATAAATAAAATAAAATATATAAAAAATTAATTTAGGTGTCCTTACATACTTCTAGAAAAAAAAGATTGTGACATTTTTAGGGTTCCGTACCTCAAAAGAAAAAAAGGAATCCTTTTAAGTTCACTTTGTTGTCCATCTGTCTGTCCGACTATTAACCTATTATTAACTATTAACCTATTAACCCTCTTTTCTCAGAAACGCGTGGACGTATCGAGTTGAAATTAACGTCGAATACTCAAGTCCATAGCCTCTTGGAGCCGCAATTTAAATAAAACTTCTAAGTCGCACTCAAAAGTTACAGCCGTTTGTGTCCGAATATTTTAAATTTCCAAGGGAATCACATACACACAAAACCTATAGGGTACTTCCCGTAGACCTAGAATCATGGAATTTGGTGAGCAGCAAGATCTTATACCACAAGTAAAGGGAAAAATCCGAACACCATAAAAATATAATTTATTCACTAAAAAAAATATTTTTAATGCTCGCCAAGGACCAAAACCTAAAGGGTACTTCCCGAAGCCCTGGAATTATGAAATTTGGCAAGCAGCAAGGCCTTGTAGCACAAATAAAGGGAAACATCCGAAAACAGTAAATTTGTAGTTTATTCACACAAAAAACTTATGATTCTCGCCATGGACCAAAACCTATAGGGTACTTCCCGTTGACATAGGATCATAAAATTTGGCAAGAAGCAAGGTCTTACAGCACAAGTAAAGAAAAATATCCTGAAATCGTAAATTTGTAAGTAATTCACAAAAAATACTTTTGATTCTTGCTATAGACCAAAACATGGTACTTCCCGTTTACCCAGAATCATAAAATTTGGTAAGAAGCAAGGTCCTCAACCTCAACCTCAACAGCCTGTATTGATGCACTGCAGGCCTCCCCCTGATATTATTGGCTTTTATCTCATGGGGGTAATGCCACAAATTTAAAAAACTAGTTCTATCTGCTCTGTTCTATCTTCTCTCTCTTTGGCGCGGCGGCGCCGCGGTGTGCGCCGCCCACCTCGCCCGGCTCCACTCGACGACTCTACTCAAAAGCCAATTTGTTGATGGAACTTGCCAAACTTCCCGGCGCTCCTCGCGAAGCCGAGTTCACTATTTTATTGCGATTTCTGCTTCTGAAGACAACTTTATTTTATTGTGAAATTTCAAGTGAAGTTTTCTGCACTTGGGTGAGTAATTTGTTTTTACACAAATATGAATGAATACACTGAAGGTTATTTATATCTATACTAATATAATATTTATTATTATAAACAGGAATGATTTGATTGTATGTTTGTTTGTATTGAATAGGCTCCGAAACTACTGGACCGATTTGAAAAATTCTTTTATCATTAGAAGCTCACATTATTCCGGATGAACATAGGCTACTATTTACCGCGGGATAATGCTTCATTAGTAATAGGACAACGGGTAGTAAGAATGCAGCTTGTGTATAATATTTTGCGTACCTACTGTGCTTTTTGTTGTATAATACCGGTCATTAACTGGAATCCGAGAGGTCAATTTAATTAAAACTCGTAAACTACATTCATTATGTAAGGAAGACAAACATTGTCTACCGAGCAATATCTCTTGCTGCCAGCCGTCCCTTCCGCAGCATTACGAAGCCGATGTCACTCTCGGCACTTAGCTCTACTCCGCGCGCGATCAGAATGGGACGGGATATTGTCAAAGTAAAAGGCCGTCCGCGTTTGCTTCAGTTCGCACGTAGTTACTGAGGCAATGTTGTACTGTAGATACTTCATTTCATGCACTTACGGATGGCCCGGCTCGCTGCTAATCGATTGATTCATAAAATTGATTTATCAAGAGTAAGTTGTAAAGGTAGCAGTAGTTTATAAATATAATATAACAGAGGGTTATATAATGAGTACCTACCAGCTACCAGTAAACAGAAAACGAATTCCTGTGAAAATGCGTTACAGCTGATTTACGTGTGTATGTATGTGTTGTGTAGGTACTACTAGATCTATAAAATGAACGTTAGGAGAGATCGCCATAGCTACGTACAAGTCAAGTGTCTTTTGTATTGTGAAACAATACTGAGTAACTTTGAAGAGCCCTCCCGCATGAGCGGCGCGGCGGTGTGCGCCACGGCGCGGGCCTGACCGCGCGACCGCGCGATCTGAATATTGTGAGGTACCTACAATACAATACAAATTGAAGGAAGAAAAAAAGCATGTGCCTACCTTCTCAGTAGTATAAATATCTATTTATGTAATGCATTGTAATAAGTTGATTAGTCATCTAGTATCCATAACACAAGCTCTCAGCTTGGGGCGGATGATGCTGTGTGGAGTGTCCAGAATTATTTTGTTTATTCATAGATCGATTTTAAAGTGAAGATTGAGAGTGGTGCGGTGAACCAGCGGCGCGGAGCGGGCTGTGGCGCTGTGGAGGCGCGGGGAGCACAGTCGAGTGTTTAGCTTAGGAAATTAACTTTATTGTGGGCTTTAGATTGCGGACCGAACGGCTGCGCCGTGACGCCGGCGCCGCCGTCCGAGCCGGCGGCGCGGTCCCGCCGGCGCGATCCCGCCGGCGGGCGCCGGCTGCGAGCGCCGCTGTCGCCGCTCCGAAGCAATGTCGCAGTACACTCGTCATTGTGCACTATTGCACGGCTTCACTTGATTGGATATAAAATTGAGGTAGCTTAATCTGAAAGGAATCGACGACCGAGTGGAGCGCAGCCGCTGCAGGGTGCTTCAGGTCAGTGCAGTACTTAGCGGAGTTTGCTCCGTTGGCGTCGGCACTTTGTGAACGGACACGGCTAGCTCAGCAAATGAGTTGTGTTAACATTTGAGTACTTCCTGGGACATGCTGGTGCAGCGGCGGAAGCCGAGAATGTAATAAAACAGGGAGATCCGTAATACTCGACTTTGAGTAGAGTTTAACGGCGCGCGGCGGCGTCGCGTCGTTTCGGAAAGTCAACGCTTTAATTAACTTAATTAGCAGTACGAGTATTCTGTCCCGTCCGCGCCCCGCCGCGCCCCGCCTGCGCCCCGCCCGCACACCGCCTGCGTCCCGTCGCCGCCGCGCTGCACCGTCGCTTCACACCTTCAACAATTGAATGTATTCGTTAATCTAGATTCGGGATTTTGAATATTTGCGGTCTCGATTGCCGTTCCTTTTAACCAGTATCCCTGGTTAATAAAAATGTTATATTATGAATGGTATGATCTAGAGGTATTCTTCTAGACTAAGAAGAATACCGGCCCGAGCGATCCTGAAACAAATGACATACCAACCACGAGTAGAACCAGGGGGCGGAGCGCTGGACGAACGACATCTATATCCCATACTTGATGATACATGTATTTCCTCTAGCGTTCACTAGAAATAAATTATTATGATTTGTCATTAAGAGGGCGCATTGCACGAAATTTTGTGAAAAGTATAGGTATAGGATTTCGAGTTCATAGGAGAGGGACAGAGCATACATTTTTGGAACGGCGTAAGCGCTAAATGATGTTTGTATTATGTTTATTTACCAGAAATATTATAAGTAGAACGCAGAATTCCTGAGATTTCGACCAAATTAGGTGCAAAACAGTTCATGATTTTTTAACGTAGTTATTTAAACCGAAGAAAAAATGTGGAATTTTATGTAATTCTAGTTTTTTACCAGGAGGATACCGTGAGTACTGAGATTTAGCGTAAGAGAGATAGGTAGCTGATGAGAGAAGTAAATGTTGGGTGTGCCTCCCCGCGGGCGCAGAGCGCAGTCAGCGGGCTGGTCGGGGCTGCGCGTCCCTGCACCACTGGTTTGACTTGTGTGTCCGGCTTGCTTCTTGCGCCTGCTAATAATTAGATAATGGAGGGAAAGTAGCGTCGCGCGCTCGCTCGGGTACTACGTCGCGCGCTCGCTCGGGTACTACGTCGCGCGCTCGCTCGGGTACTACGTCGCGCGCTCGCTCGAGTACTACGTCGCGCGCTCGCTCGGGTATTACGCCGCGTCGCGAGGCGCTGCATCACTGCTTCAGGGAGACAACTTACCGATCAAACTTTATACCTGAATACGTTGTCGCAGCTCTTCACTGTCTCTGTTTGGAAAAGAGTTTCATTTCGATATGTCATTTGGTTAACATCCGCTGCTTATTACGGATGTAAGCGGGTTAACTACAAACCTTATTTGTGTTGGAAGAACACCAACAACACCCGCTTACAACCGTAATGAATTCGTCAAACTACGATAGTTTTTGTAGTAAAATCCACTGCTTATCTATATATATAAAAGAAAGTCGTGTTAGTTACACTATTTATAACTCAAGAACGGCTGAACCGATTTGGCTGAAAATTGGTGGGGAGGCAGCTTAGAACCAGGAGACGGACATAGGCTATGTTTTATCCCGGAATTACCACGGGAACGGGAACTACGCAGGCGAAGCCGCGGGCAGCAGCTAGTTTTACATAAAATTATTCGTTGTTCCCTAAGTAATTTTTGTTATTGCGATGTGACTAAAAGGTAGGTAACTTAGACTAAGTTACCTACCTTTTAGTCACTTAGCTGTAGCTTTAAGTAACATTGCAGTCTCGAGTAGACGCGGCGCCGGCGTCGTCCGCGACTCAGCTGACAAATCTTGGAGACTTTCGAAAAATGAGCGTTGTTGTGGACCCCGCCCGCCCCGCGTCCCCCGCCCGCCCCGCGATGCATCCTTCCCGAGCAGAGCACAGTCCTCATTGCGTTCGAACCTCGACTAGCGCCGGCTTCGATCCCACCGCGGTGTGGCAGCACCTCGATATAACAGTTTAAGAGATCGAAACTTACAAAACAAAAATAGGAAATGTATACCTATAGAATGTCTTTGGTGCACTCTGTATGCAATAGTTATAATGTGTGCGGCGCAGCGGTAATGCAGCGCGCTGGCGGGCGGCCAGGCGCGGCGGGGCGGGGCGGCGGCGGCGGGCGCGGAATGCCATCCTGCCGCCGCCGCCTCCGTAATCAACTCGCTAAACTGCCGCTGCACTTCTCTAATTACAACTACCCGCGCCGAGCGGACCCGTTTTTTATTAATAAAATTATCGTCCTGCCAACCGATGGGACCATGGGGGCCAAGACTTTGACGAGGCACATCTGCCTCTACCTGAGGCAGGCACCCGCCGCGCCGGCGCCGGTGCCGGAGCCGCGGTTGCCGGCCGGCGCGCGGTGCGAGGGTCGCCGCTAAACAACTGACAGTCGGATAAGTTTGTCGAACTCGAGATCGAGTTTTAATTGCTTTTAGGTGAGATGCGCCGGTTGGTCCGTGCGCCGTCCGCTCGCAGGCAGCAGGCGCCGGCAGCCGGCGCGGCACTGCACCGGCGCCGGGAGCTCCGCTCGGAGTTCGCCCGCCGGCCTGGTCCTACGCGGCGCGACTTGCTCTCCATAATCGATTTCAATCGTGTTGTTCGTTGCTTGTCAACTCCGAGCGAGAGAGGGACAATCCTCCGCTCGAACGAATACCGAACAAAACTTTAGCGGCATTAAAAGCCTGCTTTGTTTCACTCAGCTCGACTCGATATTGGTGAAGCTAGTAATTAATTCCCAATTCAAAGAAAATCCTTCATTAGATATCGAAGCGGCAATAACGCCGGCAGATTGCAAGTCTTTGAATTCCACAAACAAGTTTAGCAGTCCCACTTCTCCCTTATATAGCTCCAGTTGAATTTACCAAATCCTTTACTGGCTTAAGAGTCCCCGAGTTGGTAGCGAGTTGTAGAATACTACTCATGCAGGGGTGCAATCAAGGACGACTGCCTCTAATCACTCTCGTGGTTCAACATTTCATAACTTTGACATATGGCTATGGGATAGATTAGTGAGTGGAGCTATAGGCCAGTTTTGATCATGCTATCAACAGAATCACAAAAAAAGTTTGCACTTATCTGTACGTGTTATGGAACGTCCCGCCCCCGCGCGGCGGCTCCTAGCGCCGGCCCTGTTGTCGCCGATAGGAAATAGTTTCCGCAAGTATCCAAAATGTGCGCGCATTACCGCAACCCAGTAAGTCCTTGTCTATGACTGCAGCTGATTCATACCTCGGAGAGGCTCGTCCGGGTTGAACAAGCCGCCTCGCTATTGCACTTGGTTCCAATTATTTCCATATGATGTAACGAAGCGTTACTATCCTATTTACTTTATTCACGTTAGTAAAGAATTTATATCTCCAGTCCTACAGAGGAGCACTCCGAACGAAGTCCAGCTCAACCGGAACCTTAGCCCGAATCAACCACGACATCATAAATGTATGCCTGCCGCGACCTCGCTACTTTTTTTTTTTATTAATCTACTTTCTTGCTTTAACTACAATACCACAACCTTCTTATTTTGTAAAATTTAATTCTTTCTTTAATTTTTCGGTTGGATGCAAGGTGTTGCGCGCCTCATCAATGCCAGTGCGGTACTGCTGTCGAACAGCTTGGTCATCACGGATTATCGTGTACTTGGGCCGCCGGTCGGATATCTCGCCACGCCAGCCTTAACGACATCATCCGGCGGGCCTTTGTCACAGCTAACGTACCAGCTATTCTCGAACCGAATGGTCTGTTACGCGATGGTAAAAGGCCCGACGGTATGATACTAGTTCCATTGGAGTTGGGGAGGCCCATTGTATGGGACGCTGCATGCGTCGACACACTTGCGCCTTCCCATCTTCCGAGGACATCCGTGAGGGCAGGCGGGCGGCAGATTTGGCCGAAGGTCTCAAGAGGCGCAAATATGCAGGTCTCGACAGAGCCTACACATTTGCTCCTCTTGGAGTCGAGACCCTAGGTCCGTGGGGTACCGAGGCTCTTCGGGTTTTTAAAAAATTATCTGAGCATCTGGTCGTAGCGACGCGTGACCCGAGAGCTGGTCAGTATCTGGCACAGCGCATCAGCATTGCCATACAGCGGGGCAATGCAGCCACCGTCTTGGGGACGCTTCCGACTGGTATTGATATGGATCAGTTGAGCTACCTGTAGATTGTTTGCAACAGTCTGCAGTTATCTCAATTGATTCAATTGTAAATACTAGTTCTAATTTATTTCTATTATTTTATTGTTATATTCTTTTCTATTATATTCAATTTTTTATCTGTCCCCCTAGTTTCACCTACCTCCACCTGCTAGGTAGGTACTAGGTATGAGCCAGGGCTTTTCCGGCACAATGACGAACATTTTTCCGAACACCCTGTATACGCCGACACTTAAATCGTTCAATGGAGAAGTCAACGTCTTACGTATGCGATGCTGATTCCGACTCGTACGCGATAAATCGCAAAGAGCTCTATAAAACGAATCGATTCAGAACACACCTAAAAGCATTTCCTTTAAAAGAGTTGAGTCAAATCGCGATTGCAATTGCAGCGGCAGCAATTAAACTCCAAAGGTGGTTCGGAGTGTGCGGGTGTGGGCCGCACACACCGCTGCACTCAGGCAGTAGCACAGCACCGCGTGTGCCGGCGTGGGTGTGTGCGAGAGGACGGTCCACTGCGTCGTCAGTGTTTAAACGTATTCAGTGGCTAACTTACCCGTAAACTGAAACTCGAAGTGGAGCCACCGAGCTGGGCGCTCAAAGCACCCGCCCAGGTAAATGTAGTTTGGAATGCAGATACAACTTCATAGAAAGGCAAGCAGACCACACATTTTAGAGCACGTTGGAGTACTACAGTAGAGTTCCTAAATAGTTGCATACCTGAGCGGTCGGCGCGGCGCGGCCGGTGTCGGCGCGGCGCGGCGGCAGCGGACAATTTATCGCTACATCGGGTCGCGGTCCCCGGGGCGCCATCTAGTCTTGTTTTAATTTAGTTTAGAGCCGCCCTGAATGGAAAACCAATGTACGAGTCGGAACTCGGGACTGACAGAGAGAGGGTACCTGTGCCTGGGCCTGTGCCTGCGCCACTATTTATTGATTTCGGAGGCTGTAGCTTACAACTTGATTGAAATATCGCTTTCTGTTCATTTTACGCTATAAAGAAGTTGGACCATTTGTTTTCCATTTAACGAGAATGCTCACGGACGTATAACGATGCCTGGCCAAGCTATTCAAGTTTTACTTGCAATTGTGAGAAGAACTAACCTGAACGGAAATACGTAAAAGAGTTCTCAAATTTATCATTTCATCCAGTTAAGATTTCTTTGATGGTGGTATTATGAACTCTTCGCGCCGAGTGCAGCTCGTGATGATGGTATTATGATCTCTTCGCGCCGAGTGCAGCTCGTGATGATGGTATTATGATCTCTTTGCGCCGAGTGCAGCTCGTGATGATGGTATTATGATCTCTTCGCACCGAGTGCAGCTCGGATGAAACGCTTCTAAACTTATTTTTGAGTTCCCAACTACGTGTATTGTGTATTGTGCGAGAGGTTTATCAGCTTTGCGATTTCTACTTTAACTTTTTGACCTCATTTCGCATAATACTGATCCGCGGAAAACTCATTTCACGCGGGAAACGAAGTACTGGATAACGATATTCTACGTCGGGTGCAGTAATAGGACGGACAAAGAACAACTGGTGAAGCAATTCATAGTTTTCGTTTCTATCTAACTAGCCGTAGTTATGTGAGTACGTTCTCTTGTTGTAGCAGTTGGGTCACTGCCTAAGTGTCTTCAAGTTGCATATGTACCCAATAACCCAACCCCGTGCTATGCGTGGAATGCACTACATTATTGGGTAACGTGTAGCAATGTGTGCTGTAGTGTAGGTAACACACGGCGCCGGCGGCGCTAAACGGCCGCAATGTCGAGGGCGCGTACATAGCGCCAGTAACGTATCGGCGCGTACTTAACGTGAAGGAAGCCTGGCCGCGCGCCAGCCGCTCGCTCACCAGGCCGCTGGTGCCGCGTCTGCACGCCGCGGCGCCGGCCGAGGCGCCCGCCGACCTGCTTAGAAGACTATTCATTCACACAAACTCAACCTTATTTAAACTACTATTATTTATTTATTTATATCTGTATGGTGACAGATTAAACTTTCTAAATCGTAAACAAAGATGATTTCCGCTTGGGGCATGGTTTTGTTTTTCAAAATTATTTTTGTACCTTTATTGTTCACAAGAAGTATACCTAAGGTGAAGGTCCTCAGGTGACGCAGCCTCCTGCGTCACCGGCGGACCTTCACCTAAGGGTTGCGGGTTCGATTCCCGGGACAAATGTTGGTAGGTACGATCTGCAAATATTTGATCCGGGTGTTCTGGGTAATATTGTGTTATCTATCAGTCATCTAGCAGCCATAACATATGCTCTACTCAGCTTCGGGCTAGTAGAGCCTGTGACGCTGCGTGGATGTCCAGCATTATTTATTTATATATTTGTGTTCTGTGTCGGGGGCGCTGGCTGTGAAGTGAGTAAAGAATACCATAGATAGTATACAGCGGTGCAGTGCGCCGGAGGAGCCGTCGATGCAGGTAGTGACCCTGAGGAACCGCCGACCTTCAGGCAGGGGATCGGTCCAGTCTGTGTTAGTTACCGTTCAATACTATTTAATACTGATCCAATGATGATGAGACTTAGATGAAATATGCACAAGCAGTGATGATTTAGACAAAAGCGGCATCAGTCTGGCCCGGACTCAGCCAGGCGCTCTCTTGACTTCTTCTGAGGAGCTCCATCAGCGAGTGGCAGCATCGCCCACCAATTTAATGATCATTTTGTTTCATAACTGGTTTAATTTTTCTCTCTTGATAAATTAAACCAATTTTTATTTGTTCTTCATAACTTCGATCAGTGGTTTCTATTAAATAAACTCTCCTACAGCAATATGACATTGCGTGAGTAGGTTTAGGGATGCAAAAGCGATTACCTCGTTTTTCATTCAGTTTTTACGAGACCATAAACTTTTACAACATAATTTTAAAGTAGCCTCAAAAAGGACACAACAAAAATTGTAGCGGGGCGCGGGGCGCGGGGCGCGGGGCGTCATTAGGGTCGGCTCCTCTCCGCGGCGTGTGGGAAACACTTAATGCTGTGCATGGAGGGATAGAGCAACAAGCCGCAGCCTCTCGGCCGCCACGGAGCCAGCAGTAAGTACGGATTCGTCATAGAGCACTGCGTTGTTAGTACTGGCAGATAGGTCTACCCGTGCACAGTGTGCGTCGGTAGAAGCCCCCCCCCTCCCCCACCTTCGCTAAATGATTAAATATTGAGTCGGCGGCTATCGCCCATCGAGAGCTAATGGATTAACAACAACCCACTACAAACTATCTCCGCTCCTTGATTCTACTTTAGCGGAGAAGTTTTATTGGAGAGCTTGGAAGTCGTATAAGTGCAGTAACTACCCAACTATGGCTTGTTACGTGATCGAAGCAACCTGTATCAACCGAAGGGCTCTTTGATCTGTGCCCCAGATTAAAAGTTTAATCACGGAGAGTCCACGTTCATACTTTGTAGCTTAGCTTGTAGAGTTGATTCAGTTAAATTTCTCTGTTTATTGGGTTATTCAGTTTGTCTTTCTTCGGCGCAGCCTACTATAAAATAAACACAAAAAAATTGTGAAGATTCGAAAGAGATGAATGAGTAAAAATGCAAATGAGCAGAATATAAGACAAGCAGCAGCAGATACGTTCGAGACGTGAGAATGTGGTGCCCGCGCGCCGCGCCCCGCGCCGCCCCCGGCGCCGTCCCGTGGGAAATAACCGCCGCCGCCGTAATGAATCCGATAAGAAAATAGGCGCAGGTCCACCGCCGCGCCGGTAACGGCCGAGGTGAGCCTCGAATTACTGCGCGGAATGAATGATCCCTCCTTGTCTGAGGATCACCCATCTCTAAGACTCCACGCCATTATTTTTTTCAGGATTACAGGAAAATAATGAGACACGTCATCGGTACCTACCTTCCTCTTAATAAATGTCCAAAAACGTAGACGGAAATAATAAACAGCAGTCACTACCTTTGCCGTTGTTCTATGTAAGTAGTAGGCATGTAACGCACCTTGTGAAATGAAACAGAAGCAGTATCGAAATGCTTTCATGTTTCAGTTTTTTCGCGTTGTTCTTGCGAGCCTTACGTATATTTATCTCCGTGCTCTGGTATTCATAAGATTAGCAGAGCGAGCGCCCGCGCCGCCGCCGCCGCCGCGCCTCGTATGTTAATGTCTGGAACGCTCCTCGACTAGCCGACACCGCCGCCGCCGCCGTCGCTGTCGCCAGAACGACTACTCCTACACCTACCTCGAACTTGACGCAATAAACATTACCTACAGTTTATTTATATAACGAATTGACTTGACGGATATCCTAAATACATATAAAAACTCCGACGGCATTATACCGCCGGCGTTTTGTCCTGATTCCATCGATTCCTAGTTCTATTCACATGCCATTTTCCTTATAAGACAAAAACGGCAGGCAATCAACGGAAAGTAGCTTTTTACTCGTTACGTCCGCGATAATCATCTCGGACAGTTAGTGGCGGCGGACACTGGTGCACTAATTAATTCGAGTGACAGCCAGATTGTATCAGGGTCACTCGCGCCGGAGCGACATTCAATGTTATTAGTTGTCTGCCAGTCGGATCACTGCGAGCTCGAGGGCGGGTCGGTCAGGCGAGCTCATTCCTATGAATACTTCTAAATCACTCACTTCAAGGACTTGCTGTCCGGGCTAATTAGTGAGCCTAATAGTAGCCTAGCGGGCGTAACATTAGTAGAGACCAAACGGGACTAAATAATAAATGGGACAGAGTATAATGTAAGGCGGATGACAAAGCATAAACTTTGATGTTTCCAGCTACAATGATCTGTGATATACATTTACGTTCCGTAACAAACTACAGTGAAATATATGAATGCGCATCGCGACGACGACGTGACGCGTCGGCGGCGGCGCGGCGGCGCGGCGGCGCGGCGGCGGGCGCTGCAAGATGACACCGCGCACGCCCGCGCCCGTCAATAAGGCCGCCGCCTAAAGTTTGCGTTGTTCGCGTCGCCGCGGACAGATGTCAGAAGTGTGATGAGCGCGCGAGGTGTGTATTGTATTGCAAGTTAGTGTATTGCTGGAAGTTGTGACAGCTCCGGTGTTATTGATGATATCTCCTGAGGCTGGGCTCTGACAGTAGGCTGAGAGCAACAGATGACAAACCGTCGTGTAAATTAATATTGAGTTAGGTTGTTAGGGTACATTGTCTTATTGAATATCTCAGAAACCAGAACCATTGTTCAAAGCAGTTAACTATGACTTTGATATTTGATTTTGATTTTCAACTAAATACTTGCATGTTAAACTACGTTTGTACGTTCCAACACGTGCTTGACGTGATTGAGAGTCGTTGTCGTCGATCGTTCGTTGGTGCAGTCCACGCCATAAAATTACTGGGTTTCCACCTGGACCGTTCCCTCGTATGGGACAAGCATATAGAAAAACTCTGCGGTAAGCTGGGAGGGTCTTGCTTTGCACTACGAAGGCTAGCGAGCGAGCACCGCGTCGCGCGACGTAGTCCGATCTTGTTACTACGCGAGCGTCCATAGCGCGCTCTCCTACGGGGTAGAGCTGTGGGCGCGGGCCGCCGACGTACAGCGGGCCTTCGTAATGCAAAAGCGAGCTCTGCGGGCGATGGCAGGTGTCCCTAACGACGTCTCATGCAGGGAGCTGTTCAAGGAGTACAATATCCTCACTCTCACTGGTGAACTTATCTACCAGGTAGCTCTTTTCACCCACAACAATGTGGACCTGTTCCAGCCCCGTGGTCGAAACGTCACCCGCGCCCTGCGTAGTAACAAATACTACTACCACCTGGTCACACCTAAACACAAGCTAAAAAAATCTGAGAGGTCGGTATATGTTATGGGTCCTTCAGTATATAATCGGCTGCCCGACTGGATCCGCAATGCAGCTTCCATATCTATTTTTAAGAGAAAATTAAGAAAGTGGCTTATAGAATTGGTTCTGTATGACATACATGAATTTTATAATTTGCCCTTATCATAGGGATAATATTATTTTTATATTTAAGTGTTGACATGTAATAATGGTATTATTAATAAAATCTGTATCTGTATCTGTATCTGCAGCGTGGTCGCGGCTCCACGCGAGGCACCGCGCCGCCGCGCCGGCGCGTGCGTCGCAGCGCATGGGCCTACATGACGGACGGCACATTCGACAAAAGGTTTATACGTGAATGTATTTTTATAACTTGCCATGAAAACTCTTTATTTTCAGTAATAATAGTAATAATTTTTATGAATTTTTATTACTAGCTTAAAATATAAAATAGTCAATTGTAAATTGACTATCACGGACTAGACTACGAGTGCTTTCTATGTGTATTACTTTATCTCTCAGTCGAATTTCATAAAAGTCCGTACAGCCGCCGTTTGATCGTTGTAAATGTTAGATAGATAAACAAAGTCACTTTCACTATTGGACAATGTCAAATTAACTGTCTTTACTGCCACTGTGTGCTTGTTTTTGAATTGTTTGTAGGTACCTACTACAAATTTTAAGGATGTCTTAATTTCTTACCTTCTTCACTGTGTTTTTACTTCACTTTATTACCTTGTACAATGTGTATATTACGTACTACGCTGTTGTTTTTTTCCTTCATATATGTTTGTACTAAAAGCTGTTTCTATCTGTACAACCTCTACTGCCGTGTACCTACTAGTGTTCATAGTTGATGTTTTCTTTAGCTTGCTGCGTCGGCCTGTAAGAGGTTGCTGCACTTAGCATTTATTTTCAAGTTTTTTAAAGTATCTACCTTGTAAGTTTACCTGTACTCGACAAAGGCTAACCAACATAACTGTATAAAAAAAAATAGTATAAGTGCCTATAAGAAGCACGGTAGAGAGTTCAATAATTGAACAAATAAAGAAGTTGATAAGTAACATTAGCGGTATCACTGAGTGGAGCGTAGCCGGGATAGGGGTATCGATTCCCGGCCCCGGCACGTCCGCGGCACGTGTCGCTGGCGCCGCGCCCCGCACACTACATATTATACATTTTACTTACCGCATTTTACACAGCACTCGCTAAATGCTTGTAAAGAGTAGTTATACATTTAATTGTCTCGTCCTAAGCTAACTACTTCTGCGCTTCGATCAAAAACTTTTTTACTTCTGGTCGTCTCCACCATGTCAGTCTAGCGAAGATGTGATGTAGAGGCCTACCCCCCCCCCCCACCGTACTGAGGACGCCGACGCCAGACTTAGCAAACAAACAGCTGATCACAATGCCAGCGGTGTATCGACCTTCAAACGTAAACTTCACGAGCGCTACAACAATCTTCCTCAAACAAATGCAGAATGATTTAGCAGATTAGAAACAACTCAATTCTTTTGCGTAGCAAATATCTTATTCCGAATCATTATCGGTACGAGCGCAACCTAACAAAGTAACCGGCTACGAGAGGACGACGTGGTGTTGTGACGTCACGTTACGTTGCGGTCACGTCGCGCCTCTCGCCTCTCCTCCGGTAGCGGCGTATGCAGAGAAGAACACAAAGAGAATACAACATACCGCCACGCCGCGCGAGATCGACTCATTCTGTGATCCCGCGCCTCAACGCGCCACGGGCGTCGCCTCGCGCCGAGGCAGCGCTCGCAGTAATGTAAACCTTAGGTACGACGATCTAAAGTCGATTTAATCTTGGAACTTGGGAAGATAAGATGCCGCTACGAAGTTTTTCGTCGGCCTTCATAAAACATTTCGCTGGCGCTGCATAATTCCGGCGAGTTGCGAGAGAAAGCGAAAACTTGAGAAACTTACGGAGTGGCTCCGCGGAGTTTTACGACGACTGCCACGAGCATATTGCACGCTCCTCCTGCCTGCCACAGCTCATAAGCTTTTTTTCTTTGGAATTTTACTTAAAAAATTCCGCAGAGGTTGTTTAACCATCTATTCTACATGTATTACGAGAGGCAAAGTGCTACGAAAGCATCCTGCCGTAGCGCGTAGCAGTACGCCATTTACATTTCTAGCTAACTATTATTAATAGTCGTTTAAAGTTATCTTATTGATAGTTATCGTCATTTGTAGCAATAACTAAGTAAGTATAGCATGAGATATCCACCCGCTGCGTCTCAGAACTCGGGCCTCCTCGGGCGCCGGTGAAGAGTTGCGACTTTGTCAATTATTTATGCGCCCATTTTCCTGTTTACTTTCATTTGCATTTAAGAAAGCAATTTGAAAAGTCGTTTTGGTTGCCAACAGGGAAAACAACGGGTTCGTATTGACATCTTTTTCTAAATTATACATTGTGGAATAAAGTGTTTTTACACCGCTTGTTGGCAATAAAATTGTTTCGGGACTTGGAAAAGTGAGCGTGATAAAATGTTTGTTATAAATTAAGTCAAACCAGTGATGAACATTAACAATCATAGAGGTGAGCCTGCGAAACGTCCGACGGAGCGCGGGCGGGCGGCGGGCGGCGGGCGGCAGGGCTGGCAGAGCGCCAGCCTTCAGATAATTATCCGCTATTAATCTCGCAGCCAAATTGTTCCGCCGCCGCCAAAAAGATGCGAAGCCGATACCAAACAATTGACAGGTTTTTCCTCTTTTATTGGAATTGATGATAATCTCTTGAAAATGAAAAAAGTATATTTTCGAAACGGTTATACGAACATACGCGTAATGTTATACCGTGCTGGGTGTTCTACAGACCGTGTGCATATTTGACCTCGCTGTGTCTTTACTTCAGTTCCGATCACGGCTGATGGAATACGATGATTACTTGATCGGAACCAGTTCCATACAAGTAAATTAATAGCCGCGATCGGAACCAGTTCCGTACAAGTAATTTAAAAGCCTCGTATGGAACCAGTTCTGAAACTCCGGTTCCGTAGACGGACGAAGGGGTGCCATACGATAACTGGGCTAGGCCGGCTTTTTTAACCCTGAAAAGCCAGTAGGCTAATTTTAAGATTTTTTGAAGGTTTTTAGTTTTTTTTCCCTTGAAATATTTAGTGTACATAAATACATGGAATAACAAAAGTGAATATTATTTAATAGCGTCAATATAATGCCACATTAAATAATAAGAAATAGTTGTATAGCTTTTTATGTCAAAATCACATTTCATGCAATTAGTAAGATATCGCGATTGTCATATTAATTATTAAACCACAATTTAATAATTAATATTAGCAAGACCAAAGCAATGCAATTTAATTATCTTATAGTACGATTCCTCTTAAACTTGACATTGACTATAATATTGAGAAGGTGGGTGAGGTTACTTCTTTTAAATTCCTTGGGTTTGTTCTTGATAGGCATTTGAATTGGAAGGATTTGGCACACCTGGTTCACATAACCAGGTTGGCACACCAAACATAACCAGGTGTGGCTGAGCAGATTTGTATTCGCTCTTAAGAAGGTTCGTCAGACTGTTTTTTTTTAACGCGGCTCTAGCTGCTTACCATTTAAAATTCAAAAAAGATGCCTCAGAGTGATAAACAGGTCTTAGTTCCTTGATAGTTGCAAGAATCACTTCAAGAACTGTAGGGTCCTACCTCTAGCCTGCATGTATATTAGGGAAATTTGCCTTTTTGTAAAATCACATCCTACATACTTTCAAAAACGTAGCGATGTGATAACTCAGCAAAAAAGGCGTAGGTTTAACAATTTGCTCTACAAACACCAGTGCCATAAAGATAGTATATAAAAGAATTGTTTACAAGAGGTGCAACATCACTATTTACAATAAATTACCTGAAAATTTAAAAGAACTAAACGGAAAAATATGTCGGTAAAAGTTTAGAGGATGACGACTAGAAAAATGTTTATATACGGTGAACGAATATTTGGAAATTCAAATTGTAATTTAAATGACAAATATAATTATAATAATACGACTCACATAATATTTGCACGCCTGCGTGCAGGCTGAATACAAATACTAAAATAGTTATATGATCTGACATATTGTATTCTTGCAAATAAACGAATTTATTGTTCATTTATCATCATAACAAGATTTTATGTAAAATTTGCAATAACCGATAAATATGGACTAAGTATGCAATTGCAAATATACAATTGCATAAAGTTCAGTCATGTTTTGAGTAATTAACGTGCTTTTAAAATCGACTAGGTACTTGCTCGCAGTCAATGAACAAATTCTCCTCGTGTTCTGATAGTAAGCACGAGTCCATCCCCACAGGCACTTGCTCGGAAATGTCAGTTCCAGTTCACTCACTCAGCAGCCTTCGTTTTATAAAATTGATATTAATTTCATGGTGGAGCGAATAGCGTTTTGGTCTAAACACGGAGCTAATGAGACGATCTAGATCATTGTGGAAGATTCGCTATGACTTATGCTAATTAAGATAAATTCTATTCAAGCATTATTAGTCGAGCGACTTTTAGAAAATTATCTGATGATCATTTTCATAAATGTTGAGACAGTAGGTTCTCCTAGTATTATAGTCACGCTATGAAACGTAACGTCGGAACGTGAACATTGCACCCAGCCGTGCAAGAGTAGCCTGGAAAGCGGCCAGCGCGCCCCCTATCAATACATATCACTTTTATTTGATCTCATTTGAATATACTCAGCGGTGCGCGGCGTGGGGGGCGATGTGGTAGAGCGCGAGAGCGTCTCTATCACTACTATCTGCTATCAGATCGCTTGTTAAATAAGCCCTGGTGCCGTAGCTGAGGACACTGAGTTAAATCTTACGTATGATTTCAATAAACTGAAACATTTGGCTCGAGGCCGGAATCAACTTGTTCGGAAACAAGTTGAGCTTTCAACCTATGGAGTTTTCAATATACGATGTCACCAAACCGATCTTAAACATGATTACCAGAGCTATCCCTCAAATTCATAAATCGTAATCACGCCAGCGTTGGGCGTTGGCCGCTCGGCATAAACCCTGATTGGATCTGTCGAGTGTAATGCGCCGTGTCCTTGGGTTGGCTCCTCGGCCGAGAGTAACTAACCGGAATCAATCGTGCATTACCGCAAACAGCCACAGTCACGCCACGGCCGCTGGTCCCTCCCGTCGGCAGCTCAGAACAGTGTTCTACCAGTGCGAGAAGTGAGAGGTCAGTCAGTCAAGTAGGGGTTAGTATACGATATACATTTTATTACTTCTTGATATTATTTATTCTTGAATTCATTACTGTATCCGTAGAAATCATAAAGTCTCGTAGAGATGCGTCATTCTGTTATCAAATTTTGCGAGTTAGTTACTCTTCGATGCTTGCGTGTTCTCTGATGGCTGCTAATGGTCAATGGTAGTGAGGCCGCCCTCGTTTTAGCTGCCAACGTTAGTAGGGTGTCGGCGTATGGCTCTGAGGAACGCATATCAGCAGTCAGTGTCAATAAGCACCAGATCTTATATTGACCGCAGCATGCCTAAATGCGGGCTACAAACATGGTTAAAGTCTTAGGATTAATGATTTTGTTTGAATTGCAAAGTGAATAAACAACGAGTGTAAAACTTTGATGACCTGACGATCGTTACGTGACACGATTCCCTGGTCTCCAAGGATTTTTTTTGGTTATACCTTGCATATTCAACTTCATGACTGGTATAGTGATGAAGTACATGACCTCCCTAGGAAGGAGCAGCTTCATAAAAGACGTACATAGCTTACGGCGGCCCTCCTACTTCCTTGGAGAAGCTGACGGTCAGCCGCCGTGGATGGCCGCCATTAGTTAGCGGTTATCAACGCGCGCCCGCTGCCCCCGGTGCTTACTCAACGTATCATGTTTTAAAAATAAAACCGCAAAATGCTATAGAGACAATATATGTATATAAATGCAATATGCTGAGACAGAGACCGTTTTGTGACTCTAATCGACTGAAGCTGTACTCTTTTACTTTATTTTTAAATCGTGTTTTTTGATCGAGTTACAAATAAAATATTCTCTCTCTATCTCTATCTCTCTATCTATCTCTATAAAAAAGAAAAGATTTAAGAAGGAGGAAATGATACAAGACCTCATGAAACGATTTTACTACACCAACAACCTCGTCCGCATGTATACTTTGCGTATACGTACAAATTCCAGCATAATTAGTCAAAATGAGTAGACCCAATGATGCGGTCGAGTTTCTGACGAGATCACACAGTAGTTCATGAGTACGTCGTCATAACAGTGTAATCGGGATCGCGGCGGCAATTGATGCGATTAGTCGGATTAGCGGAGACAATGTAGCAAGATAGCCGGATGTATCCACTGCCGCCGGAAGTGCTGTGATCGGATGCGGCGCGAGAGACGGGACGTGTTGAGTCTCACGGGCTCTCGCACCAGTGGGGTGATTCGTCAACCAACTACGGTCTCATTAGTGTATCATTTTAATGTTGTTCATCCAAGCTTAACTTATTATGCATATTAATATTTTTTACTTAGTTACTCTCGAGACAATATTTTGATGGAGTTAAACTAGCAGCTAATTAAACGCAGGCTTCGACTTACCGTAATCCTCTTGAGTTGCCTCTTGCCCTTGTACCAGCTGACAAGGGCAGGTGGGCGGCTGCCGGCCGACTGGCACGCTACCTCGTAGCGGCGCTCGGCCGTCAGCGCGCCGCCCTCGCCGAGGGACTCTGGTTTCTTGATCTCCACTGTCAGCGGCCGCACTGTCGTACACAAATAAGAACGTTATTCAATACTTTAAGAATTAACTGCGATGCTGTGACTTGTGTAACAACCTGTAGGTAGAAAAACATACCTAAGTGAAAACTATACAATACAAGGATTTAGTGTTTTCTGTTCTGAAACTAGGGAACCTAGGACGCTTTAACTTCTAGACGGTCTGTGCTGTCCCGTATGGTGTTATGTGGCAAGGTTGGGTACTCACGGAACATGTCCAGCACGAGCGACAGCTCCCGCGGCGGCACGAGGTGCGAGTTGGCGGCCTGGCAGGTGAACACTGCGGCGTAGTCCCCGCGCCGGACCGCCGGCCACAGCAGCCGGTTCTCGATGACGTCTCCCGTGTTGTGCTCGTACTCCTCGTCCACCAGCACGCCGTTCACCAGCCAGCGCACGTGCGGCTCCGGACGACCTGCCACACCACACATCACCGAAATTACAACATTACCTCGGACGACGTCGGTACAACACGGCTTCAATTTATACAACACAACAAGGTGATCTGTATTTGCCGTACAGCTTTGTTCATAATCGGTAGGCTGATGGTGATCATTTTATGATCGTGATTTTATATAACTATTTCGCAAAAGGACGACTAAATCATTGGAACCGAATTGGAACTTCGGTAATCGGCACTCAACTTGGTATGGTCCGGACGTTGGGAAAAATGTGTTTTTTGTATGGGGCAACCCTTTAATGTAAATATTTATTTATGTTTTTATTGTTCGTTGTTGTCGCGGCAAAATTTCAACTTTCAGTTTTACGGTTCATGAGATACAGCCCGCTGACGGACGGTCGGGCAGACGGACAGACAAACAGACAGTAGAGGCAATAGGGTCCCGTATTCACCCTTCGGGTACGGAACCTTAACGTGACTTGTGAAATATTTACTGGATATCAGGAAATACTACCTGAAAATGATCGTGACACCAAACACCGGATATAACTTGTCAAATTCTTACAAAAAGTATATTTCTGTTTTATATGCCTTAGCCTTCGGAGGACGCCGGACGTTCATAGAGTCAATAATACTCGGAATGGCAATTTGAAGGGAAGTCGGCGATCGCGGAGGTATTATCTGCGAAGTTGGAGGTGAGTCCCCCGCGCCGCCCCCGCGCCGGTTCATTATCTCGGCCGAGGTCCCAGATTACATCGCTTCTGGATCAGTTTAATCTCTCTGAGACCGGACTGCTCCAAGTTCCTACTAGTTTTACTTGTGATAGCGCCACAGTGTTGCACCAACTTATCTGGACATGGACTTATCTGATCTGGCCGTAGATTTCAAGTAATTGTGGACAATTCGTCGTCGGATAACTACATTCCACAATTTTTGATATATCCTGGGAAACGCAAACAATGAAGTACCTATTGTACTAAACGGTATGTGTTGACAAGACTGTGAGAGAAAGGGGTGAATAATTTAATTGTTGTGGCGCAGATACACAGGAACACTTGACAATATTCAAGCTCTGTAGCTGCTCTGTTGTTTTATACCATGTTCAACACGCGTTTTGCGGTGAAGCGGTGTCACAAAAACAAGAACGATTTGTAAAGTTTTGTGCACATTACAGCTGTCGGTTTGGGTCGGATTAAAGTCGGCAGATAGCATGGACACAGACAGTACAAAGTGAATATGTTCAGAGCTTGCAGCGAGAGGGGCTCATCCGTCTTCCTCCGGCGCGCGTGCCCCCCACGCCGGGGGGCGTCTCCAGAGAGTGTCCCAACACTGATTGTACACACGTACAATACTCTTAATAATGCTCGTGTTACTTTTACTTTTCATAAAAATATATGCCCACAAATATAACAGAAAACGGAGTTCTTACATTGTATTTTGCAAACAAATTAGAGAAAATTTTAATGGGACCCAAAACTTGTGTCCCACCGGGAGTGACCCGTGCGGGCCGAGGAAGATATGGACGGGGAGAGGGCACGGACACGATTTGACAACAAATTAGCGCGGCGCGGTCCAGCCCTGCACTGTCCCGTCTCCCGGCGCCAGCCGCCTCCCTGGGCGGAGGCCGGCAGGTACACTACGTTCTGTAATGATTCTTTCAAGCGCAATTCCAATGCTTTCAACTGGTCCGTTGTCCGAACGTAAATAAATTTCCACGGAGCCATCCCGCCCTTTGTCCTGTGATTGTTTGTTTGTTTGTGCCACGCTGTTATTTAAGCTGTGGCTCTGACAGCAACGCAGTGCTCGAGTGGTTGATACCGTACCACAATTTTGAGGAATCAGATGTCAAATATTAGTTATCTGTCAATTATTATAAGTTATTCGTAATTTTTTTATGACCTCCGTGGCGCAGCGGGCGAAGGTCCGCCTGCGACGCAGGAGGTTGCGGGTTCGATTCCCGCCTCGGAACAAATTTGTGTACGATCTGCAGAAATTTGTTCAGTTGGTCTGGATGTTTTCTATGCATAATAAAAAAATATCTATCTATGTAGCGTATTGTATTAAGTAAATCAGTTATCTAGTACCCATAACACAAGCTCTGCTTAGCTTGGGGCTAGATAATGCTGTGTGAATTGTCCAGCATTATTATTATTATTATCTAAACGATTTATATTTTCTCGTTTGTATTTACTAACGAAACTAGATTCGTATATTTCCTTTATAGATGGTTTGTTTCCAAAGGCCGTGTGTGTCGCCCCTGGCGCGCGTCTTTTGTTCCGCCCGCCCTGGATCCACTTTAGCCGAATTGAATTAGATCTCTGAATGGAGGCGCCCTCTCAGCGCCGATGCTGTAGTCTGGGCCGAGCGGACTCGGCCGCTACATACTTTGTCGAGAAACACGATTCAAGATACGGTTGATATGAGTTAAGCGTTTTGAAGGTAGGGTAAGTGATATTTTTCAGCATTGGACGGAAATAATCATAAATGATTACCGTCAAAGAAAATATTAAATATCCGAAGTTAGTTACGGCACGTTGAAAAGAATCCATAATTCCGTAGAAATCTCAGTTCGTAGTAAAATATTTTTAGCTTGATTTCTAAACGACTTAGAGCTCGGCCGTTGTGGGCTCGGCGCGGATTGGTTCCGATCGGGTTTTTACGGTTAACTAGAGTTTAAAAACCGGTTCGCTCCAACTTCTAAAGGTTTTCTCGTAAAAATGTACAAGAGTACTTATTCAGCAGAGTTTTCAGCTTGATGTAAATGGCTGCAGCGTCGTTCCAATTAGTTTTTCACCTTTCATAATTAGGGAAGTGAGGCGGGTGGGGCCGTGCGCTGCAGCGAGCTCGTGCCCCAACTTACAGCCTCTCTGCAGATGGTCCGCGCACCGCGCCACCACCGCGCCGCGCCACCACCGCGCCGCGCCACCACTGCGCCAGCACCGCGCCAGCACCGCGCCACCACCGCGCCACCACCGCGCCACCACCGCGCCGCGGCGGACCGAGCACGCGGGCAGCAGTGTGCGAGGTTCGTCGGCACTTCCGACTTATTGTTTCGCTGTTTCCCTTGCTTTGCCAAACAACGCTTCTTTGATAAATAACGCTTCTTTGTTTTTTTTTTTTTTTTTTTTTTTTTTTTTTTTTTTTTTTTTTGCTTGTTTGGTTAACAAACGCCGGCGCGGCGAGTCCGCATTAAGATTTATTTAATTCTCCGGGATTGTATCGAACCAATCAACTGGCTTCTGCCCGTTTCGGACTGCCTTCATTTACTCGCTGATGTTTCGTTTTATGAACTAAGTTAATTGAGTAAATACAATACTAAAGAGTAAGTTTTAGCACTTGTTTTCCAGCAGGTATTTGCACGGTTATTATCCTGATGCAGTGCTGCAAAAGTAACACCAAATCAAAAATACTTAGGTACTGGTTTTTAAAATAAGAAAAAATATTTTCAAAAAAGCCGCTTTAAGATCTAAGTTCTTGAACATTTTAAGGTCGTAAATTGTAACATAATTTGACTCTCACAATTTATTCACCCCATTTGGCGGTTCAAGCTGCATAATGCGCGGCTCCGCTCAATCCGAGCAACAGGCTCTTGTCTTCATAAAAACCGGCCAGTCAGTGCTGCCAGCTCACGCCAGGATTTACTGCAACTTTTCTTAACAGTCTTGCGAGAATTCTTATCATTCGGTACGAACACAACCAGATAATGTAAGCAAATAACCAACCTACAAGCCTTGAACTTCTTTATAAATAAATAAATAAATAAATAATGCTGGACAATTCACACAGCATTATCTAGCCCCAAGCTAAGCAGAGCTTGTGTTATGGGTACTAGATAACTGATATACTTAATACAATACACTACATAGATAGATATTTTTTTATTAAAGATAGAAAACACCCAGACCATCGGAACAAATTTCTGCAGATCGTACACAAATTTGTTCCGAGGCGGGAATCGAACCCGCAACCTCCAGCGTCGCAGGCGAACCTTCGCCCGCTGCGCCACGGAGGTCGTCTTTAAAAGTAATTTTAAACAAACTTCTTAAAAATGTAATTTTTAACAAACTTGAAATGCATACTCCAACAAACTTGGCTTTATCGTATAAGATGATTATTTTCAGATCATTTTTTCTCAAACATAGTCCCGTTGAAGCTCCACCAGCAACGGTGAGCTACGTTAGTAAAGTGTAAAAATAATTTAAAATCAGAAATTGAAAAGCAGCGTGGTCAGAATGTGTACTGAGCTGGCATCCCTGAGGCCGGCGGCTGAGTCGCGTCATTAGAATGACATCTGCGTCGAAGAATTCAATTTTTCTCCGCATTTTCGGGAACAAGCTTCAATCAATTTCTCGATTATGCAAATAAGGTGGCCGCCGCCGTCAATGCGAATTACACTCTGACATCTGACACGTGCAGCTCAGCCGCAAATAACTAGTATACTACGTGACATGTTTAGAACATTCTGCTGAAATAATATGTCTCACAACATGGGTTTTTCTAAGTAGTGTCAAAAACGTTCTGGAATTTTATTTTTAACAAATAAAGTATATTCATGAAATCGTATGCAAACTTTACGATTTCATGAATAGTCAATAATGTTTTGATTCACATAATTGGGCACAGAGTCATACCTCCTCGCTATTCTCCATACAATAGTTGCGTCTCGGCACATACATGTGCAACTGTGTTGCACTGCACCCACATGCAACTGTGTGTCATCTAGGGTCAGCTCATAAGCATATTTTGCGAGTGAGACAGTTGCCAAATAACTAAAAGACATTTTATTTTTATTTTCTTCTCACTCAATGTGAAATTAATCCTAAAAACAGAAGAAGTTTCGTGTGGTCATGATCAAAGATACAAACATGGGAAACCATCTGCCTCGGCTGTGAAATTCATCACAGTTCGGCCAACATGTGGACAGGGCAGGCGGCACAACAAGACATGTGAATTATCTTCGGCCGACACCTTCCCTGCGCTGTGCCCCTCGGGGGTGGGGGCGAAGGCGGGGGCGGGCGGGACACAGGTAATCGCATAAGATCCGCTTTGATTGGGATCCTAATTCCAGAGCCGTGACTCTTTTTACTTGTTCGTACAATTCGTTTACAAAATAAAATACAATACAATTAGCTGATCACCAAATTCCATCCTTAATTCTGGAATTTACTTCATAATTAAATAATTCATGCTGTTTTCAGGCCTCCAAAATCAATAAACTGTCATCATTTAATTTTATTTCCAGTCCAATCAACTCGTACATAAATTGAAATAAGATCAGATAGAAGCGCCTTTGTTAGTTGCTTTCTGAAATAGGAAGCTGGAGTGAAACCCAGCGCGCAGCGGTCGGAGGTAATCCGGAGTCACCTATAAAGCAACAATGTCCCGGTAGGTGGCGCATTGTGTCGCGGCTCCGACTGTCCAGATTAACGGAACAACACTATAAATTACCGCCGCCCCTAAACCCGACACGACCTAACTTCGCTTCACTCTGTACTGTACTTGCTTCTGACTCACATTAAACATACAATTTAGCATCATTTATACTCATACCAACAATCTAATAAAGTTCAGTTTTCAGTTTTAAGGAGACTATTACAGTTTGAGAGGAAGCAACGATTGCGCTGCGGCCCGCGAGCCCGCGAGGCATCGTTACAATGTTACGTCGCAGCGTATTCGTATCGATATCGTATCGAGTGAAATGTGTTTTGACGTTTAAAAGCGTTTCTATGTCACAAGCCGGACGTAGGGGAGGGGAGTTAGAAAAATGCTCTTATTGCATTGTATTGTGTTCGAGAAGGAGACGAGGCGCGACGCATCGTCCAGCAGGCTCACGTCATTGTATTGTGTTCGAGAAGGAGACGAGGCGCGACGCATCGTCCAGCAGGCTCACGTCGTTGTATTGTGTTCGAGAAGGAGACGAGGCGCGACGCATCGTCCAGCAGGTACACGTCATTGTATTGTGTTCGAGAAGGAGACGAGGCGCAGGCATCGTCCAGCAGGCTCACGTCATTGTATTGTGTTCGAGAAGGAGACGAGGCGCGACGCATAGTCCAGCAGGCTCACGTCATTGTATTGTGTTCGAGAGGGAGACGAGGCGCGACGCATCGTCCAGCAGGCTCACGTCATTGTATTGTGTTCGAGAAGGAGACGAGGCGCGACGCATCGTCCAGCAGGCTCACGTCATTGTATTGTGTTCGAGAAGGAGACTAGGCGCGACGCATCGTCCAGCAGGCTCACGTCATTGTATTGTGTTCGAGAAGGAGACGAGGCGCGACGCATCGTCCAGCAGGCTCACGTCATTGTATTGTGTTCGAGAAGGAGACGAGGCGCGACGCATCGTCCAGCAGGCTCACGTCATTGTATTGTGTTCGAGAAGGAGACTAGGCGCGACGCATCGTCCAGCAGGCTCACGTCATTGTATTGTGTTCGAGAAGGAGACGAGGCGCGACGCATCGTCCAGCAGGCTCACGTCATTGTATTGTGTTCGAGAAGGAGACGAGGCGCGACGCATCGTGCAGCAGGCTCACGTCTTTGTGGCTCCATCGCGTTGCTCTCATACATAAAGCTCTCCTTCGTATCAGATTGCATTTAGAAATGCGAGTATGACAATCAATTTAGTTTTTGGAGATGTTAATAAGATTTTTCCAAATATTGGGGGAATGACTGAAAGGTGGTACGACTTAAAACAACATACAAATTAATTACATTCATTTCAGAATTTGTTTTTGTAACTCAATTCGATACTCATTTTCAAACAAAAATACGTATATGAAATAAAATGTTGTACTAATAAAGTCTCCCAAAATATATTGTAATTATAGAATGTCGAGTACGGATTCGGATATAATCTGTTGCGTTTCTGAGCGACATCTCAGTAGTGCAGTGGTTGCGTCCAGTGCCTGCGGCGGAGGCTGTGGCATCACCCGTCGAGATAAAAGCATTGTTGTGTCCAGCGCTCGCCTGCTGGTGTGTGTGCAGCGGCAAGTGCAGACACCGTAGCCGACGCTTGTTTCTCGGAATTTCTTTGAAAATAGTTCGGAATACGATAGTTTCCGCCATCCTTCGATCTTGTTTTGTGCTGCCGGTTGTTGCAAACAAGTATCTCTCTACTATGTTGAAACTATATGTATATGCCTTTACGATCAAACAACAAATAAGCATGCATTTTGTTCTATTTCCATAACCATCGAATATTTTAACAGTTTTAAGATATACTTTGTTGTATATGGGTACTAGTTCTAATTTGTTTTTTAAGATTGTAATTTTCTTAGTTATTAAAGGCGTAAACTGTACTCACGGTCAAAAAATTGAAACTCAACAAACTTAATCCCAATGGATCTTTTATTAGTTTTGGTCGAATTCAACTTTGATTTTCATTTTATCAGTTTTGAGGTAATCGTAGTGCTTGTTAGCTCTCTTATCTTTTTTTCATTCATTTCTACAAATAATTTTGATTCAGTCGAGATTTGAACACAATTGTTGTTCTAAAATACAAACGTTTGCCATTACAAATAGTATTACTACAAGTACTCGGATAGGGAACAGAAACGTTGTCATATCGTTCATACAAGGTTTAGCACTAACAATGCTCTCTGTCGCCACGTTTATCGGAGAATCGAGAACCAATTAGGAAGCTTGTCTACCAACCTACCATTAAATTAATAAACGGCAATTAATTTAGTAAATCGCACAATTTTATTGAATTTTATACGGGTCTAATTTCAAAACAAAATAGCGATGATATATATTTCATGTTCTGAAACACGAACCAATAATTCTCCAAGCGATTGCAATAAAATGCAATGTAAAAGTGTCTTGTCTGTGAAAGTTGATAGCCGATCAAAAGTTTGCCGTTCGGCCGGAGCGGCTCGGGGCGGGCGGACTGCTACGCCGTAGACCTGCTACGCCGTAGACCTGCTACGCCGTAGACCTGCTTCAAGTCTACAGCGTAGACCCTCTACGATGCTACACATACGATTAGTTATTAAGACAATAACTTCACTACAGGCTTTTTTTAATCCTCAGGGTTAAAGGAAGGGTTATATTGTATATACATAGAATTGATAGTACCTTATCGAAGGCTATGCTATCTCCGGTATTTTATAATGATCTGTGTTCACTCGTAACTATTAACTTCAACCAACGATATTGCGTGTCAATTTATCGTCAAAAAAGTGAATCGCTTGTTCGTCGATCCCCGGTGCGTGTTCCTCGCGTTCCTTACAAGCTGTACATTAATTAGCGTCGCTAATCACCCGAGACTTGTCAATCATAGGACGCAAACAGTCGGCACGTGCCGCGACAAACTCCGCGCGACTCACGAGACATCCGCGGGATTAGACGGGATTCGAATTGAGTAAATCTATTTATTAGAGTTCATTAATTCACTCAAGTAATCTTGTACAATAACGGAGCTAGTGGCATTTAAACACGTCTCAAACGTTCTCTTATGTTCCTCGTTAGCAAATGAAGATTTGTAGGTGTTAATATTTCCGCTATTTCTTCTAGCTTTTTCTTTGTGGTTTTTTACATTATTGCTACTGAAATGGATATTTGTGAAGTTTGACGAGGAGATTGACTAGACGAGGAGAACACGGGCATTTTAATGTAAGAGAACGCATGATAGTTATATACAGGCTTGTACTCACCGCCGAGGACCCTGCAGGTGAGCAGCACGTCGTCTCCCTCCTCGTGCGGCCCCAGCGTCGTGCTGTTGATGACGCGCCCCCAGCGGTCCACCACCACCGGCCTCTCGGGGGGCACTGCGCAAACAACACACGTTACAGAAACACTGCCAACTACTGCTGGCAGATGATGATGGATGCGGCAATCTGAAGACAGGGCGCTCGCTAAGGGACTTTTGTTTAGTATTGGACTGGCAGAGGCTGATGACGATGATGATGATGATGATGATCACAGTCACACTCATTGAATCACATCACATCACACTGATATTATAAATGTGAATGTTTGTATGGATGTTTGTTACCTCTTCACGCTAGTACAGAATATCATAAATCACAACAATGTTTCAGTTTAATACGTCCTAAATTAGCCTTGTCAGTCTGTATACCAGGATCCAGGACTTTTAAAGTTGTGTGCATGCGCCTTTCAGTAAAAAATAAGAAAACAATAACTTAAAATAAGAATAGAAGTGAGAATAAAAATGAAAATGGAAAACCTACTATTCAGAATAAATCGGCTTGTACAGATTTTGAAGATGAAAATACAATCACTTTACTGTAATCGAAATAATTAATTAAAGTTTAGCTATTCGCGAGAATTTTAATAAATCAATTGTATCTTAACTAATTTAGTACAAAGTGGTCGTGTTCGGAGTCCGTCATGAGAGGTACGATTAATTAGATCGGGCGCGCAACAATACCGCGAGAGTTGCGAAACAGATCGCAATTAATCAGCTCAATACAACGCAGGTGATTGCTAACAGCCTCGTCCGATTAGCATCACTCCAAACCGAAACAAGCTGCCGCCACGCCATACTCGCCCCTCCAGCCAAGACCACAAGGGCGAAACCCCCGCGCACGGGAGCCCCGTAAAGGTTGCCTCGCCGGCTATTTCGGCTGGTTCCGTTTAAAGCATCAAAGCCCAATTGGGTTTTACATCGGACATAGAGGCGTTCAATCTAACTTTAGCTCTAACACTCGCCGGGCGAGGCGAGGGGCCGCTCGTTAAAAATGCAATGGCTTCTATAAATAACAATTATTGACAGTTCATGAATATTTTTGGGATACGCGTGTCTTGAAAGGGTCCGGGAGTTGCAGCCCCCGGGCGACGCCTTAGCCGGGGCCTGTTAGACCGACATACATTATAACATAACACAACTTATTTAACGGAGTGAACGAAGCGAACGTGGTTATCAGCGGCAGCTTGGATGATTTGGCTGTATGGTAAATTATTCACTTCAAGCATAATGTCCAACTGTTGATCCGATTTGAGTGGAATTTGATAGGTCTATAGATAAGACTCTGAAATATGCTGGTAACTTATTGGGGCCAAATCCGTCGAGGGTTTTTGAAACAAGGGTCTCCGTAAAATCAATAAATTAAAGCAAGGCTTTATAGCACACGTAAAGGAAAAAATCCGAAAACAGTATATTTTGGAGTTTATTCATTTAAAAAATACTTTTGATTCTCGCCATGGACCAAAACCTATAGGGTACTTCCCGTTGACGTAGAATCATAAAATTTGCCAAGAAGCATGGTCTTGTAGCACAAGTAAAGAAAAAAATCCTAAAACAAAAAAAAAATTGTAGTTTATTCACCAAAAAAACATACTGTTAATTTTTGCAATAGACCATAAAACCTATAAAGTAGTTTCCGTTGACTTAGAATCATAAAATTTAGTAAGAAGCAAGGTCCTTAAGCTCAAGTAAAGAAAAAAATTAGAAAACCGTAAATTTGTATTTTATTCACAAATAAAAATATTCTCGCCATGAACCAACACCTACAGGGTACCTACACCTACTTCCCGTTGACCTTGAACCATGCATGATAATTTGACACGACACAAGGTCTTACGGAACCCTGAGTGCGTGAGTCCAACTCGCACTTGACGTTTTACTTTATTCGATTTGTTCTAGAATTTTTGACATAATGAAACCTGCTGACTTATCTGTCGACGACCTCCGTGGCGCAGCGGGCGAAGGTCCGCCTGCGACGCAGGAGGTTGCGGGTTCGATTCCCGCCTCGGAACAAATTTGTGTACGATCTGCAGAAATTTGTTCCGTTGGTCTGGGTGTTTTCTATGTATAATAAAAATATCTATCTATGTAGTAAATTGTATTAAGTATATCAGTTATCTAGTACCCATAACACAAGCTCTGCCTAGCTTGGGGTTAGATAATGCTGTGTGAATTGTCCAGCATTATTTATTTATTTATTTATTTATTTATTACCTGTCGAGTTTTGCATCATACTAACTAGTAGTTCGCTAACAATAACATTGTCGGCGACCGATATACTTAGGTGTAGATTAATTTGGTTTAGGTAGTTTTAAGATTTTATTTCCACGCATTGTCAGTCAAACATTCTAGAACTTTCGAAGAAGCCTGTGAAACGTTATGGAAGTCTGTAGAAGATTTTAGAATTCCATGGAATGACTTAGAACCTTGTGGAATTTTCTATCTAAGACAAGGTATATTATACCTTGTCGTAGATCTGGATTCTAGAACTGGATTCTATAACGTTCCACAGGCTTCTTCGAAAGTTCTAGAATGTTCGACTGACAATGCGTGGAAATAAATAAATAAATAATAAATAAATAATGCTGGACAATTCACACAGCATTATCAAGCCCCAAGCTAAGCAGAGCTTGTGTTATGGGTACGAGATAACTGATATACTTAATACAATACACTACATAGAGAGATATTTTTTTTATTATACATAGAGAACACCCAGACCAACGGAACAAATTTCTGCAGATCCTACACAAATTTGTTCGGGGCGGGAATCGAACCCGCAACCTCCTGCGTCGCTGACGGATCTTCGCCCACTGCGCAACGGAGGTCGTCTAAAATAAAATCTTAAAACTACCTAAACCGAATTAATCTACACCTAAGTATATCGGTCGCCGACAACGTTATTGTTAGGGAACTACTAGTTAGTATGATGCAAAACTCGACAGATAAGTCAGCAGGTTTCATTTTACGTTGTCACACGTTCAATTACTGCTCGGAAGTCAAGTCAGTATTGTTTAAGCGACGTAATGAACTCCAATGACAGCTATGTAAATTGTTTTAAATTATTAAATTGCAATTCTCCTTGTTGTGCGACGATGATTGCGCGCTCCGAGTGCCACCTGGCGCGACTTCACACTCTCCACTTCATTTCTACTCACACTTTGGGAGTAATTCAACTCGATTAAGTTGATAAGCGAAATCAATTTAAAGTTAAGACGCTACCCAAACAGCGACACCGTAGAAAGTACACTTTTTCGTCGCACCGTTAGCCGTTCTCCGACATATTACAAGCCCAAAAAAAAAACAGTGTATAGTCAAATGTATGGAAAAAAGACTTATACAAAAATATTTTATAAAACGATCTAGGATCTTGAAAAAAAAAATCACAAGAAAGAACAAGAAAAAAAATTTTCGTCTCGAAATGCTCAATATTTTGAGTGACAACCATTAATTATTTTAATACTATATGAAAGGAAATTTTAGCAACTAAAGAAATATGTAAAAAGTTTTAAATAAATAAAACCATTAACATAATAAAACCCAAAAAACACATTTTTGTAAGGCGTTTAGCGAAGTAATTGCAAAAATTATAATATTTTGCCAATAGAATTTCAACCTTATTACTCAAACATCCCTTTCAATATATGCTCAAAATAGCTTCCACTAGCTTCATTCGGAGGCTGGATGCCTCCTCGGACGGACGTGAGGTTATGTAACTTTTTTCGCGATGACAGCTGGGTTCGACGGACGAATTACGATTTTCGACAACTTTTGTTTTGCGGGTTAAATGGTTCATTCGTCATTGAAATAAAGTCTATATTTGATTGAAGGTAAGCCAAAAGAAATTTGCAGGAATTTTATTCATTGACAGACCTACCAATTAAGTAGAATAGGTTTATAGTGGTTTTTTCTCTGGTAGCTAGATAGGTAGGTACTACTCAACATGTTTACAGCACGGAAAGTATTGGTCGAGTTAAAATATGTTAAATAGGTAGGGCGATTTTGATGACCTTATATATAAATAAATAATGCTGAAAAATTGAAATAGGAGCCTACGTCCAGCAGTGGACTTATATAGGCTGATGATGATGAATTCACACATCATCACCAAGGCCGAAGCTAAGCAGAGCTTTGTTATGGGTACTTACTAGATAACTGATTTACTTAGGACCAACCATTTGCATTTTTTTTCTCGTAGTTCTACCAGTAGAACTACAGGCAAATTTAAATTACTCGTAGTTCTATCGGTTTGTTCTCTTAGAGAAGAGAGATTCTCAAAAGGACAGATACTCAAAAATAATAATTTACTTTAAATTTTTAATAACTCATAGAAAAACCTCAACGGAGCGGTTTGTCATAACTTTTTTGTTATTGGCAATATGTGTACATTGACATCAATATAATATATTTTTTTTAGCGTAACAAAGAAGTCAAGTAAAGGAGATGTTTAAAGACGCTAAAAACGTAATAAACATGCAAAACAATTGTATTTCCAATGACAGTTGTCAAAATTATTGTTAATCACTCATGTTAATCATAATCACTCATGAGTTCTTGGAAGGCAGCAACATAATAAAGAATACTTTATATCGGTATGAATATCAATTTGGATAGCAAGGCATGGTCTGTTGTGGTTTTTATGATTATTTTGTAGAATTACAATCTAAACTAAAACTATCTTCATGATTGTTGCGTTTTATTTCCGGAAAATAAAATTAATTATGTAAGCGAGTAGTACTGAGATTGTGTACAAAATTATATCCGTGAAATTCATCATTCAGCATTCCAACATTCACGTATTTTATTTTACGAATATTTTTATAAATATATATTTATATATTTTTATAGTATCGATTTATAGATTATCTTTTAAAGGGAAATGTATACGATTCTACAACAAAACTACAAAAGTGTTAAAAGTTATCAAAAAATAATTTCAAACAATTTGTAAAACATATCCTTTGTTAAAAAGGCTTACTACAAAATATCAGACTATCTCTAGAGGATAAAAAACTTAGGTATTGCTAATAGTATTGCTCCAGCTCGAAAACTAACACCCTAACAAGGTAAAGGTTTCTTGTTCGCTTCTTTACTTTACCTTAAAAAGATTGAAGTGAACAATAAATTAAAGTAATCACTTTATTTCCCAGTTTTACTCTTGAACCTTATTTGAATTTATTGACGTGTCCAAGACTCCTGTAAGGGGTAAAGGAAATAAAGCACTGTTATATTTCATTTTATATCTGATTATTTGATTGACGACCTCTGTAGCGCGGCGGGGAAAGGTCCACCTGCGACACAGGAGGTTACAGTTAGTTTGATTCCCGCCTCAGGACAAATGTTTGTACCATCTGCAGATATTTATTCCAGGTGTTCTGGATGTCTTATGTATATAAAAAATATCTATCTGTGTAGTGTATTTAATAAGTATATCAAAATAAGTATACCATAACACAAGCTCTAATTACTTTGGGGTTAGATGATGTTGTGTGGCTTGTTCAGCATTATTTATATTTTAATTTTTTTTTGAGAAAGCCCTCCAAAACCAAATCGAAATATCTTCAACGATTGACACTTTTGTAATCCATTTAGACCTCAGTTGTTTTGACTAAATTAGTATATTTTTTTAATGTATAAAGTATTATCATAATGGTCGGTGATATTGTCGGCACTTTAACATGCATGAAGATGATATTATTTTTTTAAGTGTTTCTGATTTCTATGAATAACTATCGATGAATGTAATTTTTATTATAATTGAGAAGCTTCAAGCGACATAGGTTTTATTAAGGTATTTTACATGCAACGATAGTAAAGCCGCGGGCAAATGTTAGTTAACATTACATTATTACCTTGTGATTGTGCTATCAACCAAAATAAAACAAAAGTTTGCCTCTTCTACAACAGATAAATTTTGCATAAGTCTATGTTAAAAATAAGCGCCTCTGCCGACCACATTTGGTAATATTGACATGCAATCTGACAGTCTTAGTTTTCCATGCACAGCGCCTTAACCGTCTCAGGCTAATGGAAGTGACATAATCCGCACTGAGAGCCGCGCGCCGCCTCCGCCCGATACAGACACGACAGATCATCTGCGAAGGACCCTTCTGCACTCTTCTCTACTTAATTCAAACTATGTTTATCAACTTTGTTGAGTTTGTTGTTTTAAATTCCTAATTTATCAACAAAGAAGGCGCATCCTCAGCGTTGGGTAATACGAACTCGTAATTATTAAATTATCTTTGAAACATACTCAAAAGTTTGGACAAAATTTTACAAGAACGATGAAAGTAAATAAAAGGAATAGTCGCACATTTGTCGGGCCGCACCCGCACCGCGCGCGGCGCCGGCGAGTTTGTTTTATTAGCTGTTAGTTTTGGGGTTGACCTCAGCGGTGACCTGCATTCAGATGGATGGTTTTTACAGCAAGCAATATCGCTTGAGCGCTCTGCTGTGTCGTAATATACGAGGAGCGGTCAATCGATGGGGCGGCGATATCCCACCGGGAGCAATCCAATTAATGTGGCATGTCAGCCGCGCAATTACACGCCGATGGGGATTGCGCACCATGGCCGGAGCGCCGGGCCGCCGGGCCGCCGGGCCGCCGACACCGTGCCCGCAGCAGCGCGGGGACGGAGGGAATTCGTTAAAAATATATTAAATTAGGTCGGACAGGGCTCCGCCGCGACTCGTAAACAAGAAACATCAACTAATTTGTAAACAAATTTGTGTAATGTCAAAATTGTAATGAGTTTTCTGAGAAGCGATAAAAAAGTGGGACACGCCCATGTCGACTCTTTTATTTACAGCTGAATACTTCAGCCTACCTTACTAACTGGCAGGCAGATCGGTTTAATTCCTAGAACTCTTCAGAATATTCAATAAAAGCATACCTACTTAACAGGTATTTGTGCTTTTGACATGACCTTTCGCTTAGTGAAGATCTTATCATACAGATTGAGAGCGGCATTTTACAAATCAAGTAGAAAGCTTGGATTTTTTTCAGTACATAGGTAGGCCACTACCGCAATGCGAGTTATAAGCGTACCATCGGCTACCACTTGGAAATGAAATGAACCACCGGGATCACCAAACCTTCAACCTTCTTAACGTTTCTTGTTAGAATCATAACTTACCGAAAGCTTCAAATTAAAAAAAGAATAGAAATGACCTCCTCACTCAGCGCGCACGCGCAGCGCACGACGCGCCAGCGCAGCAGGTATCGATCGCAGGTGTTCCTCGACGGAGCTATAGCACGGGCTACAGCGGGCGCCGGGCGGTGTCTCGAAGGTCGACGAAGGAAAATAAAACAGAAACAGACGCGCTGACCTTAAGAAATGCCAGGAAAATGCTAATCGCACCATTCCTCGCACTGAAGGTGAGAGGTGCAGATAAATGCCAGCGAGACACTACACTCCACCCGTATAAATACTGATACTACATAAGTTTATTGCATAAATATAGACAAGTTCTTGAAACATGACATTCAATAGTAGGTACATGTTTGGATCAAATGGTTTTCCATTAACTGTTGTTGAATTATTGATGAAGAGCACCAACGCTGATGATGTCTCGTTAGTCAAAATGAAACGTCGATACTCTCCATCAACCATTAAATGTTCCCGACAAACCCGTTAATCCAATATGTATTCAAAAACCACAAAAATTATTAAAACTATCTCGTTCATGAATAATTCGGTTTAGCAATGAATTATCAAAACATGGCCTAATGAAACAGTTTGCGGCGAGCGGTCGTCAGCGTGACGCACGGCGCGGCGCGGGCGCGGCACGGGCGCGGCGCGGCTGTCACCACCGCCCGCGAGATCATCGCTATTTCCCATTGCATTTTACCAAATTACTCATCGATGCTAATGAGTTAATAGAATAGTTGCGCTTACTGTCATGTGACGTGTCTAATAATTGATCTGTACTAAATAACCCCACCGCTGCTAATGTTTGCCGAGCCTTGCAGCCAGTGCACATAAAGTGTCTCAGCCGGAATGATGCCGGAGCCTACCTGTTACGACTTATTTACGGCGTAATTAGAGACAGCCCAATAGTTCTGCGAAACAATTACGTCGCTTGTCGTAGGGATGTTACGGTTCTGCCTCGGGCGACAATGCGCACAATAAACCCACCCGTGGGCCGTAACTTGAGCACACGCCGCGCCGCCGTGTTGTGCCGCCGTATACCTGTCCGATGCACAATACAACACATATCTACAGCTCTACCTCTAGTGTTGTAGCCAAGCCGTGTGTACACTTCCAGTGGTTAGCTACGTAACCTCGCTGCAGGCATAACCGAATTCAGATCTAGTTTCCTTGTATGATCATCAGTTTCTAAAAAGATCTTATGAGGGGGTTGTTATTAAAACCAAAGTTCTGCACCTAAAAGTACGGTAATAAAGAATGTAGGGTTCCACGTCAATACAATAGAATTTATAAAGCTGTACCCAAAAAACGTGTCAACATTTTGCTTTCGCAGAACTGGAAAAGAACATTCGCGTCAGCTAATGTTTGCTTTGGGTCGTATTGTGTGCTGTATTTAGTTTGTTCGGGACCGTCCGGGACCGCGCGGCGGCTCCCGTGGACGCGCGGCTTACGGACCACGTTACGCATACGTGAGTGGTTCTGATTAGTCGTCGTGTGAGTAGTGGTCGTGGTCATGGCGCATGAAACTGTGCCGAAATATTGGAAAGCTCAAAACTCAAATCATTGTAAATATCCCGTTGTAAATGACTTTAGGTTCTGATTAGATCCGGAAGTTGATTGATGGTTTGTTTACGACTGCGATATTCATTCGGAAATCGTTTTAATAAGCCCGCGCTCGCTACCAGATATGAATCTGAATTAAATTGGTAATCTCAATTAACGTGAAACGAAAATTCAATACCTATCAACTTTAATCTACGAGTTTAAGTAGGTACTCCATAAAGAGTACTGAAATATTTCATAAATCTTATTTACATACCTACGCGAGCTATTTATATATATTTTTTTATATTTATTTATCTGTAGCGTCGTGGGGAAAAGTCATCATCAACATCGTAGGGATTTTTTTTGTCGGAAATTTATAAAAAAAATATGTCTAGAGTCAACGACAAAATGTCTTTGAAAAGCTGAAAATTTACATCACCATTTTGTGTCGTTGAGGGGGATTTGTCAAGGGGGAAAACTGAAATAACCCTACCTGATGAGCACAACGCCATTAAAGCAGAGGAAGTAGAGTAGGTACTGACCGACGACGGTGAGGTTGTATCGGAAGCTGGTGGTCTGCGTGTTGCGGAAGTCGATGCGGCAGCGGTAGACGCCCTCGTCACGGCGCTTCACGTCGCGTACCAGCAGCGCGGCCGGCGCCGGCGCCACGCTGAAGCGCGCACGCGGCCCGAACACCTCCGGCGCGGACCAGTGCCGCGCCTCCGACAGGTGCTTGCCGCGCACGTCGAAGCTGCAACAAATAAACAACACACCACGTCAGAGCCAACCAGAAACATCCTCAGCTAAATCTAAGCCCGCCCCGGTCTCGCAGTGCTTGCGCCTCATAAGCAGCTCCGCCATGTTAGCACGCGTAGTATTCCCCGCGCGTCCGCCCCGGAACAGAATTGAAAGCTCCGCTGTTAATTTCATCAATCGTTAGTTTTTATAGCGTTTCTATCTGCACGGACGCAAAAAAACAAGCACCCGGCAAACATACAGTTTAATCTGACTAAACCTGGCCCCGCCGAGCCGCTGCCAATAAAACCGAGCCGGTTGAAAACAGAAAACAAGCGAAAACCTTTTTGTTTTCGTGGTTCAAAATAGACGCATTTGTCCACAACAAAATGGCGGGCTGTTGAACAAGAGCGAGCATGTCGCGACGTCGCGTCCGCGGCCGCCGACCGCACGCCAGCCCGCGTGGGACACGTGCCCGGTGCATGCGACTCGGGACAATGTGAATTGTTCTGCTTATATTTTATTAAATATTAGTTCGCACACACATGGCCCGCGCCGCGCGGCTCGAGGCGACGCGGCGCGGTGTAATAAGTGTCAGGCGGGAGACGAGTTGACAGCAGGTGTGCTGTCGCTACTGATGCTGATGCTGATGCTCACTATTTTGATGCGCATTTACTCCATTTGATTTTTCAAACTGACAAAGTCGTCCCATGCGCATTGAAATAATATATTAAACACAGTCATGCACCTCGAACATGAATTATTCGACAGGCTAGGCTGTGTCAAGATCCGTCAAGTGCGAGGGTACCTCGCGCGCCGAGGGTTTCGAACGTTTGTCAACAAATATGTACCAAAAGTACCGGCTAGAGACTTCGCAATTTAACGAATACGAATAATAGGTACCAACCTACATTTCAGATGGATCTCTCTGCATGCTTCGGTTAAAGTGGGTAATGGTAAATCTTTCGACTTTTTTCAAAATATTTCAAAAAGTATGAAACCAACAGAAATTTGAAAAACTGTTTTGAAATATTTAAATTGATACCTTTAATTTGATATCCCACTCGGTAAGGTAGCCCCCCCTTTTGAAAATTATTCTCCCCCTTTTTGACCATTTTTAAAGTGTTCTTTTTTAAACTTTGTGGCGTACCTACGCGCCACTTGACACCGATCCGAAATGTGCGTTCCAAATTCTATCTCTAATTTGCAATTTGTATTTTAAAAATGGAATTTGCATTTCGCATAATTCTTCTAACTTGGGCCATACCCCAATGAACGGAACCTACACTTCGGACCGGTCTCGCTCAGTCATTCACGCGCAGCCGCTGATTGTTTCGCATTGACATTCCGCGACTGACCGGCTTGCTAACCTACCGCGCTCACTGATTACTTTGCTTTGTATTTTCTCTTCGTAATATTAGTTTGCTTTCTGTTTGTACTTCTATCTATCTAGTTAAATCTATCATTAAAATCAATCATTCTGTCGTAAATAACATTCTTCATTTCTTCCGCTTTGCTATCATTCTTCCGCAACCAAACATTCAAACCATCCGGAATACCAAGGACATAAACAAACAGGTATGGGCTTAGGAACACCTACCTAGGCTGACCACCCATACCTCCATAAATTGGTGACCCCCGACGTGCCAACATACATTGGTGAGTCTTTCAATTGTGTTGGACAACCTTGGATGACTTTCCGGGACCTTCGAGAATTCTCGCCGAACAATTGGATTTTGGTGTGTGGTACAAGTGAAGAGCGGTGAGCGATTTTTGTTTTCTAATAATCGAAGATGTCTTCAGACGAGTTCGATGATGCCCGTGGTCAGCCTGCTGGCGCAGGTGCTGAAGTCCTCCGAGTTGGCGTGAGAGTCCCGCCATTTTGGCCAGCAGAGCCAGCAGTATGGTTCGCGCAGGTAGAGAGCCAGTTTATCCTATCTAAAATAACGACGGACGAGACGAAATTCTGCTACCTCGTTTCCCAGCTCGACAACCGGTATGCTGCCGAGGTCAAGGACATCATCACGAATCCGCCTGCTACAGACAAGTACCTAAAATTAAAACAGGAGTTAATTAAACGCCTTTCAGCATCAAAGGAGAAGCGTGTCAAGTAGCTGTTAATACACGAGGAGCTCGGAGACAGGACTCCTTCTCAATTCCTTCGCCACTTGCAAGGTCTCGCTGGTCCAGCTGTTCCTACGGACTTCTTGACCACCATTTGGTCGAGCCGATTGCCTGCTAACATCCAGACGGTGATCGCAACTCAGCTAGACTTACCTTTAGATAAATTGGCAGATTTAGCGGACAAGGTGCATGAGATAGCTCCTACCAGTCCCCAGGTGGCTAGTACTTCTAAGATGGAACCTGCATCATCTCAGGATGATCTGGCCAGACAAGTTTGCGAACTAACAAAGCAAGTAGCGATGCTGGCCCAGCAAGTCTCCAGCGGTGGACGATCGCGATCGCAGCAGCAAAACAGGCGTAACAACTTTAACTCACGCTCGCGCTCTCGCTCTCGCCCACGCTTCCAGCAACCACCTGCAGACTGTCCCCACTGCTTCTACCATTTCAACTACGGAGCACAGGCTAAGAAGTGCAAGGAGCCCTGCACTTTCAAGTCGGCGGAAAACGGTCAGGGCGGTCGCAAGTAGCGGCCAACGACTGCCCTTCTTCTTCAACAGGCCGTATCTTCGTCACCGATCGCGCATCCAAAATGCAGTTCCTTGTGGACACTGGTTCCGACCTGTGTGTTTTCCCGCGATTGGCTGTCAAAACGCCCTGTACTAAGTCTAAATTTACCTTAACAGCTGCAAACAACTCTGTTATCCATACCTACGGACTCAAGCAGATGCAGCTGGATTTAGGTCTTCGCCGTGCCTTTACCTGGAGCTTCACGATCGCCGACATCTGTAGACCAATTATAGGAATCGACTTCCTGAGATTCTATGGTTTGCTGGTGGACTGCAAGAACCAGCGTCTCATCGATGGCATCACTTCACTCTCTGTAAGTGCCCTTTCCTCCAGATTACCTGACGACACAGCATCGATCAAGGCTGTGACAGGTGAATCGGAGTTCCACATGCTGTTACGAGAGTTTCCTGAGATTACCAGACCTGCAGGTATACCGTCATCTCCTAAGCACAACACTCTGCACCATATCAGGACTACACCTGGTCCTCCCGTCGCTTGCAAGCCTCGACGTCTCGATCCTATCCGACTTCAAGCTGCTAAGAAGGAGTTCGAGAACATGGTAGCCAGTGGAGTAGTTCGACGTTCTGAGAGCCCGTGGTCTTCTGCCTTACACCTGGTGAGGAAGAAAGTTGATGGATGGAGACCCTGTGGTGACTACCGTTCTCTCAACGCTAGAACCATACCTGATAGGTACCCGATACGTCACATCCAAGACTTTGCTCAACAACTTTCAGGATGTACCATTTTCTCAACAGTGGACCTCGTGAAAGCTTATAATCAGATCAAGGTGAACCCTGATGACGTCCAGAAGACGGCCCTGACGACTCCATTCGGTCTCTTTGAATTTGAATATATGGCGTTTGGACTTCGCAACGCAGCACAAACGTTCCAGAGATTCATAGACGAAGTTCTCCTAGGTCTGGATTTCTGCTACGGCTACATCGACGACATTCTTATATTTTCAAATAGCCTGTCTGAACACAAAACTCACTTACGTCAGCTCTTTGATCGCCTGAAGCAGTATGGAGTTCTGATCAACACTTCCAAGTGCGTACTGGGTGAGTCGGAAGTAACCTTCTTGGGATACCAGGTTTCAGCCAAAGGAACTCGACCGCTGGATGTTAAGGTCGAAGCTATCCAGAACTTTCCTGCTCCCAAGATCATCAAGGACCTCCGACGCTTTTTGGGAATGCTTAATTTCTATCGCCGCTTTATTCCCAACGCTGCTAAGCTTCATGCGCCGTTAAATGCTTTACTAGCTGGCCCTAAGGTGAAAGGTTCACACCCAGTGGAGATGACTGCAGACCTGATGCGTGCCTTCGAAGACTGCAAAACCTCACTTTCTCAGGCTACCCTTTTAGCTCATCCTGATGCTTCAGCAGATCTCGCAGTCGTTACAGACGCATCTGACTCCTCCATTGGCGCTGTTCTACAGCAACGTAAGAAGAACACCTCTGACTGGGAACCTCTTGGATTCTTCTCTCATAAACTTTCCAGCTCCCAGGTCAAATATAGCCCTTACGATCGAGAACTACTCGCCGTGTACGAAGCCATCAAATACTTCCGGCATATGATCGAAGCAAGGACTTTCGCTATCTTCACCGATCACAAACCTTTGGTCTTCGCCTTCACACGCTGCAAAGATAAATGTTCTCCGCGTCAGTTTCGACATTTAGACTTTATAGCTCAATTCTCCACTGACATCAGATACATACCTGGCAAGGAGAATGTTGTTGCTGACGCTCTATCTCGTGTTGACGAAATTACAGGTATCGACTATCAAGCTCTTGCACGATATCAGGAATCAGATCCAGAACTGCAGGACTTGATCAAGAATGGCTCCAGCTTAAGACTTCAGAAGATGAAATCTGCACACTGCGACGAATCAATCTTCTGTGACATTTCTAGTGGACAACCGCGACCGTACATCACTCCACAGCTACGAAAACCGGTTTTTGCTATGATGCACGAACTCCATCATCCCGGAAACGCAGCTATAGTGCGACTGGTTACGCAAAGATATGTGTGGCCAGGGATTCGTAGTGATTGTAGAGAGTGGTCTAGGCAATGCTTGCAATGCCAACAATCAAAAATTACCCGTCACACAAAATCTCCTCTTTCCTCTTTCCTTACCCCGTCCGCGAGGTTTTCCCATATTCACCTGGACCTCGTGGGCCCTCTTCCTCTGTCTTCTGATTACAGGTACTGCCTTACCGTCATCGACCGATTTACTCGATGGCCTGAGGCGGTCCCACTCAAAGACATCACTGCTGAGACATGCGCAGCTGCCCTGGTATCAACCTGGATCTCCAGATTTGGTTGCCCTGCACGTGTGACTACAGACCGTGGTCGCCAGTTCGAGAGCCAGCTCTTCAAATCCCTCGCCGCGTTGGTTGGTGCGCGCCACTTCCGCACCACTGCTTACCATCCTGCAGCGAATGGCATCGTCGAGCGTCTACACAGGCAACTCAAGGCAGCGATCATGTGCCATACTACCTCGCAGTGGACAGAAGCCCTCCCGCTCGTGCTACTTGGTATGCGCAGCGCCTGGAAGGATGATCTTCAGACATCAGCAGCCGAGCTTGTCTATGGTGAACCCCTACGTTTACCTGGACAGTTCCTTTCTCCGTCAGATACTTTCAGTTCTGACGACATCACTCAGTACTCAACCCGACTTCGAGCTCATATCCAAAAGCTCGCTCCTCGTCCCACTTCATGGCATACTACTTCGCCATTTTACTTTCCGCGTGATCTTCAATCTTCTTCTCACGTATTTCTACGTCAAGATCACGTGCGCCGTTCCCTTGAACCTCCTTACGCTGGTCCCTATCTTGTCATCGAGAGGCAGCCGAAGTTCTTCACCATCGACGTAAAAGGCAAGAAGACCAACGTCAGTGTCGACCGACTGAAACCAGCGTACACGACGAGAGACGCCCGAGAACCAGCGTACACTACCTCAAAAAACGCTGATGAAACTACACCTGCTGCTGTCATCACCCCTGCTGAACCCGTTCCCGCTGCAGAGCCACCTGTCGAAGAGAAAAGGACCCGCAGCTGCAGAAGAGTCCGGTTTCCAGATTTTTATCGACCGTGGTCACGGTCTGGCCGGGGGGAATATGTGGCGTACCTACGCGCCACTTGACACCGATCCGAAATGTGCGTTCCAAATTCTATCTCTAATTTGCAATTTGTATTTTAAAAATGGAATTTGCATTTCGCATAATTCTTCTAACTTGGGCCATACCCCAATGAACGGAACCTACACTTCGGACCGGTCTCGCTCAGTCATTCACGCGCAGCCGCTGATTGTTTCGCATTGACATTCCGCGACTGACCGGCTTGCTAACCTACCGCGCTCACTGATTACTTTGCTTTGTATTTTCTCTTCGTAATATTAGTTTGCTTTCTGTTTGTACTTCTATCTATCTAGTTAAATCTATCATTAAAATCAATCATTCTGTCGTAAATAACATTCTTCATTTCTTCCGCTTTGCTATCATTCTTCCGCAACCAAACATTCAAACCATCCGGAATACCAAGGACATAAACAAACAGGTATGGGCTTAGGAACACCTACCTAGGCTGACCACCCATACCTCTATAACTTCTCTATACCTATTTTTCCTGTAAAATATAGATCCATGTCTATAAACGCTCGACACATTTTACATGGATCGCTCTGCAATCTTCGGAGATAGGGGGGGGGGGGATGGGTATTTTTTCAAAATATTATAAAAAGTATGAAACCAACAAAAATTAGTAGGTAGTAGTTGCTGAGTTATTAAGGAGGGAAAAAAGGACAGACAAAGCGAGACCATAAGGGTTTCGAAACCGATCTTCGATCTTCGAAACCCTTCGTATTTCTTACTTCAGGTAATGTAAATATGCGTATAATTTGTACATGGTTATTAGAACTAAAGTAGTAAGTAGTAGTAGTACCGTTCGTAGCAAAAGACAAAAAATGAGGGTAGATCGATATATCTGCAAATAAAAAGTCACTCGGAGTGCCCTCAGTTATTGAGTGCACTCCGAGTGACTTTTTATTGATATATATTGGAAAGCTCAAAACTCAAACCATGGTAAAGATCCCGTTGTAAAGGACTTTACAAAAACAATTAATAGTTACCTACATCTTAAGTAATATTGTCTTCGTTTTTCATCCAGAATATTAATTTTGACAAAGCCTTTGCTTTTACAGCAGGGATAGATTTTTTTTACCTTTTATAATTAACTTGATTTTTGACTATGCCCACGACGACGACAGCAGACAGGTACTTATTAACTTCTTTGTTTTGTGTTGTATTGTTTATTTATTTTGTCTTAGTACCTACTTACTTATACCTTTTATATGTGTAACGTAAATAGACGTAGCAAGTGTGCCTTGTGTTCCTACGTCGAATAGATGTACGAGTTATAGAAACCAATCACTGTAGGCAGAGGTAGTGTAGTGCAAACTCGTGGAATTAAGTCAGGATCACCAAAATCTCTCTCTGAAATAATAGAGTAGCTTGGCTTCAACGAACATTTAATGAATCAAGCACTCAAGTAATCAATATTCCATCTCCTCTAAAAATAAACCCTACTCTAACAAAATGACACTATAATTTGAATATTAGAGGTATCATAATCGTGTAAGTCAAACTCTTATAGTATATATAAATCGGTTCGTAGCTATCGGTCCCCGGGTAGCGGACATCACGCCATCCGTGGGCGCCGACCGCGGACCGCGGACCACTCCACAAGTTCGTCCTACGAACGCGCGCCCGACGCAACCAACGGAACACTAGAGGAATAAATAAATAAATAATGCTGGACAATTCACACAGCATTATCTAGCCCCTAGCTAAGCAGAGCTTGTGTTATGGGTACTAGATAACTGTTATACTTAATACAATATACTACATAGATAGATATTTTTATTATACATAGAAAACACCCAGACCAACGGAACAAATTTCTGCTGATCGTACACAAATTTGTTCCGAGGCGGGAATCGAACCCGCAACCTCCTGCGTCGCTGGTGGACCTTCGCCCGCTGCGCCAGGGAGGTCGTCGAATGAGTGTAGTACATGGCACGCACTGAATCATTCTCAGATGGCGGCAGGTTGCTTACATTCAGAAATTATTTTATTATTGTTATAGCTGCTCAATGAAAGCTATCGTATCAAGGTTCGTTTAAACTCGTTATCGGAACAAGAAAAGTATCTCAATAGTCTTTACAAGTTTACATAATAATAAGCAAAGCGGAGACAAATTTCCTTTAATCAAGACCAAAATGTTGGAGGGCCCGAAATTATTTAAAATTATTTTTTTTGTATTCCTTCATCAAGGCGTCGTCGCTCAACGCAAATGAAGCTTTGACTGATTTTCATAAACTCTCCCTTTGTAAGCCTTTTAAAGCTGAATTAGTTTGATAAAAGTACTTACCTATTTTGAGAGTAGGTCTATCTCTCAGGTAACAGGTCTAAAGTTTTGACTAAATCGACATTGATGGCTCAGATCTACGGCTCCGCCATTATTCATGACGTAATTAATTCGTAATTGGGATTACATAAAGTTTATAATTAGATTAATTATAAACTTTTTTTATTTCTAAACATTGTTCAATTTGGAAATCAGGTAAAAAATAATACGCTGGTTTAAAAGATTCCGCTCGTCTGCGCACCATTAGGCATTCAATTATAGCATTTTAGGGTTTCTCCGTGTAAATCTTGTACGGAACCGAAGGTGAGGTGAGGTGAGGGTAAACAAGGGTGTATGAAGTGCCGAACCTGCGAACATTAATCATGAGAGAGCCCGTGCCAGAGAGAGTACTAATAACGCAGAGCTCATTGTGCACCCACACGCATACATCAACAACTACTAACACCATTATTCATTAACCGACATCTAATGCAAATCCGAAACGTATAAAATGTACAGTCAGAAGCAAAACTAAAAAACGAGGTGCGAAAGTATCGAGAAATGTAACTCAAACGCATCTACGCGTTTAATTCGGCATTAGTTTGTGCCTGCTCCGACGATGCAGTTCATACTCTGCCAGCTCTGGCAGGCCAGCACATGGCTCCGTGCGAGTGCTCCATGGTTTAATGTGTAATAGCTTACGTGTGAAATACCGGAGATGCGGGCCGCCGGGAGCAGGCATCAAGCCGGCCGTCAAGCTGGCCATCAAGCCGCCCCGCATGACGGCAGACGGAAAATAATGGAAATGCCGTTCAGTTTTTACCTTGTTATTTTTACGAACCATTTCGTGGCTCTGAATAATGAACTGTAGCTATTTTAATAAAAATTACAACGTGACTGTATTTTATTACTCATCATATTTTTAGGGGCATTTCCTGAAGGCGCTCCTTGGTCGCTAGGCTTTCCCTAAATGGATACAAAAAGGAGAATCTAGCTGAATCTTAATTACTTACACATACATATTTTACAGTAATGACGGCGATATCAATTAAATTAATTTGTTATGTAATGCGGTTATGTTATTAATCTGAAATATTATTAGCTGATAATTATAGCATTAATTAAAATATACGGGATATTATTGGCTTTTCCAATGGTCAATAAGTAACATTTGGCTATAATCTGCAGTAGGAGCGTATAACGAGGTATAACAGCTTAGCGATGGTGGTGGAAGCCCGCAGAAGGGCCGCAGCGTGCGTAATACATTCTGATCCGGCGTCGGACGTGCCGCGGCCGCGAGCGCGACCCGCACATTTACATCGCAATAAAGTGTAGCCTTGTTAAACGTCAAGTGGCGTCAGCTCACTCGTGCACAGGACTCGCTGGACAGCTCACGCACTGCCGTCGCCGTCCCCGCAGACTGCACACTGCAGCCCTGACCAGCAGGCACGGAGAGGTCACGTGCTTTGACAACTTGTTATCATAGTTTTCATCGTTGTAGGTGACGGCGATGATGCTAGGTAGGTAGGTAGGTATTATTTTGTGTCGATTAGAAGTAGTGTTTGAGCGATGGCTGTCCTGCGGGGGCTGCGCTCCGGCTGCGAGCCGGCCGGAGCGAAGGGCCGCGGCGGAATACGCGATGAGGCGCTCACTCCGGGGGAAATAAAAACAACATCCATCCACAATATCGAGAATAACAATATGCCGGCCGCGCCCGAGCCGAGCCTTTCGCAACTTTCAAAGGTTCTCGCAACTTATCGCTCGATTTGCGAATAAACATCTCAAGGGGCCATCTGCGCCGGACTTGCCATCGGTATGGCCAGTGTGAATATGAACAACATTATTTGAGCAGTGAATGCGAACACTAGTCATGCACGTCCACTCAGCGCGCTCGCGGCGGCGGCGACGGCGGAGCACCTGCGCCCTGCTCCCCGTCAGGAACCAGGTCACGTTGCTAATATTTCAAGCTCCGTCCTCGTCCAGCTAAACATGCATTATTCTTAATTAATTTCAAGTTAATTTGTGAGTGCCAAAGTGGCATGCATAAGCTGGTTTAGCTTCAATGTTGCAGCGGTGAGGTAGACAGCAGGTTCCATTCATCTTAGATTTGATGAAAACACAACATCCTCACAAATAACATGTCGGTATAACTATACTAATACTTATAGCTAAGTAAACCATGATCTTTTGAAGCGCCGTAATGCGGCCAGGTGTAGCTGTAAGCAGCGCCACCGTCTCTCTTCCCTGAACGTTGATGTGCTTGATACCAAGAAACTAGTCGTTTGGTGAATAATACACTAAGTTGGGGAAGCCTTAGACGGTGCGGAGGGGTATGTATTGTGTGACGATGTACGAGTGCGTATGACTAAGTAATAAGGCGGGCAGGCACGCGCGTTGGCGGGACGGGGCGGGGCGGGGCGCGGCGTGACGGTTTAAATAGTGCTGTACGGCGTGACGATAGGGATATGCCGCTACGTGACGCGAATGAGCGCGCTCGCGGGGACGACCTATTGTTTGCTCATCGTTAGCTTTTTGCGAAGCGGACATGAAACATTCATGTTGTGTGCTCAGGCTTTAGGAGGAAATAAACTTATTTGTGTAGAAAAAGTATCATCAATTATTGGCGGGACAGGACTGTCGCAGTCCCAGATCATATCGAAGCTTGTTATGTTGAGAGAGGAGTTGGTAATGGTGTGCGGTGCTCATGCATATTGAATCAAGCTGGTTAGTCAGTCGCTGTGACGTCACAGCCCTCACCGGGGACTCATGAGCGAGCGCGCCGCCGCGCCGGGGCGACGACGCGCACCACGCACAGAAGTGCAGGTACGTACTTGCAGCTGAATTATTTACATTTTACAGCAACACTGGTATATGAATTACTTTCTAATAAACAAAAATTTTTGAAAAAAAAAAAACAGTTATATTTATCTGCCTTCTGGGCTTGATTCATAAATGTATAGCTTCAGCCCGCGGCCTCGCACGCACACGTCCGGGATACAAAAACTATGTCCATCCAGGGATTCCACCTACCTCCACCGCCAAATTTCATCCAGATCGATTCGTTATTGCCATTTAGGCGCGAAAAGGTAACAGACAAGACAGACAGTGTTACTTTTGAATTTAAAATATTAGTAAGAATGAACATTATGTACTTGTTTGACGACCTCCGTGACGCAGAGGGCGAAGATCCGCCTGCAACGCAGGAGGTTGCGGGTTCGAATCCCACCTCGGAACAAATTTGTGTACGATTTGCAGAAATTTGTTCCGTTGGTCAGGGTGTTTTCTATGTATAATAAAAAATATCTATCTAGGATGTAGTGTATTGTATTATTTATATCAGTTATCTAGTACCCATAACACAAGCTCTGCTTAGCTTGGGGCTAGATAATGCTGTGTGGATTGTCCAGCATTATTTATTTATTTATTTACTTGTATTTTTTAACGATAGATTATTGTTATTGATATGATTGTGCAAATGCAATACTAAGTTGTATACAAGCGAGTTTCACTAGGAACTCGGTTGTGTTTGTAAATAACTTGATTCCTTATCTACGTAATCTGAGTTCAGCTACTGGTTCTGCGCCACATGACGCGCGCCTTGTATCTCTGGAATATCAGAAATTATCTCGGGAAATTGCCTACAGGCTTCCCAATTTACTTTTAATGTATCACATAATATCGACACAAGAATATATCACGCTGAGGATAATAAACCGGAGTACGGCACGAGTCATGGTACCTACCTATTCTGTATCTATACTCGATTTAGAGTGGTGGGCTCCACGTTAGCAGAGGACTAAAACTAGCAACGTTTTAAAACATTATTTATTTATGTTTGGGAAACAAAAAGCTTTGGATCTAGAAAATGAAATACAAAACAATAGAAGAATTAAGCTAAGCTAAGCTTCCAGATATAAAATGAGAATAAATTATCCGAAAATATCATACAAAAACACAAGATACAAAAAATAAAAAATCAAGATTCTACAAATTAAAGAGCCATATCAACCGTTCAAAAGGGAAAAGTACAGCTTTATACCTTCGTAATATTTACTACATTTAATTATTAATGTACCTACTAGATACCTGTAGTTAGTACCTAATAATAATACCTAACTAACCACCGAAAAATAACAGGGATATTCAGTAAAACCAATTTCAAAACTATTTCCAGTTTGTTTTTGAATACTTTTGCAGCAAGCTTTACATATTCCCGAACAAACACAAAGCATCCATACATACCGGTGAGTTAACAAAGGATTCTCATCGTAACTTAAAGAATATTAAGTAAACACAACTCCTTACCTTTCGATCTTCTATTGAAGATTTGGTAAAGGGATTTATAATATAACTGCCGATGTGACGGTTCACGTCACATCCGCGACGTTAACCTTGGACCGCGCAATCGTTGAATTGCAAATGGCAGACTTCACCGTGCCTGCGGTTCATAGGCGCCGAAATACTTCACTCACATATTGCCCTCGATAGACCTCTACAACGGAAAAACAAATCCAAGCCTCAAAATTCAACCTCAAACGCAAAAATCAGTGATTTGTACGATTTCTCGGCATTATGCTGAGTTCTGAGGAGTGTGCCTAGAAGTAAGGACGGCGACACTTCACTCCACTAATCCGCGGCTGTTTGGGAATTCTTTTGAAGTCGTCCTTGTTAGTGTCTGGTGTCTGTCGTCCTCTGCGTGTAATTAGTATTCGCGCGTCAAAGCGCGCGCGGAACTAATGCTGCAAATCACAAACGACCGCTCTCGGGTGCGATCAGTCAGCGCTGGTGGCTTTGCCACTACAATTGCAGGTCTTTAAAACAATACCAACGCAAATATGAACTATGATTACTCAAACAAGTATATTGCTGAATTGTAAGTTTTTATATTTATCTGTCTTTTAGTTTCGTCTTGAAGCGTCTTTCTCTCTATATTACTTGTAGCAATTAAATCCGTGAATAAAGCAGTGTTTACAAACACGGCGCCGCTTGTTTCTCCAAATTTCCACATTAACCGAGGCAATCCGTATTAGCATGTTGCTAAATTGAGTAATACTACGCCTTAGCACAGGCTCTCGAGGGCGGCTCACTCAGTTACCGACGCGGGAGGCGCGCTACTCGCGGGATGGCAATTTGTCATAATCTATTCAGGACATGGCGTGCAGGCTGCGGCGATATGTTAGCGGGGAGACGTAATGCGACGAGATATTATAATAGAACCCGCTTCATCTCTCTGCAAGACACACAGGGTAAGCTAATAATCAAACCAATCAAAGCTGCACTAAACGGCCTCAATTTAATGTATCAGGAGGGTGCGAGAGGAACGCCGCTGGTGTATGAGGGCACCACCTCTGTCGATATGACGACCATGAACACTCTGTCAAGACTGCATCGACTAAGAAGAGGAACGGCAGTGAGTAGTGAGCCAGTGATCTGCGCAGCGCCTGGCCGGTGGCTGTATGTTGCGGTTGTCAGAACTTGATACCGCTCTGTTGTCAGAACTTGATGCCATACCTACCGAGCGAGCCCCCGTGAGCATTTACCGACACGTTATATCTACCTACGTTATTAATTTTACATAGCTTATGTGTACACTACTAATGAGCATAGCTTATGGTATATACAGACTGAGTACATAAAATTTTTTCTACTAATACATTTTTTGAAATCAGTCATCATGTGCCCATAACACAAGCTCTGCTTAGTTTGAGGCTAGATAATGCTGTGTGGTTTATCCAGTATTATTTATTTATTTATTTGCTTTAAATTAATGTATAAAACAGGTCAAGGTTTGCAAAGAAATCAAAACTAGGCACTCTGTCCAAGGAATAATACTCCTAGCTAATGCATGAGTTTTTCATCCCTTATACATTTTTGAGTGGATTTGCCCAGGGACAAAATCTTATTACAAAAATTTGCCAGGAATGATAATAATAATAATGATAGAGAAGGAAATTGAGCTGAGCTCAACAGAATTAAAGTATAGGTTTTTTCATTCCGCATGATTAACATAAGGAGCTAGGCAGTGATTCAGTAGGTACTAGGAATAGATATCTAATATTATTGTTGTCCTACCCCGCGTTGAGTAAGCTCTACGAAGCAGCCTAGAATAACGGTGCGTCCACTCCGCAGAAAATATGGAAGTAGTAACTGTCATTTCCGAATATTTTGCAGACGTTTTACAAAATGTATTTATTATCTACTGAAAGAGTAAAATCCTTTGTAATGTCTTCATATCACAAAAGGCAGTGAAAGCTCTGCTAGATAATGATTGCAGTGATGTCGCAAGGGGGGCCCGGGCTCAGGGTAACCCGAGGCCTATCAGGCCTATCCCGGATAAGACGTAAACAAATCGTGCAATACCAGTGCGCGCCGCCCTCGCGGCCTCGTGTACAGTTGAACGCGCGCGTGTTGCCGTGTTGCCATTCACTCATACGAGTAGAGCCGAGGCACAGCAGATACAAAACGAAGGTGAGGTTGCATAACTTTAGACAGAAAAGCACTGAAATAGAGTTCGATATCTATTCGTTTATATTTGAGCTGCCAATTTTTCGCCGCACCTGTTATCCGTGCATATAAAAGATATGTTATACACAAATATTGTTGGGTAACACTATTTATCTTGGTAACAATATTGGTATGGTTTTACGGAATAGCTCATATATTTCGTCGAGGTACTTGTCCTACAGGTAAATGATGTTCACAAACAGTCAGTAAAGAAAGATCGCATTAAAAAGGTATAAAAGTAATTGTTCACGAGAAACATCTCGCCCGTGAATAAGAGATGAGCGTGTTTCGCCCGCCCCCGCCCCCGTCTCCGCGCCCTCACGCCCCCGCCCGCACTGAGCCTTCATAAACAACACGGTATATAACCGGGGGCTGATTATTTTTAAAAAGCACGGTTAAGAGTTGGGTAATAATTAAATGAGACTGGTAAAACAAATAAAAGCTTGTAAAAGGGTCACTTTGATTTCAAGTAATTTTTATCTAACACTTTTCATATTAATGCTTTTCCAATTACTGACAAGATACCTATATATACCTATATATTATAGGTGGGTAGGTATCCAGTATTCTCACATAACCTATAAGGTTAAGGTAGATTGAGTGTTTGGATCGTCTTTTGAGGCGATCATAAGTTGTCACACAGCTATCCCTACAACAGCTCACGAATCATAATATGTATGAATTAAATACCTATGTATGTAAAGGTACGTTTGTACAAACACGCGCGGACATAAATCTGTCGTAGAACGAGCGGACGCCGCCGTGCATCATCGCACCGCGGCTGCTGACTCATCCCCCCTTGTGGTTCCGTTCTGTCCTGCCATGTCTTGCATTCGTACATTACGAATATTGTTTAAATTGCATTATTTAGAAAAATTTAGTCGGAAGAAAGTTTTGACGCTGAACTTCCATAATAATTGCGGTTAAAATGTCTTTGTCCTTAATTGAAAAATAAAAAATAATTTTAATTATAAAATCACAATGATTAAACATGTCACATTCTGAAATTGTTATTTACGCTTATTTACCTGTTTTTTAAATAACTCAGTTTGAAACAAAGAGACGATTCCTCCCACAAACAAAAACGACTCGAAGCGTTTAATTCAAGTTTTGTACGTAGCTCGGCGTCCGTCGCAATCCAACTTGGTACTTAGCTTTACATGAATTCCTATCAATGGCTATTCAGTTGCGCTCAATAGATACTCTCAAAATGTTTTCCGACAAAGGCTTGCTTCTCAAATGCTGGACAAAGCGGTGCCGGCAGCTGCAGCAAAATCCACCAACAACGAGCGGCGCGCAGCGCCTTGCGTGCTCTGCGCTGCACGCACGTAGACCGGCGCGCAGCGTCCTGCGTGCTCTGCACTGCACGCACGTAGGCCAGCTCGTAGCGTCCTGCGTACACGTAACACGTGGACCAGTAAGCTGGACCTATTGTGCTACTTTTCAACGGTTAACGCATTTTTACTCTATTCTCTCTTTTAATATTTCCCTTATACATTTTTAGAGACTAGGTCTCACGGCTTGATCACACCGCGTAACAATAATATGTAGGTCACTGTTTGCAAAAAGACTGTTGTTGGTTGTCCATTGTCATTTTAAACATGTAGGTAATGTCCACGTCATGTATCTGTTTTGCTTATAAAATGAGCTTTCATATAATTTGTAAAAACATGGCAGTTTAATGAAACATTCGCAACGAAGGCACGTCCGTTAAACAAGCAATAAACCCATCAGGTTGCCAATAAAATCTGGGCTCGGTAATATATTAGCATATCATGCAGCCGCCGCCGCCGCGCCCGCGCCGCGCCGTGCCGCGCCGCCGATACGTTGGCGGGAATGACGCCGACGCTGATGGTTACACTACTCGCATCGAAAATTCAAGCTCTGCATCAGTTAAGACAATCTTCAACTGCTACTCTGTGCTTGCCACGAAAAGAGCTGCTAAAACGTAGAGCTGCTACGACGTAGACCTGCTACGACGTAGACCACGGCCGACTTCTCGATCTGTCTTCGAGAAGGCAGTGTAACGGCAGTGTGGTTGATTGAATACGGCGAAGTTGGTTCAAACTATTCCAAAACATGATCGATGTCGATCTAATTAGCCAAGTTGAGATTCCGCGCCTCTGCTCCCGCCAACTAATGACACATTGAAACGGCGGCGGCGGCGGCGCGGGCGGTGTGCCCTGCCTGGGTAGATATGCTTGTTTAGTAATTGACGGAGCCTCTTATTATCGAACAATGTATATATTTATTTTACTGCTGCTGGTATTACGGGAAGCTTTCATTGATCGGCTTTTACGACTGTACAGAACATTGTAGACGAAGAGATTTGAGATATTTGAACTGATGTGCGATTTTATGAGTTTTCTGGCAAACACGACTCAAATCTATTGAAACAATCGATGTACGAATAGTTCCTGCGCAGTTAAATAACAGCCTTATTATCGTAACACCTTTATTCAGATATGCTGTGCACTGCTCTTGATATTTGATACATCATGTAGTCTATGAAACCTCAGTATAACGTTAAACGAAACAATATCCAGTCAGTCGAATGGTTCGCGATGGCGGCGGCGGCGGCGGCGCGCCGCAAGCAATCAACGTCACATGCTCTAGGCCTTCGGTTTTCAATTTCTCTGCAGCCCACCATGAGGTAACTGGACAAAGGGATTTCTGCAACACAAGCAGAGTTCATCCGCGTCCGTTCGACGCAGTTAGCGAGTGTCCGAAGTTGCCCGCGATCGCTCTGGATTAGCTTCTACTGTAGACAATGATCTATGCGAGCAGAGATACGGCACGCTACATATCGTTTAACTATAGAGCTAGTTTGTTGTGGACTCTGTAATTGCGCGTTATCTAGGTTACTTTCGGAACCAGCAGTTACGCGGTTAATTACAGACGTTTTATATTAACACGTGTAATTTGACACACGGAGGTATTTACTTGGAATATTTGAAGATGAATAACATCAAATTGATTTTAATTCCTGTCATTACTATCAAACAAAGCAGACACAGTTGGTGGTTTAAACTTGAATACGCAGTTTCGTAGTCAACATTTATTTTATTTTTTGTTTTATATAACAAAGCAGTCAACAACTTCTTTTACATTTTAACATAACTTTTGTTAAAACCGCAAGAAACAAGACTTGCATGCCGACGTTTCATCTCCAAAATGTCCTGTAAGTCGCAGCGGGTCGAGCCGGGCGCGCTCGCTAGCACTCAGGATATTAAGTTTTCAATAAACAAAGTCCAGTGGCAGTCCGTTTTTCCTTGTTTATTTTTCAATTTGCTTTATCAGTAATTGATTTGGAGGGCGTTCAATCTTGGACGAGAAAGAAGTACCAATACCAACTTTCTTTGACCCTAATATTGAGTTTTTAATACATCGGCAGGCCGGTAAATTATTTATGTAAATTGCATTAACCTAACCATCTCCGTACATCACATTATCCCTTCCAGTGAGGCAGCGAGGAGTAATATTTGTCCCACGGAGGGTCGTGGGGTAAATATGGTCCCACGCGGGGCCGCAATCAAGCGGCCCGGTGCGCTGCGGCCCGCGACAATGTGGCCGGCCCAACCTTCACTTACGTAATCAGGTCCCTACCTACTACTATCTTTTTATAAACTTAGGGATGATAGAAAAATTATTAGAGCAAGAGAATCCTTTTTTGATTTTGGTCACACAGAATGATTTTCGTAAGTCTACTCATAGATACGATACCTATAATAAATCTATGGGACTACTGTATAAATGCTACGTAGCCGTATTCCTTGTAGGTAAAGTGACGACTTGGGAACGGGATACACTCGTTTAAACGAACCTATTTGATTAACTTGTTATGTACTAGCTCCCACTAGGTTCCCACAAATACGGTAGGTACTAGAGGAAGTGGTAGCAGTGCACCTGACACATTGCGGACAGCACTCCAGGTGCGGACAGCACGCCAGGTGCGGACAGCATGCCAGGTGCAGACGACATGCCGGGTGCGGACAGCGCCATCTATCGCGGTGACATACATACTTAACTAATGTGATTCATTGGTACCTGTCTACATATTATCTGACATTTTAATTTGAACTTTTATTTTACTTATTTTATTAGAATAGAATGTAAATAATAACTTTTTCGAATAACTATTTTAAATTGTATTTTACTCGTAAATGAACTCGTATTTATTTATTAAATAAATAAATAATGCTGGACAATTCACACAGCATTATCTAGCCTCAAGTTAAGCAGAGCTTGTGTTATGGGTACTAGATAACTGATATACTTAATACAATACACTACATCGATAGATATTTTTTATTATACATAGAAAACACCCATACCAACGGATCAAATTTCTACAGATCGTACACAAATTTGTTCCGAGGCGGGAATCGAACCCGCAACCTCCTGCGTCGCAGGCAGACCTTCGCCCGCTGCGCCACGGAGGATGTCAAATAATGTAGTAATATTGAATTAATATTCTGTTTATTGGAAATTTAATCCTATTCGTTACTAATAAAGAACTTAAAATATAATCAGATCATATAAACGAGCTGGTCCAGACATGAGGCATCACAGAAGAACTAGTACAACATCTCTTCAGCGTTATGATGTGATACTAAAATGAAGAAATAAATGATGCTTTGTCAGGTAGTTACTTTTAATTAATGGCGGATATAAAATGAAACATTGATGTTAAGTTTTCAAAGTTACAAAATGAAAGCGCAATATCCATTTTATCGAAGTTTTAATAAGTGTGAAAATGATAATAGTTAACTTTCAATTTGACTTCTAAAGAGTTAATTTAGTGTTCCGGTGCGCCGCGTGCCAGTCCCCAGCGCGGCCGCGCGTCTCGCGGAGCACTCCGCGCTTCTGCACGGAGAAACGCGAAACTTGTGTAGCCGATTGAAAGACGCTTCTATAAAAAGATGAATGGACCAGTACAGTCTAAATTGAGTGCGCGTTCTTGGTCAGTTTATTGTTCTACAAATCTGGTGACATCAATCTCTGTTTACATAGAAGCGCTTGGCAAGACTGTGGTTATATAACTCGGATGTGCCTAAAATATGTCAATTCGTCTCCTTTTGTGTGTTCAATATAAAATAACGGATGTCCCGCAATCAAACCGCGGCCGGTTACGTTCCGGCGCGATGACAGTTTCCCTGCTGAGACAAAGTTGCCCAAAGTAGATAATTCCTCTCGTCGTCGTTTAAATTAAGATATTGCCTGCATATGAGAAATTGTAGACATTGAGGAACTAAACAAAACGTAACATTTTATTTTCTTCTCTTTTAATTCTCATGTATTCTCATAACAATGTGATTTTGTAACATGTTTTTTTCATAAATCAGTGATATCTGATAGAAGCAAGATCCTACACAAGTATACGTAGGTATATCTCATATTCTGCTCAAAGAAGTAATCTAGCCAGGTAACATCTAACGTAATAGCTTTCATCAAGGTGTCGGACTGGAATTCTCGTGTCCGCAATTCTCAGCGTAATGTTGTGAATCACTCACGCGCTGATTGACCCTTCTGACGGACGGCTCGCCGCGCTTTGTGTCGTAGCGGGCCCTCCGGCTACCGACCCCCTGACGAATATGAGCCTAATCTCCAGGGAACGCTCACAAACACCAACGTTCTCCAACGACACAAATCAGACAACGCCCAAGTGGGAATGAACTCTGGGTTCACAACACACTGATTATTATCAAAATGTTTGTATTTAGCGATGCACTGCACCGCACATTGTGCTGTTTTAATAATTTCAAGCAAGTATTGCAACTCGACAATAAGTGTATGAAAATATTGTCACCCCAATTACAATGTATCACATTAAACGCGATCATTAACGTGCAGACCTCCGTTTAATGCGCACGTTATAATCATAGAGCTATAAACTTTTACAAGCGAGGAGATCCAATATTCACGACGCGGCTGATTTAGTGGAGCCAATCACGCGCACCATTTGGCCTTACATGTTCATAATTGAGATTTTAATTTCAACGTCAAAATTTGCAATTACACTATTATGAAGTTTCTTAATTCGGGTCACGTTTAAACTTTAAAATATGGTTTTCATAAATTGCGTCACGAGCTCATATAATTTTGTTCAGTATTCGTTTACGGCCCGAATTAATTATGATAGCTACAGAAATTCAACTGTAGGTAAGCAATAAATTTTTTGCGAACTAATGGAATTGTCTTCAGCACTGATTCGCCGAAAAAATCGCAGAACGATGCACACGTACATCATCCCATTCAGGAAAATGAAATAAAACTCCGACTGCAAAATGTGAAATCCTCTGGCACGGCGCGTCCGAGTCTTGCAAAAAGAACGAGAAACGTGACAACAACGGATTGTTGTGAGCGAGCGCCGCCGCCGACGCTGAGCCGCCTCTGTCTTTTGTGCGCTCTACATCATGCAGCTACCGTCGAACTAATAAAGCCGTGAATTTTGTTCCAAATTTCGGTAAAGTTCCTGTAGCTCCTGTTCCTGTTCCTGCGCTCGGTTTTGATCAACTAACAGTAGTTTGTCCCATTCCTCTGACTTATACAATAGTTCTAAGAACTTGGCTCACGCTACAATCTTACAACAATGGACTTATGTTCCCTTCTTTCAATTTCAGAAACTGCACTTTGCAGTTCATATTTTTAGGGTTCCGTCCCTCAAAAGGAAAAAAGGAACTCTTATAGGATCACTTTGTTATTTGTCTGTCTGTCTGTCTGTCCGTCTGTCAACCCCCTTTTCTCAGGAACGCGTGAAGGTATCGTGTTGAAATTAATTACATCAAATACTTCAAGTCTGTAACTTCTTGAAGCCTCAATATCAATATAACTTCCAAGTCAACGCAATCAAAAGTTACAGCCGTTTATGGCTAAGGGAACCATCCGAAAAGCACAAATTTGTAGTTTATTCCCAAAAAAAATTCTTTTGGGTCTCGCCATGGACCAAAACCTACAGTGTACCTACCTACTTCCCGTTGACCTAGAATCACGATATTTGGCAAGACGCAAGGTCTTACAACTATACGGAACCCTTAGCGCGTGAATCTGACTCGCACTTGACGTTTTATTTTTCGTTTATTTCGCAAGTTTCGTTTATAATGTAGCTGTGTTCGGAATGCGGCCGCAGCGCGCAGTGCTGAGTTCGGATTAGAGCGAGTACCGGCTGTTCGTGTACGTGGCTTGTTAACTCACCTACCTACCCTACATGCTTCCGAACATAAATACTTTATACTGCACTCAAGCGAAGTGATTGATTTGAAATTTTGAAACAGGGTTTAATACCTTTTACCAAACGAAGGTTGTTTCAATACATGCATTAAAATATAATGCCGTACGTGCAGATAAACCGCTTTAGTAAGAGTCTTGGAATGTTAAAATGATATTCGGACGTAATATCTTCGAAGCGGACCTCTACTCGACCTCCAACAACAAATTCACAAGCATTCAAAGTCTAGCGAAAATTAATCTGTAATGGTGTAACGTAATACAAGTTTCCAAATCCTCGTCCGTTCGTGACCGGCGACCATCACGCCGCCCGCCCCGGCCGCTTTGGGCGGAGATATTATATCTACCTGGTACCGAACCACCGCCAACATGTTTTATTAACAGAGGGGCAGCTTCAGGTAGCTTCGAAGGATATATAATAAAATAAATAAATAAATAATAAATAATGCTGGACAATCCACACAGCACCATCTAGCCCCAAAGTAAGCTACTCAAAGCTTGTGTTATGGGTACTAGATAACTGATATATTTAATACATTATATACATAAATTGGTTTTTTTTTATTATACATAGATGTATGTATAATAAAAATTGACAATTTTTTTGTAAATTTTTGTTGTTTTTGTAAATTATCTTGATAAGTGTGCAATAAAGAATTTTCTATCTAATTATTTCGAAATACGTAATAAATATGCTGTAAAACATTACCTACATTAAAATAAAACTTACCTAACTAAAATATTCGGGTAGTAAAATAACGATTAAATGAAGTGTATTCTCTGTAAATGTGTTGTGCCGGCTCGTCGTAGCCCCCGCCACCTCCGCTAAGACATCCGCTGCCGTTTCCTATCCGCTGCGTTTCGACGCCGTTTGCTCTGTTTTTGTGGCTTTTGATGAGCGAGCGGATTGGCTTGATGAGCATTATTATGTTTCTTGCTTTCAGGTTTTATGCGGAAAAGTATTTGGAATATTTCTTCACGGACCGTTCGTATCAGTTCGTAGCGGATCGTAGCCCTTCACAGTAATTATAACTAAATCATGAGAAGATTGGTGTTAAATCACGAAAAAATAAATTTTTTGCCATTAGAAATAAGAACCCAAAGCTCATAAATAGTTTCGGCAGTAACACAGTACTCCACACCACGATACCGGAGCCTCTTCAGCGCAGTATCATGTACAACAGATAAACAAGTTCGGAAGCTATAAAAGTCACATTAAGAGCGGTAACTAGTTATTATTTGATAGAAAGTTCGCGGCTACGAGTATTACTCGCTCGAATCAAACTCCATTTATGGCTAATGGAGGCCCTGAGGAGGCTTTATGTTCCCGGTCGCTGGTTATTGCTCGGCCCGCGCCCCTTCCGGGTTGCGCTCTCTCGTCTGTCTCCATGAGAACTGACCATGGATACAGAACCAAATCATCAAGCTTGGAACTGCATGTTTGTTAGTATTTCAATATTTTACTAATCGGTTGATAGTTATAGTTAACGGGATTTTTAAAATGGCTATACATATAATGCAAAGCTTTTAGTATATCCCTCAATAAAGGAGTGATATACAGCGTGTCCTTTTATTTAACTGTTACTTGGTCGCCGAGCACAGCTTTGCCGCTAAATGACGAGGCACATAAAGATAGCCGTTACAACGGCGGGCGACGGCGACGTTTTTGCTTACAAAGTAGATCGAGCCGTGTCCTTTAGTAACGCTTTATGAGCCATTCGCTTTTTACTGCACAATCTGACTTTTCAGTTCGGCCTATTGAGTGTTTGGATAAGTTGTAACGGGGTCCTTAGAAGAGACCTCAACCACCATTCATAAACTGCATGAACATTATTCTTTCAATACTCAATATTCAATCATATAGTGCACTCTATAGGTATACAGAGTGTTTGAAATCTACATAATTAAGAATCATTATAGATAGACTGCTGTGCACACAACATGTATGGACAGAGAGCAGGAAGGCATTGTTAACTAGTTATGAAGATATTACTCGTTTGCATATTTCTTATTTTTCAGTTAATTATTTGTCTATTGTGTAATATGCTTTTGTGTTCAAAATGCGTTTGTATAAAGCTTTTGTTTTACATTTTAGTAATAGATATTTATTTTAATGTAAGTAGAAATATGTGGGCTAAAATGATGACATTCATCATTTTAGCCCACATATTTCTACTTACATTACGATTAAACAAATATTAGTAATGTTTTGTACAAGGCTCTCTTATTTTTTAGAGCCTGTCATCAAACAAGTGCATATAGTTGCTAAGTGTCGTTAAGACAGAGACAGCCAGAGTGCAACACGGAGGTAATGCTATCGGTGCGATAAACCCGCGGTCATTACCCGCGTAACGCGAGCTGCGAAGATAATGCTAATTCCGCTCTCCGCTTTACGGCCTGTCACTCGAGACTTTGTCTTCTATTGGAGATCCGCAGACACAGTGAAGAGGAAACAGTCAGGTCACTCTTCTAAATCACCATTAGTATCTCAGTCAGAAAAGATCCACAGCTGGACTGATAGGCTTCCCCAAAATATCGTCACAATGACCGGTACTGCGCTACCTTCATCCAGCGGTTTTTCGCGACGTAATTTTTCACTTGAAACCCTATTTTTGGATATAAAGAGAATGATTTCTGATATTTTAAGAGAGACATCAGTACCATACGTTATCTAGGTCTCTCTCAGCATACATAGTTTACTTGACCCTGTAGACTTGGCGCTGCGATACCTATTCACCTGCCTGATATAACACCGCCTCCGTATATAAATCAGGGGCCACAAACTACAACTTTGTACGCGGCTGAAACTCGACTACTTTTAATACTGCCTCTAAAACGTGGCGGAAATCGACGTCAACTTGGCGCCTTTTTATTCGCCTTATGACTAAACTCTATTGTAAAAGTGTAGTAGAACTCGACGAGGCCGTAGTTACCGTGTGAAAGCAAGCGCTGAATAACATTACGTTCCGAGCTCACATTCCAAATCAATTTCTCGTAAATCAAAGGAGAAGTAAAGCTCATTGAATTGTTCGATTCGCAGCAATAACATCCGAAGAACATCTGAGAGCGTCTCGACGCGCAATAAAAACTGAAACGACTGCGTACAACCTTACCCGCCGTGTATCGCTTGTGCAGGGTTGCCATGACAATTATACCTAAGTATCTTATTTCTGACGCGAATGGAAGACTCTTTGACAGGATTGCTTTTGTGATGGCATTTTTATTATAAAGTCTCTTCATATTTTTCTCAAGAACTCTAGCTTTGATCGACTAAACTAAAATGAATAGTGTTTGTTCCAAATAAGGGGAACTGTATGTTGCTTTAGCAAGATTTTATTGTCAAACTAAACGATAAAATTTGTATATGTTGAAAAACCTAGCAGCCCTATAGAGCAATGTACGAGGCACTCCATTCAATACACGTGAACTGCCCTTTATGGCAACCCCGGATTTATTGCCGGGTATTTATTGGCGGAATATTATAATGTGCCAATTATTTTGGCGAGGCACTTCGTTTCAACTCAATGCTATGGGTGTTGGAGGGCTTTCCGCGGGTTACTCTCTATTTTTCGCTGTTTTATTTTGACTGAATGCATTATTAATAGTCTCAGTATATTTGAAAGAATAAATAAATAAATAATTGACACAACATCGTCTGGCCCCAAGCTAAGCAGAGCTTGTGTTATGGTGTGTGTGTACGTGGTAGGTACTAGGAAATAGATGTACTTAATTCATTACACCGATAGATTTTCTTTATTTTACAAAGAACACACCCAGAACACGCGGAAATAATTTGCTCCGCGTGTTCTGGGTGTTTACAACAAATGTGTGTACACAAGTATTTGTGCTGAGGCGGGTATCGAACCCGTGACCTCCTGCGTCCAGGCCGACCTTCGCTCGCCGCGCCACAAAGTCCAGCCGCGCCAAATAATAAAGCTACCATTAGGGCAAAGCATAAAGCAGAGTCACACCAGCCTTTCGTCTATCTATAAATATTTCAAGCTTTGTTTGTATTCTGAAGGTTTATTGTACTGTACTTATCTGCATCATGCACCCGTTGCCTGTTTACTACTTCTGTCACTTATTATATATATTACAAATGTACAGAAATATTTCTCGCGTGTAACATAACAGTGGTATCTGAGCGAGCTCCCCCAGGAAGTAATATTTCGAAAGTAGTACAATAAAATCAGTTAGTTGTAAACTAGCAAAATTCTCACCACCGTTGCTATTTACTGACAACACTATCTCCCTACTGTATCCGCCATCCTCGACAACGGACCGAAAACTAGAGTTTGCAAGTGATGTCTCAAATGATAGAAGACGTCAACGATTCCCCAATAAGTCGCGAGTGGGCCAGCCCCGCGCTCGTCGCGTTCAATACACCCAGCGCTGGGCACATTCCTGAACTGTGCATGCTGCAGTTCATCAAATCACTTTGTTTCTATTATTTGATTGTAATTTTCTTTGTTTATCAAATCAATTGGTGAGTTTCCATGACGTGAGAAATACCAGCCAGAATGTGTGGTTTGCACACAATCGACTAGCCAGGAACCTGGCTGTCAGCATCTATAACGTAAGCAATTTCTCAGAAAAAATAAACTTCTAAAGCAATTTATAATTATTTCGCCGCATCTAATCCCTCGCAACTCCGCAAAGAACCTTTTGGTAACGAACAAACAAAAATTACAACTTAATTACTGTGAGCGAACTTCTTATCTTTTTAATTGTTTTTATCATGATTTAATGCCTTCGTCTTAATATTGTTAGCGAGTTTGTTAGAACAACCACGCTCATCGCCTGCTAATTCATTTCAGAGCTTTTTTGAGGTTTTGTTACAAACGCGCTTTTAGAAGATTTTGTGGAATTGATGCGGCATTCTATAACATTTAACCACGGGCTTTTACATGCTGCACTGCAGCTGCCCGCACTCGCGGCTCATGACTCGATGCTGTACGGTAATGGCGAACAACACGCCATACACACAGCTCTGGGAGAACCACTCGCTCACTATTGTCGGTCCACGGGAGCCACATAATAGCGGGACACACGTCTAACTCATCCACAACCAAGTTACATAATTTTAGGCTTTCGCAAGGACACTAAATACGACCAGTCCTTTTAATTTAAGCATTCCGCGAGTGTGTGTCGCAGTGCCCCAGTAATCGAGTCACGCCTGTGACAGAAATAAAATTTTCCGCGGTTATCGTCCCTGGAATGTGAGAAGTTGCAAGTTTCGTGAGATAGCTAAATAAATCGGGAGTTATTGACCTGCATTCCGCCGCTGTCTGTCGCAGCGCCACTTCGCGGGTCACATGCACTTCTGCAGCGAGTTTGGAACAACACAAATTGGAAATGTTACAATTTATGTCCTAAGGCGCATGGTATGCAGTGACTTTCATGCCTAGCAGTAGGACCACGCGGGACTACGAGTAACTTTTATGAATTCCAAACAAATATTTCATCGATTGTTTCCGATCGAGTTCAGAATATAATTATCGGGTCTACTATTAAATCAAATTTTAATTGTTACAAGAGTATAAGGACTCATTACGGATGTAAGCGGGTTAACTACGAACCTTATTTGTGTTGGAAGAACACCAACGTTTCATCCCTTAACGAGGGACATCTTCAGGGTGAGTGACTTACATCCGTAATGAATTCGTCAAACTACGATAGTTTTTATAGTAAAGTATAAGGACTATTGAGTGAATAGTGTAGCATCCAACATGCATCCAGCCTCGACGCTAAGAGACGTAAGGCGGAGGTCGAATACATGTCGCTATAATTCAGTTCGTTCCACTGACTCAGATTTATCGCTAGTTCTGTTTAGTGCGAGCCCCCGAGAGGGAGGCGGGGGTCGAAACAAAGAATGAGATGCAGCTCGTCGTCTCCACTCGAGTAGTTGTTGACGTAGACTGAATGTACCGGCGGCAGTAAGTGCTTCGAACTGTTTTATTTGTATCTGTGCTACGGAACGAGTGCAACAGCAACGACGCTGTGTTGCGATCCTTGATGGAATTGAAAAATAACGTATTTTAAAGTATTATAAAATTACGGAAGGAATGGAGTTCGAGTCAAGCTGTAGAATAAACATAAAAACTTGAACTCGAACGCGGAGTATATTTTTACTGTTAGTAATAGTACATAAAAATATAATGCAAAATTCATAAGCAATATCGGAGCAGAACATCGCAGACGAACATATTAAATTTTATATTATTAGAGCTCGGGCTCCACTTCCGCCTCCGTTTGAGGCACATGTTGCTTTTACTCTTAGAAAAATTATATAAAATTGAAGCTTCTCATTTTCAGAGCGAATGGGGCAGCCCGCGGTCGGGGCTGCATGTAGCTGATGGGGATGATGTTTCATATCTATTCAATCATTAACTAATTCACACCATGAACGGACTGGTGACAACACCCGTGCAACAAACCTGCCTGTACATGAGCCCTCAGTTCATTATTCCTTTACACTTCAATCAGCTGCGTCGTGTCCTCTGCGACTTTCGATCCGCATTCGCCTGCGTGTTCAGGAATATGAATAAGGAATTATTGCCGGAATTTCTCGGAAACGAACTTAAACTTTATTAATAGCAATAAAACTTTACTACCCCTCGACACTACGCAGATGAGTTATCAAAGTACTTTCGGGAGTAGATCACTTCGGAGCGGCTGGGTCACTTGCCACAACTTTTGCATATTTGTAAGCCAGAAGTACCTAGCTTCAAAGTTCACATTTTTTTAAACGGATCTTGAAGCACTTACATACTTTTAGCTTTTAATTGTACTTTGTTCTAGAATAGAATTGAAAATAGAAAAATATTGCACCATAAAAAATTCTTAATACAAGTAGCACAAGTAGTAACGTGCAAGAGCGAGGAACTCATTAGCGAGGTCTTCAAATAGGTCTTATTCACACATCAGGTACCAACTATCTTAATACCGAATCTGTAAGTACTTATCTTAAAAATCTCCACCATCAAACCGAACCTTACCAGTGAAGAAGCTGTAATGAAGAAAGCTTTGTACCTGAGAGGTTTTTCTATGCATTGGACATTAAATCTTGTGTAACAATCATTCCGCCCTGGTGGTCCACTTGCCTCTAGCGGGCTCCTCTCAACTATTGCCTACTATTGGAGCCAACAGACCGACCTAAGAAGCCTGCATATTACGAGAAAGTCAACACGATTGCTTTTCTTACGATCTTGAAATACATATCGTAAAACTTTCCGTAGCATTTTAATTAGGAATAATAAGTTAAGAAATCAACATAAGTGGATTAACAGCGGTGAAGGTAGCGAAGTGCTACCAACTTCCGGCCGCGCGTACTCCCGAATGCTCTCCAAGACAACATTGTTACGAAACAATTCTCGTAGCTAATTATTAATTTAGATTGCGTTATAGCAGATCTGATTAAATATTTTCCATCAGAGAGAACCCACCCTCCGTATTGAAAGTCCACCGCAACCATCGGAACTCTTACGAGAATATTTAACTTGGGAGTTCATTTCCGCCTCCGCCACAGCGGTGCGCCACTCGCCGGCACGGCTGGCACTGGCACTGCCGTGGAGCATGCGGGGCGAGGGCCGGCCCACCTGACTCCATAAAGGTGGTAGATAATTAATCACATTTATTCACTAGCTAAAGTGAGTTGATCAGATTCGAATAGCTACATCGGATTCATTAGAAATCTTAAAATTTGGGCAATAAAGTTCATTTTCAAGGGTCATCAGCGGGAGAGGCAGAGGCCGGCCTGCAGATTCCTCGCAGATAAGCAAACCCCATTGTAGGCGCGCGCTGTCCGCGTTCATATTTCACGGAGGTCACGGCGAACCCCATAAATTAGTTCGGATTATGAGGCTCGGATTTACACAAACTTTGAAAGTTATCTCGGAAGATTGTAACTCCAGTTACGATTCAGAGTTTGTACGTGGATTAGGGCAGTCATTAATTGTGAACGTAAGCTCCCGAAGGGTGCGGGTTCGGTGCCGGCGCTGGCCGCTGCGCGCTGCTGCGCGTTCTTTTGTGTTTGACACGCGGATTTATAGTTGGCGATATATTAAGTTGGCTTTTGTCCAGCCGCGGCGCGGGGTCGCGGGGGACCCTACGTTATTGATATCACGCGCGTAATCCGATGCATGGTGCTAAAGTACTTCTGAATTGCAAATAAATGCTACAATGTTACATTTCGTGCGAAAAAGCGCAAAAACAGACAATAAAGAACCTCAAAACTGTTTTCTCAGCAAATATGCCTCGTGAAGAGTTGTAAGTCGTAGATTACTTCCCCGACTCACCGCGCGCCGACTGACGTACCTGGAACAACAGACACCACTTTAGACGCAATTTCATTACAGTGAGTTATTTTTACCGCTGTTTTTACAGCTGTCCCTCCACGAGGCTCCGCCAGGCACGTAGATAGTGTGTAGTGGTGTGTTTTGTGGAAGGAAGCTTTGTCTCTGAGGCGGCGGGTCGTTAATCATAGTGAGGCTCTGGCGGCTGATAAGCGAGCGACGCGATCAGCGGGCGACGGGGCCGCCGCCGGGACGCCGATACCGGGGATATTGAAATATGGGAAGGAAAGGTTACGTTTTTCCGTCTCATGGTTGTTTTACGACGTATGAATTGAAATAAAATGTTGCTTTACTATGCTTGTTTTGTAAAATCTTGTAAACCTAAGCCGGGCAACAATGTATAATGCTTAACCTGGACCGGTTTCAAAATAATCGTAAACTGTAGTGTTCTGCTAAAATGTCTCGAGAGACTTGAACTGGTGTGGGTCCCTTCCTGAGCATGGCTGATCTATTTAAAGTCAAAAAGCTCAAATGCTTAATTTACAATTAACAATATGACTTGGTGTAATCCCATGCTGTATGCAGCCCGAGCCGACCGCTGCCGCGCTGCCGGCGGCGGCGGCGGCGGCGTGCGGTTGCGACCGAATTAAATACTCTACTATTTTACATACAAAATTTACTGCATACAATTTTGATACAGTTACGTCATGATTATGTATCATACATTCAATAACCTTTGTCTACACACACAAAGAGACACAAACCAAATCTAAAAACCGTTTGTGTAGCGTTGAATTAATGATCACATACGAACATTCAATTTCGAGGAGTAGGTATACGATCTACGCGACTGATCCCTTATTTATTATTTACGTCATAATAATGATTGACTGAAGCGATGCGATGGGTTTTACTAATTGTTTCTAATACAAAGCAAATGTACAGACTTCATATTATAATCATACGTAACCATAGAAACCGAATGTAACAGACAGATGCTCTCAGATTTCGGCTACTTAGTTCATTAACTGTCAGATCCTGTTACGCTCATGACTCTTCAAACTTCGTAATTGGTGCTCTATTTTTTGATGTTTAAGAAAATATAATTATATTTTATTTCCAAATTAAAATATACCTACCTTAGTGTGTCAGAAAACAAAGGTGGTGCTGCACCTCTGATATCCTCACAGAATTCTTCAATCAAAGACTGCGCAACAGATAATCTGCCACATAGGGGCATGCTATTTGAAATTTTGTTAACATTTTGATAAAGTTTACCAAAAAGATGTGGAGTCCAAGATTAGGTACGTTTTCTGATTACTCGGTAAGGTTTCGGTACGACATCAGCACCCTCAGTATACGCAGTAACGAAAACTTACCGAGCGCCTATACTTCTATTCGAGCGTTCCTGGTTGTGAATGTTGACACGTGCAGTACAGATTCGGTACAGCACGCGTCATCCAACATAACCGAGCCGTACGAAACAAATGAAAGTATTTTCATCACTCGATCCTAGGACCTGTTCGTTGCGGGTTCGATTTTCGTCTCGGAACAATTTTGTGTACGATCTGCAGAAATTTGTTCCGTTAGTCTGGGAGTTTTCTATGTATAGTAAAAAATATCTATCTATGCAGTGTATTGTATTAAATATATCAGTTATCTAGTACCCATAACACAAGCTCTGCTTAGCTAGGGGCTAGATAATGCTGTGTGAATTGTCCAGCATTATTATTATTATGTATAGAAACAAGTCAATACAGAACTGTAAAGACGGTTGCCGCGTCGAAACCGTTTTTATAGTGGATAAAAACACCGACACACGGTGCGGCACGGTTTCAAATGCCGTGTGCATGTGAAAAGGGCCGAAGACGATATTATTTCACTATGTCACTCGGCGGTTCTGCATATTTTTTTACAGATAAGTGTGAAAGTGCGTGCAGTGCAGTGTGTGTGCTTTCGACATCCTAGCGTGCTGATGTTGTACCGAAACCTTACCGAGTATTCAAAAAAGGCACTAAAGTTGAATTGGTTATGGTTCTACTATTATATTATTACTATTGAAAATATACTTTTACTATTACTCTACTATTATACAAAATAAAAAGGCACAGCTTATTACCAAGAAGTAACATTTCAACGGCAACTTCTGCTCAGAGGCTTTCATTTAGTATAGAAACTTTGACAGAGTCAAAGTCGAAGGGAACATTAGTGACGGCGAATATAATTATTACAAGTTGTTATAATAAGTACGACATTATTATTATTGCGTCGCAGCTGGAGGATTATTATTTGATTAGCAAATGGCGGCGGGATCTGTCCTCGCCCCGCCGCCGCCGAGCGCTGAAGTAAAGAACAACTTTACTTGGAGAGCAAGAATCTTATGTTTTACTTGTTGTTTTCATATTTACTCCGTGTATTTAATAACAGTAATGTTAGATTCGTAACTGTAGTGGTCAAAGTCTCTTCGAGAGATAACACGATACGGTGAACATTGTATCTGTTTCTGCCTTGTTTGAATTTACTTGAAATATTATGGTTTGAATTAAAATATGAAAGCTCCAAAATTACTTGTGTAGTGGCTGGAAGTCAGACCGCAACAGCTTTAGATTAGTGTAGAGGTCCCATTGTGAAAGACAAATTTGCAAGCTTTAGGTGAGTGCATGAAACGGGATTATACATACTAGGGACCTATACGATAATGATGACAGCATAATAGTTTTGATAGGATAGATAGGTACATTATTGTTTAGGAAAAACTTGATGTTATTGAAAGTTGTCATCCACGCCGACCAATATAAACCGTTATAAGAGGTTTTATATCGTGTTACAATTTGATAAAATCAATTTAACCTCGAGACTGGACGTGTAAGGGCAAGTTTCGTTGACCCTCCGCTTGCCCCTACAATGGGCAGTAAATAATAAACAAGTTCCAGGAGCACCATGTAACAATGAACGTGAACCCGCAATACTCGCACTTTAGAGGGAAGAGAATTTATTCGTAGGACGCGGGTGTGGCGGCGGGGTGACGACGGGGCGGCGGCGCGGCGCGAGCGGGGACTCTAACAAGATGCCGGGACCAAGTGCCTATAAACAATTTACACACCTACAAAATTGTAAGTGGATTCTAAACTGATTGAATAGTTATAGGTGGCTATGGAAAAGTTACCGTACACAAACTAGATAAAAGAGTTGGGCGTGGGGCGGAGAGCAATAAAACTGTTCGTTTAAAGATTGAATGGAGTCTGAAGGATACCTTATTTATACAATTAGAGAGAGCTAGTCCGAGCACTCTGCCGCAGTCGGCGGCCGCGGCCGCTAAGTTGCGGTCAGTCAGTCACTGCCACGCGATGCAGTCGCAACTGTACGATTCGTGGACGCAACCTGCAACTCTTTTATGGCAACACTGCAAAGATAGTTCGACCGATGTGTCGCCCTGCGACGCAGGTGGTCGCGGGTTCGATTTTTGCCTCGGGACAAATGTTTCTAAGATCTGCAAATATTTGTTCCGGGTTTTCTGAGTATTTCTATGCAGAATTTAAAAAAATATTTGTGAAATGATGATGTATTAAGTATATCAGTCATCTATCATAACATAACACAAGCTCTGCTTAGCTTGGGGCTAGATGATGCTGTGTGGATTGTCCAATATTTATTTTTATTTTTATTTTATAGTTGTATGTGAGCTACTATGTCTTTTTAGTACGGTGTCACTGCCTCGGTGATAACAGCAACCGAAGCTATAAACAAATAAAATAAAATAAATAAATAAATAATGCTGGACAATTCACACAGCATTATCTAGCCCCAAACTAAGCAGAGCTTGTGTTATGGGTACTAGATAACTGATAAACTTAATTCAATACACTACATAGATAGATATTTATTATTACACATAGAAAACACCCAGACCACGGAACAAATTTCTGCAGATCGTACACAAATTTGTACCAAGGCGGGAATCGAACCCGCAACCTCCTGCGTCGCAGGCGGACCTTCGCCCGCTGCGCCACGGAGGTCGTCAAACAATAGTATTACTAATACTAACTCCATCCAGGTCGACACCAAGTTCAGGGATTTCCAAATAATACAATTAGATCAAGCTGATTACTTTATATTCATACGAAAGAACTAGTTTTTAATTAACAACTATACTTTTAGAATAATAACATGACGCGAGACAGTTTCTCGATCAGTTACAGCTAAGGAATGAATCCTCGTTCTACCCGCAAATACAATGACAGATTATCAGTAACGTCTAAGCGGTTCCCAAAGCGCATTTTAGCCCGAATATATAAAATAGTCAAGCGGTAGATAAAAACCCTTAAAAACCGACAATCAATTTCCGGCATCGCTAATAATAAGCCTTGTCTTAGCAGTTTTGGTAAGCATTGCCGATACTCGTTCAAACACTGTATTATCGACCTTTCCTGATTGCATCCAGGTAGTATTTACAATGATCTGGTTCGCTGTACAAACCCCAGTGTTTGAACAAACACTTGTTCATATCGCGCGGCAGACAAACACTCCGCTAATTATCGACGGGCGGTACTTCCGTCGACTGCCGCTGATGGAATTGTAATCAAATAAACAAACAGCGTGATTATGTACACTAGATATTCGACATTATGTTTGCTCTGCATTATTAGTTTAGATCAAAATGTGGTGTGTCGCTCTTTGTCAACAGCGCGTACACGTAAACCTGCATCAAACTAGCAGCTACCTAGTCTACACAGTCGGTTCAACTGATTTATTTATCTTTTATTCGAGCATGCTCAGCCTTTGGACCATTGATTCAATTGTCATATATCTACAGCGACGCGCGCAAAATACATCGGTTCAATTAATATGTTCACACTTACGCGCTCTGAACACATTATTATTAGTATTATTTAAAGGTCATCTCGTGACCACGACACTGTGTATACCTGTTGAAATGTCGGAAAAAAATAGGTAAATAAAAGCGATAAATGCCCGTTAAATAATACTAATAGTAATCGGTTCAATTGTCTAATACTTAGATTTTCTTCGGTTGCGAATTAACACGCACACGCTCTGTATAAAATTGTGTAACTTTTCCTTTTACAACAAAATACTTATTTAGTTGCGACAAGTAGTACCAGGGGTCTTGTGACAGCAACAAGAGCTTCATTCTTTTATAGACTTTATCATCCCATGAAAATGTTTGTACAAGCCAGTTCATTCTCGGAGCACCTAATGAAAGCATCGCAGAACAAAATGGCGGTGCCCACAATGCAAGGACAAGATAACAGCACCCTTCCGCCGCCATAACTCATGTTCCGAATGACGGCACCTATTGTCATCGCTGTGTTTTTCCGCGATCCGCTGACGTCACGGAAATAGCCAAGCGGGAGTTCGCTTGACAGTCGATGGATTTTGCAGCGATCAGCCAGCGAAACAAGTGAGAGTTACTCCTTCAGGTATTGTTTTATGGTAAAACTACAAAAACCAGGACGCTTTTTGACTGCACTCTCTACAACATAAACTTGTGTATAATATTTTATCACATTTTAGTTGTTTTCGTAGGAAATATATCGATAGTTTACTATACTTATATATCTAGTACAAAAATTAGATATAATGGAATATTCAGTACACAAGAAAGGTTCCCTCGTAAAAAAGAGGTTAGAACTCGCTGCCACAACAACAGATCTAATATAAAAAGATGCCGGTTCCGGTCCCGGCTGAACCGACAGTCATGATGTTTCTGGCGACTGTTGAAGGTCGCGCGTGCGTCGATTACATTTATGCTGTTCCTGACACTTAATTTCGTGCGCCGCTCGACTCAACGAGACCGGGTTTTTATTTAGCCTTAAGTTAATACGCTAGCTTGAACGGCTCAGCGCTCTCCGGTGACTGGCATACATACTTATGCTCTCATATTTATGAAAAGAGCAACATTATATTGCACGCTGGAAATTAGTAACGTCGGTATCATTTCACTTCAAAGGAAAAAACTATCCATCTTGAGATAAGTATAAGTATCTTGAGATAAATATAAGGATAAGTAATGAATATTAATAGTAAGGCAAGTGATCACGGGCCGCACCCCGCGCCCCTCGGGTTCCTCTCCGCAGTTAATTAGTACCTTCGTAATGAAGCTGACGGGCGCAGGATCCCTGGTGCTACCTGTGGCGGGTGAATCGAATCACGACTCATAAGTAGCATGTTTTATTATTCAGGCCATATATTTTATGATAGATCACTAGATTTATATGAAACACGATAATTGAATCAAACCGCTTCAAACTGGTTAATGAACGGGTTGGATCTCTAACCAGCTGCGGGCGCGCGCCGCCACGACGCTCGGCCTGGCGTGCTTTACGATCACCGATCGCACGTGCTCCCTTAATCATGATCCAGTATGTTTCGACCAAAACCACTAAATAAATAAATACTCTTCTGGAGTAAGCTAACCCCTTTCACCTGCAATAAACTACATGAAACCCCATACTCACATCGTACGATTTACAAACGTTCAGCAAGTACCTACAACACGAAGCCTGAAATAGTTTACGGCATTAAAATTACGGTGCCGCGAAAAAATTAACATTTTTCAACATTTTTCATAGACGTTGGATATTTCGCGAGCGAACTCTGAAGGACTATACAATTTGGCTTCTCGTGTGAGCCGGCCGAGTTCGAATGTCGTCGGCGAGGTGGCGCGCGCCTCCGGGAGGGGGCTCTTTGAAATGGTCGTGTTCCTCTCTTGAATGCTTTTGTAAACGGGCCCTTGACTCTCTTTGTAGATCATCGGCACGCGGAGGCTCCAGTCGGAGGCGAGACACTTTTATAACATCCTTCACTTAAAATGATGCAACATGCAACATCAAAACTGCATTCTGACGAACAGCATGCTTCTAAATTACTAATAAGCACCCGTTTTGTGTTGCACCTAAACTTCCGGCTACTAATTCAATTCAGCTAAACCTCAGGCATTATTTCTTAAATCTTAGAAATTGTACAACTTTGCATAATGTAGCTGTGAGTAAATGCAGGTTGTGTTTATTGCGGCGGGCATAGCCTCCGCTGCGCTTTCTATTACAAAACATTAAATACCTACATTCGTTCTGACTCAAACGACCACTTCTCGGAATACGTTCCGTGGGTACCACATTTCTGTTATGAATACGAATAAACTGAAAGCAGTCAGCAAATAATACTCTGCGTAGAGCAAAGTGAAGGAAAAATATATGAGAAAACCTCGTTGTGCTGACCACGCTTAGCGACGAAAAGGTCAAGGTAGTGATGAATAGTAAACAGAAAAGTTATTGCGAGTTGTACCTTAGGGCGTTTGAAAGAGGAGTGCAATTTGAATAGCGTTAAAGAAGGCGATACGTAATGGCGCAGTAAACAGAGCCGCGCAGCAGAGCGGCCGCGCGAGCTCGTTAGCGATGTGTCGTTCTGCGACAATTTGTACTGTGTCTCATGTGCTTAGGATTACAGCTAGGTGCTGCTTTGACGCCTTTCTAGTCTCAAATCACAAAGCTGAAATAGAAGTACCACGTCTAAGGAGTCGAACTGCAAAGGCACTGGATGTCAAGCCTGATCAATCCTTGTGCCAAACAAATTTATTATATAAATTAATTCTGTTATTGAAGACTGTGTAGTTATTTTTGACGTCCTCTCTGGCACGGCGCTAGAAGGTCCTCTTGCGACGCAGGAGGTTGCGGGTTATATTCCCGCCTCAGGACAAATGTTTTTACGATATGCAGATATTTATTCCGGGTGTTCTGAATGTTTCTATGTATAATAAAAATATTTATCTACGTAGTGTTTTCTATTATGTTATCTAGTACCCATAACAGATGCTTTGCTTAACTTGAGCATAATAGATTGTCCAGCATAATTTATTTATTTATTTGACCATCTATGTGACATTTACAACTCTTATCTATGGATCTTTGTGTTATCTGAATTTGAATTTGATAAAATATACTATTATTTTCCTGTTCTAAGGTAGATTGCTTAGTGATCGGTTTACCCAAATAACATTACCTTCAATATAAATGAATAGCTAGTAACTAGACCGCTCTATGAGCGCCGCCGCCCGTGTCGTGCTCCGCTATGAAGTTTCTATTACGGGCGAAATTCAATTACGCGCGTTAGGCCGAGCTATACTCACGGTATAATGTACTTTTCCTAGAGGCTGCGTTTAAATTGCACCGTATAAAACATTTAGTTCTTCATATTTTCTGTTTAACAACAATAATGACCGAAGAATATATAAATAGGAGAGGACCTTCTTCATGCAAAACTCAACACCCAGATAATGTGCACCGTTGACATTATTTTGATGGGCTACGAGTATGGCTTACGCTACGGTGTGGCTCCATAGCGGTAGGCTCGTAGTGGCCTAGCCTCGTAGTACCGTAACCTCGTAGAACCGTAGCCTCGTAGCACAATAGCCTCGTAGCACCATAGCCTCGTAGCATCGTAGCCTCGTAGCACCATAGCCTCGTAGGACAATAGCCTCGTAGCATCTTAGGCCCGTAGCACCATAGCCTCGTAGCACCATAAAATCAAAATCAAAATCAAAATCAAAATCAAAAACTCTTTATTTCCATAAATACAATAAATGTACACTTAGAAAAGGTCAAATTATAAAACTATACACTGACACGGAAATAAAGTGATATTTTTGATTTCTGTCGCTTCGGTATGTAGACCAAAGTAAAGAAGCGACGAAGAAACCTTTAGCCTGTTAGTTGTTATTCTTCGAGTTGGAGCAAAACCCGTTCCAAGCTTTTTTATCTTCTAGATAATCTGATATTTTATAGTAAGCCTTTTTGCACAGCAAGGTTTTGACAATTTGTTTGAATTTATTTACTGATAATTGTTGCAACTCACTAGGAGTTTTGTTGTAGAAGCGTATACATTGCCCTTTAAAAGATACATTAATTTTGTGTAGCCTAGTTGTGGGCACAGCGAGTTTATGTTTATTTCTGGTATTAAAGTTATGTTTATCACAATTTTTAGGGAACAGATTTTTATTTCTATGAGTGTACAACAAGTTTTCATAAATATATTGACATGGTACTGTCATTATGTTTATTTCTTTGAATTTATCACGCAGGGATTCTCTGGGACCCATATTATAGATAAGACATAGTCTCGTAGCACCATAGTCTCGTAGCACCATAGGCTCGTAGCGCCGTAGCTCCATTGGCTCGTAGCGCCGTAGCTCCATTAGCTTACAAACGCTAATGGCGGTAGCAACATTTCGTGCGACTACGTGCGGTAGGATAGTTCTGCAGTGGGCGCTGCTGCCCGCTCCCAGTTGATATCCCTTAGTCGCCTCTCTAGACACCCGCGGGAAGGATTGGGGTGATGTAAATTCTTAGCCGGCACCACTCAGCAAACGATGTTCACTTCTAAGTAATTTTATCATGCTAAAGATACGGTGGCTCATTAGACGTTATGAACAAACTTAAAATGTAAACCTAAACGTGAAATCAGATTAACTAATTTAATTTGAAATGGCTTTGATTTTTTTAAATTAAATGATAATTTTAATGACTTGAATTATTATAGCATTTTTTGCGCAGAGTCCACACAGTAAAAACCGAACGAGAGAGGTAGTTTGCCATAGTAAATAACACACACAAACTTCATTAATTAAATCATTGAAATTATTTAGTTCGTATCATTTTGTTTGTTCAATGTGACACTCGATAAAATTAATAACGAAAGAGCCAGCGGCGTAAATGTAAAACACAAATATTTTAACGAATTCATCAAATCAAATCAAAAACTCTTTATTTCCATAAATACAACAAATGTACACTTAGAAAATTAGAAATTATCAAATTAAACACTGACACGGAATTATGTTGATGTTTTTGATTTCGGTCGCTTCGGTATGTAGACTAAAGTAAAAAAGCGACGAAGAAACCTTTAACCTGTTAGTTGTTATTTTTCGAGTTCAAAACCCGGCCCAAGCTTTTTTATCCTTTAAATAATCTGATATTTTATAGTAAGTAAGCCTTTTTGCACAAGAAGGTTTTGACAATTTAATAATAATATCTATATTTACTAATAATATTATAAAGAGGAAAGATTTGATTGTTTGTTTTTTTGTATTGAATGCCTCCGATACTACTGGACCAATTTGAAAAACTCTTTTACCATTAGAAGCCCACATTATTCCTGATGAACATAGGCTACTTTTTACCGCGGGAAAATGCTTCATTCCTACGGGAAAACGGGTAATAGGACAACGGGTAATAAGAATGCAGCTAGTACATAATTTTATTTAATTATAATCAGTTATAATAGCAATATATTAGGGTATTGTCATAGTAATTATGATATCATGCTGATCTAGATATTATCTAGAAGTAAATTTTTTCTATCGGTAAAGTTCTAATCAAGGTAATGCGTTATTTTAAATATAAGGTACGTATAGGTCTTGCTATAAAAAAGAAAAAAATATTGATATTTATTATGAAGATAAATAGAATCTGATATGAGTTGAATGTTTCAAATAAACAAAACCTACTGCATCCCGCGAGTGGGGCACCCGCGCAACACATTGTTACCGGAAACTTGCGATGGTATCTCGCGCCTAGCGCCGTTGTCGTCTCGTTATCGCGCCGTTAACGCGCCGTTACCTAATGCCACTCGCTCGGCGACATGCAATGTCTTTGTAATCTCCTTGATGCAGCTTTTGTTACTTTTGTCTTGCTTTCCGGTACCACTGTTTACTGAAAGGCAAAATGGGCAAAAGGGAAAGATGAGGCTTTCATTGCCGTTAGGAAGTCCTGCAAGAGCTACAAGCGGAGGACTCACGGGAGGGGTTCAGGACAGACCGAGATCGTCACTTCCGTTTTCGGAGGCCAAGAAGCACTTTGGGCTGATGTGGCATATACCTAGGTAAGAAATGCTTTCATCTCAATGTGGTTGAAGAAGTAACGCAATGCGCCATGGAGATGGTGTGCAGTGGGCTGCACTCGTGGCGTTAATGTGTCAGTTAGCAGGCTGCAGTTGGCAAGGGGCCGTCCGCGCCGCTGCAGTCAGCAGAATTTTATCGCGTAGCCAAAGGCTATTTAATCTCAAGTGAATGATTGGGTCAGAATCTAATATTAAATGTTGTTGAATTAATGTCCCCATCATCAAACAAACACCGCTTTCATTTTATTAGAGGTTTCCAAACGGAATAATTTATGACAATGTGAAAAACCCAACGCCTTCACGATTCGGCAAACAAGGGACGAATGTGCTAATAAACCAGCCATCCATTATAAAACGTGGACATAGGAAACCGAGCGCTAAGCACATCCATTTGATATAATTACAATGTACCGCGCTCGGAGGCTGCGGCGGATGCGGGGGCGGGAGCGGAGCGGGGCGGGGTGGGCATTCATGTCACGCCGTTACGTTATTATGATGCGATTGTTACAAGTTTGGGTGGCTTATATGAAATGTTAGTTGTTATTAGATGAAGTTATTAGATGTATTAGTGTCGAATAATTGATCTCCCCATTGAATATTGTAGATTGTTTTGCAGAATTCTTTGTTATATTGAGTAATATTGTATTACTACTTTATGCCCGCGGCTTCGCACGCGTTGTTTCTATAAACGATTAAAGATTTATGGGATAATGGTAGCCTATGTTTGATTTCAGATTTAGAATTACTTATATGCAAAATCCGTTCAGAAGTTTTGGCGTGAAGAGGTAACAAACATCCATCCATCCATCCATCTATACATCCATCCAAACTTTCACATTTATAATATTAGTGTGATTTTACAAAATTGAAGAATTCATAGTGAAAATATGTTCTGAAACATCAAAAAAAGCTTCTATTTAGCTAAAAGTTTGTAATTAGACACAGGTTTTACAGAAGTTTTGTTGCCTTGTTCAAAGTTAAGTACTTTAACGATGTCTGCCTAATTCATAAAATAAGTAACACAAGATGCGTTCTTTGCTTATGTTTACACGTGTTTCATAATTATAGTATAAGTTGAACGAGTTTTGAAAGTCTCATCCTGCTATTAGGACATTTAATTAACATAGGCAATAACATAATACCTGTTATCCACATAAATCGGAAATAAAACGATAATACATTTATTACGTTATAATATTACCCACAAATTAGTTGCTAATGGATATTCGGCGGTCGGCCGCACGCGACCTTAGCTCGCCATACATATTCTTCAATATTTTATAGGTTCCATGCAAAATATCTAATAGAAAGTAATTTTATTTTTGGATGAAATGGGAATAGCTGCAATGAGTCTTATTGGGAAAATTTGCACCCAATCGTTGCTACAAACAAGACTGTTTCTTTATATTTAAATTATTTGTATTATTTATTATTTTCACAAGAACACAATAGAAGCTCTTTTGACAATGCAGTTATTCCTACGTAGGATCAACGGCATTGAGGGGGCGAGTCATTTTAGATTTGTTTCTCTCTATTGTATAATTCGTTGTGATATGGTCAGTTTTGTGTGTCGTGATCGAGTTGCATTCGATAATGAATCCGGTGGTAGTGGTAACATTCGTAGTAAAAGACAAAAACTGAAGAAAGATCGATATATCTCCCAGTAAAAACTCACTCGCAGTGCCTTCAGTTATTCCGTGATCATGGCGTATGAAACTGTGCCGAAAGCTTAAATGGTAAATATCCCGTTGTCAATGACTTTAGTGAAAATCCTTTAAAATAATATAACCTTTAATCTTTTACGTTCCCAGATCGACGATTTATGTTCACATGTAAAAAATTGATATTACACTAGTGATATCTAGTTGTAATTCAAGTCTAACTTAGTTTGATGACACATGGAATAAACTGTTGACGCCCGTTGCCATGGAAACCATTGGTGAATTTCTCATATTGTGATGAAACAAGCCTATGTTTTACGGCTACGGCGCACAAAGCCATTTCTCGAGAATGAAACTAATAGCAGACCACCACACAATCAATCTTTGTACAACATCCAAACAATTATCAAAATGTATTAACAACTGGCGCAGATATAACTAAAACTGTTGTAGCTACTCGTGATTCTTCAAAAATATTATGTTGCTTTTGAAATTTTAAGTTTTACGAGATAAATACTAATTACTTATATGCGTAATCCCTTGTGTATAAAACTCTTATGAGACCACCTCGGGATCAAAACAACCGGTAAGCGATTGGCGGAGATTACCACGTAATATACATACATAAATGAAATATGTCCTGCAGTGGCCTAATATAGCCTGATGATGATGATGATGATGATGATATTTAAATAATAATAAAAAAACATACACACGAATTGAGAAAATAAAGGAGGTTCTATACGTCGGTTAAAAAGGATACGTCACGATCAGGTCTCATTAGTAACGTGAAACAGAGTCCCTGCTCTGGTCACGGCGTTGTCTTGCTTACATATTCCGTTCAGTCGCTCGCGCTGTACCTACTGTTATTTCGTCAGCCAACCAACAATCAAATAACGCACTCTAACAAAGCCCACAACTGTACAATCCATAGCTCACCAATCCACTTTATATTGATTTGACTTTTTGGGAAACTCGATATCGAAATTGGTAGTATCTAGGTATCATTCTATTTTACGAAAACTGAGCGGGATTGGAAGGAAGGGTACGACCGACATGATGGAAAATAGGGAAAGGATTTGCTAACAAGAGCACCGGAAAAATATTTGCATAAGAAACTTGAATTTTCGTCGGCATCCCGCGCTCCGCACCAAACGCTGATTGACGTTAAAAAGTATTTATAATAAAAATAAGCGGAAAAGTTGTTGAAAACAAATTAAAACAAGCTATTGTCTCGTTATTTTGTTCGCAACTACCTGCAAGTTAATTAAAGTAGTCGCCAACTGTTGTTTGTGACACTCGCCTGAACGCTAGGTGCACCTTGTTACGGAGAAACGGTTTCTGTCAGCCGCTATTCATTCCTCAACACTAATTAAATTAAGTAACTACATCTTACTATTTGAGGGCATTGTACATCCCGGCCAGTAGTGGCAATCCTGCCAAAAATCTAAGAAAGCCATCTGTGTTAACTGTTGTGAAAGCTATGGAAGCGACAACGACAAAAGAAATCGCCACAATCACTTATCGACATCATCAATAAGTTATCGCTCGAATTCGGCGATTATCGCTAAACGGCGGCGTCGTAATTACTCGAATGGACAGTAAATAATCGAGAGCTTCCGAGGGAGGGATATTATTATGGCTAGTGGTGTAATGCCCGAGATATATTGGTGTTTAAGGAAGCTCGCTACACTGCACGAGTGCCCTCGATGCGCACTCTCTCGTTAGTATGTCGCTCATTTATAATCCAAGGGCAGGACTCTTGCCAGTAAGCGGGGCGATACACGATAACCACTAGTTATTCTTTTATACTATGCTACTGCTGTATCAAAGTATTTTCGATTGTTTGAGAGACTAGCCACAGGAAAAACAAAAACAGTTACTATGTCTCTCTGTTTAACTAGCACGGCGGTAAAACATTTTCATAAGCATCACTTTGGTTTGAACCACACAAAAGGTACTTACTGTGAATTGATCGCTGGCGGCTGTCAGCGACAAAATTACAAAAACAGCGCTCAAGTGAATAGCACACTTCCTAAATAGTTGTATTGTGCAAGTTACGAAGAACAATGCTCGTGTTGAACAATGGTGTCTTGTCTTGCGTCGTTTGTTAGCCGCCGCGCCGCCGCCCGCCGCGCCGCCGCCCCGTCGGGGCTGCGCGCAACACAGATTTATATCTCAGACGTTACCAACCCCTTCTGTGAGGTTCACAGGATCTAGGCTCTATAAATCTTTACGATTAACAATGACGAAAAACAACTCTCATTAACGTAATTTCGAAGTCTTTCTTATAAACTTATGTAAGAAAAAAAAGGACTTCGAAATTACGATAAAAACAGGTAGATAGTATTTTACGTGGTGACGTGGGCCAGCCGCCCGATTGTTGTAATTGCTGTCACTTTGATGTCAATTAAAAACGTTTTTTGTTCAAAATTTACCTAATGACAGCATTCGTGCCAAAAAAAAATACGTCCACCATTCTTCTATCAAAATGTTGTATCCATTGGCGATACCGTTAGTCCAAATAGAAACATTATTATCCACAGCTTTAAGTAAGTGACGTGAAGGTTAAACACGAACACCCTTTCCCTCGAGATCATTCATTGCTGTTAAAGCAGAGAGCGGCGCCTCGCACCGTCGCAGCCAGCAGGTAATGCTCCTCGTGCGCAGAGGTAATGACGTAACACTGCGGATACCCCGTGCAGACCATGCACACTAGACAACAAGCAACAGAATTTGGTTCATACAAAAAACTTGATTTTATCAAAATGTGAGGAACTTATCACAACATACCTAAAAATTTAAGAGCAGGTACAAGTACTTCTTTATAATCATACTAGCTTCTGCCCGCTAAAAGTAACATATTATTTAAAATTAAAAGTAGCATATTATTTAAGGAAGGCTACGTTCTAAGTGTATGCCAAATTTCGTCTTGACCTGTTCAGTAGTTTTGGAGATCCTAGGTAACAAAAATTTCACATTTCACTAACTTTCGTATTTATAATATTAGGTATAGTAGGATAGCAGTTGTCTGATGTTGATTATTAGAGAACTTTAGCGGTTAAAAATAGAGTCCATGCAGCGATACCTCCAAGAGCTCACACAGGAGCTGCTCATGAACAGCGGCTACATAACACGGGGATATTGTTTTCAACAACCACATTGCTGGCTGGGTAAGCGCCTCTCACACGCTGCCAGTGGTTAGCGCACAATGTATGCAAAAAATGGTGGAGAATGTCTATGCACCGCTCAAAAGAATATAAATAAAGCGTATGAGAGTCAATGCCGAGCAGTTAAACCTCTGAATATTAGTAACGTCATGTTGAAAACGCTGTAGCCATAAATGTTAAGTTTTAATTGCCAAAGGAAATAAAAATTGTGATCGTTATTACTGCGAAAAAATGCCTTCATCAGGTTTTGCTGGAATTATAATTAGTCGCGGTTTTTGTTTGAGTTTTTATCGATAAGAACAAGAGTAATAAAGTTTAAAAGTTGATTTATTGCAAGAACTGCAGGCTGTAATTGGGAGCACAATAAACCGGCGCGGTGCCGGTGCACGCGCCAAGTAATGTTCCTTACTAGCGAAATATCATGATGCGAATGTACCTTTAGCATTGGTATTCAGATTTACGGAATTGCTAAACTAGAGGTCATTGAAAAGAATCTGGTGCTAAAGCAAAAAGAACGACTGAAACTTTAAATTTTAATTCTACGAAACGCAAGTTAAACAATTTGTTTATTTTTATTCTTTGATTGTAATTTTCTTTGTTAATAAAGATCTTAATGGAAAGTAAGTGGGTCCACCTCTACGTTTTGCGCTGTTACTAAGTTACCTATAGTTTCTTGTGTAAGCCAGTGAAGTGCGCGTTAGTCGCGAGTCACCCTGTCACGGATAAAATTACGGATTATCCGAGAGTGTGGGCGGAGGCCGTGATTGCTGTTGACATTGGGATTATGGAGCTCAGCGGCGATTTTTTCAGCCATGTCTTGAAGTAAGCACGGAGGATTTTCCGCTAAAGCAGTATAGTTATTGGTATAGTTATGTCTAAACACAAACGCGATAGAGGAATTCTAACGAGCTATAGAAGTAGTTCGTTTGAATAACAACAATAGCACATAAACATTTATAAATTTTCAGACTTGTTTTGAATATAAAAGCACATCCATGGCGAGGTATGCGCCGGCGCGGCGCCCGCAACGGATTGCAGCAGATTGATGGTAAACAATCACCGGCAACGCCTACTCCTAGAATTCTCGAATAACTTTAAATCTCATCAATTATTACTCAAAAATTTACTAAACCAAAAGTATGTCCTCAGAGCCTAGTTAGCATAATTGATTATTACCGTAACCGATAAATTGATGATTGTATGTATTGTATATTCTATGTATGTTTAAGCTAAATGTAGAATTTAATCAAACAGCCTGATGCGGTTGCGGTTGATCCCCTGGCTGTGATTCCCCTAATGCTATTTGGAGTGTAAACTCAATGGTCATTAGTACAACATGTGAGTAGGTTAAACAATCAATGAAACTATAAAATACCTACTAGTTTTTTTGGACTTGTAGAAGCGACCGGAATGCCCCTTGTTGTATCTCAGAGAGAGCAGGCTCGCGCTACATGATTGTGAAACTTATCAGAAAACAAAAATACACTAAAAACCTCGATAAGCTCCCAAACAACAAAAAAAGAAAATAAAAATAAAACCATAAACACCCCAGTTATTCGAACACCCATAAAACTGTTTCAAAAAATAAAAAGTAAGTGAAACTAAATATTCAGTGTATCCTCCGCCGTTTCAATAAAAGCCAGCGTCGGGTCGCGCCGAGTCGTCGCCGAGAGCCGAAGCCGAGAGCCGAGAGCCGAGAGCCATCCCAGCAGCCATCCAGCGAGTGACCTCGGCCGAAAGCCGAATGATGACGTCAAACCGATACAAAAATCCGCCAGTGTCAACTCGCAAAAAAGGCAAAATGCGAGAAAGGAAAAAAACAGGGGTTCGGCAGTAAAAAGGGCGCTAATACCCGAACTGGCACAATAATAATAATTTGCATGTGGAGGAACGCCCAGGATTTATTCCGTCGGGCGACGCCTTGCGCGCTTATTGCCTCGCGGCGCGGCGCGGCTCCGGGAGACATGTCTCTATTGCTGCCGACGAGGCATCCCGCCTAACCGACACCCTTCATGACATAAATAAGCCCTTTTCAGTTTAACAAAATAACCCCTACGATTTTTCACTCATAAGTTCTTACGAATATTTTCAAGACGTGCACCACTGATCAGTTTTTCATGACGGCTATTTACGAAATAAACGTGTAAAATATTTCGTCCATACATCAGCACCTTCCTTTATCTCGTCTCAGATTATTCTTTCAATCTCGTCTGATTCAGCGCCGCCATTACACGGAGCCGCGCCACAGATTATACATCAGGGTCACGCGCCCAAGTCTCTCTTCAAGTCTCAATATACAGTTTACGTCCTTTTCTTGGATCTGATTCATCAGGCCAATTTTAAAGAAAATTTTCAACTAGGATTTTCTTTCAAGCTGTTTTGCACCTTTAACGAGCAGATTAAAGCATATTTTCCAGTGCAGGTGGTGCGAAGAGACGCGAGCTGTCGAAGCCCAACTATTCCGCTAAATGACGTTCCCGAACACACTGTTTACGCCCGTTCTTATTATTTTCTGTCTTTCTTTCCTCCTTTATTTTTTATGTGGGAATGTTTTTATGGCAACCCTTTGAACGGGACTGGCAGAACGAACGATGGTTTGTTATGAAATAGGAGGCACATGGGGCGCGCGACTGCGTCCCGCGGCGCGGACGCGGACGTGACGTCACGTACCTCTCGTTTTTAGCGTTGTTGCACCATACTCCCTATTCCATAGTCATAGAATAATGAAGAAATGGATTACCATTTCTGACTTACTAGTAAGTTAGAAAACTTACTGTAAGTAGATCTACGTGCGTACTTCTTTGTCGAGCGTAACCCTGCGATGGTGGCTGTGCGTGGCTTGAGAGGGAGTTATCAGTGGTTCCGTATGTCCAGCGTGTGAACGGAACTTTAAAAACTCATAAAATCATCAATCAATCGAGAGTGCTGAATGCAAAACCCGTGTTTCATGTCCTCAATATTTTGTTGACAAATGTTTGATGTAGCATACAGCGCACGCGATGCTGTGCAGCTTTCATTTTATACAAAAATGACGTGGATTGTTCAGTGCGTGACAAATTACCACTTTGTAAAAGTTTGTTACCTATTTCATTGTTAGAGAATAATACAGACACAAAATATTCCCGGCAGAGCTCGTTTTAGTAAACTAAAGGGCGGCAGGGCGCGGTGGACCCGGCGGCGCGGTGGACCCGAAGCTTAATTAATACGTTTAGGGATTAATTCCTAAGTTAGGGCGGACAGGGTCCAGGGCGATGACAATTAGTTTAATTGGGAACTGAGCTTTCCTGGTCTCTCTTTATTTAGTGCAGACTGCAAACGAGCGGCCCACGGCACGGTACGCTGTACTCGGGTTCATGTACGTTTTAGACGGAGGAGCGACCTTAGTTGACTCATTGACGAGATTTGACGACCTGAGTGGCGCAGCGGGCGAGAGTCCGCCTGCGACGCAAGAGGTTGCGGGTTCGATTCCCGCCTCGGAACAAATTTGTGTACGATCTGCGGAAATTTGTTCCGTTGGTCTGGGTGTTTTCTATGTATCATAAAAAAAATATCTATCTATGTATATAATGTATTAAATATATCAGTTATCTAGTACCCATAACACAAGCTTTGAGTAGCTTACTTTGGGGCTAGATGGTGCTGTGTGGATTGGATTGTCCAGCATCATTTATTTATTTATTGATAAGAACTATTCTCCAAAATCTAATCTTGATAAGATTCGATTTTAGAGGATGGTAGTCATCAAATACAGCCTTTGTTAACATACCAGTATGCCTGACGCCGCAAAACAGCAGGGCTGCAATGATAGATAGATAGATACATAAAAATGTATTTGGTACTACAGACACACATACAATTAACATAGAACCTATACAATTTTAAAATATAAGCACAATAGCTTTAACTTATCAAACGAGGACTTTAAAAAAGTAAGTAAGTACTTAGGAAATAAGTTGTCGTAGGTTAGTGTGTGTGTGCTGCAGCACGACAAGTAAGCCACGCCTCAGTGAATATTTTTTGCTTTAAATCAAAAACACTGATATTCAGCCAAAACTGAAACGAGAACGAGAACGAGTACGAGTGTAGGTGCGTTGCTATAAATAATTGTGGTTGCATAACAAAGTATTCATGACTTTTTAAAGATTACAGTTGAAATTATTTTCAAATAATATAATAAATAAATAATGCTGAACAATTCACACATCATTTTCTAGCCCCAATCTAAGCAGAGCTTGTGTTATGGGTACTAGATAACTGATATACTTAATACAATACACTACATATATAGATATTTTTTTATTATACATAGAAAACACCCAGACAGACCAACGGAACAAATTTCTGCAGATCGGACACAAATTTGTTTCGAGACGGGAATCGAACCCGCAACCTCCTGCGTCGCAGGCGGACCTTCGCCCACTGCGCCACGGAGGTCGTCAAAATACATGACAATAGTGCAATTTTTTTAAATAAACACTTATCACAGTTTTATTTTTGACACACGAAGTGCTTGGATTTGCGTTTGCAATAAAATCGTTTTGAACTTTAATTGTAATGTACTAAATGTAAATGCTACTTATTGTTAACATTGCGGATAGGGGGAGGAATGTTGTTCCAGCTGCTGGTGCGGCGACAAGTGCTGGAATCCAGCACTTGTCGCCGAATACCTGAAACTTCCCTGACAGCCAGTCTTGTCAATACACATCGACATACCATTTATTTGCAAAGGCACTCGTGTCAATGCAGCGTAATAAGTTGTGTTGGCTACCGTGTTTTCCTTCGTATAATTTGTAAACATGGTATGTCACGTTAATTGCAAATGAACTTTTTATCTAACAAATAAAATTTAACTAGTTAAGAGTCAAACATTTTTGCATTAATATTATGGTCGCATTGTGTTCGTTTCCGAGAAATCACCTCGTTGAATGTGTTGTACCGTACCATAAAGATGCGCGACTGCGAATGATCTGGCTATTCGAATGATCTACAATTACTACTAATTTACTCATTCGACTTGAATATTAGTAATATACTAATCTTCAAAGTCGAATGACGACTACTAATTAGTGATTACTAATGCCTCTACGAATAGATCGAGGTGTCGAATAACGAATTGAATTCGACTGCCCGACTAGAGCAGTTGCCATTACCTACTAACCATAGTACTTACTAATTTGGTTAGTAATGGCGAGTCGGGCAGTCAACGCGAAATCAATTCTATATTCGACACCACCCGCCATTACTAACCAAAGTAGTAACTAATTTGCCCTAGTCATTCGAATGGTTCGAATGAGTTGTGAAGTCGAATAATTCGAATGAAATCATTCACAGTCGCGCATTTTTACCGTACCACAGATATTATAATACTGTACCCAATATACCCATACTCACTTATTTATTGGAACAACCTGTGTTTTAGTCCAATCAAACCCCGAAACATCGAGCGTTAGATATGCGAGCTGGAAACTATAAATGGCGTGTGATTGGCTGCCGCATCACTATCGCATCAGTCGGCGCAAATCCCGCGGAACCCTGCCATAAATCGCAGTGTTCTATTGCTCTATTTCCCAAACTGATATTTCATTTAGCTGATTTAAATCCGGGCTATTAACTCGTCAGCGGATTACGCAGCTGTTTGCGGAACAATGGACCGTGCTGTCGGCGCGATGGCTGGCGTGCTGCCGGCGTGATGGCGGGCCGATACCAATACTCTGACAGGCAAGTCCAAGCTCATTGCTGAACATGAAAGCTTCGTCTAAATATAAGCTACTGTGAAACTTAACACTGGTTTATATTTCTGTATTTTTGCTTTATACAGTACGCCGTATTTCTTTTCTATGTTTACCTATGTATGTATACATGAATTTCGCAGGAAGCTCAAGTGGTTGCCTATACGGCTTCGCCGAAATTCTCATATTCTACATCTTCTCTCTAATATCTTATTTCACGTCTCTGCACCCCTTTATCTCAAAGAACTTTTTACCTTTCTCCACCATTCTCACGCTCTTTCTCTGCGCTCTTCTGAAACTCTCATGCTTCAAGTACCTGTCCATTCTACTTCCTTCTTCGCCCATTCCTTTACTGCCAGGGCTGTACAACTATGGAATGCATTGCCAGTCTCGGTGAGGCGAGCAAAGTCGCTACCAATCTTCAAAACCATGGTAAAGGAGCACTATTTGTCCTGTTGTCACTGAACCCATACCCGAGTCCCTATGTATATAAGTAGTTTATGTAAATATATATATAAAGTTATGTATGTAGTATATTTTATGCGAAATATATATTGAAAGTATTTATTTATATAACTTTCATGAGCACACAGATCCCCTGGTACTATCCAATGATCCTATCCATCCACGGTTGTCTCTTATCGCTCTTGAGCGATAAGACCGCCACTTGTCACTTAGATTTTAAGCTGTTTTGTTATATGTTTCTATCGATAAGTGTGCAATAAAGAATTTTCTATCTATCTATGATTAAAACTATTTTGTAAAAATGGCTCATAAACGGTATTCAGACAACAGATTTCCAAGTGCAGGAAAGCATGTTTCAACAACCACTGAAAAGGATGGGTCGCAAGACCTCGCAGTATTCGGAGAACCAAATTTATAATAGTCGGATGTGTCCAAAATAGGAGTGTTATCGCAATGATCGCGAACTATATCTTGGAGCCGCGCCACCGGCCGTCGGGACCAGCCTGACGAGTCCGCGGCCCCGTGACCACACGCACGCTGTAAGCAGGCTCTATTTCTATTCATCTAAAGATACCACGATCTTTATTGCTTTTATACAGGACATGAACCTTGCTTGCAACCAATTGCCTAAAACGATCAGGGAGGCTCCTAGTCTAAAAACGTTCAAATCCAAACTTAAACGCTGGCTTGTCGAGCTGACATACTACACTTCAATGAGCTCACAAGCCTGAAAGTGCATTTGTATCTAACAAGAAACTAATTCGGTCTTAAGGTACTTGCAAATGTTTTGCAACAATGCAACCTGTGATTTATTTGTATAAATAAAAATAATGCAGTTTCAATGATCTCAAATATATTTTTTATATAATTTAAGATAACGCTTAATTTTTTGTGACCTGCAATGTACTTATTCCATTATAAAATAAATGAAATAAACTTGCTTACAAAAAAGAAAGAAAACCTTTAGAGTAGAAAATTAATTTTCGTTCGTGTTTTTTTTATTTTTTTTGAAGATGGGCAGTTTTTTGAGGACTGGTTAGGCAAAACGACCAGATACATATACACACCAACACGAAATACCAGTGGATATTGCAGTTCCTCTACTTTGGTTTAGAATAAGCTGAGAGTATATTTCAATTTGTCTAGAAATTTAGCCGAGTACTCTCAAAATGTCTCCACATTTTTGGATTGAGAAGCAGTAGCTGGAAAACCTACTTTCTACGCAAATTCAGCCAGCCCAGTGTCTTCCGGCGGCGAGTGACGTCATTATCAGCTAGTCGTTCGTTTCCGCTTCCGCCGGCGACATCCTGTACTCATTTCTATTAAACAAGCAACTTTTAAATTGAAATTACTTTGCAAGCTACTTTCAAGAATGCTGCAAAAGGCTTGGAACAAAATTAGAGAGTTTTCAAAAGAAAATAAAGTTTGAGAAGTACTTTATTGTTTGAAAGCTCTAAAGTTAGAATAAAACGCTATTTGGCATTGTTTCTAGCCTGAATACAACAAACTTTTTTGGGAGATATAAAAAAACTACAATATTAGGCGAGCGACCATCAGCCATCGCTGCCCTGCGCCAGCGCAGCGTCGCTATGGATGGAGGCAGACAAGAGAGTCGTTACGACAAGTTAAGATATAGTAATTCTGTAATAAACCCTGTAAAGGTGAGCGAGGCAATGGAAGTGCAGACTTACCGAGATTAGCGGCCGGCTGGCTGCAGCTGCGGATGCTGCAAAGATGCCGTGAAAGGAAAATGAAACCAATTAAGGTCTCTCGGCGGTCGCCCGCGGCGTTGGCTTACTAACCCCTCCATAGAATTCTACAATGAATGGCTCCAAATGGTTTTGGAAAATGATTTATAACTGAGAAAATAATTTTAAAATTGTAAATTCTCAGTTAATCTATAAAGTAAGATCGTGTTGCCGCTCCACGGCCCAGTAAACGAGAAGTAATAGTAATTACACTAGTCCTTATTATCTTGGGCCCATATACATAAAAGCTAATTTAAATGTACTCGTATGTAAGGCCGCAACTTTAATTGGAAAGCGAGATCCGCAATCACACGCGGATTAATTTGAGAACATGGAAAAGTTGGTGCGAAAGTAGGCCCTGCTCAGACTGGACCGACTCGGGCTGGATTAAATGAAGTAGCACTCCACCAAGTGAGATTAACTTACTTATCTCATTAACAATTTTCAAAACAGACTTCAAATAAGAAAGACGAAGGATTTAAGTAATCTACTTCTTCCTTATTAAATAAATCAATCCCCTTAGCGTAAAAAACAATCCGCAACAAAACTGATTCCCATGATGATGATAGGTTGGTTGTAGATACATACCATGTCTCACCAGGCAGTGGCAGCGCTATACACCAAGTGGAGCACCGCCGCAGTGTAGAACAGCCCTTACGAGAGGTAAATACGGAGCAGTTGGTGTGTGAGTAAACTTTCGAATTACTCGCTCCACGGAAGTTAAATAAGTGCCTACCAGTATTGCGGTGTTGATGCAATTGGTTTGATGGGAGTTGACGAAATATTTACAATAACTGTTGATAAATCAAATACTTTACTTATTACTGAATAGATTCTGCCCGCGGCTTCGCACGCGTTTGTGGAATAAAAAGTAGCTTTTATGCTACCGCAGGTCCAAATTTTGATGTGCGCAAAATTTTAGCCTGATCCATTCAGTAATTTTGGCGTTCTCTTTGGCCAAACATCTTCACAACGACACACACTATCACCTCTATCAATAGTGTTTCGGTAAACAGAACTACGTGAGCAGATACAAGGAAATCATTAACGCTCTTAGATAACACTTGAATATCACAAAATGATAATAAAACGTCTATAAATTTACCTAAAACTCTTTCATCGCCGACGAGTTGCGAAAACCGAACCTCGACATTACAATATCAGGTCAAAGCCATAAAAAAGTTTACGATTTGAAACTTTTGACGGGCGATGCGTGAAACGAACGAGTGTTAACGGCTATTGAGGGATTTAGCGCGAGTTGCCATGGCGACGGGAGCGTGCGAGTGCACATCATGGCCGCAGCACGGACAATATCCACAAAAGCGGATATCCAAAACATACGTGCCGAGTTGGTTCCGAGAGCCTGTCTATAGTGAGTAGTTCCATAGTCCTAGCTCGAGCCAGCCTGCCCAGCGCTAGGTGCCACTTGTTACAAGAGCCTGTCTATAGTGAGTAGTTCCATAGTCCTAGCTCGAGCCAGCCTGCCCAGCGCTAGGTGCCACTTGTTACAAGAGCCTGTCTATAGTGAGTAGTTCCATAGTCCTAGCTCGAGCCAGCCTGCCCAGCGCTAGGTGCCACTTGTTACAAGAGCCTGTCTATAGTGAGTAGTTCCATAGTCCTAGCTCGAGCCAGCCTGCCCAGCGCTAGGTGCCACTTGTTACAAGAGCCTGTCTATAGTGAGTAGTTCCATAGTCCTAGCTCGAGCCAGCCTGCCCAGCGCTAGGTGCCACTTGTTACAAGAGCCTGTCTATAGTGAGTAGTTCCATAGTCCTATCTCGAGCCAGCCTGCCCAGCGCTAGGTGCCACTTGTTACAAGAGCCTGTCTATAGTGAGTAATTCCATAGTTCTAGCTCGAGCCAGCCTGCCCAGCACCTAGTGCTGTTTTCACAGCGGCAGAGCCGGGTTACTGCGCGCTTTTGTATTGCTTCATCCGATATTGGATTGTTCATTTTGAATTCGTGCTGTTTGAAAATTGTTTTTATAAATGTTGATAGAAATCGTTTTGTTTGTTAGCAATTTAAAAGGCGAGTCTGTGAAAGAGCACGTCCGGGGACGCCGGAGCTGCGTCTCGTCTGATGCTGCGCCTGTGTTTGCCTCAAACAGCGCTTAATAAATGGTTCCAGTTAAACATCACGGAGACTAGAAAATATTCTCTTTCAAAATTGTATAATTCGCAAGAGCCATTCAACAGTTACACATATTTGTAAGAGTTAATGTTTCTAGTGAAAAGGAACCCTAATGGCCCCTCTGGAACAAGGGACAGCGTCCCATCCCGGCAGTGGCTGGTCCAAAGTGGGTCAATTGCAATAATTAACAAGAGCGCACTAAGAGCGCACCGCGCCGGCACCGCGCCCGCGCCGCGCCGCCTCCACGCCGCGCCGGACACGGCGGGCCTGTGACGACGTCGTTACGGAATTTTATGCTTCTACTCTCTGGAGTCCCTGCTCTGAAGGTGCACATTCAATGTTCTCTTTTTATGAAATTAGTTCAGGACTGAAAACTATAATGGTGACACTTTCACTGTAACAAAGCGGAGTTCGTATAGTATGGGGTATGATATGCATAGTTTTAAAAAACTATAAAAGTTTTTGTTTCCTTCCATTCATAAGGTGCTTATGGAAGGTCGTACAACAAAGTTACCTCATATTGAACCAGATGAGAACTCTGTGTCTAGTTAAACCTAACATAGGCTTTAAGGCGCCTCTGAGCAAATATGTACCGATCATGTATGTACCTACTAATATGTTTTACCTATCTGTTTTACCTGAATAAATAATTAAATCTATATAGTTAGCACCTTGCAGCACCTCTACCGGATTGAGAGGAACTACTTTCTTTGTTTTCTTGTTACTATGATTTTTAGTAATTTGCATTTTTTCGCATATATGCTATATATTTTTGGAACTGTGATAAATCAGCGGTAGTTATAGAAAACGTAGTTTCGGTATTGTTTAAACCCATACTAGCCCTGTGATGTAGAAGTAGGGAATGTTCGTGTGTGATGTGACAATCTTCCCGCTTGAAGGAGTACATTCTCCAATGGTTTACTAACTGAAGGAAGCTGACCTCTAACGTGTCCGTAATACCAGAAAGCAATATAATCACCCGCCTCTTATTTCTGCGTTTGTTTTCCTGGTTATAAATTCAGTAAATATTTCCTCTAAATCCGACACGCTAATTCCTGCCAAATCGAAATGTCCTATCTTCAATTTTATTACATGAAAGACGACAAATATTATAGACATCCGAAATAAACTCCCATTTATTATCCGACATTATTGAATTGAATATCTCGCAGCTTTTAAACAGAAGCGGCCCGAGTGGGGCCAAAGTTTAGTTAATAAATAAATCTGCGTGGATCAGGGGGGTTAACTTGTCGCGCGGATAATGCGCGCACAAATACCGCATTACGAGATTATTCAATAGTTTGTATGCAAATGTCCTAGTCCTGACAGTTTTCTGTATTTCCCTTCCTACTCGTACAGTTGCTACGTACCTACTCTACGTACTCGCCTCCGACCCGATCCCAGACGCAGGAGTAGCAACACGCTAACAGATTCTGCCCGCGGATTCGCACGTGTTTTTTTCAAAACATTAGTAGTGAGTGAAAATTAATTACGACTGAGAACTAAATCTATCCTAAATTTCACCGATCCGTTCAGTAGTTTTGATGTGAAGAGTTAACGAACACCGAAACATCCAATACATCCAATCAAATGTTTCGAATAAATAATATTAGTTTGAAGAGTTAAAAATATAAAAAGGAAACCTCGTTGCTTGTTTTTTTCATTGTTTGATTATTTATTTCAATAAACTTATGTGGCGTAGGAAGACATGATAGTACCTCGACGACCTCCGTGGCGCAGCGGGCGAAGGTCCGCCTGCGACGTAGGAGGTTGCGGGTTCGATTCCCGCCTCGGAACAAATTTGTGTACGATCTGCAGAAATTTGTTCCGTTGGTCTTGGTGTTTTCTATATGCATAATAAAAAAAAAAAAATAGTGTATTGTATTAAGTAAATCAGTTATCTAGTACCCATAACACAAGCTCTGCTTAGCTTGGGGCTAGATAATGCTGTGTGAATTGTCTATTATTATTTATTTATTTATTTTATTTATTTATTTATAATTACACTACAGCGTAGGCACGCTCCCCACGCACTCGCGGACTACAACTCGAACTTAGCAGCTTTAATCGCAAAAGCAGGACATTGGGTTGTGTATCAAGAATGGTTAGACTTTGCTTCATTTGTTACATCCGGTGACAGTTGATTGTTGCGAGTTCATTGCGCAGACGCCCCGCAGCGGCCGCGGCGCAGCACCGAGCCATTAAGAATCTTTTTAGGGTTTCGAGATCGGAGATCGGTTTGGAAACCCTTATGGTCTCGCTTTGTCTATCCTTTTTTCCCTCTTTAATATCTCAGCAACTACCGCAGCTATTAACTTGAAATTTAAAATAATAATAATTAATTTCGTGCGCCTGTACAGATATAAAGAAAAAACAATTAAAATAAATGAAAAAGAAAATTTTCCATACAAATTGTGATGCCAAAATTTTAAAAGAGACCTACAAAGTCAAGTGTGGTATCAAATCTGATCACTGAGTGGGGTATCAGATGAAAGGTATCGGTTTGGACATTTCAAAACAGTTTTTTTAAATTTCTCACATAACAATTGTGAACAATAACATTATTTTTCGCTTCCGAAATTGACGAAGGAAACAAATGCTTTCGGCGTTTCTAACAAACGTGTTCAATCTCGCTGAACTTGATGTTTTAATTCTTTGTTCTTATCCTCGTTCTTATAATAACCAGCTTGCACGACACTCATAAAGTACCTCAATAATGCTCTAATTGGGATTCTTAAGCTTCTTATCAAATTCCATTTCAACGAAACAAAGCAAAGGTTAACAGAGACACATTTTCAATAAAAAGCGTAATCGAAAAATAAATTGGCTAAAAACAATAGCCATTTAGTTGGAAGTGCGATGTGGGATTAATGAAATAAAATAGGGCCGCCGTTACCGTGAATAACGATTATTTAGATAACAATAGAATCTACGAGAGTTCCACGATCGGTTCGGCATTCACGTTTATTTCTACAGCGGAATAAAAATTGAACAATACTTTGCAATTACTTTGAAAATTAATAGTTTGAATAGAACACTGTTTTAATATTTCTAGTTTTTGTTGTATCGCAGCAACCCCGCGCGAGCAGGCCGTTCGACCCATGTTACACTCGACCAACACTGCGTCGCCACCTCAATTGGGAAATCGGAACACTTAGGAACAATTTTAACGGAACCCTCCATAAATATTAAAATGTAGGGGCCCTATAGCCAATGTACCGAATTATCGTAAACTACGGGAGCGACCGATACACGCGATACGTGACTTTCGCGCAACTCCGCCGACTCGCACCGACGACCCACACTAGACCTTACTGCACCGCGATACAGCAAAACAGCCTGCAAATGTGGTTTGTTGTTATAACTATCGAAATGCAAAGCAACAAGGGAAAATATACTGTATAGCCACGTCGTAAGGGTGCTGTGGTCTAAGCGGGCCGGTCGTTCATAGCTCTCGGAATTATTTACTAGATTACAAAGTGTTAGAGAGGAGGAATCATTTACCCTGAAAGGATGTGTTAGCACTACGACATTACTTGATGCATGGCACGGTATGCTCGCGAGCCTGGTTCGAACCGGGCATCTGTTTCGAAATCTAAAGTTTTTGTTTTTATAGTGCGTAAGCCTCACACTCTGGCAAATTTCTAAGAAATTAAATAACATCGCAAAAATTTACGACTTCGGCGGAACTTGAACCCGCATCCTTCCGTCCGTTGTTTCGAAATCATTGAAATACTATAATAATAAATTTACAGATTACATATCATGTAGTAATTAGAATTTACAAATGATTGAAATGACATGCCCACGCATATTCAAATATAATCAGAAATGTACACTGTATCGTCCGAATGGTAATCAGGTATTTACGGCCATCCGCCCTGGCATTTCGGTGATGTCCTCGCACAGAGCTGATGCAGTTAGGTAGATGGATGCCAGTTGATGGTTCCTAATGTTTACGAATGTTCGTTTCACAGTGCATAGAAAATAGCTCGCTAGCCCCTAAATGAAACTGAATCTTTTCGGCAGAATATCTTATTAGGCTATGTGCCTTTTCTATTTCGATTTTTTTTAGTGTTCCAACCTGATGCAGCTCAATCTATTTTAGGTGCCGTGATACTTAAAATATGAATGATATTATGGTTATAATATGAGCCAGCTGTGACGGCGGTTCTGTGGGAACTGCATGCACGTTTGGATTAACAAATCATAGATAATTTGGATGGACAGGATTGTTTGCGGTTGAATGAGACAGGCAGCCAGCTTCATCAAGCTGGACAGCCGCTGCCGTTACTCGTGCTGAACGCTTTATTAAATTTTAGTTCCGCAACATTTAAAATTAAAATGATCAGTTGAATAATAGATTTTTCTTGCCGAATTCAAGAACCCGTTTGTGAAGCTCCATCGAACTCCCTACTTCGGAAGAATATTAACACCTTGTGAAGCAAAAAGCAGGATTCAACTTGAACCCGATTTACATAGCAATAAAAAGTAATCAGTAAGTTGAGATCCACCGGCGGAGTGGAAGGGGCGCGCGCCAACGAACGGTGAAATTGCGGCGCAAAAAGGCACGAGGAAGAAACGCCGGGCAATTTGTCTTAAGTGGCTGAAACAGTGAAATATTTGGGAAGTTTAAAACCATTTAAGTTTTGTCGGACCTTTCCAGGACTGCTGCAGGTCGCTCGGACGAGTGAGACTCGTCCGTTCCATGAGCTCTTAGCTTCTGTACAAATGGTCCGTGCCACTTCGTTTCCAGTATTCAATAGGAATGTTATACATAATTTTATTGATACACAAGGAAAGGCATTGTTACGCTGACCTAGTTTGTTGAAAACTTTTGAGTTTGTTGTGAGAAAGCAAGTCGAGCTCCAACTCTGAAGGTGAAGACGTGAGTCATTTTTAATTAATTCGAAAAGTTGGACGCGAAGCCTTATTGTCTTTTATATAAATACCCGTTTATAATGAAGCGGCGACACCTCCTTAATCCCGGGGGGCTGAGGGGAAGGTAGAGGGGGTGACTTTTGTAAATACGGAAATATGGAATCATAAAGTTAGAGAGTGAGCTCGTTAGCGAATGAAATATTTACCCTTGAATAAATTAAAAGGGATGACGGCTTTTTATTTGTTTAAACTCGGTTTATGCTGTCCAGCGTGATGTTTTTATGTAGGCGCTGTCTACATTGTAAAGTTGAAGGTTCTAATTACGTATTTCGGGAGTTTCGTTTTAAGAGGTTTTTGAAATGTTCCGGGTTCGCAGTAAATGTTTTACACGATGGTATCATTTGCAGGCAAGAACTTTGAGACAGTGGCCGATGACTTCCTTCCGACAGTTTGTGAGCGCCAATACAAGAGAAGTGAACCAGGAAGGGTATAGAGCCCTATGAATCAATGATGCAGAGGCGCGCCTCCAGACCCGGCCGGCCGGCTGAGGACATTACATGGGTTTATCATTAGCCACCGGAACACTTCATAATATAATGCATCTAAATACCTATCATGTTAGATGGTTTTCTTTTCATTTTGTTCCAGTAAATCATTATACCATCACTCGTAGCACACTTTTAGCGATTTACCGGTTGTTTGCGGCAATTGAAGGTACCTAAGTTGCCAAACATTCACTTTGCTAAACCATAACCGTAGAATTATGCCTTTCTGGCGTGTTTGGGCACCCTAAAGTCTAAACTTAAGCTCCAATAGCGCAAGAAAGATAGGTTTGTAAGTAGTTCGGGTATCGACAAAGCTGATTTTGTGTGAAAATAGCAAATTTTCAAACTGCGAAGCTGTGGAAGTTGAAGTTCGCAGCCAGCTGCGGCAATTATCGCGCCTGATCGCTCTCTATGCTAATACTTCACACACGCTGGTAAACGCCTTCTTATTATTTTCAGAATCATAAAAAAAAGCGACAAAGCGTCTAGTTTTCAGTGTTAAGATACGTGCGAACAGTTTACTGTATTTTGTCTTAGGTTCTTTACATTTGAAACAAGACAGTAACTTAGTGAAGCATTTTTGTCTCAGGAATTTGGGCAAATGGCTTATGATGTCTACGTGCTTTATTCTGCGGAAAACTAGTGTTGTAGCAGAATAAGCAGGCAGGACTGAGGAGTGATGCCCATTTTTGAGGCTTAATTTTAAATTTAGATTGTGTGCTCTGTATTTTGGCGAGTGTTTCTTTCAAGGTCACTAAGGTCCGAATCACTGTACAATGAAGTGGTAGTACTGACCTGTAGAGCGGGATGCCTGCGTCGTCGCGGAACCAGAACACCATGTAGACCTTGTCGTTGGCAGCCGTCCCCAGGTCGCAGGGGAACTGCGCCACCATGCCTTCCACCGCCTGGACGTCCACCGTCCGCACGCCCGCTGCAACAATGCATACCAACACTTTTAGACACATGTAGATAAGTAGGTATGATTCTCAGAGAGATCAATTGTTATTTCCTCACAACACATACGAGTACATTACTTGCAACATGTTTTGCACGCAGTAGGTACAGTGCAATTAAGAATGTCATAAAACATTTAGTTAATAGGTTGAGGGAAAAGTTTCTTCGCTTTTTTTAAGAAAATTCAAAACCATAAAAACCTTCATAGTTTGACGAATTCATTCGAATTCGAATTGTGTTTGAACACAAACTAGGTTCGTAGTTAACCCGCTTACTTTCATAATGAAAATTCAAAACATTTTTTTAATATAGTTTATTTACATTTAACTAAAGTATGTAGGTACCATTTTGTTCGATAACTTTTTGCCATCTTGTAGGTAGTGACATGATCCCATCGCTATAGAAATTTTGGGGCTTATGATCAAAATACCGCGACAAGTGGTTTTGGCAGTCCTCTCGTGATGTTAACCTGACACTGCCTAAAGAATTCTGAAGAGACCGAAACAGGTGGAAATCTGAAGTTGCAAGGTCAGGACTATACGGCGGATGCATTAACACCTCCCAGCCAAACTCTCTTAATTTTTGCTGAGTGGCTAAAGATGTGTGAGGTCTGGCGTTATCATGATGAAAAACCACACCCCTTCTGTTGATTAATTCCGGCCGCTTTCTCTCAACTTCTTGCTTTAATCTCATCAGTTGTTGGCAGTAGAGTTCAGAATCGATGGTCCTGCCTGGTGGTAACAGCTCATAATGAATAATGCCCTTCGAATCCCACCACACACACAGCATCACCTTGTTGCCAGTTAACCCGGGTTTCGCTACAGTCTGTGAAGCCTGACCGGCCTTTGACCACGATCTTTTTCGCACGTTCTTGTCGTACGTGATCCACTTTTCATCACCAGTTATCAGCTTTTTAAAAAATGGTTCTGTTTCATTACGTCGTAATAAAGAATCACAAATGAGTACACGGTTCATTAGGTTTCAAAATTGTTTTGTGGTCAATTCCCAGTTCTTCAGCTACGTCGTAACTACTGATATGCCGATCTTACTCCACTTTTTCAAAAATGGCATCCATTTTATCCGTAATAGGGCGACCAGAGCGACGTGCATCTTTGACATCAAAATTTCCGGATTGAAAAGGCTTAAACCAAATTTGTGCTACTCTCACAGACACTGCACTAGGTCCATAAACAACGCAATTTTTTTGGCGGCTTGCGTTGCATTTTACCTTTTTTGTAGTAAAATTTTAAAATGTATCGAGTTTCTTCATTAGATTTCATTTCATATTGACAGTACGAAAAACAAATAAAAATCACACATTTTCCTGATTTTAATTTGGAATTATTTTCTTTAAAATTTAAATTTTTAATGATACCAAAACTAGCCAGATACAAATAGTATAGCCAAAGAGATTTTGTTATCAGTTCATACATAACATAATCCGAAAAGACTTTTAATTACAATAATAGGTACATGACAGGTCAATACAATATTAAAATTGATTTTATCTAATCAGCGTGTTGGATCCCACTGCTGGTCACAGAACCAATCTCAGCGTGAATTTCGTCCCGCCTGCGTTCATCTACGTCGGCGGTCGCTTGGCCAGTATGTATGTTTGATCACCAGTTCATTTAAGATTTAAGAAAAACAGTTCCTTTTTTTCGTCATGGATGTCCTAATATGAAATAATGATCATTTAGAATGGAGGCTCGCATCGCCACACGTCGGCGGTCGCTTGCTCGCGAGGTCACTCATCCAACATGGAACTAATTAAGTAACTACGGATACAATGACTATTGTTACAATAATTCTTTATTGTACATTAAAGGTAGTATAAGTAAAACATATCGCAAGAAAAATAAAGGCAAAGGCGAGCTTAACCCTAAAAAGAGTTCTCTTCCAGCAAACCTTATTGGGATACGTGGGATAGCTTTTTAAATAAGACGATGCTGACCCAATAAATTAGGAGCTGAATAATCCAAGGCTGGACGAGAGCGTCGTGTCCGATGCCGGCTATTAATTGTGCCTAATCCTGTCCGGCACCGGTCCGGCCCGGGTGCGGGCCGTACCTGGCTGCGATAACAATAAGTACCTCCGCTTACTACCGGACATGTTCACTTCACTTTCATTATGTCCACTCTGTTTCAGTACCTACTCTAGAATTAAGTATGGCTGTAATAAAGCCGTTTACTTTACCCTTCCCACTAGCTTCAGATTTAGTTTAAAGTATCCGTGCCAGCCTATATGTATCTAGTATTTAATATTATAACGAAGGTTTATGTTTCTTACTTCTGCGTACTTATACGCCAAATTTCATAGAACATATTCCGACATAAAATATTAGGTAACTTGTTAACCGCGCGCGCGAAGCCTCGGGCGGAAGCTAGAAAGAATTACTACAAGGATATTGTAAGTTTCATAACGGATTCGAACACTTACCCCGTGCCCAACCTAGATCTCATATCAATAGCTAAGAGAGTTCCGACGCGGAGCGCAGAGTGGTCGGTCGCAGCCATAAATTCGTGCGAGATGTCCAAAGTGTGCGCCCGACGGTGGAAGTTCGCCGCGCCCGCCCTCACAGCACTAATGGACTCAATGGACTCAATGGACTCTGTTGTGGACTCGATCGAGACTACTTGTTCGCTAATCAGATAAACTTGCCGACGGGATACGAGTTTTGAAACGGGAAATGCTCTTTGCTGCAGTTGTGTTCGATGTACCCCACACGAGTTATTATGATCGAGAGCTATTATGTATTAACTTTGACGATCTTTAAATTGTTTAGCTAGCTTTTGTCAATAAGCTTCTTGAAAGCAGAGTTACACTAGTCAGGATCACCTTGGAATCCGTTGGAATATGCACGTAAGCGCAAACTACACAACGGAGACAATCCCCAATTAGCAGAGCACGAAGCCCCGGCGACATTTGTGTTTGAATAACAGCGAGACAATGGCGACGTCCGTAGAAGCTGTCGTAAATGACGTAAGCGTCCGCTCACAGGGCAGCGTCCCAGCACTGGGCTGGCGGCTAATGCAAGATATTATGATGAATATTCACGCCGTGAATGTTAGGTGCCCGAGAGCTCACAGTGCGGGGTCCGGCGCCTCGGGCCGGGGCAGGGCCGGCCGTCAGTACTGTTCTATCGTCTTCAACGAACCTAGACCAACTAATGCTATTGTCGTATCTATAATAAAATTGTGATAGATTTTTACTACGTCAAAGACGACGGCATATTTAATTTAAGATGGCCCGGCTGATTTACACAGGGTCAGTGACTGACTCTGAATTCGAGACAAGTCAGCGCTGACCCGAAAAAAACCCAATGTAAATGTACTTGAAGTCAGTACAGCAGCGCGCGGTGAGAAGTCAGCGCTGACTTGTATATTCGCACACGAATATTTTGAAGTCAGTCGGCGCCCCCCAAACTGTCAAGTCAGTGCGTGGTCAGTCATTGCCGCTGCTTTCTAGGGTGACATCGCGTCTCGCTGGTGAAAGAAAATGAGCCAGTTTGTAATCCGCAAAATCTTCAAATCTCAATTGCTATAATAACAAAGCAGAGCAACCTGTTTCGTTTCTCTCGTCAATCCATTTTCTTATCAAAATTCGATTATTTTTAGTTAACTCATTTTCTAAAAACTCCGCTCAACTCAAAACAACAGCAAAATTGAAAATAAAATCAATACATAATTCAATCCTTGTTTCTACTGTTTTAGCGAATTAATTTTTGTCTGCACTGGCGCCCTTACTGACTTGTGCACTGACCCTGTTTAAATCAGCCTCATATTCGTTTAAATGTCTCAACACTTTATTCCATTTCTCTTTTGACAGATTTATCACAATTAAAACTACATAAAAAGAGGACCTCATTATTTTTTCTCCACGGATGGTCCTCACGCTAAACTCTGTGTGACGTCGCGTCAGCCCTAGCCTCGAGGCGCGAGGCGGCGAACGATCGCTGAATTAGTACTCTAATGAGGAGACTACAGGCTGTCAGCCGGCATTACGACACGTCTCGCCGATGACACTTTAATGGCCGCAAATTGAAAGAAAATGATGCCTTCCATCAATAACCGTAATTTGAACACAGCCAGTCGATCGCCCCGGCTCCGCGGCTCGCGGAGGCTTTGTTCCGCGGCTGGGAATCATCAACGTTTTCTTTTGTTTCTTTTTTCCTTTTGTTATATATTTTAAAACTATTATTTTCCTTTCTTACCAATTCTTATGTTTATATGGACAAACTGGTATGTCCTGTCAAGGGGGTGTGCTAAGGGTTTTCATTCAGGGATGGTTTGCGCGGCCCCGCGGGCAGAGTTGAGACGTCTCATCTCCATCGCCTCGCCGCACAAAAGCTCAATTACAAGTACAAGTGACGCGCGCCGCACGTGTAACGGTCATCTCACACGTCACTTTTATCTTTATACTGGGGCAGTGAGGAAAATGCTCTTACAGGGGCGAATACGTTGATTGAAGCCATAGTAATCTTATATGAAGAGCTTTCATGACATCACTCGTAGATTCGAATCCCGGCCGTGTATCACTCTCATAAAGCCATTAACCTGTCCTATATGAAAAAGGTACTACGCTACGAACCACGTTCCGCGAAGCATGAATTTAAAGTTGTTGACGCCGTGAATTCAATAAATCACGTAGCATATAAAATATTCCTAGAAGCTGGCAAACTGGTTTTAATCTGAAAGCCAATATACGTATTTTTTTCAGTTATTACAAATTTAAAGCGCAAACGTGATGTGTGTTTTTAATTAAAATCAGCAATGTCGGAGCTAAAACGATTAAAAGTTGAATGAGGATAACAAGCAGATCGTGTTCTCATTAATGCATTAACGTCGAACACAGGCGCTTGACGAGCGCTAATTAATATCGACCAATCCGCGACAAGCACCGCCTCGGAAACAACAGCCGAAAACACCGGCCGTGGACCGGCTATTGCGAAAAACTACCCAATTACTTGTCATCATTAATATCCCGCCTCAACTCGACACGTACCCGTATAATACCGTACCTTGTAATTTGTTGAATAATTGTATGATTCAGTTTTCAGTATATCCAATTTGAATAATATTCTACTTATTTATTCCCCTTGAATTACACGCGCTGTTCTTGAAAAACGCTATCTTATGCATAGTCATTGGTCAGGTATAAAAGCTGTCATGGGAGGAAACTTAAAGTGTCACCCTTTGACACGATTCAAAAGGAATTCCAACAAGTAGCGGCAGCATTGCAAAGCGCGCCTATAATCAGCCGCCTTCCAGGCTAATCAATATCCGGGAGCGCCACTTACCGTTACTGTCACACGGCGTTTAATCACGACCAATGATTGGCCAGCGGCCAGTCACTCCTCGCCCGATTACAGAGGACGGTATTTGAGTTATGGAAATTATTCTCTGCTATTGACATTGATACATCAGAATAATGATTTTTCACGTATTGAATATAATGGAAATATTTTTTAAATTGAAAAAGTTGTTGAGTACCGAGCATTGTTTATTATTTTATAATGTCGCTCAGCGATCCAATGAGGATAGTTACTGTTGTGATCGTTCAATGCGCGAGCTCGCTACGAACCTCTACGCAAGTGCTACGAAGACGCTACGAAGCTCTACGCAAGTGCTACGAAGCTCTACGCAAGTGCTATGAAGCTCTACGCAAGTGCTACGAAGACGCTACGAAGCTCTACGTATGGAAGTGCTACGAGGGCTCTACCTGTATCCATACAGACAGACGCGTAGTGAAATATTTATTTATTTGTTGTTTTTTGAAGAAAAAGTAGTGCACAGGGCACATGTTGAAGAAAATCGGAATAGTCATCCGTTTCTATTGACTCGTCCTCGGTCCCATACCAGGACAGTTGTGACCGCCTTGAATAGAGCTCTTCTATTAACCTCAATCCATTGATTAAACACTGCAGCGGTTTCTTTGACCGCTTTTTAATTAACAAATGGAGTGAATGACGTTGCAGTGATATTTGCGCGCGTGTGGCGACACTTTTAATTATCGCCACAGGCGAGTCTGCGACTCTACACTGGGTTCATCTCCACTCGCGCTAACCATTGAGTGTATTGTTAAAGCTTTTAGTTTCCACTTGGTGAACGTACGGAAATGTATTAGCTAATAGTAGTTAATTGGAGGCTTTCAAGCAGCTGCCTTCATCACCAAACGCGCTTACCATTAAATCTTTTGTTTTGTTGTAATTTCTGTTGACGGGCGCTGAGCCGCATAGAAATGTATCCGCGTCAAGCGATGCGGTCGGAGGCCATTGAGCGGCTGCCAACGTATCCGGGATCAATACATCCGTTTAGAGTTGGCGTGATCCTGTTTATTAATTTTGGATATCGGATGGGAGTAGGTCAGCTCCGACGCGATGGGCTGGCTTTGTTTATACGCTACGCTACTGCCAGTTGTTTCAGCGGAAGTTTCGAGAATAAAGGATTATTCAGCTGAGAATATTGATTTGGAGCTTCTGGGTTTGGAATCTCATATTGGCGATCAGTAACTAGCTTCAGAACGCCAATCAAGACATTTAAGACACCTGATCTTGGATAAATCTTTATTATAGAGATACTAAGTAATGGAAACGGTAAGGTCAGGCCTAGGTATAGTGGTGCGCTGATTTAGGTGGGTTAGATTGGATTGAACGGTCGACAGGTCGGTATCGAGTTCAGACGGCTCTCGGAGACACCTCGCTGTACAGGTCGCAAACCACGGACCACGGACGTGGATCTATGCATTCCCTTTACACGACAAACTAGATGCCTTACTCATAAATACAATTGTCTATTCAAGTTCGTACCTAGAAACATCAAGAAAGTAATTGTACGATCAAAGCCTTATCTTCATATTTTCTGCAAATTATTAATGAATACTAAGAAAATCGTATCTCAAAAGGATTAACTAATGAGCGCGAATAACAAGGTCTCTTTATACAAAAATGTTGTAGAAAAATATTTATTTTACCTATTTTCGTTGGTTTGTTATCTAGCTCTCGTAAAGCTTCTTGTCTAAGATCTTTTCCCTCAAACACCGATATTATTACGCGAAGCACAACTCCGGCCCAGCGCAAAACAGGCAGTGGGGTAACTTGTAATTAATTATCCCCGGGACGCTGCGATCAATCAAACCATTTGCATCGCGTCGCTGAATTATGAGACACGGGATTTGTGGTAACGGAGATTACCATTTAAATAGGTGGTTTTCAAACGTAAATAAAAAATATATAACAATTTATGTATGCCTTTCTATCATAGATGAGTAAGATGCGATCTATGAAAATTCATCATCATTATTATCAGTCTACAGCAGTTTACTGCTAGCCGATAGAAAACGAAGGACTATGAAAATTAGACTATATTAATAATAATATAGTAGGTACTTAATAATCGAAAGCCATCTTATTTATAAAACTTCCATAATTTAAGCAACTTCTACATGATTGTTTTCTTCTATTGTCAGTGAAAGAAAAAATACTGCTAAACTTGGCTTAGCCATAACAGTAAAGTTGACAGACGTGAGGGTGTAGTATCTGGTACGGGCAGTTTCGACTTTCTGGGTCCTCATACGCTGTGGCAGCCGGATGATCACTGGCCGACATCCATCTTCATTACACGGGACGCTTTTACTGCAAGCGCCGAGACGCCCTAATATATTTATGGGCTGTACTTTATGGGACCCCTAATAGCTGGGGCCCTACAAATTTACCATAGACCGGAAATATTGTTTATCTTATCTCTTCTAGAGGCTGTTATAATCAATCTGACACTCCCTCATTGCTATCACTCAATATTTTAAAGGACATTTGTTCATCCTGGAGCCTTTTTGCGTGTTTAATGGCAGCGTGTTACCTGCGTTGCGGCGGCGTGGCGATGGCGCGTCGGCGTCTGTCCCGCTAATTAATATTCATAATCGCCAAAGAAGCCGGTAGTTTATCTTAACCGCTTTATGATAATACTCCCGCCTTTGCCAACGGTCGCCATTGTTTCACCGTAATTGGTTATAACTCATTGGCTGATGAATTTTGTTATTGTTGCTGTTGTTGTTTAGCGACGTAAATAAACGAACGAGCGTTCCGCCAGGTGGCGCGACAAGCCGATTTGCATCCTTTTGTACATCCATTAATCCGAAAAATATACATGAGTCGATTTAACCTTTGTACTTTTTCGGTAAATATTAAGAGTTAAACAAAAACGGCTTACTTAATAAACGAGTTTCACATCCACAAAGTTGAGAAAATGCTAAAATAGTATTAAAACCGAATGTTTCCCTCAATAAGCCCGCAGGTGCGGTGAGTAGAGTAGGTACCGGGTAGGTACGCGGGTATGTAAGTCGACACTCATTATATTTCCGCCTCCGCTGTTTGCGGGCGACGCGGAATGGAAGGGTCGTGTTGCTTCAAGTTCCCTAGATGCGCATTAGCGCAGGAAACAGGTTAACCGGTAGGTACTTACCAAAATTTAGAATGTACCGTCATCCCAATCACGGGTAAACTATCTATGTCGATATGCATGTGTGAAATATATATAACTAGCTGTTGCCCGCGGCTTCGCCTGCGTGGTTCCCGTTTCCGTGGTAATTCCGGGATAAAACATAGCCTATGTCCGTCTCCTGGTTCTAAGCTGCCTCCCCACCAATTTTCAGCCAAATCGGTTCAGCCGTTCTTGAGTTATAAATGGTGTAACTAACACGACTTTCTTTTATATATATAGATTGAATACGGAGCGGGTGGTTCTCAATGCACAAAGCTCTTGGAGGTAAAATAACAATAGCGTCTGTGGAACGAAATTGACCACAAGGAAGTTTCTTGCACAAAAATAGAAACCACTATAAAGCAATTGTGGTCGCCTACACTTGACTAATTGTGGTCGCCTACATTTCACTAATTGTCCTTTGTTTATTTTGCTGCGGTGGAAGTTACCTTGTAACAAATGAAATAAAAAAATGTAATATACATAATAATACGTGAAATAGGAAACACATTTGGCGATGTTTGTGTTATATTTGACAGTGTAAATTATTACTTGTAAGTGTACTTCTTTATAGTACAGTCATATTTTGATAGTAATTTTCACTCTTGACATATTTTTCCTTTTTGCCACATAGTTTTCTTAAAAAGACTGATTCAAAACAAACATTTCGTTTATTGCGAAAAAGAGACGAGAGACGATATTTGACTTTTGAGAAAACGTTTAAAACGTCAAAATGAATACGATATATATAAGTAAGTATACGAGTTTCTAGCTGGTTGTCTCGTCATTCCGAGGTTGACCCAGCAGTAGTCACTATATTTGGAGTAAAGTGACTGGACTATTACTGTACAAGCTGGCACAAGTTTTCATTAGAAATGCGACATAAGGTAAAATGAGTATGCAGCTACAGCCACAAGCTCTAGAAGTAAGTAATTATATTATTTAGCGTGGAAGCAGCGGCGTGGCTCGGCTGCTTTAGAATATCAGACATTTTTACGAGCTTCTGGGATTCCCAAGATTACGGAACCGAACTACCTCTCCACTAGCCGTGCTGTGAATGTTAATAAGACTTTTAAATTCACTGCAGTATTTTCTATTTGGGTTTCTAAATCATTGGCGCAGCCCACCTGAGACACGATAAGGTCTTTGACATCATCCAAATTACTTCAGCACAGACTTCGGCAACGATTGATAAGCATCCATTTTGTCTCTGGTGTTGATAAAAGTCGACAAAAATAGACAATTCTTACCGAATTTTATCGACACCAGAGACAAAAATCTGCGCTTATCAATTCTTATCGAAGTCGGTGCTTGCACTCCAGTTTCTTAAACTTCTTTCGCTTATAAATATTTTGTAAAAATAAACGATCTTAGTTTATTTTAATTCATACGAGCAAAATAGTTTCCAAGATGTTGAGCCGAGACGCTCGCGAGGGGTTCCAAGCACTTGTCCCGCGGCGGATATTACCCGCCGTGTAATTGGCAGCTCTCGGCGGCACTCGGCGACACTCTGCGACACTCGACAGCACTCGCCCACACCTGCAGCGGCGGCGGTGCGACTAACTAAATGACATCAAGTCATGCTCCCTTCGTGACTGTATCACATTTCATACTTTTCTAGCAATTGAATTAAAACTCCTTCGTAGTAACAAAGTTGAAAGTAGTGAACCGCAGGGGAAGCGCAGGCGAGCGCTCCCGGCGGCCCCCGCGGACTGCGGCGGCCCTGGAGTGTTTGCAGATGGTCACTTCTCTGCCGTCGGTAGTAAGTAATGTATCATTTGGCAGGTAGAGTTGGAGTATATTTTTACCACAATGAACATAGAACTTGACACCTCGGTACTCAACTCATAAAATAATCATACTAGCTACTTCCCATTACATCACATATAAACTAAACATCACACACACTCACACACTCAACAAACACTACACTCACACACAACCAGCAGGAGTCAACAAAATTTATTTAACTTCTTAGCACTCATATTTATTATTATGTTCTATAAAACTATACCCAATAGGTTACCTAATTTTATAGAAAAAAAATCTTGAGTAATAACAAAAAAAAGAAAGTTTTTATGAATATTAAGTTCTCTAGATTTATACAACTAGATTGTAATTTTCTCGCTGCATAGTAAATTTTACCAACTCCTATCCCCCGCGGAGTAAAGGGCCTGGTGACCTGTACCACAGGTTTTTCTTAAACCTATCACAGGCACCAGTTCTCTCACAAAACAGGTCAGAGCCGATAGTACAATTATATAAGACACAGGTAGACTACATCCCACTAGATCCTTGCATTACAACTAACTAGATTCTTATACCTAGGTACTTTAGTGTTTCTTTTAGTTATATAAGATACCTATTTTGAGTGACAAATAAATGTTTTTTTTTTTATTTATTTATTCCCACGGCTTCGTGCACGATTTTCCAGAATTAAAACTGGCATACATGGTACTCCATAAGTCTAAAGCAACATCTGTGCAAATTTCAGCCCGATCCGTTCAGCAGTTTCAACTTGAAGTGGTAACAAACATTCAAACATCCATACCATAAAACTTCGTCTATAATATTAGTGGTGATGCAACTACTATGGAATACCCTATATAGAAATGTGTGCTGGCTGCTACATTTACGTCGTGTGACGGCCATCGTGCGACGTGCGACGTGCGACGTGCGACGTGCGACGTGCGACGCGCGACGTGCGACGTGCGACGTGACAACGCGGCTGTGAGTGACGTGCCGCTTCACCGCCACACATCCATGGCGGGAAATAACTTAACGAGACAAATTGAAAAATCACGGTACATGTTCGTTAGCAGAAAGTTCAATAGTTGATTGACGTCACCAGAATACTTAAAACTGTTTTCTGAATGGGGACTATGTTTGAACGGATCTCAATAATAATAATAATTCCTTTAATTTAGACAGCAATATTGGTCCATAGGAATATAAATTACACAGTTAAAATCACAATAATCTACACAGAAATACAATAATGAAAATACATAAAAAAGAATATAGTTAAGCAAGAATTATTTGGCATAATTAAACTTAATATTATCGTTATTAGTTAAAACATGCATCCTTGAATTGTGATACAGATATATGCAGTCAAACCGATTAGCGAACACGCTGAGAATGCTGTTGGAACTGGCCCGAACCCTGCGCACCAGAGATCCTCCCCGCTTGCGCATGGTGGTGTAGAAGCAGTCCACGCGTGCTTCGGCGAACAACCCTGAAGCGCTACAGAACCGAGGCAGTACCATCAATACCCTGAACGCGTTATTATATTGAACACGTAGAGCGCTGTACTGCTTCTGCGTATGGTTCACCCACAGGCTGCATGTGTAAAAACAGTAAGTTTCCTCATCATCATCATCATCATCATCAGCCCATATTAGTCCATAGATAGGCCTCCCCTAATGAGCGCCATAGCGCCCTGTCTTCAGCTTGCCGCATCCAGCATCTGCCTGCAGTCTTTCGCAGATCGTCATCCCACCTGGCCGGAGGGCGTCCTACCTAGTAAGTAGTCGTCCTAGTAAGTTTCCTCACTTCTTACTAATTCAGCAATCTTCATTTTCCTTTTTGCGGTTGTTTTATAAAAATACCTTTTTGTGCGGAGCTTTACCACATATTAATGTTATCAATTATCAGTCGGTAGATTACATTTACCAACGAGCCCTGATTATCTACCACGAGGTGAGAACGCCCGGTGGACGCGTGTGAATGACGCCGCGTCATGACACCGCGTCATGACACGCGGCGTGTAAACGTGTCACATTATGTAAAATGCCGGCTCATGCAATCCGCCAGATCGCATAATAGAGCCGTTGTAAATCATGACACCATAACGCCTTTATTTTAATTACGCAATGGAACCTTTTTACTTGTAGGTTAATAGCCTGCGGCGTGTAAGAGTACGGCGCTTTTAACCCTTGCTTTTTCTTACTGTAAGGGTACATTTTATAGTGTTTATAAAAATTGTTATCAAAATTACAAAATAAATGTTTTTATGTGTATCCATTACTATTTTGTAAAAGTCCACCAGTAGGTGAACTAAATGTGAACGCAACTAGGTAGCTGCGTGCTCTGTTCCTGCATTAGTTATGATTAAAATACCCGCACGTTATAATGCATCCATTAGTTTTATTAAAACAAAGATGTGTCTCTACAATGGCCACCGAGTAGTGCACATTGCGAGGGGATGATGCCGCTCAGCACGCCGGTATATAAATGATGAACAGAAGGTACACTAGCCTCTACCTGCAAGCTCCATACTAACTCTAAAGGCCCACCGTGTAAATTCGTTTATTTCTGTTCAAATATTTTCGATTAACATTTTTAACTTGAAATGTTTGCCAATAACATTGGACATTTTGGTTAACACGCGCCCCTGAAGACAGTTATCAAATGTAAGTGAGTGACAGTCAGAAAAGTGTATACATTTCGCGATGAGTTTGAAGATATTCAATCACCGAGTAGTTTGTGCTCAATAAAGTCTTGGACGCAACGAACAATAAACTGCAAGAACCCAATCAACGTGACTTCTGCTAGAACCACATTCCGCGGAGGCTTATAACGAACCGTGAATAATATGAGTCGACTGGGTCTGGAGCTCGACTCACCGAGATATTGTGCAGCTCATGAGACATCGCGGACCACATATTGTAGTCTCGCGTAGTGTTCCGTGAGCGTATCACAAACTTATTATGCAGAGTAGCTATTATATGTTTTTTTTCCCAAAGACAACGTCGTGGAGACACTTGGCTTTTTAATCGCTACTTGGCGACCTTCTTTTGTTTTGCAAGTAAAGCTTTCAAAATTAAAAAGTTAGCATTCTTAGCAATAAAATACCAGGAGTTGGTTCGTTCCTGCAGGAGTTCATTGAATCATTTCATTGAATGTGGCTTACCAACTAACACAATAACGTAAACATATTGCAAATCTCTGTCATACTTGGTATTTTTATATTTTTATACATATTTTGTAAGCATAATGCTCAAAGTTAACCGTACGTTAACCAACCTTAAACCATTAATTGAGTCCAAAAAGCTTTATTAACTTAGTTTCCTTTCTAAAAGGCTCCACACAGTTCCAACTAATTTAACAGCAAACAAACTACACGAAATATTTTCTTGTGCAATGTGCGGCGGCCACAGAGAGGTCAAATAATTGCTTAGCTTAATTTTAGCGGCCACGGCGAGCCAGTGAGCCGCGAGCGCAAACACCGGGGGAGGACTGTCCCTAATAAAATGACTATTTTACAAGCTTTTTTCGTTGCAGAGCGACTCAAACGGCCCAGTTTTAACACCACGTTGGGGATTGAACTTGCGCGTCGTTACCTACTTATCATTTTTACCATCTGTGAAACTATACAGGTCTAATTATTTTGATAGCAATTACAGAACATCCTCAGTGTTTCTCAGTTTATAATGCTTACCTACAGTAGTTAAAATTTAAGTTAAAAAAAGTTGAACGAATAGTATAGTCAGTGAAGTCGCAATAATCCAATCCCTAACCCGGCCCGCGGCGTTTATCAGCGCACGGAGCACAACGCTGCTAACTACTGAATTAACTTTTAATGCTACGTGTCACTGGGGACTCACACAATCACACACAACTGTGTTCAGTTCTTTGAACACGGCATGTAACCAGGTGAGCGAGTATTTACTTTAAATTAAACAGTTTAAATAGACGGACAAAGCTGTTTGTGCCAGCTTTGTCTTTGTAAAGATGACATTTTATACCCGAAAATACAGTTCTAACTTTAGAAAAGTAATAAAGTATATGCAAAATACGTGAACTGCATAAAGAATGACGCGTCGGCCGCGACACCTGAAGCGACGGACGCCGCATTCAAATTCAGCTCACAGGCACGAGTCGGACCTCTCTCTGCTCGCAATATTCCTGGATGCTGAGCGGCCATCCCGAGGGGCTCCGGTAAACTGCTCCGGACCTTACTTCTGCTGATTTACAATGAAAAATGATCCTTTTCCTGACGGTTTTGGATTCAATATCACAGAAACATTGCTGTGCGTAAAGGATTTTTGTTACAAACTATTTTTATACGTCGATTTTTCCTTCAAAGTGAAGGAAGTCACAAGCAAACGACCCACCTGATGAAGGTGAGTGATGTTTCCCGGGCAATTCTCACACGTGGCTCGTACGTACGCAGTAAACAACAAACTAGAGTGTTATATCGCACTCAATAGGTACCTACTACTTTTCCGCGACATTCCTTCACCTCCTGATCCAGAATTTATTGCTGCGTCGATAAGACGTCGCCTTGTATCAGGGATGGTAAGTGACGTTTCGTAAAAGGTAGACCCGGACCAGGTAACGGTGGAATAATACGGGAATTTCTTTCAACTTGCTACACGCCTGGCGAAGTGGCGATACGATATATAATAATCAGAAGTTTGAGAACAGATTGACCGGATGCCAGACAACCACTGCCTAGTGCAGCAGCGCTGGAGCAGCCACGGTACGTGCGTAGAGTACCAATCTTCATTCAGCAATCGTCCTCTTCTATATTTGCTTCACAAACAGACGCACGCTGTTGCAGCCTGTCATCACGACAGCATCGCGTCGGCTCATATAAAAACCACGCCACTACTTATTTAGATCCTTGTCTAGAGGAGCTACATCGGTTTGTGGCGCGCTCACAATTTCTCATCTACTTTATTTATAGATTCCCTTTACCTGACTACCTGCTGCGAAGGTCACATAAATTATACCTACCTCCCACTGTCGACAGATGTTCCGATAGGTACCTTTCTACTTGTACTTTGTGAATTTTTTATTTTGTTTCCTTACCGAGTCAGCTCTCTTGGTTTCTAGTTTAAATACCTTGAATATAAGAGATGTTACGCTGAATTTTATCAAATGAACAGCCATTTCATGAGACACCTTTTTAAATAGAGCTTATCATTAAACTGAGATTTAGTACATTAGAATGCGCGTGCAAATGCAATGAAAGTGGCGCTGCACCTAAGTAGGAGTGGATAATCCTGCCGAGCTAAATAAACCAACGTTGAGATAAACAGAGTGGCAGATGGAGCGGGGATTAGCGCGGAGTGGTGTACACGAGCTGTCAGACCGAGCCGGGGACCTGGTTCAGCTTACACAAGACATTTCAATTGAAATACTTCTATTGAATACCTATTTAGGTGTTATAGAGTTCCATTCGTGTGGTATGAACGGAAGCGGCAAGAACGGAGTGGGTGAAAAAAACTGGATGCTAAAAAATTAACGTCTTCAAGTTTTATGGGGATGTTTGTATTTATTTTTTGTACGGCCACAACTGCCAGTATTATATTTAAGTTCCCTCCCTCCCCTATCATGTACTCTCGGTCGAGGACTATTTAACACGACAACACTTGACAAAATAATATTTGAGCCTGATGTAAGTACTTACATGAAATTCCAATCATGAAAAGTGATTGGCGAACGTTAAATTCAGCGAATTTCATCCACTGTTTCAGTAACGTACCTAAATTAAAAATAAAGATATATATATTTATTCAAAGGCAATCCATTGATGCACCGTGCCGTGCACGCTCACTGATTGAACTGAACCTCGTATTCGTCCCTCAGATTGTAACACAACAATATGATTTTCCAAAAATATGTTTTTTCCAATATGTTTCCTGCTCCAAGCGGAGGATTAAGCTGCCTTTAACTGATTTGGGTTGTTATTGCTGACGCATTACTGTTATGTAGATAAAAGACTTAAATTTGCCGCATATTTCACATGAAAAAGGAAAATCTCTCGATTTTGTTGTGAATTTTCAGCAAACTATCACCAGCTTAGTGTGACACAAGCTTTTCATTTGTTAAAGCTGCCGATCGACTGCGTCTCGGCTCTGTTATATCGTTGGTGCATCTTCAAGCTAGTTAGGGCTAGGGCCTGATGACTAAATATTCAATTGGGTCTAAGTAATTTGAATGAAAATACTGGAGCTTCGAGGTAAAATTGAAAATTTATTGGCAAGTTCTCGGAAATTACACATCAAAATCTAAATTTAGGTCACCTGAGTGCTAAGTATCAGTTGACACAAGAAGATTATAATTTAAGTTTTCGCCTTCTTCTTCTAAGACCATTGAGGTCTTACAACAAGAATGATAGTAGACACAAACGATAATTATATAAACAGGGTTATTCTACTAGCCGGTTTAGTAGTTATAAGTTCGTCAACAAAACGAAAGCTGAACGAAAATCAGAATAATATTTTTGCATCAAATCTGAACCCAAATAAGTGATTGGGAAAAACAAGCCTTTAAGAAGGTAGCGGGTAAACAATGACACGCCATAAGGGGCGGCTATCCAGCCGGAATCGGCGCCATCAATCTTAATACTGAAAGCTATATTTTCCTCGCGGCCGCGCCCGCCGCCGCCGCCGCCGCCGTGTCAATCAGGTTGATAGCAATAATGCGCACAGGTTACGACATTCCACTGCTCACTAGATTATACACGATCTGCAATAAACAGGACTCGATGGCTTCAGTTAACGCTACAACACAAGTAAGCACCTTACTACAGTATTTGAGCGCGGTACATATGCTGTACCGCGCTCAAATACTGTAGTCATTTTAAATTAGACAAGGAAGAAATAAAAGGTTTCTCCGCGCTCCATCTGGGCTCAATAGTTTTTAATGCACAAACTTAAAAGTACTAGGTTTAAGTTTATGTACATTAAGTTTTAGGCGATGTGGTCGCTCAGCGACAAAGCCTTTTGTGTGGTGTGAAAAAAAAGTACTAGGCTGACTCCAGTTTTTCTACGAGCTTATGACTTTATGACGCGTACAGAACATTAATACATGACTGTGTCATGTTCTACCGACTGCCTCAGTGTCCTAAGCTAGTTGGTAACAGCTGAGTTTCGCGGTTTCTTGTCTGGCGGCGTGGCAGCCATTGTGCCATTGTCCCAGCTCCTTTGTCATTATTTATTGAAATAGACCATTACCAGCGCCTGCTGTCGACTGCGACCCCAGAACAAAACCCTAAATAATTATGTCGACGAATAATTACGAGTTATTTTGATTTGGAAGTGAACTGTTCGGCGCCGACGCGACGCCTTTGTGATTCGGTTGTTGCGGCGTCATTTGTTTTATTTATTGTTTCTTGCGAAGATTGAGTGGGGGCTTCACTTGAATTAGTACAATTGTTATAATGTTAAACGATTTCCTCAAGGTAAATAACGCAATGAAAAATAGCTGCTTTTTACACCACATGCAATCAATAATAATAGGCCTATCTTATCTCAGGTCTAACTGAAGCATAATGGATAAAGTCACTTAGATATGAATTGCCTCTTGCTATGTAAAATCCCTTTTCTTGTAAATGCACGTGTAGATTCGAAGGGCTGAGCCCTTGACACAGCAGCGTAGGGCTCAAGTGGCGAGATAGAGCACGAGACAAAGGGAGAGCACAAAAGGAGAAACTATCGAGAGTCACAATTAGGTCACACGCACCCTCGGCGCGAGTGCCTGGAGGCGGAAAATAACCTCGCGCTTGATGGGAGTCCCTTCACTTCGAGTGGGAAGTATATAGTGGGTAGGATAGATTTCCTGGTAGCCAAAAGTCAGCTCAATCGAATGAAAATACAGAGTTAAACATCAGCTAAGTAAAGCGATTTTCCTTTACAACTCTGGACTCATATTTTTTGTGTCACGAGTCAAGACACGCACAAGTTAAAGTCGGTAATGAAAGTAGACCTTAAGTTATTGCTAAACGGTTCCTCAAGGCGCGGATATTGGCCTGCATTCCTGTAAGGCGTGTTTACATGTGCGCCGGAACTTCATTACCATCCGCAATGTGGATACAATGTCACGACGACAACGATCTATTGCGGAGGGAGTAACTTATAGACTGGCAGCGAGTTAGGCGAACCAAGCACAAGTTATTCGTATTCTGTGACAGTTGGGGGCCAGCTGCTATTGACTAATCTCTTACAAATAATTAGTTGTGTCGGACGGTTCACGTACAGAGCAGCATCTATGCCATTTGCGTTTCGCTTTCATGGTAACGAAACAATATTTCATAGATTGTTTTAGCGGGAAGGTGAAAAATCCCATAAGAGTTGTTATTCATCTAATTTTCTAAAGTTGTAAAGACCATATTAACCACAGAAGAACAAAAAGGTGCAAATGTTTCAATGATGACTGCAATAAAAAAACAAGTACACGTAAAGAAGCTAAGCTGCTAGAGAAGTTTCCAGAAGTAGCGGGCCGCCGCCTGCCCTTGGACCGCGCGCAGAAAGCAGCAAACCACCCCGTTAGCTGACACTCATCCGTTTTCTCATGCAAATGGCCGCCGCCGCAAATAGCCTTGTTTCCGAAACATCCTGATGCTAAACTCTCTTACCTGACTGCGCCTTCCGCTTTCCTATTTATTTTTTGGCAAACACACGTAACCTTGTAGGTGAAGTTGCTCGCTTGGGATTTGTTCAAATTGTGGAGTACCTACTATGAAACTTTGGAGGAGATTGTAGGTACCTACTGTAGCCGAAACGATAACTCGAGCCTGATCGTGAAGCATCTGATCACGCAAACCAGAGTTGCCTTTGGTCACGCAGCGCGCTTTTCTGTAAAAAGTCTTTCAGAAAATTTACAGTTTCATTGGTTTGCGATTTGGAATTAAGCTTGTCTTCGTTTACAAATAATTCTCTTTGTATACGAAAACAAGCTTGTCTTCGTTTACAAAGAATTCTCTTTGTATACGAAAACAAGCTTAAGGAAAATAACATATTAGGCATTCGCCTATTAACCCAAAATTTTTAATGTAGCAGACTATCGACAGAATCTCAACATCTAAGCCTAATTGACCTTCATTATAATATCAAAACATACTAATTTGTGTGGGCTAATGAGAAGCCGTGTAGTATCTCCCGGTACTCTCCGCCGCCGCCGTCTTACAACCTATCTCTAGGTCCCGCCACTACCTGTTATTGTGCGTTTTAGAGAATACTGGCAGCTAACGAGCAGTTTCTTAGACGTATAGTAGCATTTAAGATTCCATGTAAACAAGACTCAAATGATAGTACACTTACAGCCCGTAGGCCCGGCTCATCGGTATTTCATTCAATTCTGCCTCGCTCTAGTTGCTAGTCACTGAAAAAGCCGACTCTAAATCTGAAATGTAGGTAATCTCTTAATATGCATTGTAAAGTTTTATTAGAATGTTTGTCGGCGACATCAGCAGCGGCTCCGGCGCTCCGGCGCACGCCTCGAGGTCACATCACTAACGTACAATTTAATCACATGCCCCCACTTCATTACCCGCGGCATTCCGAATTAGACGCTATCGTTCACATTATACGGTCCCATTCCGGCTGACAGTTTTAGTGGGGCGCACGGGGTGTTCGCGGGGACTTGTAGTATCATTATCCATTATCATACTTCAGAATGGGATACACACATTAGGATGGAAATTAGCTTGTCATTATACAGGGAACGTGCTCCGTATGAATGCTTAATGCGCGTAATGAGGCGGGCGCAGCGCGCGCGGGGGGCCTTACCTTCACGGCCTGGATTCCAACACTTTGCACTAAACGTGATTTACACAAAGATTACAAAAGAATACAAATCTAAGAACTCCCTGCGCAGAATGACCTAGGTGACGATATCACATAGAAACCGTAATATTACCCGGGAGGGATCCTATTTGCCCGTTCATTTCATACGCAAAGGGTTTTCTGAGAAGGCTGGATGGCGCGAGCGCGACCCTCCCCGAACGCAGAGGAGTCCGTGTTGTCTTACAGACTGGAAGCTAACGCTGCTTGTTCATCCGAGCTTCGCTACTTCTACTACCAAAACTATAACTAACTATAACTATAACTTATACTATAAGCCTGCGACGCAGGAGGTTGCGGGTTCGATCCCCGCCTCGGAACAAATTTGTGTACGATCTGCAGAAATTTGTTCCGTAGGTCTGGGTGTTTTCTAATGTAATGTATTGTATTAAGTATATCAGTTATCTAGTACCCATAACACAAGCTCTGCTTAGCTTGGGGCTAGATAATGCTGTGTGAATTGTCCAGCATTATTATTATTATTATAAACTCCCACTTGGAAAACAAACAGCGTTAACTCCAACACTCCAGTCGTATCGTGCGTGCGACACGGCTGTATCAATATACTACAATATAATGGAGTACCTGACTCACTGATAGGCAACGCACAGCCCGAACCACTGGTTTTATAGGCTTGAAATTTGGGGAGTTTGTTCCTATAAGGGAACAAACACTCCAAATTACACATGTATGATCAATCAAATGTGTGATCGTGGTCAAAGGGGAATCCCCTTTGACCACGATCAAACATTTGATTGATCGTTCTCTGGTACTATGACGGTGTTTTCCTATTTATATAATATATTTTATGTGTTCCTATACTTTAAACGAAAAGTTTTAACGAATACGCTCTGTATCTTAGCAACCGCTTGCAATATAACTACAAAATTTTACATATACGCTTCCCTTAAAATGAACACATATTTCATTCATTGTTTTCAGAAATTTGGAAGTTGTTTTCCTCATCCATATCACATCACATCAAAATATAAATGCGAAAATTTAGATCGATGGATGGATGTATGGATATTTCTTACCTCTTCACGCCAAAACTACCGAACGGATCGCTGAAATTTTGTATACAGGTAAGTCTAATCCTGGAATCAAACATAGGCTACTTTTTATCTCATAAATCAGTTCCCATGGGATAGAAATAAACTTAAAACGTTTTTATAGAAGCAACGCGTGCGAAGCCGCGGGCAGAAACAAGTATATTATATATAGAGTACTTGAGTCACTGACAGACAACGCACAATCAGAACCACTGGTTCTAGAGGCTTGTACGCATAACGCGTAAGAAGTGATTAAATAGTTTCAGCTCGCCGTTTTGCACTCGCTTATCTAGGAATACGTTCTAAGCTTATTCCTATCCCATAAGAGCTAATTTATGGGACAGTGGCCAGTGTTTTATTACAGGTTTAGACCTACATCTATGCAAAATTTCAGCTCTGTTCAGTAGTTTTGGCGTGACTTACTAAAAACATCCATCCCTCCAAACTTCGAATCTAAAACCCCTATTAGTGTGATCCTGCTGTAATGATCGAAAGATCAACGGAAGAATGGCCAGAAATACTAAACATTACAGCATCTAAGCTCGTGTCAATCAAAATTATACGGAATCTTTTGAGCGAACCGCTCCTATTGTGGTACAATTGAATAGCTAAGTGTTAATGACATAATAGCACGACCTTCATTGTTCCAGCGTAATTCCATCTCGAAGACAAAGCGCCGCTACAATGGAGTGCGAGTCTCCTCACCTGCAGCGACTAACGACTGATGCAAATCTCGAAGGGTGCTATTACGGTGCCGGGTGACTCATGCAAATCTCGAAGGGTACTATTACGTTGCCGGACGCCTCGTGTAATGTCGAAGGGTGTTATTAAGGTGAGGCGGAGGCGACGAGAGCGCGGCTGAGTGTGTCGAGGGCCTGCAATTTGCCACACACCGCATCTTGCCTCACTTCCGTAGAAAACTGTTATTATATATACCTAGTGCTGTTAGTATATTCAAAGTTATTTTTTATGGTCATTGACTACAAGTATTTTATGTTAGGCCAATATTTTAACATACAGTCTAGTGGAAGTTAAAGTTTTCACAAATCCATACGGTTCCAGCCATTGAAAGGCACCGGAACTTTCAAATTGTAATGGCCCCACTAGCGGGCAACCGAACTGTGGGACCAGCCGACCTAAACCACACTAATTGGTCCCTTTCCTCTTCCGTTTTAGATAAATTGAATAGGTAAAAAGTATCTCGCAGACCAACTTTCAGAATAGAAAAAGAACATAAAAATCGATTACCTACAATATATCTTTTTGGGCACCTACTTAGATACCGTTATTATTTTCTTCTGATTATTTTGAAAAAACTATAAGATTAGTAATAATAATAACGTAGAGTTCCTTGAGGTGAAAAGAAAGTCAATAACAACTTATTACTAATTTGATTCCTTTTTTTATTTTTATTTTATTACTAGCTTCCGCCCGCGGCGCTTCGCACGCGTATTTTCGGTAGGTACCTATATTAAGTAGCCTATTATCTAAGTTGGGCTTTGCCTTAAAAGTAGGTACGCCAAATTTTTTTTTTATTATTTTTTTGATAAACTGTATTCTATTTCCGTTTCCAGGCTCTAAGCTATCTACCCACCAATTTTCAGCCATATCGATACAGCCGTTCTTGAGTTATAAATAGTGTAACTAACACGACTTTCTTTTATATATATAGATTTATACTTTATACTTTGACTAAAAGTCATTTAAAACGGGCTATTTGGCATGATTTGAATTTTAAATGACTTTTGTGGTAATAATAACCATGATGCATTTAAAAGATTTATTATTTGAGTTGTCTTAGTGCTTATTTTGTAAATCTAAAGAAATACAGGTATGGATTTGTGACTACCGTCAGATCCATTACCAGCCTCAACGTCGCCTGGCCCCGGCGTGAACGTGCCGGTCGCTCTACACTACATTACCAGCCTCAACGCCGCCCGGCCCCGGTGTGAACGCGCCGGTCGCTCTACACTACATTACCAGCCTCAACGCCGCCCGGCCCCGGTGTGAACGCGCCGGTCGCTCTACACTACATTACTAGCCTCAACGCCGCCCGGCCCCGGTGTGAACGCGCCGGTCGCTCTACACTACATTGTCATTACCAGCCTCAACGCCGCCCGGCCCCGGTGTGAACGCGCCGGTCGCTCTACACTACATTACCAGCCTCAACGCCGCCCGGCCCCGGTGTGAACGCGCCGGTCGCTCTACACTACATAACCAGCCTCAACGCCGCCCGGCCCCGGTGTGAACGCGCCGGTCGCTCTACACTACATTTTCATTACCAGCCTCAACGCCGCCCGGCCCCGGTGTGAACGCGCCGGTCGCTCTACACTACATTAATTGCCGCAGCTTAGAGTCAATCTGTAATTGGAGCAAGATGTCTCCTCTCGTCTCGCCCGCACTGAGGATCCTGTGTTTCTTGTTACACATTCGGTGGGATTCAAAAGGTCCTACAAATTACGACTTCCTTCAGAAATTAAAGCGTATTTTACTGACGTATCCTTTTTTGTCTTATCTTAGTCTTATAATAACAGTTGGTAATGGCACATTATGTCAACTGCTACATAAGACAGTTTAAAATATTAACTGCGAGAGTTTATAAGAACCAACTAGCAGCGCCTCGCGATTTCACCCGCGAAATTCCTGTTCCCGTGGGAATTCCGGGATAAAATATAGCCCATGTGCGATTCCACACTATAATCTATCTCTGTGCCAAATTTCATCCAGATCCGTTCAGTAGTTTTTACATAAAAGAGTAACAAACATCCATCCATCCATCCTTACAAATTTTCGCGTTTATAACATTAGTAGGATAGTTAGTCGACTTCTAAACCATATAATCGTACTTCCTAGAGCCGCAGTGATTTGAATGTATTGTGGTGAGGTGCCGGAGCCAGTGCAGTGAGACACTTGTGCAAATTCGTGGGCGCCTGCCATCGACAGCTCCTTTGTGACTCCTAGAGTCAGATGTTTAATGTATAGCGGCGAGGGCCGAGGCTGCGTGATTAACGGCGGGGCTCCTCTGTTATTCACTACACCATGTTCCAGCTCGTCCAGATATTCTCCCCGTTCTCAGTATTCATCGCTATAAAATACCGCTCCGCAGGCTCGCCGATGCGCATTGTGGTCTGGCTTTAATTATTGAAAACAGCTCATAATAAAGGGGAGGATCCCGCTCTACATTTTGCATTTCAACATCCTGGTCGGTTTATCGGCTTTCATATTGGCGATCGACGCACAAAGAGTAATACGTGAGTTTCATAGGAAACAAATAGAATGGGATTGGTGCGCTAAAATACTGTGAATATCTCACGTGCCGACGTCGGCGGCGACCGACTGAAACCGGATTGTATTCTATTCCCGGTTCCGGAACAAACGCCGGAATGGCGGCTCTCGGGAATCGCAACATTCAACGAAGATAGATATTAAACTCAGAAAATGTTTGAGGTACAGGGTCAAAAGTATACAATCACATAAGTACACATGTGTGAATAATACTAGCAGGTACTTTATCTCGCTAGAGCAGGCTTCTAAGAAATATTACTACATTTTCAATCTTAAGACTATAAACCGTCCTCATCTGCACACAACTGAACCCGCTCCCAGGGGTTTTTGTTATAATCATCGCAGACTAAGTAAATAAATAATGCTGGACAAATACCAATCCGTGCCGTGTGGTGCCGGCTTAGAATTTGCACCACCCCAACACATCCCGCGGGTGTCGTAAGAGGCGACTAAGGGATATCCACCGGGGGGCAGGCAACAGCGCCTACTGCAGAACAATTCTACCACCGAACTGCGATCCCCAACCCGCATGCCCAGCGTGGGGATTATGGGCATTATCCCCACATGAGATAACAGCCAATTAAGGCACTAATCAGGGGGAGGCCTGCGTCCTGCCTGGGCCAATATAGGCTGTTGAGGAGAGGAGGTGAGGAAATACTAATCCTCAGAGTAAACAGGTCTAACTAAACAATAGGTAGTTAGGACTAAAGAAGTTACACGTTTTTGAGGACACCAACTATCATAGTCGCGAGATTCGTATCCACAACATATTGCATCAGCAATTTTAGCAAAATTTGGGGTCGAATCAAAAATGCTACAAATAAAAATAGATCTCTCTCGTTGAATATTCGCGGCATGTCCTGACTCGTGACGGGCGGATGCATTTGCCACTGAGTCGTCTTGTCAGCGCTGACAACTGCGGCGGGAGGAGCCGCGCTGATCGAACCGAAACCATGCAGGAACCATAGCTCGTGATAAAACGTTAGTGTTCTTCCAACACCAATAAGGTTCGTAGTTAACCCGCTTACATCCGTAATGAGCTCGCGAAGAACTCTGAAGACGAAAAATCAAACTAGAGCGGCTAAAAAACTGTGTCAATTTGTTTTGGTGATCGAGGGAAAATAGTGAGGTGCAAGTCGAAAGGACAACCTTAGGAAGGTATGTTTTTGATGACATCTCATTGCCATCTGTGACCATGACCATTCTCTACGTTCTATGGTATGGTAACTGTACCTATCACAGTATGCTAAAAAACACGAGAAATGTGTAAAATGTTTATCATTTATTGTACATTATTTTTGTCTAATCTGCAGTTCTTCGTCAGATTTGAATGAGGAAAAAGACAAGGCGAAATTATCCTCGTTTCTCCTTGCCAAGAATATCTGAACGATGTTTTACTTTATAACAAAGAAAATACTATACGTAAAGCCTTTTGCAGAATTCAGTTATGATTTGTAAATAACTCGCACAAAAAAGACAAAGGTAGAACAGAACCAGGACACTAATTTGCATTAATTGCTTATTTAAGTAAGTATCTATGTGTTCATTTATTTTGAATTTTCACTTTGGCCCGCGTGATCCCAAATCTTGCGGGTTGAAGTTTGACTAACCCTATTTGAAATACTTTTGCCGTAAGGTAAAGGTACACTGAGCGCACAAAAACGAGTGGAAACAGTCAGACGGACATCATAAAGATCCCTCAACAACACCCACAGTTCACGTTTACGAGACTCTGTAGCCAATCCGCATTCACGCCTGTTCCTCCGCTCCCCTGCGAAGCACCTGAGAAGAAGCTGCAAAAAGCGGAAAACAAAACAAAAAGGCGACAAACTATTCACATTCCTGCTCTTGTGTTCTCCAGGCTTCCTAACGAGAGCGTGTGCGGCGCTCGACGGGGTTTTATATCAGACTGATCATTTGGTATCATTATAGCCGACGCATTTGTCTTGTTCCGAGGGTAAACTTGCTGTTCGGAGGGGAAAAGTGTATGTGTTGTCACGACAGAAAACTTAAACCAATCATTCGCTTTGATAGTTGCAAGATCATCAGGAATCTACCATCTATGTTTCGATAAACCAAAACACATATTCTCAGTTGTATATATGAGTGTGTAATGTTGGCACACTCACAGGCTACATTTGGTGCGCGAGTCAGTGGGTGCTTGGCGGCGGCCCTCACTCCGGCCTAGTTCGCAGGGCCCCCGAGGGCCGTTACCGCTGGAGAGTCTTCGATAGGGCACGGACGATGGCCCTTAGCCGCCGACTTTTATAAAACCCCCTAAAACGCTTGCGAGCAAAGTTTTATAATGCCACCTTAAAAATAATGGATCGTAATCTTTCTATTTTAAGCTTAGGTGCTCATTTTTGTCCGCTACATTTTCTCATGGCTGAAGAATTTAGATTGAATTAGGTAGGCTGTTCCAAAATGAGATCAACATTGAACTAGTAACCAATTTTAGAATTTGTAAGAACTTTGTAACTCGTTTGTCCGTCTTGAATTACACGAGGGATAATGAAGTTTAAAGCCAACAATGGAAAGTTGAAAATGAAATGACAAATGTGCCTACAGACTATAATCCAATCTGTGCATCCCCGGGAGCCCATCGTTCAATCGTGACGTCACTCCCCTCTCGTCCACCCCCTCTCTAACTGATCACTTTGACTAGAAAGCTTCTCAGAACACCGGTCGTTTAGTTGATAGTAGATGTAGGTTTGTTTGTATAGCAAAGAAACGGAATAGGATTTATTTCGGCCAGGTTTGTTTTAATACTGGAAGGTAGGTCAGAGTTCCACTCCCGAGAGAATTACGTTGTAAGAATAAGACACAATCTGAAAAATAAATGTTTTTGTAAATCTCAGGGCAAAATGAAATTTCCATTTAAGCTCCGCCGTAAGTCGTCTATAGGGAACTTCTGAAAAATTACTGAATAGAACAATGAGATATTCATAGAAATAAACTTTTGTGGGTTCTAGCTCAAAGTCAATCCACATGAAATTAAATCTTGTGTTCGAGTACCTATGGTCCGAGGCCTTGCATATCTCTACTTTACCGAATTTATTTTTCTAGGTACCTCCTTTCAAAATTACGATTAATATTCACATTTCTTTAAATTAAAGTTTGAAATCATTCATTAAATAAAAGTAAAAATTCATTCATAATTTATTTAAAGACATTCATATATTATCTTCGGCATTAGGTATTGTATAATCATGTTAATTCCAAGAATAAAAATATCTTCGGTATATGTATCGATCAATCACCCATATTGATTGACACACACAACCTTGAAGGTAATTGAACGCCGTACTCGCACCTACTCGTAAGGTACTGCCTGCCGCGCTAGTGCTCGCTGCGGAGCCCCGCGCGGTGCGCCGCCCTCAGTAACTACCTCAACAATAGGTACTCACGACGGCATCCCTCTCCAGCGCTCCCCGAACAAAAAATCGTCTAGTGTTTGAATCGTCCAACAACGAATTTTTTGTGCCGAAACTTCATTTAGCTCGATAGAACAACAGAATATCGAATCCAATTTTCAAGATGCACTCGACGGTTTCAGAGTTTTTATTAAAATATCAGTCGAGCTGATGGAATAAATTTTCATAAAAGACTTGTTTTTTACTAGGCGTATTTTTAATGAAATATGCTCTGAGGAGGGATCACTATTCAAATTGATTCAGTGACAACGGAGGCTTAGATCGATTGTTATTTTTTAACAAAAATATTAAAATATGAAGAAAACCAGTAGGTTGGTAGGCAGACGAGGCTCGCTCCAACTCTCAAACATTTCACATTCTATTGACACTAGAATGTGTCTGTAATGTGTTCGAAGCCTCTTTAAATATTTTTGTGTCTGTACCTAGAACTTCACAGACAATAATAATTTATATTGGCCTATTGGCCAGACTCATTTGTAATGTAAATAAGAAGATAGATTTCGCATAAAAGTCATTCCAATCTCACCACTTATTATTTGGCATTTTGTAAAGTACCTAGCAATACTTATCTACGTATAGCGTTTTCATTCAAGATTTGCAAAAAAAACATATCGTTTTCGCACAAAATATTTTACTAAAAAGGGCAGAAGCCTTTCATTCACAAAGAACATTACAATAAAGTAATAGAAATAAATTAGAATTAGTATTTGCAATTAAAAGAATTGACCTAACTGCAGACTGTTGCAAACAATCTACAGGTAGCTCAACTGATCTATGTGTATGTATGGCAATGCGCTGTGCCAGATACTGACCAGCTTTCGGGTCACGCGTCGCTTCGACCAGTATATTTTACTTACTTCTTTAGCTTCTACCTTCTGACAAATCAGGACCCTCACAGCATACAAATTTTAACTTTCAGAACCAATTTTACCGCATTTTATGCCACTTTTTGTTAGTCGCTTTATGATGTTGATAAAACCTTGGCAGCCGAAACATTTGTATGTTATTATAATGCTGTGTCAAATGACTTGGAGCCGGAAGCTCTTTGTGCCGATCTATTTAGGATAAGGAACGTGGTCGTTAGCCGCCGCGGTCGTAGCTGCGGCCCGACAGTAATGTCCACGTGATTAACTAACCTTTTACTTTTATTTATTGATTTTAGAACGCATAAAAACAATTGAAACCGAAAATTTAACAGACTCTGATAGCTAAAATTTGAATGCAATACCGAAAACCTCAATTTAGCGTATTTTTTTAGTGAATAGGACAAAAATAGCCGCTGTAGTTCTTTTTATTGCCATAATAGAATGCGAACGAAACGGCTATGAGAATAGACGTACCGTGGAACGACCACCGAATGACGCAGCAACTGCATTGACATCAACTAAAGTGAACTTTATCTACAACAGACATTATTATTTGCATGTATCTTTTTGGAGAAATGGATGTTGGATACAATTTTGTTGGAATATCCATTTAGAGTGATAGATACTTATCTATAAGTGACAAGAATTAAAATTAAACGTCCGCCAAATATTTTTATTCGATCCCAACAAGTTCTGTTCGAGTGGCCTTTAATCAGCGGTTCCAATTTGCGTGCATAATCGCTAGGGGGCGCCGGGATCACTCCTCACCGGGATAATTAAACGACGGACTAACAAAACGACAGGGTGATGTATAAAGTAGGTGGAACTACAGGGAACAGCTCGTGCAAACCTTATTTTCTGTACCAATGGCCAAGTTTTATATCAAATACGTATTAATCTAGGTATCTTTTCTTCATAATTATTCTCTCTAAAAACATGCTTTTAAACGTTCCGATTCAATTTATGATTTTATGAATTTTTTTTAGCATTTACCAACCTAACTTACAAAAATGGTATATATACTTAGCTAAAATAATAATTAAAAAGCAATGTTAATACAATTATTACACCCTCTTAATAGGAACGTTATTAATCAGTGATCTAGCTGTCCTACAACCTGCTGTGCAAACAAAATGGTGGTGCTACATATTAGCGCTTGGATTGCGGAGTGCAGATTGGGGTGTTAATGAGGACGGCGCGGTGCGGCGCGGCGCGGCGCGCGGCGTGTGAGCGAGCCCACGTGGAAGGGACGCGGCCGATCTACCGCTACACCCTGTACCTATACATCCGGAGATTGGAAGGGCGCAAGAAACGAATGGGATTGACCAAGGGAAGGTATCGAGTTATCGATGGTTGTTAGCAACCAGCAACAAAAAGGTAGCTTCTACAACCACTTGTATGTATTGCCTATAGGTTGTTATAAAATAAATGGAACTGACCAAGGAGTAGAGGTATCGAGGGTTGTAGAGCAACGTAACACATTGGTAAGTTATATATTTAGTTCATATTTCTGACACTCAACAAAACTTACCTAGCTATTTACGGCGATATTGGGAGTAGATTCGTTTGTTATTAAAAAAAATTAATCTCGCGTCTGGTGGAAGCGACGCGCGTGACCTGAGAGCTGGTGAGTATCTGACGCAGCGCATCAGCATTGCCATACAGCGGGGCAATGCAGCCAGCGTAGCGGGGACGCGACGACTGGTATTGATATGGATCAGTTGAGCTAACTGCAGATTGGTTGCAACAGTTAGCAGTTAGCTCAATTGTTTCAATTGTCAATACTAATTCTTATTTGTTTCTATTATTAATTGTAATTTTCTTTGTCAATAAAGGTTTGTTAGTTAAAGTGGACAACAAATTACTACGTTTGTGAGCTAGACACCTGACCCATGTATTTATGTAATAGACGTCGTTTTCCTCACTTTATTGAAAACACTGTACCTACTCTCTCTGAGTTTTTGTTCTTTACATATCTCTCCGTAGTACATAAAGTTTCAGAAGTATGTTATTTCCGAGTGCAGAGCAGAGTCCTCTCATTATCCGCGGATGAACTCCACTGAAGGAACAATAACGGAGAACGTGTTTCCTTCCCGCCCCTCGCACTCCTTCATGCCTAACGACGGCTCTGACAATGTCTACATCCGGAAACGGTCAATTTAATCGACTTTGAATGTAAGTTCTGCAATTTTATAACCCTTTAGTGCTAACGAGCTCACTGACGTCTCCTTTCTTGGGGGTTATTCCAGTTTTCCCCCTTGACAAATCCCCCTTAAGGGGTAAAACTGGAATTCATTTTTTTGAAGTCCAGTTTTCCCCCTTGACAAACTTGGAAAACTGGAATCTTTTTTTTCACATTCCAGTTTTCCCCCTCAACGATTTTTCGCGTTCCAGTTTTCCCCCTTGAGAGAAAGAAACCAAATAGAAGCAATAAAAACAAATATTGTATCTTGACAGCAATGTTAATTTTTTTTAATGGCAAGAAACGTTTATCCGAACTGCGTATATTATTTTTGTAAAAGTGGAGCATATCAACCGTTCTATAAAATGGCATCTAGGACTTGACTACTTGATTCCACTTGATTTACATAGTTGTTGTTTTACTGAGTCCGCTCGAGCAAACACGGTAATATAACGCAAGGTACCGTCCGCGCCGGTCGGTCAGTTTGATCCAATAGTTTGACTAAACACTTTGATTTCGGGACTTGTTTACAAAGCGCTGTATCAGCATACTCCCAGTTCAAGTTGGCTCCAGAATAATATTGGTGAGAGCCGTGGCAATATCCACTTATACAGGGTGCCACGGATAGGGTGTACTTAACCGAAAGTGGGTGATTCTGGACCCCGAGGAGATCAACTTGTGAATAGTGAATAAGAAAAAAACAATCAAAGAATATTAATAAATTAGAACTAGTATTTTCAATTGAGCTAACTGCAGAATGTTGATGATGAATGACATAATTTTTTGAAATTCTAAAGTTTTTTTTTCTAAAAGTATAGATTTTTTTTCACACGTATTCTTGCGTTATTTAATATTACAAAATATTTCACAAATGTTTTCGCTTGTTTTTTCAGCAAAACCAGTCATGAAACTATTACAAAAAAATATGTGAATCCCTTGAAAATTTCAAAACAATAATAATAATGTAAGAATACATGTAAAAGAACACGTGAAGAAACAAGATCCGTCAAGTGCGAGTAACTCGCGCGCCGAGGGTTTTGAACGTTTGTCAACAAATATGTACCAAAAGTACCGGTTAGATACTTCGCAATTAAACGAATACCTAAGAATAGTAGGTACCAACCTACATTTCAGATGGATCTCTCTGCATGCTTCGGTTAAATGGGTGGTTCGGTTAAGGTAATGGTAAATTTTTCGACTTTTTTCGAAATATTTCAAAAAGTATGAAAGTTACAGAAATTTGAAAAACTGGTTTGAAATGTCCAAACCAATACCTTTCATTTGATATCCCACTCGGTGGGGTAGCCCCCCTTTTGAAAATTACTCGTTTTTGACCATTTTTCAAAAAGTGTTCTTTTTACAGACTTCTCTATATTTTTCCTGTAAAATATAGATCCATATCTACAAACGCTTCATACATTTTAAATGGATCGCCCGGCAAACTTCGGAGATAGGGGGGGGGGGGGGAATGGGTTTTTTTTAGACTTTTTTCAAAATATTTCAAAAAGTATGAAACTTACAGAAATTTGAAAAACAGTTTTGAAACGTACAAACTGATACCTTTCATTTGATACCCCACTCGGTGAGGTAGCCCCCCCTTTTGAAAATTATTTCCCCCCATTTTGACCATTTTTCAAAAAGTGTTCTTTTTTCAAACTTCTCTATATTTTTCCTGTAAAATATAGATCCACGTCTTTAAACGGTCCATACATTTTACATGGATCGCTCTGCAATCTTCGGAGATAGGGGGGGGGGGGGGGAATGGGTATGTTTTCGACATTTTTCAATATATTTTAAAAACTATGAAACCTACAAAAATTTCTAAAAATATTTTGAAATGTACAAAATGATACCTTTCATTTGATACCCCATATGACTCTGAAGGTATCATTTAAAATGTCGGCATCACAATTTGTATGGAAAATATTCATTTTCATTTTTCATTTATTTTCATTTATTTTTGTCTAAATCTGTACAGGCGCACGAAATGTATTATTATTTTAAATTTCAAGTTGATAGCTGCAGTAGTTTTTGAGTTATTAAGGAGGGAAAAAAGGACAGACAAAGCGAGACCATAAGGGTTTTGAAACCGATCTTCGATCATCAAAACCCTAAAAAACCGTCTCACATTTTCAAAATAAGAAAAAATTTTTCAAATACAAAAATCGGAGAACAAACGTTGACCCCTTTGATGACCAGAATCACCCCCTTTTGGCTTAGTACATCCTTTTCCGTCGCACCCTGTGAAACGTTTTTGAGTCAGAGGGATCAGAAGGAATTTAGTCATAACCATCATTATGGTTGAAATAAAATATGATAAAATTTAAAAAAGGTAATGATTGTTCGGAAGTGAATTGCGCGTAAATATCGAGCTGTTGAAACAAAGCGCGGCAAGAATTATGCGCAATACGAGCACTTCCGTCCTTTTCAGTAGTTTGCATTGTCATGCTAAATATTAATTACGCTTTGTTTAGGGAAATTCATTTTTAACGTCAATGGAGAGTTGTTCCGCGAGGTGCTTCGACTCCGGAACGAAAGGTCGATTCGTCGCCTTTGTTTCACCGAGCTGCTTTCACGATAAACGTTGTAGGTTTATCAAGCTATGGATAATTATTTTAAAGAATAAGAACTTAAGGGAGTCTGCAACAAAAGGTAATTTCTCGAAACCGCTGGCATTCTGCGTACGGAAACCAAATTAAAATCCAATTAAATTGTACCACGAAAAAGCTTCACATACAATTGAAATTTGAAACAATTGTTGATTCAGGAACCGGTAGTCAAACGGATGATTTAATAACGAGTCCTATTACAAGGGATCATAATTCATTTTCGCATTAGGGCCTCGGGCGACCCTCGTCCTCATACGGCTGTCAGCGCGTGATGTACGATGATGCCGACGGGCTCACACAGCACAGCTCCGCCGAATCCTGGAGGGTACAGCCGCCATCAGCCGGATTACATCGCGCGTCCGAAAAAAAAGTGCTTACAGATGTATCAAGATGATCAACTGATAAATATGCTATGTTGCAGAATGGATATCATAGTAATGTAATATAACTAGTAACAAATTAGATTGTATGCTTTTCAATAACACGATTCATTTACAGACAATATTCATTCACACGCAATTTATAAAGATCTTACCAAACTTCTTATAGAGTACACAGGTGATCGGAATGCTGGCTTCTATTTCGGTCAACGAATTAGCATTGTCATTCAACGTGGCAATGTTGCCAGCATTCTGGGCACTCTGCCTTCTGGTGACGGCTTAGATTTTAAAGAAATAGATAAAAGTGTATATATTAGTTGTAATTGTTTTATTCTGTTACTGTAATTTTCTATAATTTATGATAAATAAATGTATATAGTTGTTATTTACAGACCTAGCAGCCAAAATGAATCATTCAAAAATCTCCAAAAAGTTACCCTAGTAAACATTTCTAAGGGTGTAAGACGTAACCCAACACACTCAACATGAAGTTTTCTACCGACCAATAAAGTTTACGATACTTTACTATAAACCTTTCACCAAGTTCTATTTATACGTTCAACACTTTTCTTCCAAGAGTTGAGTTGTTACAACGTCCATAAGTTTATTTCAACTGATGCTTCAGTCATTTTGCTCTCCAATATATTGTGCTAAATAATATGGTTTGCAGAAAGGGAATATAGAATTAATAGTAATTTCTTGTTCTTTCTTCAAGATACAAGGAAAGTGGTCTAGGAGAGAGATAACGTCGTTTAATAAATCAGTTACCGTTTAAATATTTCTAAAACACTTCTCGCTTTAATAAGTAGGTCTACAGTTATTTTTGAAACTTCCCGAACTATGAAACATTTGAATTTACAATAGCAACTAAGAGCAGCCATTCGGCGAAATAGATAAAGTTACTTTGATTAAGTTTGTGCAAAACTTCACAGGAAGTTGCCAGATTCGGCGGCGGGCGGAGAGTGCGTGCAGCGCGGCTGTGGCGAGGGCGGGCGGCGCGCGGCCCAGGTGCGACGCGGCTGAAGATCTAAATCTAAATTCTGTGATATTGTATCATAACCGACAGGCGAATAAACTGCTTACGTGGCGTTTAATAGCTAAACTAAAACCAGACAAATGACTACAAAAATATATAACATTCCAGGAGACTTTTCTGTAATCTTCGTGAACAGACATCGCGTGCGGTTCATACTCGCCGGTGCTCCCCGTGGCTATGTTCACTCTGCACAGCGGAGGCTCTGCGGCGCAGAACTTATTTGCGTTCCCACACAGCCTTCGAAACATTTATTCACGTTAATTTATAACACTTGAACTGGGAATCAGATTCAATTAGTTTCGCAGAGAAACAAGATGCAATTTAGGTATTCTCAAGTAAGAGGTTTACTCGGCAGACTCCGGCCTCAATACTTCGGTTGAGTTTCGAACTCTTACTTTACCATGAGGTGAACGAGAACAAAGTTATCCTAAGCAAAGTTCAAGGAAAAAGAACAATATGCTTTCAATTTCGCGGAAAGTTTTATTATTTTCCACAATAAAATCTGAGTGGGTCGGCATCGAAGAAAGAACTCTAAATTTGAATTTCTATTAGAGTGGTAAGCAATTTGCAGCGTGAAAAGCAGCAGCAATTTTCCCGCCGTTTGTCATCGTGTAGTTCCGCACAACAGCGCCACTTCGCAAATGATCTACACGACGCGCCGCCACATTACATCGCTCCATGACAAACGACGCCCGCGCCTCCACTCGTTTGCCCGCCCGCCCTACACAACTGTCGTAGCACCTCGTAGCTCCTCGCAGCAGCCCGCGTAGCAGTAAACTTATGATTTTGTTTTATAATTTTGTAATACAGTCTGTAGTATAGGTAATAGATTTACAAAGTAACTTTTTTTGTTCAATTTTGGATTGTAGACTTTCTGTCTCTCTCTCCGTCCCTCTCTTCTGAGCTAGTTATCCCACCTAACTCCGATAAAACAGCAGACTTTTAATAGAACCACCTTAACCTAGACCCCAGACTAAATAAAATAGTCCGACTGCGACAGCCTGCGGCTCGTCGTCCGCAGCGAGCCTGAATCTGCCTGAAGAATTGAAAGAACAGTCATCAAAAAGCTTATCAGACATTATCGATTGTAATTTACGATTCTCGTGCCGAGGACATATAACTTTAGTATTAGTACGATTTATAAAACCCTTTTTATATCCGCCGGAGTATTCGTCAGAACTCGCGATCGGTTTAAAAGCAGATCGCATAAATTTGCATGAGAAACGTACGCCTGCAGAAGGGGCATTACTTTTTTAAGAAAAATATGACGACCTTCCCGCCGGAGTTCAGTTCCAGGTCTATTTCCATAAATAATAAATAACGATCGAGGACGGACCAAAAAGTATTCGCTGATATTTATTCCGTTCGCAAATTTTTATCCACTTATCGAGTTTTATCGTTGTTGGGCGGAATTGTCAGCTCAGCCGCCCGCCCTCGCGGGTTATTGAAACTACTTTGTTTGTATCGATGACGTTTTATTCTCTAGATGTCAGAGATTGATTATTTATGCTTGTTTTAGAACAGAAACGTTCCTAAAACACTAAAGGCTGAATTTACGTCAGTCAGTAACTCAAACAATGCTGGACAATCCACATAGTATACTCTAGCCCTGACTGAAGCAAAAATTGTGTTATGGATACTCGGTGACTATATACTTAATATACATAATGCAAAGTTTTTTTTATTACACATAGAAAATACCCGGAATAAATATTTACAGATAGTACAAACACTTGACCCAAGGCGGAAATAGAATCCGCCACTTCCTACGTTAGAGGTGGATCTTTGTCTACAAAGCCACATCAGACGTCAATAAAAAAAAATTAGGTACACAAAACACATGACAATCAAAACCAGTTCGAGTATAACACAAAAATACGAGATCTGATCTGGCTTGAGACGGAACTGTTTGTATTCTTCTGTATAATTAGCATCACAAAGCATAAACGCGGGGCCACTTTTAGAAGTCGAATATATGAATGGCGCTTCATGAAAGCTACATTATCAGTTTTCCGAGTAAAATGAATGTAATTTCAACGTTACGTGCCTTTGGTGAATGACAAGGGTTGGAGTGATCGTGAGTGCCTCTACACACGAGGGCGGGTGACTCATCTGTCTTCACCTGAGCTGCTCCGTGCGAGGACCTCCTCGGACCCGCTCCAATCGGTTCGTTTGTGACGCGCCCTTCACGCACCGCCATTTCCATAAAGCTACGTTAACGAGTGGTACGATCTACCACCTACTTTATGAACCTGATTATTAAAAAAAAGTATGCATAAAAAGTACATGACACATATGTTACCTTGGTTAAGAGCTTTGGGTTACTTATGAATTGTAAAACTCTTAAATCCGTGTTACATTTAGGTAGATGAACAAGGAAATACAATAGTGGTCATTGAAAGCCATTCAAGTAACGCAACGTAAGGTGAAGCCCGAGGAAGTTGCAATGAGCTGTACTCCCCCGAGAAGGCAACATTCCGCCGTCTACTCCCCCCTCCCCCCCGTCCCTGTATGCGCTGGCGACTCACCTGTCACATTACTGTACGACATCGCTCTAGAGACGACGAGCCTCGGACATGTCCGACAGGTTAAGGCAAGAAAGGCAAGTTTATATAAATAGAATATTTAACACATAAGTTTTTAAGAGGCACAATTAAAACAGATAAGAAAGTAATAATGAAACACTATAAGGTAACGCAATTGCGGATAATTAAGCAACGTCATCATCAGCCTATATTAGTCCACAGCTGGACATAGGCCTCCCTTAATGAGCGCCATAGCGCCCTGTCTTCAGCTTGCCGCATCCAGCATCTGCCTGCAGTCTTTCGCAGATTAAGCAACGTGGCGAGATCTTAATAATGATATATACCTCTACATAGGTCTACCAACTACTCACCACGAAGGCACGAACTTATGCGAACTTTTTCATCTTCCGTAGCTGTCTACTGGCCAATGCTGATGATGACCTATATAGCTAAAGTTTTCAAAACAAATACAATTCTAATGGTTTACGTAAGTGTGTAGGTGTGTAGATAGGTCGGAGTGGTATACTGCACCCGGGGGCGAGCGGGCGGCGCGGCGCTGGCTCGCGAATCCGCCCATATTTCATGCGCTTTATCACGCCGCTCATAAAAACAAACTAACCGCTGTAAACAAGGCTCATTCTTTCCAGAGATAGGAAAACTACAATATAAGAATATTTAAATCAGTTGAGATAACGCGGTAAGGGAATACCGCGGCCGGCTGTCTGCTGAACCAGTACTTGTCTAACTGAATCTATTTTGACAAGAAACTGTCGCTCTTCTTGATTATTCATGGGAATTCTGACAAGCTTGATTATATTCAAAACTGTTCCTGTCAGGTTCCAGTTAGGTGTAGCGACTTTGATCAGTATTTTACTTTAATTCAGATAACGTTTAGTGGAACCAAAGCTTTGGCAGGACGTTGTCTCGGAGAACCTATAATAGGTGCGGTTGAGTCTGGTTGAGTCGACTAGGGGACGTTTTGAGCTTTATTTTTGCGACGAAATTTTCTTTATGGAAACGATCTGTATGCTAAAACGAAAGTGAGTTCAACATCTAAGAAAGTCCCCATTGAAAGGTGGCTCTTGTTATTTCGTGCAGAAAAACAAACTGTTTCCCGAATCGTGAGCTTCAGAAAGAACATTGAGATGTTTATGTTTATGTTATGACAAGCTTTGATTTTGATCTCTTTGAAATTGAAAAAAACAACAATAATTGGAGACTTTGCTCCGAAACGCCATTCCGGGCGGGAAATTATTTTTCGTAAAAGTCTGAACAGTCTTCTATTACCAATAAGTTATTGTTACAGGAAATAATAAGAAAAACTTCCATCGGAATAAAGTAATAAATTGATAACTACGTACACTGAGCAGTGTTCGCTTGCCTTTTCCCATTACAATTGCAAAACAATACTTATTAATATTAATTTAAAATTGCTTTTCCATCGGAGCGCGAGATATAATTGTGCGCGACTCGAATATCCGGCTCAAAGGACCAGGAGGTAGTAGAAATGCGACAAAATGAACGTTGTTGTACAGCGGGGCTGCGGATAAACACGTGTTTAGGAGGAAACTGCGACGGAACAGACAGCAGTCTGCGGGGTGGCGGCGTGACCCAACCCTTCAAGAAATACCTGAGGTGAGCTCGAAAACTTATTCTGACTACGTGCATAAAGCTTTGAAAACCAAATAAGATCTAGTGACTTTGGAAATATTCAGACCAGGAAAATACAGTTTATTTATAGTAATGAAAATTAAGTTGCCCCCAGCGCAGTCTGCGGCGGGCTCAACACACCGATAATTATTGCTTTGTCTCGTATTGAAAAGCCACTGTCGCTTGCTGGCCCGGTGCAATGCAGCTTCTAGCCTTCCGTTCGAAAAGCGATCCTGCTTCTACGCATTAAGGGTTAAATCAGACCGCAGGGTGTAGGTGGGACTAAATGCTTATAGTACAATAACGGTGTCGTGACCGCGCATACAGCGCCGCGCGGGGCCGCTGAGCCAAAAGCCGGGCCGCGCGTTGTTGCCGGATAAATGGTGAGTCGGAAATCGAAGCATAATTAAAATCGTTCAATCGTTGCTGAAACCACGCGCAATACCAATTCTAGTCGAGTGCTATCACTGGAATAGAATTGATATTGAGTTCACCGCTGCCTATTTTAGATAACGAGAAACGAAAATGTATATTTAGATATACATAGTAGTAGCTCAATGGAAACAGGAAAATTAAAAAACCGTTTTTTTTACTTTAGCTATTTCTTAACATTTTTAATGATGTATATCGGGTATTACTGTAGGCGATAAATACCCGATAAATAAGCATTACCTAATTAAGCAAATATAATACCGAATACCTAGCAACATGTCGCGTCAAAATTTTAAGTTTTAGGCAAGTGTTAGAACGCGTGAAACTATTCTAAAGCCGGACAGCAAAGTGCAAAAAGTAGAAACAACAAAGTTCCGCACCGATCGGAATATTTAAAGCCAGCCGGTCCGGCAACGTTACACTTGCCAATTTATTAGCGCCACGTGATAAGCATTCCGATTGGCTGTTAAATATGATATTCTGTTTAGACACCCTGCGCTGGGGACAAATCATTTACTTTGACACACACGTGCACTGACTTTTAGTCACTGCGATCCAGCGACTAGATACAGAGGTACATAAATAAATAATGCTGGACAATCCACACAGATAGATATATTTTTTATTGAAATAAGTATACCATGTGTATATCAATGTTGCATCATTAAACAATAAATAGGTTTGTGTTGGTGCTGAAAAAATATCACTTTAAGAAATATTAAATAAGGCCGAATTTAATCATTTGAAACGCGTCACGCATAATTACAAATATGAAATAACTAAATTGTTAATCTTTGTACCCCTTTTAATTTTTTTTTTGTCAGAAAATCTCACTCCGCTTTTAACTAGATAGGATAAGACAATTAGATTGCTACAATCCGGTTAACACTTTCATGGCCCTAGACGCAAATGATCTCTCCCAGTCCCGTGTAGCGGCGGCGGCGCTCCCCTGCGGGTCACAGTGCCGTGGCTGGGCATTAAATGCGTTAAGACGGACTAATAACCAAGAACCATGGAGATTATGTATACAACTAGCTTTAAGGGAAATAACCAAAACAAATATGTTATTATCTCTTTTGAAGACAGGAGAGATACTCCAAAGCACCATGAATAGAGCATAGCCTAATAATAGAGAGAGTGTTAGGTGATTCAAAATTTAAAGTAGCAGGTGTGACAACAGACAATTGAAAACTAAACATAAATCTGGTGTGTTGTCTGGGGCCAGTCATAATATGTAGCATAATATGCGTTTGTATTCCACTGCAAATACTCAAACTAAATAATATAATGATTATTATTGTATCTAAATGTAAATAGTTACCAACATATCGTCCAAACGTGACGTGATCGACTAACGGTTAATATTGAAGCTAGTTCGAGCCGTTCCGTTGCACAATGTACACTCGAACTATCGGCACAATACTTATGATAAAGTCACACACTTGTCAACCCTTACCTTGACAATAATAATGACTAGGACTTAATAGGCGCTCTTGAGCCATCTTGAATCTAGAGGAATTGAGAAAAAATGTGTCAGAAAAAATGTGAGAGTACGTCATTTTCTGGTGTAGGGTTTTTAAGTTTTTTATGATTTGTAAAGGTGCAGAAAGAATACAGTAATATATATTAAATATAGGTATACAATCTATAATCTAAATATAATCAAATATAGGTGTTAACTTATCACGTTTATTCGCCATATCTTCTCGTCGGTTAAAGTCTTTCATCTTGAGGCTCTGCGGTATCCTCAAGACGAAAGTCTTTAAGCAGTGTGTGTTAGCATAGCAGTGATGACTTACGGATCCGAGACGTGGTCGCTGACTATAGGCCTCGTGGATAAGCTCAAAGTCGCTCAGCGAGCTAGGAAGAGCTATACTCGGAGTTTCTCTACGCGATAGGATCCGGAATACGGAAATCAGTAGAAGAACCAGATTAACTGATATAGCTCTCAGAGTTATCAGGCTGAAGTGGCGATGGGCTGGCCATATAGCTCTCGCAGAACCGATAACCGTTGGGGAGTTAAGGTTCTCGAGTGGCGACCGCGATGCAATGCGACACGGAGTGTGGGAAGACCTCTCACTCCAGGGACCGACGACATAGTAGCGGTCGCAGGAAGCCCATGGATGGCGTCGGTTCAGCAGGGGTATTTTAATTCACCGATTCGTTTCCAAATCGAATCCGACGGATCTTTAAAACGCTATTTTGTTTTCGCCTCGGGTTGATGATCGAAAATTCGAAGCGAATCTGTTGACTAATGGCCATGTCAATGAGGAGGAGCTCTTTATTTGGATCATCAACCCGAGGCGAAAACAAAATAGCGTTTTAAAGATCCGTCGGATTCGATTCGGAAACGAATCGGTGAATTAAAATACCCCTGCAGGACCTCTATACGTGGCGTCGTTTGGGGGAGGCCTAAGTTCAGCAGGGGACGTGTACGGGCTGATGATGATACAACACGTACAAGTTTTTACAGTTTATACATAAATAACTTTCTATAATACAAGGTAAAGCTTTACAAGATATTTCAAAAACTGTGAAGTAATATTATTTAACATCCGAGACTATTCCCATTTCCCAGTAGGCGAGGAGGGGATTCCATAGATTTTTATCACAGACTTGATAAACAGAAAACAATTTAAAACGCCTCCTATTTTACAATTGCGAATCATTGAGACGTTCTATAAAGAACGGACTTTTCCGAGATAAACTCATTAGCCATATGCAATCGGATGCTGTCCACTCCGCCACTCCAGCACAACAGGCTCGATCCACTATTAGCACTATTTGTGGCTGTGTTGGTAGTTTTCGCAGAATGCGGTATTGTGTTCTTGGCCTATCGCGTATCGAGCACACTTGTCCTTTGTCCTATTGTTCGGATTCCAATCCCGTATTTACTATTGTACGGAACATACTATCGTTAAACAATGTTATGTTAGCTGTAACTAACTACACACTAGGTACTTATAGACAATGACTAGTCGGCTGATCTACTCGACGGGTGAGACGAAGCGGCTTCAATTTATTCATAGAATTACTAATACAGTCTCAGCAACTTTCGCGACGGTTAATAGATTTCACCATCTTTTTAAAAATTGATTTTAAGCTGTGGCTTGATTGTTTTTATAAGGGCACTTTAACAATTTTTGAATACCTCGCGTGCTGTCTATTTCGTCCCTCAACTAATGCAGTTTATAAACGAATGCATGGAGCCAACGAGCCGCAACGACCCGTGAGAGGTGTTCTTGGAACAGGTCAGTGGGTCAGCTTACTTCCCGATCGGACTCAGGTAATTAATATTGGGAATACATATTTTTGAAGAAAAACAATGTTTTGTTTGCTAAAGTTATTGAGTACATGTTTCCGGTAATAATCGATAGGGGTTCTTTTGTCAGCATGATTAGGTTTATAGGTTTTTTTAGAAACAAAGTGTTTCTACACCTACTCAATATAATTAAAAATGTATCACAAGCACATAAGGATTATTTATTTATTTATAAAAGGAGTGGCGGGCTGAACAAGTTGTTTTTGATAGACCAAGTATCTTATAAAGCCTAGCTTGCTTAAGCTTAGGGAATACCTGTAAACAGAATGATACCGTTGAGTACTTTCTAGGAAGGTTGCCGGCGCGGCGGCGGCGTCGGCGGCGGGCGGCCGCGCCGCGCTCGGAACCTCGCATATTGTGATGCCACATGTGATCCTATTCATAGGCACTGGCCGATCCTTTATCCGACGGACAAATACGATTTATTATTTATTCGCGTACATTTGCAGTGTTGCGAGCGAGTGCGTGCCCTCTTTGTTCCAACGGTTTATGGTGTAAGGTAAATAAATTATTGTAGGGTCGCGTTCTTTGGATTTTCTTTCTTGTTTTATTTGGGTACGCTTTTTGTATTTACGCGATGTGCGTAATGTATGTGTACGCTTATTTATTTATTGTCCGGTTTATTTTTGATGAAGGATCGGGCGATTGTGCCTACGGCCGGATTCATGTAATTGTGATGCGATGCTTCACGGGGGCAGGCCGGGCGACACGACTCTATTTGTGACGTCCCGCAAGATTATTGTATTATTACAAACAGCTTTTTATCGGTAGTCAGGTCAGGAAGCAATCGTTCGTTCGCACAAAGACAGATAGATCTGCAGAACCATTTAGAATGATCTAGTCGTCGTGACCGATGGAGACACGGTAATCGGTATTCATGGTGAGGTGATAGATGCACATAACATAGGTGCATGCACATGTGTGGCGACCGCAGCCTGCAAGCAGCGCGGCGCGGTGCGGGGCGCGGCGCGGCGCCTCCGGAACACCGGACTATGAATACCAAATGCAGCCGCAGCACATCCACGTACACGATGCACATTATGTTGTAGGTACAGACATACCGCTTTTGTCTTACATAAATCATAAAATACACAACACTGAAAAACCCCTTTATAAAATGGAATTTTAGTAACTTGTTATCAACAGAATGTTTGAATATAAAACGAAACAAAGATAGACCCACTAAAAACAGAACAGCCCCCACTAAAAAGCTATGACAAGAGTGCTACAAGACAATGATAAAAGTTAGTGCCATTAGTGAGTAACCAACTTAGATACTTTGGGTTACTAAAGTCGGTGTACAATTCGAAACGAACGCTATGCTAACTCGTTCAAGAGTGGTTTTTGCTCGTAATTAGTTCACAGAACGGTGACCTACAAAGAATTTACATGAAGTTCATAATGTGTGGCGAGAGCGAGCTTATGAACTCGTTATTTATCGCGACAATTTTTTTTGTTACTTATTATATTACAGATTATAGAAACTTAAAACTTTCTTAGCGAAGGATATTTAAAATGAAAGCGTGCTAATATATCATGTCATGACTATGCATAGAAGATAGACCACATCACTTCCTTGTACTTGATACTCGTACATTATTGAGATGCGGCAGAGCAAGCGGAGCAAGGCGACATCCGACATGCGGCCGCCGTAATGAAAACTAATAATACCAAATAATTGTACCCAACCGCGTGTAACACGGCCGGGCACAATCAAAATGCAATTTCGTAAGGTGAAGTGGGGGGGTTCCGGCGGGCGCGGGGCCGTCTCCGGAACACTCGGCAATATGCATTGTCCGGGACAATTTTGCGCTTTTGCCCCTTCTGTCGTTGTATTCGTTTTTCTCGTTTTCAATCTTTGTAATCCGCTCACATTTTGAGCGAAAACCATTTTTCAGAAAGACATTGTTTTCAATTCGGCGGAAGGTAGCGCACTGTAATCGCGCTTGTTTCAGTCGACGCGAACTTGCCTTTCATCGCACTTTATAACAGACCATTTGTTATTTTTACACTTTTGTTCAATAGTTTTCCGTTAGCGTCAGTACCTGTAACGAATATCGCACAGCTCGAATTACATACATTTGGAAACATCGCTAAGTACTTCCAAAGTATACATATATGCGGCTTAGTCGTTATGGAAATATAAAAACGAGGGCGACCATGGCAACCGGCGCATTTCATAATCGCGTTAAGTGCTTATTGGATTAACATAATACTTATGAATTCCCGCGGGTTCGGTCTCGCTGCTTACGCATCTATAATGTTATTTTGAAACCGAAAAGTAATATCGTTTCAGTGAAACGAATGTTATTGTAGGTACGTTCCAGCGTGACAGCGGGAACGTGACACAGCAAAATAACCGACGGAATTGAATTTGAACTTGTTTGGAGCTGATATTGATTTGGGCCTCGGGAATATTGCTTATCGGTATTTGACAAAGTTCCGCAGGGCTCTAATAGCGCCCTACAAAGCAGACCCTACGCGGACGCCTTTTGCAAATCATTGTACGCACCTGTCAATATCAATCTTAATTATCGCGAGGGAACATTTTTAGTCCCAGGAAAGGGTGTGATTTTGTGTCAATCTCCGTTATAGAGTGGCTTTATTGCAAGTCCCGGGCTCTTTAGGATCCCTGATGACGTTCACATTGGATATCGGCCCGAGATTATAAACCTTTTTGTTTATTTGACTTTTCATAAAAATTATCAGAGGCTGCAGAGTAACATAAGCTGCTGTTTCTAAGTATAAGCCTAAGCATCCAAGGGCCATTAAAAATAATCACTTTCCCTAAAACATATACCTTCACTATGTTTTTTCACTTTAACTCTTCCACAAAGTAGAATGTAAATTAAAAGTAACCAGTATACGTTTAATTTGCTGAAAGTCGCGATGGTATCGCGGCCGACGGAGCGCCCGCGTCGGCCGTAAACTGCACCTAACGTGCTATTTCAACGTTAACACCACAATTTCCAATAAGACAAATACCCCTATTTACATGCTCCCAAAGATAAAAGAGCATAAATAAAGCAAGCCAGAGACCAAAGCACGAAAGGCAAACAGATTACTGGATTACAATCTGGGGTGTAATGGCGTGCTGGCGGTAATTATCCCGCGCATCGACCGCCGCCCGCGAGCCGCCCGCGCCGCGCCGCCCGCCCGCCGCGGGCCGCCCGTAGCCCGCCCGCGACTTACCACTAACTTCGAAGGTTGACTCTTGCCCAAGTTTTGCTGTAAAAACATTGGCACTGGTTCCCACGGTACTAGTAAAAATTAACGTTTAGGAAGGACTTCCAACTATCAACGTGTAACCGGAGCAGTAAATGTAGCTGCTTCTTTACTAAAACAGGGGACAAGGCTTACAATTCGTGTATTGAAGTCGTTATTAAAAATTCAGGAGGTATCGTTATTAAATTTGTATGTAGATACCATTCGGAAACAGTACTGACTTTTAATGGGCGTATTCAATTTGTAAGTGTGTTCGTAAAAAAGTCATGAAATCTTATACTGTTGTTAAAGTGTTTATTTACTACTAAATAAAAAGTTTCTGCCTACAAAGCCACTTGAATTTTTCAGTGGCCATAATATTAATTGCAAGCCACTCGCTCGTGCGAACCTTGCTTATAATAACGATAATCGTTGTTAACAGACTTAACAAGTGCTTTCGATGATTGGCGCAGAATTATTTAATTAAATGTCGGCTTAGTTATTGTTGAACGTTTTTGAAACAAGGCGACTTAATTAAGTTATTGAAATAATGTCTTCAAAAACGTGACACTTTCACTTTCTTGAGAAATAATATAAATAACACCTGTGTAAACTGTGTCAAGCTCACCAATGTACTCGTCACAGAACCTTTCTACGGCAGCTAAGTGAATTGCTTAGATAACTTCTTCACCGTCCACCGTCAGGGTCTTTACTGATAGAGATAACACTTCATTCAATGGATGTCGTAGCTCACGTCTTGTACAAAGCAAACCGACTCCTCGAAGACTCTATAAACCCGGATAATGTACGCGATAATGACTTTAACGACATTCGGCATTCGCGTATTACAAGGGCCTGAACTGCGTGATCGCGTGGTCACCTCGAATTACTTAGCGAAGAATGCGGGGCAGAGGTACGTGCCCATGATGCAGCAATGCACGTAGAGCCTAATGACTATTAGTACAGGATGTGTACTCGTTAGAATTAGCATATGTCATTGAGCCGAAGCGACGATTTACATACTTCATTGCACGCTAAAGGCTTTATTTCATCGATGTTTATGCTGTTGGCATGTTGCTACAACCAAATGCCAATTACAATTACAATTACAAATGCCGGGCTGATAAATAATATCGTGAAATCCATTTCGTAAAGTTGTCCTAACGTGCATTATAGTGAATCTCCTTGTGAGTAGATATCAGATTGCAAACTTAACAAAAGGACAAGATAGTTTAAACGAGTTTTCGATCAAGTATAAAATAAGTATTCCGTGACAGTGAGTTCAGCTAAAGCAGTCAGCTTTACTGCATATCGTGCGATCGTGGGGAGGGTTGCCCTGTCAGCGAATTCCGCAGCGAGCGATATTGTGATGTTTTCTGACGCCTGAATAGTCCCCCGGGTCGCGGCCGCCGTGATCAGCTTCCCGATGCAGACGATTTGCGAAATCGAATGATGTTATACCGGATTTTCCCTAAGCATTTTGTAAAATCGACTACGGTCGGGATGCAAATATTCTGAATTGTTAACCTTGTAAAATACAATCTGTTTGCTATTTTCAACTTCAAAGCATGAAATAAAAGTCTCAGAGTTCCCCTTTTATTGTTTGCATGTTCAAGTTTGTATCAGTGACGGTGAGCAACTTCCCTCGCTCTATTCTTTCGTAAAAATAAAAGAATTGGAACAGCCAGCGTTTGCGTAACACCGAGTTGAAAAGAAAACTTTTAAAAAAATGGAATCAATGCTCGGAATCTTTTAATAAAATGGAAACACGAATGTTTTTGATATAAGTAGCCAGTATTTCTTTGATTTCGATTTACTAAAAAATAGAATTTAAATTTTGAATTATTAAATGGCAGGGTTTACCACTACTACTACGGGAGTAAACACGCAGTGCACGGGTCGTAGGCGCCGGGGGCGAGGGTGGTGGGGGGCGCACTGCTTGGCGATGCTGTTGAGTAGGAGAGCCAACTTCTAGCGGAGATCTCATCGTGGCGGTTACTGTAGGTATACTCTGTGTATATACGGAAAAAACAGTCTCCACATCCGGCTCTACATATACTGCTATCCGACTTCTCATGAAGACGCGGCTTCCAAGCGGGTGGTAGGTTCCAAACTCTATCTCTATTGAATCTTCCGGGGAACAAATAATTTTTCTCTAGACAAGACACGGGCTTTGTCGATACAAACGTAATGCGATGGTCCTTCCTCAATACAGTGTTCTACCACCGCTGAGCTATTGGTGTCAACATTCTTTACAGCGCGTCTGTGTTCAGAGAGCCTGGTGGATATGTTCCTCTTCGTTTCACCAATATAACACTTGCCGCAGTCACATGGGATCATGTATACACCGGGGACGTCCAGCGGCTGCCTATCCTTGGGAGAGCGAAGTAAGTGCCGTAGTTCATAGTGTACATACGATGTTGAATATAGAACGTGGGTGTTCTTCCAACACAAACTAGTTAACCCGCTTGCATTCATAATGAAATGGCAGGGTAATAATAATGTAAAATTTAAAAATAAAAACAATGATCGGAAAAATCTATTAACTTATTAATATAATAGCATATCAATTATTCTATGTAGGCAATTATAGATTTTGAATAATGTTATGATTTTCAGCATTTCGTTTCTATTTGCTGTCTACAACCGAAAAGTGAAAAATGCTAAAAGCGGAGGAGGAGAGGATAAGCAGTGAGTGACAGAATGACAACGTAACAAGTACGCGTCCGATGGCCTGCCTTGTAGCCAAAAGTAAACGTAGTCGCACGGGGGGAGGCACGTCGCAAGACCGACTTCTGTTAGAGTTTACAGCATAAAGCCTTTAGCATAAAAACTCAAAAAGGGCCTCATAAAACCATTTTTTATTACAAAATGAGCTCCAAGTGATATACTGTACCAAATTTGAGGACATAGCCCCGCCTCGTAAAGCGATCGCGTTATTGCGGCCGACGCATTTAGCTTGCAATAAAAAAGAACATCGAAAATCGTATTTTAAGTTTTTTCAAGGCTTTTTATAACTCCGGTGGCATCTGCTTTATATTCCGTTTAAGGCCCCGTACGGAGCAATAACTTTGTCTTTGAATCGCTCTCTTGATATTCTTCTTAGATTAATTTTATTGACTCCGAAATTGAAATTTCCTGAGAGACTTTCATATGAAGATTTGATTTATGTTCGCGTCGAAAAGCAATTTTAATATTCAAATTGAGTGAAACAATGACTCTACGGCGAGATGACGCGCTCCGACTCAAAACACCCTGCCCGGAAATGTGTCACGGGAAATGTTTGCTTGGGAATGTCGTAAACGCAAGCTGACAGATTCGATTTTCATCTGGATATTCATCGAAAGCCTGGATTTGGTGCATTTACGAATATACAAAAATCCGCGGCCACCAACGCCGCGCTGAGCGGCACCGCGCCGCGCCGCCGCCGGCTGCGACGACGCTCTGCGATAGAAATTCACTTGAAAGCTGTTGTTTCGTATCTCTGATAAATTTACTGAAGGATTCTCAGAAAAATGCTCCAAAAGATAGACAATTCTCAAAATACTTTCTAAGAATAATATTAGCTGAATTGCCCGTTTTGTACCTAATCTATATAATATAAAAGAGAAGAGAAAATTGACTCATCAAGAGATCTCTGAGACTCCAAGAGCTACAAAGCTGAAATTTTGTATGGAGGTTCTTTTCAGGATTTAAACACCCGCATTTTTGGAAATTCGTATTCTAAGGGGATCAAAGGTAATTTTTTATAATAACTTCAGAACCGTTACTGTTAGCCCTTTAAAATTTGTAGCCTAGAAAGATGACTTAAAATAAACAGACACGTGTATCAGGGTTTTTTGAAACTCGCACCCTAAAGGTCAATGGTGTAGAGTCAAAGTTAGGCGACTCACGGACATAATATCACGAAATCTCAGGAACTAGAAAAGCTACGAGGCTGAAATTTTGCATGCAGGTTTCTTTTAAGACGTAGGCACCCGGATTTTTGGAAATTCGTATTTTAGAAGGGGTCAAAGGTCATTTTTAAAATAACTTTTAGAAAGTAGGCACTCGCTGATAACGGATTTTGGAAATTCGTATTCTATGATAGTTAAAATGGGGTCTTAATCGAATAAGTAATTTTTTAAACAAGCATTCTTAGAAAGATGAAATGGGATTTATAGGTTTTCTCATACTATCTTTAACATCGTAAAGGATTGGTTTTAAAACTCTAACGTTGATAGTTTACATGGAAACCAACATTACTTGGGGTATTAGTATTACTAAAGTCCACGCAAATGAAATCTCGGCGGGTCAGCTAGTGGTAAATAGGTTGAATAAAAGAATAAAAAAACAAAACACCATCTATTGTAAGCCAACCATTACACTAGACCGGACGTAGCCAACAAGCTGAAACAAGGAGTCCAGTTGATTCGCTAAAAGCTATAAAAGAGTGGATTCGATCCCGCGCGAGCGATCAAAGCGAGCGACGAGAGGCTTCACGCTGAGCCAGCGAGGGCGCCGCGCCGCACCCACGCAGCTGTACCACTCGCGGCTGCGTGCACTATCAAGATAATAATCAACTCTGAAACGGATCACTGTGTTCTATCTATTCTAAGTAATAACCTCCAACGCACACTGATCAGCATAGTAACGGTATTGGATTGCGTCTTTTGTTTTGTTTCATGGTTTACATGTGGTTTGCACTGACAGCGTGGATGATGGCTTTGCTGATCCATATATAAGTTGACAAGTTTCGTTACGTTCGAACCGTTTCGTATCGAAAGGACATTTAAGCAGAACGCCCTAATAACAGAACGTCCTAAAACCAAATTGGCATATTAGCATACGGTCCTATCAGCAACATGACCTAGTAGCAAATCAGCCCACGCTTTGACAGGTTGTTTTAAATCTAGCCTTATCAGCTGTAATTCAGGAGCTCAAGGCTTCAAAAAGCAGTGGTCTCGTCTGGAAGTTTGTATGGCACAGTTTTCCATTGGTAGCGGAAATAGACATTTGTCATGTAGGCTTTATGGACCTAGTTCGACAAAACTGCGTCCGTGATGAATAAAGTTTATACTGCGGCTGAATTTAACGAGTGAATGTTTCTCTGAAGATTTTATGGCAGGGAGGACTCATTGCATTGTGACTCTTAACAACATTAGAACAGAGATTTGACTAGCTTGTACTGCAACAGCACACCACACATTTACGATAAAATTTTATGACAGAGTCATCGCAACCGTCTTTGTTGATGACAAATTTGACAGCCTTTATAAACTTAGGCTCTCCATGACTCGGTCAACGTGTGGCCGAAACATTTGACATAACATAACACATAACATCATCGTAAAATGGCAAAAAATAAATTAAGTACGACAAAATAAAGATAGTACATAAAAAAAATTGCATAGTTTTCCTGGTTGCTCAGTGAAGCTCTACCTGTTCGCGTAGTAAGAAAATAGTTGAAGCGAATTCTTGCCTGCTTCAAAAATTTATGAGGAAAGATAACAAACCTTCTCAAAAGGAATACCAAATGCTGAGGAAAATAAACTGCAAAGAGGCGGGTCATTAACCCGTTAGCAAATAACGGAATAACACCTTACTTAGGTATACTTTACATAGGTACACAGCAGGTCGGCCCGGCCACTCCCTCGCCAACCTCTGAGGTGTTTCGTACCTTACTAATGAGTTTTACTTACCGTTGCCGGTACTTTCCACACGATTTCGACGTCGTTCGCCCTGAATATATATAAATATTGTGTTGTGGCAGGTAGACATATTCGACCATGTATCTGAGTCCGTTAGCACAGGCCTTTACTTTTATTAGAATTGCATTGAGGAGCCGTGAACTGGAGTTTCCTTTTACGCTCATTGCGCCTCTTGTGGCACAAGCACAGTCTCGAGTTTGTTGATTATTTGAAGTGCTCGTGAACATCTGTGAAGGATTCTGTTGTTTGGCGGTGCGCACCTACCTTCTATGTGGCTTATATTTAGATATGCAAGAAATCAGCTTACCTATAATATTTATTATTTTTTTCAAATCGGCGTTTTAAGCATTTGTTTTGGCCCACTGCTTGTCGCCAACTTAGTATTTCAGTAAGGCATTTTCAATATTTTTGACATCCCTAATTTAAATTTACTGTCGCTCGTTTAGCTACTTTACATAGTTATGCCCTGTGTAAATGTACCAGCCTCGAGTTAGCGAGTCGACCCGTTGGTATTTCAGAGAGTGGACTTGTTTACTTATTTTCATAGTATGTATATAGTAAAGACAGGATGGTATAGTTAGGTACCTAGTTTGTCCTGCTGCACGGTCTTGGTGTCTCCGTGCACGAGACACAGCACGAGGAAGAGCGCGACGCGCGGCGCCCACACCGCCATGGTCGCGTCACGTGGCGCCCCTGCTGCCGCCTCTACGTTCCGACCCACGCATTACACTGCAACAAACATTCATTTCAATACATTATTTTATATCAAAAAACCTAATCAAACCTTAATAAACACTTCCGGTTGGGCAGGGTTATGACTCTATGCATAGAAAAACGTGCACGCTCCGACGCTTTACGAATCAGTCGGTACTTGGTTAAACCTTTTCTGTCTTATATATTCTTATGTTTTAGTATAGAAGGCTATGTTTCACGTTGGTGCGAAACCTTTATTTGACTTGCAAAATGTTATTTTCACTTGTGAACAGGTACCTAATTTCCCCGCTCAAATGAAAACAGACAGAAACAGAGTTGGTATTGCGTAGCAGATGTCTGGCTGCAATAATTCCAGTTCCCTTGAAAATGGAAAGGGACATAATACAAGAATTGATGAAAATAAATGCAAACAAAAACATTGAAAGGCACTTTGTTCATTTTATAAGATTCATCTAAAACCGTCACTAAAAGCTACGCCTATCACCAACTGGAGAGCCGAGAGCCGGGAGCCTTCTTCGAGTACTTATGGAAATAAAAACTTATCTAAAGAACTTTTCAAGCTGAAAATAGCACAGTAAAGCTATAAAAGAAACGGTAAATATTCCAAACTAAGATCCAGATGATAACAGCGCTTGTTAACTTAACTCCGAGAGAAACTCTTAAGTGAGTTACTTAAACGTGAAATTAAGTTTAGTATCGACTTTGTTCGGATCATGACCTTTAATTAGTGGCGTTCAAAAACTTTGAGAAACGTTGTCTTATTAACGAAGTCAACACAAATTAAATTTTGAGCTTCATTGCTTTCAACTTAATTATAATTGACAGTCTGACAGTTTGTCAATGAAGTACAACTACAACTACTTTTATAGCACTTAAAATCAAATATGAGTCTTGTTCGTAGTTTATTGCAATGCGGCGAATATTATATTTTAGGGTTGCGTACCTCAAAAGGAAAAAAAGGAAGCCTAATAGGATCACTTTCTTATCCGTCTGTTTGTCTGTTTGTCTGTCCGTGTGTCAACCCTCTTTTCTCAGGAATGCGTGGACGTATCGAATTGAAATTAACGTCAAGTTATCAAGTCCGTAACCTCTTGGAGCCGCGATATAAATAAAACTTGTAAGTCGCACTCAAAAGTTACAGCCATTTATGCCCGAATGTTTTGAAATTTCCAAGGGTATGATGGACATTAAACCTATAGAGTACTTCTCGTGCACCTAGAATTATGAAATTTGGCTAGGAGCAAGGTCTTAGAGCACATGAAAAGGAAAAAAATCTGTTGAAAAAATTGGTTCTTGCTATAGACCAAAACTACTACTACTAGTACTTTCCGTCGACCTAGAATCATAAAATTAAGTAAGAAGTGTTATAGCAAAAATACAGGGGAAAACCCAGACAACGTAAATTTGTAGTTTATTCACCAAAAAAAAATTATTTTGTTTCTCGCCATGGACCAAAACCTACAGGGTTCCTCCTTCCCGTTGTCCTAGAATCATAATAATTTGGCAACACACAAGGTCTTACGACGGTCTTACACGCGAGTCAGACTCGCACAATACAGTACTCTTTATTGCACACCAAATAGAAACACAGGACAGGAAAAGACAAATACAAATAACGTTGCACAATGGGCGGCCTTATCGCTATGAGCGATCTCTTCCAGGCAACCTTTGGATGGACCGGAAGTGAAAGAACAAGTATAGACGGTGGCGTGTTTTACAAATAGTGGTAGCTATAAATACAATAAATATGACAGATACATAAAATAAATATATAATATACGCACTTGACGTTTTTTTTATTTTAGACACAATTTCTGCGTACTCAAATACGACTCTACATTTCTTTAATTTTACATAATTTAAAACGCCCAATAAGGAAATAAAGTCGGAGAGAATGAACCTCTAAATGTACGTTCACTATTCTGGATTTTATTACCTCCATGAATAAATTCCGAGCGGGACACCCTGCCTGTCCCGTATATTATAACGACAGTTAAAACCTCTTGGCTCTGTTTAGTATGCCAGTTCACTATGAGGAACTTTATGCCTTTTGGGTCTCGGCCGGCAGTGTGCAGCACATAGGACGGATTTATTCCCACTGTTAGGCATACATTGACGGCTTTATGCGGATGCTGTTAGATGTCAAGTATAAAAGCTTCAGTGGATGCTGATGTGGTGTTGCGGTTGTTTCAGTTACTATACGTTGGCTCATGGTTATTGTGTTATCTTCGTCTAAACAGTGCTTGGGTTTTGCCATTGCGAACTACTGTTCCTTGAATAATATGTTTGTTAGGGCTTGTATTGTAACTCAAAGAGATTGAACAGAAACTAGTGAACTTGACCTTCGTGATCAACTATTCGTTGCTGAGTGCGGAGGCGAAGGAATCATAAATAATGCTGCACAAATCACACTATGGAAATTCATTTCTTCTACCCAGTTGCTGCAATCGGCTGTGAAATTTAGTTTGAAGCGGGGCCAAAGAGAAAATGAATGTGTAATTGTATTTGGTAGCTATATCAAATTAAAAATTAATTAAGATTTATTTTCGGAACAAACATTAAATATTCCTTCTACATTATCGATATAAACAAACATGATACGCCGGAAGGTGTCTCATGAGCGATGGTGCTATAAATACCTCGAGTCTCCCTCACGTTAACTTTAATTCAGTCGGAATTGTGCTCGTAAATAGAGATAGAGAGGTGGTTCTCGTTACCGTCGAGATTAAAACAAAAATCTATTTCCATTTTCACGGACTCAAAGAGATTACCCAGCACTGTTATTATTTAGATTCCGCCTCGGGGGGATTCCGTATTATTAAAATAAGTATTCGACTTTAATCTAAAAGTGTTTTTGTTTGTCGTCTGCACGGCTAAGGCTCAGGTTAACTCACATTTGCTGATCAGCGCCGGCGCCGCTTTGTTCGATGATTAATGTGCAGAAGCCGAGCCTTTTCATTTATACGACATCGGCTGATCTCCTGCCTCTACCTCTGTGCCTTGCTCGAACCTTCTACCTTCTTCCTAACGTTAGGGTTCACGGTTAGGTAGGTTACTTAGGTAGGTACTTACCAAATTTTATAACAAGATGGGAAGTTATAAAATAGTTTCCTTCCACGGAAATAATTCAGGCACTTGTCAAGAATTCAATGCATTGGAACTGAAAACAACTTTCCAGGAAAGTTAATCTATGAGAATAGTTAATGTCTAACTCGCAGTCTGAATTTACCTTACAACGGAATATATTCGCTAAGAACTACCTCCTACTACAGGAGCTACAAACTTCCATCCTATTTTAAATTCAACATAAATTATAAGTTGGCAACAAAATTGTATGAAAATCGAGAGTTGCACCGAAATAGCCGCTAAACGGCACCAGGCAAGTTTATGACGCAAGTAACTCGGCCTTTAGTAGAGAGGTAAATAATAGCAGCTCGCCACTGCGGGTGTGTCGATAATTTTAGTAGGGCCAGTAAAGCATCGATAATTTTAATGGGTAGTAAAGTAAGATATGTTGTGAAGTTATAAGATCCCGGATCAGATGGCCAGAGGGTAGTAGAGTCCTTATGTTTATGGGCACTTTCGATCGGATAACAGTGTCGTGCAGGTTGGACATGGTCTGACAGAGATCAAAAGTCAACAGACTCATTATGACTATCGATGAATTTCTGTAAAATAAACAGTACATACAATAATGAATTAAATAAGAAATAAACTTATAGAATTTTCCATTAAGTACAACCATGATTCAAAATAATATCAATTTCTGTAATTTGATTCAAACTCGGTTCACATAGATTGAAATGATCAACAGAAGATAATTACAAAGTGAAGCAGAAGCACTCCGATGTATTTTGATTTAGTGAGTTCCTGAATTTCTGTTTAGTCGATAAATCTGACTTACAACCGTGCGATTAGTAGAATTTCCGCAGTATCGTGCAATATAGACAACATTGACTCATTAGTCAAATCACTAGGGCTTAGTGCTGCAACGTTTTGTCGATATCGGAGTGCAGTTTTCAGGCAACTCTAGCCGCGGCCCGGCTGGGTTGCCAGGATTTATGCCACTCACTATTGAGATACTGATGGCTTATTATTTTCTATTCCCCTTGTTTATTTTAAAATCAAATTTTATGAAAACTCAAAAATATACCTATTTATGATTTTTTTTTATTAGTAACGGTAAAGCGTTAGTCATACTCATATATTTATTCGCCGTAGGTGCACAAGGCACACTTGGTTTAGTCAACATTTCACATATAAAAATAAAAATAACTAATAAGACAAAATAAAATTAAAGGAAGACAAAACAAAGAAATTAATATTCATAGGTATCTTCTGTAAATGGTCATTGTCAAAATTAAGATTCTAGATAAAAATATAAAGAAAATATCACAGAATCACAGAACCCCATGTACCAGGTTCCTTACAAAGGAGTGACGTTTGACCACTATCGAAAATGTTTTTGTAGTCTCATTTTACGCACTCATTTCGCGTCCCCGACCAGCTGAGAGAGGTTAAGGGTAGGTGCAAAGTTCCGGGCTTCTCTCCAAGTGTGATCGATGCCCTTGAATGGGAAAACCCAATCTTGATGGTAGGCACTAAGGTCTCCCAAGACCACCAGTTGGGTACTAGGGAACTTTAGCAGGGATTTGTCAGTGGCAACGCTTAGGTGCTGAAAGAAGGACGCAGTGTCCGAATCTTTAGTGTGGGACCGGTATACACAAGCGTAGAAAATTTTCTTTGTGCCAGTAGTGTCGGGTTATTCCAGTTTTCCCCCTTGACAAATCCCCTTTAAGGGGGAAAAATGTAATTCATCGACCATAATCCAGAGAGTAAACAAGGAGCCTTCAAGACATCTCAGATGTCTTGAAGGCTTGAAGTTAAAACAGATATCGTCGCCAACAAATAAGGACTCGCCCACTTTTTGTTTAAACGTATGTTTGAGCACATACCCGGGGTAAGTATAAGGTACGCCGCGTCTGCAGGACATTTGAGTCTCAGAGAGGAAAGCTGATGTGGTTTAGCAGGGTCGAGGTGGTGGTGGACTGCGTCGATATCGGAGTGCAATCCGAGGATTTTAATGAGGTGTACTTGAAGTGAGAGAACGTGCTTCCGCTGTTTAACGTTTCTGCTATTTCTTGTCTTTGTCATGGGAAGCGAGGGGTTTTTTAAGAAATAGGTACAGCTGAAGGGCGAGACACTATTTTACGTAGATATGAAACAAGAGACAGCAGGCCACACCAAATAGGACACCAGTCATGGAGATAGCGGGGACGTCAAACCCCCTGGAAGTGGTCACCTGGTCCTCTCGTCACGGTGGAGCACTCCGGGATTTTTCGCGAGCCTTTCTCGTGTGGCTGGCACGCTACTTGGACGCCCTACAACCTGCGGTCGGCCAGCAGATAACCGCACTTCGGATACTGCTACCCTCCACGACTGGTCGCCTGGTGCAAATACGACGTCGTCAGGCCAACACTTCCCCGACCAAGATGTGCAAGAACTGCCCCGACCTGTACTCACGTGTTTATTTCATGACTGCATCGAACCATGTACCGCAATACAATCCATAGGTCGTTTGGCGGTACGCCTTACTTCGAACGGTGACAAGCCGCCGCCGAAGCCTACCACTTAGCTACTCAATGAGCACTATCCGGGGAACACGTGTAGGGCCACAATGCGTTGACACCTACAGAGATGATTAATAGAGCCCCCAAACACACAACACTTAAGAAAACGAAGCTGAAGCATTCAATTGATACCCTTTGACGCATTCACTGTCCAGCCTCCGCGACACGGGGGAGTAGACTGAGAACTGCGTCTTGGGCCATAAATGTGTTAGTTTTAGTTTAGATTTACTATAACGCATTCACTGCACCAGCAGGGGCGCGCCGCACACGGGGAGTGGACTGACAACTGCGTCTTGGGCCATGGATGTGTTAAGGTGGGAAGAATGCCTGGCTGAAGGTCAGCGGTTTCCACAGCCTATCGATACCAGCAAGAAATCTCTTATATTAAAGTCTTCGCTTTCATATAATAGATTTCTTGCTCGTCTATTATTTATAAGGATTTATAGTAAGTTGAGAGAAGGAAGGGTCCACTGTAAGAACGATGAATGTCACAAAATATTAAAATTTTAGCACCGTCATTCGGTCAAAGCTTGTTCTCTTGTTTTCAAACTAGACAAAATCGCTTGCAGTCCCGAGATAAAAGCATTTTAAATAATCGCCTACACTGCTATAATGCTGCATGTCACAGGTATACACTGCAATAATGATCTATGTCCTGTCCAGTCCAATGAGCGCCAAATAGCTCTCAAACCAGCGGCGATTCCGCCGATAGTTTTTCAGTCTGTATTTGACGTTGTGTACCTAAAGTTACGATAAACGCATACAAATGTTTTTATTCTTAAAACTATGACCGAAAACAACAAAACAAGCATAACCTTCAAACTCAATTATCTCAAAACAACAAAAAATGGATATTCATCGTTCTTACATTGGACCCTTCGTATGTAAGAGATACTGAGACACTAGATTTCCAATTCTGGAGAAGCAAAATCAGTGAGACCTGTGTCAGCTAGAGGAGCGAGTAAGTACTGTATTTCGGAGCTCTCTTTTAAAGTTTAACTTTTTTGGCTACATCGTCAAACATTGGCAACGAACCAGTAAAATATTCCCGATCAAGCAACCTTTTGCAGGTATTAGAGTCGACTCGGATACGCGTCATTTACGATGCGATAGTCCGCTAAAAGACTATAGCAAGACTATCACTATAGCATTTAATAAATAAATTGATGTGGGGGTTTTTTCGCGTTTTGCATACAAATCGCGCGTAAGAAATATTTTAATCGAAGAAAAGCTTGCGATAAGTGCACCAGAGACTAATAACATATGACTTATAAACCTAGACCCGTAACAAGTACCTGCAGAAATACAAAGATAGTATCGAATCGAACCTGCTACCCTCTGATCGCAAGCGACATTGACCTACTGCGCCAAAGAGATCATCAATAGTAATAAAACACACTGTAGACATACAAGCAATGGAATGCTTCAACCACGCAATTGAATACACTTCTTCGATTAAATCCGGTCCCGCGTCATTGAAACAAGTTCTGAATTGATAGGTATGTACCTCGCCCTCTGGGGGTTATTCTGGGCTGTTTTTACAAGTTGAGATTATAAAGTGAGCTGTACGTCGCCTGGTCGCTCCTCCAATCGCAGGCACGTGCGTGCTAATAGATACGTGTGTCCGGCGCACTCGCGCGTCCCGCCCTTCATTAAACGAACTCGATGTATCGGCTCCACTCCTCTGTACCTACTGAATTGAATTAATCTGCGCGACTGCGAGGAATGTTCTAGCACATAGGTATCTACGCACCATCGCAAATGAACTCCTTGATTGATTGCTACGCTAATTATCTAAAGGATTCCGATTCTAAGGATTGCCGATAGACCAAGAAGCGGGAATGGTTGGGTCATGAAAACATTCCTTATAGCTACCTTAATATCTTTGCAGTTAAAAGAAATTGCAGTTATTCGAGCAATAGTGCAAAATATGGGCTAAAATGAAACTCCCAATAAATGTAGTCATAGGTTGTTCGTAAAAATGAACGAAGAGAGCGAAACGAAAAAACTGCACGAGAAATAAGCGGAAACAACCGCGAGTCATCAGAGCTGGCCTGGCCGTGTCAATCAATGTGCTCTCGATGGAAAACTAGCTCACCTTTTTGTTCGGCTGAAGCTGAAAGACTTGTAGTTATGATCTTGTCTGGTTTATCAGGTTTGCACCAATTCCGATTTTAAAGCTGAGGTTCCTCTCACTAGACAATCAGGTACCAATCAATTTACTTAGAATAGAATAGAATAGAATAGAATAGAATAATTTTTATTGTGAAAATTGTGCTACATCAAGGTCTTAAAATCAAATAAATGTTTCAACAATTTTGTCCGTTTCGGACGTACAATAATATTTTTTTAACAATTAAACTAGGTAATTGTAAAGATACAAATCAAAATATTTACATTTCTTACTATACCTTATTATGAAGATAAAATTAAAACCTTACATAATGCCTTATTTTAAAGATAGAATTAAAACCGTTTAACTTTCATCAAAAAATTCTTTTAGATTATAGTGCACGCAATTAACAAGCCATTTTCTCTTATTTTTGTATGTACCTATATTTCTAAGTTCCTTGATTATTTTCTGTCTTAACTGTTCTATGGCTTTGAATTTGAATTTTAATTATAATTTAAGCACAACATATTGTAGCCTATTTATATTTAAAGTGACATTTCCAAGTGTGCCTTGTGCTCCTATAAGGCGAATAAATGAGTGGGTACCTACCCCAGTAATAAACCAGCTACGGAGCTAAACGGTTGTTTCCTTTATCACCGAGATACCAGTACCCCACTACCTACGTACAAGTCTCCGCACGCGGCCAGGCTGTGGCACAGGAGGCTTCATTACAAAATAGCTTAGTCTTATGCTGGCGTATGTCTGTAGAAGAACATAAACCACATATCAAATATTGAAGTATGTATTTGAGGAGGTACATACGTAAGAGGGTAATTAAGTCCACAGTAAATCTTGAGCAGTATTTGGAGCGTCTTCTGAAGCAGTCGTATTAAAAGCTACACGTCGATATTATCCTTTTGTTGCGTTCGTTCCCATTTACCATCTGGTACCTACCTACTTAATTAGGGTGTCACGTATTCATTTACAAACTTCAACCCTTTAAAATGTCGCAACTATAAGATATTTGATACATGGTTGTTTTTCTTTGACAAGCTCTCTCTCAAAGTCTTCGAACAGTATATCAATAAAATATTAGGTATTTATAAAATTTTGTCGTTTGGAGATTTTTATTATTTACTATCGGTATTTAAAGCATTGGCAAGTAAATTATTAATTCAGAACAAACTATCATTTATTTTCCTGCAAGCGCTCCCCGGGCCCTGACCCTGGTATCATTCACATCACGCCTCGGAGGGATATACTCGTAACTCAATAAATCGCGATACAGAGTTCGTAACCCTCATTCAACGCCGTATGTACTTGAAATCACTCAAAGCAAGCTCATCAAAGGCCTTTCAAAAGCAGGTGGAAAAGTCCTTGTCGAGACTTGTATAGATCTCCTAAGATTACATATTCTATACCTACCTTCCAATTTTAATGAATTTGTTTTAGTAGACAACATCTAAAGCATGTTCCCGCCGTGTGGTGCTGGCTTAGAATTTGGACCACCCAATTCTTCCCGCGGGTGTCTAGAGAGGGATATCCACAGGGTGTGGGCAGCAACGTCCTCTACAGAATAATTCTACCACCAAATTGCACAAACCCGCATGTCCAGCGTGGGGATTATGGGAAATACCCCCCATGAGATGAAGGTCAATAAGGTACTTATCAGGGAGAGGCCTGCATCCAGCATTGGACCAATACGCATGTTCATTCAATAATTGAGTAATGAAATTAAGCTCATAGCTACTTTCACAATTTCGACATCGTTCGATGTAGCAGCCGTGGCCGAGCGGTTAAGGCGTCTGACTAGAAATCAGATTCTCTCTGGGAGCGTAGGTTCGAATTCTACCGGCTGCGAATATTTTTGGCATTTTCCTCAATTTTATCAAAGATTTTCATTGCAACTTCCGAAGCAAATATCACTTATTGATTATGGATTCGTGTCTTCTGGACACGGCCCATTGTGCAAAGTATCCAACTTTTCTCATCAATTTTAATCAAGGTTTACTTTAAAAGTGGTCGAGCTCGGAAAATTACGAATCAATTTGCCGTAATCTATGGCGCCTTGAGCCACTTGGATGAGGCTATCAAATTAATTTATCGGCGTATAAATTGAAAAGGTAAGGAGCTTACGCAGGCGAAGTCGCTACTCACTGGATGGTGTATCTTAACTTCACTTGCGCCAAAATTTATGCGATATCAATCTACAAAAAACTAATGTTTTGATTTAATCGAATTAGTTATCAAAAGTACATAATATCATGAAACTGATTAAATAATCCATAATACTGCGTCACAGTGTTTATATGCTCGGTACCGCACAAGCGGCTCGGGCCGCGGCGGGCGCGAGGCGCCGTGCCTACAGCTGTCCTAATATCGTTATCCACTGGAAATCGTTTCAAAACGTAAAAGAAAACACAAAGCTTTTGGGATTAGCGTAATCAGAAATTCTCACGAGCGTGATAAAAGAGATAAAAAAACGCTTCCGCTAGCAGTAAATGGTAAATTCGGGGTATTTTAAATACAACGATTCTTTTGTTTCGAAACGAAAGAAAAATTACATAAAAAACTGTAATCAGCAGTTATTCAATTGTTCATTCATTATCTACCTCTTTACCAAACTTTTAGCAACCAAACCAAAATTACCAAAATTTTACCTACACAGATAGAACAAAGTTTAAGTTTTAGAGAGCTGGACTTAGTGCACTCAACCACTTGAAGCGAACTCAAATTTTTTGAACCTTTACTGAAGATAGGTATAGGTGTGAGATTGATTTCTTGCTAAAAACCAAGCTGGAAGAAGGACCGCAAAATAACTACTTGATGTTATATCACCTAAAGCATGCTATTTTCCATTGATAAAATTAAGCTCTGTTTTAAAAATATGGGTCTGAAAAAGTCTATTTTCATTTTTATACAACAGACAGATATTTGAATAAACCATACTGAAAAGCTGGCGTGGAACAATTACAAGAGAAGATATTAAAAATGCGGTTAGAACAATGTGCCGATACCACAATTCAGTTTACAACTCAGAATTAAAAAGAAATTAGTGTAGTTTTTACAATAGTTCTAATGGCCTTTGCTGAAATCTAATCTAATATTCATTGGGTTTCGCTTTGAACTCTATCAAACTAGGCACGACAATGATCATCTAGGCAATCCGCATGAAGGGCCATTCAAAACACATAAGTTTTTTTTATTATTATGGCGCTCATTAGGGGAGGCCTATGTCCAGCAGTGGACTAATTTAGGTTGATGATGATGATCATGATGAAGTTTTTTTTTAATTTATTAGTAGATAAGGACTTATTTCTTATTTCTGTAAGCTGTTTAAAGATTATTTTAATTTGGTTCTGTGCATTTGCGGTCGCTGTATAAAATATGTTGTTGCATGTTGGAGCGGAATATGTTACAATATGAAGTAAGGCCGTTTTGTTAATGCAGGTAAGTTATTGTTTGTGCAAACAACCCCTTATTTATTACACGTTTGTTAAACAGTGTATCTAGCTACCTTGAAAAACGTAAGTAATAGCTTCATTTCTCATTTTGCTTGACCAATAAAGTTATTAAAGGAAATATATATTATGTAAGTCATTAGTCCTTTGATGCCTTGCGCTCTAGTTTTCTTTCATTGTTTTGTGTATATTAAAAATTGTGAATTGGAGCGATAGAAAGGTTTTGACTTTTGAAGAATATGTATTTTCCTACGGATAAATAAGTTCCATGGCAAGGGTAAAAGCTTTCTGAAGCAGCACAAAGGCAGCCGTCCGAGGTAAGGCCTCCGCTACACAATTAACGTCAGTCATTCTTAATTGATTGACCGCAGCGTCGGAGCGGAGCCCGCACGCTGCTCCAAAGAGTTCCGCGGTTTCCGGAAACAAAAATACCATTGTTTCCTAAATAATCAACAAGAACGTTTATGAAATGTTTTATAATCACTTAGTGCTGCTCCGGGGCCACCGACAGGCGAGGGAGCTGACTTGAATAACACATAAAGTAAATTATCATAGGTACTTATTTGCCTATACGACGGAGTTACGAGGCCGTATTCGCAATCGTAAAATAACTGCGCTCATGAAATTACAATTCAGACAAATTATGCATCATATCCTGAACGTTTATTATGAACGAACTCGCTTATTTTAATGCGTGCAATCTCTCAGCACATTGCCGTGGTGTGTGCGGATCGTACACCTCCATGATCTGAAGGTCCTCCGACGATTTTACGTTGAAGTTGAACCGTCAGGGTGATCGTAGTCGTCCGATCACAATCTGTGTTGATTATAACGTGGGTTATTGCGGAAGTTGGTAAGAGAGCGCGTATCGTGAGATTCGTCTGCGGAGGCCTCTGGGTGAGTGCGGGGGGCGGCGGCGGGGCGGGGGTTTCACAGAGACTCTTCTCACTGGCTTTAAGTGTCGATTCAATACAATATCGTGTAAAAGACACGAGATAAACAGCAAAATGAGTTTGTTTTGGAATGCCGTATGTCTTAAAACACACAAATCGAAAATTGGCCTCAAAGTAGACGTAATGAGCGCTAAAACCAAATATTTTCAAGTGTACAGCTCAAGTCTCGGAATGAGCATAATTTAATATGCATCATGGCATACATATCTCATGCGTACTAAATGGGGGTAACGAGGCAGCCGGCCCTGGTTTGGAACTAGCCCGGACTGTGAAACACACTCCAACACAATAAAGAAGTAATTCCACAGTGCCGCCGCCGCCGCAGCCGGCTCTCACACAAAACTCATTACAAACCTCTCGATAGATAAATTAGAAAAAAATCTCGTCAAAAGCACGCGCACAAATAGCTATTACATTAAAACTTCCAACGTTATCTACATTAAAAGTCAGTTTAGACATAAAGCGATCCAAACACGGAGCCCCCCCCCCCCCCCCCCTCCCCGCGGCTCTTAGTCCGAACTTTGATGGTCCGATACGGATTTTTCATCTCCCGACTCATTTGAAATTATAATTTGCCGCGAAGAAAATCAAATCAAAATTCCATTTAAAGTTGGTATTTCAATATTTGTTTGCATCGCAGATGTTCGTAAGAATGTGGAGGCATTTCGCGGACGGTATCGACCCGAGGATAAAGTATGACGGATCTACCAGGATGTGCCAGTTTCTGCATTAGGTAGGTACATAATTCTGTTTCTTTATATACCTACCTACTTATTTTGGTGTTCCCACTTTAATATGAAACTTGCCCCGCAACATGGTTATTGCTATAAAACCATAAAATGTATCTTTGAAAATGCCACCAAAAATCCTTCTTTAAAGTTGGCAATTCAATATTTGTTTGCAACGCAGATGTCGGTAAGAGGCCGTTATGGGTCGAATCGGCCCCGCGATAAACAAGTGGGACAAGTCGGTACAATTTACAGCGCCGCCATTTGGGACAATAAGGCCCAGTTAGAGCTGTCTACAATAAGGCCCACTTATTTTACTCCACGTTTTGGGAAACATTTTGCGGGACTAAAATACAGCCTTAGAGCAAAATACGTTGATAAAGAAACACGTTTATGTACAACAGCACTTACTTTATTGGGCAGTAGCTTTGTGTTTTGGCTTTCTTTTGAATGAAATATTCCGTGATAAACTAACGAGAGTCATTAGTACCCATACTCTCATCATTCTTTATATCACAAAGATAACAACCATTCCCGCACATCATTAACGAGCACCTACGTTCAAGTTATCTTCAAAAACTTGTTGTATGGAGGAAAAAAGACGTATCTCCTAAACAAGTGAGTTACGTACCTACGTAGATAGGTAAGCAAGTAGGTACCTACCGTGTAAAAACGGAAGCACTGAAGTGTGAGCCGCTCTGAACGGATAAAGAGCCTCAAACGCGCAGATAACCTGAGCATTCGCCTGTGATGCAATTACATGCTCGTATTTACACGCTGCCTATCAAATCAGGGTTGGAGATGATGGCCACAGGAGCGGGAATTTAACACAGCCTGGTCAAATTGGGCATGCTACCCATGTGGCACAGGGGTAGCATGCCCAATTTGACCAGGCTCTCAGAATATCATAATGTTACTAATTTACATTAGAAAGGCCACTATTTTCTATTAAAAACACGTCAATTCTTTTTAATATGGACCAAAAAATAATGCCTTGTTTTTCCGAATTAAAACGATCATTACCCTTGTCTATTTGCATTTAAAATGCTGCTATAAAAATAAGAATCTTTGTATCACATATAAAAAACTGTTTTGGATAATTTATAAAGCAGCGTTATATAATGATGGTGTTCGAGGAAAATAGCGAATTATAACAAAGAACGTGACACCGATGGGGGTATAAATATATCGAGCAATGGCGCGGAAGTCATGACTAAGTAGAAGTCAATGAGCATTTCTTTTCAAGGGGTTTATTGGGCATTTATTTGAGATGGAGGCTTTTCGGGAATCCTGAAGTGAGTCTCGAGGACCGATACTATGTTATTGCTTCTAAAACGATAAGCGAATCTTTCCAGTGCTTTGTGTACTAAATTTATTTTTACAACTGAATGATTTTCTTTTTTACCGTTGAGTTTATAATTGTTCAATAAATTAGCCTTGAGCCTTGCTTCCATTCCATGACACCATCAACTAAGCCAATTCACTTCTCTATATGCTAAATTATAATAATGCTAGACAATGCACACTGCATCATCTAGCCCCGAACTAAGCAGAGCTTGTGATATGGGTACCTACCTAGTAGATAACTGATAGTAAATTACATGCATTAAATTTAAATTTTATAAATATTTTAAGAACCCAGAACACCCAATTAACAAATATTCTATAGATCTTACAAACACTTGCCCGATGCGGGAATCAAACCCGCAACCTTCTGCATCGTAGGCGGACCAGTTCACAGACATACCTACTATATGTATATACTGTATGTAGTGTAAAATGCTCTCTCAGCTGTCAGGCCCTGCGCGCCGTAAAATCCGTGTTATGGTATGGACAGACGTTTGTCGCTGGGCCCGCCTTGTCTCGTCACCCTGAAGGTGGTAGCTGAAAATCAGTGTTTGCTCATAGAGCAATATTATCACTGAGCTATTACCCATTTGCCAATGCTACACACACGTATTATTGTTTAAAATACTCAACAGCGTTATATATTGTTAGCAGGTACTTAGTGTTTCATCCCGATTTCTACTATAAAATCATGTCTATGTCAACGTCGAAAACGTCGTTAGTTTTGTAAATAAATTGTAAATAAAAGGAACCTAGCGGCGGGATTAGCACTGGTATGAGGTGTCTCTACTTTCTGTTACTTATTACTTTTAATTTTTATAATTATGTTAAATTTTGCCAACTTGTTATAAGTAAACCAATTGTATGTATGTGTTTTATGTGACAAATAAATGATTTACTTACTTACTTACTTACTTACTATTGGAATGAAAAGCTCTCAATAAAGTTGACAAGCCAATGATGAATCGTTAACAAAGAATCGATAGTCGCGTCTCCATCGCCATATTAGTTCGTCCATTTACCGTAATGAGGCCGCCCTTCTGTTTTGGGACGGCGAATAAAAGGTCCGCGGTCCCTTCCGTCCGCATGGACTTGTCAGACATTCATATATTTATCATATTTTTCGGACAAAAGATTTATATCTCAGTTATGAAATTTTGAGATGAACATTGAAAAATAGAATCAGATACTAGCTGTACCCGCGCCTACGTTCGCGCTGGGTGGCCAGCGACTAATTTAGTTCACATTTAACCACAGTTTCTCTCATATTATGAAACGCCATGCAAAAAAACTTCGATGCGCAGAATCGGACCTGTTACACTTATATTATAAGTATCTATATTCAAGTACTTAGTTAAATTATGTATAAATCGTATAGGGTCTACGGGGGATCGTATGTTGTCATCTTAAATCCCATTCTTTATCTACACGACTTAGGTATAATCGCTTCACTATGACACTGGTATCGTCACAGAATGACACGTGTAGTGGTTCCTACAGTTATTTATAAGTTAAGTTAATAGTTAAATGGTAGAAGGAAGGATAAAGTACAAGTCAAAACCCCGAGTGCTAGTTTGACACTGATATAATATTCGTAAGTAATTGCACATTAATACGTAGGTAAGCAAATTGGTGCAAAAACATGTGTTTGAGTTTGTACCTAAATCTGCTTAGCTATACATGACCTAGTTCATTGACTCTACCTATCGTGCGGTACTCCGTACAGGTATTCTACCTTACATGAAAGAAATTATGATGAATGTACATGGAGAGATGCACGTCAAAGTGTCAAGTTTGAAACTACAAATTTATCTCGCACGCACTATCTGGAGTTTTATTAATGTAAGGATTCTACGTGATGGATGATTCTGCGACGATTCCATTGTCATAGTGAAGCAATTGTATTGCAGAATTCGGCTCCTGCTCCATTTGATTGGACTGGACCTTTATAAAATGTATCCCATATTCTTCCTTACAGTATGAATTCAAATCATGCCAAGTTTCATTTCTATCCATTCAGTAGTTCCGGTCTGATGCGCGTATATGAAACAGACAGACAGACAGACATGTTTGAAAAAAAAAAACAGTTTTGATGTTCTTCAGTATCGATAATAGCCTTAAGGGTCCGGCGACGGATGAATTTCCCATACAAACGTAGTACCAAAATGATGTGTTGTTTGAGAATATTTTCATCATGGTTTGCTATTATTTGTATTAGAATAGTATTTATTTAGGTTCCTGCCACAAGCTTTTTTCAAAATACTTATCTACACAAAAACTAAGAATACATTCATTCTTTAATGTAAATTTGCAATTCGGTTTAATTTCATTTCAGAAAGGTATTTTGAAAAAAAAATGTGTCACGAACCTAGATAAATACTATTTTAATACAAATAATAGCAGACCATGGTGAAAATATGCTCAAACTACAAATCATTTTGGTATTACGTTTGTATAGGAAATTCATCCGTCGCCGGACCCTTAAACAAGATACCTTAGTTTTTTTTTTCAAAATATCTTAAATGTACTCATCGGAATTGGACCTGTTACATATAAGTTAAGATATTAAGTAACAAAGAAAATTACACTCGAATCACCATCATCATCATCCACAGCCGGATTATACCCACTGCTGGGTATAGGCCTCCCGAAGTTTGTGCCATCCACCACACCGAACACCGAGATCCGACACAGGACAAAAGTCCAGAATGTTGGCACTGGAGTCATGGACCTAAAATGGAGTTGGGCTGGACACATTGCAAGGCGAGGTGATGATAAGTGGAGCGAAACAACAACAACTGATTGGTGGCCAATAATGGGCAAAATAAACAATCAAATAATAGAAATAAATTAGAACTAGTATTTACGACTGAAATAATTGAGCTTACTGCTAACTGTGGCAAACAATCTACAGGTAGCTCAACTGATCCATATCAAAGCAGTCGGAAGCGTCCCCAAGACGCTGGCTGCATGGCCCCGCTTTTGAGAAATTGAATAAGTGACTTTAAACTATTTTGTTTCTATTAAAGTGTTGTAATTTTTTGTTGATAAATTATTTTCAATTAAATTATATACAATTTGTATTTATATAATTTCATTTATGATTATGATTTGACCTTGAATAATTATTTTTATCGTACACCTGCTCAGAAAGTTGCTAATTCCTTTTTCAAACAAACACGGGTGCAATGCTGATACTAAATATATTACAGAATCGGCCCCCCGGCTGGTACCGCTGCTACCGCTATGTCCCTGATTTTTTTTTTTGTAGACCTTTTTGAGGTGTACAATACTGTAGTACATTATTTAAATCTATCTCGTAGGGTTTAGCCAGCGTTTGCAATATAAGCGCAAAAAATGTATTTATTTACGACATCACATTAGAAACCTCTAAAATTATCAGTGTTTCTCTTCTAAATTATGCATGTATTACACATATAAAACTTCTTCTTTATTGACTCTATCTATTAAAAAAAAACCGAATCAAAATCCGTTGCGTAGTTCTAAAGATTTTAAAGATTGGATCTGTTTTGTCTTATAGTATGTAAAGATTTACCTACAAAAAGTAATAATAAATATTTTCAAACTTACGCGATCTGAATAATATTATGAAGGTTGCGTTAAGGTTTATTGGTTTAATAAATAATAATAATAAAACATTTATTTACCAAAAACACATGCAATAACAATACAGTACAGTGCCAGCGGAACTCTAAGCAAGAATGCTTGTATCTTGAGGCCCATGAGTGCGATTAACAGTATAGGTTCAGTACATTGGATGATGTGCAAATAAATATATACAATTTTATTTTATTTTCAATTTTACAATTAAAAAAAAAATATTATTATAAATAAAATGCAGAATTTATAAAATAATTTAATTACTTAGATTAACGAGCCAGTGAGATTGTGAAATTGTGTGTCAACTGTGTAGTGTATCTAGAGTGTATGTCTGTGTTCTGTGTGTGTGTGTGTGATGCATGTGTGTACCGGGCCTCATGAGGCACCTGAGCCTCCCAGAGGTTGGGCAACAGGGGCGGGAGTGTGACTCATATGTGCATGTGTAGTGAGTGTGAGTATGAGTTGGGGTCTGCGAATACTGAGTCAAACGAGGTCTTCTGTTTCGAAATAGGTAAGTTCTAAGAGCTTGAATTAATTATCTGCCTGAATGCACAAAATAAGAAAAAAGGAATTTAATCGAAAAATAAAAGCAACGTGGAAGCGGAGCGCAAATTCCGAACACTATTTACCGAGTTCAAAGAAAAATTAATATCACCATTCCGGAACCTAATTAAATGTCGCTAGAACATGGCATAATTATATTTATTCCTTGTTTTATTTATCTGCCAGCCAATAACATGAAAAGGTTTTATAACGATGTGTAGATAGGTAAAAGGTACAAAAGACATTTTTCCCAGAATGTTTGTATCATTTGTGGTCAATGTGTGGTGCTGGCTTAGCATTCGCACCACCTCCCGCCACTCCTCCCGCGGGTGTCTAGAGAGGCGACTAAGGGATATCCACCGGGGGCAGGCAGCAGCGCCCCCTGCAGCCACCAAACTGTGATCCCCAACCATGGGCATTTACCCCCATGTTACAAAGGCCAATAAGGCATTCAGCAGTGGGAGGCGTGCGACCAGCAGTGGACCGGTATAGGCTGTAGAGGTAGATGTTGGATCATTTTGGAGGCATCTAATTATTTCGATAATACCCCGTGTACTATCGAAATTATAAGGTATTGTGGTTTTCTGTGTATAGCGAATTGTTCTGTTTCCCTGTCTACGCAAAAACCGCCTCATATTTGACTTTTTGCTGAACTATTTCAATTAATAAGCACTTATCGGTCCCTTAAATAAGTACCAAAGTCTTCAATTCCCAAAAGGAAAGTCACATATCCCATTAAATTGGGCAAACAATAAATTCGGGATAAAAGTGAGCAAATCCTGCCTACCCTAACCCTGGGAGTGTCGCGGAGATAAACATCGACGAGGGTCGGACTGACCTCACCGGACCTGGACTTGCCGACTTTAAATTGATGAAAAATTACTTTGATCTTCCTGGTCCATGGGTCCATGAATAGAGAAGCCTAAGGCCGACTTGAAACAATAACCTCGGCTTTAGAGAGGTCAGCGTTGAAAGTGGAGCTGCGAAATATAATGCAGCGATGCAGCGGCTGGGTAATCCCCGGAGCAAAGTTCCCGGGTATTGGTGGCCGCTGCAGCGAGAGAGGTAAATGATTGGATGAAAAGCTTACGAACAAACTTCAGTACCTGTTCTCATTCAGTTTGAAATCATATTCAAATACTGCGGGAATAAAACGCGGCAGGCGGATTGAGTGTACCTACCGAAAGTTCTTTTTAAATAAGCGATTAGGAATACCAAACGAAATAGTATATTGTACATCTATGTATGTAGGTAAGAAAGTGCCCAATTCCTTTCGAGTGCGTCATTTGAGACCCGAGGCGCAGCCGAGGGCCTTTAAACCGACGAGGTAGGAATCGCAATTTCTCCCAAGTGATCCATAGTGCATTAAACTACACCTTCGAGGAAAATCATCGTTTTACACACAACAACCTTCAAAATCACTTGACTAAATGCAAATAGTAAACATAAATGTAGCAATAAATAAGCGCACATGTGATTTTCACATGATTCTTTTTATTAATTATTGTTCCGAATATGGGAGAGGCCGATATCATATGGTGTATTCGAAGTTAAAACTCGTTTGACTATTATGAAAATAACCATAGCTACTGGCCGATATTTAAGAAAAAATAAAAAAATACACGTTAGAAATGGATTTCTATACACTTTTCTCTCTCTTCATTTCTCACGAGTTTACGTGAGAAATGAAACTCCATAGAGTTGTCCGTCCCGCATTTTAGTACGTCTGCAATGACGTACTTTCTACCATATGTTTGGACAAAGAATAATCAACTTTCTTAGCAGGTGTAGTATAAAGAAATATACCTACCTAGTTCAAATACTAAACTGGAATATTTCAAAGGTCGAACAATAGATATCAGAATGAAGTAGGGCAGTGAAGTTAGTAATAAAGAGAGTGTTTGTAATCGGCGAGGCGACAGGAGCGGCGGAGACGAGGAGGCAGCACGTGACCCGCGTGCTGAGGGCCACGGATTAAACAGATAGAGCTGCGCCGACCAGGGGTCAGGGCTTGCACCCAGGGGTAGAGAAAATTTCTCGCAGGTGCCATGTTTCAATTACGTATTTCTACAGATTGACTGATTTTAGAGAAGTAAAAACTGAACTCTTTTAAACAGTTAAACTGAAGTGTCACGTTCGTGTCGGTGAGATCTGGTATACTCGTCTCTAGTCAGTTTTGTATTGTGTGGTTAATTTAAACAGCATTAATATAATGCAAACGAAGGTTCAGCTGCAGGAGGCAGCCCTAGTGAACTCGATACATGCGATTTATTAGAATCGATTGTGATCAAACTAGATACCGACCGGATTGCTTCGTTAACTCACTAGTTCATGTCTGGTTTCCGAGCAGAAAGTCCCACTCAATCGGAGAGCTCTCGAAACAAAGTAGGCTGAATGTACCTACATACCTACTGGTACAGGTAGAATTTGATAACTTTTACAGAAACCGGTGAACAGCCGTAGACTGAACCATAAGTTAGTTTCATTCAAATTTATACGTTAAAAACCCTGTTATTGAGATTTAAGTGTTATCCACAAGCCCTCTATGGACAAACTAATGCAACGGTAGACATCTACCAAATAACAACGCGACTACCAACAACGTATCAGAAAATCCATTTTTGTACAAACTCGCAAATCAGATAATTCAAATTGGTTTTTAGACGTAAACTCAATTTTGACGTGTATTTTACTTTATCGTGGAAGCAGATAAATTGAGTGAGATACCGAAACGAAATGTGGCAAAGTGTGAATGTAATAAAGCGCCCGAGCCGCGCCGATATTCGGGAAATACGTTCGCCGATATAATTTCACTGATAAGTTGTAGTGATTGGATATCCAGGTTTTACAGGCTGAAACAGCGTTAAATGCGCTCAAATCAATAACTGGCTCACCGGTTACAAGCGCCGCCGCCGCCGGGGCCTTTCATGGTTCTTATTATTTTATGTTGAATTTTGATTCTCAATCTCATGGATCTTATAAATAGCATCCCATTGTTCGCTGCCGCCCATATTTTAAGGCGCGCACCTTTTTATCAGGTCACCGGTTCGTGGGATCCGAGGGTCAGGCGACGGCTCCAGCGGCGCACGTCAAACTATTGAATTATATCCGCCGAAGGGAAAACATATCTTACAGAAAAACTTGGGCGAGATTAATCTTTTAACGTATTGTCTTAACCTTTTCCTGGCGCCGTTGATGTTAGCCTGCGGGGCATTGAGGGATCAACTTGGGTTTGCCTCATTTTGTTGGGATTTTAGTGGATTTGTGGTGACTTATTGACTTTGCTATTCTTTTACTAGTATAAAAACAGTTCCTTAATTTCAGAATAGCGCAAAATCGAGGATTTACTTCTACGCAATTCAAAAGTTTTATGGGTGAAAGTGAAAGACTAAATTAAAGGCCATCGTGAAGGAGTTCACTGAAAGTGGGGATGACAAGAGCAATGCCATGGAAACTGTAAGGGGAGATCATCCAATATCTCAGCATTAACGATTTTAGTTTGAAACTCGTAAGAGCGCGATATTACGTATCCCACTATTAAATCCGTTGAAACTTTTCCATTCATAACTTGTTTAATTTCACAGTAGATCTCGGAGCAACGCTCCCGTTATGTGCTCCCGCTGAATATTTCATCCCGGGCAGGTAACTTTTACCCTTTCTTTTGGCACTTGTACGCTCAGACCGACTTTTAATATTAGCTGAGACTTTTTACGAGGCAGAGTGTTTCAGAATCTTAGATGCTTCGAACGCGATTCATCTGAAATTTGGATATTATTAATAGTAACTTGAAAGATTTCCTAATTTCACAGTTCACTTGGTACCTACAGCTTATTAAAAAAGGTTAGGGCTCGATTTCAAAAAGTGACGAATTTTTCCTTTTTAGTAGATCCAGAATCAAATTATCTCAAGTGAAAAATCTCTCGGTAAACAGTTTCAAGGAGTCTGCAGACGTATGAAATCAGAAGTTAACAATCTTCGTTTCATCTTGGAAAAGGTGAGTCGGGTATTCCCTAATGAGCGGCCGCGCGATCGCTTGTATAACTCAATTGTTCCCAATTCGAGATTTACTTAGATTTGATGTCGCCCTCCCTTGATTTTTATCTCCTCTCAATCAATTTCCTAACAGATGTCCGTTTATCCAGGATTTGGCGAAGCTTTGTTTCAATTCCGTTCCTTTTTGTAATTGAAACATATCTCTATAATTAATCTCGTATATTTTCCTGTAGTTTAATATTCATCAAGTTAATAGTCATCACGTTCTGAACAAGGCAGTGACATTAACCAAACAAACCCCTATTACGATCCCATTAGGGACATAATGTCTATTCGTCAAGCGCGAGCTGCAAATACAGCTTCCCTCAGGCAGGCCTAATTCGATTTGCGTCCAGGGCTGTCCGCACAATCATGGCAGCCACGGATCGGACGTGCTTGAGTATGCACTCCTAATGTCAACCCTAACATAATAATAATAATAATAATAATAATAATAATAATAATAATAATTTCTTTATTCAGACACAAGATCCATATTAGATAAAAAGTTAAAACAACATCAATTAACTAACGAACGTTACATCGACTTTTATATTGTTTATGGCAAAAACTCCCTTGTTGGGGGGGGGGGGAGACCAGCAGTGTACTCTAGGTAGATGCTAGGTAAGTTAACACGAACATTATTCAGAGGCATCATTTTTAATTTGTTGAAAGTTGTCAAAACTAGCGAGTAGACGTTGCGTTCGACGCGCGTTGATAGCGTTACATCCGTACAAATCTAAACGTGCTTTTGAGTTTGTCCGGATGTATCGGTTCTTAAAACGTGCGTTCAAAATGCCTAATATGTACAATGTCTACATAGCATAAGCCTAAACTGGCCTGAGTCGTCAATACCATACTATTCATATGAATAGTTATTCTGTGCCTGAGCTTTTACAAAGTCCACTATAAAATGAAAAGCGGATAATATGCCGTCGGTTTTAGTTGACAGCTAGCCATCCAATACCTATTCGCCGATAAAGGAGGCTTTGCAGGAATTTGTGCGCGACCCTTCGCCGGGTACATTCCTGAATACACGGGAGCCAGGAACAAAGCTCTGCGTCTTGGGGCAATTTATCATAGAATAATATTGAATCAAGTGGCTCGGCTCGGTAATGACAGATGAGCCCACCGCATTAGAGAATTCATCCGAGCGTAATGGCCGTACCTACCTAATGTTAGGAAGCTGGACTTACCCATTTCCGACCGTACCTACGCATCAAATGAGGCGATCAAATCATATTTTAGTTTACAATTCTTTGTAAGTATACCTATACACGCGCGAACTGTCCGTGCCGAGTAACATGGACCGTCTAAATTTGTTTCTTCTGATACCATATGTGAATAGTACTTAAATAATTAGGTGACACCGAAAATGAGAGCGTGGAAATAAACGTTATCAATCATAAAGTTGTTTTAAATGTAACTACCAACACTAATACCATAATACCACTACGTTGATAATAAGATTTATTTCCAAAACGCTGAGCTTTGTACCAGATTGCGTAAAGTTGTAACTAAACAACCGACTGATCAAACAGTTGAAAGGGATTATGGTGTTCTTGGAAATGATAAGCGGCTGAAAGAAGATCAGTGGGATTCATCGTCCCGGGGACTGTACTAGGTGGGCTTTGTACCAATTGTAAATAAGTGAACTATAATATTTAAGCCTCTACGCCAAATTCAAATATCTATCAAATCAATAAATACTATGATACTCCCACTACACAACGTTTGGGTTTTTTACTTTGTTATAAATTATTAAATGTTTTGTTCTTCAGGACGTTGTTCCTAAGATAGGGGAATTTTATATCTACAATCAATACTCGGGTAGCTTAGCTATAATGTACATAGATAGAAAAACAAAGAGCCGGCCGGGTGTGCGCGGCATTTAAACCACATTGTTCTTTGACTTCCGAAAATCCCTAATTTTTACCTCTGTGTTCAAAAAAATAAACGTATTATCTACCGATTCCTGACATAACATTTGCCCTGAGAGGCTAAACCTTTATTTTAGTTTCGTTAAACTAGGACTCAAGTGCTTCAACTTGGAGCAACTACATATTTCGATTTATGAAAAGTCTTAACTTTCCGCAAGCAAGGGAATAATTTCTTATAATTGAGGGCCAGTAGCAACTAGCTTTTGATATAAGTTGATAAAGGCGGCGGCGGCGGCAGAGGCGGCTCACGAGTTCTTTTTGCGTTGAAGCCGCCTAAGCTCGGGCGAGCTCGCGCACGCTCGGGTCACTCGTGTCGGGCTCGATATTGACATTGATATGGGAAATCGCTTCCACAGAAACAAAGTAGATCACTCGTTTATACTGACTTCTGACGCAGCGAGGGAGCACAGATTAGAGGGTCAAATGGGGATGTATGTATATTCGATTAGTGTTGTAGCAGTGAATTTATTTAGAACTACCGGTCGTTATTTTAGTGGCTAATATATAAAATAAGCTGCATGATATAGCAAAAAGATAAAAACAAAACATACAACAGCAGATAAAGTAATTTTACGGTTCTAAAAATTCAATTTGCTCCTAAAATCTGTAGTTTTAAAGAAAACAGTACAAAATCGTCAGAAGTGGAATAAACACGTCTTGAATCTGTAACGATTTTAATAAAGAACTCGCATTGGATTACCGCGGGCCTATTTATCCCGGGATCCCTGCGTCGCGGCTCCGGGATCCGCTCTCGGATTGACGGAGATGATTTTTAATATCTGTCGCGTTCGCGGAAAGTCCGTGATTTATCACGATGAACACGATTTCGCATTGACTTCTCACTTTCCCTGTTTAAGGGTCACGGAATATTGTTAGCCAGCTTTATGGGATTCGGAAAGGAGTTTTGATCACTTGACCTTATAATAGTCTTCGTTTAAATAAAACCTGTTACACAACATCACCTAACTCCAAAGCAACTGTACTGCTAGATGAGATGCCTACCTAGTTTTTCGAATCAACTTTAGATGTAAAACAAAAAGACTTTACTTTTTTTAGCTTTCAGGGGGATTTAGAAATAAAATAATCCGATATCCCCGGACGTGATACCCTACGATCTCCGAGCCCTACATAACCTTTCACAGGCTTTCAGATTGAGGGTTATATCAGTGAATTGAGGTACGAAGAATCTACGTCAGAGTATACTATCCTAGATGCAAAGGCTAGTGATTGATTGAGGCGGCACATCCGTTCAGATTATCTATCTATATATATATAAAAGAGAAGAAAAAACTTGACTCATCAAGAGATCTCCGAAACTACAAGAGCTACGAAGCTGAAATTTTGTGTGGAGGTTCCTTTCAGGACGTAGGCAAGGCACCCGCTAAGAACGGATTTTTGGAAATTCGTATTCTAAGGGGGTCAAATGTCATTTTTATAATAAGTTCAGAACCGTAACTGTTGGTCCTTCAAAATTTGTAGCGTAGAAAGATGACTTTAAATAAACAGACACGTGCTTCAGGGTTTTTTGAAATTCACACCCTAAAGGTCAATAGTGTGGAGTCAAAGTTAGGCGAGTCACAGACATATCACGAAATCTCAGGAACTAGAAGAGCTACGAAACAGAAATTTTGCATGGTGGTTTCTCTTAAAACGTAGGCACCCGTTAAAAATGGATTTTTGGAAATTCGTATTCTAAGGGGGTCAATAGTAATTTTTATAATAACTTTTAGAAAGTAGGCACTCGCTAAGAACGGATTTTGGAAATTCGTATTCTAAGGTACCTAGTTAAAATGGGGTCGTACGAATGAGTAATTTTTTAAACAAGCATTCTTAGAAAAATGAAATGGGATTTATAGGTTTTCTCATACTAACTTTAAAATTGTAAAGGATTAATTGTAAAACTTTGGCGTTGATAGTTTACATAGAAACCAACATTACTTGGGGTATTAGTATTAATAAAGTCCACGCGAATGAAATCGTGGCGGGTCAGCTAGTTACGTATAAAGGCTGATTTACACATATCAGTGAAGTCAGAGTTCAGTTTATGTGAATCTCCAATTCGGTATAGGTCTGTCAACGGTCCGTTCGACTTCACTGATATACATATATCAGTGAAGTGATATGAATCGGAATTTAGTTCCAACATTACAAAATAAAAATACCTACAATTTATTATACATTTATTGTACAATTTATTGTACCTAATATTCATAGATGTGAATCTATGAATATTAGGTACAATAAATTAACGGCACAGAATAACTCCTCCTTTGGGGCTAAAATAATGCAGTGTGAAATGTCCGAACAAAATTATACGTAAAGACAATGGTTTTATTTAAGATATCTTTAGTAGGAGGTGAACTGCAGAGGAAAGTAGCAAAACGTTAACACATCATTCCTTCAGGTACAAAAAGCGGTATAAACGTGGACACCTATTTCCACCCGCGTGTGCATAGGACGCGCATCAATTTGCCGATGTTGGTGGCGCAGCGCGCTACTCTGAGAAGAATTAATAGTTGGCAGGAATACATGGAAGGAGACACTTTAACCCGAGAAACATTATTAACTTGCTAGAAAAATAATGGCGGAAATCAGAACTTGAATTTTTATACGATACCTAGTACGTACTAAGGTGCCTAGCACGACGGGCTCGAGCAAGTTAGCACGCGTAATTTATACGCGTATTTTATATTTTACGAAGGTTTTTATTTTGGGTCAAGTCTAGGTAGTGCTGTGTGAAACGTGCATTTTTATTTATTTATTTAGTGTGCAAGTTATGGAAATTGTCTACGGCAAACTATGCACATATTGGCGTACAAAGCTAATTTTTAACAATAGATGACGACCTACGGCAACCTTCATTCAATACATGAAGAACCACACTCCGAAAAATCCTACGTTAAGGCCAGGTAGTCCTGCAGCAGTAGGCGTAAGGGAAAACGCGCACCAGCCAAGCCGCCGCGCTCGTGTTTTTTGTAGTTATTTAAACATGGTGATTAAGAAAATCATTTTATTAAGTCAAACTCTGTGAATTTGTTTAGAAATATTAAGTGTCCTTAGTTGAGTACAAAAAAAAGTATGATATCAGTAGTTCGCTAGTCATAGTATTGAAAAAACGTTAGAAAAAGGGGTAACTTTGGGATCTTTTTCTATCGAGCGAAGTTCATTAGATCTTGGAAGTGAATGCGGCTTTGACTAGACTAGATCCTTAAGTAATATATATCTTTTTTCAGATTTGTAAACACTATTTTCTAAGTATCAGATGATTTTAAAAATACCAAAAATGGGTCCGGCGACGGATGAATTTCCCATACAAACGTAGTACCAAAATGATTTGTTTTTTGAGAATAGTTTCACCATGGTTTGCTATTATTTGTATCAGAATAGTATTTATTTAGGTTCCTGCCACAATCTTTTTTCAAAATACTTATCTACACAAAAACTAAGAATACATTCATTCTTCAATGTAAAATTGCGATTCGGTTTAATTTCATTTCAGAAAGGTATTTTGAAAAAAAAATGTGTCAGGAACCTAGATAAATACTATTTTAATACAAATAATAGCAGACCATGGCGAAAATATGCTCAAATTACAAATAATTTTGGTATTACGTTTGTATAGGAAATTCATCCGTCGCCGGACCCTTAAGTCGGCGATCTTTCCGACAAATATTTACAATTAAGGATACCCTAAAACGAGAAGTATCTTTAAAAGTTAAACGTTCTTACCGCGTTCATAGTTTAACCCTGTTTACCCTTCTTCAGCTATAAGATTTCAAACCAACAAAACCTCAACACTTGAACTCTGAAGTAGACTAATGAAAAAAGTTCCTGATGAAGAGCAGATGGAAAATATAACAAGCGGCTGAAAGTTATCCGCCGGTCAGCTAATCCGCGATAAACCAACCTCTGTTTTACTTCAACAGCTGATTCAAAATGTATAAATAGCGGACAACGCAAGCACCATCCATCACATGAGCCGGAGCAGCCGCTCAACTAGTTACAACTACAGGAGCTATCGGCTAAATGCATGCTTCATTATTAAACAGAATGCATGACGAAGTAGGTCATAAGTTGGGAACGGATGACCTAGACTTGACTACAGAGAAGTTTCAATAGAAGCTAGCAATTATTACCGCGGCAGACAGTTTTGTTCGATAATACAGCAAAGGCTGGCTAGGCTACAGTCGTAAAAGAAAGCTTTTTGAGTACCTGTGATAAAATAAGAAAAAGTAAAGTGCTTCCCGTTCTTGCACTTTGAATTTTAAATATGAGTTTAGAGTTTTAGAGAGAGTATAGGAACTAGCTAGGTTACGAGCGAGCCCGAAATAGGCGCAAGCAGGTTTTCTCAGCTGCTCTAATAGCCCCGGTAATTGGCGTACCAATTTGATTCTAACAAAACAAGTGGTTTCGGGATGTTGGAAATTATTTCGCTTTTCTTTTGAAAAGTTAATTATTAGATGTGCTACCAAGTAAAGTACCGGTTTGAAATCCTATTATTTTCAAATAGGAATCAATTTTCATTTCATTCTTATTGTACAGTTGAAAGGCGAGTTTTTGATACATTGGCAATGTTTTATTTCTCACACAATTGTTTTACATACATAGGTACGCTGCCGAGGTACGCAGGAGTGCTGAAAGAAGTCAGATAATATTGTAGGCTAAAGCTTTAAACAAAATGAAAAAGTTCTCAATGAAGATTAAGTTAAGTTCAAAAGTCAACTATGGTAATTGCGAATTGAACAAAACGGAACAGAAGTATTAAAATCAGCATCACAAATCAATTAGATTCATTCGACGGGCGAACTTCGGACCAGGGACCAGACAAAACTAAAAAGATGACCGACTTCGGAGCGGCAATAAAAGTTAAATTGTACCCGTACCTGCGAGAATATTCTAGAATATTCAACAGCCCGTAATACCCGGACTGAAATTAAAGAAGTTATGAAATGGCAACTTTTAAAACGCGGTCCGCCTTAATTCCGGCCAGAGTGGTACGTTCAAACAGTTTAATTAAGAAAATTGTGAAAACCGGGACGATTGCAGGTGGCCAGTAAGCAGCGAAAAATGGCCGTTTCTGAAGGACAATTTGCTGATAAGCCCCGTTCCAGTAAGGGTTCTGACGTTTTAATTTTATTTAACGGCTTTGTACAAGCATATTTCGGAGATAAGTTTGTTTTTTCCTGTAGCGGCGGCGACCGGGGGCGGGGTTCGTTGCCGAACCTAATGAAACGTTTTAATTGGTTAACAATGAAACCGAGCTGATCACAGAAAAAACTGGAGAGGCAATTTTTATCTGGCCGGCGCCATGCCGCATGTTGCTGAAAAATATGTGGTTTGTTTTCGAGAGCTTTAATAAAAACATTTCTGATAAAGCCCATTGCTCCTGCTAACTTCGCAGAGGGAGCGCTCGCTACATGTTTTGTAAAACAACGCCCTTTGCGACCAACTCCGAGATCGTACTGACGCTATCGACATATTGGTAGCTTCTAGAAGCCTAGAGCCTTGCCAAATATAAAGTAGTGATTTCTTGAATCATCCCGCCGTTGTTTGCGTAGTGGAGCCCTAAGGGGCTGTAGGACTCGGTAATCGCTTGTTTGACAAGCTCGCGTGTCACTTTCAGCCCACATTCACCATTCATGCGAGTCGTACACTTATGCGTGGCTCGATCCAATCCATGGAACATGGAACATGTTATGGCTGTTTTATTGGCCATGTCAAAGCACCCCACGATGACATCAAAGGCACTAAATGTAACATTTAGTTTGGGTCACGGCATAGCGAGTTTCAATCGGAAAATCAATAGGCGTGATGTGTTTATTATATCGCAAATAAACACTCAATTGAACCAATCCATTCAGGCTATTCATTTCAATTTCACACGAAAACATTATAAAATGATATAATGACAACGCTGAGGCCCGATTCTGCTAACCAATCGCTTCACTATGACAAATAGTATCGTCGCTGAATCGTCACGTGGAATACTTATTAAAGAAACTCCATATAGTGCGTGCGGTGTTTTTTGCACGGAGAGGTTGATAAGCTTCAACCACAATGCGAGCCTAGCACGGCCGCCTAGTTCGGGCGCCTAGTACGGGCGCCTAGCACGGGGCAGGCGCGTTTGAAAATTACGCGTGCTAACTTGCTCGAGCCCGTCGTGCTAGGCACCTTAGTACGTACTAGGGCTTGCACTCGAATATTCGAATAATTCGAATATTATATTCGAATAATTCGAATATTACATTCGTTCGAATATTCGAATACTAAAATTGCAATATTCGAATATTCGATTAAAATCAAAAATACCAAACATAGATCTCCGATGTGCATAAAATGCCACTTATAAGTTCGCGCGATATATCCGTACCGTACAAGACAATGCAAGTTTACGTCGTTTGGGTTAACAAAATGACAAAATTATAGGGTTCGGAACGTTCGGAAATACTTGGGAGTGCCGCGTGCGGCTGTGTAGTGCATTCGCGTATTCTATTCGTATTCATATTTCGGAAAAAGAAAATCGATTTTTTTTTGTTGTCGTGCAAAACCAACTTTTGTGGCGCTTGCATTAGATTAGCGTTTACTACGTTAGTACAGGCCCTGTCTATCCGTCTCCGTGGCTATGTTACCGTTACTTATCGTGTTTATTTACTTGTTATTATGTTATATTTTATTGTAGGTATTTTTAAAATACCTAATCTCACCTAGATTTCAAAGATGTTTTTTCAAAAAAATGTGGTTGATTGTGCGTGTAAATCGCCAATGTCTCGTAAAAACCTTTTGCTAATTTGATATTTTAAGTTTGTTTATGCAAATAACGCTTATAAAAATAAAAAAGATGTGATTTTAATAAAAATATAGTTATTTTATATTATTCGAATAGTACCCGAAAATAAATCGAATATTCGAATATCAAAATTTTCGAATATTTGAAAGCCCTAGTACGTACCCGTAGGGTGCAAACGAAACCCTATTACTAAGCCTCCGCTGTCTGTCCGTCTGTCGGTCTGTCCGTCTGTCAGAGGGCTCTATCTCATGAACCAAAAGAGCTAGACAGTTGAAACTTTCACAGACTTTGTATTTCTCTTACAGCTATAACGACAAATACTAAAAATTTAATAAATATTAAAATTAAAGGGAAACTTTCTCTATGTAAGTAACAGTTCAACTTTAATACCAACAAGTACAAAAAATAAAATAAGGTGGAAAATTTAAGGGGTCTCCAAACAGTTGGGTGTTTATAATTTTGTTTGAGAAATAGGTTTGAACGAGATGGGACGAAACCATCGTTCAAAAAAGTGCACTTTTTGCGAGTATACCTACTCGCACCGTCGTGTGCGTTGGCCGGTTTAGTTACTTAGTTAGTATAAACACAAACGGTGGTTTCATAACTAAATTCAATAGTTCGCGCTCGCCTTAACCCTAGCCACCGCGCCCGAGCTGCCCTCGCAGTATGGTTGAAACCGTAGAAAGGTTTCATGCGTGACACTATAATGATAACATTTGTCATGTTGTAGCGATTAGCTTAGCAGAATAGGGCCCGTATGAAGCATGTGTAATATTTTGTACAAATATTTATTATAACATTAATATCGCGTGATTCATGTGCCGCATTCACGTAGCGCACTCGGTCATGTCGCGATGCGCCGCCAGAAGCGTTGATGTCGACTAACGATTATTTATTTGTCGCGTTTTTATCGCAGCAAAAGCTTCAAAAATCCGTCTATTTATTGCCTGTTGACTCGATGACAAATAAATTTGTTTAACGATGAGGGACACCATCAATTCTATAAATTCAATCTACAAATTGAAACGTTAATATTCGCAGTTCAACTTTGACAGCGTTTGGCGTGTGTCGCGATCTGTTTCCGAGCGCCGCCGCACGGCGATTCATTCAAACATTTTGCATGTATTCGACTTTACTCTGTTCACTATTACTTAAATAGGTATGCTTTTGATAGTGGCATTCTATCGACCTACTACTACCTATCACTATGTCCTACATAATATAATGTTAGTGGCCCAAAAGCAGTGTGGCAAGCGGAAAACATTCCTGCCGTGAAAGCCTGCACAGGTGTAATTGTCGCGAGCAATCGGATCGGGCGCGATATTAAAAACCGCCTACGAGGAATTTATGCCGACCCTTGACTCCTGGCCGCGGAATAACAAATACTTTAGGTACATACCTACCTACCTACCTACCAGGGCCGCCAGCTGTCGCCCATTAGCGAGGTCGACTTGTTTGCCAGTCAGCGAGCCGCGGGGACAGCCGATCGGTGGTGTCACACTTTGAAAGGCGACATTTCGTAAACAGAATTTTTTAGAAGTAATAGTGATTTATAGAAATAACAGTTTGCTTAGAAAAAATTTACTTACAAACGAATAAATATAGAATAAGAGACTATTGGTGGTCTTATCGATCGATCTTATCGTATAATTAAAACATTGTGACCATGGTGGCATTGTTTCAATAAAACAACAAAAAAATGTCGTGTTGTAAACCTTGTAGCGTTGAAATCGAAATGTTTTTATTATTGTACTTGCGGAATACAAATTTCGTTTGCATTTCAACTTTCTTGCAACTTAACTGATTTATGGGTTTGCCCCAAAAACCCCGATTCATACGTGCAGCCGCTTGAGTACCAAAAAAATATCCATTTCTCCTCCCTAACCCGGTGGGTACCTGTACCTGTACGTCACCTGAAGGGTATGCCACCTCCGGGGAGAAGGGGCAGGGGGCAGTGTGCCTCTCGCCGATACAAGCTGCCTTTCAGAGCTCGTTGCACATGCTCCGAGTGAACAACACCCTTTATGCTCACTGTAAGGCGATTAGATGTGTCGGGTGCTTGCCCGCTCTTTGTGAACGTCTATTTGGAAATAAATTGATACCCCTTATCATAATAGCCCGTATCTCCTCAATATTGGTCAGACGTTTTAAATAGATTTTACTAATGGGTCGTGAATGAAAGATGTGGGGAGTCAAAATTAACCAGAAAAGGATCACATAAATCAACGAGGGTAATTTAATAGCCACTCCATTTTTAGTAGGTTATACCTATGAACGACAACGTGGAAATAGCCTTTTTGATCTTTCCCTTCGGTGTAACGAGTAATTTTATGACCCGTGTAACAACCAGACGTCGGCGACATTTTTTTTATTACTCGTTGTACCTATTCAACCACGGACAGAATAGATTTGAAATCACCGCACCATATTTCCTTGTACAAAACTTCTTGCAGCATACTATATATCTTTCTTGGAATGTACCTAAGTGCAGGAACGTATGCTGAAGCACTGGGACCCCAAGCTCGTAAGTCTGGTATCAGTAAAGAGCGTCGATAAATCCGGGTACACAATATTTCCACGTGCGGTGGCGAAGAAAGCTTATTGTAATGGAGCTAGGTGCGATCTACACGCGAACGGTTCATCACGACGTAGGGTAGGAGAACATGGCTGTTACACTCTTGCTTTTTACACTTTTTTGTGTTGCCACTGCGTATGCCTAACTAAATAACGCTGAATTTTAAACTTCTAGTAAACTACCTTTTTCCCACGCGTTTTTTCTGGAGTAAAAGCTGCCTGTATGTTATTTCATGTTTAGAACTACATGTTTGAAACTTCCAGACTGATTTTTACAAAAGTTTTAGCGTGACCTATCCAAACTTTTGCTTTTATAATATTAGTTTCGAAACTTCACTGTAAATCTAGAAAACATAAATGTACAATTCCTATTATAGAAAAATTTGCAGCCACGCGTTTTTCTATATCACCATCAATAGAATATCTTCATTCTTTGTGATTGTGATATAATAAAAATCCGCAATCAATTTCAATTTGAGAAAAAAAAGTTCTGCTAGCAAAATTAGTTGACTTATTTGAAACAAGATTTAAAATTGAAGTCTAGACTAAGGCTAGAGCCAGGCCTAGGTCTTCGAAGGCGTCTCATTTTTGTCTTGCCCCGTTTCATCCTGTATCTAAACAGAACCAGATATTTAGTAATTAGCTGTGTCCAGACTGAAGTATTGGCCTTATGACCTCCAAGCTCACCTCACCGCGGCCGTGGGAACTTTTAACCGATTTTCGAAGGTAATTAATCAAAGCTACTTCCGCGGCTTGAAAACTTGGAGTTCGTAGACACTGTATGTAATCTATACTTTTACAAACATCAGGAAATAAATAAAAGCTTGTGGTAATTAATCCTACAAAGTAGCTCCAATAATATATGATTCTTGCCGCGTGCCTCCGTAAAACTGGCCCACGTCTCGTGTGCAGCCAATCTCTACTAAAAAGACGTGACCTTGTTTTGCTCGTATTATTTCAGCAGCAGGGGCGCTCTCGGACGCGGCAATAAAGCCTCCTGAGCCCTCAAATAAACTGAAATATTACCGGCCTGAAGGCTTTTGGGATATTCAGGACCTTATTTTAGAACCTAGCTCCGTGACCCTAGCCTAGCGACGTCCCTCGATATCAAAAACTAACCTCGCCTGAAATACCACATAAAACCTGCTACAGCAACGCTAATAGAGAGCAATATTTTTAAAATGTTTACAAATATTTTAATAGCTTTTACGATAAAAAAATTACGTTTCAGAAAATAATTTTGAATTGAAGCCTGTGTAAGTGACCTATTTCAGTTTTTTAAGCAGAATTTAGAAGTTTCAACATTTATTTATTTTGTTGAACTAGTACATAAATTCCAATTACACTAGTCACTTATGTTACATTATAATTAAATTAAGAATATATATATAGATATACTAACATAAAGTACCGCGTCAACATGAAAGGATACAAATTTTAATTTGACCGTTTCACCTATTTGCTCAAAACCTATTATATTTCCGGTTTCCATTTTCAGTTTGTGACATATAATTTGATGATTTGCCATTCAGATTTTTAGCATAATTAAATATAAAAAGACAACATTCGTTTGCAAGTAGATAGGTGAAGTTTCGCGGCCTCCGCGGTCAGCGGAAACACACAGAAAACTCTGCGGAAATTGTATTCTTATTATAAGCACATCCTTTGATGTACAATTACGGAGGTTTTCGGAACTTTTAATTAATGGAAAGCTTCAAAAAACATTTTGCAGCGAACGAGATTATTACGAAAGTATATCTTAAATTTCCAGATTGGGAATGCCGGTATTCCAACAATGCTACGTCGCTATTTATAAAGGTAAATTTTGGCGAAACGGTTTTGCAAAATCGTTGATTACTGGAATTTTAAATTAATATGTTTCTGATTTTAGAGAAACACATAGCTTACTTATAATGATAAGAATGTTTTGTTAATTACTTAATCACTTTTGTATTTAGATATAATCATTATTGAAAATACAGAGCTTGTAAAATATTCTTATGTTAAATTTTATAGAAAAATACAGTCACATACATAGCGTAACAGATTGAACAAGAGAATAGCAGGTGCTCAAATACACACTCATTTTCCACAATCTGTTGATACATTTTTCAGCAACAGAGCTTACCTCTTTTTGACATTGTGAGCGCCCTCTGAACGTTTTTAGGATATTCCGCCTGCTAGCAGTCTACAGCATTGCTCCAAAATTAGAACCGTATCAGCGTTTAGTTTACGAAGAGCTATAACCATTCAGTATCATTGAGCTCCATCCAAATCCATTACCCAGACCGCCATAGAGCAAACCTACGCGCAGTCATATACCCACCCTCCGGCATCGGCAATCGGTGCAATAAGTCACGCTAGAGGCGGTACTGACCGGTTTCTATCTGCTGTCCGGCCAATGAGCCTCTACGCGCTACTCTACTAAAAGTACAGTTTACAGATTATTTATAAATCTTTTTAGGTTTCGCACTTATAAGACAAAAACCCGAGTTGAAAACAGTGTATTACTACACAACACTTCTTGCACGAATTATTTTATTAATCGTAAGCTGAATGTCCGGTTTTGATGTATCTCCGGTTTTATAGGCAGCTCTAGCAGCATAGGTGGGGTCACAACGACCCGCACGGTTTATAACGTGTTTACTGGCCGCTGGCCGCTATCTGATCATTCGGAGTCATAAGACGAAACGGACGCCGCCATAACTTACATTCATAAAGATACCGCGCGTTATGGCCGAACGCGAACGCCCTTTTACTATTGTCATAATCGCACTCTTTATGTATGATACCTACTCGAGAGACTCACATACGTTTTACGAGGAACATGCCGCGTGTTTATGTTCCTCTAATTCATAAAGATCACAAACAATTTGCTGCGGATGTATCGAGGCCGATGCGGCCTATCTCGGCTGCGATCGACTCCAGGTATTTGCCATTAATTAAATGTTTGTAATGAATGTTCACTCGCACAAGGGGCCTCACATTAGGGCCTCTCGTGGGCGTAATCGCTAAAGGGCCGGCTGTGCCCGAAAACTATCCGAAAACACTTGGGCGTAATTAATGTACGCGGCTTACGGGCTTATGACGCCTGTCGCGGGCCGCAATACCCCAATTATGACCTTTCCTTGATCAACTGAGAGTCAACCGACACAACAATCAAATTTACTATTTTTCAGCGTTTCCTATTGCTTCAACTTTTATTGTTCTAGAGTAACAATGCATAAGAGCGCCGCCGTGGGGTAACAAAGGTTTGACCAGCTATGTATGTATTTACTATGTATAACTCAAATACGAGCATGCTTCTTCAAATAAGTTAAGTCACTTATTCCTGTTACAAATGCTCGTACAAATAACTTGAAATCCAAACATCTAGCTCCAAATAAACGGCTGCGCCAGTTTTATCGTAGCTTCGTAGCTCCGTAGCTGCTCCTTTGAATCTCGTAGCTATTTCTACGAATAGCCGTATTTTATACATAGTTCTACGAGAAATCATATTTTTGTAACTTAATCTTTTGAGGTATAAGCAGAAAAACAATTCATACATATTATATTTACAGATTCGTTACGTTACAAATATAGAAATTCCTGCTTACAGCTCTGTAAAAATGGTAACCGTCGCGAAATGTGATATAATATTTGGTCGTCAAAACGCATACTAACAAAATAATTGTGAAAATCCTCACAGTATCATATAAAAATATAACTTATTTACTAGATCTTTTTTCATCGGAGTAATATTTTAGTACTTAGCGAGTTGTGTCCGGAATGAGGGAGCTTTCCCCTCAACAGTATCTATAACCGGGCACATTAATAAATTAGAGAGCAGTTTGTCACTTAAACTGTCAGTTAAGTGGCGGATAAGGAGCGAGCGTCGTCAGCCGAGGCGCCTCCGCTTTGTGTATCATGCTTCGGCTCCGTCGGGGGCCAAGCGCTGTGTAATACAATAACTTATCATTTATTAACTCTCAATAATTACAGATAAAAATATAAATTGGACGAAGTTGAGCTGAGCTTTAAATAAATTGAAGAGAAGTTAATTTTTGTTTATTGATTGGATCACGCTTACGAGAGTCGCTCAGTCAAATTTTCTTCATTCTGGATTCGCATTTCACGGAAAATGTTTTTATTATTACGTGATTTTGTAAACTTTATAATTATCTATCGCTTATTGAAACATGGCTAAGAACACTCGGGATAAAATTATATATGACACTAAAAAAGCTAAACGAAAATCGGTTCATTCGTTTGGGAGCTACGATACCACAGACAGATACACAGATACACAGAAATACACGTTAAACTTATAACACCCCTCTCTTTTTGCTTCGGGGGTTAAAAACAAATAGGTACAGCATGTTTTCACTTTCCATCAAAAAACTCATTGTACAATATCTGAATCGGAAACTATCGCGTGTAACGTGAACGCGCTATCTCTAACGCATCTACGTTCACGTTCATGCCATAACGTAACTTACATTTGTACTCTGCTAGTGCTGAGCGTATGGTTTGGGAATAAAAAGTCGGACAAAAAATTATAAAGCTCGTTTTTCTTGTAAAATGACGGATTCATTTTACAAGAAAAACGAGCTTTATATTTATATTAAAGTAGGAATCAGCCTCAGCAAGATTGATCAAACTTGCAAGATTCAGATTCTTTGTTGATAACGCTTGTTACATATCATAAAATGTTACATACATAGGATAGTGAGTGATTTGGTTCTTACACTGTAAACTTCTATCTTCTTTAATAAATAAATTAAAGTACAAATATTAGAAAGTAGTTCTACAGTCTACATATGCGTCATCGGCACTGAATGTATTATTTAATTCACGTGCCATTTTTTCAAGCTTCATTCATGCTATCAAAACTTTTCATCATTCAATGAAAAATTTTGATCGCATTTTGTTGTCGAGTGGGGATCGACAGCCGAAAAGTCGGATTGTGTCCGCCCATTTTACGGCGCACAGAATCACACTATCTATCAAGCCGAGGTTCATAGTTCGCGGAGTGATGCTGATGTCGGATTTATGGTGTTATTTCATCTGAGGCTTTACTTTACTTAGTTGAAAGGTTTCGGTGATAAACTTGCCTGAAGAGAAAAACTCTTATTTTACTGCACATTTCATGGATAAGATGATTCTCGTCTAAAGTTGACATTTTTAAACAGGAAAGGATCTTTTTGCTCATCTTTTCCGGTAAACATTGAATAATTGTACCAAGAAGCGTGGTGGTTTAATCTTTGTAATGCGATACCGTCGGTAAAAATGAGAGAAATAAATCTTGTATTTTTCTACGAGCACAAACTAGGTAATTAGTTGCTTCCGTGAAGCAAAAGAAATTCATGTATACATTGTATCTCCGAGCGATATTTTTCTCTCACAATATTTTATTATACTCTAAACAGTATTAAAAATACACCTTGTAGGTAAAATAAAAAGGATCTTGATATTCTACAAGCGAAAGTTTCCACCGTTAAACGGGGAAGTTTACAAGTAGTCGTGTTCAAGGGGAGGATGGAAAGAATCGCCTTCAAAACTTGCACAACTTTTGCAGAGAGTTTAAAATTCAGCGCACGGCCGCAAAGTAGGGCATCGCTCACGATACCGTCGCCGAGCTGACGAAGAGGGATCGCCGATACGTCATACTGCGTCCTACTATCAATTACCATCTCTTGCCTTTCGGCGAGGCGCTAGGCGGTCGCGACGGGCGCGCGCCTCTGACCGAACTATGGCTGTCCGCTTGTTTGTTCCGTTCATTATCCTAAATATTCGATCTCAAGAAAATTGAGTTGTTTTTGTTTGTGTACAATTATATAGCTTTAGATTCTTTTGCCTGTATCGGAAATAATACAGTTCGTGAATATAAGGACACATACAAAAAAAATTTTTTAGCAATAAGTAAAATTACCAGTCTCTTTAAAAAGGTAGAATTAATCCTTATTTCCGGGTAAAGCCTCACCCGCGGCGAGCGATGTGCCACCGGTAATGACTTGTTGAAAGCTGCTACCAGTAAATTATACCGAACAGCTTTTCAAATCGGAAATATTGATTGTATCGTAATGTAGAGAAGTCATTTTCAATTTCAGTTTAAATTGGTAGGTTGGTCAGATAGACGATTTTGACCACAAGGTAATGCCCGCGCGCACGGTCAATACCTTGATCGAATACGTAAACACGTAAAAAAATATTCTGACCTAAAATAACAAAAAATTGAATTTATAAAATTGAGTAAATTGGTTGCAGCCAGAAAATGCAAACTAAAAACATTTCCAGTATTTTTTTTATAACCTAGTGTTTGCTTTTATTATTTCCGAATTTAAACTGTTTCTCGTCCATTAAATTAATTTGTAAAGTTTCGCCAGCGTCCGTAATTATTATGGATCATCCAAATCTGTACAATATAAGTAGGTAGGTATATGTATGGGAGCAATCATCCAGAGAGTCCTTTGTGTGAAACTTGGAGGAGAATTTGACAGATTCCCGTGTAATGGATGAGAGGGTGTTTAGCGCTAATTAGCGGAACCCCACTCAGCATAAATCATACGAAACCATTGTTCTAGAAAATACCCTATTACTGCTAAGCGAGGGTTTCTTAGGTTACATGAAAATTTTAATTTTTTAGACAAAAGATTTCAGTTCTCTAATGAAGCTTCCGCACAAACAAATAAAGGCGAACAATGGCTGATCGAGCAGTATCAAATCATTATAATCCACAAAAATTAATAAAAGCCAAATTTCGTGATAGACCAAGAAATTATTTTAGCTAGAGAGGGAAAATAAGGTAAATTGTATTTTCTTCAAAGGGTTATTAGCTTATATAAACCTTTTTGTGTGATGAAGATCTTTCCGACAGATTACACGCCGGCGGGGCTCCGGAGGCGGCCAGCGGCACCCGACTCATCACACGGATATTATAAAAGTTGGGCGCGCAATCGCAACTTGCAAAAAGACTCCATGCAACACATACGTTACCAGAGAATACGAAAGAAAGACGCAGACAGGAGTTCGTTTTAGAGCGGATTTCTTTCTATCATATCCAAACAAATATTTTAATAAGTGATTTTGTATGTCCCTATCTCTGACTCGCGTCTTAAAGGGTGAAATGTTTTTAATGACTTTTAGCAGGGTAAGAACATCTTTTATTTCAGAAAATCGCCTGAAGAGTAGGTAGGTCTTGGAAAAGTAATGCGAAGAAATCAAACCAATTTCAATCATTATCCAGTTGGATGATTCCGTTTCGTCGTAGGATCCGAGCCTAACAGACGCAGGCGTAGCTTAATGAAATGCTAATAGAAGCCTAACCATATTAATTTAACGTATAAGCCAGTGTCTACCTTAGTGCGTAGGTGTAAGGAATATTATATTAAAGAGACTGGTTTTAAAGACGCTAAAGCTATAATGATTTTTTATATACCTGAACAGCTATAAATTAAGACTAGATTAAGGGAGTTGGCGTAAAAAGTATAAATAGGTATGTTACTCGACGTGGCTGTATGCTAAAAAACCGACAGGATGCAGATCTGAATTTCGTCCAACGTGACTTTTAAAATAGGTTAAATCCGTCATAAAGCTCGCAAAATTAGTATGTTTGGAGTTAACTTCAAAATCCACTAACAAGGTGATGAGTGAACACATCAACAAAAGTTGGAGCCGCTAACTTTTCAACCCAAATGAAAATATTATTCCATCAAACATAGATTCAACTGGAAGTTGGCAACACTAATGGACCGAAGAGATACGTAACAAACTCACGGCAGCGGGAGGCTCCGATCCTCCAATTATTATTTTTACAAACTTCGACACACGATACTGTCGATACTTGGCTTTACTAAACTCTACGAAGTTTCAAAATGTCTACACGATGCGCTAACATTTAACCAATTATTACTTGATCAAGTTTTAATGAGTGAAGTGATACTTAGAAGCCGCACGTAATTTGAATGTAAAATATAATGCTTACTCTGTTTTAAATATTTATTGGAAGGATTGCAGTTTTCTTTATATGTATTTGGATTTTCACAAAAATTGCGCTTCACGATTTCTTATAATTCTCAGATGTCGATTATAATAAAAATAAATACAGCCTGGAACAAAGAGCTCGCTTGAAAGCCTTAGTCTTTGGAACATTTCCGAGGATCATCAACGTCCCCTTGGTATAGTTTGGGAAACTTCTATCGTGTGAAATTGCATCTCTACTGTACTTACCTTATACAATTGGTGTATTAACTTCTGTATATACCTACTTGGAAAAAAATATTCTAGTTTATTAAACTAAAATTGTGAGGGTTGAAACCCAGGTAGGTATGTACCGATGTTTTGTTAAGAGCACAGAAAACAAACGTAGCTGGGCAAACATTAGGCGGCCCTGTAATGTAATTCTGCGAGTTTTAATTCCATAACCGACAGCACGATGGGGAGTTATCCCCGATGTTTATTTTATAAAGTTTTCATTGCCGTCCGAAGTGTTTGGATTTATACTATTGTTGTTGGGTTCGCGATAACGGCGTGTCGGGTTGGGAATTAACAGGAAACGAATAAATCGCTTTCGAATACACGTACCTAATTCTAAAATTCAATCATTTGTATTTACGAGCTTTCTGTTTTACTTTTCGCGTCGGTATTCCTCTTGGTCGGTATTTCTATGGGAGATAAAATAATTGTTTTAGAAGATTGAAAATTATATACAGAAAAAAATTATATATTATATACAGAAAAAAATTAATAAAAATTATATACAGAATGAATCTTTTTTCCTACCAGTTTCGTCATTCTGCGACAGAAAAATGAAAATTGATATTGTCCTCAATGAAATATAACTTTTTTCATATTAGCCATATGTATTCATGGTCATTTGACTCATAGTTTTGGCTGAAGAGAAACCCGAACCAGTGCGACTGCATGTAAAGTTGCGTGTAGGTATAACATCAAAGGTGTGATTCAAACCTCCGCAGAATTAATGTGAAGGTCGTCAAACATCCTCAGCTCGTCTACATAAGTGATGGGGTGCCACAGCGTGCGTGCGAGTCGTGGGCCCGAGGCGACATATTAACCATTGATCAGCAGCGTGAGTTCCCAACAACGTTACAAGAGCTACAAGCATTTGTAACGATGGAAGTGCTACAAGTGTTCACGCATTCTAATTTAGGTTAAATTAGTTTGAACAGCTCATTTGAAATATGAACCCTTATGGTTTCGTATTTGTAGTGTAATCTTGCTAAAGCCATAAACGCTTTGTGTAAACATTTGGGCAAGTGTATTTGGTGTGATATTCGTTATTGAAATACTGAGCCTAGAGATTAGTATGCTTTCACACATCCTCTTTCATTCAACAAATCTGGTTTAAACTTTGTTTCATAAATGTATGAAACTAAAGAAAAGCTTCATCAGATTAAGTATGAAAAGTTTCAGAACTGATAAAAAATTCTTACAGCTTTTGTATATTAACTTTGAGCTAATTAATTCAAACGAGATCAATATGAACTAAATTAAGCAAAGTCAAACAGTTATCTCTAGTGAGAGAAGAGAAGTGTTGCCAACCACAAGTTCAAGGATAGAGTAGCCGCATGCCTCCTTTGTGAGCGGTAAGTGATCCAAACGCGCGTCGGAATAAATATTATAAATGTTTGCAGAGCACACATTACGCCAGGAATACTTAAGTGCGTTTTTACGTACGCAATATTTCGAGCGAGAGGCGAAGGGATTGTTTGCTCAGCCACGAAACGTTTTTCTGCTTATCAAAGCGTTAGAAAATGTACACCGAGCCATAATTTACATCATAACTGCCGCTTTTAAGGTGATGGAGAAATTTATCATAATTATACAATTTCATTTTGAAGTTTTTAAACTGGTGCCCAACGCGGGGCTTAATGTGGCGCCCAACGAGGGACTGAATTAAAATCCAATTTACACAATATCAGCAAATTGCATGCAATAACGTGATATAATTAACATTTTCCAATACTCGGCAATGTGAACACGCACACTCACCATGATTTAAAAGGAAAACGCTTCATAGACTACCGTCGGTCGCAAACTGCCCCGTGTATTCCCTTTGGCTTATTATTATTAAATTTTTTGCACGTGTGTTCCTGACTTTTTTAGGAACGTATCAACCTGAAAATCCAGTCACAAACTCTATGCATAAACGATCAAAGCCTCTATACCTGTTTCAATCCTCGTCTGGCGAACGCATTGGTCCACAATACAGAGGATACACTCACAACACTTGCACTGTCACTAGGTTTGGTAATAGCGTATTGCCGATATCACTGTTCACTCGGTCGGTGCGATGCGATTGCGGTGCGGGGGAGGGGGCGCGCGACGTCCGTCCGGCTTGGAAGCTCGGAAAGCACTGAGCCCGCGCGGCGCCGCGCAAGCCTCTGCGGCCCGTCAAAGAATCCACCCATTTCGCCCGCTTGTAAGATTTTGGCGTGATTATTTGAAATGTGTCAGGCTTTGATGTTTGATTCTGATTAGTGGCGGGCGGGCGATTAGTTCAATAGCCTGGAAAGATAAGGCATCGTGCTCGTATTTTTATAGCGGTCAAGGTTCGTTTTCATTATTAGCCTAATTTTATTACCTTGCTTTATTTACATCTACTACGTAAGTTGTACTTGCGTATAGCTTTATCATCAAACTTTTATGAGCTTTCACGTGGAACTCTCCTGACTTATCTGTAACTAAACAAGCTTAATAATGCCTTTCCAAGAAGGCAGCTCTCAGTCAATGTCTATCTCGCAAACAGCCCTCAGTCTCGCGCTGACCGTCTGCAGATTGACAAATGAAATGTTGATGAGTGCTGCACTCGCTAATGACGTGCACACAGCACGCAGCACCCTCTCGCGGCGACGCGACTGCATTAGACGCGACCCGCGTGCTGTGACCGACGACTGTTTACATTTGCAGGGTCATCACCTATCTTGATTGAGACACCATTAAAGCTAGATCCATTCACAAATTAAAGAAAAATTCTAGATAATACTCTTTACCAATTACTTATATATAGGTACCTACCTACCTAATCGGACAAAACTGTCATTATGTACGACTCCTACTAATTGAGTCGACTGGAAGGTATCAGAATGTTATTTCCTTCCGAATGGAGCGAGGCTTTCCCGGAGAATCCTTCAGAAATATTCCACGCTGTAAATATTGACTCTGCATGAAACAAAACTTGACTTATTTTATCGATATCGGTCGACTATCTTCCTGTTCGACTGACTGTCACGTCCGCGCTCACTCGCAATCCTATTTGTGTTACAGAAATATGGAAACACTCCACCCTAGCACTTTGTATTAGATTAGTTTTACTAACAATTCTGTTATTTTATGTGGGTTGAAGTAAAACCGATCTATAAGCGACTTTCAGAATAGTCTATTGCTTGTGAAATAATTTTCAAGCTTTAACATTTTCGGTATATTTTTCTTTTATGAGAGCTTGGTTTTTGAGACAAATCATAGATAGAAGTGGGCAGGTTTTTCCTTTTTTTGTAATTTTATTTCCATGTCGATTATGTCCGGAAAAAAACTTATGAATGCAAGAGAGACTTCCAAACTCCTCGCTTCTTTTTCCAAACTTTGGTATCATTATAAAGTTTATTCCAGTTTGTGAAAACACCCGATACCGAAATAATCACCACACGATACAGAAAGTATCAACGCAGTCCTTTCAACTTCAGAACTGGGACGTCGACACCCCTGACACACACACACACACACACATGCACACGTACTCTGCACACAGCCTCTAGACCAGACTGTAGGGTCACAGAGAGAGCGTGCCCACAGATGTGTACCTACTCACAGTAGCAGGGCTTTATATTCTGTGAGTAATATCGTTCTAGATTCAATATTATAGTCGAGAAAACGACGAAAGAAAACGAAAATTTCAACGTTTACAGCCAACGAGGCGCGTGCGTTCGAACGTCACTGTTTGAGAATCATGATGTATTTTGATGTTTAATGGCTGAGTTACCCTTCTGTTTGTAATTCATTCGTGTCCGAGTCGGCTGAGCAAATGTGTAAACGGAAGATAGGCATTTCTTTGACTCCTTTTAACAGTCCGAGGGAGTTTTAAATAGGATGCAAACAGAGATAGGCTACCTGAATGCGAGGCGAGTGTGCGCTCGCACTCTCGAGACGTTGTCCGCGCGGCCATTTCTAATAGCGGACAAATTGCAGTCCGCTGGTGGAGATGGAAGGTCTTAGTGAATCTTGAGTAAGTTAATAAGGTACGTGTGCTGGAAGTAATATTGTTTAGAGATAAAAAAGTGATTTTGAAATTTCTTTGATGCTGCGTAAAAATTTAGATATTACACAACGTGAATTTTGTCGTGTAACATATGGCAAAAGACAATTATTTTATATTATTATTATTATTATTATTTTAGTTACCTACTGTGTCTGTTGCATTGCATGCCTTTTCTCACAATTTGTACACCGTAATCGGTAAAACATGTTGATACCTGCATACCTGTTTGTTAAATGTTATACCCACACATGTTTATGCAAATAAATGATCTTTATCTTTATCTTTACAAAAGTTGTATTTCGAATCCAACTGGCAAAATTTTGTCAGTTTACACAAAACTATTCGACATCGTATACGAAATGACAATTTCATTAGTAACATCATAGAAAGAATAGTAGACGAGGTAGGGGAAGACCAAGAATTTGCTTGAAAAGTTATGTAATTTATAGAAATAAAATACTTTGCATTGTGAAGAGAAAAGTGGAGGAAATTGCATCATTACACCTAGCGAGGCTCTTTAATTTATAATTACACATAACCACACATATTATAATACTATACTAGTAACATAACTAACAAATAATTACTTCCTACACTTACCTGCATAAAACAAACATTATAAGATACCTAAATCTCATTTATAATATACTTAATTCTGTAATTCTTTATTGTACACAATTAATACATAGCATGAACTTATACAATAGGACAATTATGTACATGGGCGAGCTTAACACTGAAAAAGAGTTTTCTTCCAGCAAACCTTAGAGTACGTAAATACCTAACAAATGTGTTTTGATGAATAAACTTCTTTTTATTTATTTATATATTTTTAATGTATTCAAAGGTGCCTTTTCTGATTACTCGGAAAGTTTCGGTACGTCATCAGCACTCTCGGTATACGCGGTACCGAAACCTTACCGAGCGCCTATATTTCTACGGAGCGTTCCTGATTAGGCGGTAAGCGCGGTAAAATGTTGGATAAAGGCTAGCGTCCACTAGGCGGATCGGGTCGGGCCGCATCGCAACGCAAAAATACGCCTGCCTATGTTTTGTATGAAATATCGTCTATTAGCGACGGATCGGAGCGCGGCGGGCCGCAACGCATTGGCGGATCGCTTCGCAGGCGTATTTCTGTCGGCGGTGCGCTGCGACCCGCCCCGATCCGTCTAGTGGACGCAGGCAGGCGGATGTGAGCGCACGTGCCGTGCTAATAAAAATAAACGAAAATGAACGAAGAACTGCTTATTTCTTTATTTTTTTATTTTTTTGCTCTTCCTCAAGAAGGATTTGAAACCATAACATCTCTTCGTCTGAGCTGTCCATGGTAGCGCGATGTCAGTCCAAGGACGAAAACACGTCTGTAAGATCAAATCCGCTTAGGCGATCCGCCGCGCCCCGTACAGATGGACGCAAGAGCATCACAGAACTGCGGCCCGTTCCGATGCGACCCGCCCCGATCCGTCTCTAATGGACGCCAGCCTTAACACGTGCAGTACAGATTCAGTACTGATTCAGCACGCGCGGAGCCGTACCGTAAAAATACTTTCATTTGTTTCGTCCGGCTCGGTAATGTCGGATGACGCGTGCAGTACTGAATCTGTACTGCACGTGTCATCCAACATTTTAAAGCGCTTACCGCCATATCAGGAACGCTCCATAGAAGTATAGCGCTCGGTAAGGTACCGCGTATAAGTACCGAGTGTCCTGATATCATACTGATACTTTACCGAGTAATCAGAAAAGGCACAAAGCTTACAGGCAAGCAAAATCGATAAAATAAATCTTTAACCCTTCATTTACTTAGCTCACTGCCATAAACTTTACTGGCATGTATCGTAAAAATTCAAAAATCAACGAGAAATAATTGGCAAGGCTCAGTGGAACATTAAAATAGGCTTTGACGGGTGGCATTCGCGTGCCTCGGGCGCTGTCGGCGTGATAAGGTTACCGCCTACCGCCAGCCACCGCGGTTACCGGTTACCTGTAACCTGTCACTGCCTTATAATAGAACAAGCACAGCGATTATCGGCTTTCATTATTCATTTCCACCGTTTGCGACGAACGGGGAACTCAGCACCGACGAAGTAGATTTGCTATCATTAAATTGTCATAGCTATTTTGCGTTGAATGCTTTTAAGTGTTAGTAAACTCTTAGAATTGGTCACCATCATCATTTCAGGCCAGAGTTACGAATGGCGATCCCGCGCCGTTTTCATCCGTCTTCATCATCAGCGAAGAAAAGAGGTCGTTTTTAAGATTTAGTTTTGCGTATGAGATGAAAGAAAACAGCAGCCGAAGATAAACTTCACGTATTATTAACTCGCTCGTGAAAATGTAGTTGCGGGTCTAGTCTGTGTCGAAGCTTAGGTTCTGAATTTATAAATTTATTCTGCAAAAAACTTGCAAAAGGCTGTGAGTGCGAACATTTTTATTTTTTCCAAAAAAGCCGAAGCTAGGCCACGCGCCCATTCAAGTCATACGTTCAAGAACGGTGCTCTCGAATAACTTAAAAAGCTCTTAAAAAGTACTTTCTCTGGCACTCTAAGAAAAATCCACACTTAACCCAGAGCTGATTGATTTTTCAACGGCCTCATCAAATTCAAATCCCCTCCTCCAGGGCCGGAGCAAGGTTCCAAGCCTGACCCTGGAGTCATTTCGACATGCCACTTGTGTTATACAACACGTTTAGCATGCTTGCTCAAATAATAAATGTTTCAGTGTGTGGGTAATAGAATATCTAAGCCTGTAATACTTCATAGTCTGATAGACGGTGAAAACTATAATTACCAGGTCAATTATTTCGGAGTTAGGTTATTTTAGGCGACCTACGCTCCGAATTAATTTGACATTGTAGAAAAACTCTGTAATTTTCATAAATAATTACCCAACATCGGACAATTAAACAAATATAAAACAGCTAGTTGTCGTTATAAACATTGTTTGGTTATTATTAAGTAGTTCTTTTGGTGTCCAAATACTACACAAACTTTTATTTCAGACACAAATTGATCCATTAGGGTACACAAATAAAATAACAATACCTAAATTACAGAAATGCACCGTTCGTATCATTATAATGCATTGCAGGATTTATGGTAATTGAGACGCCAGCAATGATATGGGCCTCAGCGTCATCATCCAGTGGCATATTATCCTGCGTCACGATGGCCAGGAGGCTGTTGGGGCTGCGGTGCAGTGATGCGTCTCTCTGTCGCATGACTTCGTGGAACATATCCCGGAACATCCCTGATGCGCTACGTTAACGCACAAACAACATCCTTGAACCATTCTTATCAAGTTCAGCCCTGCTTTCCCGTAATAAACTGGCAGTACTGTATTATTTTGTTATTTTCTGTGTTTACAATTTTCCAATTTCCTATATCCGGGTTTAGGGTGCTAATCTCCAGAAAAAACACGAAATGCTTGTTTTAATAAAGCTTCATTTAAAACGCGGATAATGAGGGAATAAAGGCTGATTATTGCCGCGGCGATCGTTTACTCGTATTTTTGGAAATTGGGTCGCTGTTCATGTTGGGTAAATACAATAATGGAACTTCTAGAATATAATAATGGGACTAGACTATGATGATGATGAAACCCTCCTAGCCGAATTTCAGCCACGGCGGCCAGTTTCAACGAAAACTAGCCGCGGTGCGCAGGATATATTATTAGTGCACAAGTGTGCACTCTCATAATCCGATGGGACGACAGATCGACACGATCGGGGAGAGGTTAGGCGCAGGACCAACGGCTTAATGACGAGGCATGGGGTGTAACACCGCCAACTTCCTGACTCCCGGGTCGGGCCAATAGTTGTTATTGGGGGTTTTCTAGCAAGAAAAATGACAGTTTAACTACATATTAGTGTGCGTGCGTCGGTATTTTGTTAACGCACACATTCAAAGACAATGCCACAGTTTCTGCGGTCGGGGCATTTCTAACGTTAAATAGTACATCTATGGCATAGACTATAATAATTAAATAATGGGACGCAATGGTTTCCAGAAGACTCGATCACATGTTTACCCGAAAGTAAATTTCTGCCTTACAATTTATTTATTTTAATGATGAAACTGAATTTTCAGAATGAATTTACGAAACACGAGGGGATATTTTTATCTTTGTGAAAAACAAAATGCCTGTTCAGTCATTGACGGCTTCACCGATACTCTTTTGTTTCGTGTTTTAAACGACACAACGGGGATTGGGGAATGGTAAATGTGCACTAGCACATTACCGTTCCCCGATCCCCGTGCATGCACGCAGGTGACACGTCCGGGACATCGTAAGGGACATGTATAGTTTTTTGGCAAAAACTTTTCCAATTTTTTTATTGAATTGATATTCGAAAGCTAATTATCTTATCCATATCAATACCAGTCGGAAGCGTCCCCAAGACGCTGACTGCATTACCCCGCTGTATAGCAATGCTGATGCGCTGTTCCAGATACTAACCAGCTCTCGGGTCACGCGTCACTTCGACCAGACGCTCAGATAATTTAAAAAAACCGAAGAGCCTCGGTACCCCACGGACCTAGGGTCTCGACTCCAAGAGGAGCAAATGTGTAGGGTCTGTCGAGTTGAGCTACCTGTAGATTGTTTGCAACAGTCTGTAGTTAGCTCAATTGTTTCAATTGTAAATACTAGTTCTAATTTATTTATATTATTTTATTATCTTATTAATTTAAAAATTAAACACACGGAAACACGAACAAAATTAAACAAAAGAATAATGTGCCTTTTCACACGTCCCGGTCGCCGGGTATCCGGTGCCGGGTAGGCGGCGGTACCCGTGTGCGAATTGGCAGTGCGTGAGAAAGCTATCGTACATGCCCATACCTACACTTCGCTACCGGGACCCGGCACCGGCTACCCGGAACGCGTCTGAAAATGCAGTAACAGCTTCCAGGCATAGATTATAAATTACTTACTACTCTGGATTTGTGACCCAAAGTGTGTGTTGGTCTGCGATAAGATACAGAACTTGACAAAAAAAAATTGCCTTAACATTACCTAACAAATAATTTCGTATCTAAATTATTCTACCTGAATTCGGTCTTTTCTCATATCTACCTTAAATGTCCAACTCAGACTGAATATTTCAGGGAGATTAAAGGAATTTTGTTTACCCTCTTCATTAAAAATTAAGGTCAATTTAAAGTGTATGAAGCCTGAAAGTTCAGCTGTAATTTACTTTCAAGTTACAACAAATAATGAGTATTCCCGGCGCACACGCCTCTTTTGCGAGGGTCCTCCCATGTTCCTAACTTTTGTATAACTCTCTAATGTTACCAACTGACATCACGTGAAGACTGGCTATAAAAGCTATTATCTTCTAGCTGGACTTTTTTTTTCTAAAACTTTTTGCTTCCTACTTCTTTTATTCATAGTGTAAAAAAAGCAAAGTCTTTATTTTAAAAGAAGTTTGCCAAGACACATTCAGAATTTTTTGCCGAAATAAACACTCATGAAATATTTTCAACCAAATATTTCAGTCCAGAAGTCCTTTAAACTCTGATTTGATCTTCAACGCTCACGCAATGGTTTGATTGGTGAAATCTCCCATGTAACGTCACGCAACCTACCAGCCTGCCAGCCTGCCGGCCTGCCAGCCTGCCAGCCAAAACAGTGTACACTAGAGAGCAGTATATCTGCCTCCTCAAGATGAAGTGATGTGTGTACGCACTGTGATGTATGTAGTCGGAGACGAAAACATATTTACGAGGGTCCGTGATGGAGGAGCGAATTGTGGATACGAGACTATTAATGGATAGGTACGAGGGAAAGACAATTCGGCATGATGTGCTTTTTTTTGAAAACACCTAAAATCTCTCTCTTTCCAGCTAGTTCTCCCATATGGTGGTGGGGTCAGCTCTCCTAATTGATTTCCTTCTCTTCGATCTATCTTCGACGTCGTCCTCGGAAACTTGACACTCTTTCATGTCCTTTATCACTACATCCTTCCATCCATGATAACACCTAAAATAAATAAGTAATTTCAATACAAAACATAATTATTTAACTATCTTCGGAGTTAAAAGGTTACCTTGCTTGTGCAGCTTACATACTCTTTCGGTAGATCTCAACACCAAAGGTTTTGCGCGGAATCGTTAGGTACTAAATATGTAACATTCTAATATTCATTAGATTTCATTGTATGAGGTTAATGCTGGTAATAGTAAAAGTGAAAGCTCCCACTTGTTGTGTTGCCGCATCCACCCGCGATGCTCCACTCCACGTACCTATCCATCTTTCCCTTAGTAGAAAGTCAATGAGCCCTCTAAAAAACTAGTTCCTTTTTTATTCAAGACAGGCAGCAACCTCGCCGATCAATCTTGCAGTCGGATTAATGCTTCGCGCCGCGGAGGAATCACGTCGCGGACCTGCATACACTTCAGCTGGTTCGGTTCCACTCTAGATGGTTTTCTAAATTATTTTTGCACAATTTTGAATATGTTGTGGTCGGCAGGCATTGTTATTTTACTTGAACTACTAGATAAATAATAGTTTCAGGCGTTACTTTGCGGAAATCCATTGTATAATATTAGGATGAACAATATTTAGTAACAATTCCGCACAAAACAAAAGGTTTTGTGCGGAATTGTACTGATAAGATCCAACAAAATGTAATCCGTGTGTACCGCCCGCCCTGTGTGGTCTTTTATTTTACAGGGCGGGCGGTACACACGGATTACATTTTGTTGGATCTTATCAGAGAAGGTTTTGTGCGGAATTGTTACTAAATATTGTTCATCCTAATATTTAACTACTAGGACTAAGCGCCTGTTATTCCGAGTTAAGGGGTGATTTGCAACCATCACCTTGCTCTAGTACCATAGGGCTTACCATAGGCTGGGCCTTAATGCCTAAATAGTGTCAACCTTCACCTTTGCCAGGTTTAGTTGGTTTTTAATTTCTACAAAGTAATTTGAAAACAAGTGATACTGGCCGCCGCCGCCGGTCGGATATTTCTTCGCCACGCCAGTGTTATAGACATCTTCCGGTGGGCCTTTGTCACCGCTAACGTACCAGCTATTCTCGAACCGAATGGTCTGTTACGTGACGATGGTAAAAAGCCCGACGGTATGACACTAGTCCCATGGGAGTTGGGGAAGCCCATTGTGTGGGACGCTATATTCGTCGACACACTTGCGCCTTCCCATCTTCCGAGGACATCCGTGAAGGCGGGTGCGGCGGCAGATTTGGCCGAAGATCTCAAGAGGCGCAAATATGCAGGTCTCGACAGAGCCTACACATTTGCTCCCCTTGGAGTCGAAACCCTAGGTCCGTGGGGTACAGAAGCTCTTCGGGTTTTTAAAAAATTATCTGAGCGTCTGGTCGAAGCGACGCGTGACCTGAGGGCTGGTCAGTATCTGGCACAGCGCATCAGCATTGCCATACAGCGGGGCAATGCAGCCAGCGTCTTAGGGACGCTTCCGACTGGTATTAATAATAATATGGATCAGTCGAGCTACCTGTAGATTGTTTGCAAAAGTCTGCAGTTAGCTCAATTGTTTCAATAAAGTAAATACTAAATAGTAAATACTAGTTCTAATTTATTTCTATTATTTTGTTGTGAATAAAGGCTTCTGCCCTATAAAAAAAAAAGTGATATTTAATGAACTTATCACGACAACTCTAAAAGGACAATTTTTGTTAGAAAGCCACTCGTTCCTTGAAACAGCTGTCTTGCAGAAGGCTGTATGTTGGACCTATTCCAAGAAACCGCACCACAATACGAAAATACTAAAGCTCTGCTTTTCAATTCGGAAAAAATGCAATTTCTAGACGATGCAGGATTATAGAGATTCCTCGTTCTTGTATTATACATACCTACTTACAATGTACGACTGAGTCTGCATGCAGCCACTCCGCGGGTTCATATGAATATTGCGTTGTTGTACAATCGCAGGCCATTGAGGTTTCAAATCTATTGAAGGCAACCTCAATATTTTATGAAAGAAACTCGGTTGTTTTCAGAGAGAATGATCAAACATTTTTATGGTTTAGACTCTGTACAAGCTATTGTGGTTTGGGATAAAATAACTTTTTAAATAATGGATGTAGTTTTTGGAAGCTCCGCTCGATGTTTTCGTGTAAAAACACAATAGAACCGCCCTTTAAGTCGAGCCCACGCTCCGTAGGTTTCAATTACAATATTAACAAACCTCAAAATTCACCAGTTTTTAAAAGTAAAGCAACTTAATATTCAGCTTCTTTTTGCTTATAATAGAAGCAACCGCAACGAGGCACGACAAAACCAAAAACGACTTTAGTAATTGAATTTCCCAAACTTTGATCCCTGCATTCCTAAAGAGCAAAGTTCCGAATCTCCCGTCTGCGTTGTGTAAACGCATAATCGTCTATAAAAACCCACTTCCAGTTTGGCGACTCGAACTTTCCTGAAAGTTTGGGAAACTCCGCGAGAAAAACCGCGCGAAAACACACAAAAATGTTATTTTAATCAACAAGCTTCAAGTTTGAGTAGCTCGTGAATCAGGGTTATGTGGTGGGACGGGCGAGCCCTGTGTCGCACGGCTCAGAGTGTTCATCCATAATCCTAACAGATACCTAGTAGACATAGGTAGTGCAACCCAAGCAAAGTTGATTATTAAAATAAATTAAATTCACGAATAGCCCTTATCATTCAAGAAAGAATAGAAGCAAGAAAAAAAGTTGTTCCGAAAAATGAGACCTAATTTACATCGAAAAAGGCTATTATTTGCAGAAGCGGTAAATCGATGCTAATCTCAAACTGCGCCGCCAGCCAAATCCAAAGTACAAATGACTGCAAACTAGAAGTCCTAACCATCCACGGCTTAGAGTTAGCATATTTTGTGTACTTAGCCTGTTTCTATTCCGGGGACTATGAAACTGGTCCCGAAGGTACTGAGTAAATGCTTAAATTAGAAGCCCAAAATTTCCTCTGTCTCTGCGCAAAACAATAAGTATGTTGGCCTAGTTTCTAAACTGCTGCGTTAGAAAGCTGCCTAAAATGTTTCACCTTGAGTTAGCAACCTGAATTTTTGAACGTGGAATGTACGGAACCGAACATGTGATTAAAACCACATTTATATCCTTTTATTGGGGACAAACAGACAAGTTTTCGCAAAGTTCGCGAACGCGAGTGAGTCGCGGCTTGCGCGGGTTTTTCGCGTATTTACTTCGGAAAGGCTTTGTTCTAGGATTATTGCCTTTGTCCAAACCAGGGACGGAGTAAAGTTACAGTTTGCTTTAAAGTGAGGAGCAACTTCCAGGAGCTAGACAAATTACAAATCTAGACCGAGAAACTGTTGCAGAATTAAAAACATTGAAGTTAGAAAGGCAAGTTTGGTTTCCAAGACGAATTGAAACTTCGTAAATATTTTAGTGCTATTTCGCCATATATTTTGCAGTGCTGCCGTTAAGTTTCTGCTATTACTTTATGATATGCAGTAACTATATTGCTGGCGAGTATACCTCTAGACCCGCCGCGCCGCGCCAGCAGCAAAGGATTGCTGTCGTGATTGCTGTCCGTCAATCATGGTCAAGTAGCAATTACATTAGTTGGAAGACCGCTAGTTTTGTGAATAACGTTATCTATAAAAATACCGTATACAATAAAATACGTTTTTAATATGTTGCCTTTGCCCAGCAGTAGGACAACCATAGGTTAGGAAAAACATATAATATTATTAGGGTTACTGGTTAAGTGGACCTAGATATCCTTGAGGGGGTTGTAACAATGGGTTGTAAATTCCATTATTTATTAGGTACTGACTTATTTGACTATTAAACACCAAACCTTAAACATAACCGTTTTCGAGATATTGGATTTTAAAGTTTTTCCTATGAATTCTTACAAAACTCTAGATACGAGAAACGTAGATATTTTGCAAGTACACCTGCAACATAACCACAATATAATATATAGTTTTTAATATTTAAAGAAAGGAATAAAAACTTGTACATTTTTTTTCCTGCTATTATCAATCGTCGACTACGACTCAATTTGTTTATTTACCGACAATTGTGGTATTGAAAATACTAAAACAACTTAACTTATACACAAAAATCGTAAAATAAAACAACATGCACATACAAGAAGTGGTAAAATAGACAAAAATGGGCATAGGCAATTTTTTTTAAACTTTAACTTTTTTTTACTTTTTTTTAAAGTCCAATTTCTCGGAAGCGGTTAAGTTGGGAGGGTATGGTGATTCATGGTCAAATCAATCACTAATGGTACTAACTTAACCTGTAACCCTGTATATAAAATAGCAGCGATACATTCACGTTTCGATGAACACACTATCATACTAGTACTACTTCTAAGCACCACAATAATAGTTGTAAACTAAAACTGTGATTGCGTTGTTCTCGCTAAAGAAGTGCGTGGTGTGTCTGAGGGCCGTCGTAAAGTGTCGCCTCATCCGCCTCTCAGGGGACGCAGGACATGAGAGCTTTGTACGCACTGCGTACTTAACACGCAGCGGTGTTTTATAAAACTGCTATGGGTTTTTTATTTATTTTTGAAAGCCTTAAGCGATACCATAATAAAAGTAATTCCCCATTTGCCAGCATCAAAAAAGAATTTATCGATGTCCTGTTCCTAGCGTCAAGTCCCGTTTTGCCAATAAGAAGTTTAACTACATTGTCCCCCAACTCTACAACAAACTGAATAAAGACTATAAAATAAAATCCCTAAAAAATTTTGAATTCAAAAAAATATTAATAAGCTGGCTGAAAAATTATGATTATGATGGCATTGAAAAAATGCTTACAGACAGAATGTATTACCTACCTGCCTAACAATACAGGGTGTAAGGGTAAACAGTCTTATCCTTGAAACCAGAAGTTCAGAATCATGAGCAGAGTCCAAAACCGATGAAAAAACTAAACTTTATTATTTACATAATTTTGAAAAAAATATCCTCATACATCATAAAAGTATTTCACCCTACATTTAGACCTACGCCGCCTGCTTTGTCGGTGTCAAACAAAGACCCGCTCGCGCGCCGACTTAAAGGCGCCGCCTACATACCTACGCCGCGTCCGTTCAAACAAAGACGCCGCTCGCGCGCCCGTCAGTCGCGGCCCGTCTGCTAGGTAGTGAGCACGTCACGACGCGTTCCGTGCTAATTTGTGATGTGCCGATTTGTTCGCGTATTGTGTTATGTAGAGAAGTGACGATGTCGTTCACAAATGAACAGTGGACTGAAATGGTGCGACTTTATGCCATCGCTGGTGACAACATGAACTTGGCTCGTACGATGTACGCAGAGCGGTTCCCAGAACAACGTGTGCCATGCCTGAAGCCGGGAAACGATCCTAGCGGCTACACAAAGGCTACGTGCCTACGGCCAGTTCAAAGCATTTTATGCCTAATGTGAGTAAATCAAACTGTACATAAAGCTGTAAATTTTAATTGAAGTGTACATAAAACTTGATTGATGATGAACTTTTTAAATACGCCAAAAGTACCTACTTACTTTAGCCTAGTTACTGGCAAATGTGTTAGAGTAGCTATTTTTGCCTGTCTTAAGCCAGGAAAAGTATGAAGGGAAAGTTCCATCACAAGTTGTAGGTACCTACAATTCGAGTGGTTCGATACCTACACCACCGGCCGGCTACAGGCGAGAGCGGGCGGCGCGGCGCGGCGTGACAAGGTCACTAGGGTGTCCATGAAATCACGTAGGATAGCAGAGAAATGAATTATGAAATTCCATCGAAACTAATTGACTTTTATTTTTAAAAATAACTTGTATCGTCTTATTTTAGGGGTGTACATACGTGGTTTCAAGGATAAGACTGTTTACACTAACACCCTGTATTTAATATTATGCATTTATTATGTACAATTCATTATAATAGAAATCAATATAATTTTTTTTTTTACTAACTGTGTTCTTTTTATGTATGTGTATGTATTCTATTAGAATTTTCTGAGGTTAGATTTTTTTCTTTTTACTACTAAATACTTTTTGAATGATATTTTATTTGGTTTAGCAAATTTTAAATATTATATTACCTATTGCATTTAGTTTTTTTTTTTCATTAAGTATTAGTTTTTAGATACATTTTAAATAGTCAATTATAGACACAATTTTGTTAATTATTAAGAGAAGCCTTGGGTCCTGTAATACAGCTTAGGCTAGTTCGGGATCCTGCGGACTCAACATAATATTGTTAACATTATACTGTGTCAGAAATAAACTATTTGATTTGTTATGAGAAATTAAGAAACCCCTTTTTTAGTAGACCGTGAAGGTATGGAAAAACTGTCGGATGCTGGTAGGTTTTCGGTGTTGTGTGCTTTCGATATTCCGTGATGCGGCCTCATGATCTTTCGATATTTCGATCTGCGGTTTCGTGTACTTTCGATATACCGTTTTCCGGGATTTCGACTGCTGGTATTCCGTAATACAGCCGCCCTTAAGGCCTGGCGCTATATTTCTCAAATTCACAAATCTATTAACAAGAGTGTTACCTAACTTTATAATGGATTCTTCGAAATAAGGTCTGAAGGTAGCGTTAGAATAATAACAATGAACAATCTATGTAGGTATGTGAACTTCTTAAGTAACTACTACACTACACTATCATATTGTTCCGCAAACTTTGTGTGCAAGTTACTTCCGCCCGCGGCTACTCCTTCGTTACACCTGGACACAACATAGCCTCAAGAATCATGTACTTACCGATCACTGAATTTCCAGGGCGATTTCCTAGTGTTCGACCTGATCGTCCATTCCCCAGTCCGGAAATTACACGTTTCATGTGTATCAACAATAGTATATTTGACACTGATTGAAAATAAAGCAAGCGTTTTCCAACACAGTGCGTACAAAGCATAGTGCGAGTGCGTGCCTAACTTTTGCCACGAAGCGATTTACGGTAATAGAAATTTGAGTTATTAAGTTAGCGCTCGCGGCGTTATCTTCGCCGCTGTATCCGCAATGATTCCGCAGATAGAGATAAAGATAAAGATTTTATTGTCAGCCCGGAGCGCTCCGATAATACAAGTGGAACTTGGATGTGGAACTTAGGATTAATCAAAGCTCGTGTGCTATGGGAATCCCATTATGGATGCCGGAGCGGGAAGTTATAATCGTTTGCAGGATAAAGCCGCGGGTGGCTACCCTACATGCGATACTATACTAGCCAAGTAAGTGCCTACTACGTGGAGGCAAAGGAATTATGGATGTTCTTCCTTAGTTATGGAGTAGATTGGTAAGTTTGTGTTTTCTGTGCCATACGGCTTATGACGGTGCGTTGCAGGCAACTTTGCGTGGTGCTGAAACAGAGTGAGTACCTATATTTGGTTCACTTTTTAATTACGCGCAATATTTTCGCAAGTTTCAACTAATTGTTAATTAATAAAGTTCAGCAAGTCTATGACACTGACATGGTGTCACCGAGCCCTCAGACACAGAACTATGCGCCACTCAAGCATCTCAACAATATTCATTGTTAGAAACTTCGCCTCAGTCGAAAAGTATCTTATTTTCATGAACAATCCCTAACTCAACAAATGAAGACGTAACTTTAAACTCGACGGGATACACGAGGACCCTTGGATCTTCAATGAGCAACGAACGAAACGGTAATTAAATAAGGTTACATTTCAAAGTTAAAAGGTACAGAACCCTAAATCTTTTGCTCTCAGATGTACATGACATGTAACCGATCCGCTGCTTCAGGAATCATGCATAACTCAACAATCATCCAAAGCCTATTAATATTTATTCGGAGGTATTTGCGAGCGCGTACATCAAAGGGCACAAACAGGGCTGCGTGCTACTCGTATGGGTGCCGGCGAAAGGGGAATATGTAAATGTCCTCAAAGAACGTCTGAATGTCGCGACGCCACTTACCTTTGCAGATTGGAACAGAGTCAGAGGCGACACTTGTGATACACCCCTACTAAAAGAATGTAACTCACCTTTGTTTTTACATACCCATACCACAGATATAATAATACTATACTAGTACCCTAACGAAAGTTCCCTTAACACAGATTAAAGGAAACTTACAAATATCATATAAATCTATTAATAGTGTAGAGTTAGAATCGTTCACATTTCTGATGGGTACAATAATAATTCGGACCCTTCTATCCGTCTCTTTATATGTACCTACTTGCATTCAGTTTTCAGAAAACTTACTGATTGTATGTTCAAATAAACATGTCTCGTTGTCTCCGGACCCCCAGAGGCCTCCACAATACAAGCAGCCTCCGGCGATCGAAGACACACATAATATATATACTGGCCTATACACAAACTAGATCGTCTAGCTTTCTGCGTCCTTTTCAATTTCGGACTTAAAATGGTGAATTTTTACAAATTTTTTAATAGAAGCCTCATATTATGGACAAGGCATATTTCAGGCACTGGATAAGTTTAATAAATCACACAGATTTTTACAAAAAGCTTAAGTGCGATGTGGTCTTGAAATGAACTTTTGGAAATTCTTACAAGATGATGCATGAGCTATTTTCTATCCTACAATGGTGTAGCTACGTACTGATGGGAAGGCGTGAACTCTAAGCTATCTCATGTTTTATTCTATTGGAGAATACGTAACATAAGAGTTTTAACAAATCGGTTGAAATTGATCCTTAGCTAAGTACCTACATTTCAATCCTTTTTCAGGCAAGGAAATGTTTCAATACTCATCAGCTAATTAATTGAAATAAAAATCTTTTCTCTGCAATAATGGAGTCCATAGCACTTTTCAGAAGAGCGTTGTAAAGTGCAGTCGAGCACCCGTGGGCACCTCGCTGCTCCAGACGGCAGTTACATTAGAACCAATGAATGGAATCAAAAGTCTTAATGATACGACCATTGGAATTAAAATGGCTTTGATTTCATGGAGCGGGGGTCCTTCCGCTTTACGAGCTTCGATGAGCGGTGATCATTCCATCTTATGGTTATGGCCTCTTGTTCGCTAAGACTGCCTCACGGGATGTTATTAGATCGAGATGTGTTCTTTTATATAAAAGAATAAGTAAGAATTTAAGCTTATTAAATATATATTTTTAGCGCTTCATATTTGTTTGAAAACATTCGTCAAGACGCCGACGGTATCAATGAACAACTTCAACATTTTAAATGTTTTTTAGCATGAATGAAAATACAAATTACGAGTATTATAGTAGGTACTTATCAAAGCTCTAAACATCCCTACCCTCAGTGTTAATTCTATTCGATTTCCGAGAAGCTATTCAAAAGAAAGCGGACGGACACGTAACAAGTCAAATATATTATTTCTGGAAACTGGAAAAATAAGATTATTTTCTTGAAAAATCTACGTGATACGGAAAATTCCTTAATAAAAAGTTGAGAAGAAAAGCACATTTTGATGAACTAGACTAGACCAGACTAGCGGACGTGTTCCATCAGAGGAGGCATGGGCTCTTATCGCGGTTGAGGAACCGGACAATGGGACGATCCATCATGAGCCGTCTATCCGCGCATTGTGTGCTAAACGGATGAAATGCAAGTGCACTCCCGATATTCTTACACCGACAATATTTCTATGGAAATTGCGTTTATTCACGGGTTAGGAGTGGTTTTCTATCTGCTTCTGTTGATGTTAGAATTTTTACTTAAATTTCCGACGATATTATCAAATACGGTTTAGGAAAAATACAGTCTATTTAATACTTAGGCACAGGATTGAGATGATTTAAATCCGTGATTTAAATCGCCATTTAAATTTAATGTTTTTATTTGATTTGAGTAAATTGCTTTTTTCACTGCAAGGATAAAGTAGTCAAAAATATATTAAGGGGTGCCCAAATTTAGCTTCGGTGCACACGCCCAATGTACTTTTACTAATACCTGCTGGTTCAGGGATTCCTCTGAAATTAATAACTTTCACTAATTTTCGTTTAACTACGAATTAAAAAGTAGGTAGTTTGTATAAAGTTTATATACCGTAAGATGTCTAAAAAAGGTATGTCTATGACTTTAACTGCGACGAGTCATAAGTAGCTGTTTTATAATTTAAATAAGGAATAAATGTAGCTAAAACATAGCTATCGAATATGAAAAAAAATTGAACAGAACATGACTGTAACCCAGAAATGAAAATGTTTCAATCTCGGTATCTTCTCTTTCTGCTAGTACTTCGTGTGAACAAATAAATCCAATTTAAATCAAACTAATCCGATTTAAATCAAAGTAATCGTTTTTTTTATTAAAAAAAACATGACGTTTATCAACCCTGCTCAGGCGGTCTTAATTTATTTTCACCTAACGTTATCTACTGCTTTAAACTCAAAGAGCTGACCTCAACCTTTATTTTCCGGACCATTACTACTATCTGAGACTTTTAAAGACAATAGTGAACACTGTTTTATCTGATCTTCGTGTTACATTGTCGGCCATATCGTCACATAACATCAAATGAGATAACATTCAATCGGAACTGTATTAAACTAATATTTTAAATGTGAAAGTTTGGATGGATGGATGGATGTTTTTTACGTAAACTACTGAACAGATCGGGCTGAAATTTTGCATACATCTTGGAATCAAACATAGGCTACTTTTATCCCATAAATCAGTTCCAATGGCATAGAAATCACTTTTGAACGTTTCCATAAAAACAACGCATGCGAAGCAGTGGGAAAAAAACTAGTTCACTATAAGAACAGACTCAAATATATAAGAAAAACAATTGTTTGGTAGTAGGTAGTCGTACGGGCTCGGACGAGTGGCAAGCGGCCGTGACTGCGCTAAGCACTTATTTTTCGCATCGAATGAACTTGTCCAGTTGCCTTTAGGATGATCGCACACTGAGAAGCGGGCACTTGTATTCTAACCGAGGGCAAATAGTCAAACGTTTATTCAAATGCAACCTACACTGCAACTTATATTTTGTCAGCACTCTAATGTCAAACGTTTCTATTTTCGACGAAATTCTGACAAGGAAACCGACATATTTTAGCGTTTGAGTATACAGAGTAAGAATTAAGAGCAGAATGAAATATAGTAATTTAAAGAATCACCTCGAATGATTCTGCAGAATATTCTCGGGTCAAATAGACTCAACTTCGCGTCAAATAGACTCAAATTAGTGTCATTTTATCGAGGATCATTTCGATTAACTGGATCAATCTTTAATAGAGCTGATTGAAACACTAAAGTAGGTATTAAGTTAGTACACAAGGCCCAGTACGCCGCGCCCTAGTGGCAGTGCAAGTTTTGATTTGTGTGTCGGCCTGGGCGGGCGGCGCCCCACTTTGCAGACTCGTGACCGTTCAACTATCAAGAACGTATTTGTTTGCTGAATCACCACTTACGAAGACGAATTTTAACTTTAGTAACTTATAATAGAGATAAATTTAAATCGGTTGAGGAACTAGTGTATTTTGACTTAAGTTATAGTCTCTTTTCAACACCAGACCACAACTGCTACCGCTGCTTTGTAAGTGTAAGATACACTGGACAGCAAAGAAAAAGGGTCGGTTAGAAAATTTTCAATATCTTCAAAAGTACCTTACTTAGCTTTATGAATTATAGACTTTAGAATATTTAATGCCACATAAAATTTTAAATATAATTTTTTTATTTATTTTCGATTATTGTATTAAAAACTGAAAATTTAAAATAGTGGTCGTTTTCAAATTTAGTTCCGAAAAATTCAAATAAATTTTTTCGCGTTTGTTTTAGTTTTGCAATAAAAAGGTTATAAATATCGTGTCTCTGCCTTGTAAATTTTATTATTCTGATGTCATCATGTCGTTAACCCCTGAAGAATGTACCAGGATCCTAACAATGCTTGAAGATGGGCACACTCAGCGAAATACAGCGAGAACTGTTGGTGTGACTCTTTCTACAGTTCAGCGAGTACTCCAGCGTTTCCTTGAAACTGGATCCAATCTTTGAAGACCAGGAACTGGCCGAACAAGGTGCACGATGGCGTGGGAGGATCGCTATTATGGTGTCAATAATTTTGAGAAATCGCTTTCTTACGGCTGTTGAAGTAAAGAATCATCATTTACGAGCTGGAGAAAACTCATCTGAGTACGGATACAGTAAGGCGGCGTCTGGCTGAAGCAAATTTAAAGCCACTAAGCGCTTCAAATGTCCCAAAACTAGAAAAACACCACAGAAACGGTACAGTTATGGTAGAGAACACGAGAATTGGACTCTAGATGATTGGTCAAGAGTTATGTTTTCAGACGAGTCCAGATTCTGTTTATACAAGCACGTCGGGAGGAAAAGAGTGTAAAGAAGACCGGGAGAGCGCTATAACCAAGCCTGTGTAGAAGAAAAAATACCATACGGCGGTGGCTCTGTTCACGTGTGGGCAGGGACTTCTTCCGAAAGCCGCACAGAGCTAGTGGTGATAGAAAATGGAACTTTAACTGCAGAAAGATATGTCACCGAAATTCTGAATGTGTACGTTTGGTCCATTTTTAGTGGACATGGGCGGGAATGCCGTTTTTATGCAAGACAATGCCCGCCCGCATACAGCTAGAGGTTGCCTACTTTCAAGAAGTCGGTATCACACACATGAAGTAGCCAGCACGCAGCCCCGACTTTGAGCATGCACGGGATGAACTGGGACGACGTGTACGTCAGCGGAATCTGCCGCCAATTGAGTGAAATTAAAGAAGCTGTAATTGAGGAATGGCAGAATATTCCGCAGCATCGCCTTAAAAACCTTAGTAGAAAGTATGCCAAGTCACATGACTGCAGTGTTGCGAGCTGGCGGAGGCAACACAAAGTACTAAAACGCGTGAAAACGGCAAATCTGAAACCAATCTACATTTTCGAATGTACTGGAAAAACTACGTATTTTTATTTATTTTACATTTATTAAAAATAAAAGTTTGAATTCATATTTTTTTATTTCATATAAGTACATTAAAATATTCTTTAATTTAGTCTATATTTCATAAAGCTAGGTGAGATACTTTTAATGATATTGAAGATTTTCAAACCGACCCTTTTTCTTTGTAGTCCAGTGTAGATAAAAATAACGTTGGTTTCCGAAAGCTTAATAAAACGATGAATTCTCTTCACTAGTGCAAAGATTATGAAATGCCATTTCGCACTCATAACATTAAAATGCAGCGTCAAGAAATTAATTCTTTTTCAATTACTTCGCTCACACTTTGTCGCGTCCGGTCGCAAAGGAAAAGGTTCTTCCTGTGCCTTTGAAAATTAATTAAAATCTTCTAATTATATTGTACCTCGCTCTAGGAAATTGTACGGTTCTGTAACCTAGCTTTTATCTTATGATTTCTTTGGTAGTTTTATCAAGCTTTTCTTTCTAGCTGCATTGTCGAGAGCACTTGTAAGGTAACAATGGTGAAGTATTCATCTTGTTATTTAGCTATTTCTGAATAGTTGTTGACAATGACGATCTTTAAGGTATGTAATCAGAAAAAAGAGCTACCTCACCGAGTGGGGTATCAAATAAAAGGTATCGGTTTGTACGTTTCAAAACAGTTTTTCAAATTTCTGTAGGTTTCATAGTTTTTGAAATATTTTGAAAAAAGTCGAAAAAAAACCCATTCCGCCCCCTATCTCCGAAGTTTGCCGAGCGATCCATTTAAAATGTATGAAGCGTTTGTAGATATGGATCTATATTTTACAGGAAAAATATAGAAAAGTCTGTAAAAAGAACACTTTTTGAAAAATGGTCAACAAGGAATAATTTTCAAAAGGGGGACTACCCCACCGAGTGGGGTTTCAAATGAAAGGTATAATAGGTTGGGACATTTCAAACCAGTTTTTTAAATTTCTCTGATCGGATCTTGTTTGAACTTTTTGAACTGTTGTTCCGAATACGGAAGAGGCCGATATCATATGGAGTAAAAACTTTTTGTCGTTTGACCTATTAGGAAAATAACCATTGCTACCGGCTGGCGTCTCAGAATCTTAAAAAAAAATATCACGTTAGAAATGAATTTCCATACATTTTTTTCTCAGAGCAGGTGTACTATAAAAAAAAATTAAAAGTAATCAAAAATCCCCACTCCTGCTGTCACCCAAAAGTACACTTACGAACATAGTGATTTAAATTCTCATACAGATACAGATTCAGAATCCTAATACAAATTCATACCTATGTAAGTTCGTAAGGATCAGGAAGTTAAAGCTCGATCTGAAAGTTCCCGAGAACCTCCGAGGCACGTCTACAGAGCACCTTCACTTGGGTTATTCCAGTTTTCCCTCTTGATGTCGAGTCTACCAGAGCGTAAGGCTCTTGTAATGAGCAATCATACTTCTAGACAGGGCTCTGTGTTGTGCACATAGTACCTACTAAAGTTACTCACTTCAGATGACTTAACAAAGGCAACACAATATCATCGTTTAAATGATAATTAGTTCCTGTAATTACCGTAGCTAATTACCGGGCAGAATCTGAAATCTTTACTGAAATTATATCAGTCAAAGTTTTCAGCAACATTATCCCTGAGTATGTTAACGGGTGTACGTTTAGAGAGCGAATCCGCTGGCTAAAACCCGTATCAAATAAATAAACTTCAATTCTGAAACCTTTCTAGTACCTATTACCTAAGTGAATGTGTAAAACGCTACGTTTTATACATTTTTAAAGTAGCAAAGACCGTTTCATATTCCTAAGTATGAAAAAGTCTTGAAGTAGAGATTTGTACGTGCATTGAAGCGAATGACTACAAACCTGTCTCTCAGCAGTTTAGACCGACACTTACAAACAACTACCATGACGTGTGGACCTTGCTTACGGCATCCGATACGACCACCGATTTATGTTGATTTATAGGCTTATAGATGGAAATAGTATTACGAGGGTACAGTGAAACAGCAGAAAGAAAATATGATCTCATATTGAATTATGATCAAGGAATAACTGAACTCAACTTCAACTTCTTGTCAAATGGCTTCTGCATCTGGTTTGACACAATTCTGCCCATAACTGAACTCACTCATAGTGCAAGAATCTCATGCGTTCTCGCGCAAACTGCGCGTATCTCTAAAAAAATAAATGATGGTAAAATAAACTAGCAGTGGCATGCTACTTGAATTACCTCTGGAATGATTTCGGATGTTTTGTCTCATGTTGTATCTGATGTTGGCTGAAGCTTTCCATTGATTTCTTAGAAGAACAGTTTCTAGTTGGATTAAGTTGGACCCATGCTTGTGCCCAGAAATCATTGAATGAACATATATTCTGTTAGCCACGAGGTACCTATGTACTACCTATATACCTACCTAACGAAGTTACAAGACATACCTGCCTAAATTTTATTGTTGCACTCTAGTGAAGGTTATCTTATAATTATAAGGAACACAGTTAATACCGGTCACCCAAACTTCTGCTTGCATGTTTAACTAAAGTTTCCTCACCTTCGGTGTTCTACGAATATACCTAAAACCGTAAAATCAGATGGACGCACGAGCATTTAAGAAGATTGCATCAACGAAGGAGTTTGAGTAGCCAAGTCGTATTCTCTGTGTTGTTAATAGAGAGTCCTTCACATCTGATCACCTCAGGCTCAGCGGGCACGGTTCAGTATTTACCGGATCGCGTGCTCTTGCGGCGCCTCCTCAGATCTCAAAGGCGACACGAGAAAGCTTCTAAGTTTAACGGGAGGTGCCGATTTAGGTAATCGTTTGGACGCTGCACTACGTTTACGTCCTACAGCTCTCGGCTCTTGCAGTGGCATGCTTTTATATTGAGTAAGTCAGTTGCAACGGTAAATGTGTTACAAATACGCAAATCTCTTAATCCAAGAGATTTACGAAGTTGGTAAAACAAAATCTTTAGAATGTAAGCAAGCGGGTGTTTAGAAAACTGTGTTTGATCAATTTAACTAGGTACTTATAGTTATTGTGGTTTCTACACAATATTCATAATTTCTAAGATTAGTTACATTGTAGATGCTTCCTTCGTCTCTCCTCTTATAGTTTCTCCTCTCTTTTATCACAATTTTCACGTGTTTAATGTGATTCTTCTTCAAAAATGTGGCAATGGTGCCCACTCACAGGCGGACAAAAAGAGACGGAAACTATTAGACTAATCATGGCGTACAGTGGTACGGATACAGACCACGCTAGTGAGACCACTTCTTGTGCCACCTCAGAATCCGCCGCGTGCCGCCAGCTACGTGCTTCGTGTTCTGGTTTCCATGCAGCGGGCACTCGCCGGTGTTTTGTTTATGGTTAGTGGACACGTCGTCGCTCGGAGCGGCGCATTCAGCGAGCACCTACGTTTCGCTGAGGACGACGAATAGACAAGTCAGTTATACGCTAAGAGATATGGCCGGCGAAACAGCAGAATTTCTATGAAGCAAGCTAATTTTGAGCCAAATGCTTCGATGGAATGGGACTTTAAGATCGGCTGGTGGGGAATTATGGTCAGTTTGGCGAGCGAATAGATAATGGAAGTGAGGCCTTACTAAGGAGGATGGATTTTGATTTTGTTAAAAAACATTCAGACGAATTGAGGACCTCCTCCGTTTTTGGCAGTCGGTTAAAAAGAAGACAATGCTTCAAACATTCCTCACTTGAGTAAAGCGTCGTCGTGCCAGAACAATTACAAATACCCGACCACTTAAATCATAGTGATCTTCGCTAAAGGTTTTTAGTACTTTCTTATATAAATATCGTGAATGATACACTTCCCGTATCAATGACGATATTTACGTACTTAATGAAAGTCAGGAGGAAGGGAACGAAGTTTATTTACTTTAGAGACAAATCTCTAAGTAGGTAAAATAAATGAAACATAATGAGATCACATTCTTTGAAGATGCAGATCTACGAAGAATATGCATTCCACAATAAGAATTCACGATTCATGCAGAGTTATAAATCGTTATAAAAGCTAGCTGATGGTTGAACCCGCATTGTGTGCACCGGCCATTGTAGGTACAATGTGCACCCCGCGAGCGTTGCGGTGCGGTGCTGGCCATCCATTGTGCACCTAGCGAGCGTTGCGGTGCATTGCTGGCCATCCATTGTGCACCCCGCGAGCGGTGCGGTGCGGTACTGGCCATCTATTGTGCACCCCGCGAGCGGTGCGGTGCGGTGCTGGCCATCCATTGTGTACCCCGCGAGCGGTGCGGTGCGGTGCTGGCCATCCATTGTGCACCCCGCGAGTGGTGCGGCGCGGTGCTGGCCATCCATGGTGCACCCCGCGAGCTGTGCGGCGCGGTGCTGGCCATCCAAGGTGCACCCCGCGAGCGGTGCGGTGCGGTGCTGGCCATCCATTGTGCACCCCGCGAGCGGTGCGGTGCGGTGCTGGCCATCCATTGTATAGCAATTGAGTTACCCTTCTATAGTTAAATGTGCTTATTAAAGCATGTTACAATGCTAAAACTTTGAAAACATAACTCTTTAGTCATTTAATAATCGAACAAGCGTAATTAAGTATCATTCTATGCTTCTAATTTAGTGTTTTTCTAACTTTAACTTGCGGGCCTTGGGCGGTTTGTTAGCAGCGAAAAACCTAAACTAGCTAAAAACTTGCGTCACGCGTTTTTCCGGGATTAAAAAGTTACTTATTAAGGTATATTTAGGTTCTATAACTACACCTATGCATATTCCAGCCAGATCCCTCAAGTAGCTTTGGCGCAAATATTCATCCGAACTTTTGCATTTATAGTTGAAGTAGAAAACCAGGATCCCTATTTGTATGCCTGAGTCCATTGTTACTTTCTCTAAAGTTAAACAACACGTCCCAAAAACTCACATTAGTGAGGTAATTCCAGCACTCGGAATATCCCGGATCCTATCTAGGTACAATACGCCCATCCACGGCCACCGTTGTGTTTACCCGGCGTGCCTACCGCAAACTGCTCTCAGTTAAATATTTTTAAATTCAATTCCGACATGTGATAACAGTTAGCGCGGGGAACTAACGAAACCCAATACAATCCGCAGTGCAATAACCGTTTGGAGCGAACTTGCACCGTCTCGCTAACTTCTTTCGGCGAGTTCGGTTCCTAACAGCATTAAGGTTAAGTAGTGAGTCTGCAGAGAGCACGGTAAAGTACTGGAAGGACTGACAACTCTTGGATAGGAAATCATACTGAAATTATATTATATACTCGGTAGTCATTATAAAAGTATTGTGCTAATATTTATATTTATGACGGACAACACTTACTTGGTAAATGGTAAACTAGTTACTTATTTTGTTTCGGGCGACATACGAGTCACAATCGATAAACAATTCTCCAAAATGCGACTTGATCGTTTGTGTGCAGTACCTCGAAACATTTCGCTGTCAAAATCCCTTTTCCCGTTCGCTATTGAGAAGCCCCTTACATCGATCATGCGAGTATCTTGGAGACAAATGTCTCGCGCGGCACGAGTGATGTCGTCGATCGGCCGCTGACGCGCGCGACGTGACGGGCCGCTGCAGGACCGGAGTCCATCTTGTGACGTCACTGTGAGGCTAGGAAAGTGACCTCATGCTGCTCAAACCCATCCCTAAAAAATCAAAAAAACCCTGTCATTTTCTGTAGTCCACTATGCTGTAGCCTTAAAAGAGAAACAGCTGATCTGAGCATTAAAACTATAGGAGACCCACAAAAAGATTATTTAGGACATTTAGTTTTATGACAGTAGTGTATCCATAAAAATCTTAAAAATCATGGTGGTCATGGTGTTGGCCGGGAATGTGTCGTTCATTTGTTTTGATGGGAAAGCAAGCTTCAAAACAAAATATTGGTATACCTATCAATGTAATAACAAGAACAAAATTTAAAATTTTAAAAACCCTTCGACAGAATTTCACCAAACATGGCTAAGAACACTCGGGATAAAATCACTATGACATAAAAAAAAAAACTAAACGAAAATCGGTTCATCCGTTTGGGAGCTACGATACCACAGACATATACATAGACAGACACGTTAAACTTATAACACCCCTCTCTTTTTGCGTCGGGGGTTAAAAATTAACGACATTACCCATTAATTGCGCGAGTCTTTAAAAGTAAAATAAAATTCATCGTTCTATTCAGACAAAAAATGACCTATTTAGACCAAACAATGTTTTCAACTCTTTTCGATTCGGTCGCTCGCCACACTCGTGCCCACTCGCGTCGGGGCCTGCCGCCCGCTCGTGTCGGGGCCCGCAGAAACTGATCGGCAATGTCGAAGCTCTAACGACGTTTGTTTATTATTTTTTGCAATACGCAAGTAATCCCCCGCTGAGGGATAAAAAATATTCATAAAATATCACTATAAAAGTTATGCATGCTTTCACCGTAAAACTTGAGATAAAAACGAGACAAAATATATTTTCTGTTGGCAGAATTTTCTTGTAGAAGTAATTCTTGAAGAACGTAGAATTGGCTAGAGTGTACATAGATAAAATAAAATACTTCGCTGTTGCCTGCTCTCTTTTGATCTCAAAATACAAATTTGGACCTAGTTTGTATTTTTGAAATACTAACTTACTAATTTCGAATAATGTCGTAGTAACTGTTTCAACCAATAACTGTAATTGGTACCGAATACAATTTAATTAGGTAAGTAAGTTAAAAACCGTTTTATGCCTTTGACACATTGACTTTAACCTTTAGACCGACACACGGGTCGTTTATGAAAATCAATCTTTGCCCAACTAAAACATGAATTATCCAGTTCAATGACGAGCCTCAATTCCACAGTTTCAGGCCTTTGATTGCGTCAAATGGTCCAACTAATTAAATCGCAATTTTTCTGTCCGATTACCCACCCCCTACCCCGCTCCCCGTTCCCCGCTTCCCGCGCCACTAATGAGTCGATTAATTGTGATTCCATGCGATTTGCTATCGACTGCCAGGACAGGCCGGCACAAAAGTGTTACCAATTACAACTGTACGATAGTCTTTGTGAGAACTGCTTAAAATTTGGTGCGATGTGTCCCTGTCTAATAAGGGCCTGAAAAACTTACGAAAAAGCTCACCTACTCTGCTTTCCACAACACAGTCATACTTTTCACCGATATGCCTAGAATTACACTGGGTACAGAAAAGACTAGCGACGTAAGCGAGAGCTTACATAAATTCGCCTTTTCTCCGCCAGAGTACGAACGAAGAAACTGTAACAACAATTAACAGTCATTTAATCCGGAGTTACATTTGAAAGGGAGTTTTGAATCGGCTCGCGAGCTGACTCCGGCTGCAGATCAAACGGCTAGTATGTCTCGACATTGTTCTTTGTTACCGCGTTTTCGCTAATTTACTTTGAAACTTTTCTGTTTTTACGTACTTTACGCACTCAAATGACATTTGCATAAGCTTGAGCAGGACTTTTTATTCCAATTATTTTGTTCCTCAATTTTGCTACAATGGCTTTATCGAGACAAAAATTTTGTGCTTTTCGTTGTAACTTTTGCCTGAGATAAATTAACATCTGTTTACTTTTCCAAGACGAACGATGTACTTATTGTAATGTTCTGAAGCAGCCTGCAATGTGCAAGGAAGAAGTTACGTTAAGATGTACATACCTTAGTGCGTGGTATTCTACAATAACTTTCAGAGTGTACTTTCAGTGGCTCGGTTGAAAGGGGTAGCTAACTTAATTTCCCATACCCACTAAATAAAGCAAGACATTGTTTCGCTCTTGCATTCTTGCAGGAATTAAATACCCAGTTTCGTAGCTCAGCTAACCGCTTAGTTACACATCCCTGGTGTACAGACAGCTTGGAGCGCGCTAACACCAGCACACTAGTGAGCTAGTGAGCTAATATATATTTTTGCAGGAACTACAAAACAGGCTAGTTTACCGCGTCCATAACGCGCTGCCCTGGGCTGCAAATTTGCATGTAAACAAATACCTACCTGTGCTAGATACCTTTAGGGTGAACGCACACTGCCAACATGGACGGACGGACATGCTTGCACTGAAACTATTAGCATGTTTACCTAAACCTGAGATGAAGCAACATAGGCTCCAAATACGAGAGCGCAGCAGAAATGAGATTATGTTATATTCAAAATTGCTAATCGTTTACACACCTAGGTATATTTTCAGGTGAGGTCAGTGTAAGAGTAGGAAAAGGTTTAGGTTAGTAAGATATAAGAAAAAAAGACTCATCTTCTTTCTCAGGAATGATCAATTTTTGCAATTATTGTGTGAAGCACGAACTTCGGGAGGCCTATACCCAGCAGTGGGTAAAATCCAGCTACGTATTATAACGATGAGGTAGCTGCGTCCAACAATGTTGCAAGCTTGTCAGCGCGCGCTGTGCTCGGCCTCTTGCCGGCCTCGTCGCGTCAGCATGCGCCCAGCACAGCATTATTCATGCGGCCCGCTGCCCACTTGTATCCACGGCTACTTTTGATTTGTTACATTAAACTCACCTCTTACCTACACACACGGTGCACTTTCTTGGAACTTGAGAGACTGTTCTTTATCTATGTATATGGAAAAGTAGGATGCCCTAGGGCATCACAGCCCTAGGGCCACAGCTGTGGCCAGGAGAGATGACGATGTGCGAGAGATTGCTGGATGCGGTGAGCTGAAGCCAGGCCCTTATGGCGCTCATAAGGGAAGGCATAATATGCTGGACATATTATGTCCAGCGGTGGACTAAAATGGGCCGATGATGTTGATGATGGAAAAACTGGATGAGCCTATTTACCCAGCACGTACATACAGTGTACGTGGTACACATATAGCTACATATATGTATATGCCTATTTTCTATATAACAGGAGTGCGCTTTATATTTCCATTGAACCGAAACTTTTAATGAGCATGTATTATTTACATCGTCTTCACTTTAAAGTCAAAGATAGATAGATATCTAAGTGAAAACCGTAATTTATTCATCAACCAATCATGACCTAACTAAGCTGCTCTACCCTTCAGCTCTTCGGGTAGATTTTGTGTATTTTCAGAGGCAAATGATTTAAAAAGTTACCTTATTACAAGCACTCGCTGTCTTTGATGCTGAAGATTGTAAATCTTTTCGTTCAGGGTTTTAATTTTTTGTTAATTGAGATTTATTTGTCCAGCTTTTTGACTCTCTAAAAGGATGCCGCGTTTGTTGATTTACGTATTTTTATTTTACGTAGGGTTCACTGTGTACCAAGGTACCTACTACCACTGTTTGAAGATGTCTTTATTTTATTCATAAATAGTTGTGTTGTAAAACGCCAAAAGTATAATAAAAACGTGTTGTTATCTGGAGTATTACGTGTCGGGAAGACGCGCCGCGTAGTCACCCTACCCTGCAGGCCCTAGCTCCGTATAAATCTGAACATTTTTCCAACAAGAGCTGAATTCAAAGAAGTTTATAAGTTTCAAAGAGTGTTGATACATGTGATGGAGCTCGAAACTTTGCCGATCCTTTCTGCACTCGTTTTATTTTAATCTAAGACTTATAAAAGGTGTATAAAAAAACATTTTCCAGCACTTATTCTTTGAATAATTTATTAGGTATCTATTGCGTCGAAACGATTTATGAAATTTTTAGTGCTTTTAAAAAAGGTCTTGTACTTTCTGATTGGACAATGTTAAGAGGTCGTTGCCGTAGGTTATTCGGAACGATATCAAAGCATTCGTAAGGGTTCGTCTATTGCCTAAGAGGCTATAGACTATTTTACGATGGATCGGGTCATAAATTCTCAATCGATGTTGGTACTTAAGTGCCCAGAACTTGTCCGCAAAATGTTTCCAACGCATTGGTTCCAGCTTATCTTCTAACGGCCCGTCAGCCGAGAGAGTAGCGAATAATTTTCTAGTATTTATATTAAAAATGTCGGCAGTAGCGGGAGGGGATCACTCAGCCCAGGGGAAGCCAGGGGGAGCATCAATATATCCCTTATCAGTCCCCAAGTTATTGCCGCTCGCGGCGAAAAATGCGAGGTGCGTTCCGGCGATTTTTCACGCCTCTGTTTCGAACTCGACTTTAATAAGTCTTGTGGAGTTAATTGGATGAATTCTTTATGTTGTTTTGGTACTTTCTTCTCCTTAAAGTTTTTTTCTCGAAGGAATTTGACCCAGTTAAGCGATGCTATGTCGAGGGTTCGCGGTGTCTTCATGTCCTTAACTAGAAACTGGCGTCTTATGACGTTCATTGTCACTGATGGGTTTCTTATTCCTAAACATACAAAAGAGAAATAAAAACTCAGTCACAAAACTTAATCATTAAGCTTCTGAAAACCTACAAAGAAAACGTTCTTGAAATCGCGAAAATGTGTCAGACTTTCCAACAAATACATCTCAATTAGCAACGAGTTAAAAGTTTAATGAAAAGATTTACAATGGTCTCCGTCAAAGCCTCCCTAATGAAGCGACCGCACCCGCGGGCTGTAGCTATACGCTGGCTATAGGCAGATAGGTACCTATAGTATAGCACTAGTTGCAATAATCCTGGAGAACCCTTCGATCCATCAACTCGAAACAGCTTTGAAGTCTCCGCAGAGCAAAGAAACTAAAGGAAATAGAGGTGGCATTGTTGGGGTATTCCGTGAGCTCTCTTTGTACGTAAACGGGATAATGATTGTAGTTTACTTTGCTGTGTGGCAGGTACCTATACGATACTTCGTTTTTTCATTACTTTTTTACTGGCGTGCTCTAAACTATGAATTTAAAGAATTTTATTATTCAAGACATAAAAAAGTCGTCTGATCTTTAGAACCCATAACTCAAGGTTAAGATAATACAAGGATACTTATTCGTACCTATGTTACTTTCTGTTTGTATGTAAGTAATTGTTCTCTGAGATAACTTAGGCAGCAAGGCACGTCCGTACAGCGTACTACATTCAGCGATCCACGGGAACAGCGAACAATTAAAACGGAATCCCATTGTGAAACTCGGAAAGCACTAAGCTCAAGATAATTGGCATAGATTGTCTCCAGCATTGCCGAAGTTTAAAGAATTGACTACAGTTATCTCGCAAGGGTTAATGTGGGGGCAATTAAACTTGCTTAACCCCTTCGGAACAGCTAATCTGGGCTTCAGTTTTTATTGGCTTGGGGGTAGGATGTGGCTCTTACATGCCGCTAGCTGCTGCTTTGAAACTTGATAGACACTAGGTACTTTACAGCTTGAAAGGTTTAAAAACTACCGCGAAGTTTTGCCGGATTCTGAGCTACAAAACTCCACTAATTTGGTGGTTGATGGTTGATGTTTCTAAGTTCATAACAAAAATTGTAAAGACTAGTGGCCTGTCGATAGGTACAGGTAAATAACTCTCGCTCTACTTCCACAAGAGTACAGAAATGAAATTAGCACCGTCGAGAAACACAAACGCTGTCGGAACTGCAAGTTGTACACTCGCGAGCATCCATAGGCGCCATTATTTGAGGAGCGACTTAATGAGTCCTTTTGATGTCGTCCTTTTGTTTGAGTTTGAGGAGCAAGACATCAGAATTTACGCGGCTCGTCGGTGATTATCAATAAGGAAGGGAATTCGGGTTGTTGGAGCGAGGATTTTTGAGGCAATTTGATTAGAGGGAACTCTGAGAGTTTCAGGGTTTGAGGGCCTGACAGGAATTTAACTAGGAGCTCTCATTTTAAATGATGTAATAATCTATGAACTTTATTTCTTGGTTTTACTGGTTTTCATTGTTATATGAAGACCAAACTTAAAGCAAATTATTTAATATGATTATTTCCTATTCAAATTCAATTTGGAGTTCTGATAAACCGGTAAGCTTTAATTTATATAAAAAATTTCCTAGAAAGACGTCGGTTCTTCACTAAAGACCAAACTTTTCCACTTTACCTTGAATTGACATCCAGAGCCGTGCTGTGCTATTCCCAAACACAGAAAGTGATTTAAAGGTAATCGGTGTCATATTTCCCCACAGCTCGCAGAACGATGCTTATAAACCGATTGCAAGAAACGCGAAAACTGAATTAAAACTTAGCGCACGACGGAACGTGTTTAATAAATTGTTATTGTGGCCAAATTGGCCCCGGTCACGATTACTGAACTGCTGAACTTTACTGCCTTCGGGTCAATTGTGCCGGTTAATAAGAAATTGATTCGGAAAAGTTAGGTACTCCTAACACTCCACAAAACTTGAAGGCCTTTGACCCTTGCTATTTGCTTCGGGTTCCGTACCTTTATCGATTGTAGAGTAAGTACTACATTATAGTGAACCAGCTATTCTAGTCCGCAAACAGAGGTGTCAAAACTGTCCCAATACACGCATTATAGTTGATGTGTGCCGCGTAGCGCATCATTGTGTCATTACATCACAATGTGCCATTGTAACTAAAAATCAATTTGAAGCTCGTCAATTTATACTTACAGCTTTGTAGTATTCATACCGAGGTAAATGTGGGTGTGGATGACAATTTATCAGCGTCAGCGTGACTCGTGTTGTGTCAAAGTGTCATTATTTTGACAACTAAGTAATCGCGTACAAAGCATAGCTTGAATTAATGATGAGAGAACTTTGATGCAGCAAGATGAAGCTCAAATTGTGATTGAAAACGTTCCTAATTTAAAGATTAATGGAAGATCAATTGTGTAGCGTAGCAGTCGGCTAAAGGATAAACATTAAACTGAGATAAATTTCTTGAATATTAACGATTTATTCCGGGTATTAATGCTTCTCCGTCCGCTCGGATCGGCGTCGAGGCGGTTTATGTTTTAATCTGGCATCTTTTGTTACTGGAATATTTATTAAAATAAACAACACCTTGAGCTCCCTTCAGTTTTGGCTCATTCTGCGGAAAGTTCTAACCAAATCTTTGAAGTAGGTTAGCACATGTTTTTCCGATGTAAAAATGTCTATAAGCCATTCCAGACTAAGAACTACATATTTTCAATAATTCTTTTAGTAGGTTTGGTGACAAAGAGTAAACATACTTCCAAACAAACTTTCACCTTTAAAATTTAATGTGAAATTTTGTAGCAATTTTAAAATAATTCGGGGATCCCTCACTGGGAAAGCAACAGGAATGAATGTCTGTGAATCAGGGGATGTAACAAACCTTGAAAAAATATCGCCCGTTAGCCGCGGCAAGGGGGAGCGATTTATTTTTTCAGTCTCTCCGTAGGTTTTTCTAAGGCCAGGAATATACTCGGTTTTATTTTAAGCGGAGCCGTGCCTAGGGGTTTGATTGGGGCTTACTGAAAGAGTTTTTCTTCAATTCATTCTATAAATAAATTTAGGTTTTAACCGTGACTTTGTTCTCGGCAACAAGTACCGGAAAGAAACTGTATACTTGATATGTGTAAGGTCTCTTTCTCGCGTTTACGTAACCTAAAGTTCATTTCCAGTTTACATTAAAAAAAAGTCGTTCGAAGGGTTAAAGGATAAAATCCTTCAAAAAGCTATCAAAACCCCCTCCGGATCCAGAGGCCCCGTCCTTGCCCTGGCTACGACCGCGCGTTTTTCCGAGCCCAAGATATATTCCGTTGTAAGTGTGCCATGGAGGACGGTTTAAAATAATTCCTCCGACTTTATTGTCGGGAATTACGTAAGATTTTGGGAGAGCATGAGATTCAAAGGGTTTAGGCATGTTTGGGCACTCGTAAATTGTAATTGTAATGGCTTGGTGAGATAAGATGAGCAGAAACAAGAGAGAGAGTTGTGGCTGAAAGAATGGCGCATGGTAGAGCGGAACAAAATACTCGACCATTTTACTAAATAACTTTGGTTCTAGACCGAAACGAGGGCCTGTTCTGGCGCCTCGCCAAATAAGATAATAGTGTCTAATATGTGAAAAAGCAAAAAATATTCGCAGTCGGTAGGATTCGAACCTACGCTCCCAGAGGGAATCTGATTTCTAGTCAGACGCCTTAACCGCTCGGCCACGGCTGCTATATCTGTTATGTCAAAAAGAACAAACTTCTTTTCTTTCTTTCACTTTTGGACGACTTGTGCTCACATTGACCTACTCATCAGAGTTTAAAAAAACTTGCTCGACGAGGCAAGCCTCCTAGCCTTTCACTCTGATAGTCGAATTCAGTAAAAAGTTTACGTTTGCGCAAATATTTAGGTGATTATAACAAAGTTATAGTGGAATATGAAATGTGAAAACCACGCTCAGATTAATGAACCCAGAATTCACTAAACCAATACGTGGTCGCAGGATGACTGACTCAAACAATCCCGCGTCAAATTGGCGCGCGGCAAAACAAATGAACTACGCAAATGTGCTGCCCTCTGAGGGGTCACCGCTGGGACTACCAAACAACTACTCATTTGATTAATGTTGTCAAGGGCCAAATTGGCCATCGCCACTTTGAGGGGTTAATACAGAAACTTTATAAAAGACACCAATATGAAAACATTGCTCATAAAAAAATTACGAATGTACCTAGTTTAAGGAGTGATTACTTACGTCACATACAGTCACGTTTAATAGATCGTGACAAAATATTTTGATGCAACAGTCGTTAAAAATTTAATTTTAAATATCCTTCTAGCTAGTAGACAGAGACACAATTTTCAAGAAGATATTTTATACTTACTCGTAGCTCATTTCATTTTTACCGATCCTTGAACCACTCCGTTGGAGCCGTGTTCTCCAGTGTTAACTCCTCCGCTGCCGCGAGTGATTAGCGCTCAAATACGCTGATCGAATCACAGTAACGAGCTCCGCTGATTGTGCCTCATGCATATCTGCAGCCGAAGCGAAGTGCGGCTGGCTAGTTTCAACATATTATCTAAGCCCCCCTTATTTGTATAGGTTTTTTATTATTCCAATCGGGAGCAGAAAAAAATTTGTTCAATGAATTATAAAAAAAACACAAATTTTTTGAGATTAGAATTAATTATTATTGATTTACTAAGGTTTTTGTTAATAATATAGTGCGTAAGCCCTTACACTCGGGGTAATTACCAAGAAATTTAGTATTTTCCTGTAAGTCCCGTCGAAGTCGAAAAATGTTTGGTATATTGATTTATTTTGTTACACCTTCATCAATTAGTTGAACTAATCTTATGTTCTCTAAATTCAGGTTCTCTCCTAGTTTTTACAGCATAGAGTAAATACTCGCTGCTGTCGCAGCAGAGGGATAGTGTCATTCAACAATTTGACAATTTGTGTAACCAAAAACAGATCTATGTGTGTTTTGACAGCTCGTAAATACAGTGCTTTCCCTCACACATTCGTATGATTGAATGTTGCAAGTAAATGGCATTTTCCCTAAAAAAATGGGTAATTTTGTCGACCTCAGTGGTGCAGCGGGCGAGAGTCCGCCTGCGACGCAAGTGGTTGCGGGTTCGCTTCCCGCCTCGGAACAAATTTGTGTACGATCTCCAGAAATTTGTTCCATTGGTCTGGGTGTTTTCTATGTATCATAAAAAATATATCTGTCTATGTATATAATGTATTAAATATATCAGTTATCTAGTACCCATAACACAAGCTTTGAGTAACTTACTTTGGGGCTAGATGGTGCTGTGTGGATTATCCAGCATTATTTATTTATTTATTTTGTGCTTTTGCTTATTAACTGGTGGGCGTCTATTGTTAATTCTCAAATTTCAAAAAAATGCACGAATGAGGTTTAAAAAAACAAGAACATTTGTTCGTAGGGATAGTTTGGATGTTTAGATGTATGGATGGATGTTTGTTACCTTTTAACGCCAAAACTACTGAAGGGGTCGGGATATTTTTTTGTAAACAGGTAGCTTTAGGCCTGGAATAAAACATAGGCCACATTTTATCCCATAAATCAGTTCCCATGGGATTGAAAGAAATAACCATAAGGCGTTTCCATACAAGCAAAACGTGCGAAGCCGCGGGCAGAAACTAGTATATTATATATTTCTACCTACTGACATGTTAGAGCTGAAACTAGTTTGATACAAAATTAAAGAAGACCCGTCAAGTGCGAGTGTGACAAGCACGCCGAGAGTTTTAAACATTTATCAATTGATGCCAATATGTGGTAAATTACACACATAAAGTATTTAATACTACACCTGCAGGAAAGGTGGCTTATTCCTTTCTACACTGCAGAAAATACAGCGCTACTGTCGTACTAAAAACTGCGGCTAAACTCTATGCAAAACCATTTCTAAAGTTTTTTTTACAAGTTAGTAGCCGGTAGCTATTCAAAAAGGTTTTACTCCAAGTCCGCCAAAATATTGGCTTTTCCCGTTTTCGAAACAAACATTTAAAAAAAGAACCAAGTGAAAGCGCACTCGCGTCTATTGCCACAGAACACTAAATAGAATATCCTCGAGTGATTTTGAAGAATACTAAAACGATGTTTTTAAGTAGGTACCTAAGTATGAGTAAATTTGGAGAAAGTTTAATTCCTACCTTTCACACGAGACACCTTTCCTCTACTACTTTATACTTAGTACCAAACCGGGGTATTTTTCCCCCACGCATAGCAACATTTTCACGAAAACTGCTTTGAAACATTTTCAATTTATTTATGATTTTTGATGGTTGTTTTACGCAATATTACAAGTTTAATATTAGTACTCACCCATGAAATTACCTTTTTGCATTGTTAGTTTTCTTATTAGTGGTGTTTGCACACACTTGCACCGCACAATACACCATTTTTATATTTTTTTGTCGGAGCTGCTTTCCGCGCCATTTGAAGTATTGTACTACGGATTCGAAATTGAAATTGCGACGATTAGTCGCAATTTTTTAGACTTACCTCGTTTGTGTCAACTATCATTCTAAGCCTTCTTATTCTAAGTTTTACAGCATAATTCTGGTGGACATCATTCAGTTAACAATCCGCAATACAACTATCCTTATTTGATGATGATTCTTTCCGTATTTAGACTTTTTACGTCTGTGTTCACCAACAGATAATCGGACGGTTAGGCTACTTCGTTGGTTAATGTTGACGTTTTATGTATGAAAACTTGTGTCAAAAACGTTAAAACAACTGTTTAAAATTCTACCATCTACCAACAGATGGTTAAATTTTAAACAGTTGTTTTAACATTTTTGACACAAGTTTTCATACAATAAACGTCAACGTTAACCGACGGAGCAGCCTAATTGTCCGGTTATCTATTGGTGAACACAGACCTTAACAGGCTAGTTGACTCATTTTTAAAGTAGGTCTTAAATTATCAATTATTGTAAGATTAGAAGGAAAAATATTACCTTATTTTTTATATCTAAAGATAAGTATACTTTTCGTGAATAGGCGAAAACGCTGTCAGCCATATTTATCTGTGCTGTGACGTCATACGGGTAGAAAACCGCAGACAATACTAGCTGCGCCTAGAAAACAAACAATAACGTCAATTGTTTGTTTTCTAGGCAAAGGTCCATCAGTGTAAAAATATAGACGGACTAGCGGCCCGTCTCGGCTTCGTACGGTGGTCTTTTATATTTTAAACATTTTGAGATAAACGATGTGTAAATGTATCTTTATGGAGAACAAAATAGTTTTTTTTTTCAAATTACTATTTTTATGTTTCTTAAACTGTATAATATTAGTGTACAGTCTACAGTCGCTATGTAGTGTACACTGTAGACTACATAGCGGATTTCACTTGTATAAAATCCAACATGAAATTTGCTTAGACCCACTTGCGCCAGGATAGGTTAACACGGTTAACTCAGACCTAAATACTACTTTGGAGTTAAATTCGAATTATTTCTTGTACCACCAAGAGTTAGGAGTTAACCTTGTGTTAAATATTGTAATTTTTAACCCACTGATGTGGGAGGGTTAGGTCAACTAACTCTGGGCTAGTACTGTCAAAAATATGAAAGCTGCGATGTTATATAGGTTAGGTAATGTTGGTAGAGTCTGTCATGTTGGTTTTTTTGTCCTGAACAATAAATGACTGGTTGATTGTCTGATGATAATGAAGAGATCATTGAATACATTAGTTTGGACTTTTATAATAGAAGAATTGCAGAACGGCCCAATCATATCAAGTAAGTATCTAGCTACATACGTTTTAATCACACTAATATTATAAATGGAAAGTTTACATATATGTTTAGATGTTTGTTCCCTCTTCACACCATTATTTCTGAACGGATCGGTGGATGAAATTTTGCATTGATGTAGCTGGAATCAAACACAGGCTCTAGATCCCATCAAACAGTTCCAATGGGATAAAAATGCCCTTTAAACGTTTCCATTTAAACAAAGCGTGCGAAGCCGCGGACAGAAACTAATTAGAAAATAAACAACAGTCAATATAATGCGATCAAGAACCACATGTCATTTCAAATCTGACATGAAGGAATAGATTTATTCCAAATTACTGTAGAGCGAAAGAGAGCAGTATACTTAAATCATTCAGCATTCGACCTACTATATTTGGCCGGATGTAAAAAGAATGAATGAACATGACATTAACCTCGGGTTGGTTGACTCTGGGTTAATTTCCACTGATGCAATATAAACTGTGAGCTGAAAATTCAAAACATTAGCACTGAGTTAGGAAGCCGCGAGTTATTTATTTAGTATAACCAACTTTTGGCACAAGTAGGCCTAGAGGGCCGAAGTGACGACACAACATAGCCGACGGCGTTTTCAGAGTTCAAATTAAAAATTAAACAAGAACATAATAAAAATTTCAAAAACCCCCCCGACATATTTTCATGAAACTTGGCTAAGAACACTCGGGATAAAATTATCTATGACACCAAAAAAAAACTAAACGAAAATGGGTTCATCCGTTTGGGATGATGATACTACAGACATATACATAGATACACACATACACAGACAGACACGTAAAACTTATAACACCCCTCTCTTTTTGCGTTGGGGGTTAAAAAAACAATTTTTAAACTGAAAAATGTGCAGTCATCTCACACTTTTATTATCAGAAATCTATAAATATTGGTTTATAGGTACTACAGAAAATACTTATTTAATGCACCGAATTTGATATCAGTCAAGAAGCCTTGTACTTTTGGAAACTCGTTATAGGTCAAACAAAATATGGGTGCAAAGATAACCTCAAAAGAATCGCAGCCGGTAGGATTCGAACCTACGCTCCCAGAGGGAATCTGATTTCTAGTCAGACGCCTTAACCGCTCGGCCACGGCTGCTTGTACCTGAAGTGCTATAAGTTGGCATTTATTGCAATGAATAGAAGGTTCAACGAAAGGCACTTACGTGACCTTGAAACAGATGCTTCGATAAAACAACTGTGACCTAGCAAAGGCGGTTCTTACCTACTTATTCACCTAGATATTATGCGAATTTCAATAATATGATGAAATAGTATCTTATATCCATAGAAAAGCCGATGAGGGGAATTATGGACTTTCTAAAATAAGGTTTTTGCAGTTTTCTCCCTTTTTTGTCAAGGGGGGAAAATGGAAGAGTAAAAAACGTTGAGGGCAATTCTGGAATTTTTAGGGTTTCGAGATCTGAGATCTGTTTTGAAACCCTTTTTTCCCTCCTTAATATCTCAGCAACTACCGCAGCTATTAACTTGAAATTTAAAATACATGTCGAGCGCCTGCACGCACAGCTTTGAAGAAAAAAAGGAAAATAAATTAAAATGATTTTTTTCTGTACAAATTGTGATGCCGAAATTTTGCAAGAGATCTACAAAGTCAAGTGGGGTATAAAAGGAATTAGTATGTGCATTTTAGAATTGTTTTTGAAATATTTCCATAACTTTTGAAATATTTTGAAAAAAGTCGAAAAATTTACCATTAATCTATCACCGAAGTATGCAGAGAGACCCATTTGAAATGTAGGTTGGTTCGTATTATTTTTAGGTATTCATTCAAATCAAATCAAATAAAAAACTCTTTATTTCCATAAATACAATAAATGTACACTTAGAGAAGGTCAAATCATAAAACTAAACACTGACACGGAAATAAAGTGATAATTTTGATTTCTGTCGCTTCGGTATGTACACTAAAGTAAAGAAGCGACGAAGAAACCTGTTAGTTATTATTTTCGAGCTGGAGCAAAACTCGTCCCAAGCTTTTTTATCCTCTAGATAATCAGATATTTTGTAGTAAGCCTTATTACAAAGGATATGTTTGACAATTTGTTTGAATTTATTTATTGATAATTTTTGCAACTCACTTGGAGTTTTGTTGTAGAAGCGTACCTATACATTGCCCTATAAAAGATACATTTATCTTGTGTAGCCTAGTTGTGGGCACAGCGAGTTTATCCTTATTTCTAGTATTTATATTATGTATGTCGCTATTTTTAGGGAATAGATTGATATTTCTATGAGTTACAACAAGTTTTCATAAATATATTGACATTGAATTGCGAAGTCTGTATATCTCTGATATCTTTAGTACATATTTTTTGCGCGAGTTACACTCGAACTTGACGGATCTTGTTTAAATAAGGTTTCCAGTGTTCCCCCTTAAGGGGAATTGTCAAGGGGGAAAACATGAATAATCTTATAGTCCATACTAATATTATAAATGCGAAAGCAATTCTGTGTGTTACCTTCTCACGTCTAAACGGCTGAACGAATCTTAATGACATACCTAATTTGGCAAGGAGATAAACGATATCCCGGGGACGGCATCAGCTACATAAAAGGCGCGTGCGAAGCCGCGAGCAGAAGCAAGTGTTACATCTACTCTACACAAACTTTCGGATAATTATGAAGCGTAGAATGTGTTAATTCATAAGAACGTACCTGTTACTAAGTATCATCTGCCCTATATACATATATTGGTTATCCTTAGATTAGGTAATTTGATGAAAAACTATGCGGTTGCTCTGTAAACAAAGATTTTATTGTAAGTGATGCACTTAGATAATAATGAACAAACCATTATACACTAACTTATTTATAACACTCCTACCTGTAAACAAAGAAACGACAATTAATGTTTCTTCATCAAACACCTTTTTATTTAATGGAGTTTTCAGTTTTGTATCTAGATATTTTCATAATTTTCACAACGCAGATCGGCCATGTCTTCTTCTTTTTATATCCGATAACGTATGTCTGTCTGACACTGAAATTTGTGACAATGACAACTCAAGACCTCAAAGGTAGTTTGCCTTTACATACATTTGAAGAAACACCTCAAGTGTAATCTATAGGAATTATGTACATAATCGTACCTCCTAATATATTTTCAGAGCTGACGGTGCTAAAAGACAGTTCCATTAATTATCCCATTATCTTATTCCGGGAGACACGTGCAATCGGCCATCAGCGCGGTTCCAATTAGAAGGACAGCTCTCCGGTAATCCGGATCTGGAGCCGCGTCAGCGATCACCCGCGTCTCCTATCTGGCGCACGTGAGGAAGGGAACTACTTTTTAATTCCTGACCAAATGGAATAGGATTCACAATTATTGTAAGTGGTTCGATCGAAATACGGACCGAATCAAATATGTATACAAACAGATTTTTTATGAATAATAATAATAAATAAATAAATAAATAATAAATAATGCTGGACAATTCACACAGCATTATCTAGCCCCAAGCTAAGCAGAGCTTGTGTTATGGGTACTAGATAACTGATATACTTAATACATTATACTACATAGATAGATATTTTTATTATATGTGAAAACCGAAAAGATTCCCGCGTTTCAGAAACCTAGTAAACTTTTAGCGTAGTTCCTGCATCACGAGAATTCAAAGTGAGTTACGGCGAATATGAAAATGCCGTAACGTAGGTAGTGTTCGTTTTACAAAGCAACTCCAAAAGTGAGTTAGACCCGGGCCCGGGGAATGGGGAAACCTGCAATTACACCGGCTCAAATCAGTGCACATAGCATTGTGAATAATGCCTGATTTCTGAAGTTTATCTGCTTTTTTCATTGATTTAAATTGCTATCTAGTAAATAAAGAAAAAAAGTGTTGAAATATTGTTTAAGCACGACGTGTATCTTTCTCGGAACTTTTATATTCACGCCTCGGGGTCGGGAATTTCATTTTCACACACCCACACACAACTTGATGTCATTCTGGGAAATAGTCGTTGTTGTAACTGGTCTTTATATTATAACTAGCTGCTGCCCGCGGCTTCGCCTGCGTAGTTCCCGTTCCCGTGGTAATTCCGGGATAAAACATAGCCTATGTCCGTCTCCTGGTTCTAAGCTGCCTCCCCACCAATTTTCAGCCAATTCGGTTCAGCCGTTCTTGAGTTATAAATAGTGTAACTAACACGACTTTCTTTTATATATATAGATGAGAAATCAACTATTTGTAAAGAAAATTATAATATGATTAGTATTTACAATTGAAACAATTGAACCAACTGCAGACTGTTGCAAGCAATCTACAGGTAGCTCAACTGATCCATATCAATACCATTTACTATAATACTATTTGTCCATATGAAAGCAAATTTTGAGAAGAAAAATCAAAGAAAAGAAAATTTGGGTAGGAGTCTTTAAGAACCTAAAGGAAACTCCTCAGCTGTTTTCTTGCTTATAAAATTTAGGTAGAAGAAGAAAACAAAAACAAGAAGGATGGATTAGGTTTGTAATAAATAAAGCTGAACCACTAATGTAATGTAAGCAGAAGCTAGTAGGTAACCAGCCAAACAAACGTAGTGCCGTCCAGTAACCAAATGAAACCCCTAAATCCGACCAATTACAGGCCGCAGAACGAGTGTTTGCGCAGCGCCGGCCCACAGCGGACAATCAGCGGCCGGCAAACACGCCACTATTCTCTGTCACAACACAACGACGATTCGTGACACCTTTGGTCCAAAACTGTGCGATGCACGTGCTACGTTATTATTAATTAACGCAACGCGATTAAATCTATGTCAAATACCGCGTTTTTAACGCAAAATACCCTGTTTTTCTTTTGTTGCTTAATTATGTTAAATCATATAAAAAATCACGTGCAAACTATATACATTTACAGTTATTTTCATCAATCTCGGTTTACAAAATGGGTTTAGGAAAACCTGTCTTATTGTTCTATTTTCCGTCCTTACCTTTTTTACGAATTAGGATTTGGCTTCAAAAGTTAACAAAAGGTTCTATGTTCAGTTGTATGTATGTTTTTTTATATGTATGTTCGTCGATTTCGCCGTCAATTACGGACCGAGTATGAAAATTCTTTCGCTATTGTATAGATAATGATCCCGAATCCCAATCACAATAAAATGTCATTCCCGAGGAATCAGTATTTATCCCGTCAAGCTTAAAAATCAACATGATACCTACTTTTGAAAACTCACGACTAGCTAGGTACAACAATCTATCTTCGCCAATCTATATATATAAAAGAAAGTCGTGTTAGTTACACTATTTATAACTCAAGAACGGCTGAACCGATTTGGCTGAAAATTGGTGGGGAGGCAGCTTAGAACCAGGAGACGGACGTAGGCTATGTTTTATCCCGGAATTACCACGGGAACTACGCAAGCGAAGCCGCGGCAGCAGCTAGTTCTTAATAGATTTTGATGATTCTTTCGTTATTGTCTAAAAGTTAATTTTAAGGTCCTTTTAAAGTTTGATTCACGAGGAATTTATATGTGCGCCGTAAAACTTTTCTTAAACACAGATAGTAAATTGAATTTTTCAAAATCTCTGGTTACTAATGCTTTCCATGGTAACGGGGCTTCAAAGTCAAACTAGTGTTTCGGAATTCGGACGGAACGTAGGCCGCGCAAGCACTGCGATTCAACGCAAACGGTTTAGGAAAAGCTGAAAACGCCAAACCGCGTACAAACACGCACTGCGGCTGGCGTTTTGCAAAATTTTATTTCAGTAACACCATGGATTTCGTGCGAACAGCGTGTTTTGTGGCTTCGAGCTAAAAATACAAAACCGCATGCGGTTAACCGCTGTTCGTGCGCCACCATACTATTACTATAGGATACAAAAACAAATGTAACAAGTTGCGTTTTTAAAATCACTCACTGAATAAATTCGATAATGCGTGCGCTTGTACAGAAAGCTATGTGTTACATTATATTGCGGTTTTAGTTTTACGATTACGAAACGTCTGCGTTTAATCGTAGTGCATGCTTGTCCGTAGTAGTGGTAGTAGGCTGCTTGATCTTAGGTTTCCTTTCATTCGTCTTTTCTTTCATCCATGATTCATAAAACTAAATTATACTCGAATTTTAACTAAATGTCGCCACTTGGGGGATTTGAAGTCGGTTTGTATTTTTTAAAACACATCAAATTATCTTTTAAATAAACCTTGTGTCTGACCGATGATTTTACAGCGAATTTGTTACAGAATGAGTTCTGATTTGTAGCGCAGGTGAAGGGAGCGAGAGGACTTTCCTATTGCGACGGTGAAAAGCGTTTCGATGAGTTTCTGAATTGTTGCTTTCCGAAGTAAATTCTGTAGCAACGGAAGTAAGTTTGTTCCGGTACCTATCTACCAGCCACTCGGAATTTTATAACTGCCGATCAAACACTGACAAAAGTATTTACGATACATATCAAACAAATGTAAAATTCGTGGTATGGTTCAATTCCACTGTGATTTTGACCTATTTTAGTGACACGTAATTTTAACGTACTAGAAAACTCACAGGCAAAATCTCCGTTGTAGAATCAATACCCAGATGAAGGGTTAAGAGGATATTTGGATATTTTTGTTTAGGGAAGCAGATAAGGAAATATTTAGGTAAGAATTCCCTCGGGCTGGCACGAAGAAAGTAGGAAGGAGAACTCATGAATGAGTTATAAAGACAATACGCACTAAATTACGTTTTTGTATTCGCTCTATCACCGAAACTATATTATACTAGCTGCTGCGCGCGGCTTCACACGCGCTTTTTAATTAGCCTTGATCCGTCCCCAGGACACAGGATTAATATTTATTTATTTTATTATTTATATTCATCCAGATATTCCCGAACATCACCATTTTCGTACAACAACAAGTAATTCATTGCCAATTACCTTCCGCTTCCGCTAATTACGAATAAGTGAAGGCAATTTATAGAAAGCTCTGATCTGTAATTCAGTATCGAGGCTGGAACCTGTATAATCTTTATTGTCCTTCGCTAACTGGCGCCGTAAATAGTGCAGACAGGCCAGTTAGTGCAGCCGGCGTCTACCGTGCTCACTGCCAATGTACGGCTCTTAGCAAGCGATGCCGGAGAATGGCTTGCTTATAGTTTAGTGGTAGGCCCTCTTAGGGTCCCTCGGTCTTACTGATATTATGCCTAATCTTTGAAATTGAGTGCTATATTATAAATAATGTTCTCATTCTCTCCCGTGCCTCGGAAAGCACGTTAAGCCGTTGGTTCTGCGCCTGACCTCTCCCCGGTCGTGTCGGTATGTCGTCCCATGTGATTATGAGAGTGAGGGAATGGAGAGTGCACCTGTGTTTGCGCACACACTTGTGCACTTTAATAGATCCTGCGCATCTCGCTGGTCTCCTATGAGACTGGCCGTCTTGGTCGAAATTCGGCTAGGAGGACATTAATGTTGTCATGTTGTTACTATTTTAGTACCTATCTCATAGCAATTGCTAAAGTTAGTCTGAGATTTTCTGTTAATTTTAGAAACGCGTTTGTTCCAGAGTGCTTGACTTACGACCGCGTTCCATCGACTAGCCTCCTCAGTTAGTATGACAAGGTACTAAACTGTAACTGCACACACTGGTACTGTATAAATACAAGCACACCTGACTGCACCATAGGTACTAATATTGCACTGGTTAATTCTGTTTCTGTCAGGACGCAGACTTCACAGACTTTATATCAGTCAGGGCATTTTTCCACTGTGTCGTGACCGTAAATTATCGTTGGACGAGTATTGTCTCTAGCTGTTCCTATTGTAAGGACTGTTTCATTTTACATTTACGGTTTACGGCAGTGACGATTAGATTGTGAAGTTTTTTTTATCGTTTCACGGCTGTCGTGCTAGCTGTTCCCATTACAACGACAATCTACCATCACAGCAAAAACAAATGGTGGACGACAATTAATCGTGCAGTGCTATATATGTGAACACCTCGTTTTAAATATACAAGCCACGATAGGCTTTAAACTGCACAACTTTCTGTCGTCGCGACAAAATGGGAACGCGCCCTCACGGGATTATGGGCTGGCTGTGCATCCCGGTGTGCATCCACGGTAACAAGGCAATCTATCATTACTTTTGTTATTTCGACCTTTTGGTAGGTATTAGAACAAAAAAGTTCACGTGTGATTAAAAAGTATATGATCTGGAGATACCTAGTTTACTCTAAATTGTTAAGAAAACTTCTCAGTTTCCACCATCTTCAAGGGTTTATTTTCCAACAGTTTCCATTAAAATATGCCAAAAATGTGATGGGAACAGTAGAAAGGGCAGCTTTCAAGAACAAATTACATGATCAAGTTTCAAAGGAAGTTCACATCAACAGTCGGAAGGGTCAGTCCACTCGAGAAAAACTCTCGGCTCCCAATTCTCTTACCCTTTGAACGGTTACTAAGTTATTGTAAAGGAGAGTTTCCAAATTCGAACAGTTTGGGTCGGCCGGAAGTTCCCGCGGCCCCCCTCTACTTCCGGCCCGGGTTCCCCGACCGCCAATGGCCCGGAAATCGTCACACGTTGTTTTTCCGGGTTTTCTTTGCGTATTTCCGCTGCTTTAACCTCGGCTTTGTTGCGAATAACGGACGTTTTAATATGTTTGCCCCTGAGTTGTTTTGAGAGTTTTGTTACCGGGTTGTTTTGACGCAATTTTAAGGCATTGCTTACCTTACTGCCAACCGCACTTACCTGTGTATCTAAAAAGGTTGTTTATGAGGTGTTTATCAAATTAAAAATAAATAAATTTTGTCGTTTTAGTTTTTTTAACGGCTATCCCGACAAGAATAAACATAAATAGTAACAAAAAATATTCGCAGCCGGTAGGATTCGAACCTACGCTCCCAGAGGGAATCTGATTTCGAGTCAGACGCCTTAACCACTCGGCCACGACTGCTACATGGTTATACGCCGAAATCAGTTACTGCTATCAAGGTCATAAATCAGTTAAGGATGAGGTCACATTGACATAAAAGCAAACGAGTTGGAAGAAATTCCTTTTGTGTAGCTAAATCAAGATATAAGTTCCATGTGTAAGTGTAAATTGAGTTTAGTGGAGAGATAGTTTTAAAATAAGAGAATGAGAGAGGGAAGGAGCGCAGATTGCCCGGAGTAAATTCAGTTCCGGTCCGCGTTCAAACATATTTCTCCGCAAACGACTTATTCCTAGAATGAAATGCTCATTTTGTTTTTAATAGGCATTTTGTTGCTTGAAACTGGATCGTTTGTTTAATTTATGGCAGCAAATATGAAAATGAAATAATTAGAGAAAGAAATGGTTATGACGTTCGTATATTCTCGCGGTTCTGGATTTTTAATTTTGGACGGCGCTGGATTTCTAATTATAATTGTGAAAATAATATATGTTTCCTTATTTATTTCTGGGAATAGGAGACTATTTTTAAAACGTATCTATTTGTACCTATGTTAGGAACATGTTTATTTGTCTAAATCATGTAAATGCAAGCACAACACACACTTCACATTGAGCACACTCATATTATGTTATGTTTTATTATGTTTTACAGTAATAACTTTGTTATAACATAGTTCAATATACATAATGTTAGTTTTAAATTAATGAATAGATAGGGTAGATTACATTTTTGTATTTGTCTATTTATTGCGGATAGTTACATCATTGCTTAATCAGAAGAATAGGTAGTCAAATAATCGTTATGTTTTAAGTATTGTGTAGTTTATAGGTTTCAGTAGTTATTAATTAATGAAACTAACAGGTTCTTGATTTATAAAATTAATATACTTACACTTGTAACTCCTTAGTGTTTTCAGTATATGACACTTTTTTCCGTACTCACTTCGTTCATCATTAAGATTCCCGATTTAATTTTATTTCTAATTTTATCTATTGGTTTTAAAAATTTAGTATATTTGTTTTTAAGTTGTATTTAGTTTTTTTTAATTAGTGAATAGATTATCCGTGACGCCAACAAAATGGCTGTGACGGAAGACCAGCGTTGGTTACTAGCTTGCTAGCAACCAACCCATGCTGAGGCAGAAGCCATTTTGTGCTTTCGGGTTTACATTTATGTTTTTAGGGTTTTGATGATCGAAGATCGGTTTCAAAACCCTTATGGTCTCGCTTTGTCTGTCCTTTTTTCCCTCCTTAATAACTCAAAAACTACTGCAGCTATCAACTTGAAATTTAAAACAATAATACATTTCGTGCGCCTGTACAGATTTTGAGAAAAATAAATGAAAATAAATGAAAAATGAAAATGAATATTTTCCATACAAATTGTGATGCCGAAATTTTAAAAGATACCTACAGAGTCATATGGGGTATCAAATGAAAGGTATCATTTTGTACATTTCAAAATATTTTTTGAAATTTTTGTAGGTTTCATACTTTTCAAAATATTTCGAAAAAAGTCGAAAAAATACCCATTCCCCCCCCCCTATCTCCGAAGATTGCAGAGCGATCCATGTAAAATGTATGGAGCGTTTAAAGACATGAATCTATATTTTACAGGAAAAATATAGAGAAGTTTGAAAAACGAACACTTTTTGAAAAATGGTCAAAATGGGGGGGAATAATTTTCAAAAGGGGGGGCTACCTCACCGAGTGGGGTATCAAATGAAAGGTATTTGTTTGTACGTTTCAAAACAGTTTTTTAAATTTCTGTAGGTTTCAAACTTTTTGAAATATTTTGAAAAAAGTCGAAAAAATACCCATTCCCCCCCCCCCTATCTCCGAAGTTTGCAGAGCGATCCGTTTAAAATGTATGGAGCGTTTGTAGATATGGATCTATATTTTACAGGAAAAATATAGAGAAGTCTGTAAAAAGAACACTTTTTGAAAAATGGTCAAAAAGGAATAATTTTCAAAAGGGGGGCTACCCCACCGAGTGGGGTATCAAATGAAAGGTATCGGTTTGGACATTTCAAACCAGTTATTTAAATTTCTGTATCTTTCATACTTTTTGAAATATTTCGAAAAAAGTCGAAAAATTTACCAATACCCACCTTAACCGAACCACCCATTTAACCGAAGCATGCAGAGAGATCCATCTGAAATGTAACCGACTATTCTTAGGTATTCGTGAAATTGCGAAGTCTCTAACCGGTACTTTTGGTACATATTTGTTGACAAACGTTCAAAACCCTCGGCGCGCGAGTTACACTCGCACTTGACGGATCTTGTTTTGTTTTGTTCTGAACTGTAGAAAAGTTGTAAGTCTGACTGCACAAATAAATTTATTTTATTCTTATTCTTATTATTATAAACTAGCTTCTGCGCACGGCTTGGCACGCGTTTTTAGAAATAAAATGCAGCCTACATGTTATTCTAGGTCCAGATCTTTATAAGTCCAAATTTTAGGCCGATCCATTCAGTAGTGTTGATGTTGTCATCGGCCGAACAACTTCACAACTACATATAGTTTTGCCTCTATACTATTAGTAGGATGGATGCGAAACCTTGGATATTTGATTGTTTGTTACATCTTGACACCAAAACTACTGAACGTGTCGGGTGGATATTTTACGTAGACCTGGAATAAAACAAAGGCTACTTTTTATCCCATGAATCAGTTCCCGTGGGATAGAAATAATCAAAAATGTTTCTATTGAAACAACGTGCACGAAGCCGCGGACTGAAACTCTCACATCTCAACAATGTTAAACTCTTAAATTCACATTTATAAATAAATTAATAAATAACGCTGGACAATTCACACAGCATTATCTAGCCCCAAGCTAAGCAGAGCTTGTGTTATGGATACTAGATAACTGATATACTGAATACAATATACTACATAGATAGATATTTTTTTTTATTATACATAGAAAACATCCAGAACGCCCTGGACAAATGTCTGCAGATCGTACAAACATTTATCCAGAGGCGGGAATCGAACCCGTAACCTCCTGCGTCGCAGGCAGACCTTGGTCCGCTGCGCCACAGAGGTTGTATTTCCTACCACTGTGTCTTCAACAATTATGAAAACCTTTCATACTTCCCGAAAAAGACTTCTCTTCTAAAGCAATGATTTGCAAGTTATCTTTTTGGTCATGTTGTTGGCTCACTATCTGTTCTCATGAAGCCTTCCCTGCAGAAAGACTAATAGCAATGTATTTAACCAGGTTATGTTCAGTTTTCATTGTTTTCCTTAGATATAGGGCAGCTATCTAGATCCGCTGCGGCGTATCTAGCGATCGGCGCGGGCGGCCCTGGGCGGGCGGAGGCCATTACCCGCCCGCCCTAACGGCTCACTCACAAATCACGATTATCGCGCCGCATCGCACATCGCAGTGCAAGTGTGCACCCGCCCTAATAGAAAAATGTTGAGAAATGCTTTGTGTAATGTAAACTGAACTTCCTAGAGATTTTGCTGCGAACTGTTTTGTTCTTATTTTACCATCGAGCTTATTTTATCTGTCCAATTCTTAGGTAATTAGCAACGTAGAAGTTTGTAGATGTATTCAGTTCTTTTGAATGGTAATGAATCTGCTAAGGCTACGCCCGACCACCGACCGGCGCGCGGCGACCACACAGCTCGACACGTGAAAGGAGTTCTACTTCTCCTAAATAACTATGCAAATATAAAGTTTTCAAAGTTTAAATGAATCTTAGGAAAGTTCTCGTCTTGGTTACCTCTCGCATATTCAACAAAGTAGTCTCTTCATCTTCCTACGTAGTGCTTAAGTAGGGATTACGACCTCTTATACATCTTAATATGTAAAAGGTGGTTATAAAATGAGAATAAAAAGTTGTTTAGAGGTTATACAAAATACATGTAATGAAATGGTTAGTAAAAACAGCCCGGAGTCAGGAAGTTGCTGGTGTTACACCCTCATGCCTCGGAAAGCACGTTAAGCAATTGGTCCTGCGACTGACCTCTCCCCGGTCGTGTCGGTCTGCCGTCCTAGCAGATTATGAGAGTGAAGGAATAGAGAGTGCAGCAATGTTTGTGCAAACACTTGTGCACTTTAATATGTCCTACACATCTGCCTAGTCTCCGATGAGACTGGCCACCGTGGTCAAAATTCGGCTAGGAGGACATCAATGAAACGGTTACCAAAAATGACATAAGATCAGATCAAGTAAACCTCATAACTCAAAATGTAAACCGCACATGCTGCTATTGGCTTTATTTGTGAGACCTTTCAGTTAAAAGAGGTTCACGTCTCGTTTGATTTACTGCACTGTCAAAGGTTACATTCATCTCAAAACGTGACCTCGTTTACAGCCTGAAGATATAAAAAACCACTTCGATCGTCCGCGGCAACTCTACATTTTATTGTGGATAAAAAGTTATCGGTTTCGTGAATAGAGTTTTGTTTGGGTTGGATTGTGAGTTAGTTCGTTAGGGAGGGTCAGGACTCGGGGCGTTGTCAGTCTGTCATCGCGCCGCTATCGTCGAACCGATCTGTCGATGGAAACCCGTGGGTTGTTTAGAATAGTGAAACTAACGATGTCTTCATATCCCCGTATTTTGAAAAGCTTTAAAGATATGTGCTGTGGTGGGCCAGGAGAAGCAAAAGCACAATCAGGTGTGATTCTAAAAACTTTTGTAACGAGCGCCGACGGTGAAACATCTATGAAAACCTCAAAAATTGTTTAGCGTTGGATAAAACGAGACCTAACCCAACGCGGTAAAATTAATTTGTTGTGTGTTTGTTGAGATGAGTTACCTAGCAAAAGTTTGTTGTATTTGGTGAGCTTGTGGAGCGACATTCAAAGCCAGAGGAAACGTCATACAAACTCAGAAGTTTTGCTCCGAGCATACAAATGCGTCCATACAAATGTGTTCGATTGTCGTTTGACAGCAGCGAGCATTATGCTGATGCAAGTACAGATATTCCACGCCACAATACTGCATCAGCTATGGTAATGTGTGAACGGTACATATACCTGTGTCCTGAAATCGATTCAATGGCGCAGCGGGTGGACGTCCGCCTGCGACACGAAGGTTCTGTTCCCGACTCGGAATGTTTGTATGATCTGCAGGTATTTGTTCCGGATCAAGGTGTATACCAGTCATCTTGTACCTACCCATAAGCACACCAGACATAGCTCAAGCTCGGTTCCCTGCAGATCAATATATATTATTATTATATTATGTGATTTGATTTTTATTAAAATTAATACATAGTATTCTTAGTACTACAAGTTGATACTGAGTAAGTAGAGAGGATTTACGGGCTGTAGTACAACGATTCCCACACTAGTATGATTAAAAAGTTAAGATTAAATAGGCCTCAGTTGACTAACAACTGATAATGTTAAATGATATTCTCTCTCCGAGTACTTTTTCAAGCACTAAAGGTTTCTAAATCTGACCGCATTCCTCCTCTATCAGCCTGTGCATTGAAATTGGAATGCCGACACATGACAGCTCTGAGCCTAGTCCCATTCCAGGCCCTCCGTGCAGGCCCCTGGCTACTAAAATAGAACCCTCCAACGAAGGCCTCCTAGAATGCGGCTTTGAGTGTTGAATTACTACGACTCTCAGGGCTGCCATTCTAGAACGAACTTTGTATGCAGCGATGGTTCAAGCAGTCATTTGTTAATCCTTTTATAGAATTCACAGAACAGAAAAATTACTTGTGTTTATAGAATCACTGAATAAATCCTACTAATATTATAAACGCGAAAGTTTGTAAGTATGGATGGATGGATGGATGTTTGTTACTCTTTCACGTAAAAACTACTGAACGGATCGGTCTGAAATTTTGCATTCATGTAATTCTAATACGGGAATCAAACATAGGTTTTTATCCCATAAATCGGTTCCCATAGGATACCTTTAAACGATTCCATAGAAACAAGGCGTGCGAAGCCGCGGGCATAAACTAGTACCTAATAAATAGAATCGTTTAGCCGTCAAAAGTCAACATCTAAGGTGATTCTTTATGAATGCTTTTAGCTGACGTAGTTAAGCCGCTTACAGTCATAATGACATAGTGAAACTACGACAGTTTTTACAGTAAAATCCAAGGTGATGTTGAAAAATACAGTGTGCAATCAACCGTCGCGTCGTCCCACTGGCTGGTCATTGCAGGAGTACATGCATACTATCGATACATATACATAAATATAATACATAAAAACATAGAGTCCACAGGTGTTCGGAATGCTGGCTTCTATTTCGGTCAACGAATTAGCATTTTTTTTAGATAGATATTTTTTTTATTATACATAGTAAACAAACATCCAGAACACCCTGAACAAATATCTGCAGATCGTACAAAAATTTGTCTCGAGGCGGAAATCGAACCCGCAACCTCATGCGTCGCAGGTGGACCTTTTCCCGCTGCGCCACAGTTAAATAATTTTTGCATTACTATTCAACGTGGCAATGCTGCCAGCATTCTGGGCACTCTGCCTTCTGGTAAGTTTTAGATTTTTAAGAAATAGATATAAGTGTATATATTAGTTGTAATTGTTTTATTCTGTTACTGTAATTTTCTATAATTTCTGATAAATAAACATTACTACTGTTGCAATGTATACATACATGTATCTTGATGTAGGTATTTCGGTGGTAACTAAGCTTTTCTATAAGCGTTGTAATCAAGCCGTCACAATATAGACGGGCAACATTATACAATGCACTATAATCTCTCTCTGGGTTACAGCAGACGGTTTTGAAGGAGGTCTCGAAGGCATAATGCTACGACTAAGATAAATCCCGAGACTCCAGCCTGTGTCCACGGATAATCTACTTACCTACCTCCAACAAAGTACAGAGCAGTAGGTAATGTTGGTGAAGTTAGCAGAGCCTCTTCCAGCAGAGCATAAATAAATTAGAGTTCTGTTCGCATGCAGGTGAGTTCTATAGTTCCTGATACTTTTCAGGAATAGTTCTGGCGTTTTTACATAAAAAAAAATTAAGTAAAATTATGCTCTGCTAACTTCGCGTAGCAGAGCATTTTTCAGTAGGTACTTGTACGCCTTCGTCGTGGAGGAGGCTTCATTTATTCTTGCTTTAAAGGTTCTGAAGAATAAAGAAATTAATTCACTCACTCGAATTAACTCGCGATTCATTAATAATTATACATATTTCATAATTATGACTATAATTCACAAAAATGGGGTTTCTGTGATTTGTATCGCCAAGTTGTACCTAGCATCGCCCTTGATGGTTTATATCGATAAGCAAATCATTAATTTTAGCATTTTGGTTTTAAGAGTAGTTTACCCATCACAAAATGGTTACCAAATAATATTTACTACGAATACGGGCATGTTTTGTTTAAAGTCTGCTCAAAGTCCAAAACTTGGCGACGAATATTTCACCCCACCCAAATTCTTACCAATAAACATAATATTCCGCAACATAGTACAAGTAGATTGCAGTACCCGTTGAGCGATATAAATATAAACCACAACCGAATTCGGGAATTAATTTCACACTAGCCAGGGGTCGCGTGCGAGTCGCCAATAATTCGCGCCCGCGTGCGGTCGGCCGCCTGCACCGCATCGTACACACCTACTAGTAATATATCTCATTTTTGTTTCATACCTCATTTTTCTAAGATATCAGGTCTAAAGAAACCACAAAAGAACATTACCTATATATATCACCAAAAAAGCCTGACCTCGCCAGTTGCCCACGCCATGGAGGGAGGCGTAGGTGTTTAACCTCACGTGTGGTGTGCTTATAATGTAACCGGCAACTATGCCCTTTTTGACCGGAACATAGCAATGCTGTTTGACGGCAGATCAGAACGTGAAATAGCGGAAGTACCTGCCAGGACTTTTATAATCTCTAAGATTTTTAAAGGTAAAGCTACTGGAGTATACACCTCATGTAAATAAAAACTTTTAATAAGTAGGATGAAGAAATGTCTTTGGAGTTAAAACACTCTACCCTTTCCGGTTAATTCAATAATCCACATTTCACCAATACTGTCGTACTTTAAGTGACGTCACGTATAACGACTGCCGTGGCGCAACGGCTGAAGGCCCTCCTGCGACGCAGGAGGTTAGGATAAATTCCCGCCTCGGGACAATTGTTTGTGCAATCCGAAGACATTTGTTACAGCTGTTCTAGATGATTTTTTCTTTTGTATTAAAAATGCCTATCTGAGTGAGCCTCGATCGGAAACAGTTCCATAAAAGTAAATTAATAGCCACGATCGGAACCAGTTCCGTACAAGTAATTTAAAAGCCTCGTATGGAACCAGTTCTGAAACTCCGGTTCTGTAGACGGCCGAAGGGATGTAATTAAGTATATCAGTTAGTAGATACCCATTACACAAGGTTTCCTTACTTTGGGGCTAGATCGATGATCAGATCACGCTGTGGATTGTCTCTATTATAAAGTTGCGTTACTACAAACCACTTTCCCGTGTCCTCGGCACAGGCAGGTATTCCTCCATAGAGGGCGATCGCGATCCTCTAATTATTAACACGCTGTTGTTGATTTAACCGCGATCCTATCGCGGCCGCCCGACGAGCGCTTAATGTCCGCCCTCGAGTGAGCAGCCGCCCTTAGACCGCTTGATTCACCTTCATTAACTACAAATTACAACAAAATACTGCTAAACTTTTGATCAAATTACTGACTTCTATCGTAGGTATAGGGAAGGTGAATCGACTGGCGCCGGATCGGGGTTCGGCAATCAAATTGTTTTCCAACTGGTTATTAATTGTTCTTCGCAGGAAAGTTGTTTCGTGCCAGATTTCAGCGGCTTCAGTCTGTTCTAGCGTTCAATTCTGCTGAAGCAGCATTCATTTTCAGTCGTTATCGTCGTCGCTAGTCAAACTTTCCGTACAACTGGGCCGAAGTTTGAGCACTGTACTAGTTTGTTTATAAAAAAATTTTAGTTCTTGTGTTGCAATCGTTGCACTATAACTCTTTAGGCCGACTGTTAGGGCTAAGAGTATTTCAGATGGATGATATGCATAGGGAAGGAATTAGCTACGGCTTCGACGTTTGCACTAAAATCATTACCGTGACGATGGCAGATTTTTTTATTATATCTGCAAAAAATCTCTAGATAGGTAAGCCGGAAAACTCAGGCCTTCTTTCATTGCAAAACTCTAAACCGGTAGAGTTACACAGGATTTAGATCGTGCGGTCCGAATGGTGTGGAATTCAAAATAAACCAATTCCTTTTATTTCCACTTATTTGCTCAGTCACTAGCTCTGAAAATGTCGGCATTAAATAAATACTGAATACTAACACTGAGCTCTATAGTACTCCAGATTATTTTGTTCGACATTTTCACACTCAACAAAAGCTAAAAAGCAGAAAATTGTCCGTAAGAACTGTTCATTTTACTTCGTAGCAATAATATCAGGCAAGTGATAAAGAGCCTCTCAAGTTTATGCACGGCTGCAGGCTTGTCACTGCAATTACGGCCCGAAACAGCTACTAACCGTAACCACCTCAAAGCCATTCACCACGCAAAATAACTCCGTAGTCGTAGTGATGTCACCTTTCCTGGATAACTACGGAATTCATCTCGTACGTGTATGGTTATGTGATGTAGTCCTCACAGGAGAGCTAGTCTGAGTTTGAGCTATTTCGAGTAAAAGGTATTTGCAAGCGGTGAGAGAGGGAGGACACAAGTGAAACAAAATACTGGCTGTTTAAACAGCCTTACGAAAAATCAGAGCTCTTATAGAAGTGTTATCTACTTATAGTTTAGTATTAGCGGCCAGTCATTTTTCACGCGCCTCTGGTACTTGAAATTTCAGTTTCTTCCGAGAAAAACTGTGAAAAATCTTGATTCTTGCGAAAGATTTAATCGGGTACCGATATTAATGAAAAAAAAATTAAAGTTTCCGTTTTCCGTAAATAATTCCATATCCCCGAAGTGTACTCAAAATATTTGTATGATTGTGTGCAGCCCTACCCACGCCTCCCACTATAAAGTAACCGGCGATGTTTCCACGTCGCGAGAAATTCATTTTACTTATGAATATTATAAATTCGCGTCGCGTTCGCGAAATAATGGCGCCGGCAATTCCGACGTACAGACAAATGTCCGTGCCGATGTGGCGTGCTGCGTAAATGGCTTTTTACTTGAATACAGGTGAGATAAGTATTTTCATCGAACGTTAGGTAATAAAAAAATTACCAAACACTGCCAGCTATTCGTAAAGATAGATTTAAAAGCTAGTCACCTCGCGGGCGCGAGAGGGAGAGTCAAAATATTGGTCGATTGTGCAGCCTTACGAAAAATAAATGTCCAATCAAAACCTTTTTTACAGTTTTTTTTGAGAATCCATTATTTTTTACGTACCCTTCTCTCGCATTCCGCAGGAGATGACTAGATCCAGTGGAAGCACTTAAGTTAAATTATTAATTAGTAGATTTGCACTCCGATGGAGATAAATTTAAGGATTACTATCGTCAATACGAATTCAATCGAAGTTCCGGTAGCGGTCCCCACTAAGACTTGGAACTGTGTATTCCGTCCAGACCTTTGCTTTCAGAACGTTCAAATATTTGCCCAGCGCTGCGCTACGCCGCTGTGGCAATCGAACTAAGACTTTGGCGCCTGAGACCGGGCTCTTTCCGTCTATAAGATATTCACGACTTGCTATGGACCAGTTGCAAAGGATTAAAGCTGGTTTGCTACTTTCGGAATTAATAGGAAACTATTTTACTAGTTCAATAGACTTTGGTAAGAGCTTACTTACTGCGCACACAGAGCTGTATCTGAATGTTGGACTCAAATATTCCGAGATACTGAGTCAGCTATTGGCAAACCGCTATGCATACGAAATAAATTCACTAAATAGTAGTTAATTTATTTCGTTTGCTCGGTGCATCCTTGCACGTTAAGTTTATTATAGAAGCGTATCCTTTCTAACTCGTCTTGTCTTCATGCAATTCATCTCAAAAAGTGAATAAAATAAAAGCTCACCTGTAAATGCAAAACTTTCATTAAACCGTTCCCCACCTTCGCACTTCATCTTGTAAAATGTATTTTAAAGAAAAAAAGTCCAAATAGAAGCAAAATCTTTATAACGATTGTTAAGAGAGTACAAACAGAAGCGAAGGGCGCTAACACAAAAAGGCGGTTTGATTTCTACTTGATAACAATACGAGGATGTTTACCTACCTACCCTGCAAATGTACTGCCACCGCGTTCTTTTCACCTACTTTCTAATACATAGCTGGAAACATCTAAGACTTATCCTCAATTTGTCGGAAAAACCGAGCAATCTATTCAAAGTGTGCGATAGTGAAGGAGGTGAGGAAAAGGTGGAGGCATCTTGGTAGAGAAGCAACAGGAAATCAAAAACGTAAACATAGTTTTTGATTAATCATTTGTGAAAAAGCTGTGTTTTTGTTGGAAAGTTCCTGAGTATTAACTAGTTAGTTTAGGAGCTGTGTTTGTTGCTTTATTTTATTTGACCTGGTTAGGACTTTGGTGGACCAATTGCTGGAGAGCAAAATACTATACAAGTCGAGCAATTTTGGATCTCGTTCAGACACGAGATATAAATATAAAGAGTTTGATTACTAATTTTCTTTTAATACAAAAAAGATAAATCGTCTTTTAGGGTTTCGAGATTAAACCCTCTTCCACCCTATCTCTGAAGGTAGCAGAGCGATCCATCTATAAAATGTATGCAGCGTTTGTAGACATGCGTGTATATTTTACAGGAAAAATGTAGAGAAGTCTATAAGTAGAACTATTTTTGAAAAAGGGTCAATAAGGGGTGTAATAATTTTCAAAAAGGGGTCCTTTGCGAGTGGGGAGCGATCCATCTGAAATTTAGGTTGGTACCTACTATTTTTAGGTACTCTTCACATAGCGAAGTCTATTTGACAAATGTTCAACACCCTCGGCGCGCAAGTTTCACTCGCACTTGACGGATCTCGTTTATCAAGCCTTTAATTCGGTCAACGATTGCCATTCAACGTGACAATGCTGCTAGCATTCGGGCACTCTGGCCTTGTGGCATTTATTTAAAGGAAATAATATTTTTAAAGTTTCTTCTAAACTTGGTTAATTTATTGGCTTGACGTCGGCTTGAATGTATTATACCATGCAATCATTGATTTGGCTCCAAGGTTGACAATCTGTACTGTCATTTCGACGAATTCGAAGAAGCAAAAACAGCCGAAAATCTTCCAAATTTTGGACGCCTGCCATGGGAGAGGTTAATATTATGTAGTCTTCAGTCAGAGTCAGAAAAAAACACTGTAGTAAAACCTATTATAAAGTTGCATATAAGTCGCACCTCGTTCTTATGAAATTTTGCCGCCAGCCCAGCCAGCCCATTTTATAAGCTCGACCACAACAAGTCTTAGATAATTCACCATCCAAAGAACCTTCCAAACTATAAATAACTTTATTTTCTGTTCACTGTATTGTTTCTGCGCGAGATAGTTGCACACTATAATTGCTTCTCAGCCGTTTAGTTGAGTCTAATCGGTTCTAGACAGCCTCCCGCGGGAGCTGCTTCCTTTACTTTTTGATGGATATCTCCATTAAACTCACTTGTTGGTTCTACCAGAACAGCTCTAAAAAGGCAGCAATTCAACCACTTTAAGGCACGGCACAGTTGGATCTGATTTATGTCAGTGATTTCGAAGAACTAAAACGCTGAATTGAAGGCTGAACTTAAATAGAGAGAAAGAAAATAAAGGTATGGTACTAGAGGTCAATGGCCGTCTCAGTTGCCTTAGCTGCACTAACAAGATTACCGCAGGTTCTAGACCAAATTTACCATTTCTCCCCGAATCCTCCATGAAATTAGCCGAGACAATAAATTCATTACACCAGTTCTCGAACTTTCTAATCCAATTGCGTGGAATATTGGTACGGAGTTAGTCTGGTCAGCAAATTGGTCCTTTTCACCGGGCACCCGCAAATTGCCGGCATTTGGAAACCTCACCTGGGGCTTAGCGACCACCTCTGGGGCTGAATTATGCGAGCTTCATCAGATTGGACCGTATTATACCCTGGAGATAAGTATATCCCCAGGGTCCAATACGGTCCGATGTGACGCTACACGTATAGTGTCAATTCAATCTAGTAAACATAAGGGTTACTTTTTTATTTTTCACTATAACTAATATTATGTATATAGGAAATATTTGGTTGTTTGTTTTTTTTTTTTGTTTGTTTGTTTGTATTGAATAGGCTCCGAAACTACTGGACGGATTTGAATTTTTTTTTACCACTAGAAGCCTGAACATATGCCACTTTTTACCGCGGGAAAATGCTTCATTCCTACGGGAAAACGAGTAATAGGACAACGGGTAGTAAGAATGCAGCTAGTTTTTCATAAATTCGTAGAAGCAAGCTTAGTTCATGAATTCTAACGAGGATTTGATCAGGCTGGAATTTTTAATAAAAAGCCTTGTGTATAAATTATTTTAACCCTTCTGTTATTATTTATACTCAATTCTCTCTAACTAAAAAAGCATCATCCAAAATGCTGCCATACAAGATAGATTTCAATAACATACCTCTACCAACGCGCAAGTTTTTCTTAACGCAATATTTCTTCAGCGTATGTCCCAGGACTAGGAATCTTGGTTAGTTAGAAATATAGAGGGGACTAGGATCAGGAAATCACATTTAGCCCGAGTTGATCCAGGTTCCGCCTCGTCTTAGCTCCAATCGAGTTTGCGTTGTGGAACCCTGACGAAGTTACCGGCTCTCACTGTCTGCTTCAACTCTAATGCAATATCCTGATTATGAAGATCACAAACTGATGAACGCTGGAGTTTCCGCTTCAAAGAGTCTGTTCTGTGTTGTTTGCGTAACAAAATGAAAGAAGGGGTTACTAAAACCCATGATAAAATTAGATGGTGTTAAACAACCTCGTATTTAATAGGATAGTTTAGTCCCAAGTAAAACAATCTGCTATTCTTTCAGTCTTTCTAAAATGGAAATAGTTAAGAAGCCAGCATTAAAGGTAGACTGGGCTCGGTTTTTTGACCTTATTCGTTCAGAAAGACATGAAGAGGTAGAGTCCTTTTACATTCAATAAACCCGTAAAAGATATTTCTTTCGAAACAAATTGAAGTATTGTATTGCATTGAACCGAGTACTAACAAATCACCATAACGAATCGGAGTTAATATTCAAAATTCGTAGTCTGTACAAATAGCGAATGGATTTTTATTATCTCGTAAAAATTGACGCAGTTTATTTACATATAAAAATTGGCAAGTGTGAGTTGAAAATAAATGGATCTTATTGCAGAAAATGCTGAATTTTATTTGATTTTTATAGGCCTTAAAACAAATAGAGCTACTACGTGATCTTAACTAGTTTTTGACATATTTCATGATCCTTAATTGAGAATACTCTTTTTATCAAATAAGATAATTAAGTTGTGTAAAATAATCAGATGTAAGATTTCATTCTTAAATGTATGTGATGGGTAAATAATCGTCAAAGTTTTTTCGATTGTCTAACTTGACACCGATCTCTAAAACGTATCGCCAAAGATCTTTGTTTTAGCAAACAAACATTTAAAATTAATATGATATGAATTGCTTTTCATATTCATAAACAAGTCCATTTAAATTTTACATTGGATTTGTTCAATCAATGACGCAGAAAAACGCAATCATTATCTTTTTGCCTATTGCAATAAAACATAATATTTTAGATATAGCACTGGCTGTATAAGCCCAGCAATGGGTTAATACTCATAGTTCAATGATGATAATATTGAGTGCGATACCTATCTCAAAGAATTAAGGCCTGTTAAGATCTAGGCGGTAGGTATTCGCTACCCGATGCGGTAGCGGTATGTTTCGCTTGAATTTCACGCTCGGTGTCGCACGAGGTCGCGGTATTCCGTGAAGTATTTAAGCGCTAGTAGACATACCCACTCGGATTTTGCTACCGCTCCGGGAGGTGGATACCACGCAGGTCTATTTAATCGCCAAATGATCAAAGATATTTAGGCCAGTTGGAATAAAAGGCGGTTCATCTTGTTGCGGATAGCTTGGTGACCTCTCGCTCCAGGCGCATATCCAAACAATTAGGTACTTTGTTCTTCTTTATGAACAACGGACTTATTTAATCTGTTCGCTGTATTTTATTACATTCCTCTAGACTTAATTAGCGAGGAGATTACTCACCGGGAATTATTAGACTATATAATTACTGTTGTGAAAATTTTATCTAAAAGATGCAAACATATTCAACATTTTCACAAAATATAATTATTCTATTCAGTTAAGCTAGTGAGTAGATTGTAGGTTATAGTAGGTATAACCTACAATTCATTTTGCCTATTTTCGTGCCTAATGTTTCAATTTAACTTTTAGCTCTACAAGGTTACTATCGGCGCGGGTGGTCATTAACGGTTCACATAAACTTATGTAGTTTTGTATTTTGATAAGGCTTTTACTGCCTAGACTCACCAGGAGGCGCACTTCTTCAGCATGGACACCCGAAGTGTTTATTATAGTGTACAAGTAACATAGTATTCATTAAGGGCTGTGGATTTCGTTTAACCAATAAATAAATATTATATCAGCATCAAAGTACAATATTATTTATTTTAGCAACACAAATTACATTCAGGTATATATAAGAAAAAGAAATGTACTGAGGATCTAATTATGATAGATAGAATACCTATCTCATGGCTTGTCTACGGCTCCTCACTAGGCTCGTGGCATGGCTCGTGTCGTGGGTATCCTACGGCTCCTCACTAGGCTCGTGGCATAGCTCGTGTCGTGGGTATCCAACGGCCCCTCACTGGGCTCGTGGCATGGCTCGTGTCGTGGGTATCCTACGGCTCCTCACTAGGCTCGTGGCATGGCTCGTGTCGTGGGTATCCTACGGCTCCTCACTAGGCTCGTGACATAGCTCGTGTCGTGGGTATCCTACGGCTCCTCACTAGGCTCGTGGCATAGCTCGTGTCGTGGGTATCCTACGGCTCCTCACTAGGCTCGTGGCATGGCTCGTGTCGTGGGTATCCTACGGCCCGTCACTGGGCTCGTGGCATGGCTCGTGTCGTGGGTATCCTACGGCCCCTCACTAGGCTCGTGGCATGGCTTGTGTCGTGGGTATCAGGTTGTTTTCTTGTATTCTTAAGTGATTTATTCACTAAATTATCATCAACTAATGCCTTCCCTTCACTAATTACCCTCCTTTGACGTTCAAATTAAAGCTATATCAAAGACAAATTAGTCAACGGTTCTATTCCTTGAGTTATAAATAGGTGAGTCAACAATGTCGCAGATACACTGCCGTCCCGGTATCAGGTGCGCGATTACAGTTCTAGATAGGGATCGATATGCATTTTGTTTCGTGTCGAAAAAGGTGTCAGTTCTTACCGAATTTTATCGACACCATTGACAAAATCGGTACTTATTGATCCATATCGAGAAATATGTAGGTAAGACTATGAGAAGTATTGCAGAGAATTGTAGAGTTTCGAAATTCATATTTCCTTATTTTCCAGAAGTCTTGAAAGTTCAAACTAAATACGGAAGTAAGTCTGGGCCCATGGTAGCGAAGTTGCACCCGAACCGGACCTCGCCTGATAAATATTAAAACGGGCCTCTAATTAATACGCCTCGGACTAAATAATAAACTCAGAAGGTTGAGCTTGCGCCCGGCGCTGCCGGAATCCTTAAATGAACTTACACACGCATTTCTCTTGAGCTATTCACTATTCCATCTCATCCGCCACTAATAAGGTCCCGGGTCAGACCAAAAAATGTTATTGACATTGTCCTACTAAAAAAATTCAGCGTTCAGGAGTCAGGAAGTTGGCGGTGTTACACCCGCGTGCCTCGTAAAGTACGCTAAGCCGATGGTCCTGCACCTGTCGTGTCGGTCTCAGGTCTGGCGTTCCATCGGATTATGAGAGCGACAGAATAGAGAATGCACCTGTTCTCACACACAAACTTGCGTGGGCAAACAAACTTGTGTTTGTTTACATATCCTTGCGTACTCGGCTAGTCTTCGTTGAGACGGGCCGCCATGGCTGAAATTCGGCTAGGAGGCCATCCACTTGACATCCCACCTAACTAAATAACCCCACACAATAAATCTTAGTAGTAAAGACAACTTTCTATTGTAGATCGAGTCACGCGGCGCGCGGGTGCGACAACACTGCTTAACCTCTCGGTATCCGGCGTCTCGGCACAATGGACTCTCTATTGTTACGTGCTGGTAGAGCGGGCTTCAGGGGTTAAAATATTATCCTTTGTAAATGATGATTATTTATTGACAATGGCCGTGTTTTGTTGAGCAAGTACGTTATTGTTTGTCCCTTACTTAACCTCATTTATTTTAAATGAATTTTCTCTTCACGAGTAATTGGAATCTCAGAATATTGTTTGTGTATTAGGGCGCTCCGCGGTAAATAGCTCAATACGGTCCTCACCGTTTTACATATTTCTATAAAATAAATCTATTCAAAGTAATGAAACAAATCACGAAATACAACCAATATCATAGCAATGTATATGACCAATAATGTTGAAATTCTTTTTAAAAATTATTTAATTTGCTCCAATTCCTGACGTAAATCAGTTTTTTGGGGTTTTATTATTCTTGTATTGAATCTAATAATAATTACTAAAATCTGTGTAACTAAAAGGAAAGAAGTAGTAGATTTAATGTTTTTTTTTCCTTTGGTGTTCACTGTGAGGGGTACCTGCGCAATTTTTTTTTTGTATTTTCTACAGTAATTTATTATAAAACTTTACAAAATTTTGTAAAACGAAATATTTTATCGTGTAGATTAGATATTGGTCATATTTTGTGATTTGTTTCAAAAGTTATATTACACAAGCAATCTTTAAAACGGTGAGGACAGAATTGGACAATTACCGAGAAGCCCCTTAACTCTTCCGAAAAATTAAACATAATTCACGGCATTTCGATTTTTTTAAAGTGGCAGAGAATAATAATTTATAATTATGTATATTAACAAGGTTCAACATACTCATTGTAATTAAAATAAAATAAGTATTAATGATCAATATCGCAAGAATACTCACAAAATAATGCTTGTTAAGAAAAACAAAAAAAATAACCCTGAAACAAAAGTCGACCGGTCCGGGGTCTAAAGTCCTTATATCGGCTTAGTTGACCGGTTATGTGGCCTCTCGTATTACTCTGAAAATGTATCGAAGACACTTCAGAACAAACCCAAAGCTTAATCTGAAACGGATGAAGCCCTCAAGTGAAGTGAATGGTGAACGTAATCACTGCTCTGTAGCCCGACACGACACGAGCGCAGCACAGTCAGGTTCAGGCCGCAAATGGTATCAAATTGTACCATTGACCGCCTCACACCACTTCTTGGGCAATTAAAGTTACGCGGAGACAGAATCAACGGAGATTGCAGGGAGAGGGGAGTTACTCTGCCCGATACGACATACGAACTTACTTTGAACTATCCCGGCTACGTTTATGTGTGTACATGTAATGAAGCCTTACTTATCTCACCTTTATTAATTTACATTTTGATGCGGCACTCACCTAGTCTTTGTTTATGACGACCTCTCTATGAAGGAAGCCTTATATTATGAGCCTTATATGAGCCTTAGGAAGCATCTGTCAATGTCGGTGTCAGAATTTTTTCTAGTGCCAACGATATGAAAGACAAGAGCATTGAACATTTTTGAAAACGGGTGTGAATTTTTATGAAAAGCTAAAATAATTGCTTAAAATTGTCGCTTTAATGTTGTTTCTCTTTCAGTTAAGTAACCTTACAAACAAAGTGTCTATTTCTACAGGTTTTCGTTAGTAAATTCTGATTAATAAATCCACTCTTTCAGAGCAACGCAGATGTGATTTTATTTCACCCCGATGTAAAGAACATTATATAGGTAGGTACATAATATAGAAGAGACCAAAGCCAAAAAATAAAACAAATTCTCCTTTTCCTCAAATAGAGCAAAAAATATGTGGAAGACAGCAATTAGGATCATTATTTATTTGAATTGATTTCATTCATCCCTTTGTACCTTGTAGTCCTTCTTTTGTCCACACTATTTTATATTAAAGTTTAATTTTTGAGGGATACAAAGGTCAGGCATTTGTTGGTTAGTTGATCATCTTTTCAATACTTAAATCTCTTTAGTTAGTAAACTATCTTCATTCACAAAGATAATTACAATCAAATAATATAAATAAATTAGCAACTAGTTTTTACAATTGAAACAATCGAGCTAATAGCAGACTGTTGCAACCAAATCTCTTGTCACCGTCAATTTGGGTTGCTGGAAATTGACATCTACTTGTGGGCAAAATAAATTTTATATATATAATTTATTTTTAATTGATTTTGATCAATGAATCAGCACACAAACAACCAACTGCACCAAAAAAAGGTACATCAATAAACCGATTTCTTTAAACATAAAAATTGTACCTACAAATAAAATTGACAGACAGAGTTTGTTCGCATAATATTAGCACAGCCTACCTATATGCACACAGTCGTTCGACGAAGGCGACGTGACGTGGTTTTGACAGAGCAATCGTGCGGGGGGCAAGGGACGGGACGGGAAGGGACGCACCCGAATAGAATACATCACCGCCTTAGTTACTCGGGAGCGTCCCGCCCCCCCGACCCGTTCCTTGGGCCCCGCACGATTGCCCTGTCAAAACGCCTTCGTCGGACGACTGTATGCATATAGGTAGGCTGTGATATTAGCATGGATTCCTTCTTCTTCCCAATGTGTTACATAGCAAATCGGTTCGTGTGTGAAAGCTCTAAGAGGGCGACGCGCCACGCCGCAAACTCGTTCTGTCTCGGGGCAAGTTCCCGAAACTAGTCCAGCTTTACCCGGCGCGGCCCAACTTGCCCCTAACTATCCGATCGACTCACGAAAGCTTTACGAGTAATTTGTTTAACAAAAGTCCGACTCCAGATTTACGAGTTGCGTTGATAGACCTACAAGTTTTATGGATTTCGTGTTGGGGTTAACTCAATAAAGAATAATGTCCACTGATTCGTAATTAATAGACGGTGGTTGACCGCTCCAGAATAACTTCGCTACGTATTGCTGGGAGTGAAAGCTCTCTCTGATTGGAAAGACATTGCCTGTCTGCGAGATCGCATTCCAATGCAAGGCAAACTTTTATGATCACACATAAACAGGGCACTTCGGCGGACATCGGCCTCGCAATAACATTAATCCGGAACGTAACCACTCCGCCGTAGCGGATTATTGGAGGTAAATTATTTATGAGGTCCCGAACACGACTCAAATCTCAATCTGTCGCTCGAATCAAGTCAGCGGTGGAAAAAATAGAAAAATCTGATAAAAATCTCACCAAAAAATTCTTTGGTTACTTCCAAACTTTTCACTTTGAAATAAAATCGAAAGACTTAAGAGGTAACTTGGGACATGAATATTCTGAAAGTAATGAAGCGACCAGACGACGACGTATCGACAAGCTTTCAAGTACATACCTGCTGAAAAGGGGCTTAATAGCTAAGTAGAATAATTAAAACTACTTACCTTCATTTTTGGCTTCGTTATCAACGCATCGTGTTAGCGGTTGAATTGCTTTCAGAGATCTATCACCATGCACTATCGAGCCCTGCCTGAAATAAGCTTGAACATCGCCAATTACATATATAATATGTGTATTACATATATGATTATGTGTATTTCTACGATCTCTCATCGCCACGTCCATTCTCATTTACATTTTAAAATTCCCACTTTGCAAGTTGCGAAGTTTGAAAGTAAAGAGTGAGCTAGCTGTAGGCACGTAATGGTAGATGCTATTTATGAATGAATAATTCATTTCTTGCATAACACGATGTTCCTTGTAAGTTGAATGTAGATTTTGTTATAAACGACTTGGGGGAACATTTGCTTTCCTCTGCTAAATGCGATGAAACATTGTAATGTTGTAGGCACTTGCTTTTTATCAGACCGCATTCAGAATAAATGAGAATAGACTGGACGGCTTTCTGTTAAAATTCCTAACGACCAAAGCTCGTTTATTTATAAGTTCACCGTAATTTTACTTGTAAGAACCAACTTAATAAATAAGCTATAATGAGTAGCAAAATAAGTTTGAAAAGCCACGTTCCCTTGCCAAAGTGCAAGCAAGTTTGCATCTCGGCATGAATTCTTGGAGCATCCATGTATATAAAATGGAAGGTGGCGCCGCGGGCCGCGGGCCCAGCGAGCGAGTCGGCCGAGTCTCTGCACTCCCCGAAAGGGGGAATGTACTCAAAAATGCAATAAGCGTACCTTGCGGGCCGCTCGGCGTGCATGCCTGAGCCGCTACAAGTCTGCGACCCCCGAGGATGTGTCGACTGAACTCGCCTGCTTGTTATTATTATATAAAGGACCTGAAAAAATCACCCCGCAGCGACCAGAGGAGGGTTATTAATTAAAAGTTTAAATAAACGCTAAAGTTAAATGGTTTGTATGGCTTCTTGTTTATTTTCCATTTAAACTGAAATGAAACGACAAAAAACGTCGGAAATAAGAAGAAAATGGGTATCAATGCTTGAATACATTCATGAAAGCGGTAATTCAAGCAATATTTTCATAACGTACGCTCAATAAATTAGCGTGAATCGAAAGCAACGAGGTGGAACTCTCCAATAATACTACAAAAGCAATTTGCTATCTCCACAAAAGCTTCAAGTTTCTAGGTTAAGAACACAATTGATATTGAACCAGTTAGAGCGCGCGGTACCTCCGCTCGCGAGTGGAGCGCGCGGTACGACCGCTCGCGACTCTAGATGATTTGTTCAAATCGCGCGACTCAGCAATAATTTCATCAGTCAATATTGGTCGTGGAACTGCCGCTTCTAGAAGAGCACTCATTATAATTAACTTAGTTTTATTCTAGCGAGAAGAGAAATGAACAATAGTTCTTTGTTCATTACAACATTGTTTTCAATGCACCTGTATGAACAACTAGATTCTGCGCGGCTTCGCACGCGTTGTTTCTACGGAAACTTTCAAAGGCCATTTCTATCCCATGGGAACTGCTTTATTGCAAAATTTCAGCCCGATCCGTTCAGTAGTTTTTGCGTGAAGAAGTACCAATATCCATCGATCCATCTAAAGATTCAAACTTTCACATTTATGATATTCTTTAACAGTTAATAGTTTTAAGCAGTGAAATAACAGGAGATTACCATCGAGTCAACATTCATCCAAGTTAAAATTTCGTCCAAAGATAAAATGAGAAGGGTAGTCCTATTAAAAGTGGCACATAGATTACTGAAGCACTCAACTAATTTAGCTTCATTTGAATCCCAAAGTTGGAGGCTGGAGGCAGTGCTAGGTTCCTGAGTCTATTTCAGTGCTCAGATCTCGACTCACTTTGGCGATGTTTTGCTCGGACATCGCACTCTACATAGCTTGAATCACTTCCTAAATCTGCGTCCGGCTGTTTGACACAGTTTCAGCTTCGATATAGCTAGAAGACCTGTGACTTATTTTATCTACTCGCAACAAGAAACAGAATAGACCTCTGTGGTCTCAATACTATTACGGTCACTAAAATTATTTTCTGCTTCGCCCGTGTAGAATTCATAAAAACATGGAATTAATATTTTTGCACGGAACCATAATTCTTTTTTCAAAATGAATGCAGCCTAATTGTCTAAAGTCCTGTCTAAGTCGGTCCAACCGTTTCGGATATTAGCCAAAACAAACAGGTAGACAAACATTTTAGACCGTCTTTTGTTATAATAATGTAAGTACCGTGTATACTTTCATATGCATTAAGTAAAAATATGTTATTATAAATATTCACGGGTATTTATTCCGTTTATTTAAGTACCTAATTTTCCCAACGTTTCAACAGGTTTACACTCTGCCGTGGTCACGGTATGACTGGAGTACTGGAGCTTCCGGCGCTGCGAAGCGGGGGCAGCATTTTTGTAACTACCCTCACTTGTTCTTCAGAAATAAGAATGTCCATCTGCACACTCGGACGACACACAACACTAACCGTGTCCGCGACGCACTGAGACACCAGGCAGCGACGAGTACACTTAGCTATAACTGGATTCCACGAGGCAGGATAAATTCCAGAGAATATTTTATAACAATGTGTTCTAGCTTAAAAAACTTTAAAATCTGTTATTCCATAGATATAGATATAGATTAACGTTAATGTAATTTCATTAGGTAGTTATGTACACCTACTGAAGCTAACCAGCTTCAGACAGGGTTCTCAAATAAAATCCTGAAGGGAAACTATAAGTTTCAAATTTTTGTTTGAACTAAGTAAAGTGATTAAGAGAAAGCGTATCCTGCAATCCATACCAAGCAATGTTCAATGTACCTACCTGAGGTACCGGAGGGAAATTATCGAGTGATACCGGCCGGGGAGGCGGGGGCGAGTGGTACCTTAATTTAACATCTTGTAGAAAGGTCTGCGGAATCTGCCGCGAGGGAAAATGAATATTTGTGTAAATTGTTTATTTAGTGTTAATCGAGTCGTGACCACGTGATTGGTTTACAGATCAACGTCAAGGCCTGTTTCGATGATTGCTCTTGACTCGGGTTGTTAAATATTATGTTGCTTCATTTGAGAAAGATCGTAGATGTACATCGACGGATCAAGACATGTTTTGTGTATGCTATATTTTGTTGACCCCCGCGGGGCTAAGGGTCACATTCCAAAACGACTCCGTTTTGGAATGTGACCCTAAGCCCCGCTTGCACAAAATGTCTAATCTAAATCGACTCTTAATCGGTTTGACTACTAACAGATACATTTTAACCAGATAAATATCACAATGCAAGCGGTCCTAAGTATTGGCCATGGCAGAATGATACTAAACTCAGCTCAACTAATTAACTGTTGGTATTTTGAACTTTCCGTCCGTGATCTAAATCTCCCCCACTCACTCTTAGGACTTTAGGACAGATCGCGTCACGCGTCCCAAAAATCACACAAACTTTTTTAATTTAAAAAAATCATCCCTTCGGCGTTCCGCCCCGGGGACCTCGTTAAAATTAACAATGAAATATTGGCGCGCTAATGGGCGCTGCTCTAACTTGAATTTTAAGTTAACATCTGCAATTCAAGATAAGTAAAAGGACTTGAGTTAACACACATAAGTCGTGTTCTGCGAGACTCTCCGAGACTCCGAGACTCGTGTCGTGTCGACCAATAGTTTTCCTTTGTAGGTAAAATAATACATTGATACTTAGTGTCCTGAGAACACTTTCTTTGTTCAGGACTGGAAACGTATTTCGACGGATTTCAAAGCAAAACTCTGCAGGAAAACACTACTTTTACTACATACCTACTATTCTTTGTTCTAAAACTGTCCATGTAAATTTTCAGTCCGATACAATAGGTAATTCGTTTGAACGTGATTAAGTAACAAGCATCCCTCCAATCTTTCGCACTTTTTATTATTATTGTGATTTATTTGATCTCTGTTACTTTCAAAATTTTACCGCAACAACTTTTCGCCATGCCCTAACCTAAATTCGCTTTCACCAGTAATATAATTTCGTAAGAACTGATCAATGATAATAAAGTTAACAAATTGTTTTAAGAAACATCAAAGTATTCAAATACGCACGGAATTATATTTCTAAGAATTCGCGATGAAATGAAAATACTTTAGAATTTAATAACGCAAGGCTCACCTCCGTTTGCTTCGGATTCTTATTCTCATAAACAAGGTATCAAATTACACAATTTACACGCGCGAACGAAGTTTTTATCTGCTTATTCTATTCTTCTGCTTCCGTCCCGCGCTCCGTCTCAACGACGGAGCGCGGGACGGACTTCTAACCTGACGTATACTATACCATTAAATAATTTATTAAGAACATAGAAAATTACAATAACAGATTTTATAGATTACAATTATATATTTCTATCTTACGCGTAGGTATTATGAATTATTATAAATTAAAGAGCTAGCCTAGCTCTTGTCGGTGTAATAATGCATTTTTTTTCTCTCCTTTTCCAAATTCAATGGCTTCTTCTTCTTATGATTTTGGCTCTGCATCACGGTTTGACACAATTCGGCCAATGCAATGTCTTTTACTTCTTATTACGACATGACAGCGACTTCCTCCTGGATCTGACTCTTATGGTAAAGTCATATCAATCATAATCCTCCCTCGCTTTAGCCGTCGTCGGTTTGCGTTTCACCTGCGCTTGGTTAGCAGTTCGACAGAAAAATAAACCCAATAAGCTCAAGTCTTTGCTAAGAACGATTATCTTTGAGTGCCTGTTAACATAAAGAAAGTCTATCATTATCATCATAAGCCCACATACGTTTACAGCTAAACATAAACCTCCCCAATAAATATACATATGTATTATCCTAATAGTAGAACAAATGAATGAGTCCGTCTAATCCAGTGATCCCCCATACATTAGAGGCACCATGCATCGTTAGCCAATGAAAAAGGTCCATTCGGCGCGTAACGAAGCTCGCCGCCCGCCGCCGCCGCGCCGCGTACGATCCGCCACGGTCATTAATGACAAGAACCAATGAGCGCGCTTGATTGACATCGATTGGACTTTTTGATCGATGTATTGTTTTAATATAAACCAAGGAGAATTGTAACCTCCTCGCGCAATATTATGACAATATTTAACTAAAATGTATTTTAAAAAGCGAAAGTTTTGGGATATAATCCCTTTGTCGATACGCTCCGAGAGTAATTTGAACGCATTTAAAAACAAACTAAGCAAGCTATTGGAGGAAAAAGATTACTATAACATTGATGAATTTCTGAATGACAAATTTTAATACTTATCCCTTTCTTTAACATCGAATATTTATTTTTTTCTGTTTTCATATTTCAATTTTATATTTTGACATACATCTACTGTAATATTATTCTAAACTGACTCTATATTGACATACTTGGAACAAGAGTGATAAAAATTTATTAATGTAATTTGATTTCTTAAATATTAACTACTAGCTGTACCCGCGACTTCGTTCGCGATTGCCTTACCTGCCGACTAATTAAGTTCACATTTAACCATAGTCTCTCATATTATGAAACGCCGCCGTCCAAAAAGTCGTGTAGGGTCTACGGGGGATAGCATATTGTCATCTTCAATCCCATTCTTTATCCACACGACTTTTAGCTACGACTCGGCCAGCGTCAGTGTTAAGAAGTGTCCTACTCGTTTGACTTACTCACAGCTGGGGCCCTATTCTGCTATACTAATCGCTTCACTATGACAGGGCTATCGTCACAGAATGACACTTTTTGGTATTCCACCTTGGATGAAAGAAATTATGATGAATGCAGATGGAGAGACGCGCGTCAAGTTTGAAACTACATATTAATTTATCTCGCGCGCACTATCTGGAATTTTATTAATCTAAGGATTCTACGTGATGATTCTGCGACGATTCCATTGTCATACTGAAGCAATTGTTTTGCAGAATTGGGCTCCTGATCCAATTGACTGGACCACCGTAATTTTTTTTCGTTAGTAGGTAGGTACAGTTGGCTGTGTACCACAATAAAAAATATTTTTCTGCGGTCCAGTTAGTTTAAGTGGACCACAATAATTAATTAATTTAATTGTACACGATGTTTGGTTGAAGTAAGACTCCAACCAAACTTCGCTGGACCAGCTAAACCACCATATATCATGTAAGGCAGGAACCTAACTTATTTTTCCAAGACCCACCACCTTAGTAGGTAGGAACCTAACTAATGGGTGCGTCTTGGAAAAATAAATAGATAGGAACTTACCTACCCTTTATCTACTAATTTTTTTCTTCAATCTACAGATTATTTCATCAATCTACTGATTTTCTACTCGACTTTCTACTGATTTAGTCATATTCGATCTTGCATCTCTGTTTCTAACAAAAGGAATGCATGAAATCGGACGACGCGTAGACCCGTCGTGATGCGCGGTGAAGAAATTTTACTTTTATCCCCTCTCCCAGGGGAACCTTACTGAATTCCAGGATAAAATGTATTCCATGTCCTTTCTTGTAGTATGAACTCAAAACGTGCCAAGTTACATTCCAACTCATTACCTATGTAGTTTCGGCGTGATGAGCGGTGAAGGAATTTAACTTTCATCCCCTCTGCCAGGGCAACCTTACTGAATTCCGGGATAAAATGTATCTTTCCTCATAGTACGAACTAAAATCACGCCGAGTTGCATTCGAATTCATTAAGTAGTTCCGTCGTGATGCGCGGTTAAAGAATTTTACTTTCATCCTCTCTCCCAGGGGAACCTTACTGAATTCCAGGATAAAATGTATCCCATGTCCTTCCTTGAACTCAAATCGTACCAATTCAGTCCAACTCATTCAGTAGTTTCGGCGTGAACGTGATGCGCGGTGAAGAAATTTTACTTTTATCCCCTCTCCCAGGGGAACCTGACTGAATTCCGGGATAAAAAGTATCCTATGTCCTTCCTCGTGGTATGACCTAAAATCGTACCGAGTTTTATTTCAATACCTTAAGTAGTTCTGTCGTGATGCGCAGTTAAAGAATTTTACTTTCATCCCCTCTCCCAGGGAAACCTGACTGAATTTCGGGATAAAAAGTATCCTATGTCCTTCCTCGTAGTATGACCTAAAATCGTGCCGAGTTTCATTTCAATACCTTCAGTAGTTTCGGCGTGATGCGCGTTTAACAAACAGACAGACAGACAGACAGACAGACATGAAAAAATTGCAGTTTTAGCTTCAGTATCGATAATAGAGTGCCCTCCAAAAAAAAATTTCCAAATATCTTCAATGTACAGAATTGGACCTGTTACAGTTTTATTATAAGTATATAGATATTCTCCACAACAATGCTGTAAGCCGGACCATGGCAGACTAGAGATACAAATATAATATGATATAAGACCAATGTAATGTTGCCACCTAGTTATTCAACAATAAATTCATGTATTATTACATACAAAAATAGATATTTATTAGTATACATAGAAAACACGCGGAACACCCAAAACAATATCTTTAGACCGTACAAGCCTTTGTCCCGAGGCGGAAATCGAACCCGCAACCTCCTGCGTCGCAGGCGGACCTTCGCCCGCCACGCGTTCTCTCTCGTCGCCACAGTACAGCCCACAGTCCGTTCAATATCTTCACGCCACATTAAAAAAATAAATACCAATATCCGTAGAATTTATAGCTGTTACAAACTTTGAAATATTTACCACACAATGTAAATGATTTTCCCCCTCAGTAGCACACAACTCCAGCCAGCGAACAATGCGGCGGCGCAGTACGAAAAACAAAACAACGCGCCGCTTCCTCATGAATTTCATGGAACTGCACGTGGGCGCCGGTAGAGGTGTTACACTGCACTGTAATACAAATCTACAGAGCGACAGAAATGAAACTCTTTTTGAAACTTCCTCCATAGATTGAAACTTCCCCCATAGATATAAAGCCAAAAACTTGTGGCAATGCGTTTAAGCGAGAAAAACGCCAAAACTGAACTACCATGTACACATATAAACACAACAGATAATTTATTTATTAGGATAGTTTTTGAAAAAATGTTCTCTTCAGATCCATTCTATGCAACAAAGATAGAAAAAGATCTAATAAACATTTAAAAAACTCAATAGACCCATCATGTAACTAATGCATATCATCTTATTTAATTAGTGTAAGTGTTTATTTGTTTGACCGTTCTAATAGAGTAGATAAATTGAATTGAATTGAAATACTATCAATGGATCTAACAAAATTCATCCACTTTATTCAACTTCAGCACTTTTGACAGAAAATGATCAACTGTAAGGTGCGTTTTCATCCAAGATATCGATTAAATATACTATCCAACTGTCGAAGCATGGCGTAAGAGTTATTTTTACCTTCAGCAATGCTTTGATTCTTCTATTATGTTCATGTGCTCCAGCCACCCGCCAGAGCGCGCTGTCGTGACTGAATGAATATCAAGTTTTTATATAATATTTCTTAGAACCATTTCCACTTATCCTCTACAGAACGAGTCGTAAAAGTGAGATATTATATTACTAACCTTAATAAGTAATAACACAGTAATTGAATCGCAATCGTAAAACGCCTAAGTGTGGGAGTTTCATTTCTCTCCAGCGTTTTATTCCTGGAAACTAGTTTATTTAACTGCGGGCGACATCAAAAGTAATTATTCATAGTTTTAGTAGCTTTCCGTACGTATTTCAGTTTCAGTTTTAAATATCATGAGTTTTGTTCTTTAATTAAGTACTTGTACTTCCTGCTCACAGAGATTTACTCCTAGATTATACTTAGGTTTACCTAGTTCTTAATTAGTCTCCTAGCTCAACATACCTCTACCAGTTTTTATGGTAGTATTACCTGTATAAAATGATAAAGAAAGTAACTAGGTTTTTTCAAATAAACCTACACAACATTACAGGTTTTAAAGAACATTATACGCAAGGTACAGGCAGTGACAAAAATCAGTAAGCATGGGCAATTTTCTAAAAAATAAAGACACACCATAACCGTTATTCAAGGTGTGGCGTAATAATTATGGGTACCTACCTCACCTCAACAGCCTGTATTGGTCCACTGCTGGACGCAGGCCTCCCCCTGATAAGCACCTTGTTGTGTTTACTTTGCAATGGTGTGAAAGTTTTCAACAAAATTAGTACTGAAATTAAAAATTTAAATTGTGATCTATTTATGAGAAAAGTGAAGGAAATAGTGATAAAGAAAAGTTATTACTCATTGCAAGAAATTCTCAACGACACCAGCTTTGCTTGACATGTGGTAAATTTAATTTAATTTTTATTTTATTTGACATCAGTAATACAATTTTATTTTCAATCTTTTTTTTGTGAATGTTAGGTAGGCACATACATCAACCTTAGAGTCATGCATCTGGGACCTATGTAAGTCAGTCGACAGGCTAGGCTAATCATGCTATTTTATGTAAACCGGACAATGCGCATCAAGCTGCTTTATTTCAATATAATGTAACGCTAATGAATGACATTGAATAAGTTTTTGATTATGTTAGATCACACAATTATTTTATCATAGCCTAGTCCACAAATGACAAATGACAATGCACCTTAGCAGCTACACTCCACCTAGGTACAGTAATTACCTATCTAATATTTTATTAAAATTAATTGATTCAGACAATGCCATTTTACAGCAGCATCATGAACTTATAATTATTTTTTACGTATTTTGTTTACATGACTCTGACGATGCCCATTTACAGCTGATCTAATTATAAATTTACTTATTTTTGTATGTATATATGTTCCTTGATTAATTTCTGTCTTGTCTGTTTTATGGCTTTGAATTCTAATTTAAGCACATCAAATTGTAACCTTAGGTATATAAAGTGACATTTCCAAGTGTGCCTTGTGTTCCTACGGAATAAATAAGTATGAGTATGAGTATGAGTATGAGTACCCTTAGTTGCCTCTTACGACACCCGCGAGAAGAATTGGGGTGCTGCAAATTCTAAGCCGGCACCACTAAGCTATAAACCTACCAAAACAACCCAAACAGCATATTTTGGTTATTTTGTGTTAACTATTTTTGTTGTAGTTTTGACCAATTAAAACTTACTGCCCACAAAGAGCTCTGTTATTACAGAATGATTGAGAATAAACAAGCATCCCAGCTGAATAAACAGAAAGATGATCCTGCGTAGTGCAGGCGACGGCAGCATCGTTACAGAGGTTTTGTCGCGGCCCGCTCGGGGCGGCGACCGGGCCGCGGGCCGCAATCAGGGCACAGTATCGCAACCCCTATAAACAAGAAAGCCGATTGTTTACACTGGTATACATTTCACTGGAGTCTTGACACGCAGATTTCAAAAATACTTCAACAAATAATAATATCGAATATTTTAGTAAGGCAGTCTGTTTTTCTTTTTTTCTTAACGTAGTAGGCAGTCAGTAAACGTGGCCGTACTCAGTAGTACCCGAACCAGGTACTGTTGTACTGTGTGTGTGCTCTATAATTTATGTAATAATTTATATATAATTTTTAATAAATAAATAAACACTTTGTCAGCTGTCAACTCGCGCTAAAGAGACTCATCATATATCACGAAATACTTTTTGGCTTTTACTGCGCTGTTTCACGCGTTTGCGCATCATATCATATCATACCACCATCATAACATAAACATAGGTATAATTAGCTCTCTGTACCTATAGCTAGGTTCAAAGTGGAGAGTCCACGTGCACGTTTCTCGGTCGCAGCTACACTGCCGAAGTTATTTCACGTTCGGCGTCGAACAAGAGTTCAGGAGAAAGCTCGCCGCCGCCGCCGCCGCCGCCGCGCCGGTGCAAAAAAAATATGCATTTAGGTGCTTGCCCGCGGATGGGGGTCACGTTACCGGCTATACTTTAATGTCCCGAACGAGACGAAACTTTATTTGACGTTTAATCTGGCGAACGCGTGATAAGTGAACATTGCGGGATGCTTTAGAATACTTACGGGGTTTAGTTTGCGACAGCCAATTTTCTGTAAGCGATAACAAACTGAGGCTCTCAGTGAATGTTATGAGATGGAGCTCTTCGGAAATACATATTGCTGGGTGAGACGAATGGCTTCAGGTGCATACCGACTGTATTCGTGTGAAGCAATTAAGAGAATTTGAATTGCATCGCATTTTATTTTCATAAATTTACGTTTTTGATCTGGATCTCTAACGAAAAAATGTTTTGTGGAAGAAACGAGCATTTCATCGAGACCCATAAGATCCAACAGGATTATAGTTTTTTGTTGGATGATTGATTTGAAGTCATATTTTGAGTAAAATTCATAAAAAAATATCGTTCTGAAACCAAATTCAAAGAAATCAGCCGATAGATTAATTTCATTCCTAAATCAAGGGCCGTCTCAAAAGAAAATATGACAAAGCTGGCTCGTTAAAGTGAACGGTTGACTCCGCGCCCTTTCTACTCCATTTCATTAAAAAAGCTCCTTTTCCGTGGCGATTGATTTCTTTTACACCATTGTTTTAAGCCCTACGCCTACCAGCACCTTTATTCTCTAACAGCTAAGGTTCAAATTGTTCTCTTTGAAGTTGATACAGAGTGGCGTTTGAATCTCTTCATTTAAAACGACATTACGATAAAAGAAAAGGCTTCGATGACTATTAAGGAATGTAAAATTTTCTCCCCTATTGTTGCGGAGTTTTATAGAGGTTCTTTTAATTTGTGAATGTTGAATCAATTAAAGGTGTTTTGAAATAGGGGAAGATTGAACCGAGAACTTCAAAAGACTTCTTAAACGAGCTATAGTCAGCATTACGATCATCCGTCCAGTCCAGGTTCTTGAGAAAATTGGCTAACGGGGTCGAGAGAGGATTTGTCGAGTCAAAGCCGAGCTTGTAATAACGAGGAGGCACCCAACCGTATCGGATGACTTTTGTTATTGTGAAACGTAATAATCTGCTAGATTGTACCTGGGAATTTAAATTTGTTTTTCCTTACAATTATTTTCCATTTATGGCTCCTACTGTCACGTGGAATTCAAAAGCGTGTTATTATGATAAAACGTTCACAGTTGCAGAACGTACACACTCACGTAGAAAAGAAAAACAAGGGGAAGTCGATTTTCACACTTAACCGTTTCTCCCATTACAATACTTGTAGGATACGACACTAGTCGGATACTTGTTCGCTACCCGACGCTCGCATATTATGCTACTGAAAAATGTCTAAATTCATCATTTGTGTAAACTCGTTATTTGTGGACGGACGTTATGTCGAGCGATTCCAGTGACTTGCAGGATACTTGAATCGCCTGTACGTATCGTAATGAAGGAGAAGGGCCTTACACCACGGATTGACGGCGTGGGGAAGAACATCTTAGAGCGCACTTCTACCCTAGAAGACTTTGATACTTTATTTGTGTTGGTTGTGAAAATGTCGTGCGCACAGGTAGGCTTAGACCAAACGAGCGATTGCTCGGTCAATCCTCACCCCCAATGCGAGATATTGCTCGGTTATAGGCGATGTTTATACCAATTTATTTGGGGTTTAATTACCTTGTTCTGTTTATTACTCGTTGTCCATGAGAAATAACCATCCAAATGTGTTATTACACTGAGTACAAAATGTCCCCCTATTCATCCATCCCTTCAAACCGGATCACAAAGACATCCCAAAAGACTTGATCTCCGTAATCCAACATCTAAAGTTACAAGTCCTAACGATTACGTCGACTTCAAGTCCCGTAAGCTCCGACAATTAGAAACTAGTTGGGCCTAAGTATGTCACTCCCAGAACCCGTTTTAAGTCAAACAAAACACGAAGAGGACAACTAAGTACTTAAGAATAGATTAATCCGCACTAACCCGAAAGAGAAATCACACTTGCCCTTAAACAAGAATCAACTCTTGCTCTTAATCTGAGGCTGTGGTTGCGCATGAGCGTAGCGATACATGTGTAATAAAGGATTATGCCAAGTCTCTTCTCGTAGTACTTTAGCCGTAAGAAGTGATTGACGATCACGAGAAGAGCCAAGTCAGCCATTTTATTACCGTTGACTAGGAAGTTAGCAAGTTAACCTATGTAGGTCTAACCTATGTAGTAGTTTTGCTTTTTTAAAAAAGTTTAGAACTAAAATCGTAAACGATAACAAATTTACAAAAATCTATGTAATCAACGACACGTTACGATAGCTTTTAATTTTATGCTCTATCGTCCGTTTTCCGCAAATTCGAATTTTGACGATTTATTTTTAACGCGACTGCTAAGATTGCTAATGTGTGAGCGAGTCTTGTGCGGGATAGACAGACATATATATATATGTAGTATCAAAATAAAAAAAGAGATGTTTATTTGGACTAATACCTGATACAATATTTGTACAAGTACAAAATAGAATGTAATAGATTACAGAAGTTAAAAACTGCGGCGTACTCTCATCACCTGCCTCCAGACGACGCTACATCGAATTGGAATTTATGAATCGCGTATGCCTTCTCCGCTCAAGTGGCCACCATGCACACGGCCTTACTAAGCCCTAATCTAATTGATTGCTGAATGTAAACTAATAGCTAATCCCCCGAGACCGAGAGTAATGAGCAACTCAACTAATAAAACTGCGTTATTTCATGCAGCAGCCTGAGAATGGTTGGAGGCTGCGGATGGAGCAGATTACTAGGCTCCAGAATTGAGACAAATTACTCCATTTACCAGATTAGTGGGGGACTAAGTTTTACTTGACATTTAAGTAATGCTGTGACTGGTGAACATTTGTTCTAGTTTTGAGTTAGCTATCTAAAATAAAACTATACGTTATGGGTAAATAAAAAGTAGGACCAAGAAGAAAATTTTGATTTTTTTTTAGTTTGATAATTAACCACTTTAAACTAAGTTTTATTATAACAGGCCTCGTTTACTAAGACATAAGCTGCTCTATGTACAAAACCATATTCAAAAACTGTATTTTATGTTTGCCGTATTTATGTAACTTCGAATAATTACATAACAATAGTACATTTTACACCTAGGCGAGAAAGTGGTCGATTTAGGAATCGCACTTTCTGCCGAGTGATAAATAGTGCTTTATACTACAGGTGTAGTATAAAGCACTATTTATCACTCGGCAATTCGCGGTAAGTTCTTCTAAATTTCAATTAATAATTAATTCTGCTTTTTATGAACTTACCGCGCCCAATGATGTTGGTAAAACCTCATTGACCGCGCCAGCCTTTGGGTTCTTTTTTCAAAATATTGTTCGGATATCGGAGGAGGCCTAATGGACTTGGAGTAAAAACTTTTTGTCGTTTGACCGAACGAAAATAACCATAGCTACCGGCCGATCTCTTAGGAAATTAAAAAAAAATAACACGTTAGAAACACAGAGTTAAATGTACCTAGAGAATAAATTTCAAACAAAAAACGTCTCATTCTCATGACAGCGGTGGCCTGGGCGCGGCAAGCGCTGCAGCGCTAAAACATTAACTAAGTCGTCTAACCAAACAATTTAAACATTCAGCGGTAGATCGCATAAAGAGTATTGTTTTCTCAACGTATTCTGACAACATGTCGCCCCTATAGATTTTACATCGCGCAGAGGTGACACAGATTTTGTACCTACATAACTTAGTAAGAATTTATTCTCTATTTCAAAAAATGTTGTTTGCAAAAATAGTAGAAAATTAAAAAAAAATGGATTGTTATGCGTTTATTCAAACATGTTAGCAATAGTTTAAAATCAACTAAAATAAGAAAACAAATAAATTAGTACATTTTGTGCTTAGATATTTTTTAATACAATAATTTAACACTTCCATTGCCTATGACGCGAATCTCCACCGCCATGTTCCAAGCTATGGCGGCAGCGACGGCGCGCGCGGGGCGCGGGCGCAGTTAATGAGTTAATTATTGTGTTCAAGTACCTACATACTTTTCATTGAATTAAGAGTGCGCACGTCGTCATATTTTCTTAACTTTGTTCATAACTTGATATGTTCTGAAAAGAAAAAAAAAACAATAATTATTTTCTTTGAAAATGTAATAATTAAATAGTTTTGAAAAAACTTAAAACCGACTTCGAATCCCTTAGTTTTAAACTGTTTTTTTAAAGTTTTGCTGGATAAATAGAAATCCCTGGCGAATAAAATATTGGGACCACCTTGGGAGCACCTATAAACAACTGAAAAGATCACCGAATTGGTCCGGAATCAGTCAATCAAATGACGGAGAAATCGACGAACATACTTATAAACATACTACATACAGCCGAACATAGAACCTCCTCCTTGTTTCGAAGTCGGTTAAAAATATGAAACTGGTTAAAAATCAATAATAAAAAATTCAATCATTTAAAAAAAAACACCGCGTCAAGTCTGTCACCCTATCTGTCTTCCATCAATCACATTATTTTTACCTACAACCGGTTTTGAAATGGAACATCTGCATGTTTTAGTCTATGATTACAATGGCGTGCATATTTATGAAAAATTATTTCTAGCTGTTGAGGTATTACGATATTATTACCTATTTATTCACATAATACAACAAATAATTTTACTTACTTGACTACTGGGTTGTTATTTTTCATTATTTACGTCCAGGGTCACACTTAGATTTGGATTTTCGTATTATTAGCGCGGCTCCATACCATATGCGTCCAAGCTGCATGCATGTCGAAGCCACACTAATGTCAGGTGTACGGATTGCAGTACAGTTCAGTCAAACAGAGTGAGTATTCTGATCGCGAAATCTAGTGCGTAGTACATATAAATCGATGGTTAGAAATAGATTTCCATACACTTTTTCCTCCCGCTAAAACACGTTAATTCCATAGAGTTTTTCCTCCCGGTTTCCTATATGCCTGCAAAGACATACTTTCTATTCTATTAATGGAAAAGGAATAGGCCACTTTCCGAGCAGGTGTAGTATAAAATATTCTTTATATTTAGTAATGTTGAGACTAGCAAAGTTTTTAAAAATTGTACCAACTGGAAATTCAGTGTCTAATTCTATTTGAGTTTCTAAAAAGAGTTTTATTGGTATGAAATGCAAAAAGAAGTATAAATCTAAACCGTCCGTGTTCCATACACTAGGTATATCCTACATAGTAGATGAAGGATCGCTCGTGCCTACACACAAAGGCACTTTGACGAATGAAATTCAGACAGGAGCGCTATGTGAAATGCTTATTCAAAAAGAACTAGAGGCAGCATTGTCACCTCATCTCATTTGATTGAAGTCATATTCGGGCCCACCTGTTCCATAATTCACTTTCGAAATAAATAAGCAACATCCCATCCGTCAGGGGGCGCGTCAAAGAAACGTCACGACACGGGGTATTCCGTATAACCGCCGACCTGCGTGATGCGGTATACCAGCAGTAGGGAAGGTACGCGTTCAGGACATATACCTACATCCAGCACCGCGTACGCGCGGCACAACAATAAGCATACAAATATGGGCTTAAACTCGTAATCTTTAGATAAATTTTACAGTAACCAAATGGTTTACCCCAAGCTACAAGCAAATAGCCCGCGATCTGTCAGTGATACCTTCACTAAAAATTCATCTAAAAGTTACGAGTTAAAGCCCTTAATTGAATGCTGTGCGGCAGTGGTGCAGTCTATCTGTGACACTCTTTAAAGTAATGAAAAAAAACTAACATGCATTGGGTTAAAAGTTATCAGTTGTCATAAAATTCCATTCCAATCATGGTGCGCTAGTTTGAGAATATTGAGTTGCTAAGTAACATCCCCGACTTTGACACCGTAGATGATACCTAACCTACATGAATTTAGGCGCAGCATCTACTTTACCAAACCAATTGCATATTAATTTGCATCTCATACGACGCATAATCAAAATCAAATCAAAATCAAAAACTCTTTATTTCCATAAATACAATAAATGTACACTTAGAAAAGGTCAAATTATAAAACTATACACTGACACGGAAATAAAGTGATATTTTTGATTTCTGTCGCTTCGGTATGTAGACCAAAGTAAAGAAGCGACGAAGAAACCTTTAGCCTGTTAGTTGTTATTCTTCGAGTTGGAGCAAAACCCGTTCCAAGCTTTTTTATCTTCTAGATAATCTGATATTTTATAGTAAGCCTTTTTGCACAGCAAGGTTTTGACAATTTGTTTGAATTTATTTACTGATAATTGTTGCAACTCACTAGGAGTTTTGTTGTAGAAGCGTATACATTGCCCTTTAAAAGATACATTAATTTTGTGTAGCCTAGTTGTGGGCACAGCGAGTTTATGTTTATTTCTGGTATTAAAGTTATGTTTATCACAATTTTTAGGGAACAGATTTTTATTTCTATGAGTGTACAACAAGTACATATGAATTGCGTCGTATGAGATTGCGGTTAAGAGAAATCCTACACCTTTTTAGTTTTTTCCACGTGTATGCAACAAAATGACCTTACAAAATTACCTTCACACAACCTCCCCTTCTGCGCGGCCGAGCGCGCCGTGCGCGGAGTCTCCCATATAACCGTCATCACTCGGCGAGAACGATGCTATAAACCCCAGGCCACATTTCCGACACACCTGGCGAGAGGTTTTCGGTGTTGCCAGCAGAAATCACAAAACTTTCCCAATTTCGGAGAAAGATGTTGATCAAATTGACTGTTCGCTTCACTTCTTCGAAATAAAAATAGGTAAGTACCTACACAAAAATAAATAAGCGGGCAATTTTATTTTTTTGGCCTCTTCAAAAATTTAACAGAAAACCGTCCATATTTGTGATTTAAATGTAACTGTGCCCGGGTGGTATCTTAGTAATAAAAACTGAAGCTCTAGAAAATCAAATCTCATGGTTTTTCTTACCGTCGAAAAAATAATCTCGCAAACAACATTTTAGGAATATGAAAAGGCACGCGTAGGTGCCAAGTACCAGTATTGTATCGATACCCGATATTTGTTCGTGCGTTACGGTAACGGGTATCGTTTAACTGTTACCGTTATATTTTACGTGCAATAACAAAAGTCTAGCGAATTACAATTGGCTCGGGACATGAGAAGAAATCAAATGGAGACAAAGTAACAGGTTCCGTAGCAACTGGTTCAAGCTTTATTTAGGCTCGACACAGACGGGCAACTTGCGCTGGTGGCAAATGGATCCCATCTACACATGCCTTTGAATTACCAATACTTTAAATTTCACTTTTGAAATTGTTGACTCTATCTAACTCCTACATTAGAAGCGAAGTACCGAATCCGTTGCCAAAGGCTAATAAAAGCACTAGCAGCGTATTTGTATTAATAGATCATTCCACGGGAACACTGCACTTTTCCATGATCAAATGTAGCATATGTTTTAATCCAGGATATAATCTATCTTGGTACCGAATTTTATTCAAATGCGTTCAGCCTTTTGAGGGTGAATAACATATTACAAATTTTCGTATGCATGTATGATTACAAATTTTATGATATTAATGTGATAGTGTGACGTGATCAAAACGTGGAAACAAAATAATAAAACTCGTATAACACAATTGAAATAAATCGCTACAGCCATCAAGATTCCTGCTTACATGATCCCGCACAAGATTAAGTTTGACAACAGAGATATAGGAACACCCAGAGGAAATAATGAACATCCTTACTCTAACAGAGTCACGGCAATGAGTTGACACTGTACTGCTCGCAGCCAATCGAGGCGACGACGTAATCCAGTGCAGGTGTGCACGGGGGCACTTACACCCAGCCGGGGCGGGGCAGCGACGGCAACGACTAAATATAATTTGTGACTTCTCACGATCGACAAATACCAACTAGACAATGATAAAAGATGCTAGGGGACTGTGTACACACAACAATCAGCTGAATGTCGCCGTAGCCTAATTCAAACTTAAATCAAAGCTCTCACACTATCTCAATTCATTTCAACTTCATTTTACACTGGACATGACAATGTCTTCACAAAAGTCGTCTTAGTATAACATTAGATCTAATAAACACAAAGAATTTTTCGTAGCAAGAATTATACACCCAATTCTATCCCTGACAACAAGAGCGTCGATCAAGCTCAGACAGGTTACGAGATATGGAGGCACTTAAAATAGCTACAAACCTATTGAGCTCGCCCGGTCTCGGCTCGTTCAAGGACCGGTGAGGTATGACCACTTTATAAACCGTTACGTTGGCGTACTGCTGCACTCCAGACACCGGGACATTGTTCTCGAAATTGCACAGATGAACGTGTAGGCCATCGCCGCAGCCGCTGCCTGCTCCAGGATTAGTTTGGGAATGTGACTTAGTGGAATACACATAGTGCTGAGTTGATAACTGCCTGAAGTTTTATGTATCCAGAGTTAAATAAAAATACTGCATGCTAGCAGCATCCACTTTTATGCTATCCACCCCCCGCCGAAACTGAACTCCTCATCGTACATTTAGCACTGACATAGATATTTTTTAAAGCTCATACAATTATCCACGCTGACGTCACAAATCCAGGCCTCCAATATACAAAACACAAAAGCGGATCGCGACAGCTTATAAAAATGTACCATACAAAGAATAAACCTAAACACGTCCACCAAAACCAAAATAGGTTACACTGAGAACAAAGAAACATTGTTGATTCTCAATTCAAAATTGATACTTTTCCAATAGAGTTCATTTTAAGCAGGTGGCGTCAAGTCAATAACTCCACAGAATTAAAATGAAAATGTGTCGGCCACGCCGCGGCCGCGAACAGCGCCGACACATTACGTGTTATTGGCACTCGCGGATGGCAACACTGCGACGTAGGGCTGACGGTCATGGCCTGCAGGTGTATTTTTAAATGTTTACTAGGTTGTAAATGTCCTTATCTCTCCCCCTATAAGTTCCTGAACCCAGTCACTTCTTTATTTTCTGGATGACTTGAACAACTTATATGCGTAAGCTTAGAAAGTGTTATGGTGACTCTGAATATTGCAATAGTAAAAACGGCAAAAACCGTCGGTGAACGGAAAGAACGGTGAAAAATGTTATTTAAAGGTGCGTTTTCCTTTCTTTAAAGTTTGCACATGTTGGGACTTGAAGACATACCTAAACAACATGCAACATGGTTGTCGTGGACGACAAATGATGATAATTTAAGCCTCTCTTTCTTTCAGAAACTAAGTCTAGGAAGGAAGGAAGAAATTGACCCATTTACCAATGTCTTTTGTATAACCTTTGCTCCGAACGCGAAGAGATATCTGCGATCTACGAGCGAAACGGAAACCAATTTATTTACAAAGATATTATCACACGCATCACGTTTTTAGTGACACAAACAGACAAACAAGCCTACGTCATAATTTAGCTTCGATCCAACTTTGGTACAACTTAAAACAAAGTTTTCATCTTTCCATGACCCTACTGGTCTTCCTGCTCAGACTTGGCAGCCCTATCACCATCCACATTAGCTCCTCTGTCGTCGGGTTAGGGCTCCCCTGGCGGCCATAGACGCCCGCCTGCGTATAGTTCCGCTAATTTACGACTTGTATCATACGATTCTACTGTAACTATTGGATATTCATCGATGTTTGAATTGACGATCCTTTCAATTGACGACTTCGCAGGAAACGGGCAAAGGTTGCGGGATGATGAGTTAAAACAAAAGCCCAAAGCATCCAGCCCCTGGAATTAAGCGCGTTTAACCTGGATTCAACTTTATTATCTTATTCAAGTTATTAACAACAGGAATAAAGACCACGACGAAGTCAAAAAAGCCGTAACAACTTTGTACTGTTGCTTGCCGGTTCAGTCAGTAAACACGCGGAAAAAACTAGAGGCTAAAAAAATTCGGGTTTTTAGTAATTTCTAGATTCTACAATTAACAGTACACATTGTAATCCGTTTGCAATCAACCCACGCTAAAACAAGCTACGAATCAATTGTCTGTTTTGGCATTCTATATTTTAAGCTTAGTATTGACATTCAGAGATTTATAACTAAAATCAACATTTTGTCGTTAGACTCCAAAACTAGGTACTATAGATTCGTAGTTGATTTAAGCGTGTACATATATGCAAGTGCTTACAATGCGCGCAAAAACTTGTAAAACCTAGAAAATAGTCAGAACCTGATTTTTTTTCTCGCGTGATTAAATATGCGGGTCTATAAATAAACGGAAACAATAGTTATTTTCATCCCCCCATCTCGGAAACAGTATAAAATAATAATAAAAACTCATTTTATTACAGAGAAAACAAAAGTTATATTTGTGTGAAAGTTTTATTTATTAAACACGTACGAGTTAAAATTTATCTATTTAAATAAGAAGTTGCATGAAATGAGCAAGCAATAGGAACATTAATTTATTTGTTCTATTGAACACGATCTTTTTTTTGAATAAAAACTTTTTTAAGAACAAAGCAACTCAACCAATAAAATTTTCAAAAAAATCTATAATTCACTAGTGAGTTATAGCAATGAACAAGTCACAGTTTGATTATGGGTGTCATTCTGTTCCTAATTGCGGTGACCATAGAACCACTTTATGAGCAAGTGTGTTGAAAAGATTGTGATAGTGCTGTTTTGATTCCCTCGCTAACGCTCAGGATTCTACTTTTAGAATCACTCGCTGCTTTCGTGATTTAATTTTAGAATCAAGTGAAGGATTCTCGGTCATCAAAATTGAGCACGCGTTTAAAAAGCAACTTTGCACTCTTGTTTAACAAATAGCTATTGTTCAACAAGTGGGTTAAACGATTTTTTGTTGAATGTGCCGATATTAAGTTTGCTTTGTTAGCAGGATTTAAAAGGCACGAATCGAAAAAGATTTAAGTTAAACATACAACTTTTCAACACGACTAGCGAGAATTTTTTTGTAACATTGGAGTTTTTTACATTCGACATTCCAGAAACTCATCCTGGACAACCTTGGAGGGTAAAATTGTATCAAACCTCTTCCAAACCAAAAACATTCGAAATATTTTTTTCTATGAAGGTTGCATTGTTCCGAATTCCAATTACTTTTCTCGACAAGTTAAATAATATAATTTATTTCATAAGTGAGCAAAACCCGAAGATTTTACTCACTGTTTTTGACCAGCAAAGTCACCGTTTTCAAGCGAGAGTGGTGAAAAATAATTTAATAATTGTAGTCGAATGTCAACCTTGCATAAACTATTCAGTATGGGCAGTGTGGGCAGGGTCCGGACCAAGGACCCCGGGACCGGCCACTAAGTAATTTACCCGGATCCAAGCGACCACTCCTCCATCCGGCTGGATTTAAGGTAAGGATGCCATTAATATGCGTCGCAGATACACCTCGGTGACGCGCAGATTGTGGGCCCTTGCTTATAATTACAATAATAAACAAAAATGTTGATGAAGATAAAACCAGTAAGGATTTATTGAACGTTTAAATGTTAGGGGTCATTAAATGTGTGGTCTAGAACTACCTGTATGTAAAATAACGGCCCTACCCGTTCAGTAGTTTTCTCGAGAAGATGCAACAAACATCCATAAATCTAAACATCTAGACTTACGCATTTATAATAAGTGTGATTAGTGTGAAAAGATTCCTATATTTTAGATACTATAATAATTTCCTGTACTGTAATTATTTTATGAGTAATCCATAATAATATTACGTCATATTCTTAGCAACCCAAAAATGAGTAATTAAAATAAGCTGTGCTTCGTAGAATAGTAGTCTTAGGTATTCTCTAAATAACTGCTCACAAATAGACTTCTCACCAAAATCACATTAAAAACAAAATCGTCTGTTTATTCTAGAAACAAACAAAACGCTCTCGCGGCGCCCTTTAATTACAATCATGACAAATAACTCGGTGATGGTAATTAACCGCAGGCTACCGCTCAGCCGCTGGAAATCTAATTAAATCATCCTGCTCATCAAACAACGCCTGTTTGCGATCTCATATTTATTCTTTGCAAGATTACACGCGCACTGAGAACGAGCATCTTACATAACAACCAGGCTACACTTTATCCTTTGTAGACATTTTGTAGATAGGAATTTCTTTGATCGTGATAAAGAAGGGTGCTTTTTCGCAGTGCGAGCTCACACTAATTGTTTTATTGCGGGCTATAAAGTCGAGAGCGGGCGATGATACAGCTCTTTAGGAATGGCTATAACATTATTCTAATGTAATTCTGCTACGACAGGTTTCGTAGCGGCTCTACGGAGCTCGTAGCTCCGCGTAGCGCTACGACATTCGGCGTAGCAGCTGAGCTACGTAAGAGCTAAAAAGCTTCTCTATACATCATTGCATAAAAAAGTAGTTATTATAAATGTGTGTGAAATAAAATTGGTCGGGAATGTTTGTTACGAATAGTTTGAAAATATTTTTCAGTCAATTCAGCTCGACGCGGTGGCGGCTAATTTTGAGCAATTTTCGAATTGAAACTATTAATTCGGCTAGTTTATTCTGCTAAACCACAAACAAACTATGCTAGAACTGTTAAATTCAACGATTACTCGATTTATTATCTAGCTTGGTTAGGATACCTAATGGATCGCATATCTGTCGAAGTTAGTTAATTAAATTCCCACATTGGGGCCAATATTTGCATAGTACGTGGTGGTGCTGGTATTGATTAGCCTACTTACAAACCTAGTGGTTACCAAAACCTTTGTAGACATAGACAGACGGATATACTCGTACTTATGCATTTTTAGCTGTTACACAATATTATATATTTATTAAATACAGGCACAATAAACAACTATATTTTAAACTTAGGAATACAAATTACATAATGGATTAAGTAAAAATATAACCCACTACGTTGTACTCAAATATGATAATAAGGTTATTAATACTTATCGCTACAGGTTGCTAACTCTACAGTACTACAACAATTTTTTAAAAAACTTGACATTATTTACAAGATAATTAATCAAATTAACAACAGTAAAACAACAATTTAAACAAAAAAAGTAAAGGCAAATGGAATAGAATTAGGTACTACAGTTAATTTATACAAAACTAAACTTAAGTTTACTAGATATTACAACAAATTTACAGAAATGAAACAATAATTAAAACAAAAAAGTAAAAGCAAATAGAATAGAATTAGGGACATAACTTATTAAGGATCTGAGACTTAAACTTACCTGTACTATTCGCGAATATGTGAATGTTGAAAAAGTTTATATTAAAAAGAACAGACATCGACTTCTTTTCTATAGGCGAAAGTAGTGAACTGTACGTGAAGAGTAAAATTTTGTTACCTAAAATCTCGAACGAAGCTAATAAACATAGAAAAATGGCGTAGTACGCCATTTTTCTATGTTTATTAGTAGTAGAACATTATCCAAAGATACAAAAATAATTTTATAGACAAATATATGACACGGTCCTTTCGCGATTCAACGGTTACCGTAAATAGAACTTGCGAGATTTCACTAAAAGAACACATGTAGTATTTCAATGGTGTAGAGGTCGGTAATGTAATATCTACGTGTCATCTTGACCCTCATCTGGCGATGGACCTGGTTCTACCTCCTCACTAACCGGTTCTCCGATCGCTTCTATTAAATGAAAGCTTGCCAGCTCAGGACGACGACAACTCTTGAATAAATGCGTCTTTATGGTACGAAAAAGGATTTACAAAGTACCTTTCAATGCAGTACAGAGGTAGGGTTTTTAAATTTTTACACGTGTCTAAGTTTTCGGTTTAAGGATCTTTATTTATACTCAAAAAGAACATATAAGTCCACTTAGAATGAGTATACATTGGTATCTAAAAATAAATATTACTTTGGTAAAGTTACGGTAGATCTAAGGCGTTTGACAATCTACAAAGTAGTAGTAGTAGTTAACAAAGGTCACAAACACGTAGTTAACAAATAAGTGTCCCAACAAAAGGTACGTACATAATAACGATTAAAATAAAGTGGGTAGGCGTAGGTAGATGAGATAAAAAACAGTGTGCGGTGCGTTATCGCGATTGCATGCCTGGCGCAAGAAATCGTGGAGTGGTTATAGGTTTAAGAAAGAGTGTTTGTATATATCCGCCTATCACAAAGGATTTGCTCCTTCTGGCCTCATAGAATAACATCGCACGCGTTTTAAGTTGATGTTAATCAATCCTTAAAGTTCAAATCAATGTAGGTAATTTGTTTAGGTTATTATTCTAAAATCAGGTTCCTATTGCATAGGCGCGTCTAGAACCTAACTTTCAATGTGAGACGAAACCTTGGTGTTCTGTCCACACAAGCAAGCTGGCTCACATTCAAAATTAATTCTTCAAAGTATAAGTAACATGGTAGTAATATTCAAATAACTACTTACCTATTATGGCTAGCGCCCCGAAGTGTCGTGGTATCCGTTAAAAGAAATCGGCATTATTGTCTGTCCTGTATTGCCCGCCCTCCGCTCGCAGCTCGCACAGTTCCACTTCCACCTCATCTTGTCACCAGTACCGCTTAAAATACCTAACTAATTAATTAAAAAAGGCACCGGAAACTAACGAAGCTATGCGTGAAAGGAAAACAAACAAGTTGTGTCGATAAGGATAGTTTACGAGCAGGCTCCGATTAGCAAGCAGGCAACATCGCGGCTGAAACTTTAAAATCCATTAGTGAAAGTAAAATATCACTGCGCCCTTTACCGCCGGGACAGGGGCGGATCCAGGAAAATAAATAACATTCATATAAATATCAAAAAGGGTAGTGTTTATTGATATAACATAAAATAACACTCTTAAACGAAGCACTCTTTGTTCGACACTAGATATGATCGCCTGAGCCTGACCCGAGCCTGACACTTCTGTTTCGGTCACTGTTGGGAAGCTCTCTTGTTTTCAAAGGCTGATGATGACAATGTAAAAGGTTTCAGGCTAGACCCAATCTCCCATGGCGTCGCACTACCTACGCCATGTACCCCCGGAGAGGCCTGTCCTCCCTGGCTGGGCCTAATCTCCAATGGCGTCGGACAAGCTACAAGCCATGCACCTCCGGAGAGGACTGCCCTCCCTGGCTAGGCCTAATCTCCCATGGCGTCGCGATTAACGTCCCGCCGGGACTGTAAACTTTGCTCAGATAAGGATTACTACAGCGGATGAATTACAAAGTACCTACAATAATACTCCGCCACAGATTAGCATAAACTGAAACGTTCGCGATCATTTTGGGAAGGCTAATTATGTCACACGACACGATTGTTACTCTCATAGCGATAAAACTTTTAAAACATGCTCGTCAGACTCCTTTGGTCCACTTTCACAACAATTTTTTACAACTAGTTAAGTAAACACTTTTTACTCCTTATTTCATAACCGGTTATTAACTCGTCGGGCGACACTCGAGGCTGAGTCTAGTTCATTGGAATAGAAGCTTCGCCACAGATTTCGAAACATATTTTGCATTGCGAAACTAAGCAAGCTAGTCTACGGACTGGTCAAAAGGGAAAAAAGGAGCCTTAAGTAGGTAGGGCTTATCGAAAAATATACAATGTTTTTAGCGTTTAAAGTTTCCTGATATTTCAGTACAGTTGCACGTGCCACGATAACAGATATCTATGTCTAAAATGTCGCAGGGTTATGCATATTTCTCCATGTATAGTACTTCCCTCCCAGTGTTGTGTCGGATGCAGCGAGGGCGCGCATTGATTCACCGAGCGACATAAAGTTGTTCGGCGATTGTTAAAATGTCGTAGCTCGCGATCGTAAACGTAGAAGCACGTACAGGACGACATGTACATCGGGTTTATTGTATTTCTGTATCGTTTAACAAGGGGCTTTTTGTACGCATTCGTGATTGGAAGGCTGGCTGCGTGAAACAACACTAAATATCCGGAACTGTTTAAATGAAGGATAAATCACGTTGAATGATTTTTATGTTTCGTTGTTTTTGTTGTTACATGTGGGATTGATTTAACGGATTGGTAAGGTTGAGTTTTATAACTTGGAATTGGCAGAAAGCTGGACACTGATTATCACAAATGAGGTCATTCCTTTTAAGAAAAAAGGAAACAGATCTGGAATGAATCAGAACAATTCTAATAATAAGTATAATGTAGTGTGTACATGTTCAAATTAGTGCATATAAAAAACCAGACTTTGAGTAAACGCAGCTGGAATTAAAAACGCCCCTCGTGAAAACATTAATAGTCAGTTTACTTAGTTGCCTAAATAAATAAATAAGTGAACGAGGCGGTAGGCATCAAACTAGATTATTTAGTGTGTACCTAACTCTAGTTCATAAAGTAATAAAAACGACTCTCTATGCACCTGCTAGTGCACATGCACAATGCACACAGTCACTGGCGCGCCGCCGCCGTAATGACACACTGAATATTTTACACATTTCTCATGGAATCCTGCACTTATACCTGTAATTTTTAAAGCACTAGAACCTTTGAATTTTTCAAAAAAGTGTATTATTACGAAATTGCACAAAAAGAAAGTAAATTTATGGAAATAGGTAGCTGCCTAGCTCGTCTTGTATGTAAATTGTAGTGAATACAATGCTAAACTATTTTTCGGTGCCTACATTACTTGCCATGGAGTTACTTTTACCTACCACCAGGGCAACCTGAATGTTCCAAACAAGTTCTTCTACTAAACTCATTTATACCGGGATATATACCATGACACAGTTTCATGCGCCATGATCACGGGATCATGGCGCATGAAACTGTGCTGAAATATTGGAAAGCTCAAAACTCAAATCATGGTAAATATCCCGTTATGAAAGAGTTTAGTGTTAATAACCATGATGGATTTAAAAGTTCTTCTAGTCACTGCACACAAAATACATAGAACTGAAAATGTCAATAAATTTAAAAGCCAAAAAGAAAGTTACAAAAAAAGATTCAATTACTTTATAAGAAAGGACATGCGTATTTGTATTTGCATTTATAATTTAATAAATATTGACGAACTATGCATACATACCACAAGTATGACTACTAAAAACAAGGAGACTATCTAAAACTGCAAGTGTACAACAAACGGGTTATTCCAGTTTTCCCCCCTGAAATCCCCCCTAAGGGGGAAAACTGGACTCCAAAAAAATGAATTCCAGTTTTCCCCCTTGAAGATTAGCCGTAAGGGGGAAAACTGGACTCCAAAAACTACTTACAAAAATTCAGCAACCTTTACAATTTCAATATATTTAAATAAAAAATAAATGATAATTTTGAATTACATGCATTTTATAGCCTCAAGGACTTTTTTAATACCATACTGGCATCCTATTTTCTGGACAACGATGTACGATAAAAACTAGACTAGTAGGAAATAGTTATAGATCTGAGAAATAGTTATGGAATTATTTAGTGATAAAATATTTTTAAGCAATCAAATAAATGCAAAATAAAGTGATTTAGTTATTATTTTTTTTAATATAAAACAAGATCTTTATTGACAAATAAAATTACATTCAAATAATTGTAACAAATTAGAATTTGTATTTACATTTGAAAAATTAAGCTAACTGCTGCGTGCGTAGCTGTGTGGTGCCGGCTTAGGTATAATTTGCACCACCCCAATAAGGTATATGTATAGAATTGTTTTACTAGTTTAATACATTGTTTATGTTAATACATTACTGAAAAACCCATTACAATGGGATAAAAGCCAATAAGGTGCCAATAATAAATATATCAGGGGGAGGCCTGCGTTCAGCAGTGGACAAATATAGGTTTACATAGTGAAGTGAGGTGAGGGTGAATATAAAAATCTGAAATCTAAAAAATAAGATAATATTTTTTTTAAATTTATTTCACTCTGTATATCTTCCAAAAGTATTAAACTTATTCAACATCTTTCAAATAAAATACTAGGAGCGAATCAAATGACACCTCTAGAAAGAGATCTCATTGTACGAAGAGATTGATATAAAGTTATCAGATAAGGCGATTGACTCGCGCGGCATGCATTCAAATTAGCTCATTCCCTCAGGAATCCGAGAAAAAAGTGGTCTGACATGGTCGGACTACGGCGGCCAGATAATGAACTTGTGTGGCTACTGACTGATTCTACGAGACGGCAAGTGGACCTCTGGTGGCGACTACTTGAAGCTGTAGTTGGTACCATCTGAATACAGAATACAGAATTTATTCGTAATACCATTATTACATGTCATTCACTTAAATATAAAAATAAAATGAAAATGATAATCAAAAAATTCATTGGTATTATAATACAAATTCAGTGAGCCACTTTCTTAGTGTTTTTTAAATCTGGAACCACTCGTCTCGGAAAATACTACTCGTTACTTATCATGTTTACCTACGCCTTCATCATTATCAGCCTAAGTCCGTCTTAGACACTGTCAAAGTATGTAAGTATTCAATTTTGTGAAGAGAATACATAACAGCTACCTAACTCCTACATGTTGTGGGGTAGAAAAGACCATCGTTGCGTGAGAGCAGCATTACTTCAATTTGCGAACTTTGATTGAATCGTAAAAATTACTTTAAAAGTGAAAAGCTCTTATTTCTAAAGCGATTGTTGATAAATTTATTTATCAGAAATCGTAGAAAATTACAGTAACAGAATAAAACAATTACAACTAATATATACACTTATATCTATTTCTTCAAAATCTAAGCCGTCACCAGAAGGCAGAGTGCCCAGAATGCTGGCAGCATTGCCACGTTGAATGGCAATGCTAATTCGTTGACCGAAATAGAAGCCAGAAAGCGATTAGTTTTAAAAATATTCACATGACTATGGCGTTACGAATATGCAACTAACCGTTGTAATAACCTTCACTTGTTTATCCTGTTAATCCACTCGACCGAGAAGTTTGATAGCCCCTGACACCGCGAGCCCAGGTGTATACCTACAGGGCCGATTGGACCCTTACTTGGTTTATGATTGGACATAAAGTGAAGTGTCCTCCGCGGGGCACCCATTCACATAACCTGGACTAATATAATTTACTTATTTGATAGAAGACTACGCTATGAAAAGCCTTTGAAATTTTAGTTCATTTCACACAACATTATTTTAATAGTAATTCCTCGAGAACAAAGCCGGAAAACAGAGAGCAAAGTAAAACAAATTAATCTAATTATTTTACCCAAAACTGACTAAAGCACACTACATTTTCGTAGCTAAGTACCATTATTTGCGTGGCTTTTCCACTTGCTTTGCTCCTTTGTAGTAACGTTTTGATGTAGATTCCGAAGATTTACCAAAACCTCCGTAAAAAGGGAAAGTAACAGGCATTTCCTAACCCATAGGTACCTCAAATTTTCGGGTCCGATTATATTTCGCGTAAACTATAAAACCCAGAATACATTAGAGGTAAGATGTCGTTAAAGGAGACAAAGAAACTTCAACTATGGAGCATAAACCAGAGATTAACATAATTACCACTCGGCTGTTACTCGGTTTTAATAACCCGGTTTATAACTTACTCGAAACACTGACGGTCAGTGCTTAGTTAATGTAGATGAGGGATTTTAGCGAGGGATTTCATTGTTATCTGCTGAGAAGATAAACTAACCTAGATTTCAAAAATAAGTGATTTAAATCCTGATCCCTGTAAGTTTATGTCCAAAAAGCAGTTTACGAAATGACCTACCAAGCAATCCCGATGGCACAGACAGATATTGTTTCCAAGATAAACAAGAAGCAGCATTACGCGAGTACAGAGTACAGCACTAAATCACCATTGTTTCGGCAAATTAACGTCCCAAGAAAAGCTCGCTTTAAAACTTACCCTGCCCTTGATTTCCGAGAGATCCAAAAAAGGCGGGAAACTCCGCCATTACTGAGATAAATTGGTGGAGCTGCGAATTTCTTGGTAAACCTCCCCCTTAATCCTCTTAAGGTAAGCATTTTAGGATAAAATACGAAACATTGTTCTCTTGTCGCGGAGCCGTTTAGCGCGCACTTGTTGATGGACACATTTCTCATTTATTATTCGTGACGTGCCCACACCGAGCCCACTGGCAGCCCACACTCAGCCTACCGGAGCGCCTGAACCCGGCTCTTTGTCACTACTTATTTCTATTGTTTTTGTAAGTGACAAGGTTCTACGGGTGTTGAAACGGTTGCTTGATTGTATGCGAAATTCTTAAAAAAAGAGGAAAATTGACACGAATTTCCACTTTCCTTTCATTGCAACTTCTTTTTCACTTTGGTAATTATGTCGCGGTCTCAGACGAGCATGTTGCACCACTCACCCCTACACATTTCAGGGCTGCAATGATACGACACATCGAACTACCCCTTTTTAGGTATACACTCTAATCTCATTCAATCTAGGCTCAAAATACTCTATTTACCTACTCTATTTTCCCAAGACACATCTTTTATCTAAGGCAATATTTCTAATTACAACGAATGTCTCTGAGATTTTTCTCGTAATTGAGCTCAGTTCAGGGAAACAGACCGTTATTAGCTATGGCTCGATTGACATTTCGAGGAAATGATTAAATAAGCAGATCTTTCTATTGAGTCACGTTTAATGAAGGTTGTTGGGGAGCCTCGAAGCTCTTCAATAAATTGCATAGTAGATTGGTATTTTTACATTACTGAGTTGGAGGTATTCAACTGTTTTGCAGAACCGTATTTCAGTTTTTTTTTCTCTTTTTGTTTTAATTAACCAAAGAGACCGTTGCATTGTTCCATCCATCATGTAAACAAATCGCGAAAAAATACCAAAATGCTATATCTATCCAAAACTAAATATTACTCGTCAAACCACATAGCATAATTTCTTTAGTGCGTCTACTCGTACTTTTTTATCCTACTTTCCATGTGATTTTGAGATAATAGGACGTAAGTCACAAGCCCTCCACATCTTCCCGATCATGATCCACAGTTCCTCCGGGACATATTTTCCGCCACTCGGGTCGGCCCACTGTACAATAAGCAATTATATTTCTTTAAAAAGCCCCACTGATGCCGTTCTCTGCACGAGCCGCCCCGTCTAAAAGATGTCTCTTCATTTTACACCAAAAATAAAATCTTTATCCAGGATTAGGGCGGTCCGCCCTATAATTTATCTCACTAATGGTTTTAGAGCTGACATCTGCCCTTTCGGGGTCTCGGCGCACTTTATTTTCTTAAAATGCATTTTTCCCGCTTGTTTATGGCTTGGCTTCTGAATTACTTTTAAAGGAAATTGAGGAAGTCGGTTTAAAATTTAAAATGCTTTGTATCCGGTGTGTCTGTTGCTCTACAAGATTGTGGCTCGCGGTCTTTTTTAGAAACTCCTGATTATGGAGACTTCTTATTTTTATACAGTCTTGCCAATATTGGTTTATTATTTTTCGGCACTACAGTGGGATACAGCAGACTCAAATAATAAAATAGCATTATTTTTTATTTGATTTTCTCTGACATTATTTAAACAATTGACAGCAAATAAGTTACATACCTCGTATTTATTTAGCCTACATAAGCTCTAGCTGGTGGGTTCAGAAGTGACGACATTTGAATAAGATCTCTATTAGATTCGACTGAGGTTCGTAATAATTTGCTGTAAGTGGAATATTAGGTGGATAATCCCTGGCCGCGGCGCCGAGATAAACGGATCATCGGCGACATCGCGCGTGCTGACGGCGCGGTGGCGGCGGCGACGGCGGCGACGGAGCTAGGACTTTCTAGACCGGGGTTAGAATGCTGGACCCAGTTTAATATTAAAAACAAAATACAAAGATATTTTAGTACTAGCTTCTGACCCTTCTCTTCTGACGACTTCTTCAAACCAAAGTCCACATAGTTCCTAATTTTCAACACAATGGATGAAGTTGATAAGTAAGAGTCAAATTTTATGACAGGAAAAACCTTAAAATAAAGCTAAAATCGGCTGGTTTAAGATGGTTCAAAACAATCCAGTGTCCAAAAGATACTGGGTCCAATGTGCGAGAAAACGCGACAAACCGCGTCGGCGAGTCTTTATCTTCGCCCATAAAGTTTTATGGCAACACCAACAGGGTTACCAACACCTCATCTCGAAGCTAAAGCCCTTTGGGACGGTTCTGGAACTAAAATGTTCGACGTCAACTTACCACTGTCTAGAAATAATCAACTTTACTTATCAGTAGATTTGTTTATATGTTATCACGACATACTCAGCGAGACAATCTAGCTTTTCATCTTGAATATCGTAGGTTAAAAGTGGGCATGCGTAGAAACGACACCATAGATAGTGAATAACATAGATCTGCTAAAGCATCAGATTATATAGTTAAATTTTCCTAGATATTCTAAAACCTACATACATAATTCACGAACTTAATGCATTTTCTGCAAAAAATATAAAAAGTCCCTCTTACTAATGTTCTCGCCGCAACGACAAGCCAGGTAATTTCAACTAGGAGCATAATCCCAAGTTATTTTCTGCATTTAACAGTAAAACACCTGAACCAGTAAACGTTCTAATTGCCGAGTCAGCAAAAACTAGGGCCTGTTTCACGCTGGAAGCAGGGACACGGTGACTTGCCTGCGAGGGGGACACCTCCTTATCCCAAATCCTTTTTTTCTTCTTCAAACCTAGATCGTCACATCACCCATTAGGTACAGGGCATACCGTACATTAGGGTTTCAGAAACAAAAGCCAAAGATCGTGCTATACAAAGCGCGCAGTTCACCCAAATCTGGTAAGAACCATCATCTGAAAAAACGTATAAAGAAAAAGTTTTGATAGGCTCAATTATTACGGCCAGGTGGGATGACGACCTGTGAAAAACTGCAGGCAGAAACCCGTGCAGGGTGCTATGGTGCTCATTAGAGGAGACTATGTCCAGCACTGGACAAATATACGCTGATGATGGTGATGTGATGATGAATTATTATATAGGTCAATCAGGGTCAACCTATCTCACATCGCTCTGTAATCTATGTGAATTTACCGTGAGCCAAGAAGAGAAATAATTATAATTAGCAAAAACTCGGAAGGATTAGGATGGACTGACTAAACGGAATTTCGCCAAGAAAATTGGCAAACTTAGCAAGTAAACGGTGGGCTCGAGATTGACTCGACTCCCCGGGCGCAGCGGGTCACAGTGGGTCACGGTGGCTATACCATAACAATAGGTATGTACACCGAAGACAAAATCACTTTTGACGAACAATGGTTAACCTATATACTTTAAGAAATACTTAGGTTACGAAGTAACATTATCTAATCTATCCTTTATGCTGCATTCCCTTGGACGCGAACCTAGGTGGTAAAACGAGGCTATGCTATTTTACTGGTGAGAAGTGAAACCGAGTCGTGCTTTGCGCAGCGAAGCAGGGATTTGTAGGTATGACCGCGCAAAGAGAGTTTAATACTTACAGTAGTTATCAAGGTGTCTAGACTCAGTATATCAGTTATCTAGTAAGTAGATCCCTTATAATAAGATCTGTTTTGTGAATTTTCCTATATTATTTTTATTACATTCAGTGACTTTGTCTCTCTTTGCCCATTGACTTAACCATCGTCAGCCACCGTATAGAGCCGATCCATTACAATCACTAGGTCCAAAGCCCAAAGCATACCAACCCAACCCTTTCCTTGTCTCCTATTACATAACTTGCCACTTGTGACGAGGAATATTATCTCGTGTTACTCAAACGGCAAATTGCCCATCGCGGCGTCGAGACTCGACTCTTTTATTTCGCGCCCGTGCTGCAATATTAAATTATTGTCTTACACTGAAATGCCGGTTATAATAAAATTTCTGAATGACTGGTTTTGATCGACGACATCAAGTCACTGGGACAGGACGCTGGCAGGAATTAAAGGAGGTGGAATGGAATTGGATTACTTAAGATAAGACCTAGTATATGAGTAGTTTGTACTTTTAAGATTATTTGTACTAGGAAGAAAAGAAGGAAGGTTTCCGTAGTATTTCTGTGTCTATTTCTATCGCCAAGCAGTCTTGCTCTGGGTAGTTCATCAGCTGCTCCATTCGCTTGCTCCGCCCCAAGTGGTATAAACATGTTTTTTGCAAACAGGATAACATTAAACAGGTTTCCTTGAAACAGCGTCGCAAAAATAGTAAAAACCGGCCGCGTGGGCCGCGCCGCGTTATAAATGGCCGGTAATTAGGGCACACACCGAGCGCGGACGCGACGCACCGAGCGGGCTTATACTTTTTATACATTCAAAAAATATTATAAATTCTTGTAACACATGATTATGGTTTCGTTGTAGGTATTCTTCTATTCTTCTTCTTTCTATCCTTTATCGACCAGTAAACTGTCCTCCTTCAAACACTTCCATTTCCTTCTTCTTTGGGAATTTAAGGTCGCAATCTTTATACGATCGTTTTTGTTTCTTTTTATTATTGTTTATTTTTACTGTTTTTCTTTTTGAAATATCAATTGCTTTATTTCCTTTAGATCTTACGGGATTCTTGGACACGTCACAAAATCTAGGATGGTTTAGCCAAGTAAGGCAATAATAGCTTTCGATAAGTTATATGTGATTGATTTATTTATTTTGTTTGGTCACCGGACGACGCCGAAAAAAGAAGCGTATTTAATTTTTTTTTGTTATAAAAACCGTTCTAAAGTAAAAAGTGTTTAGTTGATATTCCCTAACTTTTATTAAACAACATGTTTGTTATGGTATGAGATAAAAATAAACAATTAAATAAAATCGAGTCCGTCACATTGTGTTATTGAAAATCTAATATACCTACCCGCTCTCAGTGCGTCGCAAACCTCCCTCGTGTTTTCCTCTCAGTTATAACGGGCGTTTTTTGCGGATATTATGCTTTAGCGCCGTGTCCTATTATTATGAACGCATCGCAAAAACTGCAACACCTCTTTATAAAGCCATCACTGCTTCACCTCGCTGGCAGAGATTAATGGGACAATTTTTTTCTGGAAAACACATTACTGTTAGAACACAATTGCTAGTTTCTAGTCACTATCTTAAAGTGTCGAAGCTATCTACGAAAATACAAATCCCATGACCGCCTCGGTCATGGGATTTGAATGACACACTACTTAAACAGGGTTATTCCAGGTTTCCCCCTTGACAAATACCCTTAAGGGGGAAAACTGAAATTCATTTTTTCGGAGTTCAGTTTTCCCCCTTGAGAAATTTTTTTCAAGGGTGAAAACTCACAGCAATTAGGTGCAACGACAGCTATCGAGCGCCAATCAGCCCGCCTATCTCTTGCCGCCTGTCCGATGCCACAGGCGCACATGGCACGTTAGTGGATAACAGTGTGCATAGACCTTAATCCCACAGTGCACATGCGAAGGGCACAAAGCTCCGGCGCTGAAAAGAGCCAGGCCATTAGCAGCTGCGTCCTCCCTGCGCTCCGCCGGGGAGCTCCGGGGAGCTCCGGGTAGCTCGGCTACATTTTTGTCGGCTCAGCGCGCTGGACAAATGTACCGGAAAGATAACCGTTACGGCTTCGAACCGCACTATATGTTATACACCCCGTAGGTACACTATGCCGGGATGTTATGGCAGACATTATGTTATGGCGCCGCACGGTCACTGAGCAAGCCTGTTTTTTGCGATAAAATACTGAATAGCTGGGTGGTTATAACGAAAATCTTTGAACTTGAACTCGGTTGATAAAATCCTTAAGTCTTTTCAGCTTAGTTTATAGTTGTAGACTTCTAAAGCCTACTGAAGCCGGACTGGAGAATATGTGATGTCTAGATTACTTCAGATAAAATGCTTTTTATTCTAAGAAAGTTCGTTAAGGTCGTCGGAGTGTCGGACCAGTGGCTGTTCCCTCGACTTCCAGCGCCGGAGTGACTTGGCAAAGCTTATTTGTACCTTTTTGTTTTAAATAAAGTCTGTGAGAACATAATGTAACCTACCCAACTTTATGATTAACTCATGGACGTCCTGCGTTCCTTCTGTTTTGGTCCTTTTAGATCAAATATGTTTTCCCAGAAAACAATGAATTGCATGATAAAATTAACAGCTGCAAATGGGTTAACAGAGAAAAATAAATACGTGTTAATCAATGAACAAACTCTATAACTTGTTTTATAGGTTACTATAAATATATAATTAAAGCAACAAACAAAGGTAGATGTTCGTAGAAACGACTTCAATCTTCAGACTAATTTGTATTTAATTCGCAGGTGCGCGCTCGTAAAGTACACGATCTAATTCTGAGAGTCTAGGTTGAGGCGCCCGCAGACGATCACATTAATTGGCTCAAGTCATTTCTAAGCTTGACTTGCCGCTGACCAAGATGTATATTTATATTTGATAGGTTAAGTATAGAGCCAGCATAATAATTAGAATTGCGGACGCTTGCATTAATTTGAAAATTAAAGCCTTCAACAAACATTTATACGACTGTAACTGGAAAAGTCATCGAACGAATGTTTTACTTTCGGCAGTGTGATGCAACAAACATTACAGATGACAAATGGTATTTTCATATTATAGATGAAGCATCAGAGATCTTGTTAGGTTGTTACTGCATAACCGTGTGTTACGAACTTTACGCTTTGCTAGAACTTTTCATCAATATCTGAATATTTTTGTTTATTTACTCGCGACGGATCCGATTCGTTCTGCAGATATATTTTACGGTTCTATTCGCTTGATTTATGTGCTATTTGTTCCAAACCGATTACTTTATTCAGTGGATCTTCAATATTAATAGATATCTCTGGAAATGTTACTATTGCTGTTTGTCTTGACTCGTCGATTCGATTTTAAAACGGAGATATTCCCGAATGGAAATAACAGTCCTATAAATGCTACGAAATAAATTATGAACTGAGATCTAACAAAATCGATATCTTTAGTAATCTCACCTTCGAAAGTATTTCAAGTCAGGGTCCTTTCAAGCAAGCAAAGTATTTAGTAAGTAGGTATTTGTACTCCGCAGCGCATCGCGAGGACAGAGGTCGCGGGGTAGGCGAGAGGGGGGCTCAGGTAGCGGCTCGGAGGCACGTGTGGTGGGAGGAACAGTCGCTGGAGCAGAACGTCTTGGACGGGGACGTATTGTACTCCCGTCCACCTTCTAACGGGCACGAAAGGAATAAACGGAGCATTCATTTTAATATGTTTTGTGTTTGCTGATTTGAATAAAGGTCTATAATAGGAGGAAAATATGATTTTGATGATCGGCTTTTAGGAACATGTTACTGTATTCTTGCTTGCTGGGGTAGACTTTATGGGAAATTAAGATAATACTATGATGAAATAACAAATTAGAATAGACATAACTGTGACACAAAAGAGATTCAAACATGGAGTAACGTATAGAAAAAATGCTACCGCGTCCATAGCCCCAACCTACTATACAAATGAAGTACCTACTTTTTATCCAAATACACAAAAGACTCACTAAACAAAGCACCTACTCTGTTCCCAAAACAACTTCTCCAATAAGAGAAGCAATATTTGAAAGCGAGTTAGTGGAGCGACGTAAAAACACTTGCGCCGTCCCGCGGGTCCCATCGTCCAGCAGAGAACATTTACATGCAAGCAAACAACAGAACAAAGAACAAATGAACGGCGTCAATGGAACATACTAGTTAAACCGTTTGCTTGTAAACAGGCAGGGTAAACAAAACCGGTAAGAGTCCACTGAAGGTCGATTATTGGATGAGCTTGTTCTTTTGTATGACAGAGTCTGGAAAATTGAGGGACAATGATTTGATTTGAGCGTCGGTTTGAATATTTAGCAAAGAACAACGAGATAGTAGTAGTCTGAAATAATATCGTTATAAAAAAAACGCTAAAGCATTCTTTACTTCATGTTAAAGAAACTTTAGAATAATTACGCTTTGATAAATCGTGCTATGTGAAACAAGCTTACAAGTAACGAAATTAAAACTAATCTTTGATGTGTAAACAAGGTATTACGCGATAATTGCAGCTGGCAAAGCAAATAGAACAAAACGCAGCCAGTGTTCTTTAAAAGAAAAAAAAATCTAATTCTAATTCGCATTAAAAATTGCGAGCACAAAAAGCATAGGACGCGATAAAAAGCGAGCAAAAGCATACGCGCGGAGCGTTACTTGGGCGCACTGCACCGCGCGCCGCGCGCAAGGCCTTATTCTGAATGATACTACATTTTCAGTATCGCGATTCTTATTTTCAAAAGAATAGTCAGTAGTGATCAAACTATAGTCTGACATACTTTCGAACAGATTTAACGGAGAGGTATAAAAGATATGCCAGTAAGATTCGACGCAAACGAGTCTATCTCTTGAAAAGTTTCGAACGTTGGTGGTTAATTTTTCAATGAATTGCGGATGTTCCCACATATTATTAAAAGAACTCTCGTGATTAATGACATATTAATCGAAATTTTGCCAATTCTTCTAGCAAACAAACGTATTCAAAGGGTGCCAATAAATCGGCCAGCAATTCCAAAAATGCTAATTACGAGATCGCTTTCAGAATAAGGTCCAGCCGGTTCTGTCCGGTCGACATTTATTGTTTTAATGGCGCTCCCCGCTCATATTTCTCTCTCTTTGTTAGTTTTTACTTATTACCACGTCGTTGCAGTGGCCGTATGAATAAATTCCGTGGAATGTAGCAGCGGTGTTAGCGCCGCGATCATTTCGGATTAAATTTTCATTTCACTTTTGGCTGTAGATTTGCGGCCGTATCAGAATACGTAAGTGAGTTATTGCCACGCGGAATCCGTGGGGTTGCTTTGAATTTCCAATAAGGTTCATTTTCGGGAACTTTCTGGAATTAAACTCAAAGTGCTTTATTTCCTTTAGACCTTACATGAGTATTTACGGACACATCAGAAATTTTAAATAACATAACTAAATTAGGAAACGGGCTACGTTGATTACTCTTGCTGAAAAATAGAGAGCCAATGTAAAAGTTGACGTAAAAATATCCCACATTTCGTGACCGTCCTAATTCGTCATTCCGATTCAAAGTGCACTATTCTACAATACACTCATCTAGATAAGGTGTAAATTATGGATTATGCCTGTAGTTTAGGTATTCTGGTCGGTGTGCTGCGCTCTTCCAGCCGCCGCGCGCCGCCGGTCGACGCAAGGAGATGCAATATTCATAATACGGGTTCGTCGGATCTGCATTTATGTTTATCTTCTAGTTCTCATGTGAATGTTGTTTCTGTTTTGGTCGACAGTCGACATTTTAGCAATCCGATTTTTGATGCTAGCGGAATAGTTTTCTTTTATTCATGTCGTTTTCTTGCTATTTTGTTTGACTCTCGATATTTCTCTTGTTTTAGCACTAACTTTTTGTTTCAATAAAAATCACTATACCTAACTGTTCCGTGGATATTTCGTAGCGTTACCGTAGCACCGCGTAGCACTTGGCGTAGCACGTCTACGATCCTACGACGAACTTTGAACGTGTCTAAATTCATAATTTAAATAAACAGGCCTATTGTGAGTCGGACTCACGCACTGACCACATTTATCTAACGTGTTAGGTTAGTGGCCGTTGTGACATTCAGTGGACTTGAAATTCACACTCGCTACATATTACTGTAACCAGATATGTGACCTGCAATAGACATAGAGACAGACAGACGGCGTTGGCTCTAGTAAGGCGATTTCGTTGTCTTCCATTCGGTACAGGTGTACAGAACCCTAAAAATCCAGATTGTATAAAAGCCATTGTTTGTGTTCTATGACTATTATATTGGACACTGTATCGGCAGGTTTACTACCCCCGCCGGTAGTAACGTGTCTTGCGCGAGTGCAGGCGACAAGACAGAGGGCTCTTGATGCTGCGCCGCTACGTCGACAAATGTGTGCTTCGATCGCACTACTCAGCTGGGCCACTTCACTTCACTATTGATACAGTTGTTTGGGACTTCGATAAATCACAACACAAGGAACTAAAAAGGCACAAATACGAAGATTTAGGTTTTTTACGATTTGATGAGTGTTATCAAATCTGGAGATGGTCTTTACAACTGCTACTACCAAGCTAGATCCAGAAGTAAGCCCATCAAAATAGCTTACTATATTGTTAGAAAATATATGGCCTCGAACGCTAAAATACGGATCGGACGAGTCGATTCGTAAGCTCCTACATCAATAGTTTACTAATAGGTTCACTTATTTACGCGGCCTACGCCTGGTCTGCATCTATGTTTTATAGACTAGTGTTTCTTACTACCTAAGTGTAGTTTAGTTTGTCTCCTGGATCTCGAGATAAATTCGTAAAATCCAATCTCATTTTGTTCCCTCGCTATTTGAGCGTTCTACATTAAAATATATAAGACAGTTGTCGTTTCGTATAGAAAGAATTCTTATATAACTATGAATATAACACATTACGTTTTATCGCATTATCAAAAATCACAGTTCAATTTGGCGATCATTTGTTTCCATAATCGGATGAAATCCATTGTTATAATAATGTAGATTGCATCAAATTATTGTCTATTTTGGTTTAGTAAAACTGTAATTGCAATATCCACGAGGTTGCTTTGTTTATCGAAATAACATATTCATGGGTAATAAGCATAACAAGTTGCGCATATTTCGATGTTTTTAAACTCACATTGTGTTTCCAAACTAGTCAGAGTAGTTTACGTTTTTGATGCAAAATTAAAAACTGCCGGCATTCTAAAGTCATTTATAACGGGATATTTACCATGATTTGAGTTTTGAGCTTTCCAATATTTCGGCACAGTTTCATGCGCCATGATCACGGAATAACTGATCATGGCGCATGAAACTGTGCCGAAATATTGGAAAAATCAAAACTCAAATCATGGTAAATATCCCGTTATAAATGACTTTAGTGTTAATAACCATGATGGATTTAAAAGTTTTGCCGGCATTCTATCAGTTATAGTTTTTAACCGATTTCGAAAAAGGAGGTATTTCTATGTTCGACTGTGACTGTACTACGGAATACCGGAGAAAGGTATCCTGAAATAAAACGAAACCGCAGAACGAAATACCGTAAGCCATTGTGTACATTATTATTTTTATTTGTGTATGTATGTATGTTCGTCTATTTCTTCGTGAATTATCAACAGATTTTGAATTTTTTTTCATCTTGGGTATGTGCTCGATGTCATACATTTTTTCCAAATGTTATTTTATAGATAGATAGATAATACTTTATTGTACCACACAAAGACAAATAACAATACAGAAATAAATACTACGAGTAGACGAAGTACAAAGGCGGCCTTATCGCTATGAGCGATCTCTTCCAGGCAACCTTGGGATGGACTGGACATGTAAGAACAAAAGAGACGGTGGCACCCGAAAAAATAAAAAGAAAATGATACTTACACTGCATACTATACCTACATATAACCTACAAATAAAATAATATAATAAACTTACATAAACATAAATTATAAAGTTGTCTAATTTTGTAAGGATAGATAGTGCTGATGAAGCAGTTTTTTAAAGATAAGGAGTGACTTGGCACGTCTGATGACCAGTTTATAAAATGATGCTACCTGATAACTGATATTATTACAGCTGAAATAATATAATACCCATAATATGTTTTTGGATTTTAATTAATAACATATCAGGGAATGGGTAAAGAACACCCACACACACACAGTCACAGCTCTCGGACAATCAGTTAATTAATACAGTAATAGGTACCTACTTAGTTGCTCTCCAAATGTTTATTTAGGTACGTGGCAGCTACACCCACGGTGGAAATTATTTAGGCTACCTTGTAGGGAGATTAATATATTTATAACCAAACGAAAATATTTCAAAGAAGAGTAGGATACGCGATTGTTTATAAAATTATCAGAATTTTATAAAGAACACCTCGTGCAGAAGCGAATTTAAGATTTTTGTATGACAAAAATAGACAAAACAATGGGAAAATTCCTGAAAGTTTGAGTTAAACAAGAAACCTTATTGAATGGTTCTCCCACTCGTTAGGTCCCACGTTCTTGGGTGAGTTGGGCATTCTCGTTGGGCGCGGAGTTCCCCGAATCCATTCAAATTACTTTCCAACTAAATACACACCATAATTAAATACCTACACTGAAACAGACTGGTTCTCATATAATTTCACGCGCGGTACAGCCATCTGTTTTTAATCCTTTTAGTTTTTTTGAGTTTTGCAACTTAGGTTTATAAATTGCGCATACCGCTATAAATTAAGATTTTCGCCTGAGTGTGTTTTTATGCGCAACTTATAGGCAAGTTGAAACACTTCTACCAAAGTATACGGTAGAGCGTGAGGTAAAATAAGAAGCGCCGCATCCTTTTGGCATCAGTGTACAAAGTTACAAAGCAAGCGTGTCGACGATGAGTCGGCGGCGGCGGCGGCAGAGGCCGGCGCGAGAAAGGCGCCAATCGCATGAGCCCTCCGCGAGCGCGGGACCGCAACGGTAATTAATTAATTTCATGAAACAAAGTTCCTTTAAGCTAGTTTGGCTGAATTGGTGCAGAAAACTGGCTGACGTGTTTGCAGCTGAAATAAGTTTCGGCAAAGTTATAACTGTGGAAGAATATAACTTTACTGGAATTCGTGTTTGCAGTAGTTTGTTTTTAAAGACAAAGACATTTCTGTGTAAGTTTTTGGTTTTCCTTCCCGCTAGAAGTCTGTGTTCTGTGTGATTGCGTCCTCAGCTAGCGATCAACCCCCAATCGGAGCTCGCCGCTTTAAATATGTAAATGAACGCCCGGGTCGGCCCGGCCATACAGAAATAAAGAATAAAAAAACATCAACGCCCGAGGAAAAGTTATGAAATAATTTATAAGCGCTTAATTTATTCTTTTTCAACGTCCGCTATCTCTAATGACTGAGTTTTTCAATGTGTCCGTTGTTTATTTATCAAAGTCGAAGTGTTTTATTATGCAATCCGTTACTTTGTTAGGGATGAAAGTGACGTGAATTTCAAAGAAAAATGTGAACGAATTCATGTTGAGTCCATGTTGCCATCTCTGAGGCCTAAAATATCCATAAATAAAAATAGTTCACTTTATAACCATAAAAGAATCCAACGCAAAACTAGCAACAAATCATGCAATTCTGTTTGTGGTCAACATATCCAATGGGAGCGTAAGATGCCATTTGTCACTCTAAGTCCGCTCCCCAGCGCTAGACAAATGCTCGGTCGCATCGGCCCGCGCTGCGCCGCGCCGGGTTAACTAATAAATATGCAAACTTTCCGCATCGCCAGACGAATCCCTATCCTATGGCGATGTCACAAATTGGACGCAGGTGCGCTTTATATGTATTTTAGGGAAATACCCATTGCTTTTACGAGTATGTGAACCAACTTCAGCCTTGATAGCGCTAAACTTACGCGATATTAACGTAAGCCTTCTGAAATTCATTTAATTCTAGTTCGCGTGGCGTTTCTATCATCTATCTATAAGGTTTTAAAATGATCCATTTTGAATATGACAAAGCTATGCTAACGTCATCTTTAAGGACTTTATGAGATCTTCAAGGGGTCAGGTTTCCCGTGTAATCTCCGATGTTCCAGGCGTCCATATGCAGCTGTTCCCGCTTACCATCAGGCGGACCGCAAGTCTAATTGCCACTTCAATTGTATACAAAAAAGTATTTGAATTAATTGCCGCTGGTGCTATTTCCTCCTTTTGGAACCCTAAACTCAGTGAACACTGTATGTGCACTAGCAGTGGTAGACATGAGGTACACGTTAATTATTCCGCTATTAACGCCCACCAGGTGCAGGCAGTTCTTCAGCCGGAGCGTCTGGGCGGGCGGGCCGGAAGTGATTACCAGCGGAGCCGGTGCAGGCTTCCGGTGCCGTTACGTCACTTGATATTACACGAGTGGCCTCATGAAGAGTGTGTGAGATACTTGAGACGGACTTGAGGTCAAATATAACTAGATGTTATACGTAAAACAATACGTAAAGCTGCGATACAACATTTGAAACTATCATATACAAGATGCGTCAAGTGCGAGTGTAACTCGCTCGAGGGTTTCGAACGTTTGTCAATTATTCAAATATGTACTAAAGGTACCGTTAATAATAATAATGCTGAACAATTCACACAGCATTATCTAGCCCCAAGCTAAGCAGAGCTTGTGTTATGGGTACTAGATAACTGATATACTTAATACAATATACTAAATAGATATATATATTTTTTATTATACATAGAAAACACCCAGACCAACGGAACAAATTTCTGCAGATCGTACACAAATTTGTTCCGAGGTGGGAATCGAACCCGCAACCTCCTGCGGTACCAACCTACATTTCAGATAGATCGCTCTGCAAACTTCGGAGATTAGGGGTGATGGGTAATTTTTCGACATTTTTCAAACTATTTCAAAAATTATGAAACCTAAAGAAATTTCAAAAACTGTTTTGAAATGTAGGTACACACCAATAACTTTTATTTGATACCCTGCTCGGTGAGGTTTTGAAAATTATGTCACTGCTTTCAAGTAACCAATAAACAAATATGAACAATCAATCATATTCTTCGTTCTGGGAACTTTGTTATTTTCCTTAAAAAGCAGGCTTGACTTTATGGCATTTGGTCAAACAACGTGAAATGGTTTGGATTGTTGACTGCGAGGGCGTCTGCCTTCCTAGAAACTATCGGATCTGCTCTGGTCTGCCTTATCACTTGTGCCCGTCGTCATCCATGCGTTGTGTTAACTAACCGTATTAGAATGTTACCCAGAATTCCTATCCGTGTATTCTGTCAAAGCAAAATTGATAAGCACTGAACGTTCCAATTAGTTAGAACTAGTCTGAAGAGGCATTATAATCGGATGTCCAGCGCGCACTCACCCGAGCACAGCGGGCACGATGCGACTGCCCGCCCCAGGTCCCCGGACCCGGTCCGTACACATCCGCACACTGGCGCCGCTCCTTTGTCCGCGCAAATAAAGAACAACTATTTAATTATTATGAGTCCTTTTGAAGCTTCTGTAGAAAGCTACAGAAGCGCAATCAAATTGTTGGAGCAAATCGTAATTGTATTAGAAGGGGAATTCAAGTTCTATTTGTTTTCTGCTGTGGAACGAATTTTGTTTTGGAAAGTTTTGGTAGTGTTTTGTAGGTTAGTTTTGAATGTTTTTCGTTCATGGCTCAGTGTATTAAGTACGTAGGCATCTTTAGTAAGAGTGACATTTTATCACACTAATATTATTAACTAGTTTCTACCCATGGCTTCGCACGCGTTGTTTCTATGAAAACGTTTTAAGGTTGTTTAATATAGATAAAGTAGCTACATCCAAACTTTCGCATTTATAATATTAGAGTGATGCGAAAGTTTGTATGCTTAGATGCTTGGATGTTTGTTACCTCGTCCCGCCAAAACTACTAAACTGTTCGTGCTGAAAATTCATAGAGTTTCAGGCCTGGATTTAATACATAGGCTACTTTTTATTCTCCTTGAAAAACACGTGCTAAGTCGCGGGCAGAAGCTTTTCCTATAAAATCAATAACCACTATCCAATATTTGGTTGAACTTAGCATTAGAATATACTCAGAACTCAATAAATATGGCCTGATCAGATACACAAATATTTTTGAATAGTAAACAAACAAGGAAACTTCTCGTTTCGTCAGTAGGAACCCAGACCACCGGCAGTTTATTCCCTCCTCTTTCAGTCCGCTAGTTCTGCGATGACCCTATTGTTTGGATTCCCTCGCTGCTCCAGAAAGTAAAACCATCTATTCCCCTATTTATTTGCACCTGCTTTCATCCCGAGTTTAAAACGGGACGTTCGCATTCGGAATGGGATTGTTCTTCGGAGATACACCGCCCGGTAAATATGCAGGGAGTTTCTTCGGCTTTTATTGCTATGATTTTTGGAGACGCGAAACAAAATAACTTCATGGAATTTAAAAGTAGGGACTATGTAAAGTAACAGAGAGCGATGATCAAGCAGAGATAATACTTTCAAAGTATAATAACGAAGCGTTAAATTTGTAGAACGAAATCCTTTTAACGAGATGCTCCCATCAACCTAAAAACCTAATTGAAAGCCTTCACCGTAATTACTTATCGGCAAAACGGAATTCCCAGATCGAATCACAAAAAAGTCTATTAGTCAGGCCACAAAATTCCAGCACCTCGACTATACTTGCCTACGTCGCGTCAGCAGCTGCCTAAAGAATTTCTGAAAAAAAAGTAAACCGTCACTGAGCCTGATATTGTTAATTTAAAGTAAGGTTGAGGCGGGTGTTGATTTAATTAAAAGCGAGCGTCGATGGCGCCGATTTATTGGGACCGCACCGGCCGAGACTTTTATCTGGGGCTGCATTGTTTAGGGCTGCTGCGGAGCCTTATATTTCAGTAGCGAGGGCTTCTCGCGACGAGGGTTATTTCAATGTAAAACAATGACAGAATTTCTTAAATCTGTGATTTGTTTGGTCTTTAGTTTGAGATAAGCAATAAATTAAACTGCACTACGCGTAAACATAAAGCACATTGTTATCGTGAATGTGTTAAATGCAACGTAGATAAACTTCCTCTGGATGGTCTTGTTGAAAACACCAAAGCTGATAATAAAAGGCAATAAAGTGAGTAAATCCCGAATGATCTCCTAGTAACCACGGACAGTATCGCCCGGACAGTACAGCTCCGGACGGAACCACTCACGCGCAACCGTCCCCGCTTCCATCCAGCATTATTTCCTTTTTTATCAGCGGACAGGAGTTTGAGTTGTATTCGTCGTCGGGCCCATTGTGCGCGGGAAACGGCTCGTGAACTGATACGTTTGTCCCGATTTGACGGACACGCCGCTGTTTTATTTATTATTAGCTTTGTTTCTCATAACAATAGACGCTTTATTGAAATTCAGTATCATTTTTCTGTTTTGTGACAGTCATTTTGTTTTTGTAATCAGTCGGGAAAATAAAACTCTGCCAGCTCTAGAGACTGTTGTATAACCATCTTGTAGCTTTATCGTTTTCAAAGGAGCAGTACTCGAATTCAGGATTCCAGTTAACTCTAATTCAATTTCCCAGAACGAATTCTTAAGGAAGTCCTAAAGATCGATCTCTGCAATCCCTTAGCAGTAAAGTCTTGGCCGTTTGCATCCACGAGACGAAATTAAAATATATTATGCAGCGTGCAGTCACAGTGCAGTCACAGCGCAGTGACTGCCGGCAAATAATTAAACTGGCATGGGACTGCGACGCCGAGCTGAACAGCAGGAACGACGCTACTAACGCCGACAAACTTCCACTCAGCCGTGGCGTTAAAGCGTTCTGGTTAGCTTTGACTTGTCGAGGACCTTTTTTGTTGCCGATCGAATTGTAGCGAAACGCTGAACGGGTTAAACTGAAACTAGACTGAGTTTGCTTTTATATGCAAAGGCGATTAACAACTGCGATGGGGAAACGAAATCCTGTGCGATCAATACTGAGTGTATGCGTGAGAATGTATCTGCGACTCCGGCTATAACAAAATCTGAGATAACGACAAAAACGCACCCACACCCTCTTCTCTTTCCAGACGAATATTAAATCAAAACTTGAAGAAATAAGGTTCATTTTTGTATGAAAGTGTCCTACAGTTCCACAGAGCGTCTGAAATCCCGGCTCAACATAATTCAGTGATTTCCATATCGCCGTGGGCTAATATGATAACTTATCAACTGGTCTCGTTATGAGCGCGGCATAATCCCTCGGCTTAGACGCTACCTGCAGATAGATTGACTTTATAATTATAAAAGTTTCAGTTTAATTAAAACCACTTTATATTTAACTCAAACTTACAGTTTTTCTTTAATAGGATCGCTCTTTGTGTGGGCGTAGGTACTACACGTACATTTAGTTTTGTCACGAAGACAAAAAATATGTCATCCAATTTGATCGATTCGACATCAAATAGGGAATGGTGGACCTTGGTCAAGGCTCACGTGTCTAGAGCACAATCTAAACTGGGTTTCCAATAGCAAAATCTGCATCAAACCGCCTAACATAGTAGATACCCGAGGTTTGTGTTGTGTAGAGATACGTCCACCGTCTACAATTGGAGCATCGAGTATTCAGGACCCCTGGCGGCTGCCTGCAGGAATTATTGATGCTGATTGGACTAGGGAGGTAAGCTTTACATAATAGTCAGGAAACGGAAAATAACAAAATATAACCCTCCGTGTTCCGCAGTCGGGTAAAAATGACTAGAAAAGAAACAAATAATCAAATATTTTAGTTTAAATAATACATAGCGGAAATAAAGTACTACATTAAATTGTCTGCTCTTTAATATAATTATGCTAGAGAAGGCTAGATATGAATATTTGTGCACAGGTTCACTTGCGCAGGAGGTACATACACGAGGAGGAAGGCCGAGGAGTTTTGATCTTTCCCATTTCAACGTTCTAAATCCTAAACACAAACTGAGTTTCTAAAATGTATCATAATCAAAAGAAACACACTTCAGGAATCTGCAAGCGTCGATGCAGAAGCTAAATGTACATCCGATTTCAAAATTCCTCTGAATGCTTTTGGGTCACAACCGAATACCAAATTACCTGGGACTTGAATGGAAAGCCATCATTTAAAATAACGTACGAGTCTAAATCCTGAATGGAATCTGAACATAATGCACATTTTAATTAATGGATAGTCGACTAATACCGGGATAATGCGAACGGCGCCAGAGGAATAACGAACTAGCTGGCGTTACTATATAAATATGTAAACCCTACATAGAGTTTGCTTTGGTTCATAGTTCGTAAGCGATAGCTTTCTGTAAGTGACTCTGCTCGTCGAACAAATGTGAGCGAATTTCAGGATTGCCTAATAACAGAGTGGTTAGCTGAAAACAAATTTAGAATTTTGTAATTAATGAGAACTTGCCAAATACATTAAGAAGCCAATTAATTATTGACTTGGTTGTACCTACTCCCTGTTACCCTCTCGGCATAAGTTCTACCGATACTAACATTTTTTTTAATGTTTATTAAAAAAAAACCTTGTTTACAACTCGAGACAGAAGTTAGTAATCAACGTATTAAAAATTAATGAATGACGATTGATAAGACACCTCACACGTCGAAATCCAACCACCGGTGGTTGTAGAGCGTGAAACCTCAGGCATACGCACACACACACACACACACACACACATACATTCTCTCGAACAACATAACCCTCCTTCTTGCGCAGTCGGGTAAAATGCTTACTTTCTAAAAGTAAAACTTGAAACCATGCCTTGTTCTTTTTGATTTGGCTTTCAATGTCAGTGTTCAGTGACAAAGCATCAAAAGAAGCACCTTTCTATTTTCATGCACAATAGGCTAGTGTCCTCAAAAATTCTAATTAGTCCGTCAGTTAGATTATCGGAAGAGAATGGACACGTATTTTTTCTTTTGTCGATTAAACAAAAAATTATGAAGATATAGCCAGATAAAGTTCCGCGTGACGTCACACCTTGCGACACTTTTTAGCAAGGTGTGACGTCATTAGCCCTCCCCCCCCCCCCCTAAACTTTGACGCGCTTTATTTTTGGCATTTTTTGTTTATTTGGCAAAAGAAAAATAATTGTCCAATATCATCTATATCTATACTTATAATAAAACTGTAACAGGTCCAATTCTGTACATTGAAGATATTTTGAATTTTTTTTTTGGAGGACACTCTATTATCGATACTGAAGCCAAAACTGTAATTTTTTTCATTCATGTCTGTCTGTCTGTCTGTCTGTCTGTCTGTCTGTCTGTCTGTCTGTTTCTTAAACGCGCATCACGTCGAAACTACTGAAGGTATTGAAATGAAACTCGGCACGATTTTAGGTCATACTACGAGGAAGGACATAGGATACTTTTTATCCCGGAATTCAATCAGGTTTCCCTGGGAGAGGGGATGAAATTAAAATTTCTTTACCGCGCATGACGCCGAAACTGCTGAATGAGTTGGAATGACACCTAGCACGATTTGATTTCATACTACAAGGAAGGACATGGGATACATTTCATCCCGGAATTCAGTAATGTTCCCCTAGGAGAGAGGATGAAAGTAAAATTCTTTAACCGGGCATTACGACGGAACAACTGAATGAATTCGAATGGAACTCGGAATAGTTTGAGTTCATACTACGAGGAAAGATACATTTTATCCTGTAATTCATTAAGGTTCCCCTGGGAGAGAGGATGAAAGTAAAATACCTTCACGCATAACGCCGAAACTACATAAGTAGGTATTCCTATGTAGAATGAAACTTGGCACGTTTTGAGTTCATACTACAAGGAAGGACATGGAAATACATTTTATCCTGGAATTCAGTAAGGTTCCCCAGGGACAGAGGAAAAAGTAGAATTCTTAAACCGCGCATCACGACGGGTCTACGCCCCACGCGTCGTCCTTTTCATGCATTCTTTTTGTTAGAAACAGTGTTGCAAGATCGAATTTGACTAAATCAGTAGTAAGTCGAGTAGAAAATCAGTAGATTGATGAAATAATCTGTAGATTGAAAAAAAAATTAGTAGATAAAGGGTAGGTAAGTTCCTATCTATTTATTTTTCCAAGAAGCACCCATTAGTTAGGTTCCTACCTACTAAGGTGGTGCGTCTTGGAAAAATGAGTTAGGTTCCTACCTTACATGATACATGGTGGGTGGAGTAAGTGGTCCAACTAAACTAACTAGACCACAGAAAGATATTTTTTACTTTGGTACACAGTAGCCAACTGTACCTACCAACTAACGAAAAAAAAAAATACGGTGGTCCAGTCAAAGGGATCAGGAGCCCAATTCTGCAATACAATAGCTTCAGTATGACAGTGGAATCGTCGCAGAATCATCACGTAGAATCCATAGATTAATTAAACTCCAGATAGTACGTGCGAGATAAATGAATAGTTTCAATCTTGACGCGCGTCTCTCCATCTGCATTCATCATAATTTCTTTCATTTGAGGTGGAATACCAAAACGTGTCATTCTGTTTCGATACCCCTGTCACAGTGAAGCGATTAGTATAGCAGAATAGGGCCCCAGCTGAACGGAACCATGAGTAAGAAGTGAAAAGTGTATAACACTTCCTAACACTGACGCTGGCCGAGTCGTAGCTAAAAGTCGTGTGGATAAAGAATGGGATTGACGATGACAACATGCTATCCCCCGTAGAACTTACACGATTTTTTGCACGGCGGCGTTTCATAATAATTATGAGAGACTATGGTTAAATGTGAACTTAATTAGTCGGCAGGTAAGGCAATCGCGAACGAAGTCGCGGGTACAGCTAGTCTGATAATATAACTGACCACAGGACAGGACACTCCCCTAATAATTTGTGTCTAACCTAGTAGCCTATCTTTCTACAGAAACGATTGGATCGTTGTCATACTACGTAAAGTAGTTCCTCTCGATAGAAAGAAAGAAAGAAAGAAATTTATTCATTGCATGAAAACACAGACAAGACTATTCCGAAAACAATCATTTTTCTAAATATAACTAATAGTTAGAAACTTTAAATGTATGTTTGCGTTGATTGTATTGGCTAGCCTTAGATATCTACGCTAGACTTGTAAAGCCTGTGTTATAGACATCTATGCCATCCCTCATTACAGTGACACTGATTTTATAAGAAGATTTTTTTTTAGAAAATTTACACCCGTATTCAAGAACAATACTGTGAGGTCTCACAGTGCACACGAACGCATAGGGCCGGTAAATTCGATTCATAGACAATACTTGAGTGATGCGCGACGCTATGCGCTCACTTGGGACGACCCCTACGTAAAGTAGCTCGACAGCTATTTTAGCCAACGCATAGTGTAGCTTTGTCACAAATACAATTATGTTCTGTCATTCTGTGGTAGGTAAATTTATTTTGCTTTGCTTTGAGATTTTGTTTGTATTCCTTCCTTCATACTTTGCAATACGTATTTTATTTCAAAAGCAATGGATTATAGCAGTGAAGAGGAGTTTGATAATTATATCAACAATGTTTTAAACGAACGAAGGTCAATTACTACACGAAAAGTGGTGCGGGATTTTCAAAATCCTTTCGATTATTAATTATAGTGAAGAAGAATTTAGACAACGGTATAGATTTGCAAAGGATATTGTACTTTCCATACTTTTGCCACTTGTTGATGAAGATCTGACAAAACTTACGGGAAGAGGCCTTCCAGTGCCTCCTGTTTATCAATTACTAGTGGCCCTACGATTTTATTCTTCTGGGAGTTTTCAAGTAAGTACCTATGATAATAAAGTTCCTATTTTTTTTATCTTGGTCAGTATTTCAATATGTAACTTATTACGAAACTAGCCGACGCCTGTGGCTTAGCTCCCATAGTATATCGATTATTAAGGATCAATCTACATTTCACATTTGTAGGTGCCTACCATCGATCAAGTTTTTCGCCGGCCCGCCGCACATCTGTCAAACAGATGCCAAACATTAAAGAGAACTTAGCAACAGAAACCGACCAATCACAGATCTGCAATAGACGCAGTGCGTTCGCTTAGTGAAGTGTCGCTTGAGGGTTGTTTGTGAATCAAAAGGCCTGCCATGGCCAACCCTGTGAGAAATGCCTTACTTCGCACAGTGTTGCTTGCCACCTTACATAAGTATTGTTCTTGAATACGGGTGTTAGAATTCCTGTTTGCGATGCGGTAGGGGTGCTGCAAGGCACTAAATGTATACGAAGGAATCGAAAACGACGGAAGTATTCGTAAAATAATGCGTACAACCTATACTAAACATTCTGGTTTCACAAATTTTATAACGAAAATCCGCTTAAAATCATATTCATACGCTTATAAAAATATCTGAAATGTCTTTGTCGTCTGCAAAGTATTTTTAATCAAAGCATTAATATGAAACTCTTGTTATACGCGTACTAAACGTTTGTGTCACGAACACAAAGTTTTGCAACAATAAAACAACAAATAAAAAATATTTTTTCTCAAACTCAATCACAATGTAAATAGACAAAAATGTTCAAACGTGTTGAATGTTTTTCGGGGACTAAATTGGTTTTCAAATAGCAAAATCTTCATCAATTCACCTGATTTCGGTCTTATGCTACTATTTTGCGTGTTATATCAGCGAAACCCACAACATCTCTAGAAATCGCTCTCCATCTCTAGATTTTAGATAAAGATCGTCGACTCAATTCCCGTTGCTCAGCTATTTCGGGATATTATCCGAGAAACCTATTATAAAGAGCAAAATATCGCCACTCCTAAGCATGGCTTAATCTTCGCAGTAAACGCTTATCTCTCATTAGCCGATACGAGTCGTCGTTAACCAGTTATGGACTAATAAAATCTCTGATAAATTCTACACCCCTTCACCCCTTTCTGAAGGGATTATCTGCGAGGGTTGTTGCGAAACGCGACACTTCTATCCTTGGAGAAGGACATGCTCCGAGAATGCAGCTCTTGGAAATACAAACTAGAAGGGAAAGTTAGTAAACAATCTTGCTGTTTTAAGAATAAAACTAAAGGCAAAAAGTTTGTGAAGATTCTTGTTACTGCGATTCTACTCTATACCTATTCTCTAAACTCGGAGAACACTCAGCTTGGGCTTGAAAAAGAATAATACCCAGAATTAATTTATATGCTTACCTTTCTCATTTTATTTTCATAGGCAGAAAAACTAATCAATAAGTCTGGCCGCATATTTAGAAACAATCTGGTTGTTTTCTGGTCCTTATGACAAGAACTTACAAACACAAATTTATAATTATAAAACTAAACCTACCCTCGTCTGGATGATAAACATAAAAACATAAACATAACATATATTTATTTGCAGAAAAACAATCATTTTACAGCATATTAGGCACGTATTATATAGTTAGGTAGAGTTAACACTATAATATGAGATTGATTAAAACTGATTAAAGATGATAAAAACATTAAAACATTGTTTAGTATAATACTATTTTAATGAGTCGGTAACTGCTGGCCGCGGCTTCGCTTGCTCTTCTCCGAGGTAGAAAGTGGTATGCTGACTCACAAATTTCATTAAGAGCCAGACCGACGGACAGATTTACTTTCGAATGTATAAGTATGTAGTATGTGATGTTTAATTAGTATTTTATTTAGTAACGAGAAACAGTGTTAAACACAAGCCTTCAATGTATAGTATGGCCATGAACGACACAGAGCAGGCTGACAATGTCCCGGCTCCAGGCACATTGAGCACATTGTTACATCTGCCATTGAATACGGATCCCTCATAAACCCATAACCGGCTCACGTGGCCCATAAACTCCGTTATCGATGCCACAGACTGTGTCATAACCGCTGGTTTATGAAAATAATTGGCAACATAAATCGAGCCGCTGAACGGCAAAGCGCAAGCTGGACCGTAAATGAGTGTTCACCACCGACCAAAAAGTGGTTTCATTTTTAGGGCTTCGAGATCGGTTTCGAAACCCTTATGGTCTTGCATTGTCTGTCATTTTTCACTCTATAATATCTCAGCAACTACCGAAGCTATCAACTTGAAACTTAAAATAAAAATATTTTGTGCGCAGATTTAAAGAAAAAAAATTAAAATGATCCTGAACATTGTCGAAATTTTAAAAGATACCTGCAGGGTCATGTGGGATATCAGATGAAAGGTATCAGTGTGTACGTTACAAAACAGTTTTTGAAATTTCTGTAGGTTACATACTTTTCAAAATATTTTGAAAAAAGTCCAAAAATTTACCTAATCTCCGAAGTATCCATCTAAAATGTAGTTTGATACCTACTATTTTTAGGTATCTATTAAATAGCGAAGTCTCTAACGTCCGAAACCAACAGCGCGCGAGCTACACTCGCACTTGACAGATCTTGTTTCTTCTAAAACCACGAAGAAATAGGGATCACCTGGAATCTAGTCTAGACTGTCACATAATAGAATAAGTAGGTCAAGTCTCTATGAGAAGTAGCCTTCTCAAGTACGAAGAAAACATAATTTGGCACACACTACATATGTACTAATAGGTTTGTAGGAGATTACTAAATTGCAATTACTGCTTCTTAGGCACGCTGCTGTTCAAGCGCTACTCTACCACGGATAGGACAAGAAGGAAGCACCAGTAATTTTCACGAAATGCACTAATATGCAACAAAACGCCGTGTGCCGGTATATAAAGAGTTTGCACCATCATAACTCTTACCGCGGGTGCCGTAAGAGGCGACTAAAAGTATACCCACCGGAAGGCGGGCAGCTGGCGCCTTCTGTAAATAATTCTACCACCGAACTGATATCCCCAACCCCATGCTGGTTGGGGATCTCAGTTCAGTGGTGCCCCTAGCGAGGGGATTATGGGCATACCTCCCATGAGATAAAGCCAATAAGGTGTCGGTTTGAGAGGTCTGCGTCCAGCTGTGGACCATTAAAAGCTGCTGAGGTGAGGTGAGGCAACGCGACCGACGTCTTCAATGTAGTGAGTGAGCTGTCTACTCTATGAGCTGCACCAGCTGCCTGAAAGAATTCAATTTTAGTTGAAACAGCGCCGTTCGGAAGGAATTCTGCATGATTTTATTTGCAAAGCTTTTGTAAACTAAGTAATGCGCTTCTTTGTAAGCGAGTGCCGAGTACCGGGGACGCGGGCCCGCCGCCGCTCTGCGTATGAATATAAGTGGGCTTTCGGCTGCGCTCTTATAAGCTGGTTTTAGAGTCAAATCCTAGTGTTTATGAAAATGTTTGATGGCTATCAGATGCTATGTTCTCTAATAGTCGTAGAAATATTATGAAATAATTTAAGTAGGTACCTACATTATATTATGCTTTCATTACTTAGGTTGCCTTTCACCCACGAAGCGCGGGTTATGTTTTTCGAGTTTTTCTATGTGGTTGGCGGACACTCTTTAACACTTCCAAGTGCCAAAACGGCTAGCGATTTTGATAAATGAGGTATCTAAAACTCATATGGTCTCCTTTAATGGTTCTTAGCTACATTTTGTAGACATGCGCTCTCTCACTTGGCGAAACAAGTGAAAAAGCGAGAACGGGGTCGGGTTTTTCTATAGTTTTCAATTAATCACCTACTAACCAAGGACTCAAATATCCTACGGTAGTAATAATACCGGTATATCAAAGTAAATTGTGGATTAGACTAACAGAAAACTCATTTTCAGTTTAAAATAACTACGTTGATAGATTCTTAATATTATCTTCGAGCTGTATTTCCCTATCCATAAACAATAGCGCGTGGGCGAGAGGCGACATCCATTGTCCCCCTCCACAGCCACGGGTCATATAAGCCCACTTGTTCTTATTGCCTCGCCCGGGGCGTGTGTGATGATAATAAATCCAAACACACAAAGGTTGCAGTATTCGACAAAAACTACGCTCTTTTCGCCAAAAAGCATTTTCGCAAAAAACGCAATTAGCAACGCAACGCCAGATTTTTATTTTGCCTTTTTTAGAGACGGAGCAAACGAGCTACTTGCCACTAGCTTGTTCAAAAATAATCAAGACAAGTGCCTAGCCGCTACTCGCGATACATGGAGGGGAGGGGAGGGCGGTGACAGCACCAACAAAAGTAGGACATCTCACGTTCGAACAAAAGTAATTTTCATTTCAGTCATCATCAATTCTTTTGGACCTAAATAAATAAAATAATAAAAAATAAAATAAGTTAAGTAGAGCTTATATTATGGGTACAAGATGACTGATAAACATAATATAATACATTACAAAGATAGATCATTTTTACTACACATAGAAAATACCCAGAACACCGGAACAAATATTTGCAGATCGTACAAGCATTTGTCCCAGGGCGGGAATCGAACGAGCTACCTCTGCGGACCTTTTCCCGACGCGCCACATCGGTCGTCAATCGCATATTTTCTCAACTGGAATGCTGTCTGTGGTGGTTCTCTTAATCTTCAAATAGTTATCGAATGAAAGAACTTAACAAGTGTAAAACTTTTATTAAAACGAATTAAGACTTCATAAGTCTTCTTTTTATCAGTTTTATCTTCATTATCAGATTTTACGAGTGACTCGTTTGCGACGACTTCAGTTTTAGAGCGGCAAGTTTTCAGGGTTCCACTAAAAGAATACTGAGCCGTAATTGGTGAGATCTTGCGATTAAAGCGATACCAGTCACGCGAACTGGAATTTATGCTTTTATGACGTTGTAAAGCATTGGGCGGGCTTCAAATCGGACATCAAACGAAATTAGAACCTACCTGCAACACGATAAAGGCAGAACATAAAAGAATGCGTTGTAATTTATAAACTTGTACCATAAAAGGGTCATGAATCTACTTTCCTGTGTGGGTCCCACGTGACCCCTGGACTGACAAAGTGTTAAAGGCGACATGCGATGTCTTTCAACTTATCAAAATAAGGACCGTAGGGCTTTTTAGGGTTCCGTACCCGAAGGGGAAAACGGGGCCCTATTACTTAGTCTCCACTGTCTGTCTGTCTGTCCGTGCATCTGTCAGCGGGCGGTATCTCATGAATCTTAAAAGGAAGACAGTTGAAATTTTCACAGATTGTGTATTTCTCTTGCCGCTATAACGACACTGAAAATAAAATTACCCTTACAAAAAACGTGATTTTTGTTTATTTTTGGTATACGTTGGTCAAGGCTGTGTCTCTTGAACCGTAAAAGATTTGAATTTATTAGACCGGCTCCTTTAGAGGGGTGATGAGGGAGACCATTTGCAACTATTTTGACCCCATATTGTATTTTGTAAAAGTGAACTATTTTTGAGATCACACAAATATTATAAACTAGTCTATGCCCGCGGCTTCGCACGCGTTTTACTATGGAAACGTTAAAATGTGATTTCTATCCCATGGAATTCAGCCTATGTTTGATTCCAGGATTAGAATTACCTACTTGTTTGCAAAATTTCAGCACGATCCATTTTGTAGATTTAGCTTGAAAAGGTAACAAACATCCATCCATCCATCTATCCAAACTTTCGCATTTATAATATTAGTGTGAAGTGTGATAGTGTGATGTGATAGTTTGGATGTTTAGAATTAGATGTATGAATGGATTGATGCTTGTTACCTCTTCACGCCAGAACTACTGAACGGATCGGGCTGGAAATTTACATACAGATAGTTTTAGGCCTGGAATAAAACGTAGTTATACTTTTTATCCGATTAATGATTTCCCATGAGATAGAAATAACCATAAAACGTGTCCATAGAAACGACGCGTGCGAAGCCGCGGACAAAACAAGTACTCGCAAATTTGTAATTTTTTTTGGCAAAACCCCGTATTACGTCATCAATAATTAATTTCAAAAAGTGATCATCGAATTCAAATTTTAGTGACAGGTTTCAATAGCCTAAAGTCTAATTCTCAATAACATTATAAACGTATGAATCAAAATAGAGTATATTTTTAAACTAAATTCCTAATTAAAACCCCATTTAAAAAAGCCCAAGTGAATTTGATGGGCATGTTATTTAAAAAACATCTACACATCTTTAACAAATCAACGATTCAATTAACTTAGTTACACAACTACAAAAAATACGGGTAAACCATAAACAGGTAGTATATTCCAATAAATCAAACTGAGAATTTTATAAGAAAAAAAAAAAGACGGGTTGCACTCCGGGAGTGCCGGCAGAAGTGAAAAATTGATTATTAACGTTGAGCATGTTTCATATTTTGGAATGGTTAGGGAATAATTTTGCACCAATTGCTTTATCAGTATAAAAGTACTATCATTTATGTGGTAGAATAAAATATTCATGTATTGCGCTATCGTACACAAACATGACAATTTATATTACATTAAAAATTTAACACTTTAAAACTATTACAATTATTTTACATTAAAAAGTTTATCTCTCCGAAAAATCAACTTTCATCCTTAATTTCAACGACTTTTTCACAATCATCATTACCAGAACTATCATCGCCAATCTCTAAAACTGATACGATAGGTTTATGGTAGCTGAAGTAAGAAACGAACAGTTTTGATTCGAAACTATTTAAATCTATATATATAAAAGAAAGTCGTGTTAGTTACACTATTTATAACTCAAGAACGGCTGAACCGATTTGGCTGAAAATTGGTGGGGAGGCAGCTTAGAACCAGGAGACGGACATAGGCTATGTTTTATCCCGGAATTACCACGGGAACGGGAACTACGCAAGCGAAGCCGCGGGCAGCAGCTAGTGTCTAATAAAGACCGCATCAATAGTAGTTTTACGCTGTAACATACACGAACATTCGCGCAAGCGCCCTGCGCTGCCTAAACGAAACAGTAGGCCCAGGCATACATTTTCGCCGCGCCGCGCGCCGTAGAGAGGGGATAGCTGTCTACTCTCCATCCGTCTTACGCTTTTTCGATCAGGTCACGTGTCCTGACGCGAGTTTAAGATTTTATACCCATTACAGAAAAAGTGCTCAACGCCGCTAAAGAAGTTTTCACTTCAAAAATAAAAAGTAATGAAAGACTTTTATTACGATCAAAACATTTACATTTACAATTGGTTTTCAAAATTTCTAACTCTATTCCTTATGCAAAGACGCATACGATGGCGTAACTCAGTTTTAACATCCCTCGTCGTCAAATTTCATTTCATTTTGTCGACCGCTCTTAATAGGTACATATTCGGCGTCTTAATTCATCCGCCGATGAAATTTTCAATCGAAGTGTGTTTGTATGTATTTTCTCGATCTAGCTCACGATTTAACTTGGCTACTAGAGATTTTTAAAAGGGTTTTGGGAACTCAACTGAATAATGTAAATAATCTTTATCTACACTTATGTTCATAACACATTGTAACATTCTACTTATGTTTCCAATACTTGACTTATAATTACTACTGTTATAGCGCAGATAACAAAACACTCAATTTAAGCAATTTCACATGATGGTATAATATCCACATCGATATCGTAAAATCTCATTATAACATCAATAAAACGCGACCAATTAACCTGGCGAGCCTTATGTCAAAATCCTCATACAAGTTGTATAAAATTTTGATATTAGGCTGGCTTTTGAAAACAGTTGGGTTATACGTGAAAACTTCGTCGAAACTACTAAACTTACATACACAAACTCTTTGGTAAGATCTTATTCAAGTCTCAAATACGATCTTGAACAGTATAGAAAACAAGACGAATGAAGTAATTATAAATATTCCGACTCCGTCTACGAGCTCTACTGCTTGCCCCGCGGCCGCTACAGCTGCTGGATCAATAATTAACATTAACTTTCAAAATTATACCATCCAAAATTTCACAATTATTATAAATAAACTATTGTCAGCTTTTACTCTTGTTGTTTGATTAATTGCATTAGTGAAGATAAAGTAGTGTATGCAACTGCATATAACACGGGTATTAAAACACTCGTTACTATTATGAAACTCGCGTGTTTTAATACCCTTCATTATATGACAGTTGCATAAACTACTATTTTGAATTAGATATTTTTCCATTTGCCCCGTAACTGAGGCTTAGAGACATATGGCTAGGCATAGGGATATAAGCCATTTCTTCGGATGAATAAATCTCGGTAGATCCATCGACTACATCCTTGATAGATCTATCGAGTTTTGTAATCCTCATTAGATCATTTTCTTTACATTATTTCAGAACTAGAGAGAACGCTATTAACATTATATTCACAAATTGTATGAGAATCGAAGTTTCGGGAATCGACTTACGAGAAATCCGAATGCGAGGAACAATTCGAAAAATAGTAAATCTATTATGTATTGATTTGCGTAGTAAGTAGACAAAAAAGACGAAATGACAGCAAATGTCAAAATTGGCAGCAAATAAGCATCAAAAATGATAGCTTAAATGTAAGCTAAGCAGAGGAAACCCCGTAAAGCTATTATTGCGACCAAATTTTTAAATATTTACTTTCTTAGAATGGTTTTAATATTTTTAAAGTCTTAACCAAGAACTAATAAGTATTCCGAATCAAAACATTTTAAGTAGATAAGCGCTCTTCGCTTTTCTCTTACTTCAGTGCAATATTGTGCATCTTAATTACGGAGCAAGTTTTAAAGTAGAGAATAAGTGCAAATAAGTCCGGCGCGGGCCATGATTTAGTGCTGGTTTCTTTCCCCTTTATCTTTCCGGGACATTGCCTCGCTGTCCCGCCTAATGACGGGTTACTCAATTAAAAATGCAATGCGATTGCCTGCAGGTTTGCTTGGCTAGTTGTAGGTAGTTCACCAAGGACCAAGGTAAAGACTGAGAGTTTCCAAATTAAAAAAAAATATTTTTACCCTTTTAAGAGGTTTATTTTTTACATCAGGAAAACTTTTGTGTTGTTGTTCTTATTCCTAATTATTATTTTACAAAATTGATAAAACAAGGTATATATGATACAAAAAGGTAGGCCTTTTATGCAAAGCTATTGTGTTGGTGGAAAAGAAGGAAAGGAACAAGGAGTGGGTATTTTGTTAAAACCCTTCGGGTTATTTTTATTTTACTGAGAAATGATTCTAAAAAGTTTATGTTCCTTCAGCTCTCGCGTGTTGATGGCTATCTTGTTTCACTCTGTGTACTTAGCAGCAGATAATAAACATCATAACCGCCCTCCCCGCGCCCCGCGCCGCCCGCCCTCAGTCTATAGTAATGCAGGAACATTTCCGGCGAAGTCAGTATTTAAAAGAAACGTAAAGCGGCCCCAGCCCGTAATTAAACAAGACGGTCGAGAAATATTCAAACACAACATTCCGGCGGGAACTCGGAATATTACATTAAAATCTGCGCGAAGGAGCCCAAGTAATGCACTCGCCCGCCTCCCGACGACAACGTCCCAGAAGTATTTGCAGATGCAGGCGAATGGGACTTTGTCACGGTGAAGTCGGTTCACAATGAAGCGACGGAGCTGCGGAAAAATGCAGGAAATTTCGCGAGTGGAGCGAATTAAAATAAATCGAACCGACATTGAATTGTTGCCTCTGAGAGGTTGTAATTGCTTCGTTTTTTGCAGCAGACGCGGGGTCCATTATGGATGCCACCTCTGGTGCCGCTTCTGACGCTCTGTTGACGAGAAGGCTTTATGTAACTTTTTAGAGTGTCGGGAAAAATCAAATGACATGTTTCATCTGTCATACAGACTTACCAAAATATAACAAATTCACATATTCTACCCCTAGAATAGGACTGAATACAAAAACAAATCATCACAATGATAAATCCAGGTCTCAAAGTGAAGCAGTATCTTTCTGCGTCATCAATCCAGGGAAACAATTGTTTGTGAAACTGCAGACAAGTTGTCGTGCAACCGTGAAACAACTCGCCAACAAATCATATTTCTAAGAGATTCGATAGAGCCCTATAGCCAAGTGCGTCTTTTACACAAAACCTTAAAACAGCTTGACTTCGCAAAGAAATTTAAATTATCTTACAAATCGTTTTAGAATTTCATGACTTCAATTAAACGGCCAATTAGCTAGCCATTGGATATCGATATAAGTTTTCAAAAGTATGTTCTATATTCGTTATTTACTATCCAGAAAACCGATGACTGCTTTCAAACGAGATTTGCTTTCTTTATTCATCATGGAAATGGAACTTAAAAAACTGTTGAATGATGACTATGTTTTTATGGCTCTTATATAAATTAATCATTATTTATCGGGTATTTATTGCGTACCTTTGATTTTGTCATGTTCTTATAAATCTTTTATCCATGCAGCGTGTAAAAGCTGGGTACAAGATGGCAACTTACAACATAACTCGACGTTTTGGAAACTTGTTAAGTTGAACCACTATTTGTTTAGATTCGACATTCCGACGAAGATTCGAGAATAGTGTGCTCTCTTCGGTCCTTTGCGACAAACTTTTAGCAAGCTTCTATCTCCGATTCAAGGAGCTCCAATGAACCACTCGACTGATTAGTTATTCCGAGATGCTCAGCTCCTTAGGAAAGTTGCCATCTTGTTTATTTAGTTGTGATGTTTTGCAGCTAGGAAATACTCCTTGATTGATTATTGCTGTTAGTTGAGATAGGTAATGAACATTTTTCCTAATTGGGGGAAAAGAAATACCGTAAGTTCAGAATTTCGTGTATACATTGCCAATTTATATCATACATTGAGATACAAGGATCTTAGATTAGATCAATGTTAATTTAGAAACGATAGCGGTTATATTATTGGTAGGTATTTGAACTAAACTCTGCTTACTACGAGGCTAGATGATGCTTTGTGAAAATGACTATTTGTTTAAAAGGTATTTATAACTTAACATTAACTGAACTTTATAGGTATCTTGTGAAACATTTGCTTGACTTTTTACAGGTCATATATGTAAGCACCTTACCTGTAAAAAGTATGTAAAAGCGTGTCATTTATTCTTTCTGAACACTAGTCAGTTAGTTAGGTAGCTATGTGCCGAGGTTATAACCTCGGCACATAGCTACCTGTGAACTTGCGTGGTAAGTGGTAATGTTGTGGGAGTCTGACATAGTAGGTACCTTACCTACACGTAATCCACTATGTACTTGCTCGCGGTCTTATTGCCTATTACAGATTAATTATTTTTACTTTAAATAGTAGAAAAGACCTTTTAATTACAAGTAGGTATTTAAATACATAACATATTTATGCTTCAGTTGTTTCCAACGCGGTAATCCCGCGCGCGGGGATGGAAGTGAAACCGATTAGGTACATTATAATAATAACGTTTGCCCTATTTATTTTTATATCTCTATGAGAGTAACGGTGTTGATTGCACTTATAGAGTAACACATAGAATAAGTATCTATTTAATTATTCTAAGAGTGTAATATAATTGTTTGTTAAACTAAAAAAACTAGTTAATAGATCCGTTAAACCTATTTCGTCTACATGATTGGGATGCTTCGTCTTTCTGATATAACTTAGTAGTTGCAGTGCAAATGGTGCAGCAGCCTCTCGCTCTAACACCGGTGCAGAGATCGCAGAGAGGAGCTCCCGCCGCGTAAACAAGGACTGTAACCCGACCCCAAAGGCGACGCTCATTTCAACAAGATACGATTCAACAATGCTATTCTTTACTCCTCCGTCATAAAACTCACAAATAGAAAAGGTTCGTATAGGTGTCTGTGCAAGTGAGTTCTGCGCTGCGCTAATGATGATGAAGGTTAAGTGATACTTTGATAGCACTGCTGGAGCTGATGCAGCACAAGAGCGAGCATCTCTTCTCGAAACCAACTCTTGAACTTACGATTTGTTAGGATCTCACGTAAAAAGTTGGGACGGACAACATTGTCAATTTCCCGAAACTGCTTTTATATCGCCTTTGAAAGACTCCGAATGTTCCTACAAAATTGTTGAAATGTCAAGATACCTCAGTAAAACCTATAGAACCTATTAGGTCTAAAAGATGAGAGATGAGAGAAATGTTGATGTAAGTCAGTAAAACCAGTAAGATAAACAATCCGCAGTCAAACCCAGTCTCGAAAAGAACAAGAGTTTTACTAACACAAAAAAATACCGACTGAGACACATCACCGTGGCACTTCCTAACTCAGTTACCTCCAACAAAGACAAATGACTTTCACTAAAGTTTCCATAACGAACGAAGTCCCGATATAATGAAAGCCTGCCTCACAACACAAATAGCCGAACATGCCGAATTAGCCCGGCAAACAGACGATCAGACGGAGTCAATAAGCCGTAATCCATATATTTGGATTCCTTTACAAAGGAAGTCGGTTTTCAGTGCATCCATACAAATCTTTTACTAAGACTTTTTTCCCTTATATCAAAAGAAAATACAAGAATAGGAGAGGATCCGAATTAGGGACGACCTGCACTCATCTGTTTATTGAAAAGTAATTCAAAAATTGTATGGTACAAGGGAATAACCTTTCACCTCTTTTTCCTTACGTTTGTATCGCCCTAAGAAAATAAACTTTGTTATGTAATTTGGCAATAATAAAAATAATAATGCTGGACAATCCACACAGTCCTGCGTCGCAGGTGGACCTTCGTCCGTCTCGTCAATAATGTTTAATGTCGTAATCTTTCGTTGTATTCTTGCATAATGGAACAAAGCTTTTCCATCTTTTTCCAATGTACATTGTAAATTGAAAAAGCATCATAGTGGCTGAGGCTGAGATACTAGGGAAGGATGAAGCGGAGAAGGATTTCGCTCATTCTTCGCACTGTACTGGCTGTACTGGATGTACTGGATGTACTGGATGTACTGGCTGTACTGGCTGAACTGGATGGAAGCGGCAGTGGTGAACAGTTAGTGGCGATCTAAGTAAGCTAAGCTTTCGGCCTGCAACTCGCATTAACCGTTAAAAAATATATATTTAATGCTGGACAATTCACACAGTATTATCTAGCCCCAAGCTAAGCAGAGCTTGTGTTATGGGCACTAGATGACTGATATACTTAATACAATACACTACCTAGATAGATGTTTTTTTAGTACACATAGAAAACAACTAAAACACCCTACACAAATATCTGCAGACCGTCCCAAGGCGGGAATCGAACCTGCAACAACCTCTTGCGTCGGAGGCGGCCCCTTCGCCCGCTGCACCACAGAGGTCGTCTATTGTTTGCGAGACAGAGGCCAAGAACCACTTGAGAGTTAATGCGCTAGACTCGTTTAGTTTGACTTTATTTCCTAAAATATGTGACAATAGAACAAATAGCAAACTTGATCTGACTTGAAAAGTTTTCCGTGTAAAAGCGGTCCAATCTTACTTATGTAAAAGTAGCGTCCCGCAAACACGCGTCCCATGGCGACCGGCGCACAACAAGCGCTCTGCCAACAACCCACAAAAACAATCACAGAGGCTAATAACTTTATATAGTTCTGTTTGACTACCACTGTCTCTGTTTTGTTAGACAAGTCTTCGGGGGGTAAGTATAGGTTATAGTTTACTTGTAGGTGAATATTGTCTTCGATCCCATATATCCCGAATATTGTCAGTGATCTTGTGGGAATTATCCGAAAATCTTTCTCGGTGGTCTACATTCCAAAATTGGCACTAAGTTTAGTCAACTTTTGCAGACCAGTCTGCCTGTCCCATAGATGTCCCAAACCTCACTGACTGTCGCCTAAAATGGCATAAGGCCAATAATAAATAACTGCAAGAGAATATGATGAGAATAGATAACTTTACGCTAACCATTCTCATGCCGTTTTAACTGCATTTGCAAAATTAAAAAACTGTCTCTTCCATCAGTTATTTATTCAGTTTTCTTGTATATTAAAACCATTGCGGTGGTGTACACTCGTACATACGAAACGAACTTGTTATTTTAAATAAAGTTAACAACTAGGTATAGAATTGGCAGGAGTCGGCTCGCGCTTCCTGAGAAATATCAATTATTTATGTATTTTGGATGTAAGGGTGACGGCACAACGGTCCTTAAAATCTACATAAAGAAATAAACGCAACAGCAAAATCATTACCAAATTGTGATAAGTGGCCGATGCGGATACGCCGCCACACATTGTAGATTCTTTGACAATAGTCACAATTACTGAAAACTTTGACATGGTTAACTTTTCCTGACTATTTGTAGAACAGGATAGCAGTACCTATTTGAAATTCAAGAGAAACGTAATACAAACCTGTAAACGACATAATTTGGACTGAGCTAGACCACGCGCGCCCAAGGCTCCTACTCAGTCTCCTAAAAAGACATCATAAAATAAAACATTATCAAGTTGGGCTTATTGTTGTTTATCTGTCATTTCACAGCTAAACTCGTAAAACCTAAAGTTTATAGCAGTGTTATTCGGACTGAGTTATGATCCAGACTAGACGATGATTAATGTTAACCGACGTTTTATTTTTACTATTGGCCAGACTTTGAGCAATAAATATCTGTCTAGCTCAGCGTTGACGGGATGGCCGGCGGGTTTTATGCCGCGCGTCGTACCTATAGCTAACAATGCCCATCGAACCTACGCGAAAATTGGGAGAGATAGATAGATTTTCAAAATTAATAGTGATTGATAGGCCGCTGTCACCGTCTCCGAACCAGATGGTTCTATTCCCAATTCACTAACGGCTAACGTTTCATAGTTACTGCATTTTTGAGAGCAGTAGGCCCTAGCTAGTGAGTTTGATCAACGTATTTTTAGTAACAACTTTATGCCTACAAAGTTGGAATTCGTTTGATGTACTTTAAAAAAGTTTTTAGCTTCTCCATTCAATGTTTGGAGTATCTGTTTAAAGACAGGTCTATAAAAAGAAGCAAGTTAGTGATAACTATGGGAATGGACTTTTACGACGTAGTGTCTAAGCATGTATCGAAGGCTCAATCCGTCTTAAACTGTGTGTTTTGCTAATAGTGTATAGCCCGCTGTAGTCTCAGTGTGTCGCGGGCCGGTGCGTTCCGCAGGCCCGCGATATCTTCGGAACTTAACCCTTTAACTATGCATGCTTTAATCTCAGCTGCGTTTTACATCCCCTCTTGTTTCTTTGTTTCTATGTTCCACGCGTTTGTTTCGGCGGCCCGGTTGTGGGATTGTTCTGTGATTGTTACTCTGTTGAAAGTGCGAATTTTTGGGTTTGGTTGGGCCGACTGTTTTTGTTAGTAGAATAGAGTTTATGACAAAAGATAAACTAACCAGTGTTTGTAGTAATTGTAGTGTTAAAAATAATGTAGTGGTAAAAATTTTACCTAAATAAACGCGACAAATAGCCGATATTATGTTAAATCCTTTTCTAGCTCCAGTACTCCAGTCATCCCGTGACCACGACAGAGTGTAAACCTGTTGAAACGTCGGGAAAAATATAATAAACGCGATAAATACCCGTGAATAATTATAATAATTTTCTAGAAGTTTTCAAAATTATCCTTAAACACATTTAAATTACTATTATGTAGACTCAATAACGTTGGATATTTACTCAGCACTTGACCTCAATGTAGACAGGGCTTGTTTGATTTGTTTTCACTTGAATTAAAACATATAATATTATCATTTCACCCTAGGCCACATGTGTTTTTCAAACCGCGCCGTACCTATTCGTAAATTTGGTTTTATGATTACAAATGATCTTCCACTCGAGCGATAACATAATGGCCATTGGTTAGTTCATAAAACTAATAAATTCAATCATTACACACCCCGATAACCGAACTATTGTGGTAAACATTAACGTTTCACAATTTTCAACCTAAACATTCTGAACAAAGAACTCGAAATAAATGGAAGCTGTTATTAATTTACCTACAATATCTAGGTTCAAAGTTCAAAACTTATGATCACCACATTGTGCTGAAATGAATGGTTATTTTCCATGCGTTATTTTCCAGAGCTTATACTATCAAGCACCTGTTTGATATTTTATTTATTAGATTCCATATTGGGAAAAGCGGGCAAGATACATACATACCTACTCACTGGAGTTTTACTCGTACCTACAAATAATAGCAAAAAAAAAGCTGTGTGGTGCTGGCTCAGAATTTACACCACCCCAACTGTTCCTGCGGGTGTCGTAAAAGGCGACTAAGGGATGTCCAACGGGGGCGGGCAGAAGCGCCTCAGTAGAATTCTACCATCAAACTGCAATCCCCAACCAGTATGCACCAGCGTGGGGATTAGGGGCACTACCCCCATGTGATAGAAGCCAATAAGGCGCTTGTCAGAGGCTGTTGAGGTGAGGTTGAGGCAACAAATAATACTTTTCTTAGTTTCAAGTTCGACTTGATGATTTATACAGGGTTGACATCTTTATTTTTAGTTCAAATCAAAGCCTGATAAAACGGCCTAGTATCAGTAGTCCGATGATTTAGTCCGATGATCGGACTGATGAGACCTTTTAGTCTCATCAGTCCGATGATGCTGATCAATACAGATCATCGGACTTCTGAGCCTTTTAGTCCGATATTTACACATTATGAATTTTCCAAAAAAATAATAATGCATTTATTTTGTTTGTCGTTTTCAACAAAAAAGCGAGCCTATAATAAAAATTAGTATACCTATTTTTCTTCTTCCACCAGTCATGTATGTACTTGTGTGCAATAACTTTTTGAAGAATCCACTTGAGATGTGTAAGTAAACCTCTTTAGATACTCGAGATTTTCAACTTCCTTACTCACAAGCCATTTATTTTAATTTTATGTTCTATTTTCAAACTCGATGACAATGTCATTGATGCTTTCAGTGTGTGTGGACTATTGCTTTTTCAATTGTATTTGAATAAATTTAAAATGACTGACAATGATTTTGAAATATTAAAACGTGGGCGTGGAAGAGTTTTACTGTTTGGCGGATACCAATTCTACAGAAATGCTATTTATAAAGATGGTAGTTGTTGGCGATGCAAAGAATATAAAAATGTAAATCTTAAATGCAAAGGATATGTGACCTTATCAGAAGTAAGTAAGGAAATATACGCTTTATTAACAAATAAACTTACGACTAATTAAACCTAGTATTTACAATTGAAACAATTGAGCCAACTGCCTTTTACTTTGCCTTTTACTAAACTTGTAAGTAAGGTACATATATGTTATATATTTTGAGATACTGGTGAAATGTTCATTAATTATGTCCTTTTTTATTCTAGAATGAAAACCAAATTAAAAAAGTTAGCGGTGAGCACACCTGCAAACTGGATAAAACTCAGAATGAAATTGACTTATTACTTGACAAATATGTCGAGAAGGCTGCCCGAGGAACGGAAGCTGCTCCGAAAGTCTATAGAAAATTTAGATTGGCTATTGCAAAATCAGGGTTAGACTTAGCATCATCACAACCTGTCCCTACTTTCGATCAGAAAAAAATGACTATCTATCGAAAAATACGATCGACGGCAAAAGTCAATACTCTACGTCCCAATAGTTATGATGAAGTTGAGGTACCTCCACAATTTAAAGATTTTTTATTGGCAGATTACTACGATGGCACAATAAAAATTTTAGTATTTTGTAGTCAATATGCACAAAAACAAATGAAATCCATAAAACGCTTTTTTATGGATGGCACCTTCAAAGCATCTCCTGCACCATTTCCACAATTATACGGCATACACGGAGACTTGGGCAGTGGCAAAGAAAGTACTAATGTAATTCCCTTGACATATATGTTTATGTCACACAAAAGTGTGAAGGCATACACTTTAGCATTTCAATTAATAAAATCGCAGCTTCCAGAGTGGGAACCAAAAGATATTCATGTTGACTATGAGAATTCTGCCATAAAAGCGCTGTTGAAAATATTTCAAAATGTGAATGTAAATGGTTGTTACTATCATTTCCGAAATGCTTTGGACCGAAAAGCAAAATCAATTGATTTGATTGAAATCGAGGAATTACAGGCGTATCGTTAGTTTGTGTTCTGTTCTGCCATTGCTGCCAATACACGAAATAAACAATGGTTGGCAATATATTATGTCAAACGAAATGCCTTCTCATGATGATAAAATTACAAAATTTAAAACTTATTTCCAAAAACAATGGATGAAGGCTAATTTTATCGACAAATGGTGCGTATTTTCGGAACGTCATCGAACAAACAATGTGGTCGAAGCATGGAATTTTACAATCAATGGACTAATTAACAAAAATCCTAGTATGTTGCAAATTTTAAACATTTTAAAAGATGATGACACCCTTGCAACTTTAAAAGCCGAACAGATGAAAAGATTTGGAAAATCAATTTCTGGAAGAAGCAAAGGGGACATAGAAAAAGATAAATTTATTAAAGAAACTCAGATGCAGTTGACTGGTGGAAAAATAGGAATACCTATTTTCTTGTATAAAATAGCTTTATATTTAGCAAGTTGGAAAAAATAAAACGATAAACAAAATAAATACATTATTATTTTTTTGGAAAATTCATAATGTGTAAATATCGGACTAAAAGGCTCAGAAGTCCGATGATCTGTATTGATCAGCATCATCGGACTGATGAGACTAAAAAGTCTCATCAGTCCGATCATCGGACTAAATCATCGGACTACTGATACTAGGCCGATAAAACTCGTGATATTCGTAGATCATAAAACAAGTGTGACTGGACTTGCTAAACGATCACGGGTCTGCTTTCTCTAGCATTTTGAATAAAGATACTCAGCTGTGGTCGTACAAGTAGTGTACCGCGTTTCTATTTTATGTGCACTTATAAACTAAATTTGAAATTCATTATTCAAAACCTTCTAGGTACTTTAATATTTAGAGAAGTCTGTCGGGTAAATTCGTTGGTATCCTGTGACTAAGTAATAAGCTTTTTTGAGTTTTCTTGTGGAAAGCACAAAGAGAACAGATAGGTTCGTAGGTGGCAGCAAGCAAAAAGCCCGAAGAAGTTAGAGGAAAACTTTATCGGGTTTTCCACTGGATTCACTTAGGGCTTCGCTTTCCCGCTCAAATTCTCGTACAACAATACAGGATCAGGTAAAACCGCGAGTTTCTGTTAGTAATAAACATACTTTTGCTTGACAACATGCTTTACGGTCGTGTCATCGACAGTGGAATGTAGAATGCAGCCGAATATTCGCTGTCGAATAAAAAACATATTTCGCGGTATCTTGTCCTGCGGCTGACAGTTATGGAGACCGACTGCGGCGGCGGCCATTTTCATATCCTGCGCAATATACAGGGTAAATAGTCGCATTCAATATGCGTGACGTTCACGCGGTGCTGAGTGGCGGTTTCTTATGGTGAGGGACCAGTTTGACACCCTCGACTACCGAACAACCGGACTTCAGTAAAGGTCACCAACAACAGAAGAAATCATGTCTTTAAGAGGTAGGATATAAAAATCTTGGTATTATCTTGAATCTTAATTTCAGGCTGAGAAGAAGGTAAGCAGAAAGAAATAAATAAAAAGCAAGTTATTAACCCATATAACTATGTAGATATATACAGACTTACAGACTACGGCTATATCTAAAATTAAAACTATACGTACAAGAACAATAGAAAAGCAAATAAAAGTAGGATAAAAAGGGTCACCACCTCAGCATATGTGTAGCATTCGGCTAAGCCCAATGCTACGCTGGTTTTCAGGCAGTTTAGTCACAAATAAAAAAAGAGCAGCTGAGCTATAAAGTGGTACAAGGCACCCCTTGCTTAATACTAGCTAGTACTATCTTCTAGTCTCCAATTAATTTATCCCACTTTCAATTTGCTGCCATTTATTTTTTTATTTATCTAAACAAGATTTTATACCATGGCCTAGTACTATAGCAGTTGATGAAGTGATGATCAGTTGGTGAAGTCGGGATGCGGATGATGATGGTGAAACAAGATTTTAGCGCAAATGCCACGATGCTCCGTGCAAGCAGAACCACTATTCCTACTTTGAGCTTAATAACCACAGAACAATCTTTTGCGCGGAGTAGCTTCGAATGTCTCTGTCAAGTTTATTATTTGAAACAAAATGTTTCATTCATCTCACAGCACAGTGCTCAAAGAAAAGCAGTTTTGTGGTGACAGGATAGGCTATTCTTCATTCGGACGTTTCGACAGGCGCGCGGCGATCCATCACAAAGATTCGACACACCTCGCAGCCGCAGCACTGTGGATAGAATTGAATCTTCGGCCGCGATAGTTCACTAGCCTATCTAGCTTAGCATAATACAGGTTTTAGGATTTAAATTAATTGTCTGTCTCGACAAAGAGCACCGTCAAATGGACTTTAAGCTATATGACACACAGAGTATTTTACTAAAAAATTGGTCAAGAGGTTAAAGTCTCACTTCGACTCAAATGATTCACGAGCGTGATTTTTCGTTATATTTGTGTAGAATTTACATAAGGGCATTGATTCACAAGACTATTGATTCTCAACGCAAATATCAAATATTTATCCTTTTGTTAACTTAAGACAGTTGCTAAGCAGCGTTTTTCTCACTCCAACTTTTGTCAATAAATAATGCTCAATAATCAGTAGTCCGGTTAATTAATTCAACCGGATTACTGATACATCGAGCGACTCAGTAGTCCGGTTGAGTTAATTTTAACCGGACTACTGAGACTACACCGTACATTTCACACAGCATCATCTAGCCCCAAGCTAAGCAAAGCAGAACTTGTGTTGTGACTAGACAACTGATATATGTACATAATACAATATCATACATAGATAGATATTTTTTATTTTACAAACAATGGAAGAAAACAATAGCTATCGAATATGGTAGAGGTTGGTGCATCAGGGAGGTTAGGGTAGATCTCTGGTGTCGCGAGCTAAAACAAATCCACCGCGTCAAAAAGTCGCGATCGAAAACAGTTTTTCAGCTTTCCACTTCATATCGTTACGTTACAAAACGTAAAAATATTGGAACACGCTAACTATTACTCAGCGGAACGTGCAGTCTGCAAATAACTGACTACTGCCTCACTATGCTGTGAAAAACTACTGAAACCTGTCGTGTTCTCTGTTCTCTCGGGCCGGATTCACAAGAAGATGGGAAGGAAGGAATTTTTCATGTCTACCACCGCGCTTTTTATAAGCAGAGGGTTTATAAAGTAAAGTCGCCGGAATGGAATACATGGCTCAATGTCAAAAACTTAACCGCTGAAAATCACAATCAATTATTGATGTTGCACTGCTATGTATATCCCTACTTTACCCAAGTACCTGCCTACAACTATTATCTATCTTCTATAATATAAAAATGAGTCGCTGAATGTGTTGCTAAGCGCAAAACTCGAGAACGGTTGGACCGATTTCGCTAATTCTTTTTTTTAAATATTCCTTGAAGTACGTGGATGGTTCTTATGGAGAGAAAAATTCAAAAAAATAAAATTATTCATCTTCTATAATATAAAAATGAGTCGCTGAATGTGTTGCTAAGCGCAAAACTCGAGAACGGTTGAACCGATTTCGCTAATTCTTTTTTTAAAATATTCCTTGAAGTACGAGGATGGTTCTTAGGGAGAGAAAAATTAAAAAAAAAAAAAAAAAAAAAAAGAATCGACTGTTAGGCGATACGAAGTTCGCCGGGTCAGCTATATATAATATAAAAATGAGTCGTATAATAGAAAAATGAGTCGCTGAATGTGTTGCTAAGCGCAAAACTCGAGAACGGTTGGACCGATTTCGATAATTCTTTTTTTTAAATATTCCTTGAAGTACGAGGATGGTTCATACGGAAAGAAAAATTCTAAAAAAAAATAAAAAAAAAAATTAAAGAATCTACTGTTAGGCGATACGAAGTTCGCCGGGTCAGCTAGTTACTAATAAATGATACTAATAAATGACTATTATAGGCACAACTCATTCTGATTCGATTCTAAAACATTCTGTAGGTATACATGTTTTAGAATCGAATGAATCTTTCAAGTGCCTGTCATAGTAGGCCCTAACGTAGTTTTTGCGGGAAAGTAAGTACAAATTCTGTCAGCAATAGTGTCGGCTTGGGATGATTTGTGTGAGGTGCGCGAGTTATGCCCCCCTTTTCACATGGATTGCGATGTCGGCGGGGCGGGCGGAAGGCCGCTGTTGTTTTTTACGATTAACGGCGTAGACTGCATCCAGAGCCCGTCGTGAGACATCGCATTTCATATGCATAATATGAATTTAAACTGCAGAATTTCACAAGACTAAATAAATAATTGTGTTTTCCGCATTTCATTTGAAAAGACATCTCGGAAAATTTGTGAAACAGATTAAGAAAATGGTGCGGCTAAGGCAAACAACCAGCTACATTGAGGAATGCGCTTCTTTCCACCGATGGTACACGCCTGCCACACATACAATACACTACAATACAAAAATTCTTTATTGTACATCGAATAGACATTACAAAGAGGCATGACATAAGACAACAACAATTGGCGGCCTTATCGTTTAGACACGATCTCTACCAGGCAAGCTTTGGATGTAAAGAATAGTGAATTTAAGAATGGCAGGGGGTGTACAAGAGATGATCTAAAATAATTATTAACATAGCATTATAAATACCTATAAACAATATATTATATTTATATATATATATAAATCTCTTTAAATGTTATGTTATGTGTTATTTGTGTATGTTTATAAAAAGAGATTCTAAGAATTAGCCAGCTTAATCTGCAGTGGGCCGGCCATATCTCAAGAAAAACCGAAAACCGCTGGGGGAAACGTGTTCTTGAGTGGAGACCACGACTCGGTTAACGTAGTGTAGGACGCCCTCCGGTAAGGTGGGATGACGACCTGCAAAATACTGCAGGCAGATGCTGGATGCGGCAAGCTGAAGACAGGACGCTATGGCGCTCATTAGGGGAGGCCTATGTCCAGCAGTGGACTAACATAGGCTGTTGATTTTGATGAAATATATGTATAATATATAAAAGTACAAAAAATATACTTCTTAGAAGCATAAATAAATAAATACGAGGTTTGAAAACTGGCAAGGAAAGAACTTTTCTAAAGGATTCAGTGCATTCCACAACCTTATAGCCTGGATGGAGAAGGGATACCTATGGACGGAGTAAGGGAGGCCTACGTCCAGCAGTGGACTAGTATAGACTGACGATGATAATGATACCTATACGTCTGTCCAGTACTATAGAATAACTATAACAGTATTAGTCAGTACGCGCTGTAGCAAGTTCTATTTCACCGTGATACGCGTAGCTTTTTCGTATGCGGCGGGCACTGCGGCGGCGCGCGGGCCGCCGGCCAGTTATTGTTTATAGCGACTGTTATGTTCCATCTTGTATTTATTGTCGGATTTATACTTATTCGCGGGTTTGCATAGGGCTGCTACACTTGCGCCAATTCTTACGAGTTACGATATAGATATTAAAGGATGTGTATTCATTTGTTAATTTATAATTACTTATTTTGTGCGGGGGGACAGAGGATCACACACACGATCCATCATAAGAGTTGATGATGCAGGCATGTAGGTGTGTCTGAGACTAGTCACACCTATATTTAATACAACTTCTATTCAAAGGTTGATAACTTTATGCGCTTGTTCTAAACAGATGTCCATGGAGCATCATAATTATTAACTAAAACCAATTAAATGTATACTTAGGTGTACTTAAACACTATTTTTACAACTTCTTAGAAACATAGTAGACACAATCTTGATGCCCAATAAATGCACGCTTCCAAGTCGATATTTTCGAATATTATTTAATACTACATAACCATAATAATTTCTGCCCTGTTTTTATTTTTATACCTATAAGAGGGTAACGGTGTTGATTGCACTTATAGAATAACACTTAGAATAAGTATATATTTAATTATGCTATGAGTGTAATTGTTTGTTACCCCGAATAAATAAAAACTAAAAACTAAAAACTACCTTATATTAATAGTCAGCCTGAGACGTGATCTACATTTACTTCGGTAGGTAAATGATCGATCAGCGCTTAACTCCTCTACCTCATTGTTTGCCGGCATCTAGCAGCGGGCTGTTTTCCTATAATTTCATAAGGCCCCATGGTTGTCTTTGCAGAGTTGTGCTTATTTAGGATGGCTCGGGATGGGATGAGCCGGGATTTTTGGGAAACAATAATACAGCGACGATCGGTAGAGATTGATAGTGGGCTTTTTAGAATAATTGTCTAAAACATTCTTACAGCAACGTCTGCACGTGGTTATTGGTATAAACAAGCCTAGGTATGTTTATCTGCCAAATTTCATGAAGATCCATTCAGCCAGACAATAACTTTCGCATTGCAATACAAAACAATACGAAAATTCTTTATTGTACACCAGAAAAAGATCATTACAAACATAAGATAAGTACAATGGGCATTAACTGGCACATTTGCAGTGTTAATGGATCGTCTTTGTTCAAAAATACACATTATTTGTATTAGTGGATCAAAACTTTTTATATATCTGTTTATTTGGACGCCGTAAATAGAATTATGGAACGAAAGAAAAGCGACCCGAAATAAACATTATGAATTCCTAATCGGTTAGTACGAGTAGCTCCTTTCTTCGTTCGGGTGTTCAGGTATTCCTTTGATATTTTTCCAGATGTATTCCAGATAATCTTTCTCCATACATTAATATTGAATCAAGTTTATTTCCATAGACTTACAAAAATCTTTTTTCAAACTTAATAATAATAAATGGGAAATGAAGTGTCATTTGTTAATAGTGTCTCTTTTTATTGTATCTTTTTAGTTATATAAATTAAAGCTAAAATAAATAAAGGAACAAGAAAGTTAAAACGAAATTACAGAGTTTATCCTCTCGGGTATATCGGAACACCTGTACTTATCAGCACGTAAACTATCGTAACTTGATTCGGATCCTGTAGCCCTCGTAGACACGTACCCGTAGCTACGGGCCTCTACGCCGTAGCACGTGCTACGCCGCAGCGATCCCGTAGCGAGTCCTACACTCTTATCTAATAACCCATAATAACTACACTAAATATTTTACTGTTATATTATTACTAATTTTTAGGGTTCCATACCTCAAAAGGAGAAAAAGGAACCCTTATAGGATTTTTACACTTTGTTGTCCGTCTGTCTGTCTGTCTGTTAAACCCTCTTTTCTCAGGAACGCGTCGAGGTATCGAGTTGAAATTAACATCAAATACTCAAGTCCTCTTGGAATCATGATACACATCAAAAGTTTGATTTAAGGGTTGACCCGTTGACCTTGAATCATGAAATTTGGCAAAAAGAAAGCTGTTATAGCTGAAGTAAAGGGCAAAATCCGAAAACCGTCAATTTGTACTTAGTATAATCACAAAAAAATATTTTTTTTTATTCTCGCCTAGGACCAAAACCTATATAAGGTACTTCTCGTTGACCTAGAATCATAAAATTGTCGCAAAGGACCAAATCCTATACAGTATTTACTTCCCGTTGACCTAGAATCATGATATTTGGCATGAAAAAAGACCCTCAGTACGCGAGTCAGTACACTTGACGTTTTATTTTTATATTAGTCTTCATGAACATTATTAATGTAATTTTTAATGTTAATCGTATTGATGGTCCTAAAATAAGTGTTCCTTTATTAATAGTGCTACTTCTTGATACAGGTACAGTTTATAAGTGTGTAAACTACTTGTCCAATTTTGAATATTCGTTCTCTAATTGTAATTCCGTCATCCTCGAGTGACATTAAGTTACGTTTTATCCAGGTACTACTCGTAACACAAGCGAAGCTGTGTGCAGGGGCTAGTATTCTATATAATTACGTACTTAATAACGTTTAATGGAAACAAAATCGAATTGGTTATTCGTAAATTAATTCATTTCAACTGAATCTAATATAATTTATTTGTCCTCAGAAAATTCACTACGAAAAGCTAACAATAAACCAATTTCCAAGGGTTCGTCCATAGTTGAGCTGTATTAGTTCAATTCCCGATCCATTGTGATAATTATCAGCAGAAAAGGACAGAAAGAAGCAGAATGTGGCAGAGCCGCCCCGGCGCCGGCGCGGGCTCATTGTGCGCCAGATCTAATTTATTTCTATGAATAGAGTGAGCCCTTTATGTAATATGCTCATTACGAGTCCCGGGAGTACATTTAATAGGGTTGCCAACAATGAAACGTTAGATGGATACTCGTATTTCGTTTTATTTGTATTTCGGAATGTTGGGGATTTCAAAAACAAATGAGTTTCGTTTGTTATGATCCACGAAAACGGATCGGACCGTGTGTAATATAATTGGAGAATGTGGATATATTTATTTTATTCAAGACCGTGTGTAATATAATTGGATAATGTTGATATATTTATTTTATTCAGACTGGTTTTGAAAATATTTTAATTAAGTTTAAGTGGTTGTGACAATCAAAACCGTATTACACAGCGGCACCTAGCTTCAAACAAGGTAAGCTGATACTACGAAAAATGTTCTGTAATTATGAATGCGTGGGAATACAACCTGCACCACTAGCTTGAGACACTCATAAAACTACCTTTCCATTTCAGTTGGTCTGCGTAAATAAATAGCGCAGTAAAAAAGTACATTATTATGAGAAGGTGATGAAGTACTGTAAAGGAAATTAACCGTGAGTGGAGTTAGAGTAACGAGCAAAAACGGTGTTGGGTTTGATGGGCTCATTAGAGACCATTCAGGTGGGCCGTCATAACGCGCCAGGGGGCGCCGCGCGGCTGGGTCACTCCGAGACAAGCTGGTCTAAACATGAGTCACTGCAACACCGGACACGTGGATGCCTGGCAGCGTGGCAAGCAAAAAACAAGTAGTTGAGTGAATTGCCGGTTTGATCCCTAAAAGTGTAATGTACTGATAATTTCAGCGGCAACCATAATTGCCCTTCAAACCGCAACTCAGCATTGCAACTCTACTCGGCAGCGGTGGTCCTCGACAGACGAGCCGTTTCATAGAGAAGTTGCGCCATTTATATAGTTTAGATATTTTTTTTAAATTAACATAACTAACCTCAAAAAATATTTAAAAATATTATTTCGTTATCCAAAATAGCAGTACAACAGTAATTAGATTACTTAGCTTTAACAACTTGCAAAGAGGGAGAGCTCCGCTCTGTCCGACGGCTGCTCTAGAAATGTGCCCGCTGGCCGCGCGACCGCATTTTATATTAGTGAATAAACAACTACAGGTCGCGTCACGTAAAAAGAACGCTGGAAGAAAGTGGAAGGGGTGTGTTCGCGCATGGGTACTCTCGCGCACGATAGTACTATGCCAATTTGCTAACCCTTTTTTTAACTAATATTTCGTTCGCGGCTTGGTATTGTTTATTAGAAAATAATATTAGATAAAATTAAAAACATGTTCGATTCAGTTTAGAATGCTTAATATAATTACAAAAAAAATATGTAATGTAGCAACTCCATCGATTAAGTCGTCTTGGGTGACGTGAAAATGTTTCATATACTGTTTTAAATTATCAACAGCATTATTATCAGCGTCTCTCTTCATAAAACAATATATGTCTTATTTAATTTTTCTCACTTTTCTACGTAAAACCATCTAGTAAACTTTTGTGCGCGATCATTGGGCGATGGTATTTTGACAAGAAAAGTGACGTGGACACAACGTGGAAAGCCAATGTCAACCGACGAACCAATAGCGCACCGGCAGGCATGCGGCGCGTGACCCGCCCGCCTCGCGCCCCACTGCATACCACCAAATAGACCTATAAATCGCCTACTGCGCAGCTTGACCGCCAGCGTTCTTTTTACATGAGGCGAACCAGTTTGCAGGTTATTTGACAAAAAAGTTGTTTTTTGCTTGTAATTTCACTTAAAATAGTATATATCGAACTCGAATTAATAATTTTTTTTTCCGACAAAACAGCGTATAAAATACAGTTTTATCTGCAAAACAATGTAAAATTATAAAACTAAACAATACAATCAAAGTAGGTTAATGTTTTACAGTATTATTACTTTATTTTGTTCAGGAGCGTAAACACAGCTGTACATTATGTTTATATCATGTTTAATAAATCTATCACGTGTTTAAAGCACTTTAAAAACTATCCGGTCCCCTACATATGGATGTAGTGTGTGTATTTAAGGTATCGAGGTAAGGTGTCTATGTATTAATACGAGAGTTTAGGTGGGTAACCAAAACACGCGCTTTAAAAAACCGAATGAGACTGAATGCTCTAAGACTTAGAACTAGAAATGCACTAGCTGTCTTCCCCGGACTGTGCGCACACATTATCCAACTAAGGTGGCTTTTGTTCGCGCGGCCGGCAAATTGCACTCCTTTGTCTCAGCCCGGCCGCGATCCAATACATCCCGGAAGGTGACTCGCAAATGTGACTCATTCATTTGGGGGTTATCACTCATTGAACTGGATACCTCGTTTGTGGGCCATTGTGTTAACCAGTGATGGTTAATGTCTACAGTTTTTGCTAAGTTTTTTTAGTTTGTTGGTATTGCTTGCGATTTTTGGTAGTTCCATGCTTTCACAGTGAAGCTTATATGTCTTGTTTTTTACTACGTATATACGACTAGAGTCTAAACGACTCAGTTATGGAGCTCAATTTCGGAAAATTTCAGCGTCGTTATTTTGCGCATGTGTGTGGAACTACCCTTACTAAAATACTATTTTGTTCCACTACTAATGCAATTCTTTGTGAAGCTAATAATCGCACCATTTTGTCCCTTTATCCGTCCAATATCAGCAGCTATCAGAGGATCGTATCCTTCAGAGCGTATATTATTTCCCGAGTGGCCTATCTAAGTAATGTATTTATTATGAGTAGGTACAGGGTGTCCAGCGGTCCGGCTCGTTATTGCCGAACGGCCTCCATTACACCGCAAACTACTTCACTAAATAATAGGCTTCGTCGACCGCCGCGCCGCGCCGCGATACACACCCTCCGTACTGTATATGCTATTGTGCTTACTGCTAATAGTAATGTATGAGGGTATAAAAATACTGCGGCGATATTAAGTGCCTGTTGAGGTAAGCTGGGAAACGGCCACCAACTTGTACATTGTGACTTATATAACGAGTTCATACAGACTTAAAACTTATAAAACGGAAATGTATACCTACGACCAGATCAGTTACACGTTATAACTTATGCACACCCCACACTAGTCCACATTATTAAACATGTTAAATAACTAAGTTTTCTGGACGCACCTTAAAACACGTTTTATGTTAACCCTCTGCAGCTGAGGTGATAATCCGTCAGACACTACTAGATATAATTTTTCGATTAGTTCCAAGTAAAATCAGTCACGAAATTTTGTTTCAAACTTTTATAATTATGTACCAAATCAATCTCTTTGTTACAAAGTTTGATTAGCTGTAGTTAGAACGAAATGTTAATTTAAAATGTAAAGCCCATAGTAGTAGTAAAATAAATGAGTGTAATTCATCTACGAAAATTAAAGAATAAGCTCTAATCCAAGCCGGCTCGAGTGTAATTTAGTTTAAAAAGTTGCAATCAATTTGGCAGCCCGCACCTGAGACGCACTCCGGCGTCGGCGCCTCTCCATTACATTCATTAGTGCACGTACTCGCCTATGGTTTAAATGCTATATCATATAAATATACAAGACTTCCAGGTCACTTAGTTCTTGGAATGAGCAGAGTTTGAGTTTTTTCAGGACAAATGAGGCTAACAGAGGAGGTGGGAAATGTGAACAAGAAAGGGAAGCGCGTCTCAATGTAACTCCTCTGCGATAATCGATCCCAACATGAACAAATAAGAGTTTACCATAAATAAGGAAAGGTTTACAAGATTACACTCAAGCATATTTTGATTTTCAATTGAGATTGCGAACTGATATGTACACTATTGGCCATAACTTATGTTCCACCCTTGAAACTTATGCAAACTCGCGTGAAGTTTGGGGCTCGAGCACAGCGCCCGCGGCGGTGCCTCAAATATCTGAAACTGAGTGATAATGTTACAGTGGTTAGACCTCCAATGAGCTTTTGTCTACTCAAAGTGAATAGTTTCCTCAGCGAGAGCCTATCATTTTCCCTCTGTTTCGGTTTTGTCGATTTTACCAAATTGGTTGACCATTCTGTTTGTTTCAATCTAACATAAAAACGCTTAAGCCTTTATTAAGCTTCCATCAAAGTTGCATTGTAACGACTATCATCAAAATTCATAGCATCAATATTCGCGAATAAATTAAAGGCAAAACCGCACGTTTTAAAATTCATCAATGGAATGGAAAAGGCGGCAAGTCGACTTCGCCGTAACGACGGACCCAAATAAAATTATGTCCGGAATAATTGATGGAACCATTCGATCAATTAATTCAGCCCATTAATATTCACGGGCGAAGGGAAAAAAGGGAAAAACGTAGTATGGGGGCAGCCCATTCATACAGCGGAATGTTCCCTGAATGATACCCTTTGTTCGGGATATTTCAATCGGATTATCGGGTTGAGAAATTTGAACTCTATGCTGAGGAATTTATGGATCGCGGATTTTAGAGAGGAATGTAATTATTACTATCTAGGAAATAGAGTCTTTGATTCAGCGACCAAATCACGGGTGTTGTTGGGTTTTATTCAGCCAACAACACAGAGGTGAAATCCGAGCAGCAGCAACATTTGTAAGTACATAACGTGTAGGTTGGTGGAACAACAACCAGCAGAGCAGTAATAAGCGAGTCCACATTATGAATACAGAGCATATTACAGTGGATTATGTAGCGCAATCATCCGATTGGTGTGTTTGTGCGGGGCAATAGAAAACGTTGGGATGGCCAGGCCGCCGCGCCGGGGACCGCGACCTACACTGCCGGACAAATAACTGAATATAACATTTGACGATACAAACCCCTTTATAAAAATCACAAGAAAATGTTTAGCAATGTTTTTTCTCAGTTTAAATTGTGTCAACTCAGGAAAAGAAACGACTCTCAGCTACTGCAATAGAGGTTTTCATTTCAAGTAAATGGGTTTATTTCTTGTACAGTCCTATGGAAATCAAAAGTTTGATGATAAGAGAGCAGAGCAAAAATAAAAGGGAATTTATAATTGTTAAACCATTTTTAGAAATGAAGCTAAAATATTAAATATAAATAATGTTCGTAGAAGCGTATCCAGGAAGTGATAGATATTTGTGTTATTTTAGGATGCTAAAAAATTCTTTTTCATTTTTCTCTTAATTAAAATGGACCATGGAACTATTTTCATTTCCGGACAGAAATAAATGTACAAGATTGCTATGATTGCATAGCAAAGAAATCTTGTAGCATATTTAACAAGATGAATGACGATTGTACTATATTGAAGCATAATTTGCACGTGAGTGTAAAGCAAAGTCAGAAACTATTGGTCGGTATTGCTCTATCGGGCGTCGTGTTTGGTTAGGTCGGGCTGCTCAGCAAATATCATTTGCTGCCCAATGCTGCGCTAATACAACTTTATTGGGATTGTTCTATGCTAAATCACAAGATTTTGCTTGAGTTTCGCAGTATTTTTGTTGTTTTCGCCGAAAGCACAGGCTGTTAATTTAGTTTAGCAAGCTGTTCAATTAAACCAGCCGCAAGGAGCTAACAACCAGACTAACGAATTTACGGCTAACAAACTGCAAATAAACTTGAATAATTACGGAATAGGTAGAATTTCACAAATAAAAGTTACTTTTTAGAAATTTGTTTGCCACCAATGATTATTTGTCTAGTAAAACCTTCTTGTTACCTCTCTAATATGCTACTTTGTTGTAATTCAATTGGGCCAGGTAGTCCTGCAGCAGTAGGCGTAAGGGAAAACGCGCGCCTGCCAAGCCGCCGCGATCGTGTTTTTTGTGGTTATTTAAACATGGTGATTAAGAAAATCATTTTATCAAGTCAAACTCTGCAAATTGTTTTAGAAATATTAAGTGTCCTTAGTTGAGTACAAAAAAAATGTGATATCAGTAGTTCGCTAGTCATAGTATTGAAAAAACGTTAGAAAAAGGGGTAACTTTGGGATTATTTTCTATCGAGCGAAGTTCATTAGATCTTGTAACTGAATGCGACTTTGACTAGACTAGATCCTTAATTAATATATATCTTTATTTCAGAATTGTAAACACTATTTTCTAACTGTTAGATGATTTTAAAAATCACAAAAATATTATTTTTTATTTATTTTATTTTATTTTAAATGCGGCCTCTGCTGGCCTACCAAGCCTTAAGTTTCTTTTTCATGCGTCACGTTGATAGTCACAGTAACTCCTTTAATATAAGACCCTACTGACGCAATTTAACATTTAAATTCCTACAAAAATTCACAAAATCCGTGGCCATTTTGAACCGGCCTTCAGTAATATTTGATTGCAGAAGGGCTGGTCCTAAGTACACAGGGCTGTCCTCGCGTTAACGTATTGCCGCTGAATGCCGCAGCAGCGCTGTTGTTCTGCTTCCGGGCCCTCGCTTCTCTCGATTTTGTTTACGGTTGTAAGGGGTTCACTTGGAAGAAGTGGGTACCCTAACGTTTCATCAACAAGGAACCCTCGGATCCATCATGTCCGTGAATCAGTGCGGTCGCAAATTGGGTAACACGAAAGGCAACAGAGGTGTGATTGAGTGATGAGTGATGAGATTGAATTAATCATTAAATCCTAGAGCAATAGTGACTTCATTTGTAAAAGCCTGGTAATAGTTCATTATATATATTATTTACTAGTGTGTAACATTGGTGATTACCGCCGGCGAGGGTCTTAAGAGAGCCGAGGACGGTAATCATCAATACACACGTGTATCATACCACGTTTTTCAACACACTTGTGAATAAAATAACAATAAAACTCATTTTATTACAGAGAAAACGAAAGTTATATATGAGTGAAAGTTTTATGTATTAAACACGTACGAGTTAAAATTATCTAGGTATTTAAATAAGAAGTTGCATGAAATGAGCAAGCAATAGGAACACTAATTTATTTGTTCTATTATACACAATCTTTTTTTTTAATAAAAACTTTTTTAAGAACAAAGCAACTCGACCAATAAAATTAAAACAAAATCAATAAAATTAAAAAGTCAGTTTGATTATGGTTGTCATTCTGTGCCTAATTGCGGTGACCATAGAGTCACTTTGTGAGCAAGTGTGTTGAAATAGTGCATTTTACACCAAGGCGAGAAAGTGATCAATTCCTACCCAGTGTGTCGTTTTGGCTACCTCGTGTGTTTTGGCCTTAAAACACACGAGGTAGGAATCGCACTTTCTGCCGAGTGATAAATAGTGCTTTATACTACACCTTCGAGGAAAATAAAAAGCAGAATTAATTATTAATTGAAATTTAGAAGAACTTACCGCGCTCAATGATGTTGGTAAAACCTCATTGACCGCGCCAGCCTTTGGGTTCTTTTTTCAAAATATTGTTCGGAAATCGGAGGAGGCCTAATGGACTTGGAGTAAAAACTTTTATTCGTTTGACCGAACGAAAATAACCATAGCTACCGGCCGATCTTTTAGGAAATTAAAAAAAAATAACACGTTAGAAATGGATTTCCATACACTTTTTCCTCCCGCTAAAACACATGAGAAATGAAATTCCATAGAGTTTTTCCTCTCGGTTTCCTATAGGCCTGCAAAGACATACTTTCTATTCTATAAATGGAAAAGGAATAGACAACTTTCCGAGCAGGTGTAGTATAAAAAATATAACTACGTATTGTTGGAGGCGTGACCTCACACTTCTTTCTAAGCACATCACAGCACAGTGCACTGGTCATTTAGGTGAGACTGTGGGGCGCCGCGGGACCACTACACCTTTCTTCTTTGACCATGGTAAAAAGTATGCCAGCGGCGAGAGAAGGAGAAAATACATGAATGTAGATGCACATTGAGTCTGCCGTTCTTTTAGAACTTGGGTAACGCTCTATTGTGCGGTATCTACTGACAGCCTACAAAAAAACAAATGAATACTTTTTAGGGTTTCGAGATCGAAGATCGGTTTCGAAACCCATATGGTCTCGCTTTGTCTGTCCTTTTTTCCCTCCTTAATAACTCAGCAACTACAGCAGCTATCAATTTGAAATTAAAATTAATAATATATTTCGTGCGCCTGTACAGATTAAAAAAAAAATTAAAACGAATGAAAAATGAAAATGAACATTTTCCATGCAAATTGTGATGTTGAAATTTTAAAAGATACCTACAGGGTCATGTGGGGTATCAAATGAAAGGTATCAGTTTGTACATTTCAAAATACATAGTTTTTAAAATTTCTGTAGGTTTCATACTTTTCGAAATATTTTGAAATAAGTCTAAATTTTAACATTCCCCACCTATTTTGAAGATTGCAGAGCAATCCATGTGAAATGTATGTAGCGTTTGTAGATATGGATCTTTATTTTACAGGAAAAATTAGAGAAGTTTGTACAACGAAAACTTTTTGAAAATTGACAAAAAGAGGGGGGAATAATTTTCAAATGGGTGGCTACCAAGTGGCGACCAAGTGGGATATTAAATGAATGGTATCGGTTTGTACATTTCAAAATAGACATGTGCGCCGCGCCGACCCGCCGCCGCCGCCGGCGAATTTTTATTGATTATTACATTGTGCGACACCTGCTACCTATAACCAAGTTGTAGTCAAAGAAGAACCGCGCCGCGCCACGATGTCAAAGGGTGCCGCGATGTCAAAAGGCACCGCAAACCGAACGGTATCAAAAGTCGCCGCTGATTCAGACAGATACAGGTGCTGATTATAAATGAAGGGGACACCGTACGAAATAAACTTTAACAAATACCAGGACAATTCCACTACAAAGATTCATATAAATTTATAGTATTAATTGCATTTAATTAATTTCAAAAACTTACAAAGTTACCACAAAAGCACAAACACTGTTAGGGGTACGAAACTTCAGGCTTTATATATATTTTTCAATTTCGAAATTCGGAAACTCAATTTCGAAAGTTCGAAGTTCAGATAGAAAATATCACTTTTATTCTTGAGATCTGCGAGTCCCTTTACAGATAGAGTTAGAATCGGAAAAGTAATTTACCTAATCCAAAACATACGAAATACTTTCATTACGTTCCACATTAAGTGTCACTGACGCGCTTGCACTGCACGTATTGCAGCGACGAAGCGTCTTTCCGGGTCGAATCTCTGAAGCCTGGCAGAGAACTGGTTAACCTACTCCTATAATTTTCGTTGATTATGATCTGTCATAATTACAATAGAAGCAATTGAGCTAACTACAGACTGTTACAAACAATCTACAGCAGGGCGAGCACGGGGATTGTTGTCTAGGGTAGAATAGATAAAAATTACGTCACTTTGTCAGCGATTGCGTAAATGGTTTGAAAGTCATTCCTTTTACTACTATAATGTACGCAATGTATGACGATGCGATGTCGATAATGTCTATTCTACCCTAGAGAATAATATCCGTGCTTCGCCTACAGGTAGCTCAACTGATCCATATCAATACCAGTCGGAAGCGTCCCCAAGACGCTGGCTGCATTGCCCCGCTGTATGGCTATGCTGATGCGCTGCGCCATATACTCACCAGCTCTCGAGTCACGCGTCACTTCGACTCAATGCTCAGATAATTTTTAAGAAACCCGAAAAACCAGTGGTCTCGACTCCAAGGGGAGCAAATGTGTAGGCTCTATCGAGACCTGCACATCTTGCACCTGAAATCTTCCCCCGCACCTGCCCTCACGTATGTCCTCGGAACATGGGAAGGCGCAAGTGTGTCGACGCATGTAGCGTCCCACACAATAGGCCTCCCCAACTCCTATGGGATTAGTGTCATACCGTCGGGCCTCTTACCATCGTCACGCAACAGACAATTCGGTTTGAGAATAGCTGGTACGTTAGCAATGAAAAAGGCCCGCCGGATGATGTCGCCGGTTGGCATGGCGAAATATCCGACTGGCGGCCCTAGTACACGATAATCCGTGATGCTCCCGTCAAGCTGTTTGACAGCAGTTTCGCACTGGCATTGGCATTGATGAGGCGCGCAACACCTTGCCCCAACCGATGACATGTTGCGATACGGAAATTTACGGGATCCAATAAAGTACCAGTGTTATAATTATGAATGAAGGAAATGCTTGCAACCAATGTCCTGACTCCTATTTAAAAAAGGCGGGAACGATCCGCTTTGCTGGAGCACTTTTGTAACAAACAATTCCGTGTCAACACAGGGCTCGTCCCATTGCCGTTGGGTAAAAGTGATTTTGGGGGAGCAGTATCGGGGCAAGCACTGTGCCAAGCCGTTCGAGCTTCGTTTAAAAATTAAATTTTTATTGACATTCCAGGTGGGACCAAACGAGATGTCCTTAGAACTTTTTTTACTAAAGGTGCTGTAGACAGAAGACAAGATCGCTTGTAAGACTACATTTGATATTTTGCGTATACCTAGGCAAAACTATTGAATTTTCCAATGATATTGTTTTTGTCTACACAAGAGTCCGAAATAAAAAGCTCGCACTTACTCTTTCATAGCACGTGTGCGTAACGCGACTGCGTAAGGTGCCTTATTTGCGTAGGTAAATAATAGAAACTAAAAAATTCGAATTCGTGGCCACCGCATTCGAACTTGAAAAATGCCCAATAAAGGCTATGAACTTCGAATTTACGAAACTTCGAAGTTTCGAAATTCACCCCTAATGTATTCGTATATTATTTTATGTATATCAGTTATCTAGTACCCTTATCGGCCATAACACAAGCTCTGCTTAGCTTGAGGCTAAATAATGCTGTGTGATTTGTCCAGCATTATTTATTTATTACTCATACCTACGAGCCGAGTTCACGCCGAAATCACGCCGCCGCCGCCGATTTCAGGCCGGCGCCCGCCGCCGACTATTTTAACGTCGGCGCACATGTCTATTTCAAAACAGTTTTTGACATTTCTGTAGGTTTCAGACTTTTTCAAATATTTCGAAAAGAGTCGAAATTTTTAAGATTCCCACCCCCTATATCCAAAGATTCTGAATCTGAAATGTATGTAACGTTGGTAGATATTGATCTAAATTTTACAGGAAAAATAATAGAAAAGATTGTTAAACGAACACGTTTTGAAAAATGGTCAAATGGGGTTTGATTTTGAAAATGGGGGATATCTCACAACAGTTTTTGAAATTTCTGTAGAATAAACACCTTTTGAAATAATTTTGAATAAAGTCAATAAATTGACTTAATCTCCAATCTACCTATGTAGTTTGGTAAGTACCTACCTACTATTTTAGGTAGGTATTCATCAAATAGCGATGTCTTTAACCGGTACCTTTAGTACTTGTATGTATAATCGACAAACGTTCGAAACCCTCGGCGCGCGAGTTACACTCGCACTTGACGTTCTTGTTTCCAATTATGAAAAAATATCGAATACTTTTTTTTAAATAAAACTGTCACGTTATGTGACAGTTTTATTTCACGCCTTTCTCTTTCTCCAAGGTGAGTAGGTCCCGGCCGAGGAGAATTCTCTCGCCGAGGCTCATGTCTATAAACACACTTTGTAGTTATAATCACATTTGTATCAGAGATTATCAGATCGGAGCGTGTTTGCCGCATGCCGTGCGGATGGCACTATATTACGATAATACCCCAAGATATTCGAGGATTACGCTATCTCGAAATAATTAATGCCTACTATGTATAGTGTAGTGAGGATCAAATACGTAAATACAGGTTACGCTTGATTTAATGCTTGTTCTGAATAAGCTTTCCTCGTGGCATTGGGCCTTTAACTCTATACCAGTTACCTCAACACTTATCTCTCTTATTCGTAATAATCTGTGAATGAAACCGTTGCTAAGCTCTGCTATTAAAAACGTTTATTATTCTTGCCCTGTTTATTTGTAAATGTGCGTTTATTTAACAGTATGTTTGGGACAAATTTTGCTACTGAATTTAAGACCTGTTATCCTCAACCAATGGAGCTGAAACTTGGCATACTTATAATGTCCTCCTAGCCGAATTTCGACCACGGCTGCCAGTTTCATCGGAGACTAGCCAAATGCGCAGGACATATTATAGTGCACAAGTGTGTGTGCACTATAATATGTACACACAGGTGCACTCTCTATTCCCTCACTCTCATCATCCGATGGGACGACAGATAGACACGACCGGGGAGAGATCAGGCGCAGGACCAACGGCTTAACGTGCTTTCCGAGGCACCGAGTGGTGTAACACCGCCAACTTCCTGACTCCGGGCTGCAACTGTGAATTTTCCTTGCTAGAAAAACCCTTGTAACAACTATTGGCCCGACCCGGGATTCGAACCCAGGACTTCATAATCAGCGGTTGAACAAGCTGACCGCTAGACCAACGAGGCAGCATACTTATGCAAACTCGGTGATAATGTAATGTTATGATACCTTTGAGCTGGTCTAATGATGGAGACAGAAGGTGGCCATAGGAACTTCTGAAGGAAACGAAGTAACCCAGCCGTATTTAGGTTGGTTGGACTTGTCTTCCCAAGCACTTTGGACCAACATAATATAAAAGTTTGTTTCTAAAAAAAAGTTTCATAAATATTAAAAAAATAATGAAAATAAATATTTTTCACTCTAACTTTTTTGTCAAAGTGTGAAATAACATTGTCTAGCCAGAGAAGTATTTTGAAATCGCACTTATTTACTTTAATTGTTTGTCTGTGTACACTATTACATCAGCTAGGCCAAGCAAAGCGATTGTTGTCGAGGGTAGAATAGAAAAATATTTGCTTACGTCACATTGTCATCGAATGCGTAAAATATTTATGTATAAGAAATAGGAATTCATTCTTTCAACCTCAATAATTAACTTAATCGTTGAGATGTAATTTTTTCTATAAGTATTACCTTAGATAACAATAGCTGTGCTTGGCCTGGTCACAGATATTATAATACTATACTCGTAGCCTAATGTTATGATAATGTTATCGTCATAACGTGCATTATTTTTAATTTAGGGCTAGATGACGTGTGAACAGCCTTCAATATAAGGCAAGGCGCAAACGGACCACCGGCCACAGCCACCGGTGGCGATTAACAAGATGTTTACACGCTTTTTCATACATTTTGTACGAACTCGCCGCATACGCATCGCCGGCGGTGGCCACTTGCTACAGCATAGCGCGACAGCCACCGGTGGCGGTGGCCGGTGATCCGTTTGCACCTAAATCTTATCTCTAACACACCTCTAGATAAACGAAGTGCACTCGTGATCCTCGGCCATAACATGGAGGCCGTGCTTACTGTAAGTGAAAGCTTAGTGTAAGTGAGAGGTGGCCGTTATCACGTGCTGATAACGGTAACGGAGCCACCTACCGACCAATCTGAGCTCGCAGCGAGCTGGCAAATGGTGCTGGATTACAGCCACCTTGACGAAGTGAAGTCACTTTTATTTATTTTCAAGTAAAGGGTCAATATTTTATGCGGGTTCGATTCCCGCCTCGGAACAAATATGTGTACGATCTGCAGAAATTTGTTCCGTTGGTCTGGGTGTTTTCTATGTATCATAAAAAATATATATCAATCTATGTATATAATGTATTAAATATATCAGTTATCTAGTACCCATAACACAAGCTTTGAGTAGCTTACTTTGGGGCTAGATGGTGCTGTGTGGATTGTCCAGCATTATTTATTTATTATTTACTGATGGGTAAGTAATAAACTAAGTTTTTGCTGTTTTTGTGTCTAATATTTTTTTTTATGTTTATGTTTGCGATTTACAACGAACCTGCACTGACCGCATCTGATAATTAAGACTTACAGTTGTATGTATGTATACCTATTTGTAGATTAAACACTAAATTAATTTCTTCTTAGGTTTTTATATAGAATCAACGCAGAAATGGTCAGCTCGATGCCTAAAGACAAGAGGAACTATTGATTCGATGTGATCGAATGTCCAATGTTGTCTCTGATCCTGTTATTTCTCATCAATGGTCGGACGAGAGGGGTGGAAGAGGGGGGGTGGAAGCTGTTCCACAAACAACCATTGATGCCTTTGATGAATGTGCCTAAGCTTCTTACTGGTCTGATTGAATACACACAGGTTCCACAGGATAGCTCTTTAATCATGATGTGTTTTGGTCGTTCAAGCTGGTTGTAAAAACAAGAATTGTTAATATACATACAGTGATATAACGAACATACGCCGTGAGCGTTATGGAGTGAATTTAGAAAATTATACTAAAATATGTATTTTTTGCAAATGATAGAAGTAAATACCGCGCGAAGCTGTCAATATTAGTGAACTTGTCTCAGTTATTAGATGTAATGGTGACTCAACCAATTAGGAGACAATTCAAGCCAAAACAAAACTCCATTGAAGTGAAATGGAACTGGACCAGCCATTCTGGTCTGCCTGCGGCCTGGATGCGGGATATGCGAGCGCATAGTTTACGTTCAATAAATATGCAGATTGATAAATAATATCAAAGACTTTGATGTATTGCTGCGAGTGGCTAAACGCTGCGGAAGCGAGGAGATATTTTATTGGAAAATAAAGGATCGGAGCTAAAATCTACACCAAGATTTCATATTTTCAGTGATTTTATAGGGTAAATCTATTCATGAGAATTACGCTCCGCAAATCGTTTACGGGCCCCATAACATCGTCCTATAAATTAGGTAAGTTTTAGAAGAAACACAATATCGTCTGAGTCGTTGTCAACTTTCTTCGTCGTGTTAAAAATCATTCAAATAATCTGGTCAATCAGCTTTTAACTTTTATGGTTTTTAGGGTTTCGTAACTCGAAAGGAAAAAAGGAACCCTTATAGGATCACTTTTTTGTCCGTCTGTCCGTCAGTCTGTCAACCCTCTTTTCTCAGGAACGCGTGGAGGTAGCGAATTGAAATTAACATCCAATACACAAATCTGTAACCTCTTGGAGCCGTATTATAAATCAAACTTCTAAGTCAACGCAATCTAAAGTGACAAGCGTTTATGCCCTTATATTTTGAAATTACCTAGAAAATCCCATGCTATTTGTAGTTAATTCACAAAAATAATTGATTCTCGCCATAGACCAAACTTTTAACGTACTTCCCGTAGACCTAGAATCGTATGGCAAGAAGGAAGGTCTTACAATTATACGCAACCCATGCTGCGCGAGTCCAACTCGCACTTGACGTTTTATTAAACTTAAGTTCAATTTTAGTTCAAAGAACAACAAAGTCACAAAGCGTTACGTATGCATTTTACACAACGGCGGGCAGGACCAATTTCGTGCCGGGGGCGGGTGCAGGGAAACGCTCACAAGCCGATTTTCAAGTCGAAGGCGCTTCTCGAGCCAAGGGGTCCGTAAACATCTCCAGCGGAGCCATCGCTGCGCGAGGGTCACGAGTCACTCAGGCATTCAGCCATTTTTATGTTATTCCGAATATTTCTAACCATTATCGTTTTTTCAAATGTGTTTGCGTAAGGAACCCACCTATTACGCATTCGTAATGTTTGGGGGATCTTTTTCCTCATAACGCAAAGTCAGATATTTAGAATATTCCAAAGCATGTCCTCTTCTTGGGAAATCTTATTAGGTTTAGAGGACGTACGTCAATCACAATGATCTCTTATGATTAGTTGAGAGACATCCTCAATGTCTGTATGACGTTCGAATGACCACATAAATACCGTTCTAATAAAATAAACGTCCATTCGATAAAATTCTTTTATTTTGCAATCAAAAGCGCAGTTTCAAATGCCACGTAGGTACATTGATCGATAATATCAGCGGTATTGGTGTCCGTTAATTGTCGGCGTCGACAACGGAACTCGACCGGACGTTGATCGAGATAGGTAAAGGGTGGCGCAAAAGTAATGTCATAATGTGAATGTGCTATAATTATTGCAAATATCGTCAAATGTAACTGTGCTGACATCTATGTTGTAGACAGATAGATAATTTCTTTTCAACAAGCCTTGTAGCGATACACTACTGAAGAACCACACATTTCCGAAAAGACCAATTTCCAGACGGATTGTTTTCCCGTTTTGGAAATTTGAACTGGCCGTCCATATCGCGAGATTTAACGGCGGCGGCGCCAGACATTTTCTTTTTGGATTTTTTGAAATGAAATGCAAGTCTTGAAAGCCAACATTGAAGAAGAAATCGCTAATTAGGAGCATTACAAAGTTCGTAGTTTGCTGTGGAAAACGCGAGATTTCAAAAAACCCCAAAGGTGGTATCAGGTTTGTATCGCTCCATGGCTTGTTGACAGCAAATTCTATATCTGTCTTCAACATCATCAAATCACAGTGACATTTGACGCCATTTGCAAAAATTAAAGCACTACACATTACGACATTACTTTTGCGTCACCCTTTATGTAGGCAGGTATTATACCTCTCGTTGTAATTAATTATGGCTGCGACTGTTCGCTGTCCCGGACATGGCCGCCGATTGCAGTCGCCGTGTCCCGGGGTGGATCGGAACCGTATTTATAGAGGTAGGGTAGCTCAAATTTTGGTCTATGAGCTCAATGAGTAGGTAAGTTATAGTACATTGTAAACCTAGGCGAGAAAGTGCCCAATTCCTATCGAGTGTGTCATTTGAGGGCGGAGACGCAGCCGAGGGCCTTAAAACACACGAGGTAGGAATAGCACCTTCTCCCGAGTTATACATAGTGCTTTATACTATACCTTCGAAGAAAATCATCGTGTTAGAATCTTCAAAATCACTCGAGTAAATTCAAATTGTAAACTCAAATGTAGCAATAAATACATACGATTTACTAAGATCATATCCTGTGTTTATCCAACAAGCGTGAATCTAGTTCGTCAATGAAAAACTACTTTTATACTACACCCGCTCAGAAAATTGCTTATTTCTTTTCTAAACATTATGTAGAAAGTACGTCATTGCAGGCGCACTGAAATTCGGGAGGGAAAACTCTATGGAATTTCATTCCTCACGCGTTTAGCAGGAGATAAAAGTGTTTGGAAATCCATTTCTAACATGTTTACTTTTTAATTTTCTGAAATATCAGCGGTTAGTTATGGTTATTTTCATAATATTTCAAACGACAAAAAGTTTTTACTCCGAATCCGCCATTTATGATATCGGCCTCTTCCGTATTCGGAACAATAATTGAAAAAAAGAACCATGTGAAAATCGTACGAGCGCGTACGATTTTCACATGCTACATGCTACATTTGAGTTTACAATTTGAATTTACTCGTGATTTTGAAGATTCTAAAACGATGATTTTTTCGAAGTTATAGTATAGAGCACTATGTATAACTCGGGAGAAAGTGCATTTCCTACCTCGTGTAATTTAAGGCCCTCGGCTGCGCCTCGGCCCTCAAATGACACACTCGATAGGAATTGGGCACTTTCTCGCCTGGGTGCACAATGTACTATTAGCTTCTTAGCTTTAGGTACAGCAATTTCATTTACGTGCACCTTAGGATACAAGGCTGCATACCAATCTATAAACAATTAAATAAATAATTTGGCATGTTTTACAAAACCATAAACCGACTCCAATTTCCAGTATTCATCTATGTCTCGGACGAACGAAATCACCCCTCCCTTACTCTCCCTGATCGAAGATCTATGTTCACGTGCAAAAATTTCAGCTTACACTAGCGACATCTAGTTATAATCCAAGTCTAATTTAGTTTGATGATACATGGATGAAATGAAACTGTTGAAGCCCGTTGCGTGACCATATCATAAATTGTATTGAATTTTTAGAAACCGACGTTTTACGCCGCGCATCGCAATTCCACGAGAATTAAACTTATGGGACCAGCTCAAAATAAATGTTTATACGACAACGAAATAATCATCAAAATCTATTAAGAATTGGTGCAGATATCACCAAAACTGTTATAGCTAGTCATGATTCTTCAAAAATATTGTGTTGCTCTTTAAGTTTTACGGGATAAATACAAATCTCTCAATAATAATAATAAATAATGCTGGACAATTCACACAGCATTATCTAGCCCCAAGCTAAGCAGAGCTTGTGTAATGGGTACTAGCTAACTGATATACTTAATACAATTCACTACATAGATAGATTTTTTTCTATTATACATAGAAAACATACAGAACGCCCTGAACAAATATCTCCAGATCGTACAAACATTTGTCCCGAGGCGGGAATCGAACCCGCAACCTCCTGCGTTGCAGGCGGACCTTCGCCCACTGCACCACTGAGGTCGTCATACCAAATCAATAAAAAAGTCAATAAAAAAGTTACGTGAGCATCTCGCGAACATTCTCCATACAATAGTGAAAGAATCAGTAAAATCGAGCAACCACAGGCGGAGATATCAAGTAACATACGTACATAATAATAAACATACAGACGCATTGAGAAGCTCATCCTTTTTTAAAGTCTGTTAAAAATGGCGCACATTTCACATAGCATCATTATCTAGCCCGAACTAAGCAGAGCTTTTACCTATACATAATATTTAATTATCAAATCAGCACATACAGCGGGGCAATGCAGCCAGCGTCTTGGGGACGCTTCCGACTGGTATTGATATGGATCAGTTGAGCTAACTGTAGATTGTTTGCTACTATCTGCAGTTAGCTCAATTTTTTCAATTGTAAATACTAGTTCTAATTTTTTGTGAATAAAGGCCCCTCTAAACATAAAAAAAATATTAAATTGACATAAAATTTATATAATTACATATACGTACGAAACACCCAGAAGAACACTCGGAACAAATATCTACAGATCTGACAAACACGTGTACCGAGGCGGGAATCGAACCCGGAACCTCCTGCGTCACAGGCGAACCTTCGCCCGCTGCACCACGACGGCCGTCAAATGAATTTGAATGATCAAAATTGTTAGAATTTCCATACAAAATGTTATATACGTTGGCGACTTGCAGACAGAGGCCACCCAGACCAGCAGTTGATACGGTTTCAAATTCCAACTGGCATGTAAGTTAAATAACAGGAATATGTGTATTGTAATTAATACAGCCTTCACAAGCCAGCGAGACAAGGAATAACGCCGCGGCGCGAAGCGACAGCGCGTGCCACATATAAATTATTTTTATGCTTCCTACAACCGCACAGAAGGCTCTGTAGTGCACCGTCTGATGCAAATAAGTCTCACTTGTTGGAGTTAGTAAGTATGAAAATTAGACTATCAAAAACCATGCCAACTGCAAAGGGGCAGTCTTTTCATAATCTGATGACATATATCAACAATTGAAAATACCCTGTTGGGCTTTACCAAAAGTAATAAATTGACAGTTTAAACAATTGATTAAATTGCAAAAATACACTGATAACGGTGTGATGTCGGCTCTGGCCGGGTAGGTTAGTAAAAAAACGCCCATAAGGCTGATTTTGATTATGAAACTCATCCAAGAAATGGTCCAAAATTTAGAAAATTTACATTACTATGGGCAAAATGTACGAGCCTACATCGTTGTCATTAGATAAATCGTAAAATAAAAAATCTCGTTTTTAATTTCAATACCTACTCATATGAGTACTGAAATTAAGCTTTCTACTAGTCAGAGTGAAACAGGACGGAATGCAGCAAGTGTCCGAGGGCGGGCGGAAGGGGGAAGTCTCCGAGACAATGCTGCGCGGCACGCACGGCTGCACTCCGCCGCATGCATGCAGCACTACCCCCTACCCACTTCCGCTGAAATATTATCACCTAAATCTCCCCACGAAAATATACTGCAAATTTTAAAATACACGCTCCGCTAATTCGCTTTGAATTCGCGAATTAGCGTGGATTTCATCGTAACAGTGGCTGCTTCCTCATCCGCGAATCAACGGGCGCATTTCCAGCGTTCGATAACATGTCGCTACATAAAACATTTTACGGCGACGTTGAATCATCCCCGAACATTCGAAGCCGCTTGCATAATCGAGCGGTCCCGCGCGGCCGCGGTGATTCAAACCGAACTCCATTAAACTGGAAGACGTCGACGTGTAGAAGGTACAAGAGACGGCCGCGGCGATACAATTTACATATCCCCCTATCTTCGGAACGATTCATATCATCCACACTTACTTAATATTTCGAGGAGTAACGCTCGAAACACCGACTTCACATTGCACTGCGCTGTGAGAAAGGAAGAACATTTTCTGGATTTTAATATGCGAAAAAACTAGCTCTTTGTGCAGCTATAGGTCACATGTGGCTGGCCAATAAAATTTGAGTTCCAAACAGTTAAATGGATCGGGAGTTAACCACCTCGTTCATAAAACTTGAGCAACTTTGTAATTCAGCTATAATGAGATCCTTATACACTTTCGCTTTTAAAAGTTCCATATCGGCGTTCCAGTGATGGAGAGCGACGGATAGACACTCGCAATGAAGATTGATGGGAGCTAGGCTTACAATGCCATTGGAATAAGTCAGTCTAGAAAATATCGAGGAAATTGAAATGGAGGACGTTTTGCCCGAGTATCCCAGAAATAGTCACTGATTGATAGGTAGACTACTTTTTTTATATAAAAGCTAAAAAAGATCATTCTATGTCAATATTTATTTATCTACTCGATCAAACTTATAGTTTATTAGTAGGAAAAAAGAAATACTAAGCTTAGATCTACTTGGGAAATTGTTTAGGAAACACCTGATTTTTTATTTTTTTATATCAATCGTGATTTTATTTGTGAAAGAAACAGGTTTTGTGGTCCCAAACTTGTACCAAGCCCCAACCATGAGTATCCGATTTAACACATCAGAGCACCGGCCGGCCACTCGTATCTACAGACCTCTTCAACTTGAGGATTCAAGGTAATAGGACCTCTCGAATCAGAGGCACACATAGATAATCCCATAAAATATCTACTGACCCGAATGAAATTAACTTTTTTCAATGTAATTTAATAAATAATAAATATATAATTTAATAAGCCTTTGCCCAACAGTGGAAGGTCACTGGCTGACTGGTTATATTCTTAATCTACGAACAAAAGATTGATGTTTCTAAAACTTAGTAAGCCTCTTCCAGTAAAGACCTACCCAAGGAGTAAAAAGTGTAACCCGAACTATGAACTGTTCTCTCATCATCATCATCATTATTCGCCTCGGTCCTACGTCTACCTGTGCCACGGCTAAGCACACGGTTACCTTTAAAAAAACTAATTTGCAACATCTAACTCATTTATCATTTCCAAGTAAAAATAATGTAACCTTTTAATTTTCACAGAACTCTTAAAGGTATCGTGTAACCGCCCACTCCTGAACTTGGATTCCCTTCGAGTTTACTTTTTCCGCGCGAGCAGCTCCAACCCAAGTCATCTAATTTCATCCTGAGTCGCGCACGTTTGCCTCATTTTAAACTACAGCAGCCACTCGGATCGTCATAGAGCTTATTTCAAAGTAACAAAATTCAATAACGAAAACCTGCAAACTTTCAGTAGGCCAGAAGCTGCACATTGTCTACCATGCCACGGGAATAACACCTCTACGCACTACCAACTAAGGTGCCCAGGCATGCAGAGGCAAGTTGGCGCTTATTTATTAAGAAAAGAGCGATCTCATCGCAAATTTTACAAGGGAGCTGAAAGGGCTTGCAAGTTAGATTAAAATAGTTGAGCGGAGTCGTGAGCCGCCGCTCGTATGACATCCCGACCAGACATGTTTATTACCTAACAAAGTTCAGAGCTTTTCTGGGAATATCTTCTAAGATGAACATTTTGTGAATACAAAAGAACCTAGTGCTCGCTTAAATATCAAATGAGAGTGGACAGAGATAAGCCTCGCTAAAATACGATGCTATCTAATCATTTGAGAATAACGATAATCTTCAATATCTTATTTAGATTATTTTCTTGGTTACAGACCAAGTTAAAACAATTTTCTTGGTATGCGAAATAATTTTAGTTTGGTAGGTTGTTTCTGGTATCGTAGCCCGTAGCGGCACGTAGCGGTGCTACGAGCGCTACGGCGTAGCACACGTGCTACGCTCTGATCTGTTATTACGGCTGTTAACGCTGAAATCTGGACGTACCGGATAACTACCGGAATAAATAAACACATATTTTCTAGTTTTCTCGAAGATCTATAGTTTAGTTTTGAAGATATTCTCGTAAATTGTAAACCATATTTTGGCCACAACATTACACTATGCTATTTAGTTCAAGATAATAAATAAATGATGCTGGACAATTCGCACAGCATTATCTAGCCCCAAGCTAAGCAGAGCTTGAACTGATATACTTAATACAATACACTACATAGATAGATATTTTTACTATACATAGAAAACACCCAGACCAACAGAACAAATTTCTGCAGATCGTACACAAATTTGTTCCGAGGCGGGAATCAAACCCGCAACCTCCTGCGTCGCAGGCGGACCTTCGCCCGCTGCGCCACGGAGGTCTTCTAGATTTGTCAAGAGCGTGAGCCTGGATATGGAAATAAATGTTATCGAATCTGATTCCGATTTTAGCACTATTTCAAATTAGATAGTGTGCGTGCATATAAAAAAAAAACAATGTTTGTCTGTTTATCAGAATATCTAATTCTCGAGCTTAAGACTAAACTCGACATTCTTTTTCAGTTTCTGAATTTGAAAGCAGCTCGACTACTTTCCTTTGTCGGTGCTGATAAGCGTTATCTGTTATATTTTCATTCGATCAGTGTGTATGCACAACATGTTTAATCCGGTACATACGGCCCGGGAGGCTGCCGGGATTAAGATATGTAAATGAGATCGACTCGACACGCACGACGATTGGATGCTCTGATCGTGCTGCTGCCACGCTCCTGTCACTCACGAGGTGAGTGTACAGCTTGGATCTGATTTTATTATATTTGGCTTTGATCAGAGAAGAAGAGGAACTTTTGGCTAATGAATATCAGACTTCTGTTCTTACGACAATTGAATTTTAGGAAGAAATTACAGTCCTAAATATTTTTATCTAATAAGTACACCCTTAAAAAGGTGTAGGAAACGAAACTTGGTTAGGTAAGCGGAGTTAACGAAAACAAACAAAATAGTCGCCAAGAAGCCTACCTTCGAAGCGTACCTACTATAATGATCAGTATTGATACTACAAAGACGTCGCTATTCACTCATTACAAAGTCCTTACCCGCTTGTACACCCCCGCAGGCAGAGTGGAACACTCTCACGCAGCTGGTACAGTTTGCTCTGTGGCATCGTCAACAGGGAGATAATAATGCTGCATGCTAAGTAAAGCAATCAAAGGTAATCTATTCAATTACTGCTTCGGGGAAGCGAGCTTGTATCTTTGCTCTTTGCTTCGGGACAGGGCACAGTTAGGGAGACCATAAGTACCAGGGTCGCGCTTCGGAAAGGTACCAATTTTACGTATGTGATGAACTTGTCTATTTTTGTCATGTAAAGTGAGTAAAGGGTCTCTTATTTTGTATATAAATATAACATTGAAAGAAAATTGGTACTACCCGCAGTTTTATGCGAAACGGCAGCAATTTTTTCTGAAGAAAGATTATCTTTCGACTTCATATGCTAGTCTTGTTTTTATCAGTATTTTTAAAGGGTTTTTTAAATGCGATTCAACAAGATTCGTTTCCGCTTCAGCGAGCATGCTTATTCTGAACTCGCACTGAACTATAGATAGGTATGCTATTAGAAACTCCGCTGATTTTCCCATCTAATATCACAATCACAATACAAATTCCCAAACTGTAATAGAACGCCACAGCGACTCCCAGTCAGCGGGTTATCTCTGTAAATAGAAATAATTTTGAATATTACCTCCGGGTGCAGTCCTTATGCAGTGGAGCGGAATAGTTTGCATTTAGATGCCGAGTCGCATTGCAACTCCGCCAGGTGTCGCTGCCGTCGCCGATACTCACACTTAGCTGCTAAACAAGCTTCCGAGCTTTGGAATTGTGCACAATGAAAGCGAGGCGATGGAGAGATATTTGGATGATTTATCGATGGAGAGGAAAAGTAGTGAATTTGTGACAGTTTTAAAGGGAACGTTTGCCGAAAGGTTTCCTCTGATAACTGTCAAAATCTGAGATCTCTCGATTCTTCAAACGCGGAAAATATGTAAAACCGCTAAAATATTTGAATTTCGCGCGAATCTTTGTCAGATTCCATGTCGATGACTCGGTAGCGGAGAGTCTGAATAGCCCTGCTGTTTAATTGAACGACCTACGTAACTTGAACCCCTACCTACATCGGACTAACACCAAACATCGCCCCGCACACAGTGCACGTCGCCCTGACACAACGACGGCGCTCGCTAAATTACCTGAAAGCGAGGACAGGCGATAAGATCGCCGGCAAGGCACTATTATACAGGTAGGTATACTATTAGGGAACCATCTGAACCGGTATAGTTTAATGGGTATAGCGTAAAGCTTACCTAACTATATCGAGCCACTCAGCCACTAGCGAATACGAATTTAGGTGAGGTAGATATTTAAATACAATTGATTTTGGAAAATAATTCTGTGGTAGTCCGCGTCAGGATCTTATTGGGACGAAACCGTAAGAAGGTAACTACGTATTTCATTTCACATACAATGCGCGTTTTAAAAATGGGATAGAACCTTGTAAAATATTTTATCAGGTCGAAATGGTAGCACCCATTCTGACCGCGCGCGATTTTATTCTTTATCCATGAGATATTTATAAATCATTTATTTGTGCTTGGAGTTTCACCAACACGTCTCAGATGCTTTTTTGGTGCATTCATGCATGTAGGTAGAGACTATCCGGTGCTGCCTTGACCAGGTCGTTGGAGATCTTCTCGTGCTCGAATTGACCTTTCGCTGTAGGTATCTAGCACAAGAAGATTTATGTAAATTGTAGTTCGACCTTAAATTCGTACCTATAACCTACAGGTCGAACACAAATTGGACACTAGATCGCTTCTACATAACCATACATAACCAACGGGTAATGAAGCTAGACGATACCTTCATAAGACACCGCGCTTGTAGATTTATGCTAATCAGGCTAATCCCTATTTGCGTAATAATACGCGCAAACAGAACTAATTAATTTTGTTAAATAATAATCTAGTTGAAGGCTAAAGTAAAGGTTTTTGTAATTAAAGTGCGTAGCTATAGGCCCTCACACTGAGGGTCATTTCTAAGAAAAATATGCGACAAAATGCGAATGTAAAGGCTATTTATATTGGTTGAGAATTCTGTTCCGGATTAGAGAAAAAAATAGACAACTGCATAAAGATTTTACTATAAAAACTTTGTCGCATATTTTTCTTAGAAATGACCCTCAGTGTGAGGGCCTATAGCTACGCAAGCTATAGGCCCTCACACTGAGGGTCATTTCTAAGAAAAATATGCGACAAAATGCGAATGTAAAGGCTATTTATATTGGTGGAGAATTCTGTTCCGGATTAGAGAAAAAAATAGACAACTGCATAAAGATTTTACTATAAAAACTTTGGTAGTTTGTGTTGGAAGAACACCAACGTTTCATCCCCTAACGAGGGACATCTTCAGGGTGAGAGCGGTTCGAGTCAGATTCTAACTTCAATAGCGATAGAGGTCAGAACCTACCATCCGCCTGGAAGCCGTGTCTCCATGGGAAGTCGGTGGTCGGGTAGTGCAGCGGTCAGCACGATCCACGCAGTAGTTTTTGGCGTGCTGTTTAGAGACAAACACACATATTTACAAACTTTCTCATTTGAGTTTTATAAAGTTTAATACGAGAACCCTTGGTAAAAGGACCTCTAACGATGTTCCCTTCAAAACGAACCTCTCTTATCTTTCAACTAGGTTTTCTATCAGATTGAGGAAATATTGAGTGAATTGACGAAGTGGCTATTTAGGAACATCGGCGCAGACAGGCCGGCCATCGGATTAGCATAACTGATGCGATCGCCCTTTGCCACATTCACACTGAAAGCCGGTCGGCTGATAGTTAGGTATATTGGAAATTCTTGCGCTGCATAAAGTGTTGACTAAGTACGAAATATTAACTCAGCAACGCGATCGTGTGTTGTTTTTCTGGAGATTGTTTAATCGGCACTAAACTATGTTTGTTTCTTTAATGAAAATCCTTTTGTGTGGAGGTTGGTAATTTTTTTATCCCTCTCTATCGCATTATCATTTACTAGCTGGTGCCCGCGACTTCGTCTGCGCAGGATTAGTATTTCGAATAGCTTATATTAGCGTGGCGTAGAAAAGAACTAACATTATGACAAAATTATCAGATATAATACTGTGGCGGGCTTTTTGTAGAACTATTTAAGATAAACATTTCCATCATACATTACATATGTGTAACTCTAGTGGTTTTGGCAGCGCACGCCAGAATAGCTCGCACATGGTAGACTTTTTCCTACTTAGCTGACACTTATCGTCATATTTTGGACAATTCACACAGTATCTTTATAAATTGTACCCTATGTGTTATTCTGATGTATAAGCTATATTATTGTAAAGTTGCATTAAAAATATTCAGTAGTTCTTACGTGAAAGAGTAACAAACATCCATCCATCCATACATACAAAGTTTCGCGTTTATAATATTAGTAGGATTACCGAGTAAATTAAGATGCAAACACCGGTTCGATAGCACCTGTTTACCATCTAACTGCGCCCTTTGAGTCTCCAAAAAAGAAATTAGATTGGATACAATGAGTACCTGGAGTATCCCAGTAGGTTCTTGGAATAATTGAATTGAAGCTCTTTGTGAGCATTGTCTACTTACGTGAGTTTTTCGGAAGAATCTTTCGGAGCTCGAGTATTTTATTCAAAGACTTCCATAATAGAATTTGTTAATCGACACACGCGAATGAATAAGATGTACAAAAGGTTGACAGTTAACGCTTTTCATTACGGCTTAGCTCACATAATGTAGATACAAACCAAAATAGGTACGGTTACTCGCAAATGGTGCAAAGTTATTATTTATGTATTAACAAACTTACATAGTTACAGTACACTAACAAACTTACATCGTTTTTTGGGACAAAATACTTATCTATCGGGAATAAATTTACTATGGGACTATTTCAGAATCATTTTCTATACAAAAGCGAAAGAATAATTAAAATCGGACAAGAATTGGCGAAGATATCAAGTAACATACACACATAAAAAACATACAGCCGAATTGAGAACTTTTGTCGCGTAAATGACATTTTTAAAAATTTTGAGTACCATAGCGTAGCAGTCTGCGGAACACATAAAGAAACGTTCACTAGAACTCTTTTACAATCCTTTGCTGGAATCCCATGCTCATCCCCATGTCCCGTCCCATAGGTTTAGGTAGTTAGACGTGGAGGTATCTAGGAGGTCTAGGCTCTAACTGCATATTGTGTGTGGCAGGACGCGCCGTATCTCGGGACGTTACGAGCGGACTCGGCGTTAATTACCCGATAGCATCGCGGATTCTGGCGGTAATTGACCGGACCACGGGCTGGACAAACCTTGTGTTCAGGAAGTTATGGGCTGCTTTGATTTGATAGTAAAAGATATAATAACAAAAGGTCTGTTTTATACATCTAAAACTAAGAAGCATTAAATCTTCAGTAATTATTATAATAACTGCACTCATATAACGTATTTTACTAAATAACACCAATTTTTTGTAATTTATACATTTATTTATTGAAAGTTAATAGTCGCGTACGGCCTATACGAAAATGCTTGCTACCTAACAAGTTCTTCATCGCTGTACTATCTACTATAGAGAAAACTCCAGTCGTCCCGTGACAACCACAGTGACATCAGCTGAAACGTCAGGAAAACCAGCGTGAGATGCCCATTAATACAAATAAAATACATAAGACATTTAATAATTAAAGAAAAGATAAAGTATACACATTACTTTATGGTCTCCGCACTAGGTTCATAACCTGTATCGCGGGAGGCCGGGTTACAATTGAGTTTTAATAATAAAAGGTAAATACTTAACAGAGCAGCAGTCCACTCGTGGCAACAACAAAATACCAAGATAATATTAATTAGTTAAATTATATTCTTCTACTAATCTGCCACTTGTCTACTCTCACAACCAACCTGCATTATGATGATAAAGATGTGTATTATTAACTACAGATTATAATTAAGTACGAACCTTCACCTCTCCTCAGTTCCTTTCCTTATAAGTACTTTATTAGCTCCAGACCCCAGTTGGAATAAGCTCTAAGTGTTATGCCCCAGTCTAGCCGAGATTCTGGATAAAGCCGCGATGAGGCATTTACATAACCCAAACGTTGCCGCGGCGCGGTGGATCCATTATAATTAATCTGTAATTGCTATTCGCGATTCACAAACTACAGTTGTTTGCCGACGGTATAGAGCTTAGTATGTAATATGTCGTGGCACTTCGAAAAAAAAACTCAAGTGGCTGGCTCTAGATTACCGGCATTTTAGTTTTGTAGCGCCGTAGCAGTTTCGTAGCCAACTCGTAGACATCTGGTAAACAGTCACTTCGTACAAGACGTAGAGGCTATTTATTTCGTAAGACCGTCGCAGATATCTCGTAGACAAACTCTCTAAAACGACGAAAAGAAATGATTTTTCGTAATACTTTCGTAAACATCTCTAATAAGTTGCAAAAGTATATTATCTTGTTGACGGGAATTATCACTAGCATACCGTGCAGACACTATTATAGTAGTATGGTTGCATCCCACCCACTAGCAGGTTTATAATAGGCCCGCATCGTCTACAGCGGAAAAAAAGGCTGAGTAGGATAGTTTCCTAAGTAAAAAAAATATTATTATATTTAGTCCGGCAGTTTGATTATTATCGAAAGACACAACAAAAAATTACAAAAATGAACAGTTTCCGAGTGATAAAAAATGTCGCAAGGTGTGACGTCACGCGGAACTTTATCTGGCTATATCTTCATAATTTTTTGTTTAATCGACGAAAGAAAAAATACGTGTAGAATGTCTTCTGATAATCTAACTGACGGACTAATTAGAATTTCGTAGCACACTAGCCTATTCTCTTTCATACCTCGCAGTACTTTCGTAGATATCCCGTAGACTAGAGATTCCTGAAGAGTAACTGCCTTGAAGTGCTATTGTTTATTTCGCCAGTATTAGTATCGGAAGTCGAGTCGTATACATACAGCCGCATTAAGATATGCAAATGTGATTGGCCGGAGGCTGCGGATCTCAGATGCGTTGATACGATGTTCCCCTTTCAGCTTTAAGCAGCCTCCCGAGGAGATTTTTATTCGGCAAGAGAGAGTCGGATAACGCTTTTTATTAAGTTGCGTACTTTCATTTTACAAAATTACGAACAAAGGAGTTTCTACCTAATCTACGTCCTTGTTCTTATTTCCTTTAAAATTTGAGTTTGAATATGTAAATGAAATAAGTAATGGGAATAAATACAAAAGTTGAACAAGACCTCCACATGTAGCCCCTTTTTGCCGTTTTGTCGTCACACACAATGGTAACAAAGCAATATTCGTAAAAGAATCCCCGTTTATTACTGTCCTACATATAATCATTACTACCTTCGCTGCACAATAACCCGTGACGTGTAGCGGTGCACATTACAAAGAGGTCTTCCTTACAGAGCCATAAAGCAGAATGTTCACTTCAATACATACGGGCAACATTCGAGTACAAGGCTATTTACAACAGGACAAAAGACAGATACGGTTTTGTACGTGGCTCCGATGCTCTCGGTAGATTTTTCAAGCAAGAGTTTTGTTCTTTGTATTTCACGAATAAAAGTATTTTTTAGGGTTCAGTACCTCAGAGGGAAAAAACGAACCCTTATAGGATCACTTTGTTGTCCGTCTGTCCGTCTGTCAACCCTCTTTTCTCAGGAACACGTGAAGGTATCGAATTGAAATTAACATCCAATACTCAACAGGTCAACCACTTGGGAGCCGTAATATAAATCAAACTTCTAAGTCAACGCAATCAAAAGTTAACGCCGTTTGTGCCCGAATATTTTGAAATTTCCAAGGGAATCACATGGCTCACATTCACACAAAGCCTATGGAGTACCTCCCGTTGACCTCGAATCATGAAATTTGGGAAGATGCAAAGTCATTTTTATAGCACAAGTAAAGAGAAAAATCCGAAAACCGTAAACTTGTAATTTATTCACTAAAAAACTGTTGATTCTTGCCATGGGCCAAAACCTATAGGGTCCGTCCCGTTGACCTAGAGTCCTAGAACCATAAAAATTGCCAAGAAGCAAGGTCAAATAGAACATATAAAGGAAAAAGTCCGAAAACCGTAAATATGTACTTAAAACATAAAAAAATATTTTTGGTTCTCGCCATGGACCAATAGGGTAGGTACTTCCCGTTGACCTCGATATATGACAATCATACAATTTGGAAAAAGCAATGTCTTATAATTATACGGAACCCTCGGGGAGAGACTCCAACTCGCACTTAATGTTTTATTTGTTACGTGAAGGCCTTCTCAAAATGCGAAGTTAGGTCAGAAGGTAGGTTCTGCATAAATGATTATGATGACACAACTAATACTAGGTATTGACTTGGTTATAAATAATAAATAAATAAATAATAAGGACAATTCACACAGGGTTATCTAGCGATATGACGCTTAGGAGATAGGTAGGCAGATATTTATCTGAATACCTTATCTCCTAAGCGTCTTCTCGTCGTACACCGACACTTGGCGACCGACAATTCCTCCCGTGTTAGAAGGCGTACCATCACGCGTAAGGCGTAGGAAATTTCCCTAAAATGCCAGCTACGTACGTAGGACCCGCATTCCGCTGCCAAATTCAATAAAGCCCTAATCTGTTCATTAATTCTTGATGTCCGATCACAAGAGTCCGACAATTCGGAATACCGACGCCAAACATGCGTAGCACGTTAGCTACGTAGCTACGTAGGTACCATACCCATATAGGTATCTAGATCCTGGGCATCTACTCTGCAAAACGATAAGTAGGTAGTGTGTGTCCCTATCAAAATCGTTACGAACAAAGGAACAAGTTCACGTTCGAGGAGAAAAGTAGGACTTAGAAAAACAAGATCCGTCAAGTGCGAGTGTAACTCGCGCGCCGAGGCTTTCGAACGTTTGTCAATAAATATGTACCAAAAGTACCGGTTAGAGACTTCGCAATTTACCGAATACCTAAGAATAGTAGGTACCAACCTACATTTCAGATGGATCTCTAAATTTTAAAACCTGTTTTGAAATATCCAACCTATACCTTTCATTTGAAACCCCACATGACCCTGTAGGTATCTTTTAAAATTTTGGCATCACAATTTGTGTGGAAAATATTCATTTTCATTTTTCATTTATTTTTCTTTAAATCTACAGGCGCACGAAATGTATTATTAATTTTAATTATTGTTTGCAACAGTCTGCAGTTAGCTCAATTGTTTCAATTGTAAATACTAGTTATATTATGATTTTCTTTGTGAATAAAGGCTTCTGCCATTTAAAAAAAAAAAAATTTAAATTATAAGTTGATAGCTGCAGTAGTTTTTGAGTTATTAAGGAGGGGAAAAAGGACAGACAAAGCGAGACCATAGGGGTTTCGAAACCAATCTTCGATCTTCGAAACCCTGAAAACACAACGAATAATACGATTCCATTCTAGTTTCACAATAAGGTAAACACTGTGGACACTGGCAAGAATTTTAGGGGAAGCCTTTATACTTTATACTTTGCAGTTTTTTGTTTAATTTTTATTATTATTAAAATTTTAAATTATTTTGTTTAAAAGTACCTATTATTTATGTTAATTCAGGTGTAGAACTACATCTATGCAAAATTTCAGCCAAATCCATTCAGCAATTGTGACGTGAAGAAGTAAACACCCAAAATTCATATTTCTCAAAATTAATGTGCTACTGGATGCGGCAAGCTGAAGACTTACACATAAGGGGAGGCCTAGCTATGTCCAGCAGTGGACTAATTTAGGTTGATGATGATTAAATGAATGTGAGAGAGTGTGTGTGTAGTGATCTAAAAAGAAAGAAGAAAGTAAAGTATAGGTATTTATTTTTACCCATACAGACTTACAGACTAGGTAGGTAGGTACTATAAATCTAATTATAACTAAGTAATATGTACAAGAACAATAGAAAAATTCAAAAAAGTAGTAGGGTAAAAAAGGGTCAACACCTCAGCACGTGTAACATTCAGCTAAGCCCAATGCTACGCTGGTTTTCAGGTAGAGCCCGGGTGAGTGATTGACATAAATTAATAGGTTGGTGGGCAGGACAAAGAATTTACCATAAGAAGACAGACTTTTAATGCTTAACTAAACTAAATAGACATCTTTACATGGTATAAAACAAAGTCGCTTCCCGCTGTCTGTCTGTCCCTATGTATGCTTAGATCTTTAAAACTGGTTTTGATGTGTTTTTTTAATAGATACAGTGATTCAAGAGGAAGGTTTATATGTATAATATATGCATAATATAGTACAGAAACACTGATAATTTTAGAGGTTTCTAATGTGATGTCGTAAATAACCTCATTTTTTTTGCGCTTACATTGCAAACGCTGGCTGAACCCTACTAGATAGATCAAAATAATGTACTACAGTATTGAACACCTTAAAAAGGTCTACAAAAAAGTCCTGGATGGCATATGTCTATCTCTTAGGGATAACCCACAATAACCATTTTTTATCCTGTACTTTTAACGAGAAATAAAGGCTTATATTTACGAAGCGATTTCAAGCAATACAGCATTAATCCTTATCCAATTAAGTACCTTAAATACAATTTGCATTTAATATAGATCAATATGGCTCTGTACAGCATGTAATTTAAATGAATATTTTCGAAGATATTACAGATTTAAAATGCAGGGACATGCATGGTCCGATTCTGTAGTATATTTAATATCAGCATTGCACAGTAGAATAATAATCTGTCTTACCCATGTAACTTGACGAAGGTAAGCATTCTACTTATCTATTCTAGGTACCTACCTATAATATATTTCAGTGTGGGCTTTCAATCCCAGGTTGATGATGATGATGACGACGAACTTGAAAGCGCTGTCGTTTTATTTCAAGAGAAATATCAGCTTGGAATACATCGCAATCAATTTGCAGAGTAGAGGCCCTGATAATTCGATCCGATAAATACCTATCTGGCGAATGGGTTTCATTAGGAAATGGAATGTGGGCTCCGGCCCACATACCTACGTACCTACCTACCTACCTAACCTATGCAAGTAGCGTTAGCTGCTGATTGACCTCATTTGTTAGCAATCAAACTTTGGATCAGATAATCGGCCGTTGACCCTATTTGTAAATGCCTATTCGTAGATCTAAGGTATAGCGCGGTCAATATTAGATTTTTAGGGTTATTCCAGGTTTCCCCCTTGAAATCCCCCAAAACTGGACTTCAAAAAAATTAATTCCAGTTTTCCCCCTTGAAGATTAGCCTTAAGCGGGAAAACTAGACTCCAAAAAAATGAATTCCAGTTTTCTCTCTAAAGGGGGATTTGTCAAGGGGGAAAACTGGAATAACCCGATTTTTTGTACCTAGATACCACTTAAAATTTTGTTGTGATCCCATGGAAATAAAATTTACCTTTATCGTCTCATCCACCCTGGGATCATGTTCTATAAAAAATCCTAAGAATCATCAAAATCGGCCGACAATTGATTGAAAAATCGGCGAACATACATTAATCCTACTAATATTAAAAACGCGAAAGTTTGTAAGTATGGATAGATGGATGGATCTTTGCTACTCTTTCACGCCATAACTACTGAACGGATCTGGCTGAAATTTGGCACAGAGATTGATTATAGTCTGGGCATAGGCTATATTTTATCCCGGAATGCACACGGGAAGGAACTATGCAGGTGAAACGTGAGGCGCTGCTACGCAAAAACTACTGAACGGATCTGGCTGAAATTTGGCACAGAGATTGATTATAGTCTGGGCATAGGCTATATTTTATCCCGGAATGCACACGGGAACGGGAACTATGCAGGTGAAACGTGAGGCGCTGCTACGCAAAAACTACTGAACGGATCTGGCTGAAATTTGGCACAGAGATTGATTATAGTCTGGGCATAGGCTATATTTTATCCCGGAATGCACACGGGAACGGGAACTATGCAGGTGAAACCTGAGGCGCTGCTACGCAAAAACTACTGAACGGATCTGGCTGAAATTTGGCACAGAGATTGATTATAGTCTGGGCATAGGCTATATTTTATCCCGGAATGCACACGGGAACGGGAACTATGCAGGTGAAACCTGAGGCGCTGCTACGCAAAAACTACTGAACGGATCTGGCTGAAATTTGGCACAGAGATAGATTATAGTCTGGAATTGCATATACATAGGCTATATTTTATACCGGAATTACCACGGGAACGGGAATTACGCTGGTGAAACCGCGAGGCGCTGCTAGTATTTCCATATAGCCGAAACAATGAACCTCCTAATTTTTTCTTATCGATTAAACATAAAGCGAATGGTAATACTTACATTTTATCGAACTTCTATCGAGTTCGCGCCGCATTAAAATAAACGATTTTGTAGTTTGTAAGCCGGCGAGTGAACATCGTTTCTGTGTCATTCTGCCTCATAATTTTGAAAAATTAACTAGGTCGTCTCCAACGCTGCCAGTGATTTTATTTCAAAACAGAAGTAAACAATCAACATAATATAAAATAACCAGAAAAAAACTGAAACCGTCGTGATTATACCCTTTAGTCCACGTTCGTAACTGATCTTTAAACTACAGTTACGGACCTGCAAGTATCATAATATGTTAAATAAACCGGCCAAGTGCGAGTACACTCGCACGCGGAGGGTTCGTCCCATCGTCAAAACCTATTTCTCAAAGGAAACTCTAAAAACACCAACTGCTTGGAGACCCCGTTAAATTTTCCATTTTATTTTATTTTTGGTATTTGTTAGTATTAAACTTAAACTGTTATTGTTATTACTTATAGAAAGTTTTATGTTTCTACTGGTATTACGGTTCAAGAGATACAACCCTGCGGTACACCCATAGTAACTACAGATCCCGAAGACCGTTTCCCATTGATGTCAACTCTTTGTATCCTATCACTCAAACAAGATGTTGAAGATCCAAAGAGGTGTTCCTTATTCCATAGTGATGTAGTTTCCTGATTAATGTTTCATGGTGTACGCAATCGAATGCTTTTGACGAGTCGCAAAAAACGCCAAAGCGTCTTGCGACTTCCCCAAGCATGTAAGATATGCGATACTAACTCTACATCGGCATCAGTAGTTGATCTGCCGCGAGTAAACCCGAACTGCTTACAATGCAGCATTGCTGAATGTAGGCAGTACCTTCTGAAATTGGCCTAAAGTTAGTGGGGTCAGTTCCTCGGCTTCTCTGCTTTGTGTCTTTTGCTTAACATATCCGCTCTGTAAGAATCTTCTGAACATGGCTGAGTTCGTTCTCCTGATGGTTCAGGGTCACACAGATCATGAGCTCTGTTCGTGAGTGATGGATGACACAGCGGAAGTGGTGCGGGTGATGGTTTGATACGGCGTTTAGATACCCGTCTGTACGAGAAAGTTTTCAATAGACGCTGAGCTTTGAAGGAACCATCTGCTCTCACCAATGCTAATCATTAATTATGTTAAAAAAGCGAAAGTTTAAAAATGATGTATCCCTACTAACATAAAATTTTACCGCGCGACCTCTTAATTTCACTTCCGCTAGTGCGCAAAAATTTTACTTATGATAGTGAATTATTATTATTATTATTATTGATTGGTGCTTTTAAAGTTTTTTACTACACTAGTTTGTCTCTTGTAGTGGTCAGATTGTGCGTTGTTCGTAACCAGTGGTCGAGTCTGTTTTAGAAGCTGTTCACAAATGGAGCTGTTACAACTTCTTCAAGAAGCCGGTTTCCATTGAGCACCACACGGTTACTCAGGAAGTGATGAGCAATGTTAGTGTTTGGTGGTGAACGGGTTACTCTGAGACTATGGCCTCTAGCTGCTTTGAATGGCACCTTGGGGTATATATTTTGAGTATGTCAGGCAGGTTGTAGGTGAGCGATAGAATTTTGAAGGTTTCAATTAGATCACCACGGAAGCGTCTATCCTCCAGGGTAGTGCGGCGAAGGGCGGCTAGTCTCTCTGGGTAAGACATCCGGCGAAGGCTTATGGGAATTTTTGTGGCTTTCCTTTGTACACTATCCAGTTTTATAACATTTTGTTTAAAATTTGACTTGTCTAGTTTAAGCTTATATATAATAATCCTAGATAAAGAAACGTAATGCTGATTCTGATTAAGGCTAGGTGATCTACTGATTTTGATGGCCTTCTTAGTTTATATTGGGAAATGTATACCTACCTAAGTAATTACGTAGTTTTGGAAAATTACTTACAAAGAAATTTACAACTAAAGAATAGAAACAAATAACTTACTAAGAAAAATGAAACGCTATTTAGATACATACATCGAGTATTTTATTCAATAAAATATAAACATCAATTTCACTTAATGTTTAATAAATTTAAATTAAATGTTTACTTAATATTTTGCTCAAAAAACCTACCCAAATCATTTCAGTTTTAACTAAGTGCAAACGTTACGCTCTAAATCTTTGGTAACATTTAGAATACAGTAGAACGCAAGTACGTTCAGGAATAAACAACAATAGAACTTAAATTAATGGGTATGTATTAATAGAACTTTAATTTAATAAGATCCTTATGTTCCTAAACACTTAAAGTTCAAATAAAATTAGAATCTTACTGACACAAACTATGCCACGAACATTGATAAAAGTAATTACCACTTTGTGACTTCAACATAATAAAGACTAGAACACGCTATTTAAAATCAATGTAGGTACATAAGTCAATAAAAATTACCTAATACAACAAAAGATAATAAATTGGATATGGTACTAAAGTCATCATCATCGGTGCTACACGACATTGCATCTTATTCCTGTCTGTCTTGTCTGACAAACTTTATTCTACTCAAACAGTTTTCAGAGATCCTAAGTTAAAAGCGCAAAGCAACAGTTTTAAGGGCACCGACACATTTGCAGTAGAAGCACTAAATATTAGTATTGCCTTAGATGAAATCAAACTGAAATGTCTAGTTATTCGCCAAAACTTTCCTAAGATTAGAGGTATTCCATCACATAGCTTTCTATAAGTGACGTAGAACAAAAAATATCAGTGTCGTGCCATCTGTACCGTCAATCCAAAATATCGAACCAACCACCATTTAGAAACAGAATAAATCTAAAAACTATGACATTCAATTCGGATAGATTATTTGTATACTTAATCTATTGCACCCTTCCACATCTTCTAAGGGTTGATAAATATACCTTACAACATAGTGTTATTCATTAATTGCTTAGTCTAGAATCTGAATTATTTCTAATGGTTTTACTTTACAGACACATGCATGTGTGAAGGTATAAAGGCAGGAGAGATACCATGTGAAGAAAGATAGTCAAGACCATCGTACACTTGTCTTGTTAAAGTTACTATTAATGCCTTTTGATACGTTCCGGTTTCCGAGTAGCTGGTGCCGGGTCCTAGCGGCGAACTGTATGGGCATTTACGATAGCTTACATACGTACCGGCTAAATTTGCATACAATAACCGCCGGGCACCGGATACCCGGTGATCGGGACCTGTGAAAAGGCCGAAAAGCGGTGTTCTTTGAAAAACGATCGACAACAGTCGATAAAATAGACACGAAATAACGTCATTTCGTGAAAACATCTGTCAAACCGTCAATTAAAAAGCTGAAGAGTTTTCTTTCAAAAAACACACATTTCCTATTTAAATAGACAAACAGCTGGTCGTGTTGTTCGTAACCTGATTATATCTATAATTACGTAATCAATGCACAAATCTCTCGTCAACGTCATATCGGCAAAAGAAAGAACTATTACAAGAGATTTGATCATGGATTAGTTAATCAGCGTGCAACCGGTTGTAAGCGCAGTAGAAGAGCAGAACATAGCTCATTTTCTTCAGAGGAACTTGAGGAGTGTTGAGTGGAGGAGGTGAGGGAGTAGCATCCGTCTCTTACGCCCTAGGGCTGAGCGATAGCGACGTCCTGCTCGTGCTGCAGGATCTCGGCCAGGTTGGAGATCTCTATCTCCTGGATGCCGCGCCCCGAGAACTGGATGAAGTCGTGCGCGGGCGCATCGGCCGAGCGCTTGCGGACTGGAATGTGACACACGCAATTATGACCTTTCTATTTATACAAGCATCTACCTACAGCTATCTAGGGATCAGGTACACTTGCGCGAAAGACACTTGCGCTGTGGACACTTGCGCGAAGGACATTTGCGTGAATGGACACTTGCGCGAAGGACATTTGTGCGTGTAGACATTTTCGCGAATGGACACTTGCGCGAAAAATCACAAAACACCTAATATCTTTTGAAATAGACGTCGCAGAGAGTTGCGGATTTCACCTCTGTGTAGGTAATTTTACTCTATTTCTTGTGATACATTTCACTTTCCCCTACCCCTCCGACTTCCTTCCCAATAACCAGAAACCTACTTTTACATAGACGTTCGTTCGTAGCACGTGCTACGATGCTAGGAGGGAATCACAAAATTAATAATATCTCTCGAAATAGTCGTCGCAGAGAGTTGCGGATTTCACCTCTGTGCAGGTCATTTTACTTCTTGTGATATATTTCACTTTCCCCTACCTCTCCCACTTCCTTCCCCATAACGAGAAACTTACTTTAACGTAGACCTTCGTAGCACGTTCTACGATGCTACGAGGGATCGGCGTAGCATACAAAAGACTTCAACGGGCACGCACCTTCTTACTACACACAAAATGTAATTTCGTAGACTAACGTAGTATCGTATCGCTGTCAGTTGTACACAGTAAAGAGGTGACACGGTCTTCTTGTTTACTCCCAATCTTGAAATTTTAGGTGATTTCTTTGTTATCACAGTCGTTTTCGACTCAATTGAAAACTGGATCTATGTACTGTAACTTAGTCTGAGTCGCTTTCGACTAGCTCTAGGGTGTAGATTAAGAATTCGCTTATTCTTTAAAGCCTACTGTGACCACTTTTGTCCCAGCCATTCTTGTAGCTAGTTTTGTGCATAGAACAGAAAATGTCCTATTCTTGTCCTGTATCTTTCGCACAAGTGTCCTGATACCGCTACCTAGTTTTATAGTTATAGTAGATATATATATATATATATACGGATACTATACGGATGTAAGCGAGTCAACTATGAACCTCATTTGTGTTGGAAGAAAACCGATGTTCTACCAACACAACACAAATTAGGTTCGTAGTTAACACATTTACATCCGTAATGAATTCGTAAACCTACGATAGTTTTTATAGTAGAATACCATAAAATTACGTTGTAAATGACTTTAGTGTTGTGAAATTAAAGAAACATTTAGAAATCTTATTCAGGTTTGTTTGTACATTAGTTTTGTCATAATATTATGATACAGATACAGAGTTGATTCTTATGATTGACCCTATCGATCGGTGACAGTTGAACACTGTACTACGGAATACCGCAAAATACTAATACAAAATAATAACATGCAGAATACTGCAGTCAAAGAATCGCTTTAGTGATCAGAGTGCTCGAAGCGAACGAAGGTCTCAGTGGTAGCTTGGGTGATGTAACTGTATGTTGCAGCCAGCCATTGATCCGATTTGTATGAAATTTGACAGGTGTGCCGATAGCTGTGTGGTGCCGGCTTAGAATTTCCACCACCCCAACTCTTCCCGCGGGTGTCGTAAGAGGCGACTAAGGGATATGCACCGCAGACGGGCAGCAGCGCTCCCGGCAGAACAATTCTACCACCGAACTGGGATCCCCAACCCATGCCCAGCATGAGGATTATGGGCATAACCCTCCATGAGATAAAAGCCAATGAGGCGCTTATCTGGGGGAGGCCTGCGTTCAGGTGAGGTGAGATCCAGATAATACTTTTGTAATGTGCTGGCAACTTAGTTAGGCCAAATCCAGGGTTTTTTAGATAAAGGGGAGGACCCCCTTTATCTCAAAAACCCCGTATTTAAAAGGGGTAAAATCAATCATACATTGGTTTATTCTACACACTTTGGACAATCATCAAGTGAGGTCTCAGAAGATAGGTACCGACCTACTACGTAGGTAGGTACATTTCAAAATAAATTAATTAATTTTCTAGAGTGGACCTACTTAAACTTTTTATAATTTTAACACATTCATGGCCCAAGACGCAGATGCCAGTCTCCGCCCCGTCATCTTACAGATAACTGATTAGGTACTAATTTTTGTTTGATACTCGTATTTCGTTAAGAAACGTTCCCCTTGCACCAAAATAATTTTAATATTTCTTTTATATTTTGTTGTAGTTACACACTGAGTGTGTGTAACTACAACAAAATAGCGGCATTAGGCGGCGTTAGTGTAAGTACCTCGCTGTAACTGAAATATCTACCAGTAGCGTTAGAGGCCATTCGAGAAGAAATAGCTACAAATGCTGCTGGTACAAAAGTTATAGAGTGGATTGATTCTATGTAGATCGAGTGCGATCACTCAGACAAAACAATGTCAGCTTTCCAACAATTCTCCGTTATTTCGACTTCCGGTATCCCGTAGTATGTAGGTACAGTTCTAAACGAGAACACTGTGCAATATTTTGTAAGGACGTGTGCCTAATGCGGTCTGTCTCCCTTTCTAATATTTTGTATCGACGTGTGCTGTGCATAACTTATGCGTTATGCACACGTGACAGTACCATGTCAATATATTTATGAAAACTTGTTGTACACTCATAGAAATATCAATCTTTTCCCTAAAAATAGCGACATACATAATATAAATACTAGAAATAGGAATAAACTCGCAGTGCCCACAACTAGGTTACACAAGATAAATGTATCTTTTAAAGGGCAATGTATACGCTTCTACAACCAAACTCCAAGTGAGTTGCAAAAATTATCAATAAATAAATTCAAACAAATTGTCAAACATATCCTTTGTAAAAAGGCTTACTACAAAATATCAGACTATCTAGAGGATCAAAAAGCATGGGACGAGTTTTACTCCAGCTCGAAAATAACAACTAACAGGCTAAAGGTTTCTTCGTCGCTTCTTTACTTTGGTCTACATACCGAAGCGACAGATATCAAAAATATCACTTTATTTCCGTGTCAGTGTTTAGTTTTATAATTTGACCTTTTCTAAGTGTACATTTATTGTATTTATGGAAATAAAGAGTTTTTGATTTGATTTGACGTCGTTACAAAATATTAGAAACTGAGACTGACATAGGCCGCTAAAGTGTCTCTTAAATAGTACAGTGCAATATTGAGTAGTACTTTATAGTGGGGTGTCTTTAGACCGACGCGACGGCACCGCCAGCGCCGACGGATGCTGATCCACGAGATACTCACTGATGTTGAACTCCTGTCTGATCAGGCGGTAGACCGGCTTGTTCATGCAAGCCTCCCTCAGCGTCGGCGCCATGGCGTCGGCGCTCAGCGCGGGCAGCTCCGCCGCCAGGGCAGACCGGATGCGCGAGATGTCGAACACTGCGCCGTCCTCGATGGAGAGCAACAGCAGCGAGGGCGGCAGCACGGTCTCACGGTCCAGCTCACTCGTGAAGCAGCGCTCCGTATCTTCTATGTCTGGAAATGGAAGTACAAATCTGTTAACACCAGTTTTGAAATGGCCAAGGTAATTGATAAAGATTTTAGAACCTTTAAGTTGCGTGCCACAGAACGGATTTAAACAAACGGGTCTACCTACGAATTTTTGGGGGATGCCTTTGAACATCAAACCTACAAAAAATACTTTATCAAACTCAAACTCAAATCGTTTATTCGCTTAGAAAATGGGTAGTAAACAAATATATAAGTGGGAGGCTACTGAAGTATTTTAATTGTTTTGAGTCATAAATATAAATATATAGGTACAGTTGGTAGTAAGATACAAATATATAAATAAATAAATAGTGCTGGACAATTCCCACAGCATTATCTAGCCTCAATTGCTTCAATTAAGAAATAAAATTTAAGCTTCAGCTTTAAAAGTGGAATTAGATCGGCCACACTCTCCGTAGGGAATCCGAACACATCCCCAGACAGGCTCTGGATGGGAACCCACAAGAAAGGCGACAGACTTGGAGACGCTCAATCCTGGCAGAAGTGGAGGGCATTGAGTAGACCTGGAGCGAGATCAAACGCGATGCCCCAGACAGGCCGGGATGGCAGTATTCACTGGATGCCATCTGCCTCATCTAAGGGTCCCAGGACATAAAGTCAAGTTTAAACATCAACATCTACCTCGAGTCTTCCGCTAGTCAACCAGGGGAATGATGCACAATACATTCTTAAGCGAGACGTTAGTTCAGATCATTACCACCATAAAATGAAAAGACATACTTACCATACCTTCATACTAGTGAGAAGACCGAGTTTCAGATGCCTGCGGTCGAGATCCGTGGAAAGAGGAAATGGACTAGCCCTGCGCTGGGACATCACAGGCATAGAACATTTTTGTGAACAGTAAACTCACCAGTAGTATTCTGCTCGAAGTCGTGTATGAAGTTGACGCGCTTGCCGTTGTCCATGACGGATATTTTCTCCACCTGGTCTCCGATGTCGAACCTCTCGCGAAGGGTCTTCACCAGCTCTTCCGCAGCGCCCGCGGGGCTGCCAGACCGGAACATCTACAAATAAACGTAAAAATTAAGTGTTTTTTATTTACTACAAATACGGCTACAGCTAGACGCTAAGTAGTAGCGGAAATCAGAGAGGAGTGGGCAAAAAAAAAACTGGGCATCTGCCGAGCATTAGCTTGACACTCAGCATTATACATAATAAATACCTAGTAGACTGCAGATAGATTTTTTTTAATATTTTTTTCTGAGTGGCCGCAGTGTACCACAAGTTTTTGCGGGGTGGGGTTATCCATTAATTACAAGCAAAATAATTATAAACAAATTACATAGTTGAAGAGTGCCTACCTAATTTTATTATTTTACTCAAACATAATCCTAATCTAGTAATAATTATGACAACCTTATTTGAGCAAAGTCGGCCTTTCCGGCTTACTCGAAAAGGCGCCAGCAATTTGAATTACTGTCGTCGTGTTTTGAATTTTTTTCGGTATTTTGTTTTCTAACTAGTCGGGTCGGGTGCCTAAAGGTCGTATTCAAAGGTAGTAGGCGTACAGGCATCACTGGCTAATAAGAAACAATAAGAAAACGCGGGAAACTGACAAAAGAACATTGGAGTGAAAATATTTGCAAGATAGGTTTTCAACCGTTTTTATGAATAAAATTGTATAGGAAATTGAACTCTTCAAAGCACGAATCCTCCAATTAAATGAGTTTTTCTTCGCCGGATATTCAAAATGAAGCGAAATGAGTGATTGAAAATTTATCGAAAAATACGAACTTGCCTGAGAAAGCTAAGGAAAATCGTCAGAAAGTCAAAGAATTTATCGGATAACGTTTACTTGGTAAAGCACAACTTGAACGTGATGATGCCATCCTAGCCGATTCTTCAGCCTCGGCGGCCAGTCTCAACTCAACGGAGACTAGTCAGGTGCTCAGGACATATTAATTATAGTGCCCGAGCGTGTGCGCAAACACACGTGCACTCTCTATACCCTCACTCTCGTAATCCGATGTGACGGCAGACCGATACCACTCGGGACCTCTCCCCGGTGGTGTCGGTCTGCCGTCAGGCGCTGGACCAACGATTTAACGCGCTTTCCGAGGCACAATTATGTTACTCTAAATAAATTCTTATGATATTTAGGTACCTACCTACTTAGCTAGTTTTATTTACATTACTCACACGATACCTAGTACAGTCTCGGCCTTCAAGCTTGGTCATCATTGCAGCCCTTGCTGTCCGTGCTTTAAGGCCTCGATCATTTGTCTCGATTTTTCAGCTTCATTTCAGCTTATCCATCAAGAGCTAGAGATGGCCTGGATCTGTGCTATGTGGCTGTATATATATGTACTGTGTAAGTAGCAAATAAATTATTGTCTATGTCTATGTCTATGCTACGCTGCCCTTTCGCCCATCATCATCGCGGCCAGCAACCCAGCTATTACTGACCTCTGACGTAATGACCTATTCATTTGGCGCTTAGTTTAACTCTATGAGTGAGTCTGAAACTGTCACCTTATTAGAAGATTTTCTTGTAAGTTAAGTTCTCGTTTCGATCCGTTAAGATACTTGAGAGATTGAAAGGAGTGTCTTCATTGCTTCTAAATAGTGCGTGGTTAGAAACCCCCAGCAGATTCATAATTGTAACTATTCGATTGGCGTCATTCTGCGACCAGCGCAGAGGCATCACGTTGTAGCGGGCCGGACGCGCATCGACACCAGGGGGGACTCTTCACCGTCTTGGGATACATTACATATAAGAAGGTACATACCTGGACGTCGGCGTCGTCCTGCGACCAGCGCAGAGGCATCACGTTGTAGCGGGCCGGACGCGCATCGACACCAGGGGGGACTCTTCACCGTCTTGGGATACATTACATATAAGAAGGTACATACCTGGACGTCGGCGTCGTCCTGCGACCAGCGCAGAGGCATCACGTTGTAGCGGGCCGGACGCGCATCGACACCAGGGGGGACTCTTCACCGTCTTGGGATACATTACATATAAGAAGGTACATACCTGGACGTCGGCGTCGTCCTGCGACCAGCGCAGAGGCATCACGTTGTAGTCAGACGGGATGCTCATCCTCACCTCGTCTCCGTCCTGGAATACATTACATATACCTAGGTGATTAAGATGAAAATATGTATAGAAAACTAGCTTCGCAAGCGCTTTAATATGATAAAAATTAGCCTCAGACCATGATACTGTCAACCTCGCTGCTAAATTTAATTATTCCGTTCAGCCATATAAGCGTGAAAAGGTAACAGACAGAATAACTTTCGAGATTAAAATTAATTGTGTGGATATTACTTTACTGGGCAAAACCCCCCTTGTTTTAGAAAGGCACGTTATAAGGTATTTACAGGATGGATAGGTATAATATACCGATTATAATACCTCCAACCGTCCAACATATTATGTTGGAGGTATCATAACCGGTGTAGCAATAGGAAAATGGTATTAGGAGAACTATAATTTTTACAGAAAATTTCATCCCAGTTTATATTACTTAAAAAAAAATATAGTTAGAAAAGAAGAGAAAACCATGTGAACCTAAAATACAAAAAAATCATAAAAACAAAAGACAAACTATTAGTAATGGGTTGTTGTACATTTGCCACAAAATAAACTCGTCACGAAAAAAGCTGCGTACCTAAATTCGCCACAATTCTATTTTTCTGAAAAATTCCTCGGTTTATCAATTTTGATTATTGTAAGTTCGTCACATTGCTTTCTGCATAGACAGCAGAAAAATCAAACGTATATAAGTAGAATAAAATAATTTAAGTTTCATTATACAACAGTTAGGTACCTTTTTATTTTTCATAATCAGGATTTCAAGAATTTTACCTCACATATAACACATATAACCTACATAAAAATCACGGATCTTAGTAAGTATGTAATGAAAAATGTAGGTACCATTTTTTGAAAATCTGGGAATGGGGATGAGTATTTCTCATACATCATTTGCATAGTCTTCGTTCAGAGTAGAGAAAGCTGAAAGAAAGAGAAGGAGTCCTGTGTCTACCTACAGTTCGATAATACAAGCATCAAAATCGTTATTTTTTTCAACGTTAATAAAATTGTGATCGGCATTATAAAATTGCCGTGTTCCGTAATAATAACGTTAGGCAATAGTTATCCTACCAGAGGTGCACGGACGGAGTTTCCACGAATGCTCCCGTGCGCTATCGATCGACCTACTAACAGCGCGCTGGGTCAGGCCAGGCAACTCTAGGCAACCTGTACATCTACTCGATCTAGGTTTCCAGGTTACAGCCTCACAGGGGGTTGTTGTAACCTGCCATTTGCAACATCATTTGCTGTACGCCTGTAACCTACGTCAGAGAATAAAACAATATTACCTACTAGCCTACGTCCAGGTTTTATATTCATACTTATAAACTAAAGCGTTGTTCCAAAAGTTAAATATATATAGGTATCTGTACCTACCTACGTACTACCATGGACCAATAAAACCATTCATCTATGGTACCTACTACTGAACTGGACTTAGAGGTTAATGCTTCAATATATATATTACTTACCATTGCACAGTGGTACCGCCCATAGGACATACATAATTCAAAAAAAAACTTGTCAGCTACCCTCAATTTAACTACCTTTAACGATTAACCGATCACCTAGGGGGTGATTCCCGTTGACCTAGAACCATAAAATTTGGCAAGAAGCAAGGTCACACACACCCAACGGGAAAAATCCGAAAACCGTAAATTAGTAAGTAGTTTAAACACAAAAAAAATGTTTGATTCTCGCCCGTTGACCATAAAATTTGGCAAGAAGCACGGTCTTATAATTATACAGTACCCTCGGTGCGCGAGTCCAACTCGCACTTGACATTTATTTATTATACTGAGTATGTTTCAATAAAACCTATTGATATGTCCGGGTTCTGGGCTCCAAAACCGGGGTTTTCACGCTTCTTGTCCTGGTTGCCAAATGTTAGAGATGGCAACCCTAATCTCATTACATGCTAAATAAGATGTAAAATGTCAAACTATAGAACAATAGGGTACCTAGTGTCCTGTGTAAAATAATTATTATTCTTTTTCGTCCGTCAGTTAGATTATTATTACCAGAAGATATTGGACACATATTTTTCTATTATCAATCAAACAAAAATGACAAAATAAAGCGCGTCGAGTTTTTGGAGTGGGGGCTAGTGACGTCACACCTTGCTAAAGTGTCGCAATGTGTGACGTCACGCGGAACTTTAACTGTCTATAAAGAGTAGGTCCTTACCCTATCTTCTTAATTTTTTGTTTAATCGACAGAAGAAAAAATACGTGCCCAATATCATAATTAGTTTTTTTTAGGACACTAGCCTATTCCTACATTAACGGTTACCTACCTACATAGTACCTACCATGTACCTACCTACCTACCTATCAATTTAAAAAAAGGAGCCGACTTACCTCCTTGATAGGAATGGTGCAGTAGCCGTGGTAGCGCGAAGGACGCTCAGGCTCCGTCGGCATGAAATACACCAGCGCAGCGAGGCCCATGATCACGGACAACATCATGGCCAGAAGGAGGCGCGCGCGCGCCGGACTCGGGGCCCCCCCGCGCACGCGCGGCGCGCCCGTCCGCCCCGCGGGACCGTGCACCTGGCACATCTCCACGACATGCTCCTGTTGGACACAGAAGAATTTACAAATTTCTCTTTTGCATCAAAATTGGCCAACACAGCATGTATGAAAGGAATAGGAGAACTTTCAGGAATATTTGAGTGATTTTAATTTGGAAGGTATAGATTACCTATGTAGGTGGTGGCCTAAATTAAGTAACTACTATTGGCTTCTACGATGCTTCTACTTATAAATGTTAGCTGTGTGTGTCGCGCCTCGGCTAAGGCTTCCCTCATTTCACGCCATATCTATATGAAACTTAGTAAATTAATAGGAACCTATGCGCCCGGCCAAACAAACGCCAACGAATGATATTCAGCGTTGGCTACCGCACGCTCGTTGGCTTTCAACGGTGCGGCCAAAATAGCCAAAATACATTTAGTGTTGTCGAACAAACGATCGTTGGCACCTGATTCCGGCTCGTATTCTCAATTTGATTGGACGACGACGAAATAATTATAATTGCTAGTAAGTAGGTAGGTTCGCGCAAAACTTTATGAGCTCTGTGAAGTTGGCTTCAACGGCTGCGCTGCGCACCGAACCGTAAATAAGGCGTTGAGGGGAAAGAACGGGGTAATCTGTCTGTCCAACCAGGGTTGCCAACAAGAATTTTGGCGTATTTTTATTTTGTCCAGCACATTTTGTTCTGCATTAATTTATTTTTCAATTCAATAGCATAATAGAGTATGTAAAACACCTTTTACTCAATGACGGATTATTTAAAACATATAATGTTAGAATAAATTATACTTTTTATCTAACGCAATCAACCCAAGTTTGAAAATAAAATAAAAACAATGTAGCAAATTCATTTATAATCTAGTTGGCAATACTGTAGAATGTATGCTTTTGAGTAGTACGATGACGCAGTCTTAGATGGATGGCTTTTCGGTGTTCGTTTCGTTGGTTATACTATAGTTATTTCTTGCGTTTTTGTGGAGTATTCCCTGATACCTATTATATTATCTGTTTCACGTCAAATATGCCACAACAACGTTAGGTAGGTATTTAGTTTGTACCTCTGATATACTTGTATTGTATTGTCCTACTCATGTAATCTGGGTGAAAACAAAGCATAGTTTTTAGTTTAAAAAAAAAACTAGGAACAAAATATTTCAAACTATGCATTACTCAAAACTACAAGACCCTTAATGTTGTGTGACATCACTACTTTCTTGGTCTATCTTGCATCGAGCTTTGATTCCAAGCCTTAATAATTCACAGAGCTCATAAAGTTTTGCGCGTAGTACTCTACTAGACCGAAGTGCGACCAAGACAACTATACGCACGCGAAATACGAACGCCGCCGCCGCCAGCCAGTCCGAAAATGACTGAGGACTGAGGTGGTTGGTGGACCCAATTGGACCTAATTTGAGCCTTCTACTTTCCAGAACTTTACTTAGGTACATCGAGTCCTTTATCCCATCTATTGTTTTTATTTCTTATCTATTTGCACGATCAATTTCCGGGGCTGCCATTATAATAAAGTTAGGTAGATACACATAAATCAAGAAAGCTTTCAATAGTGTTGTTAAAATTAAGCTACCTACCTATTCTTCTACGAGATTTATATTATATATAAATAAATTAAGGGTCTGTTTCACAATGTCCTGATAAGTTCTGCATAAGTTCCAAATAAGCTATAAGCGGTTAAAAATTAGTAAACAAATTATTGGTAAACAAACATCTTCATTTTTCGTAGACGGATTACCATATTCATAATCCAATCCAAGTAATTTTGTGTAAAGTAGAAACGGTGCAAGTAGGCCTAACATTAGCTAGCTACTAATCGGAGATCAACAAGCGTGGTGTTTTTAAAGATACGATGGAGCTTTTTGAAACTCTTGAAGATGAGTTTGATGAATATTTTGATCGCCTCTTTACACCACATAGGAATCCTGTATTTCGGGATAGAATAAACTATATGGAGACGTTAGACGATACGGACTTTAGGACGCGGTTCAGGCTTACTAAAGAAGCTGTGATGTTTGTGTATTCCTTGATTGAGAATGCAATCTCTGTCACTTCAAGAAGGTAGGTCTTACAACTTTTATTTTTTAAATAGCACGCTATAGTACCAGGTACCTACCTACCTACTTACTTTTAATCACCCAAATAATTCTTATCGTACTTATTCTTGTTTCAGAAATCATGCTATAACACCTATTACTCGCCTACTGTTGACGTTGAGGTATTATGCAACAGGAAGCTTTCTCACAGTAGTAGGTGATTTTTCTGGTGTCAGCAAAGCATCTGCCAGTCGCATTATCAACTTGGTTTCACAGGCTATTGCACGATTGCGGTCAGAGTTTATTAAATTTCCAACCAACACCCGCGATATCCAGCGAGAGTTTTATAATATAGCAAAATTTCCAAGACTTGTTGGTGCTGTTGATTGTACCCATGTTCCTATAAAATCTCCAGGTGGAAACAATGCAGAAGATTGGAGAAATAGAAAGTCACAGTTTTCTTTCAATGTACAAACTGTAGTCAGTGCAAGATTGAAGATTTTGGACATAGTGGCTCGATGGCCAGGAGCAGCACATGACCAAACAATATTTAATAACTCGTACATAAAACAACGACTTCTAAACGGTGAATTTGGAAACTGTATGATTGTTGGTGATAAGGGCTATGAAAATACTTCATACTTGCAAATACCACTCCAGAATCCCATCACTCCAGCAGAACATCTGTATAATGAGTCCCAGATAAGGAGTAGAAATGTAGTGGAAAGGACCTATGGTGTTTGGAAAAACCGTTTCCCTGTTTTATCAAAAAAAGTTCTGTTGCATTTGTCTCGTGTACAGGCTGTAATAGTGGCATGTGCAGTATTGCATAATATTGCCATTGATATGCGAGATGACCATTTTGAAAGTATCAATCAAGCAGATGAAGCAGATGAAGATTATCATATCAATCAAGGCCGACCAGAAAATGTGGGGAACACAACAGTGCGAAGTAATTTAATAAACGATTATTTTGCTTCATTACTATAACTATTTTAAGGTAGAGTGATCACAAAACAAATTGAGCTCTGTGAAGTTGGCTTCAAGGGCTGCGCACCACACACTAAACCCTTTCTACCCATGGCTTTTTTCACCATGGCTTCGGACAATGTGCAAAGCCTTGTGTGCGTAGCTAGTTGGTAAATATAAATATATAAAAATTTATGTAACTTTGCTGCTTTTGCTAAGATCACAGAGCTCAATTTGTTTTGCGATCACTCTACTGACTGAGGATTGTATAACATATTGTAGAATATTAAATAAAAAGTTGTTCATTATTTTTCTATGATTTATTCAACCAATATTTTTTTTCAAGATCCCATATTTGTTTTTTATGCTCTCTTTCTTCTTCTTCAAATGCCCATTGCTTTTTTTTATTCAGCAGCTCCTCCTCCAGAATAGTTTTTTGCAGTTCTGCAATCTCCAATTTTGACTCAGCAAGTCTTTCAAATGGCCTTTTCATCTTCGTAGCGGCTGAAAGGAGATTTATTTTTCATAAAGCAATTTTTAGTGGCCCCTAGCAGTAATGCACTTAATGATTTCTGATTTGTGACCTACACATCTAATAAACAATAACAATAATTTTATCTTATTGCTAGAAACTTACATAAAGCAGGATGTTTTTTGGAACGCAGAGATTTGGGCTTCCAATTAGTCCACTTTTTCTCATCATTGTCATCATCAAAACCAGTTTTTTTGGGGGTAGCCTGATATTCACCTGAAAATTAATATTAAAGGTCAGCTCCTGGTGTATGTATGCATGCTCATTATCAATACTGAGACACAACAACTAACTTACTTATCTTTCTTTTTGGAGGGGGTGAACAATCCGAATCATCTTTCTGTGTAGGCTGATGGTCAACTGAAAAACAATCAAAAGGTCAGTATCTGGTTGATAAGTACCAGTGTGTACCATTACAGTATTATGCTGTGTAACCTAAACAGTTTGCTGTCTTTACCAGAGGATAATAATCTGGTGTGAATTAACAGAGCATTTGCATAGAGATGAAGTTTATTCCTGTCCAGCAAATTGTTTTCGAGATAACTACAACTTTAATGGCATAATGAAAAATAACTTACTTATCTGATGTTCAGAAGGCTCCACATCTGCCACATCGGATATGATACTTTCATACTCAAACACATTTTCTACTACTATTGGCTGCGTAGAATCTGCAATATAAAGAAAATTCACTCATAGGCAAGTAAGTCCAAATCACAGCTTAGTTCAATTTATACATATAAGAACTTACCAATATGGTCAGAGTCAAACTGGCTTTCTATTCCATCAACGGACAGCAAAATCATATCTTTGACCTTTTCTTCAATAGGAGTCAGTGGAGGAGCAGTACTTGTCCCACCTCCTGTGCGATATGTTTCAGCACGTATTACTGCAGACTTTTTTCTCGTATCCCTCTTTAAACCCTCGAATTTTGCTTTAAGTGTTTTAGCACTGCGGAAGTTTACCCCGCTTGTGCTGTTGAATAACATTTCTAATGTATTCCAGCACTTTTCTTTTTCCTGCCAGGTGACTGAGTCACTCTTTTTATTTTCTAAAATATCTTTATGTCGAGCCACAAGTTTCGTTAGAAGCTCAACTTCCTCCCTGCTGAAGTTGACGCTTCTCTCACGTTTTTTGGCTGACATTTTAATTCACAGTACTTGTAATTAAAAATCCAACAAAAATCACACGCGCTTATAAAGGTAGATTGTTTACAACGACGACGAAATAAACGACAAAACAAAGCAACAAACAACTAGAAATTTATCTTTGACAAGAAGAAAGAGACAGCACGTTTCGTTACACGCAATATTCAATAACAATCGAATCATTCGTATAAGTTTATTATTTAAAATCTTGAGTGTTAATTAACAATGCAGAAAAATTAAGTGAAAAAGACTTTCAGTACGCAATTAGAATGGATTTATACGTGTTTCATGTTCATTTTATGTGGTTGATATGAAATGACATTTAAAAACGGAACGTGTGGATCTGGTGTTGCCAAGTGGCTCTCCTCTATGTCTCGAATACTTATGTGCCACTTTTCTAACGATTGTGAAACGCAACGTTTCTTATCTGGAACTTTTATCCTCCAAATAATTTATGTGTTAGATAGTTATTCAATCACAGATTATATATAACCAGATGGTTGGCAAGCGTGCCGATGAGCAAGACCAAAGATTGCAAGGTGGTGGGGGGAAAGTGTTGCCATGCAATTTTATTACCCCGATTTTAGGTTTCTTATTTCATGTCTCTGTTGGTGGATTGGATTTGCGATTTTCCAGTTCATAAATTTGGGTGTTCAAATTCAGAACAGGAAATTCCACCAAACCTTGGTTGACCTTTTGTAGTGAATGTTTTAAGTACTGGTGTGTTTAGGTCCTTACTTTTTGTTACAGCCTGCAGGTATTCCTCGGTCCGGTAGGTCTTATTTTATTACTTGCGCACTTACAACCTATTGATCCTGTTCTGTTAGGATTTAAAGCAAACTTTTAACTTTATTGTGTATTTGGTTAAGTTTAATCGTTCCAGTTCCAGTAAAGTTATTAGTTTTCTAGTAAATAAATATATAAGTAGGTACTTAAATTAGGTACGAATGTGGGAATAGGTAAACATTTAATTTAACTAAGCCTAGAAAGGAAACAACGTTTAGTTAGGTGCCTATCAATTTTCTTTTGTTATGTACGTATAGGCACTTATTACGATCGAGTAGAAGTAATTTTAAACACTAGAATATAGAAAAATAATATCAATAGTTTTATGTTAATAGTAATTAAACAAATTTTTATAAGGGAATTAAATTCTTACACGTTAACCAGGCTTAGCCAACAGACTTCGAAATCACATTTCTCCTAATAAATTAAATCTTACGGTTTAGATATTGCTTGAAATTTAATGGCACTTTTAAAATTATTATGCAGCTAAAAAGAAAAAAGTGCAAATACAACAAAATTAAATGACACTTTTACACCACAATATTACCAACATTCCTGCCTACTAATCCAAATATTTATATTCTGTTATAATTAATAAGTATGTATGATCAGTCTTTAAGACGATTATTTCAATATATATTCTTAATCAAATCACATAGTCTTTAGTTAAATAAAATTTATTATTTTTTATACTGGATTGCATTTCTTTTACATTCTCAGATTTAATTTTCTCAAATTAAATCTATATTATGGTATGTAAGAATATTGAATCATAATTATTAATTATGAATAATATACAGGTTGTAACAAAAAGTAAGCACTAAACTTTCATGGGTGGGTTCCGACTTGATTATAGAACCGAAGAAAAATTCCCGAATAGTTTCGAAAAAAAAGTAAACTAAATGTTGTGCTTGTTTTCAGGTAAAATAAACTAAAAAGGCCTACGTACCTCTTTACAACTCCTTTAAAACACAAAACACCTTCGTCGTGGGTCGTTGACCGTGGAGTTCAACGACCCGCGACGTCATCGCAGCGGACAACGCCTCTTAGATGTGATAGGTAGGTCTTACAAATGCATTTTTCCTCGGTTCTATGATAATAAGCAAATGACAACAGTCATTCATTCATTACCCAGTCTAGTGATAATTTCGTTTTTATTTATTTGATTTTAAATTTTCATATTTTCCTGTGTTCTTTGATCGAAGCTAAGGTTTGGTCCTTACTCTTTGTTACACCCTATATAAAAGTAATACTACCCAATATTTAAATATTTTGATTGGTTATTTCTATATTTGTTTCGAAGGTAGATTATAATACAAAGTAGGTATGACAAACTTTCTCCGAGTCTTAAACATACTTTCATTCTTTTTATATATATTACCTACGTACCAGCCTTGAAACAGCATGAGGGAAAAGATAAGTTCGCTGTTTCATTTTTATTAATAAATTTGCATAGAAATGTTTACTACAAATTTTGGACAATATTTTGGGTCCCCAATCTTTGCAACCCGTTGCTTCTTTCCAACGCAAACGTAGATTTTTATCTGCAGGAAATCTGTAACAAATAAAAACATGACACTTAAATAATAAATGCGAAAGTTTGGATGGATGGATGAATGGATTACCTCTTCACGCTACTTACTACTGAAAGGATCGGCTGAAATTTTGCATACAGGTATCTAATTCTAAAATATTTTTTATTCCATAAATCAGTTCCTATGGGATAGAAATCACACCCTTAAACGTTTCCATAGAAACAATGCGTGCGAAGCCGCGGGCATAAACTAGTTTTAAGATAATGTTTCTCGTTATGTACGTATTCAAAAATATTTCAACGCGCCATTTGGGGAATTTTATTGTCGAGTGCAGGCAACCCTAAATTTTCGCAATGTTAGGTTATATTAATTAAAATTTTCATAAAACATAACTTTTGAGCCTTGTACCTCTTAATTGTTCATGTAAATCTATGGATCTGTAAATTTTGAACCTTTTTGTAGTCAAAAGAACTTGTACTTACGGGTGGAATGATAAATTCGGCACTTTTGCTTCACTGTCACTTGTACATTAGAAAACACAGCGCCGCACCATTGTTGCCTTTAGTTTTTATTGTTTTTAGGTGCGGGAATGTCCACAGGAACACTTTATTCACATTTATACTTAGAAATCAAAATTTTACAACAAATTCTATGATTCTCGTGTCGAGCTCCGTCGATGTGTAGGAAATTTGTTTAGCAACTAGAGTTGCTTTTCAATGAAAAAACTGGCACGCGAGAAAGTGATAGCAAGCCATTCGCTCTATCTCATTTCTTCTTAGGTTTTAGGCATAAGTCGTTCTCTCTTTATGTGTGAATGCGATAGCATTTGCGCGTGTTCTATAGCATACTCTTTCTACGTATTCAATACTTTATCAGGACATTGTGAAACAGACCCTAAGACTACCAAATATAATAACTTACTTGTGCTTTACTATCGATTATTGGATTGGTCTTGGTAGTGAGACTAGGCCCGGTTATAAACGTCATTTTACCGCACTGCTTGCTTAAATTATTCTTCAGATCACGATATGAAAGAAAATTGGCAATGAAAATGATGTTTCCGCGACCTATTCCAATACAAGCTCACTCAAAAGCTTGTTTAGTCGAGCGAGCTGTTCGACGTCTTTTGCAGGTAGTTTACGTCAATAATTTGATTGCCATAACAAAAATGACACTCCTGTCTGCGGTACTGAATGGCAACACAATTACGATTTTAGTCGATTATTTATTCCCCAACACTGCAAAGATTACGAATAAAGATTGTCTCTGCCTGCTTATAATCTGTGTTGGTTGTGTTGTCTGTGGAAGCTGTTGGTTTCATAAAAAAAATTGAAGAAAGAAAAGAAACGGACGATTTTGTGTCGCGTAGTAATTCCATGAAAAACGAGGATTAATGAATCACGAATGTACAAAGTGTCGATAAATCATGTACGATTAGTTATTTCAACATAATTTTCAGTTTATCCTTTATTTCGTTGTGTAAATACCACGTTTAGAAGTCCGACGGCGAAACGAAAATAAAATGGCGACCGATCAAGCGAAGAACCGCATGCACGGTTTCAAGAACACAGGCAAGGATGTCGACGTAAGTATCCTCCGGCCGCTTGCCGCGGCCGACTTCAAGAGGCCCCGCGCCGCCGCCCCTCGGTACCCGACTGACCGCCATCGCTCGTCTTTCAGGAAATGCGCAGGCGGAGGAACGAGGTGACCGTGGAGCTGCGGAAGAGCAAGCGGGACGAGACGCTGCAGAAGCGGCGCAACGTTCCCGTGACGTACTCCACGGACGAGGAGGAGATCGAGCGCACGCTGGCCTCCACCGACCTGCCTGGGCTGGTGGCGGCAGCCAACAACGCGTCGGACCCGCAGGCGCAGCTGGAGGCGGTGCAGCAGTGCCGCAAGCTGCTGTCCTCAGACAAGAACCCACCCATCGACGCCCTGATCGCGGCTGGCATCCTGCCCGTGCTGGTGGGCTGCCTGGCTCGCGCCGACAGTCCCACGCTGCAGTTCGAGACGGCCTGGGCGCTTACCAACATCGCGTCAGGCACGTCCGCTCAGACCAACAAGGTGGTACACGCGGGTGCTGTGCCTGTCTTCCTGCAGCTGCTCATGTCTCCACATGAGAATGTGTGTGAGCAAGCTGTGTGGGCGCTAGGCAACATTATCGGGGACGGGCCCGTGCTGAGGGACTTCGTCATTGAGCTGGGGGTGGTCAAACCTCTCCTGAGCTTTGTCAAGCCTGATATCCCCATCACTTTCCTCCGTAATGTGACATGGGTTATCGTGAACCTCTGTAGAAGTAAGGATCCACCACCGCAAGTCAAAACTATTCAAGAAATTCTTCCAGCACTCAACGTACTCATTACGCACAGTGATGTCAATGTGAGTATCATAAAATATTGTACTGTATGGCTTATGGGAATTTTTGTGGCTTTCCTTCACTCTCCAATAGGTTAATGTCCTTTTGTAAGTAGAGACTCCAAATATGAAAGCCTTAATCTAAGAGAGGTTGTATAAATGTTTTGTAGATTTTTTGGAATACCTCGTCATTGTCTGGAAAGCTCTTTATAACATTGTTTAACAAATTAGCTTTCTTCATTATTCCTGTGATGTTTTCTCATTTAAAGAGAAGTGATGATAATGCCCATATCTTTTCATTGGCTATCAATACCTACGTTATGTTGCATTAATTATTGAAGTTGAAGGAATTCATTCTAAATATTTTACATTTGAGGTAGACAACAATTCCTGTGCTTGGCCTATAGGACTAGAATGTTCATAAAATGATTGTCCTTCCCAAATGTCTAGACCAGAATAAATAAACTATCAATGAATGACTGGCACCAACAAGATGTGCCCAATGGAGTTCATTATAACTTTTTATTATTAGCAACTATGATTCCAAGTTTATCTTTGTTTTTTCTTTGTAGATAACGTGGTTGGAGATAACTTTAGGCTTATTCTATTTTATAATGTATGTAACAAAGACTTGTGTTTTATTGGTTAATCTTGTATCCAATGAATGTATTTGTATCTTGCAGATTTTGGTAGACACAGTATGGGCCATCAGCTATCTAACAGATGGTGGCAACGAACAGATCCAAATGGTAATAGAATCTGGCATCGTGCCCCAGCTGATCCCGCTGCTGTCCCACAAGGAGGTGAAGGTGCAGACGGCGGCGCTCAGAGCCGTGGGCAACATTGTCACGGGCACCGACGAACAGACACAAGTGGTGCTCAACTGCGACGCACTATCACACTTCCCGCAATTACTCTCACATCAAGTAAGTCACTTGTATACCATAATCAGTGAAGATATTGTTTTGAGGTATAATCTATGCATCTCAAATAAATATTTGACGACCCCTGTGGCGCAAAGCGCGACGGTCCGCCTGCGACTTCGATATCCGCCTCAAGACAAATTTTTGTACCATCAATAGATATTTGTTCCAGTTTTGAGTGTTTTCTATGTATAACTAGCTGCTGCCCGCGGCTTCGCTTGCGTAGTTCCCGTTCCCGTGGTAATTCCGGGATAAAACATAGCCTATGTCCGTCTCCTGGTTCTAAGCTGCCTCCCCACCAATTTTCAGCCAAATCGGTTCAGCCGTTCTTGAGTTATAAATAGTGTAACTAACACGACTTTCTTTTATATAATAGATAAAATTAAATAGATAAAAAAAATATATATATGTAATGTTTTTTTTAAGTATATCAGTTATCTAGTACCTGTAACACAAGCTCTGCTTAGTTAAGGGATAGATTTTTTTTATTTATTAATTGACGAGCAGTGTGTGGCTGATGTATCTATATCACACAGTGTTGAATTAATCGTCGTCACAGTCATTGTGTCACTTTTTTAGTTTGTTTTTGTTGTCTCATAAGCAGTTGTCAAGTCTATTCTTGAAGGTGTTTATTGATGTGGCGGATATAATGTCTTCTGGTAATAGGTTCCAATTTTGAACCACTCTATTAAAATGGTGCGCTGCATGGGCTTTGTAAATTGTCCAGCATAATTTATTTATAAGACTATTTTGCCAAAGATTAAATATCTACTAAAATTCTCTTACAGAAAGAAAAAATATGCAAAGAGGCAGTTTGGTTCCTTTCAAACATCACAGCTGGCAACAAGCAGCAAGTGCAAGCCGTCATCGACGCAGGCCTGCTGCCCAAGATCGTCGAGAACCTCACCAAGGGAGACTTCCAGACACAGAAGGAGGCTGCGTGGGCTGTCTCGAATCTAAGCATAAGTGGAACTAAGGAGCAGGTGGCTACCCTCATTGCATGCGGGGTCATACCACCCTTCTGTAATTTACTTGGATGCAAGGACACACAAGTTATCAATGTAAGTATAAATTAGAAGAATATTTTCCCTATACAATTCAGTTAGTTACTTAGTTCAACACAACAATACTGACAGCAGGATATTGCTCCAGAAGGCATTCATTTATTCAATCTTTTTCTATTGCAATTACTCGGAGCAGTTGTGTACAATCAATATTTATATTATTTATATAGCATTCAAAATCTTCAAGCGTATACCAAGGCAAGGCATTACCATTGCACTTCGAACACTAGTTTCATGTCCCATTTCATTGAATGCTACCAGAAACCTAACCAGTATCTGACCAGCATAATCATACAAGTGAAGACAAGAAAACAAGTTTTAGAGTAAACATTTCTTGATCCCATAATTATGAAATGAACATTGAGATGGTTTAGCGAAAAAGATGCAAATATGAGTTCAAAAAGGAATGTGAGATGATGAATTTAAAGCTGTAGTGGTAACTAAAAATTGTTTCAAACTTCGTGAGCGTAAACAAGGGGAAGCCTTCTCTCAAAAGTGCGATACCGTATGCTGTGAGTGGTTAAGTTTCAAACATCATACTAAACTCGTAGAAAGAATAAGCAAAGTAGGTCAAAGACAGTATTCAAAAGAACTAAATAAGATTTGACAACCTCATGAGGTTAAGAAATCAAATAATATCGCAAAAATTTTCGACTTCGACGGGACTTTAACCTTCTGACTTCCGTTCAAGTCCCGTCGAAGTCGAAAATTTTTGCGATGTTATTTAATTTCTTAGAAATTTGCCAGAGTGTGAGGCTTACGCACAATAAAAAACAAAAACTTTATATACTTCATATCATATTTACTCACTATATATATTTATTCACTTCATATTTAATAATATGAGAACCTTACAAATAAAATTACTTGTTCTAACTTAAAGAGAATTCTCGACCACAAACGTTATTTTAAAAGAGAGAGACAAGTTAGTAAACGTGTGTGTTATTGGTTGTTCCAGGTGGTACTGGACGGCATCAGCAACATGCTGAAGATGGCGGGGTCGGGCGTGGAGCAGGTCGCCTCCATGATCGAGGAGTGTGGCGGGATCGACAAGATCGAGGCGCTGCAGAGCCACGAGAAGGTTGAGATATACAAGATGGCCTACGACATTATTGAGCAATACTTCGCGGGAGAGGTAACGCTACATTTTATATCTTACACCCGTACTCACTATTCTTACTACGAGAGCCAAATGCATGGCGCTGTGTAGAATATCTAGCAGTATTAGCAGTCTAATTATTAAATAGACTACTAATTATTTAGAACAAGCAAGTGATTCACCTAATGTTAAGTCAGTTTAGTGGTTTAACAGAAAATACCTCTAGGCATACGCATTGTTAATGGCATTGTTAGATATGTCGTCCAGTCAGACCATTTCAATTTAATTTCAAAAAATCTTTAACCTGAAATAACATAAGTCTGGTACTAGTGTAAATAATTTAATCCTAGAATGCACAAACATAAATAAAATAAAAACGTTTAAGGGCGGGCGCTTGTCAACACTTACGAAGGTGTTTTTACACTTCGCATTACAAAACATAAGTATGTAATCATAAGTTAACGTAAGCAGTTCTAAATAAATATTTGCATTATTTAATAACATATCCATTTTTGTATAAAATTGCATTGTTTAGAAAAAACATTGTATAACATTAGTCGGATGATTAGTTTGTGAGATTACCCTGAGGAAGCTTCTAATTATAATTGGAGGATCTCTGACCTGCTCTGCCATCTCGCATGGGATTGTATCGGGCTAAGCTCCCGGCTTATCCGCATTACAGTGTCGCTGTTAGATGCAGACGAAGTTGTTTCCTCAACAGATCCGGGCGAGATGTCTATTCAGACAACCCTGAGGAACTTTTGAATTAAGCATTTCTGGTTTAACAAAGCCCTAAAAAGAGCTCTTTAAATTATAAACAACTGCCAAAATCACAAAAGATGAATCAGCATTGTTTGTTGCATCAATCTGCAATACACCTTTTGTATTATTGAAAGGTTTTTTGTTATCAATCATTTGTCCAACATTCATAAACATTGAGCTTGTCTTATGGACAGAAGAAGACATAAAATGCAGGTGCACACACCATCCTTATATAGATTTTTCTCGAAATATTTATAGATAACTGCGATATGTAGCTATAGATAGCTGACTCAGCGAACTTTTACCACCTTCAATGTTTCAAAACCAAAATTATCCACATCGGTTCAGCCGTTCACGAGTTTCAGTGAGACTAACAAACGGCAATTCATTTTTATAAATAAAGACTAGTTTCTGGTCGCGACTTCGCACGCGTTGATTCTATGGCATCTTACTTGTTCCTGGACTCGTTTCCGCAACTAGGCCACAGGTGGGCCCATTTTGCGTGTGACAAATTCTATGGAATCGTTTGGAACTGTTTTATGAGATAAAACGCCTATGTTTTATTCTAGATCTAGAACTACATCTATGCGAAATTTCAGTCAGAACCGTTCAGTAGTTCTGGCGTGAAGAAGTAACAAACATCCATCTATCTTAACATCCTAACTTTCGCATTCATAAATAAGTGCACTTACAATTTTCTATGAAACCATGATAACTGACAACTTTGATTAATTGGCACTTTTAGTTGCGCATTTGGTTGTAAGACATTTTGGGTTAAAAATGAACATTGGTAATTCGCGCGGGTAATAAAATCGAACGCTCATAACATAACAACTAAACTTATTTATTCACCTTAAAAAAACAGGTTGTTACTGAAGTAATGTGTTTGTTCCAGGAGGAGGACGCGTCGCTGGTGCCGGCCAGCGCCGAGTCCGGGTTCCAATTCGCGCCGGCGGGCGGCCCGCCCACAGAGGGTTTCCGCTTCTAGCCTGGCCCTGCGCGCCGCGGCACATCCACGAACGAGCCCCGACCTCACATTATTCTAGTTAGTTATAGTTGACGCCGCGTTTTTTTATTAATTTTAATGATTTGTACGAGACGTCGGCCTCGTTCGTCGATGCGCCGCTCTGATGTGATGTTTTAAACTGCATTCGTTGTGATCGGACTCGGGAGAAGTGGTAGCTTTAACGTCGAGCCTTACAAGTGTATGCGCTCCGCTTCGTCGACGCTTTTTGATATAACATAGTGTTTACGTTTCGTTTAACTCGAGTGTAATGTATCATACTGGACGATTGGACGCGCTCCGGTCGATGGAATTATGTTCTGAACTTGGAGCCCATTTGTATCTATATATCAATAAATTCTGTCCAATATTACGGAATGTTTTATTTGGAGCTAAATGTCTCGTTGGAGAATATGGAAGGCAGTGAGACCAGGTGCATTCTGCCTCTGCATAGCTCGAACTTTTTCTGAAATGATAGCATAGTTTAGAAATTACACTTTATACCAGACACCAATGAATAAAACTCAGAAGTACCCCAGAAGCCCGTTGCGCCAGAGGTCGTCAAAATCGTTAATTTTGACGACCTCTGGCGCAACGGGTGGATGTCTGTCTGCGACGCAGAAGGTTGCGGGTTCGATACTTCCGATTCCTCTTGGCCAAATTTCATTCGAGATTCGTTTAGGCGTCAAAAGATAACAGAATTACATTAAAATTTTTATAATATTAGAGTAAGTTGGTACGAGTTGATATCTCTAGGTGAGACCAGAGTAGCGCGCCAGCCAAAGCGTAAGTTAAATAGTATGATAATGAGTGAAAATAAAAATTGTGTGGTTGTGATGTAGAGTAAGCCTGACTGAGCCCTATTTATTTAGGGCAACCAACTAGAGATAACACAAGGAATACAAACGTCTTTATGGTAAATGCCTTGATGGTACCTGACTTGGCTTCGTAAACATAATTCACCTGAGCTGATTCACCTTGTGCAGACGATGAAAAGCAATGTTTTTTTTTTATTTTTGCTTGCTAATAGGTATGTAAAATTTGAAGTTTTCACATTTATTGCGCCGGACCATTATTAGGGTAATTTAAAGTGCGCGATGAGTGAAAAATTTAATGTGCGTGTGGACTGAGAGCTCACTTTTGAAATACTTGCATATCGAATTGAAAAAAATTACATTTAGTAGTAGGTACCTATTTTTTTTTATAAAATATATTTTGGCAAGACCCCAGCAAGCAAGTCGCGCGTTTTCGTCTGTTTGGTTCCGTGGCCGATAATATAAAAGACGCCTTTTGTTCGCTTTATAAAGTTGTATGTTGTATGTTTGTAAACAACTTTTGTATTATTCTGTTTATACAGAAATAAAAACCTTGTATATAAGTAAATATGACTTAAGTATTAAAAATAAACGTATGAAAAAATAACTGCCAATTGATTCAATCATTTACGGAACCCTAAAATAGGCCAAGTGGGGCAAGATGATCCCTGTTATCATCTAGCCCCACTTGTCTTCATATTTTGCCCTATTAGTATAGATATCAGTTGGGCACTAGACCTCTTAACACAAGCTTTTCCTCCAAACTAAGCTAGTTTGAAGCTGGATGATTCTGCGTGAAATTGTCCAGCAATATTATTATAAGTACCTTCTTGAGGTCGCACGCGTAGCACCTGACGTTGCTGTAGGTCTCATCGGGTGTCTCGTCGGCCGAGCGAGCCGTCACGCGGCTCTGCAGGGACTCCGCGTCGTAGAATACACCCACTTTCTGCTGAAAACTGAGAGCAAATACAGTAAAATTATCTTTAGCCCCATTGCTCCGACATACCTCCGCGAACGATTTGAATTCCTTGTTCCCCGCGGTGTGCCTTGTAGGACGGCAATTTCACTCCGTCTTTCCAGTAGGCCTGGAGGTTCTTTCGCCGCGCAAGCAGCCAGATTGTGGAACTCCCCCATGAAATTCGAGCCAGTCCGTCGCTTAACATATTTAAGACAAAGGTAAAAGAGCACTTTCTACTATCATAAGTATTATGTATCTTAGTATTGTATTTTATAATATATATTATATTATAATCCTATTTTATAAGTTCATTTTTGTATTCATTGTGTACAATAAAGAATAAAATAAATAAAAGCTTGACAGGTGTGGTGTGGAGATCATGCAGGTTCTGCAAAACCTCCACACCGTAAAGCTTAGACCACTGACAGGTCTAACAAGTTTTGGGCTCCGGAGGGCGTTATCGAGAACTAGCCTTGCTCAAGTATCATTATTAGGTCAAAGATTAGGTACCTACCTACTGTAAGTAATGTAACTTCGATTATTTTCCTTCTTTTTCTTTTAAGTATTTACACCTTTCGTTGATTTCTTCAGTAGATTTCTTAAGTACATAGGTAACCAGGTACTTACTTGGGCAGCGGCTTCCTCCAATGGTTGTCGAGCCGGTTGACCTTCATGATTGCGCTGAGTCGCTGCAGCAGCCCGTAGTTGTCGTTCTGGACCTGGTTCTTGCGGTCCAGCTCGCGCTGGCACTTCTTGAGCTTGAGGGCCACGTGCGGCCGCGGCGGCGGCGCGCGGTCGTCAATAGCGGGCAACGCGGAACGGACCTTGCGGTAACGTGACAGGAATAGAGAAGATTTAAAGGTACATAATGCTCATTAGTTAGGCTATGATCTTAGAGAAAGAAAACTGGAAGGATTTATAGTCCACCCCATCGATCAATAATAATCGAATAGGTAATAGGTACCTATAGTAGGTAGTGATGTCCATCCCTTTTGGGTTTAGGGCGTAGTAGGTTTTACGGCAGGATTAATTTAATAATCCTCGTGGTATCCTATCTTGAAATGTGTCTAAGACTTTTTAATGACATTATTGAACTCTCTACAGGAACCTGCGTGGGCCGTTCACAGATGAACTGAAGCAAAACGGAAACCTTACCTACTTGAATATTTGATCCTGTAATTATTCCACAACCAAATACCTACCTACCTAGGCCGAGACAAGTTACCTCGGTATCTTTGTCTACGGTGATTGAAGTAGCATAATTCAAAACAAGTGGACATAAAATTTTGCTGAGTTCTTGGCTGGAAACCAAAATGCCGAAGTACTTACCTATACCTAACGTGTAGGACGTTGTTTTACCTTGGCGCGATGGTCCTTGAAGCGTCGATCCTCCCAAGGCTGGACCAATAGTTTATCGCGACGCGACAGCATTGTAAAGTAGGTAGGTACCTATCTAAATAAATTGTAAATCAGTCTCAAATCGCGTACCTATAACACGACTTTGGAAATGGAACTGTTTGATCGATGGACTGTTGCTACAGATACGCTCTCAGGCTGGCAAGAGGTGGATGGAATAGCTCCTACGCCGCGCCGGGAGCCGGGCAAAGCTATTTTAATTTAGTAACCTATCTATAATCAATAGCACTGTGATCCCAATTTTGAAATGTATGGCAGTTTTCACCAAACTTCTAACTTTGCAGGGGAACTAAATTAACTAACAGCAGTATAGTGTAAGTTCCATATAAATATTTTTTTCAAACTTTGTTGTTACTAACACTTTTGTGACATAGGTTGACTTTTTTGTGGTAGGTCATTCGCACGAATCATCGCATCTGGAATTATCAGATGTGGGAAAACTACACTTGCAGGATATTTGACGACCTCCGTGGTGAAGCGGGCGAAGGTCTGCCTGCGACGCAGGAGGTTGCGGGTTCGATTCCCGCCTCGGGACAATCTGCAGACCAGGGCGTTCTAGATGTTTTCTATGTATAATAAAAAATATCTATCTAAGTATGTAGTGTATTGTATTAAGTAGGTACCTATAAGGTTAAATTGCTACCAAAGCCATTGGAAGCATTGAAGTCAAACATTTACTTGTAGGTATATCTGTTATCTAGTACCCATAACACAAGCTCTACTTAGCTTGGGGCTAGACAATGCTGTGTGAATTGTCCAGCATTATTTGTTTATTTTATTTATTTGAAATAAAACAGCACACAGCAAATTAATAAATAAATTATATTGTTAAATATTATACACTGCACTTACAATGGTATCATAATAATGCTCGTTACAAATAATATACACGAAAACGTACAAACATGGTTACAGATACAAATTATAAAATAATATACTTTGAGCAATACAAAAATAAAAAACCGAATCACTCTAATAAATCCAAGTCTACACTATAAAACATATTCAATGTAGTTCGACAGAACGGGTCATGGGTACTTTGGTACCCGCACGACACCTTCCAGCGATCCGCGGAGTATACAATACGCCTAGGAATGTAGGTCAGCATTCTCCTAAATTTGGCAATGTTTAATTGATAAAGCTTTTAGATTAAAAATTAGTGCACTCATTCTACTCATCGTTCGGTTCTCTTCACTCACCCTCGGGACACATTCAATATAGCCATCTGTACCTTTGTGCTTTCCTTGCCTACTTATGCTTCATCCATCGGAAGACATACATTTTGCATTAGATTAGACTCGTTAATTCTAAAGCGTCTATTTTCCCTATTTAAATCAAATCTGTAAACGACCATAAATGGTTTTTAAACTCACTGAAAGTAACTTTGACAAAGACGCTTTACTTTAGTGGAGCATGGGGTCCTAATGAGCACGTAACGGAACAATATGAGCGAGTACACACTACGTACCACACGGTTGTCTCTACCTACAGAGTCGTTATACTAATTTACATGAGTATAAAACGTATTAAATACTTCAAAAAGATCTAGTTACTTACAAAAGTGCCTTCTGTAATATGACTCAGTATCGTGCACAGAATCATACTTTATCTCGCGTTTATATACAAGTCAAGCATGATATTATAATAAGCAAACTGAAAGAGATGGTTAAAAAAAAAATTTAGAACTTGACGTCTTTTTCGACGATTCTTTTAGCGACGGCAAATAAAATTATAATTGTTATTGGTAGCTCATCTTTAGTAGTAAGGCACGATACCTGCCAGTTTTCCATTGCAGCACCCTAAATGGGTACATACTTGTGATCTTAACTTAAACTCACCTAAACTCACCCTGCAGTATTCAGTATTTTATTTATTGCATTCATACAATCAAGACTTGAAAATACTGAATACTGCATAATCTTGTGGTAATGTTTGTCTCTGCAATAGATAACTGTGTCGATGGAGAAGTCGCCAAATCTAAACTAAATTAATTTGACAGCACTAAAAATGATGCTATCTTTTTTATTTCGATCGTTATACAACGGATATGATAGTTATGAAACGTTTTATTGACGGCAACAGTTTAGCCCCCCCAATTAGTTAGTTTTGGCGACATCTGCATTGACACCATTATTTGTAGAGCCAAACATTACCACAAGATACCTTTTCTTAGTGTACATTTATTGTATATATGGAAATAAAGAGATTTAGATTTTTGATTAAATCATGCTTGACATAGGAAACGCGAGATAATTAAAAACACTGAGTGATACTTCAAACGTATCACATGTTTATTAGATTAGTGCGCAGTCGATATCCGACCACATCTCGTCAAGGATGCTTTCCTAAGAACATGAACACAGAACACGCAACACAAAACTCATTAACATAGAGAAAAGATAAACAAGAGTTGAATGTAAAGATTACAGATAAATGCAAAGTATATTGGAAAACACCCTCAATAATGTTCTGGTAGCTCTGTATCCTAGACTTAGCTCTAACAGTTGCATCACGTACACTTGGTGCCGAACCATTGTAGCTGTCAAAAACGAAAAATGTACGTACAAAAATAAATCGTTCCATTAAAAGCTATTTTAATACTCTGCGTTGGAGTATCTTTTAACAAAGATGCTTGGACGACTTCTTTTCTTAGGAGTTCAAAAAGGTATTTGATTTAACTATTTCACCTTTTAAATGCTATGATAAGATAACTTATAATAACAAATCGTAACTCATCGGTATTAAATTATATTGATATAAAGTATAATAAAATAAAGTAATAAACAACCAATCAGCTGCAATAATAGGTTCTCGTCACAACTCATTCTTATCTATAAAGGGATCATATAAGGTGCGCTGGAAGTAAGCAAAAGCCTTGTGATGCCGGGTCGTATATGACTAGCGATTGTCACGTCAGAGAAATCAACCATCGAGATTCCATCCCCGCGGGGAAGGTTCACACTAGCGCTGCAGCTGGTACAAACGGCCCTCACCAGCGTGAACTTTCTCCGCATCCTCACACCATACAAATGGGATACCTAATTCGTTGTCGAAGTCTACAAGAGAGAATTGATCGAGGTCAGACTAATGCCCACACTCTAGTCAGACTTTCATACTTTAGATCATAGCTTAATATATATTATTTATGATATAAAAACCGTGATACAATCGACTATAAAAATGTACAAAATTCCCATTTCACCAAACATTCCACGATATCCCTGAGAATGACTTACAATAACTTACAATAGCCAAACATCACAACAATATATGCATTTATTAGGGGTGTATAATAATAAGTATAGTTTGTATGATCGAATGAGTTCCAGGAGCGAAGCGTTCCCGACCACTCTGTCCCGCGATGGTCCTGTCCGCTCCGTGAAGGCATCCGTCACACCGAAGAAGCATTAAACTATAATTAATGTAAGTAAACGGGCAGAGGAAACCCTAATCATCCTTTAGTGATATATTACTGATACAATACGTTATAAAAACTCATTTCAATTACGCTACTTACTGGGATACTTACCTAAAATAACAATTAAAAATCGCTCTTATACCATTACTATTGAGACGCGTCAAAAGCCAATTTTTGGTTTATTATTGTAGAATATATTTAATTATTATAAATCGGGCATTGCATCAATGCCTAATTACACTAGACATAAAGAGTATAATATCGGGGTCAAATTGAACAGATTCCAATAGATTTATTGTACTATGACAACATTGGCAACGCTACGGCCAGCCCTCAGTTGCTATGACAACATTGGCAACGCTACGGCCAGCCCTCTGTTACTATGACAACATTGGCAACGCCACAGCCAGCCCTGTGTTACTATGACAACATTGGCAACGCTACGGCCAGCCCTCTGTTACTGTCTCGCCTTGCCTCTGGACGAGGTCATTATTAAGGCCTTTTGTATTTTAAAACTATTTTGAACCCCAAATTTATTAAACGAAGGAACCGTCGTATTTCCGTCATCGAGCGAGCGGAGAATGATTTTAAAAGGTCCATCAGCTCGTCAATATCTTGGAATATTCCAAACGTCAGATCTATAAAAATACAAAAATTGTATAAATATGGCATAACGAATCAAAAGAAAAAATTATCCTAATCAAGTAGGTAGGCAAAAAACAGTCATATTATGAGCATGATCATTATAATGGATTCAATATTGCAATCAAGTCAAAAATATTAAATAACGCTTAAAACGTAAATTCCAGCTCGGTCGAGTGTAGACATGGCCGCCGCCCCGGTGGGAAACAATATTACAAAGCTATTACAAGTCGACGTTTGAGACGACGACGAAGACAACAGGGTATCAAACACGATCTACTATCGTTGCGCATAGAATGTGAGCCAGCCATGGATATAATTCGCAACGTTATTCCTTCGTTACATATTCAAGTGATGGGCTTAAACGCCTATAGGCCATAACTGAGTTGGCCGCGACTAGATAACTAATTTGCATCACTCGGAGCGATTAGTAGGCCTCAGGGTAGATATGACAACTCTGGGGTATTGCCCAAAACATTTGAAAATATCCTCAAAGCTGATTATCTGGATAATTACCATGATTATGTTGATAAATATCCTGTTAAGTGCTTTCAGTGCAACCATTATTATGTTAATTTGTCTATTTGGCCCAACTCGAGAACCTAGCTCACGGAGTTAAAACTCGCCCGCCGGCAAACACCATTGTTATCATAGTAATGGTTGCCATTCGCTCCACCCGTTTAATTTTCGTCATCCACTGGTAATCTGCCCCTATGTTATCATAGCTATTTGCCCCGGGGGCTGGTTCACCCCGTTTTGTCGTCCTAGTGGTACCCCCAGGTAAGTCCGTTAGGGGCTCTTTACACTGGCAGGGCGGTAGTGCACTGCCCACTTTTAGATTGTAACCCAGCGCTATAAAGTTCCTTTCCGCATGTGCCCTCCGAGGCACAGACGAGGCAGAACGATATGGTTAGCGCGTTGCGACGAACTATTGCGTTGACACTGGTCTCAACAGCAAGATGTTAAGTATGTCTGAACGCTAACTCGGGCAGTGCAAGGCCGCAGCGGCAACGGCTGGCCATTAGTCCGCCCGGGGCAGCGGACGCACGAGGTACAGCTTCTCGCCTTGCTTGTTGGTGTAGATGGGCGCGCGCTGGTAGTGCGCCACGAGCTGGTCCAGCGAAGGGAACTTGCGCTGCCCGATGCAGTAGAGCGCGCCCTCAACGTGCACGCGGAAGTGCTTGTTGCGGCCCGGGGCTTTCAGTGACACGGAGAAGTCGCCGACCTGAAGAATTCATTTATTTATAATGGACGAGCAGCGTGTGGCTGATGTGTCTATATCACATAGTGTTGAATTAAGTCATTGCGGCCCTTTTTTTAGTTTGTTTATTGTCGTCTCGTAACCAGTTGAATACGAATACGAACCAATTAAAACAAGATCCGTCAAGTGCGAGTGTAACTCGCGCGCCGAGGGTTTCGAACGTTTGTCAACAAATATGTACCAAAAGTACCGGTTAGAGACTTCGCAATTTAATGAATACCTAAAAATAGTAGATACCATACCAATCAACATTTCAGATGAATCTCTCTGCATGCTACGGTTAAAGTGGGTAATGGTAAATTTTTGGACTTTTTTCCATATACCTACTTCAAAAAGTTTGAAACCTATAGAAATTTTAAAAACTGTTTTGAAATGTCTAAACCGATTTTAATTTTTTCGACTTTTTTCAAAAAGTATGAAACCTACCAAAATTTCAAAAACTATTTTGAAATGTACAAACTGATACCTTTTATTTCATTTCCCACATGACCCAGTAGGTATGTTTTAAAATTTCGGCATCACAGTTTGTATGGAAAATATTCATTTTAATTTTTCATTTATTTTTCTTTAAATCTGGACAGGCGCACGAAATGTATTATTATTTTAAATTTCAAGTTGATAGCTGCAGTAGTTGCAGAGTTATTAAGGAGGGAAAAAAGGACAGACAAAGCGAGACCATAAGGGTTTCGAAACCGATCTTCGAAACCCTAAAATGAATAAAAAGAAATCGGTAGGATAAGGTCTTAAACAGATACATACAGCGAAGTTGCTCATTCACTTCACCCTGGAAGGATGAAGCACGAAGCAACTTCGGTTACATAAGTCTTCGCCACGCCTGGCCCTCGTTGTACTAACAGGTTTATGTACTCACGTTGGTCTCGGAATCCCGTATAAGGAAGTCTCCATCGTGTCCGTGCTGGTTCAGCAGCAGGTCGCAGTGCGTGCGCGTGATGGCTCCGTAGTACCAGGCGCGCCCTGCGCAGCCCCCGCCTCCGCCCCCGCCGCCGCCGCCGCCGCCGCCGCGGCCCTCGGCGTTGCTGCCATCGCTGGAATAAAGAGTCACATTACAGTCACATTATCAAAACAACAAGAACAGGACCAAAACCGGGATAGGAGACAGTTTTTAGTTTATAAACACACACAAAAATTTTCAATACCTGAATTTAGTATTTCTCATAGTAACTATGCATTACTCAAAACTACAAGAACACAGACTTAACATTGTGTGGCATCACCACTTTCAAGGTCAATCTTTCGCACGGGGGGAAGCCGGGGTAAGTCTCTAGTTGGGAAATATCACTTTTCTATTTCATTGTACTCGCGTACTTTTGCTTCCGTGCCTAAGTTCACAGAGCTCATTAAGTTTTGCGATCCCTCTACTTACGCACACTTACATAGAAATTGTGATTAGGTCATGTTATATTATTGTGCATTTTTTCTATTATTTAAGCTATTATAAGTTTGCATGACTGTGTTGTTTTCTTAGATAACATTTTAAAGTGGGTCAAACTAGTTTTCTTGATAGGTCATACATAAGGGTAGCCAGACCAAAAAGGTTAGGAACCACTGTTCTAGAAGGTATAACGGGATGGTCGTATACTCACGGAGGGAGGCTAAGGTAGTCCGCGAGCTCCTGCAGATAGTTCCTAGGCACGAGCCCCACGTTCCCGCGGTTGTCTCGTGCGCGGAACCACTCGGGGTCTGAAGGCGGCCGCTCCACGATCTCCAGCCGGTCTCCCTTCTCGAAGGAAAGCTCCTGCTCGTTGCTCGACGTGAACGAATATAGGGCCACCTGGAAAATGGTGAGGCGTTGATGATGGAATCAATGAAGCTAATTTAAAGGCAGGTCTGTCCTTGCCGTGTGGTGCTGGCATAGAATTGGTACACCCCAACTCTTCCCGCAGGTGCCCTGAGAGGCAACTGAACTGATATCCACTAGAGTACTAAAATTCGTTTTCGCATAGGAATCGAATAAGCTGCGGCGCACGCACCAAAACCGATTTTTTTTACATTTAGGATCGCAATTTTTAACCTGATATTAGAAACTCTTTATAACGGATAAACAGTGATTTCAATAAGAATGTATTATGTTAAATCTATAAATGATATACATACTGTACTGACCACAATATCGAGCACGTTCTCAGCCATCGCGTACGTGTGCACCGGATCGTCGTCGCCTTCTTCGCTCGTGTAGTTCGAAGGAAACCTGTAACATACGCCAACCATTCTATCAATTGTGTTCGTCGAACGACATCTGTTTATTGACAGAACGACATCCTTAAAATTAACTTATTGCAATGTAGGTAAAACTGATGTTAGTGAGCCATTTATTTTTTGTACAAGCTGAATGGTAAATTATTGGTTTCCAACTGGAATAGATTGCCGTGTGGGGCTCGTGCAAATAACGCGCGGCAGACGCACGAGCCAATGTTCGACCAGAGTAGACGTCCATTTGCCGCGCGACCCAATATGTGGGCTGCCGCGCGGCAAGCGATCCATCTCGAACAACCCGCGGCGCGGGGCGGGGAGGATAGCCAGACCAATACATTTTAGCTATTCTATATGACGCCAAAAGTGTTGTCATTTTCTTCTTAAGCCAGGAATAGGCAAATCCATTTTTTACCTATTTCTACCCATGCATCACGCCTCAGCGATTTATTGTGGTATTGGGGGAATTTGCTGTTCCACAATGCTCTGTTAGTAATGCTCGAGCTGCCGCGCGCGGTAGCCCCGCCTCCATAGCGCGCGGCTGCCGCGTGAGCCAATGTTCGAGGGTTTGTCGCACGTAATTTGTATGCTTCTTTAGAATTTGCACCGCCCCAAATCTTCCCGAGGGTATCGTAAGTGGCGGACGATTATGAAAAGGTGACATTGCCACATGCCCAGCGAAGGGATCAGGGTGCTTTCAGTGGAGATCTATATCCAGCAGTGAGCTAGCATAGGCTGTAGATGACTAGAATATATGAGGATATTATGGTCTTCTTGAAAATAAATGTGGATGGCGCTAAAATCGGATGCCTTCCGGCTATAAGGCGGCGAGAAAATTCCAGCTGCAAATAAACATGATGAGGAAATAAAGTAGTATCTCACCATCCGGAATGAGCCTGGTACTGTCCCCGCCACCAGCCATCATTACTCTTTTCCAGTATTAGGATCCGGGTGCCCTTGGTGAGAGACAGCTCATCGGGCTGCTGCGCCTGGTAGTTATACTTGACGACGGCGGTGCCCAGCGCCTCGGCGGGCTCCACGCGCCGCGCGCCCGGCGACTCCGCGCCGCCGCCGCGGACCGGCGAGCTGTTGGATGGCAGGGTTTTGGACCCTGATCCTTTTTTCACTTTCTTTTTGATGCTGAAAGAGTATATGTTGTGGATTAGGACTAGAGTAGGTATGATGTATGATAATAAATAAATAAATTATGCTGGACAATTCACACAGTATCATCTAGCACTTTAACTGAGCAGAGCTTGAGATAAAAGTATAGTAATCATTTATTGCTTGATATACATGTAAGTATAGATCACTTATTGTACTTGTTACAATTATATTTTCTCAAGAACCAATGTATTTCTACCGGCGTGGTGTGCAATTTCTGGTTCACAAATGTCACATGATATGTAGCTAAAAATTCTTAAATTAGTAAAAAGTAAAAGAAAGTAAAAAATAAGTAAAAGTAAATAAGTAAGTTTAAAATTAACGAATGAAATTAAAATTACAAAAGGTGCATAATGAGCAGATAACATTCCAATAATCATGTAACAAAATTAAATACCCTGCCCTAGCTAGACCATGTAGAGACCTGAATAGACAATAATTTCTTTCACACATTTATTTTCTATTTGAAAGCTCAAGAGACAATCAATAATTAGTCATGTCCTATTGCCCATTGAATTTTTATGACAATCCATTAAATTATGAAGAAGTTGTAATTGATTTTGTTATTTTTGTTAAACATTATGTATTATTTTACAGACATACCTAATTGCACATTATTTATACTTTTAATATCTTTGAATAATTGAGTAGTATGGGGTCTAGAATGCTGATGCCCTTGGTGGACTGGATTCTAAATCTGATTGGCAAAGCTTTGCAGAACCAATCTAGAAGTACTAAAGTAGACCTAAATACTACACAAACTAGTGTATAAATCTACATATTTGCATGGATATTAATATAAGTTAGCATTCCAGTTATTAGATCAATAAGTTTATTCATGTTCTGACTACTAATTGACTGCTCTGTCCAGTGACTTAATACACTTGCGAGCTTTAAACTGGAATCGCTTCAAGGGTTGTTCAAGACTAATTTTTACAATTTCTTTGCAGTGAACTATGAGTTAAGTTATGTTTTCCCTTACGCAGGATTTATTGGCGACGATCAATTTTGATTTAATGGACGATAATGTCCGCTGCCACACCGCAGCAGTGACTAGACAGTCCCGACAGACGTCTTCCATGTCAGCATTCGCACACTAGACTGGCCAGCCCTTATTCCTGACTTGAACCCAATTTGGTATATGTGGGATGAGCAAAAACAGTGGATACGAGGGAGAAATCCAGCTCATCCAGCTCCGGCGCCGACAGAAGCCGATAGATGCAACTTCGACCTATTGCAATAATTCCCAAAATTTAGGTAGCCAATTTATTTAATTTTAAATCTTCTTGATATCACTTGATAGGTAACAAAATTACCTTTCAAATAATATACCACAATATATAGTTCATTGTACATAAATTGTTTTGCTCAACTCGCGATGAAAGCGATTCCATTTTAAAGCTCGCAAGTGTAATGTGAATGACTCATGTCAATGACCATTTTTGTATGTATAATAAAAATATCTATCTATGTAATGTATTGTATTAAGTATATCAGTTATCTATAGTTCGACCGAAACCGCTGTACCGCTCCTTGAGAAAGTGCGGCGAGGTGGGGGCCGAGGAAAAAGGAGCAAGAGTACACATGAGATCGATATTGTCTGGCTGATTGTCTGTTGTGTTGTATAGCAGACTGATGGATCGGAGCGGCCGATACTTCCCCCTCGTCTCGCCGCGTGCATACCTAAGGCGAGGTACAGCGGTTTCGGTCAAACTATAGTACCCATAACACAAGCTCTGCTTAGCTTGGGGCTAGATAATGCTGTGTGAATTGTCCAGCATTATCATTTATTTATTGAGGCATTATTTTACACTAGCTGTGGAAATCATAAAAATTTCAGCATTATTTATTTATTTATTAGTAGGATAGGATTTTATGGAATGAAAAATATTTGTAATTTAAGAGTCACCTATCAAAAAGTGAGGGTTTTTCTTTCTTGACATAATTGCTGGGCACATATCCTGACTGGCTCCGAGCATTCTGGACCCGCCACCAGTGCTTGGTGTCATCCAAGAGGAGGTAGCGCTCGTTTTTGCGCAGGTCCAGCTCCTGGGCACCCTGAGCTGCATAGTCGTACTTAGCTACCACATAGCAGACATCATCCTGGAAGAGACATTTTTAGCTCTGGATGAAGAAATTATGAAATATTGTGAATAAATTTGTACTAAAACACAGAAGCATTTCAAATCTAAAAATAGGTAAGAATGAATTTTCTAAATCATTTTTTTATAGTCATAGAAGGTTTCCTCAAAAAATTAGAATTGGAAATACTGCAACTACTCACGACAGAATGACTAAGTACCCAAATGTAAGTCTGGAAAAAATTGTTTTGGATTTACATTCCACAGTAATTATCACGCAAATTACTGCAGGATATCCTAATTAGAAAACAGCTGCTGCTATTTTATTGATCACTTTAATTACTTTATTCTTTTTTTCATGTATTCAAGGTCCATGACCAAAAAACTATGAAGTGTGGGCAGTATCAGCTGTTGGAGAAGATCACAAAAATGTCATAATCCACCCACCACCCATCACCAACAGATTAGAAAAGTTTGCAGAGTGCAAGAACGTTGCTTGGTGATTCTACCCACCTGGGCCTTCCCGTGCCTGGTGTTGGGCATAGCGTGCGGCGCCGGCAGCGGCTTGCTCGCCCACACCGAGTCTGCGGCGCGCGCCGACCGCGTCTCCAGCATGTCCCCCGACTAGGGACCTCTCGTCCGACACCCGCGCCCTCACAACACCATCGTCGCCGCGGCACCCCTACACTAACACACACCGCACCGCCTACCCAGCCCAATCGATTCACTGCACCGATGCACCACTTTTGTTTACCGCAGGAGACTAAATTCGATCGAAAGCGATTCGCTGGACCTTCCCGACGATCGCTCTCCTGGCCAGAACGTGTGTTCCACGGGAATGTAATTATTAGAAAATATAGCTTCGGGTTGCTTAGAACAATTTTTGGTTGATTTTTCTCAAAATTCAAGCAGATTTTTGAGATTTTTCACGTAAATTTCACAATTCGGTGGGGTAAAACGACAAATCAATAGACAATTTTTTTTGTCAAGAATTTGTTAAAAATTCATAGACTCTAGAGCAGGTTCGTAGAGGTTCGTAGTAATGTCTTAAATTAGTTTTCGATTTAGTCGAGTTTCTCGCAGAATTTTGACTTGTCAATTTTGAGATTGAAAAGGTAAAAAATTGTCTATGCGATCTCTAAGCATGGTTGAATAATTTCTAGCAGAGCAACTTTGTTTGTATATTTCTAGTCTGTGGCATGTGACGTTCTATGACTTTCAGTCAGAGAGTATCTTTCAGAGAAAAAAATTACAATTTTAGAAAAATAACAAAATAAATGGGTTGGCGTTCCTGAATTTGCCTAACGATGTCGGACTCCGAAGCCAGTAATTTTTCTGGTAGCGGCTCAGAAGCAGGCAGTGTAGTTTCTCGGAGGTCGCGCCGGAGTGCTGCTTCAAACAGGTCCGCGAGGTCCCGTTCGGGCTCCCCTAGATCTCCTTCTGGGAGCCGCAGCCCCTCGCGTAGCCCTTCACGATCCCGCTCGAGGTCTCGTTCGAAGTCAAACTCACGCTCCAGGTAATCAAAGTTCCATTTCATGATAGAATACTTATTGTTCCCTGTTGGAATGAATCGTTTTAAGTTGTAACGTGAGTTGTTTCGTGGCAGGAGCCGCTCGGCTGGCTCCGACGCTAGCCGCCGCAGTCGCCACCGCGCCGATGAAGCCAAAGAAGCGTCTGGTGATGAGGAAGTTGAGGTATTTGTCATAGTACCTATTCAGTTTCTGAGTGCCAATCAAATAAATAGGCTAAACTTGATCCTAAATTGATATGCAATGCAAAACCCACTACAAGAGATCATAATTGAATCATTGATGAATTTGCCGAACCAAATACAACCATATAACACTATTTCAAGATGCTTATTTTTATTTTCATGGAAATTATTTCCAGGATGAGCAAGAGCCTGAAGGGGAAGACTTGGTGGACTCGGAGGAGTATGAAGAAGACGAAGAGGAGGAAAGACTGAGAAAGAAACGTAAAAAGGATAGCCGCTATGGCGGCTTCATCATTGACGAAGCTGAGGTAAACAAACAATTTGCTACTTTCATAACCAACAAACAATTTGTGTCTTTCTATAACTGAGTTGAACCACAAGTATAAGTTTTTGTTGAGTAAGTAAGTTTTCTTGTATTAGACATACAAGAAAACTTGCTTATTCAAGGTACATGATTACAGGTAGATGATGAAGTGGATGAAGACGATGAGTGGGAAGAGGGCGCCCAGGAGATGGGCATTGTTGGAAATGAAGTAGATGAAATTGGACCCACAGCTCGGGAAATTGAAGGTCGAAGAAGAGGCACCAACCTCTGGGACTCGCAGAAAGAGGAGGAAATTGAGGAATATCTTAGAAATAAGTATGCAGATGAATCAGCAGCCCTCAGACACTTTGGTGAAGGTGGTGAGGAGATGTCAGATGAAATCACACAGCAGACACTACTCCCCGGCATCAAGGACCCCAATCTCTGGATGGTGAAATGTAGAATAGGAGAGGAGAAAGCCACAGTCCTCCTCTTGATGAGAAAATTCATTGCATACCAGTTTTCGGAAGAACCTTTTCAAATTAAGTCAGTTGTAGCACCTGAGGGTGTTAAAGGCTACATCTACATTGAAGCATACAAACAAACGCATGTCAAAAACATTATCAACAATGTAGGAACACTTAGAATAGGTATATGGAAACAGGACATGGTGCCCATCAAGGAAATGACTGATGTCTTGAGAGTAGTCAAGGAGCAGTCCGGTCTCAAACCAAAGCAATGGGTCAGACTAAAGAGAGGTCTGTACAAGGATGATATAGCTCAAGTAGATTATGTAGATCTAGCTCAAAATCAAGTCCATCTAAAACTCCTGCCCAGAATAGACTATACGCGGCTAAGAGGTGCTCTACGCACAGTTCAGAGCGAAAATGAAGCTGCTAAAAGGAAGAAAAAACGACGCCCCGCCGCCAAGCCATTCGACCCTGAGGCTATTCGCGCTATCGGCGGGGAAGTCACCTCTGACGGTGACTTCCTCATATTTGAGGGAAACAGATATTCCCGCAAAGGATTCCTCTACAAAAACTTTACCATGTCTGCGATTCTAGCAGAAGGCGTGAAGCCTACTCTGACTGAGTTGGAACGGTTTGAGGAGCAACCGGAGGGCGTCGATATCGAACTAGCGGCGCCAGCTAAGGACGACCCTGCCGCATTGCATTCCTTCAGCATGGGAGACAACGTGGAGGTGTCGGCGGGAGATCTCGCGAACCTGCAGGCAAGGATCGTCGCCATAGACGGCTCCATGATCACCGTCATGCCTAAACACGACGCGCTGAAGGATCCGCTGGTGTTTAAGCCTAATGAGTTGAGGAAGTACTTCAAGCAGGGTGACCATGTCAAGGTAATGACTGATTTCTTTTATAAACCAATTCTTAAGTATTTTTAGAGTTCCGTACCTCAAAAGGAAAAAAGGAACCCTTATAGGATCACTTTGTTCTGTCTGACACACTGAACAAATATCTGTAAATCTTACAAACATTTTTCCCGAGGCGGGAATCGAACCCGCAACCTCCTGCGTCGCAGGCAGACCTTCGCCAGCCGCGCCACGGAAGTCGTCTTATAAAAAATCAAATAAAACTTCTAAGTCAACACACTCAAAAGATCGGCCATTTATGTCCGAATATTTTGAAATTTCAAAGGGAAAGAATTATTTGAAATATCACATGCACACAAAACCTATACGTATACTTTCTGTAGACCTAGAATCATGAAATTTGGTGAGCGGCAAGGTCAGCACAAGTACAGGGAAAAATCCGTAAACCATAAATTTTTAATTTATTCACAAAAAAAATACTTTAATGCTTCCCGTTGACCTAGAATCATGTACGGAACCCTTAGTGCGCGAGTCCGACGGGCACTTGTTTTATTTCGTGATAAAACAGTGGACAGGTCTACCCTCGAATTTGTTTTGTGCCCTCCGTCATCCTTCATATATAAAAGTAGAGTTGAATAGTATTGTGTATTGTATAGGTGGTGGCGGGTCGGTACGAGGGGGACACGGGGCTGGTGGTGCGCGTGGAGCCGCACCGCGCCGTGCTGGTGTCCGACCTCACCATGCACGAGCTGGAGGTGCTGCCGCGCGACCTGCAGCTCTGCAGCGACATGGCCACCGGCGTCGACTCGCTGGGACACTTCCAGTGGGGGGACATGGTGCAGCTGGACCCGCAGACTGTCGGCGTCATCGTGCGCCTCGAGCGGGAGAGCTTCCACGTGCTGGGCGTGCAGGGCAAGGTGCTGGAGTGCAAGCCACAGGCGCTGCAGAAGCGCCGCGAGAACCGCTTCACCATGGCGCTCGACTCCGAGCAGAACACCATCCAGAAGCGCGACATCGTGAAGGTGATCGACGGCCCGCACGCCGGCCGCAACGGGGAGATCAAGCACCTCTACCGCAACTTCGCGTTCCTGCAGTCGCGCATGTACCTCGACAACGGAGGCGTGTTCGTCTGCAAGACGCGCCATCTGCAGCTCGCAGGCGGCAACCGCGCCGCGCCCGGCGCCGGCCCGGGGCTCGCGCTCGGGTTCATGTCGCCGCGGATACAGTCGCCGGCGCACGGCGGCGGCCGCGGCGGGCAGACGCCGGGTGGGCGCGGCCGAGGGCGCGGAGGCGCCGGCCGCGGGGGCGCCGCGCGCGACCGCGACCTCATCGGCCAGACGATCAAGATCACTGGCGGGCCGTACAAGGGGAACGTCGGCATCGTGAAGGACGCGACCGGCTCCACGGCGCGCGTCGAGCTGCACTCCGCCTGCCAGACCATCTCCGTGGACCGCGGGCACATCGCGGGCGCCGGCGCCGCCGGCCGCGACCCCGGCGCCTCCTTCTACGCGCGCACGCCGGGCGCGGCGGGCGCGCGGACGCCTGCGCTGCCAGGCATGACGCCCACCTACCGCGACACGGGCGTCAAGACGCCCATGCACGGCAGCCAGACGCCGATTTACGAAGTCGGCGGCCGCACGCCGCACTACGGCGGCGCGACGCCCTCGCACGACGGCGGGCGCACGCCGGCGCACGGCGCCTGGGACCCGGCGGCGGCGACACCGGCGCGCAACCCGGACTTCGAGTACTCGCTGGAGCGCAGCCCCGGGTACGAGGGCAGCGGGTACGGCGCGGGACCCTTCACGCCCGCCACGCCGGGCACCATGTACGGGTCGGACCACACCTACAGCCCCTACCGGCCGTCGCCCTCGCCGCAATACGGGGGGTCGCCGCACTCGCCAGGCGGCGGCGGCGCGGGCGCGGGCGGCGAGTGGGCGAGCGCAGAGTTGGAAGTGCGGGTGGCGGGGGGCGAGTCGGCGGGCGCGGTGGGCGTGGTGCGCGGCGTGTCGGGCGGCGCGGTGGCGCTGTACGTGCCGGCGGAGGAGCGCGTGTTGTCCCTGCCGGCGGGCGCGCTGGAGCCGGCGGTGCCGGCGGCGGGCGACCGCGTGCGCGTGATCGCGGGCGAGGACCGCGAGCAGACGGGGCACCTCATCTCCATCGAGAACCAGGAGGGCGTCGTCAAGTTCGGCACCGACGACATCAAGATCATGCAGCTCAGACATCTCTGCAAGATGACGCCCGCCTAGGGGCCTCCCTCGCGCCGACGCAGATCGCTACTCGTTGTACGATGATTCGAAGTGGACGGACTCCGGGTTGAGTCTCGTCGATGTAATTGTGTAAGCGGACCTCAGATATTATGATTGTGAATGACTAACTATACATTCATTATGTACGTATGATGTTATTAGGCTGATATACCTACCTAGGTACCTATAATAAATTCGTGACCGAAACAAAGTTGTTTATTCCGAAATTAAATAAACTTACCCCCGAATACCTACTCAGACGCAACTGGGATTAAGCACGACTAAGTTAAGTTTTTGACCAAGTTGTTTGGCGGCTACTAAGCCGCCAAACAACTTGTCCGGTGACGGGCAGCGAGAGAGGTAAGTTTGCGCAGGTACATTCAAGCATAAAGGTAGGTTTAGACAGGGTCAGTGACTGACTCCGAATTCGAGACAAGTCAGCGCTGTCCCGAAAAATACCCAATGTAAATTTATTTGTAGTCTTGTCAGTGCAGCGGTGGGAAATCAGCTCTGATTTGACTTTACTTGCATTCGCACACGAATATTTTGAGGTCAGTCGGCAACCCGCGCCTAACCGCGCCGGCGCAGCGGTAAAAACTCCGTGTAAATAGTCAAGTCAGTGCTTGGTCACTCACTGTCGTTGCGTTGTAGGGTGAAATCGCGTGTCGCTGTTGACTGAAAATGAGCCAGCTTGTTCCGTAGGATCTTCAAATCTCAATTGCTTTAACAACAAAGCAACCAGTTTCGTTTCTCTCTTCAATCCATTTTCTTATCCAAATTAGTTTATATTTAGTTCATTTTCTAACAATTCCGCTAACTCATTCAACAGCAAAATGGAAAAAAAACATCAACTAATTCAATGGTTCTTTCTGCTGTTTTCGCGAATTCATTTTTCTTTCCAACTGACTTTACACATGCTCACCGTGAAAAACTTACGACTACATGTAAACAGTTAAAGTCAGTGTAGGCACCGGCCCAGGCGCCCGCTACTGACTTGTGCACTTACCCTGTGTAAACCTGGCTTTATAGTAGGTACGGGTAGGTAATACTTACCTACTCCCAAGCATACTGCTTGAAATCAGATAGGTAGGTAAGGTACTAAGTATAACCTACTACTTGAGATCTCTATCCAACTTCTGCTCTCCTGGTATTTTAAGATTAGGTAGCTTCAGATAAATAATAATAATCAAATCACACACCATAATCTTAGAAAATTAAGCAAAATTCAGACCATAATGCACTTACGAGTGCACAAGTTAATTGTTAATTGTTAATTAATGCACTTACGAGTGCACAAATTAATTGTTAGAGACCCTAGTTCCATAGGTCGAGTTGGAAAAGTAGGTAGGTTATCTATCTACCTACCTACTAAGCGTTGGCAAGTTCTGTGTAAATACACTGGAGATGAGAGAACTCAAGTACCATATCTAGTAAGTATTGAAAAGATTAAAATATAGACAATTGTAGGTACTGTACCTATTTATAAAAGTAGGTACGCGCCATCTACCTATTGGTTCCAAGGTTTAGGTATTGGATTTTTTCTGTTGTCCATTATTACTTTACTCGATCTATTGACGCGGAGATAGGAAGTAATGCGGGGGGACTGCTCCCCGTGTATGAATTCTGCTCCGCTTCCCGGTTTTGTATGAATTTTTAGAATCTAGTCGTAAAACCACTGAAGCGGAGCGGAGATTTTGTACAATTGCAATGGTACAAATATATATAATATTGGCACAGCTGCGCTCCTCGTCAGCCTAATGTTAACTCACGAAGACACTTGTTCAGCGTCTGCCAGGTGAGATTGGAGACGAAGGCTGTACGGCACAGGAAGTCTTAGCCTTTGCATGTAATTCTCTAATACGACGAGTGTTTTACAAAATAAAACAAAGATAAATGATTTTATTAACATTTATTGAATAAATAATACAAAAATGGTTCTCATTGCAATTTTAAGAATTTCAAACAAAAGTAGTTACATAAAAACTGAGCAAAGAACACCTACAGACGCTATTTTGTAATATTATATTACACTATACTTCCAAAACTATTACATTTATGTCGAAAAATATGTCGCTACTCGTTACAGTAACATACAATACATTTCACATTAAATACATCAATGGAATTTAATATTTAACATTTAGAAAGATTGACAAAATACATTAAAATTGATAATAGAATGTAAATGCTCAGCAAAATGCGGCCAGAGATGGACAAAATGCTGTATAGTACTTGTTTCACATTCGAAGGAACATCGACCAGCCTCGGTCTCTCGATGCCGGCCGCTAGTACAGATAGTAGCCCATGATTTATCTAATAAAACTAATCAACAATTTTAACTTCCACGACACGTTGCCGCCGCGTGCGCTCGCGTGGCTGCGCACTATCACAGAAACTTACAAGTAACAGCTGTTTTGGAAATACAAAGCTCAACGAGCTCCAACGAGACAAACGGACGCGGTGGCAACATTTCAATAAACACAAAAGTAAAACAAACCATTTGGCTCTAGATAATGCAGTGATCTTGCATCACCGAACACAATCTGTCCTTGCATTGATTAACAACTAAAAACGCTAATATTATTGCAAAAATTATTATTAATTGGCAAACTCTAACCCCGATACTCTCTAAGTACTAAACGTTAACTTATTCTATCGAGTTTGCGTAGTTCCGTAAATACAATGTCTCTGTAGGCTAGGAACGACGCCCGAAGCCGCGGGTTTGGCGGACGGGGCGCCAGGCCACCGCGCTGCACCGGTCCTGTCACTCACGCGCACCATTCACACATCATTCAAAGTCAGATCTATTTTACACAATAATCTCATCTTGAATATAATTTTGCATTGTAAAGTTAACAACAGAACAGCCATGCTCACACGAGTAATGCATTACGGTAGTACGAACGAACTACATTTAGAGACGAAAATTAATAAATATGTACAAGACCTATCAAAAATGTATAACCGGAACCGATCAAAGCTACGATTTTATTATGACTACTTCCGATCGGTGCGGGGGGCGTCTGTTTCAATAAATGTACACCTGTGATGTTGCATACAGACATGAGGCCGTCTCCTGCGCGAGGGTGGGGGTAACCGTTGTCTCCGACACGAAAAGCATTTCAAAATGGAACAAATTCATAACCAACATAAAGTTCGTCTACGGAAGTCTAATCTCAAACATTAATTACAATACATACCTATCTAAAAGCCGTCTTTCTATTACAATAACTATTTCACATTCCTAACAAAATACAATCTGCAAGCAAAGAATTCAGCCTTAACAAATTTGAAACAAACTATACACATTAACGTTTACCCCCACCCTCACAACCTGAACTCTGATCTCACCCTACGTTACTTAGTTCAGGAAGCGTACATCCGCTTGATGTCTTCCTTGTACCGCTCCTGGATGTCTTTCCGCTTGATCTTGAATGCTGCCGTGACGAGCCCCATGTCGGGGGACCACACCTCTGTGCAGAGCTTCACTGCGGCAGGCACCTCGAATCTTTCCAGACCACCTGGAAATAATGCAAACATGAGTTATTATCAGTGCTAATAAATAGGCGTTCAATTATTATTCCAGGTGACGGAATAGGCCTGGCAGTTTGAGTAATTCAAGCGTAGTTTCAGAGGAATATAAAAAACGTCACTTTGACTTGGTCATTACAGTCTCTGCGATATTTTAATGAATTTCTCGTTTTCCTGGGAAGGAAGGCTTGAGTTCGAGACACAGAATTCACGTTCAAATTAGAGTGCTAAAAAACACAAATACCATTTTTCTGAATGGGTCAAACTCAACCACACCAATAATTTTTGAATGAATGAATGAATTCTTTATTGCACAAAATTAGTAAAATAACTTGTATCTTAATAAATTAAAAGTGTACAATAGGCGGCCTTATTGCTTAAAGCAATTTCTTCCAGGCTTTTGGTTGGCACTTTACAATTTATGAATAAAACTTTTTAAACTTTCGCGATTTGTTAACATAGCGTGGAAATAATAACAAAAGGTACGCGATAAATACTCGATTAAACCATTAACTTAATTTATAAATAAATCGACCATCCATGAAATGCCCATTAGGGACGACCCTTGTCCTCGCTAGATACTCACACTTCTTAGCATGGTCCGCCAGCTCCTTCACGACCGCCTTCTCGACCGCCTCGTTCTTGCAGAGCGCCGCGAAGTCTGTCTCCAGCACCGCCAGCCGCGCCGCCAGCTCGGCCAGCCGCTGAGGGTGAGGCACCACCAGCGCCACCGTGTAGTTCTTGGAGCTGTCTCCGTACACGCAGATGTTTTCCACGATTGGGCAGGTCTTCAACTCCGCCTCTACTTTGCCGAGGGATACGTATTCGCCGGCTTGCAGTTTCACGAGGTCTTTTTTGCGGTCTGGAAGGAAAATACGCGTTCAATTTTAGTATATTAGATCTAGAATCCAGTGAAATATATTGTGCACCTTTCCTTGGTGAGAAAACATAGTACCTATGTATAGTTAGTGTATGGTAGGCTTTAAGTCATTTTAATGTTGTTCGGATTCTTAGAAATATAGTGCCTCAGGCGACTGAAAGTGGAATTCCCCAAAATCGTTTCAAAGAAAGATCTGCCCTATACCGGGCCGGCCCATCGAGACCCCATGCCCGGGGTCCAGCGTCTACCGACATTTGATGTCGAATTATTTTATACTAGCCAGATATAGTTAAATCAACCGTTTGCACGATAAACGATTTGGTTCTGTTTGCATTTGTGAAATAAATTCGAAATTTGTCTTGGCGCCATTTAGCAGATATTTCTCTTAGCTTTTAGTGAAGCTAGTTTCTGTTCGAAGGTTCTATAGGCGCCGTCTCTATAGTTCTAGTAATGACGGCTAGATGTCACTACATTGCCTTTTACTTGGCTTTTTAATTGGGCCACTTCTGTTACCTTCTGTGGACGCTTTTCAAATAATCACGAGATACTCGGATCCCACTCCTAGAAGTCCTCCCTCACTCCTAGCTACTTCTCGATATTCAGCCACATCTCCTTAGATTCCTTTCGTACCTACTCTACAGTTCGTCACGCCTTGCACTTTGACCGCAACGCTTAACTCCGATCACAGCACGAGCCCTCAACTCACACATTGCAGGAGTTGAAGCACCAGCCTGCGTCCTGTGCTTATAGTAAGTGATATAATATTTACCAATAATCTTGATACACCCGTCGTGGTGCAGCTCGCCGACGTCCCCCGTCTTGAACCAGCGCCGTCCGTCCTCGTCGATGAATTCCTCGCGCGTCTTCTCCGGCTGGCGGTAGTACCCCTCCGCCACGCAGTCGCCGCCGATTATAACCTCGCCCTGAACGACACATTATTAATTTACTGAAATGTCTTACGAACGTGGAACGTGAAGCATATCTAGCAGTTAGCTCGCTTCGCTTCAAGCACGCCGCGCCGTTAGGGGTCGGTCTATTTGACGTTAACGAGACGTGATTGTGACCTCTCCTTTGTGTTGTTTTCACACGATAGAGGTACCAAATTGTATGGAAAAAGGTGACGTTACGACCACGTCTCGTTACTAACATCAAATACACTCACCCCCTTGTTCGGTAAGCGAAGCTAGCGAGCAAAGCGAACTAGCAAACACACCTAGTGTTACACACAGCGCAGCTCGAACTTAAGTCAGAACCATGGATATTGGAAATAGCCATAAATAACCTGCGTATATACCTGCGGGAAAGGCTTGTTGGTGACGCGGTAGTTGCCTTCCTCCCAGTCGATGAGCCGCAGCCTGGTGCCGGTGGTGGGCGCGCCCACGCGGCCCGTGGACCGGTCCCACACGTCCATGACGGCCGCGCTGGAGGTGGTCTCCGTCAGTCCGTAGCCGGCCACCACGTCGCAGCACAGGCAGATGCGGACCTGGACAGGTAAGATTGTTCCAGTCACACAATACTAACACACCCCTTGCATTTTGATATAACACATTCAATAAGACCGCTAATAATGATTCACTGTCGGGGGCCTACTCGGAAGAGGAAAATCGATGTTTCGTTTTCGTTGTCGTGCAAAACCAACTCTTATATCGCTTGCGTAAGATTAGCGTTTGGACGAAAACGAATCTAAACTTCTTCTATTTCGTTTTTAGGAGTACGGGCCCAGGCCATAGTCCATAGCGTAGATAAGGTGACATATTTCAAGTCACAATTGTTTACCCTTGAATTTTGCGAAAACCCCTCGTCAGGTGTGGAGTAGTGGCGGTGAAAAGGAGATCGACCAAGAACTACGAGTATTTGGCCTGGGGCCGTTTTGATTACATACATAAATAGTTAAATTTAGTATCGGCGTGAAACTGAAGGAACATCGATGAAATAAAGCTGAATCAAAAGTTAAGTGTAGGTACTGTTAGATGTAATGAACCAGTTTGTGTGATTTGCATTAAAGGTGGCCGTGACGGTCTCGGCGTAGAAATCGTCCCCTCCAACTCAGCCCGTGGACATTGTCAGAGCTGACAAGGGAACCTACGAGGGGAAGAGTAGCAGCTTCCGCAGGTGTATTTATAACACCCCCACTGCGATCATGATCCGCCTGCGAACGAGGTGATCATGACAAGGCCCCTCCTTTGGGGGAGTGGACGTAGGAGGTGATGAGGAATATTGCAGTGTTACCTGTGTGTGCGTGTCGGGGGAGAGCGGCGCGCCGCCCGAGATCATCATGCGCACGCGCCCGCCCAGCAGGCCGCGGATCTTGTCGAATATCTGGGGATAATAAACCTTGTGTTAACGGAGTACGGTGGTATATAGCTTGTAAAAGTGAGTCAATCTTGTTGAATGTAACACATTTTTTAAATAAAAGTATTCATGTAACGATTTATGAATAAAAAAACACGAAATGTTTGTAAGTTTCGTTACCATTAAAATCTGAAAGAGAACGGATAGACTACTTGATAAATATTCAAATATAAATTTTATTTCACTTCTAACTTCTATAATACTATAGTATTATAATATCTGTGATACTACTAAAGACGCTTCTGTCCAAGTATTCGCAGTTTTTTTTACTACAAGGAAGTTTGGTTTGGACTAGTTTCTGCCTGCGGCTTCGCACGAATTGATTAAAGCGCCGCGCCGCTGCAGTGCGTTCAGGAGAGGCCGCGCCGCTCAAGTGCGGTTAGGAGGCCGCGCCGCCGCAGTGCGGTTAGGAGAGGCCGCACCGGTGCAGTGCGGTTAGGAGAGGCCGCGCCGCCGCAGTGCGGTTAGGAGAGGCCGCGCCGCTGCAGTGCGGTTCAAGCATTATGGGATAAAAAGTAGAACTAAAACTACCTATATGCAAATTTTCAGCTCGATCCGTTGAGTAGTTTTCGCGTGAAGAAATCAATACATCTAAACATCCAAAGTTTCGCATTTATAATATTAGTTATGATAGTAGTAAGCTACTCACGAGTTTGTTGAGCACGGGCGTGTCGTACCCGCGCCGCATCCAGGTCTGCTTGTACGAGTAGGCCCACTTGAACAGCGCGCTCGCGAACTCGCCTTGACGGGACACCTTGTCTGTGATGCCTTTGCTGATGCGGTCCATTATCAACTGTCAACCAAAGAGAGTAAGGTTTAAAGTTGTAGACAGGGAGGCTCAAGCAACTCGATCCATTGACAGACAATGTCAATAAGGTTCAATATCATACTATAGACTATCAGGTGGAAGCAAATGTGGTTTCTTATCAACTGAACTGTACAGCCTACCTTAGGTAGGTAAGGGTCAAAATAGTCGGGAAAGGTTCAAAGTTGTATGAGTCCAGATGCTGTTGTTTTGTCTTTTGTTTTAGTGTTGTTGGATTGTTTGGCTTAAAATGTTATTTATGTAAGGTAACTTATGTTGTCTTTTTTTTTAATCTATTGTTTAAGTAGGCTCCAAATGGTTAGGCATTGATATTGTAGCACTCATCAGATAAGGGGCAACGCCTTTCACTATTACTGTAAAATTTTTCCGTTAGTTGTTATTTCCAATGGACATATAACAATGTACTCTTAAGTGGAAACTGTAGGTTTAAGTTACTCAATAAGTTTAACATAATTAAGGTTTGATAAGCTGTTAGTTTTCCTAAAATATAAAAATAAAATAAAAATAACGCGGTTCACTATCATCTGTCGTTCCCGTACAGGCCTTACATGTTCTGTGTCAGCGCCACTAAGCGAACACTACCTACATGAACCATCCTTCTTGGATGAAGATGAAGATTGTAAAGATATAGGTAAACATAGGTGGATAAAATTCTGAATTATCGTGTCGAATGGCCTTGTATATGCAGTTGGTTATCAACTGTAAAATAAGGTAGATAACTGTAATTACAGGATTACTTTCGGTAACGCGACCCATTATCATAATCAACCGTTATAAAAGAAAATAAAGCTTAAAATTATCAATCCCATCGTATCTCAAACAAAGGAATCGATTTTGATAATGTTTGTGTTGTTTGAATAAAATCGTTTTTTTTTTTTTTGTAAATTGGATAAGTCAGTCTGTCGGTGCTTATTGCATTTATTTTCAACAGGAACACAATAAAAACTTAGATAATGTCATGAATTACAACTTGTTACTACAAGAGTTTACATTATCTCTAAGGACAGCTATGGTTCATGCCCCCAACACTCAAACGCAAATTGTACTTGAGCAGGTTAATAGTCGCGACTTTTTGTATATTTTAATAAAAATCTCGTCGTTTGAAATCTGTTTGTGACAGACACAGGGTTAATTATAATTCTAAAGTTACCGGCACAGTGGTGATGCAGGTGGGCTTCAGGACGGAGGCGTCTCCTTCGGTTCCCTTCATGATCTTACTGGAGGAGTCCAACATCGTGAGCGGCGTCGAGTAGCCGATTGGCACACCTGTGGATGTAGACATTTACAAGTTTTTACTACTGTTTTATTTATTTTCAAGTTATTTCAATATCTATTTTCTGGGGGTTTTGGGGAATTGCGAACCACCTAGGTGAAAGTCTCTTAAATATGCGGGATCCGAACCTAGTTTGTGTTGGAAGAACACAAACTGGTGTTCTTCCAACACAAGCTAGGTTTGTAGTTAACCTGCTTACATTCATAATGAATTCGTTCGGAAATTCAAACTACGAAAGTTTTATAGTAAAATGCAGGATCCTTTTCCATTATGTAGAAGCTTTTGATGACAGCCCATAACACTTCAGTTGAAACCGCCATAACGCCTTCTGAGCATTCAGAAAACAATACTGGGTAAAAATTTTGCCTACCCTAGAAAAGTTTCGTAGTCACTTTTCAGATAACTTAACTGGCGTCCGGCCCGCGCGTGCTATTGTATGCAAATGGTAAGTCACCGCGGCGGAGAGGTTAAACCGGTGGGCTGTATGACGGACATAGCCAGCAGTGGAGTGAGTGAAACGTCTGGAGCTTGCAACAGACAGCACAGCGAGGGAGTGACGCACACGCATTGTGATGTACGTCGCGCTGGCACAGCATGGCCATACCGAGCGCGGGCGTCGGTGAAGGACTTCACTGTTGCGTTACTGTTGTGACACTAACCTCCGTAGAGACACATGTTCTCCGCCAGCAGCTCAAACACATGCGCGAGCGGCAGGAAGCCCATCAGGATGTCGGTGGATTCTATCGGCATGGCGTCGGTGAAGGACTTCAGTGTTGCCACCATGTTGCGGTGCGAGAGGACCACCCCCTTGGGCACGCCGGTGGAGCCCGACGTGTACATGATGATGGCCGTGTCGGACGGAGACGGGGCTTCGCTTGCTGGAAGAGAATGGGCTGGTTACATATTTCTCATTTCAAGATTTGGGGGAATACGTAACAGCTTTTAGAGTTCATCGTTTCACAAGAGTGATTCTACTGTTGATTGTTATTTTTAAACCTGGGGAAGGGTTCCTTTTAAATACTTATAATGTTTGGGGTACAGTTGAATCTTCAACATCATCCAGGCCAAGTGTAAGCCACTATACACTAGCCAAACTCGATTTGGAATGTTTGTAAACAAATCACGACACAAAAAACTCACTTGCTTGGCGTCGAGTTTCAGATATAATTGTAAGCAATAGTTATTGAATGAATGATCTCAAATCGAGAAGTTATGCAAATGAACGCGGCAACAGAGTGAATTTTAGGTTAACTATGGGTGGTTTGCTAACAAACATTCTACATAGAGTTTGTGTATAGTTAGTTTAAAATATAGTGGTCTCGCGAGGACAGCAAGAATGACCCGTAGAGACGTACACACCACCTGCAGACTCACCGATCTTAGAGTTCATCCCCATAGACACGACCTCCTTATACGACACTATCCGGATGCCTTGCTTGAAGCCGTCTCTCGGGGTCTCCTTCAGCTGATCCTCCATGAAGACGATGGTGTCCACGCGTGGGGTGAGCGCCAGGATCTTCTTGAACTTGGGCAGGAGGTCGTGCGAGGTGATGACGGTCGAGACTTCGGTCTCGTTGATGCCGTGGGCGATGGCCTCGTCGCCGAGGGTCGCGTAGATTGTGACCACTGGAAGGGAGTAAGGGTTAGTGAATATGGACACTAGAGGCGGCGGCGGTAAGTCTTCTGTCAGACATTGTAAATACATATTGTTTAAGGTGAAGTGAGTCCCAAACCCACGTTTAACCGCATTGCACGTGTGACCACATTCAAGAAAATCAATTTTAAGGCAATAAAACATTGAATTTTATATAATTTTTTGATAAGCGTGAAAAGTTTAGGATTCTAGTTAGTGAGTTATGGGAGCCGAAACACGATTGACAAAACTTGACTCGATACAAAAAAATCGCAAAGTTTCCTCTAAATCTTCATTTTTGCACAAATACTTCTACGGAAAAAGCAGTTTCATTTGCCATTTACTTATAATATTTCAATAAAATTTCGTCTACGTGTTCCCTAATAAATACTTTAGACGATTATATTTTTATTTTTTCGCGAAAGAGTATTATTTTAGAGCAAAAATCAAATTTCTTAAAAACGACCAGTGAAGTTGCGCGCGGGCTGGCCATTTCGGGGCTCTCGCCTTCCTTTCTCGCCTTCCCCGCGCGACGTCCGCTCGTCCTTGTCTCGCAAAACCGATCTCACTTCGTCTTAACAGCGAAGGACTCTTGATTCCCTCAAAGCATCAAAATTGGTAAACCGATTCGTTAAATAATATATCATGGAGGTAGAACAATAGAGCGGTAAACAATGTGCAAGGCGTGAGCGTGACGGAACTAAGGTCGCGATGACATGTCTCGTATGATCTCGCGCTACCTCGGTCTATTGTCTGTAATATTACAGTCATTGGTTTACGTATATTGTCTGTAATATTACAGTCATTGGTTTACGTATACTAGAAAACAAAGATCATACAGAACATATTATATCTTGGAAGCTACGGAAATCAACATCCTGGGTCATAAAGGTCAAAGTCTTCGACCCCAGCTGACGACGTGTAGTGATACGTGAAGTCCCGCTTTTATCGTAGATATAAAGTCATTTCTGGTTATAAAGACAATAAGCCGCTGGCCTGTGCATTCTTCTGCCACGCTGGCGGATATCACTAGTAATATAAATAATTATTAGTAGTCACTGGATGTTGCTGGCAAACCTAGCAGCCATGGCGGCGGGAAGTGTGCAGCCTGCGTCATGTGTAAAGGTGGTGAGGCCACAAGAGACACCGCAGCCCGAGATCATACTTGACTTGAAGTTTTTGTACGTGTGGCATTCATGAGGGAGACGGAGACAGGACGCGACAGACGCGAGTCTCCGCCCGTGCCGCCAGAGACGGAGACATGAGTCTTGGTTCAACCCAAAGGTGCCATTCTGAACCAAAGTGAGCGACATATCGCAACTGCATCTCGCGTCGACATATCGCGATTTGGAAAGCGGGAGCAGACCGCAGCGCCGTAAAATCCGTGAAAAATTATGTACGCGAATGGCGATCGCGATTGGTTGACGCTCGAAAGCCGGCGACTGTCGCCAACTTTGAGGTTGGCGACAGTGTCGCTGCCGCTCGGCGCGTAGCAGCAGGCGACGTGTCGCTAGGTACTTAACGAATTTCATAAAAATTCAAGGAAACCAGTAATGTCGCGGGCGACACGTCGTCTACGGTCGCGACGTGTCGCTCGGTTTGGAGCAAAAGGTATACTAACCTGGTATACTCTGCTTGAAGCAGCCGTGGGCGGCCACCATCCACTCGGCGCGCGTCTCCGCAAACATAGCGACGTTCTGCCTGGCCGCGCAGCCCAGCTCGCGCAGCCCGGCGCCGAACTGGGACGCCTCGCGGTCCACGTCGTTGTACGAGCGCCACTGGTAGTCGCCCATCTTGAACTGCGGACGGAAATATTTATAAGAACAAGGAATCATAACATAAGCATAAGCGGGGCACAGCACAGTTCCACAAACTTGCAAAGCATTTAAAGATATAAGCTTCCAAAAGAAGAGGCGTGAAAGGGGGTCCAAAGCAGCAGTATAGCGTTGATTGGAGCTGATTGGCTCCGAGCAGAGCTGGTTAAGAGCTTTAGACGCAGATGGTGTAAAAGTCTGTACCTTCTTGAAGACGCGTCCGTTAGGCTGCGGCTCGTCCTGCTCGCCCAGCACGGTCCTGGTGCCGAGGCAGTGGTGCGGGCCCCAGCGCGCGGCGGCGGCCCGCAGCATGGCCTCCATGGAGGTGATGCCCTCGCGGACCAGCCGCAGGTGCAGCTCGCAGGGCTTGGCTATCGACTCCACGGTCAAGCTGTTTGATGTTGTCTGGATTACGCGCGCCTGGAATTGGTGGATTGATGAGATTTGAGATAACTAAAAGCCTCTCTTGTTGGCAAAATATGAAAAAAAATTGAGTACATAGACTCGTGGGACAAGATTTTATGTTATAATGCCATGTTTGGTAACAGATAATAAAAGTGCATCAATAACTAATACACAGTTGTAGGCTTTATCTACAGTTTTACTTAAAAATGGCAGGCACATATGTTCTGGTCAACAAAAGGAACACTACCCTATAATTCTTAGCGTGAACACATCAACCGGAGCGTAACTTAACCCAAAGGTCAGTCGGTTAAACTGATATTGAATCCAGGACTTTGCTTCATTTACGTTAACTTTTACTTGTTAATATTTACTTCATAATTCCTACGGAATTTAGCAGTAAATAAAGCTGTTTGCATAAGCAGGAACAGTTCCCTCATTATACATGTGGGTGGTCAATGAACATTAGGTTCGGAAACAGGTCAGCTAAAAATAGAAGCGCTGTTCCATTCAGACAATGTGCGGTTTCATAATTAAATAACTTACAGTTTGTCGCATCAGTTCGCGGAGTTTGAGTACCAACTAATTGTAATAGTGCAAAACATGTGCAAGAGTTTCAATTAACGTTGACAGCGAAGCGAAAGTTTAAACTTTGCAATACCTAAGTACCTATTATACTTTCATCTTCATCTCAGCATACATTAAAAGTAAATATGAAAGTGCCTACGGTTAATCTAACACATCAAGATAGTCGAGCCAATGGACTAAAGACCCAAGTTATTATCTCCCCATCAGCACACATCTGTCCACTGCCGAAAATGCCTCCACCAAAAAAAGATGGTTTTGTCACGTTTGGTAGGCGGATTGGCATATGTTTTTAGAATATAGATACTTATGAATATGTCATAAAGTGCTAAATAATAAATTACCTTGATCCGCCTCGACAGCGCCCGTTTCCGCCATGGCTTCTGGACGATCAGGTGTATGGGGAAGGTAATGACGTCGAAGATGATAGAGACCGTTCGGATAGTCTTCAGCACCACCGACACCCAAAAGGATTCCGGCCTGTAAAGAACAATTAGATTTAAGTCAGATTACTTGGCCTCGAAACAAGCGCTGGATATCTCTTAGAAAAAGTAGGGAAGTATGTGACGTTCATGGTCGAAAGATTTTGTACATCAATCAAACTTTTTCGGAAGTTGATATGATAATCGCTGTACTTCATCCGAAATAACTTCAAGCAATTCAGCACTAAACAAGTACATCAATTTCCTACAAAATTTCAAATTCGTGAAATCATACCAACTTCAAAAATTTATGCATTGTATTGAATGTAATTTTTTCTGTTCTTGCCTAGGCCAAGCCTCGCTAGGAGAGCTGACTATGACCTTCCTTAAAGTTCATTAAAATTTGCAAGACAACGTTTGCGTTACAGAACAGCTTGAGGTAAGTAACAATTAGCCACTTTACAGACAAGTTTTTCAACAAACCAAGTAGGGTATTATGGATGTTCCACGTAAGTTCAACAAGGATAATTAGAATCAGGTTGCGCAGTCGCGAGGCAAGTCGGTCGCCTCGACCTATAACAGGAGCTTGCCGCTTTAGAACGGTAGGTGGCTAGTTTCCTTGGCCGGCACTTCCGATCTTACTCATAAACTTTCATTGAATGCGCACCTGCACGGACCACCAAAGACGGGAAACGTGGTATGACGAATTACGAAATTGGTCTCAAATTTTCAATAACAAATTTAACAACAGATACACACAAATATTTTCGTAAAAGAGAAGGTTCTGGAGTATAAGATAAGTTATGAAAAACATCTTCATTTAATCGATAACTTTGTCGCAAATAATCCTGCAAAAGCGAAAAGTAAAACATCCCTGACAAAGTTACACTGAAGAGAAACCGAGCTAATATAACTTTCCCAGAGTTGCAAGCTGTTACTGGTAATAAAGTAAGTAATTTTACATATTTACTAAGCACGGCACTATGGCAAAGAAAGGTAGGGAAGGGTCAAGGGAGGAAACAAGAATCAAACACTCTTTATTCATTGTAAATAATAAAAAAAACTGTTAGTACACATATTTTCTATGTATGTTAAAAAATAACTATATACGGGACAAATATTTGTAAGATCAACATATATTTGTTCAGGGAGTTCTGGATGTTTTCTAGGTATAATAAAAATTATCTATCTATGTACTGTATTGTATTAAGTATATCAGTTATCTAGTACCCATAACACAAGCTCTGCTTATTAGCTTGGGGCTAGATAATGCTGTGTACTCACACCATTCCAGCCAGCATTATTATTATTATTACTACAAAAAGCCAAATTAAAAAAATTAAAATAGACTTTGATAAAGTGATATTTTTGATAAGTAGATATATGTATAAACTAAAGTAAAGAAGCCTTTAGCAAGGCATTTGCTAAGTAATGAATGTAATGGTAAAGGATAAAGAATACAAAAAACCTAAATTAGACAATCTAATCAAATAAAGTAGACGAGCCACAAACAAACAAGAAATAAAATGCCTAGATAAGAGCACCAAATGCAGTTAAACATTGGCTGGAACCCAGCAGAGAGAACAAGTTTTACGAGATGTCCCAAACAAGCCAACACCATTTAAACATTCGTCTCAATTAAAACATCCTCGATAATGTTCCGGATGATATAGTGCGGCCGTGACCCCAGCATACGCATAAGTGCGCCACAACACAACACAAGGGCCAAGGGCATCGAACAAACCATTGTTAAACGCTTGGCCTATCATGGTGCTGGAAATTGGGCCACTTCCAGTGACGAAGAGGGATTTCTCGAGATACATACATAGATTTTCAAATGTAACTTTTTAGCAAACACGAGTTTATCTTGTACCTCTGTAGGTACAAGATAAATGTGTGATCTAGTATTAGATCACACATTTGGGTCAGCAAGATGATGCTACGTGAAAATGTCCAGCATTGATTTGGTCTTCATTCTAAGAAAGAAGGTCACGAAGGAAGCGAATATAATATCAGAATAGAAGTACAACAAATCAAATCATCTGGTTATGAGGTTGATTTTTGTAAAGTCCACGCTCGTGTTGATAACCCCTAGAATCAGGAGCTGACCCCCAAAGACACATTGAAAGCATACGCCAGCGGTACATGCCCTACTATTCCAATCAATTACAGTTTGTCCCAGATAAAGCCCGGATGCATCTGTTGATACCCCGGCCGTGACCCGGCGAGGAGGCGCATGCGCGTACCGTCCGGCGGTGCCCGAATGCAATGGTGCATCTCCACGAACCTTGACATTTGAACCGGGATGCGTAGGTTTATCTTCCACCGATTGAGTGGAACAAATATTGAAATGGTAAATGTACGAGTTTCTGAATTCGTAAAGCTTTTGACAGGCAGTCGGATATTTTTTCAGAGGCCAAAGCTGTCTCTATTCTCTGCGCAGAATTCTTAAAATATAAAGAAAGTCCAAAACTAATCGAAAACCTAACAAATAACAAAGCTGAGAATGAAGAACCCGTGCAATACAGATTTGGAACAAGGTTGTCACTGAAAAGTTATACAGCAAAGTACTAACTAATGCGCTTTGTCGACAACTTCGTTACACAAGATGTCATACGTTAGTTTTCTAGGACTTTACATTTTATGAAGTTGCTTTAGAACCTTCTGTTTACTTATATTACAGACATAGTACATTACGTCCGAGGTCAGAAATGGTTGGGTTGCTGGCCGCGATGATGATTGCTGAAAGTGTAGGTTAGCGTAGGTCCAGGCCATCACAGCGCGGTCAGCATTGCATCCCTTGATGGATAAGCTGAAATGAAGGCTGAGACCGAAGGTAGAGGCCTTAATAGCACGGACAGAATGGGCAGAAATGATGACCAAGCTTGAAGGCAGGGACCGTAGTAAGCTTAGCTTGAGGCCGTCACAGCTTGGCCAGCACGGCAGTCATTGTGGACCGAGGCTTGTGTAGTGCTTTACTCAAACAATGCGAGTAATTTAAAAAACATTGTATTGTAGGATTCGTCGCTTGAAGAGTTAATTTTTAAACCCCGACGCAAAAAGAGAGGGGTGTTATGAGTTTAACGGTTTAACGTGTCTGTCTGCGTATCTGTCTATGGTATCTCACAAACGGATGAACCGATTTTCGTTTAGTTTTTTTTGTGTTTTAGATAATAGTATCCCGAGTGTTGTGAATTGAATTCCCAGGTAAAGATTTAACTGTATTACTTAGTAGGATATAATGTACCTACATACAACTAAAGTGGATAAACTGAATGTGTCAATATGTGGGCAATGTGAAAATTCTCACCAGCTGCGGTTCATTCTTGCATTGTTTGAACTGATTAGTTTTCGGATGTTTATAAATAGTTGTCGTTATTTGGAAAAGCACATGGGTATTTTTAAATAATCACGAGATTGTATGGTTTGCTGATGATATACTTCTTTAATTTTTGAAATGAAACTACAAAACACAAATTTCGACGCTGTGAATAATGCAATTTTAAAAGTAGTCCATTGGTTTATTGTATATTATGTCGTTTTGGTTTCGTAAAGCAAAAGATTATTGAATCTTTTGCTTTACGAAACCAAAACGACATTTATTAGATTTTTTCTACCTAATGTTACAAGTTAAGGCTATGTAAACGAGAAAGGAGAAACGTTAGAAATTGTAGAAAGTACCGTATTCTTAGGAATCACCTTAGTTAATAAACTTCAATGAGGCCCACCCACACATAGATAAGCTATCAAAGAGCCTTAGCTTCTGCAGCGTATGCTGTCAAAAAAATTCGTCATCTTACAGACGTAGATACCTGTACATCTGGACTTGTTTATTTCAGCTATTTTCATAGTATTGTCTTATGGTATACTGCTGTGGGGGAACGCTGCAGATATTACCATACACCGTGTTTGTGCTGCAGAAGAAGGCTGTTCGTGACATCTATCAATAATGTGGGTCCCTGAGAATCCCTACGTGATAAATTCAAAGAAATACCTAAATAAAATGACAGTACCATGTCAATATTATATTTTTGAAAACTTGTTGTACACTCATAGAAATATCAATCGGTTCCCTAAAAATTGCGATAAACATAATTTCATTACCAGAAATAAACAAACTCGCTGTGCCCACAACTAGGCTACACAAAATTAATGTATCTCTTAAAGGGCAATGTTATACGCTTCTACAACAAAACTCCTAATGAGTTGCAAAAATTATCAGTAAAAAAATTCAAATAAATTGTCAAAACCTTGCTGTGCAAAAAGGTTTAAATACTATAAAAAATCAGATTATCTAGAGGATAAAAAAGCTTGGGTCGGGTTTTGCTCAAACTCGAAAAATAACAACTAACAGGCTAAAGGTTTCTTTGTCGCTTCTTTACTTTAGTCTACATACCTAACGAAGCTACAGAAATAAAAAATATCACTTTATTTCCGTGTCAGTGTTTAATTTTATAATGTGACCTTTTCTAAGTGTACATAATTTATTGTATTTATGGCAGAGTTTTTGATTTGATTTTGATTGAGTTGCAAAAATTATCAATAGTTAAATAAATACAAACAAATTGTCAAAAATATCCTTTGAAAAAGGCTTACTACAAAATATCAGATAATCTGGTGGATAAAAAAGCTTGCGACGAGTTTTGCTCCTGCTCGAAAACGAACACCCTAACAAGGTAAAGGTTTCTTGTTCGCTTCTTTACTTTACCTTAAAAAGATTGAAGTGAACAAAGAAAATAAGTGATCACTTTATTTTCTAGTTTTACTTTATGTAATTAGAATTTTTGTGACGTGTCCAAAAGTCCTGTAAGGTCTAAAGGAAATAAAGCACTATGATATTTGATTGGCTACAAACATTATTTTATAACATTATGTGAGCAACACGATCCCATAGTTTGAGTATAGTTGAGAAACCCGACGAAGTAATGTGATTGCGTGTTGTTATTCCATAGAATCATCTATCTGCTTTCATTTGAGCGGAATTTCTCTCTTTGAACTCTTTCCTGTGACTTTATTTCTGTAAGTGACTGAAACAGGATACTTGTTCGTTGTCGATGGAAAATTTTAGTTTATGCCTATAATCTAAGCCTAATAATCACTTATATAGATAACACATGACATATATATTGCTGGACAGTGATTACCTACAAGGTACCTACTTAGATAAGTGAAATGATTCATTTATAATTTTAAATTTATATAACATCCGTTTGAGAATCTAGTATTTTTGTCACGCTTGATAAACGTGATTATAATCAAATGTTATGATACGTTGTAGTATTTTTAACTTATTATTTTTTTTTATTGTAACAATGGCAAAAAAAAAATTAACTAAACTAAATATATCCCTGAAAACACGTGTATCTGATATGTTTCAGGGATATTTAAAAGTTGAGAAAGTCTAAATAATAAATAATCACCATTAGTTACACCAGAATAACACGGAAGCGCAGTTGGTCTAAGCCCGTGTGCTTCATTTATTACCGGTTTTTCTCTAAAATCCGAGAAGATGAAAATCTAAGTCATAATAATAATAACAATGCTGGACAATCCACACAGAATGAAACTATGTACCTATGATTTATGGATGTTGAAATAAATATGCATCGATCAAGCTATTCGCCATGAACGAAAAGGCGCTACCCCGACTCACTCTCAAAAACTGGGTTTGGTGGCCCCAAGAGCAACTTTGCATCTCTGCCTAAAATAAACAAAAGAAAACTATTACTGAGGCCTCATTACGGATGTAAGCGGGTTAACTACGAACCTTATTTGTGCTGGAAGAACACCAACGTGTTTTATAGTAAACTAGCGAACCGCCATCTTCGCACGGGTGCAATGCTGATACTTAATATACTACAGAATCGGCCCCCCGGCCGGTACCGCCGCAACCGCTATGCTAGTGGCGACATCTAGTTATAATTTGAGTCTAATTTAGTTTGATAAGATAACACATGGATGAAACGACGAATAAAAGAAGGTCTAATTTCAAACACGAAGTTTCGGTAGACGGATCGCACGAAACGAACAACCTTACTGCTGAATGTCACGTCCAAAGCACTGACGCTAAATGACACCAGACCTTTCAAAATTTAAAATGAAAAACGAACGGATCGGTCATCCTTCGTTTTATGCGATCCGCCATCCGTCAAGTTTGGAATTTGTTTTTGTAGGTAGACCTCTTGTCTACGCCCGTTGCCATGAAAACCATATAGTTTCCAGTGATTGTGAAAATTATCAAGTGAGTGATCAGGGCATGTAATGATGTTTTTACGGCGCACATCATCAATTCCTCGAGAGACAAACTTTTGTACGACAACCTAAAATTCAGCCTTTATACAGCAACAAGAATAAATAAGAATCATCGAAATCTAGTATGAATTGGCCAAGATATCACCAAAATTGTTGTAGCTAGTCGTGGTTTTTAAAAGTATTATGTTGTTTCGCTTTACGGGATAAATACCTTGGGAATAACATTTTATGGGACCAATTCGGGATCGTTCTCTACACAATAGTGAAAGAATCAGTAAAATCGGTTCACCACAAGCGGAGATATCAAGGAACATCCATACACAATAATAAAAAAAAAACATACAGATGAATTGAGAACCTTTCAAAAAGGAGGCCTTTTTGAAATCGTTTAAAAATAGGTGGCGGCGGGGTAGCGCATCAACAACGATAATTATACAGTTAACCATAAAAGAAAAACGTGTTACAGTGAACCATGTCAGTATTAATATTGTAGTTTGTCAGCTGTTAGGTTCAAAGTACGGCCGTCAAGGTGTTCCTCAAGGTCCCGCCACGCGCCAGGCGCGACACACCCGTCAATCATATCTTATTTACAAAAACACCACTTCTAGCTCTAGCTTTACAAAACTACATGTCGTTTTGCTATGTTACGATTTTACGATAATTGTGCATTGTGAGGATAATTAGGATTCGTCATTGGCAATAATAGTGTTAACAAGTTGCTTTACAATACTGGTAGAGCCAGAACGGCATTGTCGATTTTTATAGGCTAACCTTCCTTACTTTGTAAGAGCTCTCGCATAATAAATAAGTACCTATAAATAAATAAGTTATGAATAAATACGGGATAAAAGAAGCGAATTCATGTTGTTATTTCACGTCCAGAACTATATCCATGCAAAATTTCAGATTGGTCTGAAAAAATACAAAAACCAAGTTTCGCATTTATAATAATACAATAGGTTACGTGTACCTAATACTTGTAGTACGATATTATACGAGAGTAATAAATATCTGTTTGATTAGTATGTTCAATTAAAAACAAGTTTTAGCAAAGTTGGCCTCGACATTATATTATCTGCTTACAATCATACATTACCGATCCATCGGTAGTAAAACGAGTTATGGGAGAAAAAACGCAACCTTTGATCAGGAAGTAGCTATATCACAGAATATAACATACCTACCACAATGTTTGTATTAGTTAGAGGTAGAGACAATTTTGCAGAAACAGTATAATAAAGCGCTAAGAATCTACGAGAATCTTTATCAATGGAGCATGTATAGAGACTGGTGCAGAAAAGGTATAATAAATAAAAAATAATAATATAGTACACGTTAACAAATTTCACATTTTGTTAACGTGTTCACAATTATAATGGAAAGAGTGGAAATGTTTTAAGCAAGTAGGAAGATAAGTAAATGTTAAAATTTGGTGTAGAAATTTGTCAGGAAGAACATGCCGTTGTTTGAGAAGGATGTAAAGTCTCTATACAAAAGAAAGATTGTACAAAAACCATTTATGGTGCCTCAAATTTATAATAAACTTTTTAATAAACCTCGAAATGACATGAATTAATTAACAAGTAATGAATTTAATCGTAAATTATATAATTGGCTCTGTCAAAACTATTTTAAGAATTATTTTTGTAAATTATTAAATTATTTTGGCATGTACTTATGTTATTAAATCATTCTATATCAAAGAGTTTTTGACAGTTTTCTGCATGTTTTCTATACATATTTAAAAAAAAATGTGAGAGCAAACTTTGAATATTGTACAACTTTACGATTATGTTAATTTTCTACTCTAAATAAAATGTCCCTATTCAAAATTTGCACGGCTAATAAGTCAAATATACCCTAAAACCATCATTGTTAACCTATATTTAAGCAAATAAAATACTATTTCATCATTTCAACAATATCACGCTGCTAATAATATACCTACCGCCGGAGCGAGATGGTGAATGCCAACGCGACCCCATCTCGCCCCATGACGGCGGAGGACGTTTCACGGGGGGGGTTTTAGTGGGTTCGAGTCCCACATACCCCCTTCCGTCACCCCCATGGCGGAAGGGAAATGCGAGGGCATTTCCCCCCTCCAAAAAATAAATAAATAGGATCTTACATAAATCCATATCAGGTAATTATTCCATGACGGTAAGTAGTCGCAACATTGTAAGTAGGTACCTACCTCACTGATAGAGTCGATTGGAATGATTATTACTGGTGGTATTGTTTCCTCCACGCTGGTCTATCATCAACAAAAGACTTATTATAGGTAGATGAATATAATTGGTCAGGGTTTTATTCTCACCAGGCTTGACAAACTTTTACAAAGTCAAGTGACCCGAGAAAGTGACAGTATAAAGGTGTTTTTGAGCTCGACACGGACTCAAGACTTGACCTCAAGTGTGGTTTTTAAGTGACAATTTGCGAAAAATAGAGAGATAAGATACTGTATCTGAGGAACTTCAGTATATGGAGTAGGTAGGTTACTTATGTTAACTTATGCTTTGGTGGAAACCGGCCTTCTGATAATACTATGAATGTATAAAAATATAACCTTCAGTTTATGCACGTGTTTTGCTAATAAGTGTGACTAATAAACATTTAAATAGAGACCGGAATAAATAAACTTTGTAGCAAGTTATTCGTAGCAGGGGCAATACGTAGAATGCTAAAGACAATAGTAATATTTGGATCACAAAGACACGTGTTTCTTGGTAGTTGACACAATAGCAAGCGCATTTCAGTTTATTTTTCAGGTACGATTGTATGGATACCAGTACAAGGTGTTCGAAAATGGGTGCACTAAATCGAAACACGGTGATTCTGGATCCCAAAGAATAAATTACTTGCAAAGATTTTATATATATATATTTAATAAAGCTTAAGCTCAAACGTACTATATTATAATACCTAGTACGTTCTTTGTAATATAAGCAATGCTGTCAGAGGGTCTTTTGTTTTAGGCAGACGCTTATTTAAATTTTCCGATATGTTTTAATTATACGCTGGGTGATTACATGAGTCAATTAGAAATAGAGGTCGCGGTATTGATCGAAGGGCTGCTGAACTAGAAATGTCTATCTCTATATATAAGGAAGAATAATTGTTACGAGTCGCACACAACTAATACTTACATAGAGGCCACCCTGGTACAAAAGGTTGTCAACAAAAGAAAAATAAATACAGTCACTACAGCGGCTATTCACGTGAAAAAGGTCAATTGGATAGAGCGAGGATTTCAAGTAATCGAATCATGTTTCCTCGTAAATGAGTATTAAAGTAACGTTACCAAAATAATAAACTACCTACACATCATCTGTGTGTTATTATTATTACTTATTAGCTCGGTAAAAGTAATGTAAGGTAGCTTCCGTTTAAAATATAGTTCCGGTAAATTATTTAAAAGGTAGATTTATTTCAGAATTGTATAAAATGCACGAATCTATGATGGAGTTGCCTTTCCTTGAAGAAAAGAACAAATAGCAACGTCTTTGAAGAAAATACTGCACGTAGAAGATAACTTATTCTATATAAGCGATGAATTATGCCAACACTACATGCACAATCGAAGTCAGTAACGGGAAGGGAAAAAATACAAAAATAAATGTTGACTGCTGACCCATTACCTGTTAATATAAATAGATATCTCCAACGGAACAAATGGACAACCGAAACCTGGATTACTGCTCTGGAGTTCAATACACTGGACGTAAATATTTGGTTTACTGTTAACTCGGGAGTTTGTATAGGACATGACGTGCCTATCAAAACTGTTATCAAGAATTTAATAGAACACACATAATAGGTACTTCGAATTATCCTTGATAAAAAAAGGAAGAAATTCTTATGAATTTGGTCTGGCTCCGGTTGATAAAAATAAATAGGTTATGACTGTATGTGATAATTGTGATAATCCTTAATCTAATTAGGTAAATGATGACAAAAGTCTACATCAGTCTGTATCGCATCATGTTTCATGAACAAGAAAGCTATGATATCACTAACGAAGACCAGACCAGAGGAACCAGTTGCGCACCACGTGCGTAGTGAAAGCGGTACAGTACGATCTTAATTTTGCAAGCAAACGGTTTCATTGCAAGTCTAAGCGAATGTGCTAGCAGGGGAACTTGAAGCAGTTATTAATGAAACACTCGAAAGTGGTAATAATGAAAGGCGGCTTATATGGGTATACCCAGCAGTGGATACCTTATGGTTGTAAGTGACCAAATTGAATTTTTACTATTTTCTAGGTTCTACAAGTAATTTAGACAGCAGCAGATACGAATCACTTGTCGTTTTAGAGTGTATGGACCTTACGAGATTTTTTACTAAAATCAATATTATGTCGAAAGACTCAAAAATTACAATTTATTCAAAGTTTCTTTTAGCAAAGATTCATAGTAGCTAACACTGTGCCCAAAACTTCTTAAATTTGCTATCAAAACTACTGGTACAAGCTAGAAAATAGTAAAACCCGATATTTTTTTTGAGCGTTACTAACCAGAACCACCTCAAGAGCTGGGATGACGATCGGTGTAATTGTGTGGTCAAAGGAACTGGCAGATAGGTGACATTTACAAGCTGATAATTAGAACACTTTTAACTTAGGACGGGATCGGTAATGTATATTAGTAAAAAGCTGCATTCATAGATAGATACAATTTCCCGGCGGCTTTCAAATGATGTAGTTTTAATGCAAGCTGTCAAAGGATGTACAAACTCACTTGTCAAAATATCCCATGTTTATCACACACTGCACTTCACCACACAATCACCAGCAACTAAATGGTCATTAGTTTAAACTGATAAGCTTTATATGCATACGTATCTTTACTAGCGAAGATGATAACTTATCTGATAGCGACGGATCTACTGGACAAAGTACATAAATAATCACTAGGCGCCTGGCTGCTGATAATTGATTGAGATTTATTTTATTAAAAACGTTTGTATGAACATTTAAGGCTAGTGTGCACTAAAAGATAGGGCAGTTAGCAGCTTCTTCGGTTAATTTTGACGTTTAATGTATGGAAACTTCTGTCAAAAACTTTAATCAAAATGTAATTGCGTGATTTTTTTTGCTAACGACAAGGTAAATTAAAGAATTAGAGTAATGTAAGAGATTCAGATAAATTAGATAAGCACTGAAATATTATTAGACCTCAATTCATGGTTAATTAGGGTTGGTTGTTATAACCACAAACATTTAAAAAAAAAATGCGCACAGCGATAAAGCTAGTCTAGCCGTATCGAAAGCGCTTTCAATTTGGGGCACGTCAAATCCAGGTTCGAAGAGCAGTACGTGTAGGCTACACGTCTGTACTTAGTTTACAAAACAATAGTTTTGGTAAAATATACCTACGCTACGATTTGAATGTTACTGTGGGAAAGTTCCAGGTAGAAAAAAGAGATTTGCATTTTTTTAGACCTGCAGATTCTTCAAAAGTAGCTCTGACCTTGTTTGGCCGTTCAAATAGTGGGCGTAATAGTTGACTCCAACCTGTAGGTTACATTTTTTTTTGACACTAATTAAAATAAATATATTTTGTCTCGATAAGAATACGAGTCCGAGTGTTGGAATCGGTGAGTAATCGATAAAACGTCCCTGATACGATACTAAATCATTCATAATTATCACAGAATTATTTTTAGGGTTCCGTATCTCATTAGGACAAAAGGAACCCTTATAGGATCACTTTATTGTCCGTTTGTCAACCTCCTTTTCTCAGGAACGCTTGGAGTTATCGAGTTGAAATTAACATCAAATTCTCAAGTCCGTAAAACCTCTTGTAGCCTCGATTTAGATAAAACTTCTACTAAGTCAACGTAATCAAAAGTTACAGCCGTGTATGTCACAATATTTTGAAATTTCCAAGGAAATCACACGCACACAAAACCTATAGAGTACTTTCCGTAGACCAAGTATTATGAAATTTGTTAAAGAATAATTGAGCAAGGTCTTAAAGCACAAGTGAAGGAAAAAATCCTAGAACCGTAAATTTGTAGTTTATTCACAAAAACTAATATTTTTTTATTTTCGCCATGGACCAAAACCTACCAGGGTATCTACCTACTTCTCGTTGACCTAGAATCATGATATTTGGCAAGACACAAGGTCTTACAATTATACGGAACCGTTAGTGCGCGAGTCGGACTGCACTTGACGTTTTATTTTTAATCAAATAGAGCTTCGTTTGAGCACAACCTCACCTGATGGAAGGTGTCGACGTGGCCAACAATGTATCACAAAGGTCTAGAAAACAAGAGATTCAAGACTATTAAGTACTAATTTCTGCCCGCGGCTTCGCACGCGTTGTTTCCATAAAAATGTCTGATGATTGTTTTTATCCCATGGGAATTGATTTATGGGATGAAAAAAGAGATGTTTTATTCCAGGCCTAAAACTACCTGTTTGCAAAATGTTCAGTATTTTTCGCGTGAAGAGGTAACAAACATCATTCCAAATTTTCGCATTTATAATATTAGTGTGATTAATAAATTTTCTCACACATTGTAAGCGATGATGTCATATTGGGATAATCAATCACCTTCAATAACATTATGGTAGGTTATCAAATTTCCTTAAAAACAAAAAAATAGATTTACTATGCGAACTGCGGTTTCAGCAATCGAGTAGTTTTCTGGTCAAACAAGCCGCAACAATGAACAAATCCAAAGAAAGACTTACCTAACTGGTATTATAGCTAACGGTTCAATAGTCAATGGAGGCGCCATTGACTATTAGACCGTTAGGTATCATTCAAAATCAAATCATAACAAGAATAACATAGCGTAGAAAGATTATTAAAATGTAAGAATGCCGTAAAACGCGACATAAATACAACAAACCTTCAAGTCTGAAGAAAAACTGCGTCAAGTCGTCATCTGGCTCAGAGCCAAGCCCACCAGGAACACTAATAAACCTAGTGGAACTGGATACAGACGTCGATGAGAATCACAATACTCAGTTCATCATAGTTATGGCGGCGGCGCTAATGGCTTACCGAATGATATACATATTTCCGCGATCAGAATACAATACCTACTGAAGTCTTTACGTAACGACAGATTTTGAAAGCCAGGCGGTTGAATTGAAAATAGAGAACCAAAACACAAATTAAATAAATAAAGTGAAAGTCAAGATAATAAATTTAGAAAAAATACAAAGCGACGCGAAAATATACAAGAACGTATATTATCAATAAAGAAATCTCAAAATAAATGTTACGTTATCTCTGCTTGCCCTGCCATGCTGCTCAAATTTTGACTGACTGTCTCACAAACCAAGAAGTTGTACGTGGTTTTACAAGACTTAGTTATTGCGAAATCGCAACTTGCTGTTTACATAGCTAATAATTGCTAACTGTAAAATTATACACTGGGTACTAAAATAAAAGTTTTAGCACCTAGAACCTGATCATAATAAAGTTTTATCTTTTAATCAAGTTGCGAGCAAATTGAACATTACAATAATTTCTACAAATACTACTTAGTACTTACACTTCATTCTCGTCTATGAACATTTCTGTGTGCTTCGACCTGAAACAGAAAATACAAAATCAATTTGCTATACAATAAGATAAACCACAGGATAAAATTTGCTTTAGCAGAAATCGCAATTCATTAAATTGTTACCTATTTTATGGAGACTGGTTCAGACACGGTAGACAATAAAGCGTGGGTGAAGTTATGAATCTCTTTTCAGTGCGAGTGGGCGTAATGCCTAAGTGGGAGGTTGGAGTTGGATACTCGGAAATATTGGATTTACAAAGTTAACAATGCTGGACAATTCACACAGCATTTTCTTACCCCAAGATAAGCAGAGCTTGTGTTTTGAGTACTAGATGGGACTGATGACTAATATATCGTGGGATGCAGGTTCAATTGGCTTAGCCGACAATCCACGAAAAGTTGAGTACACAGTTTTTTTTGTTTTTTCTCCTCGTTCGAATGGTATGTTGAAAAAATAATTCTAGCTCTAAAAAAATTAAATGTACGGCACTCATTTTAGATGTGAATTTTTCAGATTTTCTTTGAAAATGTTTAAATGATGTATAGTAACTGGAATATTTTAGGAAAACTTTACAGCAAAATGGTATAAACGCCATAAGCATAAAAAACTTAAATTTATATCCAAAACTAAGGCTACTAGGGACAAACTTCATATTAAGTATGCCAGAAAATTCAATGAATTATAAGCTTTTCGGTCAAAACAAATCCAAAAAAGGTCACATGCAAATAAAGTTATGTTCAATTTATTATGATTAAATACTTTGAATGTTTACTGAATTTGAATGTTAATGTCTACTGAAAAGTAGTTTTTTGTCGGTTACGCCAATTGAACCTGCAAACGGCGATATAAGCTACCACTGCAGTTTTTAGTTGAATCTGAGAACATTTTCCGTGAGCTAGTATTGCATTACTATTTTCTGAAATTACTATTCTTCTTTCAGAATAAAATACATAGGTAAAGTTTGAAATGGTGTTATTCCTATAAGGACATTTGGAATTTCGAACATTGTTAAGAATACACACTAGCTCGCTATAAAACAGCGGTACCTATCAAATATTGCTGATTACAAGTTATTACAAAGATACTGACTATTTAATATAATAATATAAAAATAATATTGCTGGACAAGTCACAAAGCATTATCTAGCCCCAAGCTAAGCAGAGCTTGTGTTATGGGTACTAGATAACTGATATACTTAATACAATACACTACATACATATATATTTTTATTATACATACAAAACACCCAGACCAACGGAACAAATTTCTGCAGATCGTACACAAATTTGTTCCGATTTTAAATTTATTAACCACGGTAGACAATAGTCATCAACACAATGACCTACTTGGTAAATCTGTTGACGATCAATTAATTTGCCATTTAATCTAAAACTGACCGAGAGATGCCCTTGATACGCTGACCCCAATTTACCACGTACAGGTAATTTAATTACGTCCACTTGTGAGTAAAGTAACACCGTTTTAGTGGTGGATAGAGGCCTGAGGGATGTCAATGTCACAAAATAATTTTGCATAACCAAATTTTTCAGGGAGGTTACAAAGATCTAGAAGAAAAACTTAATCGGTGTGAAGGAATCGGCGAAAATGTTAACGTTATTGTTTGTGTTCTTTATTTTCAGTTACAAGCTAGCGTCACAATCATACTACAAACCATTGAAGACAGTGCTTCATTATTGAAATCGTGTCATAATGGGATATTAATCGAAAAACAACCTTATAGGCAAATGAAAGAGGCCTGGGGGTATGCCTGGAAAATATTTTTACATAACATTAGTATAATGTAGTATAGATAATTGCGGTCCACCAGAATATAATATGAATGGAAAACCTCAAGACTTGTAAATATCTTAATAACCCATAGTTATCCTGAAGTTACTAAGTTCATTGAGATGGTAAGTTACGTCGTCATTAAAACGAGACAATTAAAGCCAATTGAAGGAAAACGCTAAATTATTCATTGAATAATGTAAGCTGAAGCTAAGATAAATACCTACGAAATATGTAATGTTCATGTAATGGCTGAAAAATATTCTAGTGACAGTAATCGTCGCTTGTGATTTTCAATGAAATTCTGTTGAAATACCGACCGAATTTCTGAGAAATCTTAGTACTGAGAAGAAAGGAAAGTAGTAAAACTTCAATATTTGGCTTGCTGATAAAATTTAACTCGATAGAAATGCTAGCAATCGAACTCCGTAACGACGCTTTTATGTTTACTTGAAGTTATTATTCCTCGTATTTTTGAGATTTAGGAAATATTTTCTGAAAAAACATGCATAACATAGTATGTACTATGTATATTAACTGCCTCAAGTCAAGCTCTATTAAAAAGAAATTGAAACTACTTACGTCATTGTAGCCATTAAAGACGATACAGAAAAATGGCTAAGCTGTTAAAGACAATTAAGATCCACAATTAGCCGATAAAGCCAGTGTTCGCGACGCCGATGTGGGAGCAACAATACTCAATGCAGACACGTTGGACGGTGCGCCCCGCAGGGAATAATGAGGCACGTGACCGCTGACATACAGCCCGGGATACACTGACACTTAAATGAATCTAATATAGCATGGAGCTAGCCAAATTCCGTTTTAACACAAGCGTAATTTTAAAATAAAATGTAATGTAAAAAGTCAATGTTAATAATTTTACAGAATAGTTGAAAGGAAAACATAGAGATAGAATAGAAAAAAATGTTATAACACAGAGCAGGTTTGTTTTAAAGACGGCTGACTTTGAAGACAGCATGCCACTTTTGCAAAACAGTGTTTACAGAACGCCACTTGGTTGTTTGTAGTCATTCTGAACTTAGCCTATAACAGCACAACTATCTTGAACAATATGGTCCGAAGTCCAGCGGGACAATTGGAGCGTCGCATGAGATCCATCGCTGACGACACGACCGCGAATAGCACCAGAATGAAAACACGCACTTTGGACCTCAACCATTGTGAAAATGTGAACCGGTAGATTACATAACAGTTGATACAGTTCCTGCACGGGGGAGCCAAGCGACCGACGACAGTTCAATAGCCACAGAATTGCCTCTTATTGAATGAACGTACGTGAAACGGTTTGTTTGGTGTGACGAGACGATCAAAGTAATCGGTTCGTCTGATTTGATGGGCAATGTTTGTATTGATTGTTCCGAGACAAACCGATAGTATTTAATAATTTTAAGATTATCTCAGGTTAAGGCAAAATTAAATCATATTACTTTTTTAAAGTTATGCTAATCTGGCCATTGTATGTCTGTACGGCTATACATTATTAGCATAAACCCATGTCAACGAACTCCACGTGGTTTGTTATTTTATTATAATGAGTCACGACACGGTGCCTAAAATGATTATATACGATTCGCATGTGGGTGACAAAGGAGCAGAATGTTCTACCGACATCCTTCCATCCATGCCTTGTTCAGACGTGACGTTAGACGAGCTTGTTTTAGAATTTGGGCTGGTAGCTTGTCAACGTTACGATGGTTTAAAATATCAGGTAGGTATTATCTACATAGTTTGAAGATATTATGGAAAACCAATAAGGTAGGTTATCGCAATGCGCATCGAGGTTGTCAGTGTAATTGACAAATACAAAGGTATTTTCAATGCCAAGGCCGCGGAATATGCTACTGTTGGAATTCAATGCATAATTTTAATAATTATGATCAACGTTACAGTTACAATACAATAATTATACTAAAGTTACTAAAATTATAATTGCAGCGTCTCCAATGTATGATTCAATGGATATATATAACCATGATCAATTTAATTTATTTACCTACTGGTATTGATATGCATCAGTTGAGCTCCCTGTAGATTTTTGCAACAGTCTGCTGAATTGTTTCAATTGTAAATACTAGTTCTAATTTATTTCTTTTATTTGATTGTAATTTTCTTTGTCAATATTTTTTTATCTATGTTATATGTTACCTACTTAACATAATCATGGAAGCAGAAAATACTAAAATTACTTATAACGGGATTTTGTTATGATCTGTGGTGTATTTCGGCGTGATCATGGCACATCCATTGGAATATACACTTTTAACATATAACTAAAACGTTATAAGTCAGTTTAGTGTTAATACCCATGGTAGTTTCATAAGTTTTAAGGCATAAAATGCTATCACAAACAAGGAAGATGGTCATGCATGACATAAGCCTAATCAACACATAACTTACTAGACAGTCGTACCCGATATGGGAGAATATTTACAAAACTATATATACAAAGGTTATCTATAATACCCGCTAGGAGATACACTACCCCATACACACAAAGTTATCGCCATGTTAGTGTTTATGGCAACTATGAAGTGCTAACCTTAATTTCCTTCTCCGATATAAATTAAATATCATAATATCTAGGTCACACCACCTGTCATCTTCTAGTAAAAGTAGCCACAGCTGAAAGCGGCCTAGATGACATGACAACAAATATCAAAGCTTTCTCTAAGCATGCGAGCTTGCGAAATTACTACCTTATCATTCAATTCATCAATTTGATTCAATAAAGCACAAATCAAATAAAAGTCAATAAGTGATTTATACGGACACCTAGATAAGTGAGAGACGTCCAACACAACCACCTCGTCTCCAGCTATCGCGCCTGAGGTCTAAGGTCGACAGATACGGGCCAAGCATCGATAACCTTATTACCAGTATCTGATCCAAAGGTTGCATCAATATTCCACTTAACTGGATTAGAGACAGGTTTATTTTTAGCTTGTTTATCAGTTATTTGTGTTCTTCTTTTTATCCTTATCTTTATTTTTGGAAATTTGAGATGAAAGTGGGAAGCACTGTAACATTTAGCAGAAGCTTTTCCATATTAATAGTCTTCCATAGGCGCAGCATTACCTACGATTTTTTTTATTTTGTTTGAGACATGGATTGCTTGGTGGTGCATTTTGATTAAATTAGGTAAGTAAGTGCAACCTTTGTCAATAGTGACTAAACTCTACAGCCTACTTTTTGTTTTCAGTATAGCAAAGATAACCTTGAGCACTTTGCAAAATCGTAGGTCACGAGTCACGACACTTGCTTGACCCCAATTACCTTCCAAAAGCAGGTAAGTACTCACATTAGTGCATGTCAAAAGAAATAATGATAATAGTATGTTTTTTTTTTCTTAACCATGATGGAAAATTGCGTATTTCACATAAGCATTATCTGATGTTGTAATTCTGCGATTTTCATCACGCATGGCATTGGGCACATGCAACTGATCCTATCAGACGAGTACACGTGTACCACGTGGTTGTCAGACTACGTGGCGCAACCATAATGCACTTCACAAGACATTGTCTTGTCATCATGATTTGATTTTAAGTAGGACCAAAGGGCGAGTATAGTCAAGGTAAAGTATACTCGTAGTAATCGTATTATGTTGAAAGATAGCAATTTATGAATGTGGTTTTGAAGAAATTCACTGGTATTTTTTGTATATAATATGATGAATCATCTAGCCCTTAATATCACTACAAACAGCTACTGTAACTAAACTAAGTAATGAGGTTGGCGAGCGACACCGACAACCTCTGGTCATTATCATTACGCCTCTAATTGCCACCGCTGCAACGCGTCTCTCAGAGAAGTAAAATTGCTCCCGAGAGTCGGTGTCTATGTCTCTGTAATTTAGACACCGTGGAATACTCTCGAGTATCTCCTTGTAATCAGCAGATCAATGACCTCGTAAAGCAAGCTCAGTGCTTATTACAACAGTCTCTGTTCTCTCGAGAGCAAGGAATATACCTACTGTATGTGTTCTGTGTCTGTCTGTAGGTCTCTCAGCTCTCGAGATTAATTACGCGACCTGCGCCACCTCCTCGCGATTTCTTATCGCCTGGTACTCGTTTTAACAAACACCAGTCTGTAATTGAGAATAATTGCTTATAAAGCTTGCTTTATTGCCATTTTCATTAATGCCTCCTACTCAAGTCAATCCGATTATTTGAGTTTGGATTTTCACTTATTGCTTTTGATCGATGGAAAACTCTTTAATGGTAGATAGTTTCATTTAACAAGCTCAATTTATATTGCCTTAAAATTTTTCTCAAAACCTATTCAATTCCACAAACGTAAAACTGTTATAGCAGCAATGCCGAGTGGGTTCCAGTTACTGAAGCAAGGCGATGCACGCTGCAGTTGTCTACCGAGTACCGGTCGAAGCACTCAACCGTCCCAAGATTGTGTAAGGACAAGTCGATGAACCTCGCTAAGTGCAATAAAAACTATTATCTAAAAAGCTAAGAGCTAACTGCAATGGTAGAGGGGCTCATGATAACCCCAAAACGGAATGTAAGAAACGTCTCCGTTTCAGAGAATTCTTGAAATCAAAGAAATGTCCTCAAAAAGAACATGGTGTCCAAGCATAGCAAATTGGCCAACTTCAACATACACAACAATCGAGAAAACACCCTAAAAGGTATCTGTTGGAGTATACTTGGAGTGAACGCACTCAAGTTCACTCAACATAGCCGTAGTATAGGCACACTTGTAAATATTATAAGTATGACACGACTTTTATTTCACTCGTGCGGTGTCTGGTGGTAGAGCACGAGATATAATGTAAATATTTAGCAAAAATTGAACTTGACAACATTGAGAATTAGTATGGTCGTATCGACGTATGGTCGAGACGAAAGTTGTGCCCTTGAGCTTTATACATTTAATAAATTCGGTTTTAGTATCTAAGATAAATATTTTCATATTTTTTTTGTTTAATGGTTAATAACTTTCTTTATTTTTCAAGCAGCACATGAGTGTTGTCACTTCGATGTCCTAACAGTGAATAGCGTGTGCTGTGCTGATAATCATCCAATTTGGAAATAGCGGCCCAGCCAGATGTCTTATTACCGTTTGTAGAATAGTATCGTACCTAGTAGAGAAATGATACAAGCAGACACGTTCATTGAACAGATGTTTCCTATTTATAGGTTACCTACTTGAAAATATTATGATATACACGTCTGCAAATTCTGCAATAGGCTGAGAAAATCGCATGGTTACATCAATGATGGTAAATAATATTCATAAATTGAAGAATTCAACATATAAATAAATAATGCTGGACACAGCATCATCCAGCAGACCAACCAATAAGCAATCAGGATACGACACTTTTTGAAAATACGCAACATGTAGGTAGGTACGTTGACCTGTCTACAAGCTTACGTTAGCAACGTTGACGTATAAAGCAATGAAAATAAGTTTTTATTTTATTTCAAAAACAATAAGTCTAAGTAAATTTAATATTTTATATGGGACCAAAACTGAGCAACCCGCTTTTCTTACAAAAAATTTGAGAAATCGAAGAACGTGAAATAATGAACCTTTTATTTTTTAGGTCGGTAAAAAAATATATCCGACAGTGATTAATTAAAGTGACGAAAACGCGAACAATCTCTGCAAAGCCGGCATTTATATCCAAGACAATAAACATTGAAGCGCAACGAGTTTTGTCCTACATTGTGTTACAAACTAAGACCCGGCGTGCACTACACGTGGCAGGCAGTTGCAAACACAAGACAAGGTACTCACCACGAAAAATCCGCTTTATAAAAGTATCACTTATTGTCAATCACAGCCACTAGAGGAAAATAAAAAGTAAATAAACGCACTCTTAGCAACGTGTGGCCAACGTGTGACCAACGCGGGCCTCGTACCGAAACTGAATGAATGAATCAAAATTTAGCGAGCGCGCGAGGCTGTGACGTGGAGCCGGAGAGGAGTGAAAGACCGGACAGCAAACTCACGAATAACCAACCTCCGATGCCAGCACAGGATGTCAACAGAGGGGGTGGAAATTTATTGTGGAGAACTGGAGATCGATTAACATGTCAATGTGTCCGGTTTACCGGATAATAGCGCTCTAGACAGCACAGCAGAATAAGGTTAAAAGAAACAGCCTTGGTCGATCAGGTTTAATGAGGCAAAATGACCCACAATTTCAGTAAATGCAGATGATACAGAATACCGTAGTACAGCTCCTTTTATAATTGCATATGTAAGGGTATGATTCTTTCAAATAATATGCAATATTTTGCATTGTCAATGCAAAACTGACTGCTTGACGTGGTTATACTTCCTTGTGTAAACTATGCTATCAGACGAAATAATGATGGATTACTAAGCCAAGTAGGGACAGAAGGTATAATGAGTAAGCAAAGGTAAACTGGCATGTTTACTTGAATAACGAAACCTATTATGGAAACAATGGGGAACATAAACCTCTTAAGTGCTCATTAGTGATTGATGGAACAGCGAGATCGGAGTACAGTCTATTTAATATGACAGGTATTATTTAATAGAAGACTGAATTATAAAAATGATGCTGATGATAGATGTATTTAAAAGTAAACGCAACAACAAAAACTTAATATTACCTACACACAAAACTGCATTTTATACTATGAGTGTTTTCTGCATGGCACCTCGCATGTAAAATAAATTACCTAAGACTATAAACCATATTGACAGCATTTACATGTTTTAAACAAAATAAAAAAAGATATTCAAAAATCATACTACAAAGGCTACGGAATATTTAAAGGGCAAAGATATTTTGACATAACTATGAAATTGAATATACTTATTGTATTTGACATTTTCTTATATTTTGTATGCATGAGATATTAAATGCGGTTAATTTTTCTTTTATTGTAGCTATGTAATTTAATTATTAAGTTTAATTCTATTGACATTCGCATGCTCGAAAGAATAATCGCAGAATAATAATATGGTGACACATTGTATCAACCTGTAAATTTATCTCTCGTAGATATAGAAAATCCTTATTAAACTCTCTAATATCTAGCGACGAAGGCCGAAGATTTGTTATCTCTAACAAACCTGAACAACTGAACGTTGAAGTCTCCAGCGACACACCCAGTATTACAGAAATAGCTTCATTCCCGCCTCCCGACTGCCGTAGCCCAGTGCAAGCGCACCGACTTGACCGAGCTTTTGTATTATAAAACCGGAGCTTGATTGATTGTACGCCAGCTTGTTAGGGAAGGTCGCTTTTAGACATGCCCTAACAATTGATCCAATGGGCACTTCATGAATAACCCTTAATTGGAGACCGTAAGGTACATAATTGATAGATTCAGAAAGTCATTACGGGTCTATTTTGCATGCGACTATTATTTCGTGCCATCACTTTATTTTAGTTGAGACAAATGGAAATTCACAACTGAAAACTAAGAATAATCAGCGTCTAGCCAGCAGTCCAAAGTCGAAACTGAATAGAATAATTCCTCAACAACAATCTCGAGATAAATGCATCCTGTATTATTTTAAAAACAAGTCTTTATTGGTTTAGGAATAAGAGTCAAGCGTTGTTCGGATGTCTCTGACAATGTTATATCGCAGGAGGACTCCTACACGCGTGGTAAGACAATCGGTGAGCGTGCCGCGGTATGACCCGAGCTACTCCATATAAGGCGACCATGATTTTCGCACGATTGTAACACGTCATCACATCACACACATTTTGACTAGCAAACTGCGTCACCAAACGTTATACGGCAACAATAGTGACGACCACTTTAAATGAGCTTCCAACTTTCCTCTATTTTAGTTACTAGTGCGCTAAAGTTTTCTGTTTATTGATCCCGTTTAGATGCGATAGCAAGTAGTGAGTCACGACACCAGATTCATCACTTTTTGCTTTGTGATCTCGAGAAATTCATATCATTTAAATCCCTGACTCACAAAGGATAGAATTGAAAATGAGATAAGCTCAACGCTAAATCCCAATCGAACAAGAACATAAAATTCAAGAACTCACGCGATATTGGATTCGTTGTTAGAACAATACCTCTATCTTGGTTATTATTATGTAGCAAGTTTTATTAGCACTCAATGTAAATACTATTAAAAAGTTGATAAGGTTTCTTAATAGGTAAACCAATTGAATTTATTTACACGCGCCTTCAGGAGAGATTGCCATGTTCGTTACAACCGATTCCTATAAAATGTTAATTATATTCTTATACGCAAAACAAAAGACTAATCGTATGACAAGCTCACAAAACAAAGCATCTTGTGTCGATGGACGGACACGTCCTGCATGACGGAGTCGGTAATGATGACAGTAGGGGAACATATCTTTGTCAAAAACTTTATTAAGGAGTCTGCAGTGAATAGGAAAAATGATGCTAGACAATCCACAAAACATCATCTAGCTAGTCACAATATTGCTTCATGGGTACCAACCAATTCATATTTGTACCACATTTTCCATGAAGCATGGCCACCGCGCAGGATGGCACGACATGAGAGCTGCGCGGGCGCAAGTTGTAGGATATTGGCCGTGGGTCGGGTGCGAAGTTCACGCTGAACTAAATACGAAAATAGAAGCGACAGGAAAAATACGCAAATTTTTGATAATGATTTAAAAAATGCTCTAATGACAAATTAGGTCTCACTATTCACATTTTAGGTTTACAAGTGGTTCATTTGTCCCAATGAGAAGGAAAACTTTATGTTCTGAGACAATTCAGAACCGTACACTTCCGTACTGTATAACAAGAAGGTAACTAGGTACTTAATGAATTAATGATACAAAAATGCAAAAAACCCTGGGGATTTTATTTTAATGATCAATTTATCGTGAAAATAGAACGGATTTTCATCAAACACAGCTAGGAAAAATATCAAGTTAGGTACCTTTCAAACAACAAAAACTATAACAAAATCGTTCGACGTTTCATCCGTTTGGCAGTTACGAACGATGAGACAAAACGACGACCAGACAGGGTTCAAAAATAAGTTGAAACAATTCAGACTAGGTATCAAAGAGAAGCTCGAACAGAAGTAAATTAAATACCAATTGAAAGACCAGGCTCAAATCTACAAACAAATGTGGGTCGTTTGTCCTACTTACTACCCGTCCGAAATGACTAGTAATTTAGTGAACTAGCGATGCTGGTTCCGGCTTGTCAATCCTAATAATTAGTCAGTAAATAAATAAACAAAATAGTAGATACTTATCACGATTGACTCGTCAGATCTAATCAGGTCTTTTGTACATCAACCTAGAGACGAGGGTGATCTTCTATCAGAGGACAAACAAGATAAAAACATGTTGACATTAGACGTTTCAGTAAAATAAGATAAATCCAATCGGAAGCTATTATGGGCAAAGCACGTAAGCTATCTGGATGCTAATTACTAAAGATGACGTGTACAATGTGTATAGGAGAAACAGGCAATGAATAAGAATCTAGTCCATTTTGATCAACGAGATCTCGAACGCAAGAACATAGACAGTGTTATAAAGTTACCTATAAGACGAAGGTTAAACCTAGCCTCTCGAAAGCTGCGGAGACCCGACTACTTGACTCGAGAGGAGGCATCACTTTAGTAAAGTTCACCCTACATTATTGGTCACTGCCCCACTCCGGGTGACAGATCAAGCGGTGCATTGCACGGACGAAGTTAATCTTAATAAAATAACTGCATCATAAATATGTCACGCAACCTTACATGGATCCGACACGTGTTCCGTTGTCTTCGAGCTTTGGTTCTGAATATGCATAAATACCTACTGGGATCTAAAGTGCAAAGAGCAGGTCCAACGGTCATAAATAGATAGTAACTTACTTGGCATTACTAAGAAAGAATCGATGTTTCTGTGACAACCCGAGAGCATAATAGAGTACCTATTACCGCGACGAGTCCAGTTTTTTTGCATTTTTATTTTTAGGTCGTTCCATAACGCCATATTAGCAAGTACTTAGGTATTCACATTTCTCTTGATAGAAGGCCAGTTTGTCAAGGATTAACAAAAATAAACCGCCTGCATTTTGTTCAAGGTACCTTCCGTGGATGTTCCGCTGCTCGCATAATGAATGGACGCAAAGAGGTCGAATCGCTTGCACGGGAATGTCTTGAAGGATTAACTTACCGCATGTATGACTTGTTTCTAACCTTCCTTGAATGACGACGAAGGAGGCAAGATCTAGATCTTATTATGGGATCTATGAAAGTCTTGAAGAAAATTGCTTCTATCTATAAGTGGGTATTAATAAAGCTTAAGTATTCCATTTCCAATCAGCGCTTCGACAAAGGAGACCACAAATTTATGGTAATCGATACTGACTTCATTACAAACATAAAAGAGATTCACGTTTCAGGCAAACCGATTTTAAAGGAGTTTAAGTTTCAGAGGGATCTCGAGCAGCTGACTCTACTGTCATTCTCCAAACTTCAGATCGTGAAGGGCACTGTTCAAAGTAAGCTGAAGAGTCGGAACAAACTTTACAAATCACGAGACCTATCGGCTGAAATAACACAACAGCTACATTGGATTTTAGACTTTATTATCAGAAACCAAGGTTAAGAATTATCGAATAACTAAAGGGTCCAAACAAAGGCTCAAGAGCACTCGTCTGTGGTAGTTATGTTCACCAGACTAGGTATTTATACAGCGAATCGATAATAAAGATATTTGAATCACCAGTGAAGCTTGTAGTAGGTAGGTACCTATTGTTATTGTCGGCGTGTGGGAGAAAACATCGATAAGCGGAAAATCCGGAGCGAGATCAATGAATGATAAGAGATTTAAATCATAAGAGGATTGAAAACAAGATAGCTATTTGTACAAACTACAGATCAAATGGAAATGTGAAACAAAGGAAGATTTCATAAATGGGGCGATGTGTTTTACCAGCCAGTGGTTTCAAAATACGACGGTCAGAAAATCACAAGTCTCCGGGAATCTAATGATTGTTTTTACACGTACCTTCTCTCAGCTTTAGTTACACCGGATTTAAGAATCTTTGTTTATTTATGTTTTATTGGTTTCTGCCCGCTGCTTCGCACGCGTTGTTTCTATGGAAACGTAAACTTTAATGGTACCTATTTCGATCCCATGGAAACTGATTTATCAGATAAAAATACTCGAATGAAAAAAAAAGTAGAGAACTAGAGTACATCTATGCAAAATTTCAGCCTGATCCGTTCAGTACCTAGGTACCTAGTTTTGGGGTGAAGTGCTTAGGTAACATAAACCAAACATAACATACCTACATCCAAACATTCGCATGAATAATATTAGTGTGATGTGATTTACTCAGCACGTAGATAAGATACCTACCTACTGTACTGTAACATCAGGGACGAAACTGCCAAATACCTAGTAGCAACCTGCGAGACACGCAGTCACTGTCATCCGTTACTGTCGTGATTTGAGTTGTTATCTAACGACATTGTAAACTTTGGGCTTTGTACTGCTGGCAGACTATCAGCACAAACAAGGCAGGTTGTGGAAGTTATCTGACGCATGTAGGTCACGATGGATCGCCTGATCTCTGACGCTTGACGGACTTTAACCCTTGGATATTGGTCGAGAGGCCGATGTGGGCCCGCAACTTTTACCTCAATGTTGTAATAAGCTCTCGGTTTTAACGATTACAACGGCTTCACGAAACCCTGAATTACACATTAGAAAAAAAACAATTTGCGAACGCCGACGAGGAATTAGGATGGGCGTAATAGAAATCGCATCGCCCTGAAAGTTGCAGACGTCTCTAAGGTGTCGCTAGGTTTAGACTGTATCTATAGTGCCTATTTTAATTTTATTATTGTGACAATATCCCTTATCGGGGAATTTATGCAGCCTAAAATAAAAAATTTAATTTATAAGCGAACGCATTGAGCGACCGCATTTTGTGCAGGTTTAAGCTGCGGTAGTCTATGGACTGGAATCGTAGGCGCTAAGGTAGGATTAAATCAAGTTGATAGTTCTGGTACCTACAATTTTTTGCGTAACATCAGTTGGAAGCTTAGAACAAGTCGGCCGGGTTACCCGACGGATATATTTCGGAGGGGGGCGCTAATTGGCGGGAAGTGCAAAGTGCGCGGCCTTGCCTGACTCGCGGGCGTACCTAACACCGCGGCGCGGCTACGGCTGCCTACTGTCACTGCTGAGAACTCGCACCTAATGTTACAGAGTAGGTATTAGGAAAAAGTATTATTTATTGAGTACCTACCAGCTTCAGCCCGCGGCTTCGCATGCCCTTTTCAAGTAGCCTATGTACATATGGGCATCCCGGTGACGGCTGGAGGAGCCCGTTTATCACCCTGCTAAATTTCATTATGACTCTGTCAGCCATTTAAGCACGAAGATGTACATACAGACAACATTACTTTCGCTTTTATAATATTAGTATGGATTTGTTGTAGTTAAATATACCCTAAAGGAAAAACCCGGCTAGGCACAGAGTGTATGGAACACCTGTACAATTTATGTAATGTAAGTTTATGGGCGAGAAGGTTGGCTTGCTGGGAATTTTAGATTGAATATTACTGTGAATTTGTGTTGTGTGATGGTTATGTCTTCTTTGCCAAATTTCAACAAAGTCATTAAATGAGGGTAGATGAGCAAGAGACCAAAAAAATTGCAGTTAAATTTTTCTGTGTGGTTTATCCAGCATTTTGATTTTACTTTATCTAAAAAATATAGTTACCTAATTAATATTATAACTAAAATGACAATATGAGCGTAAAACTACACAAACATGAAATATTAAAATAACATAGTAGTTAACCTAAGAGAGGATTTGTCTGTTTCCCAGTAGGTGGTATAATCTCGGAGTTTTCAAATTTAAAGTCAATAAGTTGCTTCTGTGAAGCATGCTCCATCTGAGGCCACATCTTCACTTTCATAAATGAGATGGTGGTCAAAAGCTTTACCATTCGTAAAATATTATATTTAAGGTTCCTCTAACATCAAATGTTTTGAGTAGGTACTGGAACCATGTTGTACATATTATACAGCAAATTTCAACAGTCTCAAACAAGGACCCAGCTAGAACACATCAGGATAAGTCCTACCTGGTACTTATTTTCTCAGCTAGGTGACTTATGATAGTAGGTATTGTTTAAAGACTAACTTTCGAAAACGCCAGCTGAACATGGTAAATAAATTGGTAGGAGAAGCATTTACCTGGATTATGATGTAGGTAGTAATGGTAATGGGGGTACCTACTTAGTTGAAAATATAATAAATTCAGCTCTTGTTCACCCACAATGATTATTGCAAATTCCAGTTCGTGGGCTAGAAGTTTGTAAGTATTAGCACAAGTTAAAATAGCGAGCTTGCGGCTGTAAGTGAAATACTTAGCAGCGCCTTCGCTTCGTTAGAAACAAAGATTTGGCAAAGCTTACGTGTATCAAAAATGTTTGTAAATGTTTTCCTAAGCTGTCCTGTTAATACCAAGGTTTTCTCATATAAATAGTCAAAAAAATATATTTTTGTAGTTTTGTTTGAATTTTTCATAGGTTATAAGTTGATTCCAGAGAAGGTAGGTGCGTCACTTCACACAGAAAATGAATTATCGTAAGTAAGACTCACCTCTAATTTTTACAAAGCCCACCAACGTATTTCACTTGTAAATTAGCACTGTTTTTATTTTAGACGAAAGAAAAACATTAGGAAAACCGTCCACGAAAACCACACATTCTTTTAGTGTTGTGCTTACTGTTTAATTTTGACATTTAGATTGACATTGACAGCTCGTTACTTTGACAAATGTCGAATCGAATGAAAATCGATTACGGGGTCAAAATATAACCCGGTTATTCTCATGAAAGCACCATAAAATATTGATTATTTAGTATACAACAAAGAAAACTAACGTTTTCATTTTGGTTTGCGGGTTGAATTCCTTTAATCCTTTCCGAAAATTTCTGTTGTATTCGATTATTCCTGATCTTCAAAATAAATTTTGACGTTTTACTCGATTCTTGTACGCACATCACTTGACATGTTGAATGTTTCGTCGTTTTAAGGAGTGGGGGTCAAATCAGATTCGACCAATCAGAATCACGCAAACCGGCATAAAAGGTGGCGTGATCACTACGTCACACACCGATACAACTTTACTCTACAGTAGGTATGGTACCTATAGATAGCGGCTAGTAGGTAGAGAAACCTAGCCAGATCAATAACTAGAAAATATAGAGTGGTAGTAGATTGATAATCAATATTGGTTACCAACCAGCTTAGCAATTTTAAATGTAAAACCTACTTTTAGCTTGAAACAATAGGTGGTAGGTGGGTTTAAAAAGAATACGATATCTACCTACTAGCGACATCTATGAACTACGCTCGAACCTATTCAACATTTCGTCAAACCCTCACGCACGGCTAACAGTACCTACTAGGTACTACCTAGGCACTAGTTAACTAACACAATTCATTCGCCGCCGAGCAGCGTCCCGCCGCCGCCGCCGCCCGCTGCTCGGCGCACCCTTCCAGCCGAATTGTGTTAGTTAACTTAACTAGTGCCTACGAACGGCGGCGGCCGCCCGCCGCATCCGCCGCCGCTGCACATTGTCTTATTTTACCTCAGTTGCGGACATCCTCGTCACAGTAGATACCTACCTAAATATATTTATCTACTGTGTCCTCGTTTTTTGTTCGATTATGAGGCGCGTGGCCCGGCCGGAGGCGAAGGCGTGCGAGTTGTATCATACGTATTTATATTATATACCTATATTTATATATATACACACACGCCGCCCGGGGCGGTGTTGTGCAGTCTCTCATATATTATAAATTCACGCATTACAACCCTTCGCCTCCGGCCCGGCGGCCACGGTTTCTGTGTGTGGAGGCTTATCATAATAAAACGTTCTAAAGAACAGCGGTTTTCATATTTCGCCTAGTTTTGGAGTTACAGATTTTTTTTATAGTAAGGTCATTGACCTTCACAAATAATGTTTTTGTACGTATTGCCGGAAATAAAGGAATCTACCCTCTGAAATAATAGGTACAAAAATTAATCCTTGATTTGAAATAGGTACATTCTTTGCGAAAATTGCAAAGCCCTAGGTGCACTATAGTAAGCGTGGAAAAAAATATTTTGTGAATTTATCAAATAAATAGGTACCGTAAACACCGGTGTTACTTTGCGCCTGCCAGGATATCTTTGCGCCAAATCGGATAACATATTTTTTTGTCATAAATTAAAAACTTGTTGCTTCAACGGAATGATTGATATCCGAACATGAAACCAAATGTCAGAACACTTCCCAATTTTCAAATGGGGGCGCTAGTAGTGTTCTTTTCTCTGGAATGAGTCGCAGAGTAAAAGTGCATATAAATTCAAAAAAAGAATACTGCTGAAATCCAATCCAAGTGTATCTGCATAATCACCGGCTCAATATTGGTAAGCTTGTGTTTTTATACCTGTTATGTATTCTTCTTGTCGATTTAGAAAGTATTTTGTAGCAATTATCTGCCTATATTTTTATTTATATTTTTTTATGAATCAGGTCAGAAAACACTTAAAAATGGGGAGACTTTGCGCAGGTAATATAGACACTGATGTGGTGTCATCTTCGTTTGTGGACTTCCTGGAAACTAAACGCAAGGCTGTGACAGCATCTGGACCAAAAAGACGCAAAAAGAAAATTGATATTGCCCCCGGAAAAAGCGTAGCTCACGAAATACTTGACACTACTGAAGCCAATGATGAGTAAGATTCTACAGCGAAGGAGGGTCCTTTACGCATGCAACAGACTAGCCAGGATTCAGACGGTTACTCTGTCCATGACGAATCTTACGATGGTGACTTTCTGGAACCCGATAGTCCTGACGAGGAGCCTTCAGAACAAGGAACAAGATTCAAAGATGTTAGACGTGAGAAAGACGCTTTTGTGGTCGTAAAATATGATAATAAATTGTATCCTGGTATGATTGTTGACTTCGATGAAGAGGGAGCAACTGTGGACGCAATGCAGAAATCAGTAAAAGCATGGAAATGGCCACAGATAAAAGATTTGAGCTATTTTGGATGGAATGACGTCATTGGATGCATTGACCCTCCAAAAATGATCAACCGCCGCGGTTTTTTCAGCGTCAAAAAGCTGGACAACATAGAGTAGGGCATTGCGCCATATAGCACGTAAGGAGTCATTGCGCCATAGCTTTAATGGATAAGTTATAAGTGGATTTAGAATATGGCGCAAAGTGTCCCCGCCAAAGAGGATACTTTGCGCCAAACTTTGATTAAAAATAAAAAGTCTGATTATTGTGTTATAAGGTCATACTAGTAAATATACTATTTTGAACATTATATCCAATTGTTTTATTCCATATCCTATACATTAAATAGATTTTTTCATATTTTAAAAGACAATACAAAAATCACTACAATTTTTGGCGCAAAGTACCCCCGGTTTACGGTAGGTATAAAATTAAGCACTTAACAGTCGCATATTTTTTTGCCAACAAACTATACTTTTGTAATGTACCTTTCAATTAAAAAACAAGATCCGTCAAGTGCGAGTATAACTCGCGCGCCGAGGGTTTCGATCGAACGTTTGTCAACAAATATGTAGGTACGTACCAAAAGTACCGGTTAGAGACTTCGCAATTTATCGAATACCTAAAAATAGTAGGTACCAACCAACATTTCAGATGGATCTCCCTGCATGCTTCGGTAATGGTAACGGTAATGGTAATTTTTTCAAAATATGTATTTCAAAAAGTTTCTACCTACTTTTTGAAATATTTAGAAAAATTTACAAAAACATTCAAAAACTATTTTGAAATGTACAAACTGATACCTTTTATTTGATACCCCACATGACCCTGTAGGTATCTTTTAAAATTTCGGCATCACAATTTGTATGGAAAATATTCATTTTCATTTTTCATTAATTTTTCTCTAAATCTGTACAGGCGCACGAAATGTACTATTATTTTAAATTTCAAGTTGATAAAATGCTTAAGTACCTATTTAATATTTAGTAACACCTAAATATAACATATAAGACTTATCTATTTCATAATTAGGTAACTAAGACCTACTAGTTGTTATAATGTTTAGTATTTTATAATATTATTACTTATATAATATTTATATAAACAATATTAAGTTAGAACTTATTTAAGATTCCAGAGGTTCGTTTAAATATTGTTAACCTAGATTATTTTTTTCTTATGTATCTCATTCTAAGTAAACCCTGTCTTTGTATGAGAATAAAGTTCTTTAAACCTATGTTATAGCAATTTCATAGAACTAGTATCCACGTTATTCTTTATGACATAAGAATGATATATCTTTTTAAATTATCCAAATCGGACCATTACGTACGAAGATATTAAGTAATAAACATTACGCCATTACTGCTGGTTTAATCAAATTATGCGTGTGCGTGTGACGTCACTCGCTCGGAGGTCAACCGTTAACCGTAGGCAGATATCAGTTTTTAGTGATTTACTCCGAAACTATAAGTTTAGGAAAAAAATGACAGCTCATTCTTGTCCAAAAATTATAGAGATTCGGAGAAAAAAAAAATTAAAAATATATTTATTCATTCGATGGGTCTCTCAAAACTGAGTCTATTAGGTTCAGACATTTCTTTTCTAAACTTATAATTTCGGAGTAAATCACTAAAAACTGATATCTGCCTACGGTTCACGGGCGGCCTCTGAGTGACTTCACACAGTGTTGCAAGATCGAATTTGACTAAATCAGTAGAAAGCCGAGTAGAAAATCAGTAGATTGATGAAATAATCTGTAGATTGAAGAAAAAACTTAGTAGATAAGGGGTAGGTAAGTTCCTATCTATTTATTTTTCCAAGATGCACCCATTAGTTAGGTTCCTGAGAAGGGATAAAAGTCAAAATGTGTTCTTATTTTGAATTCATTAACGCGTCGTACCGAAATCGGTAGATAAAGGGTAGGTAAGTTCCTATCTAGGTATGTCCAGCAGTGGACTAATTTAGGCTGATGATGATGATGAAGTTTCTATCTATATATTTTTCCAAGACGCACCCATTAGTGAGGTTCCTACCTTAGTAGGTAGGAACCTAACCAATGAGTGCGTCAATGCCTTTTTCAGGCAAAGTAAAATGTGCGAATGGTCCATGCAATGAACCATTTTCAGCTACCACCTTCAGGGTGACGAGACAAGGCGGGCCCTGCAACAGACGTCTGTCCATACACGGATTTTACGGCGCGCAGGGCCTGACAGCTGAGAGAGCTTATTACCGCGTACTGGCTCGTACAAAAAACCCCAAATCTCGTATTTGTACGCCACGTGGTTACTAGACTAAACAACGCCTATGTTCAGCACTGGACTTCTATAATTATTATACTGACTGAGGATGATGATGATGATGGACGTTGCCCCCCATAATAGTTTAATTTATTTAACTTATATTATTTGTTGCTATACCGGCAATAGTTTTTTTTTTTTTTTTATATATCTTTATTTAATTATAGAGGGTTTAATCAACATGATTATGCCACCCTCGAAAGTATACTTAATTATCTTATTATCTACGCTTAATTCCTAATTTTACAAATTTTAACATTCTAAGGGCTTCCTCCGAGAGCGGAGTAGCCAAAATATTGTTGACTAAACCAATACAAAACAAATCAACATTGTACTTATTAATGATTCAAATCTTTCCGCTTCATTCCGGACACACTCCACAACAATATGGTACACATCTTCTACTACGTCACATTCGGTACAGTTCGGTGAACTAGTCTTGCGCATAAGGAAACCAAAACGATTGAGAGGAATGTGTCCCGATCGGAGCCTCAACATGGTAACAATGTCGGACCTGGCCATTTTCGAACCATCGAACTAAGGGGCTCTAAGTAGTGTTGGTTGTATGGTCTTATACCAAATACTTTTACTCAGCGATCTCTCGTCAAAATATTCAGTCCAATTTTTCTTACATCTTTCTTTAATGAGATTGAGTAAATCACTGTAATAGGGTAAAAAATTCATGTCGATACCATCTACGATGGCTTTTATTTATTTGATAAAGTTTTTATTTTATTTTTTATTATATTTATTAATTATCATGTATTTTTGTCACACATTGACTATGCCACTCCCGTTAAAGATCAATTCTTTATAGGTAATATTGACATGGCAAAACACACAAACTCAACAAAATAGAAATAAAACTTTTTCAACTGTCTACCTTTTACGGTTCATGAGTACCTACCTACAGCCCGCTGAAAGACGGACGGACGGACAGACAGCGGAGACTTAGGTGCGCGTTCACCTTTAGAAGTTTGGTCCCGTTTTTCACCCTTCGGGTGCGGAACCCTAAAAACGACGCCAAAAAGTTACCCACTAATTTATCTATGGTACGGTACAAAAAAATAAAACCAAGGAGAATACTTACGTAGTTATTGTATTCTCTTTGGAGTATGCATGAGAATACAATACTACTACTCTGTTCATTGCGTGCAAATGTATAATCAAAACAATACAAAATATCTCAAATTGCTTACATACCTATTTGTTTATTTCCTTGGCAATCTTTGCCAATGTTCAAACAGTACAAGGACGTTTGCAATGTTGTTTCCTTGCTGGTGTACTGTCCTGCCGAGAAAGCTTACCTCCTCACCAAGGAAGCTAACGGGGAGTTCTGGATACCCTCCAACAAAGCTGAGAAAAACTGCTGGAAAGTAACGGCTCATAAAATTAGCTTTGAGGTCGGTAAGGCAGGTTGGCTTGCTTCTTGTCATGCATAGCCAGGCTGGAAATGTAAATAAATAAATAAATAATGCTGGACAATTCACACATCATTATCTAGCCCCAAACTAAGCAGAGCTTGTGTTATGGGTACTAGATAACTGATATACTTAATACAATACACTACAAAGATAGATATTTTTTATTATACATAGAAAACACCCAGACCAACGGAACAAATTTCTGCAGATACACAAATTCGCAGGCGGACCTTAAATAAGAGACATTATAAGTCATAGGCATAGAGGAAGGTTCCTATACAGGTGGATTTGTATGACGGGAATCGAAGTAAGCAGAGGTACCTTAACTGGTGTAGCTACAGGAAAATGCTCTAAGGAGACTGACTTTACGAGATATTTTAATACCCATTCCATGATTTAAAAAAAATAGGTAGCACACGGTACACTTAGTAAGAAAATGGGCATTTTCCAGGATCGATTTACAAAAAAGGTTTCGTCTTGAGAATGGGAAGGAGAATTTCTCTAAAAAATATGGATGGTCTCCTAAGACCATTTTCAAGTAGCTACACCGGGTAAGGTACCTCTGCTTACTTCGATTCCCGTCGTAAAAATCTATCCTGTATAAGAACCTTCCTCTAAGGTACCTACCTCCCTTAACTGCCCCGTCCAAAAAATCCACCTGTATAGTGGAAAAAAGTTCAAAACAAAGCTATAAATTAATAGCCACAGGTGCGCGTTGAAATCGTTTGCATGAAACGCGGTCGATTCGTAGCGCGTGCTACGATGCTACGCCGGCGACCCGCGTAACACGCACCGCGTAGCACGTGCTACGAAGGTCTACGACAGAAGATGTTTATTTTATAGTATAACTTCAGTCGTAGACCTTCATCGAGTGCTCGGCAGACCGTGTACCATGGTTACTGGGGGTAGGTAGATTCAAGTGCAATAATAGCTTGGCGGCTGTTTTTAACACTAAAAAGCCTCTCAGCTATTTCTAAGATTTATTTTCAGAAATTTGGCCTTTTTTGCTTATTTTGTACGAAATATCGTGGCTTACAATTTTTTGAATTAAAATTGGCATGTTGTTGGCCCGTACTATTAAAATAAATATTAACGTGAGGCCAATAAAGCAGCTATGTGCATGTAAAGTGTTGAAATGTGAAAATTTAAAACTGTGAGTCAACTTGGACTTGAATTTAAAAAAAGTAAGCGTGTTTCTGACCTTCCAATCCACAGAAAACTTTTTTAATTCGTAGCCATTTCAACGATATGCCACATGTTTTAATAATACTTACATAAAATAAATTATATTACAAATTTAACGTTTATTCAAAACATCCATTTTGAATGTCCTGAAAATTACTAACTTTTGTCTCCTTATCGTGTTGTAAGCATATTTAGTTTGGTAAGTCTTACCCTTTGAAACAAGTTCTACCGAACTAAAAATGCTTAGGTACAACACGATTAGGAGACATGAGTTAGTTATTTGGAAAATAACATTTTTTTTTAATAAACGCTTATTTTTCTATGACACATGTGGCACACTTTTAGAAAGGCCGTAAACTAGAAAAGTTTTCATTGAATTTGAAGAACTAAGTGTGTCTAATTTTTTTTTATTCAATATAATTTCGCAGTTTTTTATTTGCACTTTTCAACACTTTGTATGCCCATAACGGTTTTATTTACTTCGATCTCACGTAAATATTAATTTTAATAGTATTTTACTTACTAATATCACTGATGTAATAAAAAATATAAGCCATTTTTTTCGTACAAAAATAGTTACAGCACTAAATAGTTAAAACGATATTTCGAAAAAAAACTTATCTTAAAAAAAATCTTAAAAATAGCCGAGAGGGTTTTTAGGGTTAAAAAAGCCGCCAAAGTTGCACTTAGTTCCACCTATCCCCAGTTACCATATGGCAGACGGTCTACCGAACACCTGTTTTTATAGCGAAGGGGAGTGTAATGGGGAAAGTGAGAAATATGTGAGCAAAGAAGGCATACTCACTTAGGTATAAGATACAGTTTTAGAGTCGACCTCAAAAGGAAAAAAGGAACCCATAAAGCACTTATAGTTTCACTTTGTTGTCCGTCTGTCAAACCCTTTTCTCAGGAACGCGTGGAGGGAGGTATCGAGGTAAAATTAACATCAAATACACAAAATCCAGAACCTCTTGGAGAGGTGTCAACGCAATCAAAAATAATCGTAATAGCCTTTTATGTCCGAATGTTTTGAATTTTCCAAGGGAATCACATGCACGAAAAACCTATAGGATACTTCCCGTTGACCGTTGAGAATCTTAGGCAAGAAGCAACCTCATAAAGCACAAGTAACGGGAAAAGTCCGAAACCCGTAAAAAATTTTCATTCTCGCTATGGACCAAATCCTTTAAGGTACTTCCCGTTGCCCTATAATCATAAAATTTGGTTCTTGCCAATTTTTATGATTCTAAGTCAAGGCAAAGTCTTGTAGCACAAGTAAAGGAAAAAATTCCGAAAACCGAAAATTTATAGTTTTTTCATAAAAAACAAAATTTTTTCTCGCCGCGAACCAAAACCTATAGGGTAGGTAGGTACCTATTTGACGTTGACCTAGAATCATGATATTTGGCAAGAAACAAGGTCTTACAATTAAACGGAACTCTTGGTGCGCGAGTCTGACTCGCACTTGACGTTTTATTAAAAGCTGGCGCGTTTGTATTTTCTTTTTCCATAGATTTATCCACATGCTGACGTCACAAATCCAGGCCTCCAGTAGCTATAGGAAAAAAAGGGGATCGCGACAGCTTTTAAGAAATATCTATTGTAATGTCGGGTAATACCGGTCACCTAAGCAAAATGAAACACAAAATACAAAAAAATCTACTTTTTATTTTAAAACTATTCGGAAAACTTAAATTTAACTACCTATTATTCTATCATACTTATGAACTATGAGATCATTTTTCTCAAAACATATGGCACAATAGACTTTTTAAAAAAATATAGCTTTGACCACCGGTATTGCCCGACATAGCGGGCAATGCCGGTCAGCAGGTTGACAATACCGGTCAGTTATTTTAAAGCCATAAATCACAAATATAATCTTCGGGGGACTCATATTCCAAGCATTCGGCATGAGCCCAATGCCCACACCGAACGCAAAAAATATACATGATTACAATTACAGACCAGTAATTGTGTATAAAAACGAATGTAAAACGAATCATCAAAATTGGTCCACATTTGACAGAAAAATCGGTGACCATAAAAAAACACCAACAGTCAAACATAGAACCTACTCCTTTTTTTTAAAGTCGGTTAAATATAATTATGTATAAACACAAACTATAGGAACAGAATCAATTTTTATACGTCGCAAAATATTTTGCTTGTATTTGTGACTTGCCGGTCACGGTGACCGGCACTACCCGCCTGCGCATTTTTGAAGTAAATAATAATTTAAGAAAAAACGCGTTGCTAATTGCTTCAAATCTACAATCTAATGAATAGTTAGATAACTGATACGCAAAAAATTTTATAGACAATAAATGGAATATCAAAGTTACGAAACTTATCTCTTATTTTCTGCGACCAGAAAGTTACAACAAAGTGGCGCTAAACACATACGTGTCTTGGACGCAGTGACAAGTGGCCGGAACTAAGCGGGGGTCGGTGCTTCGGGGCAGGGAACGATCACGCCACCCTCTTTGCATGTGTGTATGCGCATAAACGCAGTATTTTGTTAGAAAGTAAGGTGACCGGTATTGCCAACTGACCGGCATTACCCGACTTTACCCTACTTATACACAATAGTGAAATCCGTAACACTCTACTACCTCTGGTGTCAGAGATATGAATTTTGTAATTTTTTGCGCGAAAAAATCACATTTGTGTGATGGTTCCTTTCCACCCATGATACATTTTTTCCAGTTGTTCGGTATGGACGCCGGTTCGCAATCGCAATGCATTCCACTCCGCGTGTACAAAGTGTGGCTGCCGAGCCATCCGGCAGGGTGCGCCTTCCACGTCGTCTACAAAGTTATCATCAAGTCCGATGTCAAGAGGAGGACTAAAATGAAGGTAGTTTGTAGTATAACTTACTATACATTTAAAACCAACCAGAGCAACCTGTGAAGGTACCGTAAAGGTAGGGTATCTACGCTTCGAGCAAGCAAACGGCGAAATCCCGTAATTCAAAGGCCCTATGCCTATATTTGTATAGATAGGTAATTAGGCTTATACACATAGCTTTTCCTGTTTTATAAAACGGGACAACATTATTTCATCATCATCATCATCCACACACAACCCGACTTCACACACAGCTGGCTAAAGGCCTTCAAACACGTGTACCAATCCCTATTAGGTAATCCTGCCTGCGCTAGATATTATTTACTTACGTGAAAAATGACATAATTCAGGGTATGAAGAGCCGTCTCCAATGGTTCAACACCACAGAGCTGGAGCGGCAGCGCGCGCATGCCACTTTGCGGAGCCCTGAGGTGGCAGTCCTCGCGCAGATGGCGATAGGAGAACCGCAGAGGGCTCTAGAATCTACGGTAGAATTTCCATTTATTATAATACTCTACGCTGTGTATTTATTCTAGATAGATGTCTAAGTACTTAGTCATAGTCATATATACCTAATATAGTATCGTAAGAGTGACTGCCTCGTTGGTCTAGCGGTCAGCTTGTTCAACCGCTGCGCTGATTATGAGGTCCTGGGTGCGGATCCCGGGACGGGCCAAGAGTTGTTATTGGGGTTTTTCTAGCAAGAAAAATTCACAGTAGCAGCCCGGAATCAGGAAGTTGGCAGTGTTACATCCCCGACCCCGTGCCTCGGAAAGCACGTTAAACCGTTGGTCCTGCGCCTAACCTCTCCCCGATCGTGTCGATCTGTCGTCCCATCGGATTATGAGAGTGAGGGAACAGAGAGTGCACCTGTGTTTGCGCACACACTTGTGCACTATAATATGTCCTGCGCATCTGGCTAGTCTCCGAGAGACAGGCCGCCGTAGTCGAAATTCGGCTAGGAGGACATTATTATTAGTATAGTAAGTATACCTAGTAGCTAAGAGGTAAATTATTATTCAAATTTACGAAATATAGATTACCTACCGATTACCATCCATCGTCATGCTGTTAAGGCCTTTTTATAACAACTCTACCTAAGTACATGTACTATAGAAGTGTAACTTGTTTTCATCTCTGTTTGGGTGGTTGTTGTAGTGTCTTTCTATTATTTATCTATAGTATCTAAACGGTAGGTATTTCAACCGTATACCTACAATACAGTTAGCTATGTAAGTATTTTCTCAAAGACCGGTTAGTACCTCTAATATGTCGATGATATGACATCGTCGTTGATATGAGTCGTATCGGCAATTTTGAAGTGCTGTGCGTCTCAATTTTGTAGGAGATGGAAACCGGTTTGCTGATAGAAATATGCGAAGCAAACGTGCTGTTGGCTGGCGACGTGGCGGCCGGCGCTGTGGCTCTCGCGTCTCCCAACCTGCAGCTTCTGGCCGCCGCGGGGTACCAGCGAGATGGCTAGTACCTACCTTACCTACTAACCCAAGGATCTTCCACATGTCAGCCGGTTAGGAAAAGCTAGTTTATTATGTTTGCGAAACAGTTAGGTAGGTACCTGATGATGTCTGGGCCCGTACTTCGTTTTAATTAATTTTATAAATAATTTTATAACAAATCCAAAATTCGTTGAGCCAATGCTTCATTTGAAACCCCGGTCCGAAACCGCCTCATCAACATCATAGCATAGCAACGTAATCGAGACGCGCGGTAGAGCGTAAGCCAAGCTTGGAAAGATAAGTGCGTAGGTATCTTTACACGAACCATGGGGCACGCTCTTGGTGCCTTCTGTAGGTACCTATCTCAGACATTAAATTTCAATGATAGGCAAATAAATTTCGCCGGGCCTTCTGCCGTTGCTCAACAAATTATTGCTTTGCAGATCAGCTCCGTTTGTACCGCGAGTTCGTGGTGATGGTATATCCGGCGATCTACATGAGTCCTGCCGTCTTCACTCAGTTTATGCTGGACCTTGGCTGGCAGAGGGCCCAGTGCCCCAGTTTGTTCAGGTTATTACCCACATCGATTCAATAGGTATAGAGGCTGCAGCTCAGTTACAGTCTTTTGTCTCAAAATCTTCGATGATAATGATAAGTGACGATATGGCCGACGATGACCTACCTATCACGAAGGTTTAGTCTAGAAGACATAGCTATATTCACTGTTTGAGAGACCCAGTTTATAACTGGCAAGAACAACAGGCTGAAACCGTTCCGAACCTTAGCGATATAAGTAATTGTCAATTTCAGAGCAGCAGATGTGACCGGTCGAGGAGGCTTGTCGTTCTTAGAGCTGATGCTGTGGACAGCCGCATTGGAGTCTGGCACACAGCACAGCGGCATGCCAGCGGAGATACGATGTCGATACATCTTCAGGTCAGCAATGTCCTTCTTCCTTTGACTCTCCAACAAACAGTTTAAGTTGCTTGCAGGAAATAAACAGATGAACCAAAGGAATTCGAAAGTACCCGTCGTATTTCCAGGTATTTTGACAGCAACCGCGACCTGAAGCTGGAGTACGTGGAGTTCAAAGAGCTGGTGGCTGCAGCGCGAGCCGCGAGGCAGTTGCCGGTGGATGCGCTGAGCGTGGCTAGGGACGCTGACGCTTGTCTTCGGTTAGTTGAAATGCACTGTCCACCACACTCAATAGATACCGACCGACCTATTGCGGCCGCATAATCGCATTCTCGTGGGTACCTATAGGCCTTGCAAGTAAGAGCCGACCAACGAATGTTTGTCGGCTCTTACTTGCAAGGCCTAAATATTATACTTATATCATCTTGATGAATGTAAAAGAAAGGCCACTATACGTGTCGCACTACTGAACATCTATTGTTTCTTGTTCAGGCAATTAGGCATGCAGCCCAATAATCAGCTGCCCTTGGCAGACTTCCTGCGCGGAGTGGGCGAGCTCCGTCTCCGCGGCACCAGCTCTTTGCTGCGGTGCCCTCGCAGCATCAGCGGGTATCTCCTAGATCTCTCGTGGGTATTTTTTAAAATTCTTCCTTTAACTACCTACCTACCCATCATTTCAGCCAATCACGTACTGAACATTATGGTAGGTAATGTATTCCCTTCCTTTTCGCAGTTATCGGTTCTGTTCTGCGTGATATACAGAATGGTACAAACGAATGTTACGTACGTACCTTCAGGGCCCGTAATATTCAAAATAGCAAATTTTACTGGAAGGTGGCATTCCTTTATTTTAATAAATAACTAAAATTGCATTCACAGAATTTTGAAAAACTACTGGCATAGTAGCCGGTAGTTTCCTTTTCCAGTAGCCTGGCCTGCAGTTCAATTTTCACAATTTGAAGACAACAATTGCCAAAAAATAACACCGTACACCAAGTAGGTACGGTGTAATTTTTAAAAATAAAGGAATGTTCAATAGTTAGTAAAATTTGCTATCTTGAATAGGTATTTCGGGTAGCTCCAGGGAACGTTCATTTGTATCACCCTGTATTTAGTAAATCTTTGCAAGTTTCTGCGTATCAGACAGCTGTTTTTTTCTACCTACAGAGAAAGAGATAAAGCGCTCCTAGACTCGTCTGCTGGAGGTTCACCGTCGCGCACTTCAAACACTGAAGGTATTTTTATTCTGTATTTATTTATTTTTTATCTGCTAAGCCATTAGGCGGGTTTCGAGACTAGTTATCTGTTACAGAGCACAGAATAGCTGGAGCTGTTCAAGGCGAAATGGGCAAAGTGTCGGCCGCATTAACGAGAGCGTCGGCGTCTCGCCGCGCGACGACGATGCCGACGGCGCGACCGGACTACAACGTGGCAGCCTACACCGTCAAGCTCAAGAGTAGAAATATCACTGAAATGCTAGAACTGGGAAACTTTGATGGTACTGCCACAAAAAATTGTTAAAATTCCAACAAACATAATCTAATGAAAAATTGTTTTCATACCTAGACGCAAGAGGGGTAACTACCACCTAATTTCAATCAATACCGTTAGAATAATGGAAAAATCACATTCTTAAAAGTCATTGGTAGGTTTAAGTTTGAGGTCCCGAGCGGATGTGCTGATTATAGTTTAGTTTTGTTTGGAGAGTGACTCTAAGAAGCTTTCTTCGCTATGCTTGTTGTAAAACGGTGCTGCCGATCTAATGTGATTATGATGGTTCAAATTAAAATCGTCGGGGATTTCATCACCGTCAACTTTTTGTAAGATTTGCTTTTTGAAAAATCCTTGTGTAACGCAGATGCTGCAGTCAGCCCTTCAACAGTGCGTCTCATGGCGGGCCTGGTCACCTCTATGACGGTTCTCGGTCCGACCTCGGCGCCCGTGGAAGCGTTGGCAGCTGTACACTACTTCGCCACGGCTGTGAATATACCAAGTGTAAGTTTAACTCTTTAGAGTGTTAGCCAGCTAGATTACATGACAACAGGTAGGTAACAATTGTAATTCTGACTGAATTTTCTGAATGGAGTCGGACCGTTCTGAATGGTGGTGGTATGTAGGTACTACGGTCTTTTCACTGAAGACATCGTCACGTTCCAAATTCCGAACCCAACGTTTACCAAGATTGACGATAAATAATAGATTCAGGCGTTACGTTGACGTCGATCGTCTTTACTCGGAAATCCAGTGTATAGGTAATATTAGGATGAACAATATTTAGTAACAATTCCGCACAAAACCTCTGATAGATAAGATCCAACAAAATTTAATCCGTGTGTACAGTATGAAAAAACTCACCAAAAACAAGTCGTCGACTGTTTCGTCTCTCCACGAGACATCATCAAGACGCTGCTATAACAATACTCGACTTTGACACTGAGACCGCCAAGCAACAACGACAGAGTCCTGCCATGCCAGTGATGACGACTTATTTTTGATGAGTTTTTTCATTTCGTAATTGGTGTGGTCTTTTCTTTAACAAGGCGGGCGGTACACACGGATTACATTTTGTTGGATCTTATCAGAGAAGGTTTTGTGCGGAATTGTTACTAAATATTGTTCATTCTACCTAATATTATAAAGATTGACGAGTTCATGACAGTCATTCAAGACCAAGTCATAGAAACCCACAACTATTAAGGTACAAAAAACATAGGTAAGTTTAAGTACCTACTTAGGTAATCATAAATGTTCACCACATTATAACGACTTAGGCATTGGGGTATCTTTCAGAAAAAGACACCCACCGGCTTAATAACAGAGGCAATAAACAAGCCCGCGCTGGCGTGGCACGTAGCGGCCGAGGAGGCGGCCCTCGGGGCTCTCCTGCTGCAGCTGGCCGAGCCCGTGCGCCACCTGTGCGCCGCCGAGCCGAGGCTGCTGCGGCTCGCCTCTCCTGTCATTGCTGTTGGTTTGTTCCTTTACTCAAAGAAGTTTGCCACTGACGCGGGGCGGTGCGAAATCGAACCAGGAGATGAGTGTTTATCTGCTCCGCTTCAGTGGTAATGCAGCCTCAAGCTGGTGTCTTTCCCCACTTACCGGAACTTGCAAATCAAAAATTATTATAGGTACCTAGGTAGGTAGGTATTGCATTCTAGCCTTGACCTTGACCACAACTTTTATATAGTGATCCTAAATTAAATATGGTTGGTAGGTAACATTACCTATAAAATGCAATAAATGTTTGATTATTGACCGCGTACAAACTTGTCACCTCCCGCGGGTGTCGTAAGAGGTGACTAAGGGATACCTATCAACCGGGGCGGACAGCGGCGCCCCCTCACCGCCCCCTGTTCAACAATTCTACAACCGCGATCCCCAACCCGCATGCCCAGCGTGGGGATTATGGTCACTAATCCCATGAGATAAAAGCCAATCAGGCGCTTATCAGGATGAGGCCTGCGTCCAGCACTTTACCAATATAGGCTGTGGAGGTAAGGTGAGGAAAGTTGTCCACCATCCACGTTTTGCCATTAACAGCACGCCTGCCAAACTGACCACTAATTCACTTAAAATTTCCGCAGGCGATCTCCACGGCAACCTCCCCGCCCTCCTCTCCATGGAGTCCGCGCTCTGGCCGGCGGGCACAGCGCTGTCTCCCTCCAGGATCCTGTTCCTCGGAGACTACGTGGACCGCGGCGCGTACGGCGCCGAGCTCATGGCCTATCTGCTGGCGGCCAAGATACAGCGGCCGCATGCCGTGCATATGATCAGGGGGAATCACGAGACGAGGGATATTCAGAAGATGTTCACGTTTTATAAGTTAGTTATACCAACAGTTTCTTGATTTACTTTGAAACTGCTCATAACCTCAACTTTCTGAACTGAACGTAGGCTTACCGCACATCAGCTACTAGGTGATCTCTCCAACGCAACGTCACAATTCTAAGCCAGATCGACATGATTGAAGAATTGTTAAAGGAAGTGTTTGTTTCCACAGTGAATGCATTACAAAATACGGGGACAACGAAGGCCTCAAAGTATGGAACGCAATAAATAACGTATTCGATGTTTTGCCTCTTGCAGCTGTTGTGGATGACAAGGTTACTCCTTTCAAACTTATATCACGCTGATGACGAATAGGTAAATGCTTTATTTATTTATTTATTGCTATAAGTGGATTGCGTATGCAGCGAGCATAGGTACTACTACTATAGCTTTGACAGCTTTAGTAACTTCGTAGTTACAACGACCCCTCGTTGGTACTTTTGTAGATAGGAAGGAGTCGTGGGCGTAGGTATTTCATCAATATTATTATTCTAGCACGCGACAACCCAGAGCTGAGTAGAACCCTCATTTCGGTTTACCTGGCCATCTTTTTCCTAAGCTTCTCGCATCTAAGTTTAGGTATTACAATATTTAGAGCAACTGAAATGTTATTTTTTTAGTTTAGTATGTTGTCTTACCAATAAAACTCCATGTATCCGATGTTGTTCCTTCCAAGTCAGCGGTAGTAGTATTCTAACAGGTGTTCTGCTGCCACGGAGGCATCCCCCCGCCCTGGGTGTGTCCGCTGATCACCGCCATCGACAAGATCCCCGTGCCTTTGCTGCGGCCGGCAGAGCAGAGCTCCATTGCCTGGGAGCTGCTATGGAACGACCCCGTCAAGTGAGTTACTGACTAGCAAGCTTTTTTCTGCGGTAGTCTTGCTTTATAACTTTGAATAGTCTTGTTAGAAGTTGCTGCCTCGTCGCAACGACTTCCCTAGAGCGGGGTTTCGTCTCTATATAAAGGAAAATAGTTCCAGCCGGTTTTACTCACTATTCTGTTTTGAGTATCTAACTTGATGTACTTAAAATTGGTAGGTATCGCGCGAGTAATAGATAATTTCGCATCGGATCCATTTTGAATCCGATGCGAAATTATCTACTTTGATGACAGAGCGATTATTACGAGTACTAAAGCCTGAAATCATCTACAGCAGGATACTGCTTCATTCGCCGACACTTCTTTTTTTGCCATTCTGATCTGATCGTCTTATTTTCCTTCAGAGCAAGTAAGCTAACAGCGACCCTAGCGCTAGAGCTAGCCTCCAACGAAGGCTTCGCAGCCAACTCGAAGCGCGGCACGGGGCACGTGTTCGACCAGCAGGCGCTGGACCGGTTCCTGCTCGCCAACCAGCTGTCGCACGTCGTGCGGGCACACGAGTTGCACCAGCTGGGGTTCATGGTACTTAACGCTTTTTTATACCACCAAGGTGAAAAACACCCCGCCTGATGGAAAGCGGTCACCGCAGCCTATGGATGCCTATGGATAGGACGCCCTCCAGCCAGGTTGAATGACGACCTGCGATAGACTGCAGGCAGATGCTGGATGCGGCAAGCGCTCATTAGGGGAGGCCTATTTCCAGCAGTGGACTAATATAGGTTGATGATGATGGATGTCTACAATATCAGGGACAGCTTTGCCGACCCTTTAACTCTCTTAGAAGACCCTTTTTGAAGAAACCCATGTTGTAGTCCTGAGGGAATACCTCTACAGTAGATCATTCTACAACCTGAGTGTTCGCAGGAGGAAATCAATTAAATTTGTTTTTTATTGACGACCGATGTGACGCGGCGGGCGAAGGACCACCTGCGACGCAGGAGGTGGTTGTTTGACTCTATTCCCACCTTGGGACAAAATTATTTTATAAATTTTATATTGTAAACGTTTACATTACGAGAGATTTGTCAAGCAACGATAGTCTATGTAATTATTTATTTTATTAATCTTTGATAATATTAATTTCAGTGCCAGCTCCGCGGTCGGCTCGTGTCAGTGTTCTCTTCGTACCACTACTGCGGAGGTAACAACGACTCCGGCGTGGCGTTGCTTGAAGGAGGGAAGCTGCGTCTCATTCGAGTCAACGCTGAGGAACATTAGGTAAACGATCAGCGTATAATGTCCAGCCGAGGAATCAGACGGTTGACAATGGCTTACAGAGTTTCAGAGCTGGACATAGGCATCCCGGACCGCCATGGCGCTCTCTGCTTGCCGCATTCTAGCTTCATTTGTTTTTGTGAATTTTATCAAGATAATTTTTGGTTTTATTTATAATAGTGTTGTATTGTAGCAAAGTATCAATGTTTCGAAATCAGTTTATCTAAGAGGTTTGAGTTTGAAAAAGTCTAGTTTTCGAATTATTTTATTTAGTAAAATATGGAAATCAGCTTTTTGTATTACTTTTTTGGTACAATATTTATTAAATAAAAGGTTTTTCGATTTCATATTCGTTTATTTATTTGTAATCTTTAAAAATCTTGACCCTCTTGGGTAATGTAATGGTAAGTACACAGATTCTGATACACGAATTTTGCGTAAACATACTTTTGGATTTTACATTAAAACTAATTATAGTTAAATGTCGTGAAGATAAAGATTGGGATCAAAAATGACGGCAGGACAGCATACTGTATGCATTTAGGAATTATCACTAATTTTAAGATATTCTTGCATGACCACTCTAAGGTTACAAAGTCAATCTTTCAATAATGTATGCAGTTCTAATTCGAATTTTATTCATTTTAAATATCCTGGCCTTTTCAAAAAAAACACTTAGCGGGACATTGTCTTTCTGACACGATACTAATGAATTACATGAATACATAATAATAGATTCGATATTAATAGAGATGAATTAAATGTATAAGCTATAATTGCATACACAAATTACTGGAGTTGTCAAAAGCACATTCATAGAACTTTAAACAAATAAATTCCGTTATTTTACACTTACTGATAGCTAAGAACATTTTGTTCAAATTCCATTATTTACAATTAAATTGCTACAACCTATTTATAATAAAGATCGAGTTCATATTACATCAGACCGACAGTTTTACCGGAACGACAAAGGTGTCGGATGCATGTTGACATCTGTATTTCAAAAATAATTCACATAAGAGCGACCCTATAAAACTTCTAGTCCGTATATTTTCGTTCCGGTAAAGCTGTCGGTTCGATTTAAAGCAAAACTGCTCTTAGGGGACTCATATGCTCTAACTTATTACGGTACACCTTAAATCACAAACAATGCCTGAAGGCAATAATAGTCTCCCTCCACCATCTGTACATCAGCGCTATTTATATACTAATTCTGTCTGATTGTCGATGCTAAGTAATAAGTTAAAACATGCGCATAAGCGGTGCTGTCGCCCTATAGGTAAACTATTTCGGAAATGAACAGACATTAATACTACTTCTTCACACGCCCAATAAATACACTGAAAACTCGACAGATTCAGTTTAGAAACATGCAACCAAAATTATAGAAGCATAGTCATCAGGACTAAATCAAACAAAGAACTGAACTGTAGCGGATTGCAATTCGCATCTTATGACCAATGTGGAATGTTAGTTCTCAGTTACTTCCATACTTAAGAAATTCGCCGAATCTATTCTCTACCACATAAATAACACATATGTTCCTATCAATGTACAAAGTCCTAGTTTTTGACTGAGGCTCATTTGACCAGCCCTCGAAGGAGGTCCGTAAAGACGGTTATCTTCTCTCATACAGGTTAATACCATTCAAAATCATTTAGTATGTAATTAAACACTAGTCACACACACTCACACATGCACATTAGAGCAGGAGCTGGCCCGTGACGATCTCGAGCGCCATCTTGCGCCGCAGGTAGGGCATGTGCGCCTGCGTGAAGGAGTAGGGCGCGTTGCGAGCCGAGAACTCCGCGAACGTGCAGGCGAACATTCCGCAGTCGCTGCCGTTCATTTGTTGAGGGATGTCCTGGAATAAGAGGATGTTGCTATGGCTCAATTTCTAAGGGATAATTGATTTAACTATAACTGTACACATTAGGCGTTTTAAAGCGCGATATAAACCATCTGGTCCGATGCATCTTTCTGTACACTCCAAAACGCGAGCTTCTATTCAAGCGAGCTTCCGAATTTGACGACCTCCGTGGTGCGGCGGGCGAAGGTCCGCCTGCGACGCAAGAGGTTGCGGGTTCGACTCCCGCCTCGGAACAAATTTGTGTACGATCTGTAGAAATTTGTTCCGTTGGTCTGGGTGTTTTCTATGTATAATAAAGAAAATATCTATCCATGTTATGTATCTAATGTATTAAGTATATCAGTTATCTAGTACCCATAACACAAGCTTTGAGTAGCTTACTTTGGGGCTAGATGGTGCTGTGTGGATTGTCCAGCATTATTTATTTATTTAATTTGTTCAGAACGCTCGTAAGCGTGCGCTTAATAACACCTAATGTATATACTCGCTCTTATGGTTCGGTTTATTACAGCTCTTTAGTCGCACCTACTGGGTGTAGACCATTCTTTGAATCTTGTCAGTGTCATCTTATTGTGCATTTTGCAACTTGGTGTGCTCAGCTACTAATGTCGTGGACCCCATGCGCTGTTGGACATTCAGATTGTCTGATGTTGGCTACCGTTCGGTCGAGGGCCTACAAATAGGCAGCCTGCTTTGCACTTTTCAGAAAGGAACTCTTATCAGCTTAGAAACACTAATAGTAGAAACGTGAAAGTTAAGTATGCATGGATAGATGGAAGTATGTTTTTACTCCTTCACGCCAAAACTACTGAACGGATCGGCTTGATATTTTACATTCATGTAGGCTAAACAAAGATTACTTTTCTCATAATTCATTTCCCATGGGATAAGAATAACCTTTAAAAGATTCCATAGAAACAACGCATGCTAAGCTAATAGATAGGCTAAAAATAGTAGGATATAACGCCACAGCATGAAACCTCTAGCTAGAAGATTATTAGAGATATAGAACGGACCTTCAAATTGTCAGTCTTCCACCCCTTGTCATCGAAGGGCTGCCCCTTCTTGTCCTGGTGCTCATCCTTGAGGTACTTGAGCAGCGCGTCAAGGCAGGCGCGGTTGGGCCCGCCCATGCTGTCCAGGTAGTTGATCCTCTTCGCGCGGAAGTCTATGATACTGAGGCACCAGTGCACTCCGAGGTGCACTGGCAGGACCATCAGGTCGTGCGCGAAGATATCGATCTGGAATGTGAGGAAGGTGTCTGAAGGTACTCTTTGAAGTTTAAAATATTCTTTTCATCCCCTCATCTCGGAAAGGGTATTTTTGCTCTTCGATATCTGAGTGCAAAAGACGTTTTGTTCTGAACCTTCTTGGTGTACTTTTATTTAATTTGCGCGCCATTTTCTTTTTTTGCATTTCTTCGCTCAGGTGGGATGAAAAGGTACATGTTGCACTCGAGTGCAAAGATTTTTTACCTTGTGTTCTTTTGAATCAATTTATATTCCTTCGCTTGCTCGGTCATCAAAATTGAGCACATGGTTAAAAAGCAACTTTGCACTCTTGTATAACAAATGAATATTATTCCTATTGTATGTTTTTATAATGTATCTTTTCTAGTGTGAACTGCTGCCCTGTTTTATACAGAATTTATATAAGTAATTGTGTTTTTAATTCGCCCTCCCGCGATACAGGTTCTGAACCTAGTGCAGGGACCACCAGTAAACTGTGTAAGCTTTTTTGTAATGGTAAATAAATGAATTTTGTATTTGTATTTTGTGTGCATCATATAAACGGCGTTCTCTCTACATAGTATAAAACAAAGTCTCTTCCTGTCTGTCTGTCCCTATGTATGCTTAGATCTTTAAAACTACGCAACGGATTTTGATGTGTTTTTTTTATAAGAGACGGATAATATTTCTAATAGTTTCAATTAATACTATAAAGGGTATTAAAATTGAAGGAGTTCCTTGAGGGATTATATGAATAAATATATGAATAAAAATTTAATTTTAAAATAATAGGGTATCTAATCCTAGTTTTTAATTTAAATTTATTATTCAAGAGGAAGGTTTACATACATAATACATGCATAATATAGTAGAGAAACACTGATAATTTTAGAGGTTTCTAATGTGATCTGGTAAATAAACAATTTTTTTTGTGTTTACATTGCAAACGCTGGCTGAAACCCTACGAGATAGACCAGAATAATGTACTACAGTATTGTACACCTTAAAAAAGGTCTACAAAAAAGTCCACAATAGTATATGTCTATCTCTTAGGGATAACCCACAATAACCATTTTTTATCCTTTACTTTTTACGAGAAATAATGGCTTATTTACTAAGCGATTTTAAGCAATACAGCATTAATCCTTATCCAATTAGGTACCGTAATTACACTGTGCATTTAATATAGATCAATTTACAGCATGTAATTTAAATGAATATTTTCGATGATATTACAGATTTAAAAAGCAGGACCCCCCGGCCGGTACCGCCGCAACCGCTAGTTGCGGCGGTACCGGCTGGAGGGCCGATTCTGTAGTTTATTTAGTATCAGCATTGCACCCGTGCGAAGCCGGGGCGGGTCGCTAGTTAGGTTTAAATACTGCTTTTGTTGAATGGTCAACGCAGAACCGCTAAGGTCAATGCGAATTTCGAGGGCGATTTTCGATTAATACATTGGAATGACTCGTGTAGTCCTTCACTCGAACTGATAAAGCTTAACCGAAGCAGAGTGCGACGCGGCAGGCCTATACGGGATGCACGATGTGTCAAATCTGATATCCTCTAACAGCTCTATTGCATAGTACAAATAATAACACGTAGCAAACTTCACCTCTCAGAGACTAAGTGATGTCGTAAGTTCTTAATGATAAGACTATTAAAGTGTATTAGTATCACATTACCTTCCTGGTCCACCGGCGCAGGCCCGCCTGGCCGCCCTGCATGAGCTTGGGGTAGAAGAAGGTGTTGGCCGCGTACACCCGGGGCAGCTCCTTGCGCTGCTCGCTGCGCTGCATCAGCAGGTTCATGTAGAAGTTGATCACTTCGTCGTTCAGCCAGTTCAGGCCGGAGAGTGTTTGGAGATCTCGTCTGGAAAATTTCAAGTATTGTGTGACCATAATGGCAAGGCCGTTTACAAAACGAACGTTGATTTGTTCATCATCATTATCATCAGCCTATATTAGTCCACAGCTGGACATAGGCCTAATGAGCGCCAAAGCGCCCTTTCTTCAACTTGGCGCGCACATCAAATTTATCTTGTAAAAAAATTTGAAATTACAAAGGAAATAGTCAAGAATTCTATTTATTCTATTCATTTCATCCACCCTACTTTAATACAGGACAGGGTCAGGACAGAACAGTGTTATTAACTAGCAATATTTAGTGTTTGAATTACTTAGCTAAGCGCATCCAACATCAGCCTGCAGTCTTTCGCAGATCGTTATCCCAACTGTCCGGAGGGCGTCTTACACTACGTTTGCCGAGTCGCGGTCTCCACGCATCTCAGCACCTCAATATAACGATAGCTGATTTGTTCTAATTAATTTAATTCGACAAGATGGCCAACTTTCGTTTATGCGTATTGTTGAATATTGATCGTTCAACAATCGTCATAAGAAATTATATACGAGCCGTACAGAAAGAAGCTAGCTAGCAAAGAATGCGGTAGCTGTTAATAGCACGTTTCTATGTGATCATTGTTGTAGTCTATGGTCTTAGTGTCTAAGCTGTCAGTGTCAAAACGTAATTGTCACCTGCCACTGGCTCGCCCTCACACTTGTTCATGTCGTGTCTTATGTCTTACGTCGAATAAACTATGGTCTCCGATTCTAAGCCTTTCTTTTTATGGAACGTCCCAGCCTCTGCCAACGACAAGACAAATAAATAAACAATCATGTGTTTTACTTAGTTCTAGCTCAAACACCGATTACAAGTACTTTCTTACAAGAAGTCAGTTGTTGGTTGTATTATTCTCTCCCGAGACCAACCCTTGTCAGCTCCAAGCTATAGGGAAGCAACCCTTAGCTTCTACTCAGCTCATCTTCATAGATCATAGCTAACTCTAGCTAATATCAGCTTACATAGCTTACTGTTGAGCACACTGCTCCAACAAATTAGCTGAGATGCGCCGTTTTCCAATCGGCCTAGCGCCCCGCCCAGTGGACCCACCACCCGGAATTACGCTCAAAAAATCCGTTTGATGCGTTAAGGGTTCGTCTCAGATGCAGGCATGTAAACGCGCACCCTTATACACCAAAGTCGGTATCGGCGGGCCGACGATAAGTTGACAAAACACTGTTGGCTGCCTACAATCACGATACACTGAAATGCCGCCCTAATCAGCCGGGATATGTCGCCCGACAGTGCCCGACGGTGGGTAAGAGATACCATCAGAATCTGCCACCGCGCGACCGCCAGGTCGTGGCGGAATTATTGACCCCTTCATCCAACTCAGCTTCGTGAATCAAGTTAAAGGAATCTATCAGAGGAAGTACCATTTACCTCTGGTGCAATTACCAATCTGCCTTCCCCATGCGCTGATTATGGCAAACCCCTCCTATGATGAGGAAGGCTTATGTTACGCGATAGATATTTATGGAGATGCATCAGAATATGTGCTGTTAATTTATATTAGTAGCTGAAGTGGCAATTAACTTACTTGTGTATTCTCAAATTGAATTTCTCTATGAGCAGAGCATTAGGTGAGCCGGGACCAAGGGCGCGCTGCACCAGCGCCTCCTGCGCGGGCGTCAGCGCAGGCAGCTCCACGGTGGCCTGCGGCTCCTCGTACACGCTGTCTGGTATGCTCAACTCATATTTCAGCTTGTGCTCCAGCTGAGCTATTTTCTGCTCGCTGTTCACTTTAGAAATTATATCAGACTCTCGTTTTGCATCTACCAGCTTCTCTTGAGTGACTTGCTTTTTCTTTTTATATTTTGTATCTATTTTTGATAGCCAGTCTGTAGATGTGACAGCCACATCTCTGTGCGAGTCTCGTAATGTGTTGATGGGTCGAATCCTAGATGAGGTGGAAGAGGTGGTCTCTGATGGGACCACCTCTACCTCTGAATCTGATGAATTCAATGAAGCAATGATAAGAGGATCATATTCTTTACTTGAATAATTTTCCCTCTCAGCTTGCAGTCCTTTTTCTACTAAATTAATTGTGTGCAGTGCTTTTCTCTGCGTTTTCTGGGTATTCCTAAAAGATGCAGCCTCTTCTGTCATATTAATAAAGTCTAATGGTCTCCCAAATGTGGCAGGTTTCATTGATCCCGCTACTCTTCTGATCAGTTCCTGGTAGTTTTTCTTTTCATCTAAGTTAAATAATTCTGCCATTGTACTTCTTGAGTTACCATTAAGTCCTTGATATCTATTTCTAGAGAGATTAATAGACTTGGTCACTCCGGTGCCTTGCAGCCACCTCGACATGGGAGGAGGATCTTTTTTGTATGATTTAGTAATCCCCGGTGCTGATACAAATTTACTATATGATTTTGGTGACATTGAGCTTCTATCATTTAGTTTTCGACGTATTTTGGTAATAGGTTCTGGTGCATCAGAATATCTGATAGGGAACCGGGGAGGCGGCGAAGTGATTTTCTTCACAAATTGCACCTCATCATCTTCTTTTGACTGGTTATCCTCATCTGAATATCCAGCTTCTAGGTCTATGTAAACTCTTGGCATTTTTTTGGGCCCCTTTTTTTGTTTCGGTAGCACAATGATCTACAAATATTAAATTCATTAGTCAAAATAAACATTCATATTGTTTGCACATACTTTTGAAAGTACATTTACAAAATTAAAGTAATTACCTCAGGTTCCTCTTCATCATCGTCATCATCAATGACATGTGATACATTTTGGATGGGTGTGTGCATTCTAGGTTTCCGACTAGGAGTGAAAGGGCCATTTTCCTTTACAGGCTTAATTCTGATTGGTACAGGATGCACCCTGCTCAGCTTGGTTCCCACTTCAATGGGGGTGGATGTGCTAGGGTGGCCGGGGTCCACTTGTATGGGCACATTACGAATGTAAGGCCTCGGTCTTGTTTCATTATGATCCAGAGTATCTGCAAATAAAAAATTACACTTTTTAGAAGATAGCTCAGAATAACAATAACTAAGAATCAACCCCATCCACACCCACAGAAAAACTGAAACGAAGCTGTCAGTCACCAAAAGTCCTGATCCTGTACTGGAGCTGGGCTGGTTAGGGCCTGTTTAGGTAGAGGGATAATGCACAATACACTCCCATGCGAGATGTCCGTGCAGATGTCAGTTCCCCCACTCAGAATTACAATTAGGATAGCTCACAACAAGACTTCATCAGTATTCCTACTCCTGGTTTTTAGGCATAGGTAGCTAAGGAGTTTCAGAATAACGTGGTAAAAATGGACCACTTTGGACATGATCACACCAACCTCTGGAGTTCATAACAGGGTCAGGATAGTTCGTTCTGCCGAGTTTGTGTCGCTTCTGGGCCGGTACATCATCCTCTTCATACAGCCCGTCATCTGTCCTGAAAAGCACGCAAGAGAAAGTGTTAGCGAGCGTAACTATAGGTTACTAAATTGTTTAGGAAATAAAAAACTACGCATCCTACCAAAATTTTGACGCTAATTTGAGGGGAACAGAAAACATTTATTTTTTTCTGTATTTTCTCTGTTTTTCCAAATTTATCAAGGATTTGCCGCCATAACAAAGAGTTGTAAACAGTCAAATTTGTCGTACCTGTCTCTCTTGACGCAAAGTTTATCTCCGCCTAATCCGATGAGATTTCGTATGTAATTCAAAAGCCCAGCACTGTACGACATTTTAATTAAATACTAATGTTTCCATAGCTTTGTTAAACGTATTTTTACCAAAAATGCTAAAAAAGAAACTCAACTGAACCTAAAAACTTCAATGAGACATGATGGATGACATTAATAATAATGTTACCATGCTACGATTGCCAAGTTTGGCCACCCTGCACCTCAGGCAACGGAACGCATGCGCACGCACGTTGATCGACCAACACGAGATTGTGTTGTGATCGCACAACACAATCTCGTGTTGGTCCATCGCGTGCGTGTGGGCATTGGCGGATACAGGGGGGGGGGGGGCAATGGGGGCCATGGCCCGAAAGGAATTCCTATGCCACAAGGAATAAATTTACAAAAATACTGAAGCACGTCTTATTTATTTACTCACCGAAAAGCTAAATACCTAAAATACCTTGGTATCAATGTTTATGGATTTAACTCGAAGTTAAATCGAAAAGTTAAGCCAAAACTTGGTGAATTTCTTTATAAATTAAACTAGGAACCACTATTTTATCCCCTTATAGCAGCCATTCTCAAAGTGTGCTCTGCAGAGCCCCGGGCCTCTGTAGGAGCTCCGCGACAATACTGATGATAATAAAAATATAAAGGTTTAGTAGGTACCTGTTACAAACTCTTTTGATAGCTTCTACTCTTTACTTATATCTTAGACAGGGGTTGTCAGTCATATAAAAATATAGCTCGTCAACGAATAAATTAGCATGAATTGAATTTATTAAAACGATTATATTATTTATATCAGTGGCGACGAGGACAAAAAAATGAATAGTGAGCAATTTGACAAATTTCTGAAATTACAAGCTACACAGCAAAAACAAATTTCGGAAGTTTTGCAATTGCTACTCACGCAACAACAAAATGCGGCAGCGGCGACTCCCACACCGACAACGACAAGCGGCACGGAGTTACCCAGCACGTCGCGTACTAACGCAAACAGAAACAACATCTACAACAGCTTTAAAGGTGACAAGTTTAATCCTAGTGAAACCACAGTTGAGAATTTTATCGAATATTTTGAAACGAAATGCGGACTTTGGGGAGAGGATGCACTAAGCATACAGAAAGAGCTTTTATTCACATGTCTCTCACCTGAAACGTTCCACGACATAAAAGTTGCGCTGACGCCAAATTTCGAAAAAAGCACATTTACAAATATTCGAGAGAAACTCCTTGATCTATACCGAATCAAGCGCACAAGATACAGAGCGTTGTCCGATTTTTGGAACTGCATACGTACCGATAACGAATCAATGGAACACTACGCAAATAGACTGAAAGAGCTAAGCAAAGATTGCGGGTATAACGGCGATCTGTTAGAGCGACAGTTACGTGACCGCTTTGCAACCGGACTCAATCACCTACAGTTGCAGATCGACCTGAAACAAAAATGGCCAGATCTACAAGAATTTTCGGACGAGAAGATAAAAGAAGTAACCTTTGCTCAGATATTCAGCGTCGCTCAATCGCGGGAACGAGCAGAAGGCGACGCTGATATACACAATGTCAAAGTGAACAGGATAAAAGGTAACACTAGATCTTACTCGAATACGTCTCCGCGCAGATTAAGAACTCATCAATGCCTCAGATGCGGGGCACCTCAAAGACACCCGTTAAACAAATGCGCAGCCAAGAACCACACTTGTCAAGAATGTAATACGCCAGGACATTTAGAAGACTGTTGTTTAAAGTCCGGTAAAGCATGTCTGCCCAATCAGAATGATAACAAACATAGAACATTTACGAAGAGGAACAAGCTAAACAAGCTTAAACATGACGGGAACAGCAACAACTCTTCACAAGCATCCTACTCAGAAAACAGCGACGACGAATCTGACACCGTTTGTCAGATTAATAAAACAAAAGGCAAAGACAGTAAGAAAATAGATGTCTTAATTAACAACATCAATTGCACGCTAGATTGGGACCCCGGCTCAGTCTATTCAATTATCAGCACCAAGTTCTGGAAGCGTATAGGCGCCCCTACTCTCACAAAGGCTCCAGGCCTACGCGCCTATGGGAACGTAAAACTTAAAACAAAGGGCCTAACGGATGTAACGGTACGACTTCAAGAGGAGGAAAAGATACTACCTGTTGTTGTTATCAAATCAGCTCACCCACTGCTGTTCGGCCTACAATGGAGTGAAATGTTCCACATGGACTTTCCAAAGCCAGTTTACTCGATAAATAACACCCGACACGAAGCTGTTACCCTGCAACAAGTTCTGGACAAACATACTGCTCTTTTCGACGGCAAACTTGGAAAAGTCCAAGATTACCAAGTAAATATACACATCAAGCCTAATGCTCAACCGAAACACATCCCAGCAAGATCGATTAAATTTTCGATGAGGAAAAACATAGAATCTGAACTAGATCGGCTAGTTGAAGAGGGTATCATAACTAAAGTAGACCCAAACATGACACCGATCCAGTGGGCGACACCGACAGTCAATGTAGTCAAAGCTAATGGTCAGATCAGAATCTGCGGTGATTTCCGCAGCACACTCAACCCTGTACTAATAACACACGCACACCCAGTCCCCCTGTTTGATCAGTTGCGCCAGAATCTCGCAGATGGTACAAAATTTACTAAAATTGACCTTAAAGATGCTTACCTGCAATTCGAAATAGGACCAGAGTCTAAACAGTTTGTAACAATATCGACACATAAAGGATACTACCAGTACAATCGTATGCCTTTTGGTATTTCCACAGCCCCGTCAATTTTTCAGCATTACCTTGACAAACTTCTCGAAGGAATACCGAATGTAGCAGTCTATTTCGATGACATTGCGATTACAGGAAAAAATGACAAAGAACATCTTGAAACACTACATATCGTTTTTCAAAAACTAGAACAAGCAGGATTAAAAGTTAACTTGAAGAAATGCGGTTTCCTGCAACCGGAAGTCGAATACCTCGGACACACGATTGATCGAAATGGGGTACGCCCAACAAAATCGAAAATTGAAGCGATCACTAAAGCTTCCCCTCCAGCCAACGCTAAGGAGCTAAGATCATTTCTTGGATTAGTCAACTTCTACGAACGTTTTATACCACACCTACACAGTGTCTGTGCCGATCTTCATGCACTTACAGGAACCCGGATGAAATGGCGATGGACATACAATGAAACTAAAGCTTTTGAACAAGCAAAGACTTTAATCGTACGTTCTAAACCGCTAGTAGCCTATAATGACAAACAGCTACTTTACCTAGCATGTGATGCGTCAGAAAAAGGCGTGGGAGCGGTGCTTTTCCACAAGAAGAACAATACAGAACAGCCAATTGCATTTGCATCAAGAAAACTTCGACCAGCAGAATCTAAATATTCTGTCATAGACCGTGAAGCTCTCGCAATATTTTTTGGAATAAAAAAATTCGATCAGTATCTTCGCGGCATCAAATTTATACTAGTAACTGATCACAAACCCCTCATTCACATTTTGGGACCAGAACGGAACTTACCGAAACTAGCTAATAATCGCTTGGTACGATGGGCACTAATAATTGGAAGCTACGCCTACGACATAGAATATACAAAAGGCTGTAACAACATGATCGCAGACTACTTATCTAGGATGCCTAACCCTGAAGAGCTACCTTCGAAGCCTGAACTGGCTGTTCACAGAATAGTGGCGCGCCTTCAGGCAGATTATATTGGCGACCTTGCACTATCAGAAAACGTCATACGAGACGAAACACAAAAAGATCCCACACTGAAGCACATATCACAGCTTATAAAAACGGGTTGGCGTGAACAACAATATACGAATGAGATACAACCATACGCTCGAAAACGCTGCGAGCTATCTATAGAAAATAAGATCATCATGTGGCAGGGCCGCATTGTTGTTCCTGGCACGCTAAGGAAAGCAACCCTGACATACTTACATCGTGGACATCCGGGGATATCAGCTATGAGAGCCCTCGCACGATTCTATGTATGGTGGCCAACCATTGAGGAAGACATAGATGCATACGTAAAAACTTGCCATAAATGCCAGGAGAACCGGCCTAATACCTTGGATTTGCCAATTTTTTCATGGTCCATGCCAGACCAAGCATGGGAAAGAATTCACGTTGACTTTGCGGGACCGTTTGAAGGCTCGTATTGGTTAGTCCTGTCAGATGCATTCTCCAAATGGATCGAGGTCAAACCGATGGCAAAAATTACGACTGCCAAACTCTGCGATGAACTGGACACAATTTTCACCACTTTCGGCCTTCCCCAGTTTCTAGTCTCCGACAATGGCCCCCAGTTTACATCGCAGGAATTTCAAAACTACTGCAAAGGCAAGGGAATTAAACACATTAGATCATCACCATATCACCCTCGGACAAATGGATTAGCAGAAAGGCTAGTAAGAACTTTTAAGACCAGAATGTCTTCAAGTACAGAAAACCTCAAAAAAAGACTGGAAAACTTTCTTTTTGCCTATCGCATTACACCTCATAGCACTACCGGCAAAACCCCGGGCCAGTTAATGTTTGGACGGCCGATAAATTGTGAGCTACACAATGCCCGACCAAGTGCGAAACGGTCGATTCAATACAAGCAGATACAAGCGAATGTTAACTCCGAGAGCCGAACGCCGAATTACAGGCCAGGTGATGCTGTGTACGTCCGAGCCAGGGAACAGTCGCGTTGGGAACCAGCCACGGTATCTCGACGCACACATCGATATTCATATGTCATCAGCACTCCAATCGGTGTGGAAAGGAGGTATCACGCAGACCATATACGGCCTCGTCTCGCTGAATCAGACGAGCGGCCTTCTGAAAGAACTCCAAATACTCCAATAGTTCCTGTTGCGTCCTCGACCCCGATACTGGAGGCTACTGGATCTCCGACACATTGTCCTGTATCGGGAACCGATGCAGAAGCTGCTTCCGAGGTTTCTCCGTTGCACTCACCACAGAACGTGACTGACATACCGTTTGCTACGCCGATGGAGCCGCGTCAAAGCAAGCGTACCATCAGGCCGCCCCGGCGCCTAATTGACGAGATGGAGATTTAAAGGGGTTTTAAATCTTAGAAGGCGGACGAATGTTACAAACTCTTTTGATAGCTTCTACTCTTTACTTATATCTTAGACAGGGGTTGTCAGTCATATAAAAATATAGCTCGTCAACGAATAAATTAGCATGAATTGAATTTATTAAAACGATTATATTATTTATATCAGTACCTACACATGTTTTCAGATAAAATTATACATAAACGAAATATTAAGTTATATGACAGTCAGTAATCATATCAATTTTATTTACACAATCTTTATAATTCGAACTGTGAGGCGCGTAGTGATCTACGGAACAAACCTACTTTATCTACTATCTTTTAATTTTCTGTAGGCTAGGCGCAGGTGAGTGCTAGAAAACCAACTTATTTGCTCCAAAAACGCGAAATAAATTCAATAAGTGCGGAAGGACATAGGCCCAGTCCGACTGCGCTGAGTTATCTGAGTAGGTCAAAGCAGATATTTTAATCATTTTTAGAAATATTAGGTACCAGACACTAGTATAGAATTAATCTTGTATATTTATAACTAGCTTCAGCCCACGGCTTCACACGCGCTTTTCATGTAGTCTATCTCCGGGATACCGTTCGTTTGGCTCCCTGCCAAATTTTATTAATACCCGTTTAGCTGTTTAGGCGTGAAAAGGTACAGACAGGCTGACAGACAGAGTAACTTTCGAATTTATAATATTAGAATTGAAAGGTTCTTTATTCCCAACAGTCGCTAGAAATTACGCAAAAATTTTGCCTTGCCTTTCAACAAATTTTCCTACCGCTACGCTAGAGTCTCAATAATTGTCACGGCTGGCACCGCTTGTCAGCGCCTTTATATCGTATTTACCTTCTTTTATATCACAAATTTCCCAATCGTCTCTAAAAAGTCTTTAAAATTTTCGAGACTCGCAAAAGAAAGCAAAGACGACATAAAAATGGCGAGCGGACCATTTTTATGTCATCTTTGCTTTCTTTTCTCGCACTAATTTCGCAATCGTCGCTAAAACAAACATGAAAATTTCGAGGCTCGCTCCACTCGCCTATTTTATTTGTGTCCTTTTTTCTTTCTTAAATGTCCCAATTAGCGCCAAAAGCCTTAAATTTTCGAGGCTCGCTACGCTCGCCTATTTCATAGTATGTTTTTTCCTTTCTTGAATGTCCCAATCTGCGCCAAAAGTCTTAAATTTACTAGGCTCGCTTCGCTCACCCCGAAGATCGTCTTTTCTGCATTTTCGGTTACATATTTCCCAAAAATCACCAAAAAATCTAAATAAATTTCGTAGCTCCTTCTGCTCGCCGTTTTTTAATCGGTCTTCACTTTCACAAATTTCCCAATCGTCGCTAAGACTTTAAAATTTCTGAGGCTCGCTCCGTTAGCCGTTTTTATATCGTCTTTTTCTTTTTTTCTCACAAAAATATTCCAATCGTCGCTAAAATATCTTTGAAAATTTCGAGGCTCGCTCCGCTCACCTATTTTACATGTTTGCTATTTTATTTTACTAATTATCCTATGAAGTCTTTGAAATTTTCGAGGTTCGCTCCGTCTCCATTGTTTTTCATTTAGGCAACGAACTTATTTTAGGGCTCCGTCAAATATTTCGATGTCAAAAGGGTTGTCGCTAAAAGAGTTTGAGAAGCGCTATCTCCGCTATCCGAAAAAAAAACATTCTCTAGAATGAATTTTTTTTCGGCGCCATGCCGCACTGGCGTTCATCCACCCGCGCCGCCTGCGCGTGACTCGTTGATTTATTTTATAAAAATGTTAGTAAAAGCTTTATTTTTTGTTTACCTGTAATTTTAACCCTTTCTCCTAACTTTGTCAAAATGGCCCCCCCCAAAATGAGATCCTGGATCCGCCCCTGCGTGAGGGAAGCGCTTTGGGCAGCGAGCGCGGCGGGTGGCATGGCGGCGCGGACGCGTGGCGATGTCGGCGGTGGTGCCGCGCCACGGCAGCGCCACCATGCGCCGCCGCCGCCGCCGCTGCCGCCCCGTCCATCTTCGCGTAGGTAGTCCATTATTTTGACAAACGTCTGTCCGTCCGTCGTCGGTAATAGGGAGTCTGGAGTCAGTTGCAAAAACCAAGATAAATATCAGACAAGATCGCAGGGCACGTCGCAGCCGTTTGTGCAATTTGGTTATGAATACGATTTCGAGTTCATAGAACCCGCTTTTATGAACTTGACATCCTGAGAGAAACAGAGGATACCTTTTTGAAAAGACGTAATCGCAAAAATGAAATTAGCATTTTTTTAAAAAAAAAAAAGGTTTATAGGAACGAACTTATGTCATTTAAATAGACCACAGGGTTCCGGTGAGAGTTCTCGTGCAAAATTAAGTGTGAAACAGTAGGTGCATTTTCGTGATTTTTTACCGTAGCTATATTTTTCTAATAAATCAATTGTGTTTTGACATTAACGGAACCAAATAAATCATGTTAAATTTTATGTCCCTAATTCGAGTTTAGCACCATGGGGGGTGACCCGGTGAGTACCTAGTGTACCTACTGAGATTTGATAACAAAATCTGTAAGGTTCGCTTCTTGGCACGACACAGTTTCACTATGTCAAATAAATAAATCGCCAGAATATGGCAATTTATCAACATTTGGCAGCCCCAACAACTTGTACCTTTCTCTTCTTCTTCGGTCTCCGCTCCGGACTCACCGAGAGTCTTAAAATTTCTCTTGTTTATGGTCTAGGTCAAAATCGACTAATTTCTTTTAACAAATCAGCATCGATTCTTAGCCTCGACTTTTTTTTGAACGAACATCAATATTCTTAATATTTTGAAATTGTCACTAGACGTGGGTCGTTACGTCATATGTCATTGTCAAATTACAGAAGTAAGTAAACAAACTAAACGTGTTTTACTCGGTCGGTTTCATTCAGTTTCTAAGTTTGTAGAAATTTTAAGACTGGGTAAACTTATTTAACACTCAAAAACTACGAAGACACATCTAAATATTACAATAATAAAGAAAAGTAAAATGTTGCAGCCAATAATGCATGTATTGAAGCAAAAAAACATTGTCCTAGCCAGCGGCTCCCCCAGGCGAAAAGAAATGATCGAGAACATCGTAAGTAAACGGACCTATTTACCGGTATGTGTTTCTTATCAGATTTTTACCTGAGTTTGGTTTTTAGGGGTTAAAAGTCCGGCTATGCCCTTCGTTATTTGAAGAGAACTTAGATCCGAAGTCTTTCAAAAGTTTCTCCGAATTCGTTGAAGAGACCGCATATCAGAAGGCGTTGGAAGTGGAAAGCAGGCTGCTGAGCCAAGGAGAACAGGTGGATGTTGTCATTGCTGCTGATACCATGGTCACTTTGGATGATGAGATGTTCGGGAAACCTAAATCTGAGGCTGAAGCTTTTAACATGCTATCCCGGTAAGAATTCTTATCATATAATTAAATTAACCTACATAATAATATACATTTAAAAATATAATACATAAAATATGTAATATAATATACATTAGCTACTCGGTGCCATGGTTTCCACTTAGCTTAAACACAATGCATTTATGAACACCATTGCTTTGACACAAACTTATTTGCTACCAATAAAAAAAACTGCCATTGGGATAACCTTTATACAATAGAAACAGTCTCTCTGTCTAAAATTAATAGTATATATAGCTCGATTACTTTATAATCCTAGAATTATAGAACAAAAGAGGCCTGTTGGTTTTTACCTAAAAATTACAGCTCTATAACTCAGCCTTATCTTGTTTTTCAGGTTAGCAGGCCGAGGTCACACAGTGTACACAGGAGTGGCAATAAAGACATCTGATAAACTCATGAAGTTCACCGAGTCAACCAATGTGGTGTTTGGGGTACTGGACGAGGAACAGATCAGGGGTTATATTGCTACAGGAGAACCCATGTAAGATTTCCAAAAAGTTCCATGTCAGAAATTTATATATCTTGTTCTTAATTTCTTATAATTCTAATTATTAAACTAATTATTACTAGAGGCTAAAAGCCCATTCAATAAATAACATTCATAATATGATTGAAATTCAATTTAATTGCCACCAAAACGAATACAATGATATTGGTTTTTTAATTTTGTTGCAGGGACAAAGCAGGTGGGTACGGCATCCAAGGAGTTGGAGGTACATTTGTAGAGAGAGTTGACGGAGACTATTTCACAGTTGTGGGTCTGCCTTTATACAGGGTCAGCTCTGTACTTTACAACATGTTTAAAGAGAGTAGGTAAACATAATATTAAGTTGAATAGTATGGCTTATTGAAAAGTTTTTTGCTATTTTAGTTTAGACTTTTAAAAAACTAAACATAACCATAGCGAATTACTTTTAAAACCTTTTCTTACCTAACCTTTTCTACCTTTTTCTACCTTACCATAGACTTAAAGTAATAAGGGGGACTTGGACACTAAAACATCTATTGTTTTCAAAGCCATGCATTCAGCTAAATATTTTACTGTAAATACTTCATGATTCCAGTGATAGATAAATCATCATTATTTATTTATTTATTGACTTAGTACAGAATTACTATTCTAATAACACTAGTGATACATGAATAATTAAATGTTACATTGTATACAATTCAAAGACAATCAATACATATATTTAATACTAATTATTAAATACAGCCAAAGATCTATAAAGTTCAAAACAGATAGAAGTTATTATAATAAATATAACTGTTATTGTTAATAGGTACTACTCCTACTTTTTATTCTAAGTATTTTTTTAAATATAGAATCAAAAATAAGAGTGTAAGTTCACATGTATTGCTTCATGGCAAGTTTGTGGTTAAATGCTAATGCTTATGCATGCCCCTTGGGGACAACCTTTACAAGCTTGTTTATCGGCGAATCTAAATAATAATATCGCTAGTGGGACACACTCATAGAGTTGTTACAGTACTACAGAATGAAGTGACCCCACACGCCTGTCAGCGCCAAAATCTACACGGGCCCGTAAAGATGACCATATGGTTGGTCACGCGTGAAAAAAAAACGTGTCTTTACTATTTATAGCTTCGTAAGTAATTGAAGATGGCAGATAAAAAGTTTTGCGCACATTCTATACCATTTGCTATGAATCTATGTTAAAAGAAACTTTGAATCAATTGTTAGTTTATTTTACCACCTTTTTATAAAACTTTGTATACCGTGTATTATTATTATAGTATGTTATTTATATCATGTATCATGTATAAATAATGTTGTAACTATTATATTATTATATTATATTTAAGTAATACGCCACCGTCTATACATGCAACTGCTTCTTGTCCATCCCAAGGTTGTCTGGAAGAGACCGCGCCAGCGATAAGGCCGCCCATTGCGCAACACCGTTCTCTCTTTTCCTGTATTTTTGTATTTTCTTTGTGTGCAATAAATTGTAATGTATTGTATTGTGTATTGTGGTTTTGGAGTCTATTGATTGTTTTTAGTAAATAGACTGTAAAATGACCATTGAATCGTAGTTTGTCTTAGCTTGGGTTCAAGCAAATGGCTTACAATGTAAATCTCCTATCTAAATTACTTGTAAAACCTAGGAAATAGTAAAAACCTGTTTTTTTTCCAGCGTGGCGTGACCGACCATCTTAAACAAACTTTCCGACCTCATACCTAATTGAACACTTAAGTTCGGGCAGCTTGAAGCAGTCGGGATAATCTGCTTCAAGCTGCGACTGCATGGTGAACTATGCTCGAGTGTTTGTTTATAATTAGAAGAAAAGTTCACAATGCAGTCAGGATGCGAATGCTTCAATCTGCCCGTGTATTCAGGCCCTTATATTTACGAATTTTGTAATTTATGTTGACATTAAAAATGTTATTGTTTCAAAACTTTTATTTAGTTTCAACTCTGGTTGTCTACGCGTATCTATTTCATGTGAAAATGTTGCAAAAAATCTTGCGCTGTTGTATAGGTTGTTTCATAACAACTGGTATTTGTTCAACAAGAGAAAAAGGTGAGTTATGTTACGTGTAAGTTCTTACGCAGCGTTATCGTTTCCTTGTTATGTAGGTGATATTATTGTCTACATTTATGGAAATCTCAGAGAAAAAAAGTTCGAAAGTGGAAGATATCAAATTAAATAATAATACAATCAGTAAGTGGATAGGTACCTACTACCCATAGATGTAAAAAAGGGAAGATGGGTTACGTTCTCCCGGCGCTTACTCAAAAAACTGGCCTGTGTTACAATTACACGCAAACACATACGCTCACAGCTAGGTACCTATAATCTACATTTCTACTAATCAAATCAAATCAAATCAAATTTTTTTATTTCTTTTACTTATTCTAATACATTTCAGTGGTATGGGACCCTCTTTTAAGTAATAAAATACCTGTGCTAGAGGGTCTCGCTCTGCAGCGCGGCTTATAAATAATTAAGTATAATTAACAATTTTATGGTTAATTGTTTAAATTTAAATCGAAAAACATTTTACTCGTTTAAAGTACAAATAGAAACAATTTAAATGCCAGAGAATCAATTGTTTACAAAAGTTTAACAAAGATTTTATCTTAATTTGTGCTAGTTCTCTAAAAATAAAAATACTAGGTACGCAAGAATTCAATCTAGGCTCTATAGCCCTCATGGACAATGTTCATACAATCGAACCATGTTCCCGTGATAAAAATAAACTAAATTGTACTTCTATCAACTAAGTTAGAACCTAAATTTGTCCTGAATTAGTCTTGTCCGGATATTCATTTCGGTCCTTCCTCAACCATTTCTTTCTACTGTTTCTACTTACATAATTAATTATGTAGGTAACCATACAAAAAAACTCTTATTGTAAACCGTGGGAGATTGGTCCACTAGAAGTTCCTACCATCATTCCACCACCTGTCCCAGGATACCAATTTATAAGAAGATCCTCTTATTCAGTGCAAGCGCCGATCTCGAATCACGCCCGCGCACTTTTTGCCGCGTTTTTTTGAGGGATCGCGTTTTTGCTTCGATTTATTTGCGGTTGTAAATAATTATATTTATTGGTCTTTTTTGGAAGCTTGACGGTTCAGTAAATTCATAATCAGTAGATGTGTTCTGCCTTTTAAAAGGTTTACGTGGGATTATAGTTACACTGTTACCAAGGTAAGTTACGTTCCTCCCCAACAGAACCATTAGATAAAGTTGATGTTTTATTGGTCCATGGTGTTCAGTGGTGTTGGTCATAAATAAGTAGGTCAGTTATTGTAGTCATTATTCAAGTTTTCAAGGTGCTTTTTTTAACTCTGTTGTAAATAGATTTACTTTTATATAATCCGCTTAATTGTGGGTGCAGGGTGCCTACTCTCACTTCCTTCCGATCAGAGTACCTACCTACCTACTTCCGATTGTAATAGCAAGTACAAGCTGGCGTCAGGACAATCATCCACAAAAAATGATCCAATATCCGAGAATTAAAAAAAACTGTGGGAACAATCGACAGATGCTGCTCAAGCCGCGTCCCAGTGACTGTCTATTCATCTATGTCACGCCTTCTCATGTCGAAACAGTTTAAGTACAAATCACATTGATTACTTGTTTTTTTTTGACCTGCCTGAATTTTTTTGAACCTAAAATTTAAAGTTTTTGTATGAAACTAATTGACAAAGTGTTTGTATGTTCAAAACTATAGATAAAAAAATAGCTTGTTGATAGCGCGCATTAGAACATAAAAGGAGTTTTTTAATAACCAGGTACCTAGTCCTTCTCGACTAGATTTTAAAATAACAGGTACCTACCTAGGTATTCGTTGTATAGGTAAGGTAGATAACTTAGGTACCTATCTTACCTTTTAGGTACCTAAGATGACCTGTACAATTACTAGGTACCTACCTACCTGCTTTTGAATTGTTAAAATAGGTATATTGTATGGTAGATTGTACGTCCAAAATGGATAAAATTGTTGCTATCATGATTTTGATACCTTTCTTAGGGATGTTTTACACAATTTTAAGTATAATAAATATTTCCCCCTACTTAAGTTAACCATTTGACGTTCGGGTTGAGAACAGGCCGAAATTATAAGATGAAATGACTAAGAAGATCATCCGGCTCTTTGGGTATTAAATATTGTCAAGGAGATAGTAAAACGAGGCACATAAAAGCATAACTTGGCACCTAAAAGTTATCTTAAACCCCTTCGCAGCTTCAAAGAAAATTCACCCTCCGACAACAAAGTCGTCCCTTCCTTCGAGTAAACAAGCTATTTTAAAAACGCAGGTTGCGGACAGAATTAACTGCGCATGAGTTCAAAACAGTAATGTCCTTCTACGAAACAATGTAACCCCTTCGGTCGTTTCCGGCGGAACGCGCTTCCGGCCAGAGACAATGTCAAGTTCGCACGCGCCATGTGCAGTGCAGTGCGTGTGCGCAGGGAAAACGGAAATAGTTTAAGAAAAACAACGTGTAAATACAGAGATACCAGAGCGCTGAGTTGACTTGCGCGCTTGCTCTTTTTAGTTGGAAAATACGCGTCAAATAGGTTTTTCGAAATACGAGCAATTTCGATGAGGCTTTCAAATTATTTTGGTTTTTAAGAATTCCGTCGTCATCCCTAGACCACGATTTTTGTTTGCATTGTGTCAAAACAAAGATGTGCATTTGGGCCTTCGCTCGTTCAGGGTTTAGATAAGTAAAGTACCTAAGTACGTACCTAGCGTATAAAGTTTTCGTAAATTCTAACTATTGTGATGTCTATATTTGAAACACTAATAAACCTACATTCCTGACCTCGGTCGCACCCTGCACCTGTCCTATCCATCCATCACCTCGTAGGTGTTTATTGATAAAAACCGATACGTCCTAATTCCTAATCCGCGAACCAATAGCGTGAGGGCGGCGCGGTAAGGCCATATGTGGCCATGTATTTAGAAGGGCCTGCTAGCTGCCTCCTACGGTACAGCCTACGATCATCCGATATGGAATAATTGCCAAATAAAGATTGTTTTACGATTTTTTAATGAATGGGAATTTTATATTCTCCTTTGTTTCGATTGTTCGATTGCTGCCGCGATGTTTTTTTATTGTATCATTTATGTTGGTTGGTTGGCTTCTGCACGGCTAACTAGAAGTTGAGAAGGGAGCTTTGTTTAGAAGACATCAATGAGACTATTTCTAAGGCTTCAAAATAAAGTGAGCTAGGTTCGAGACTAAAACAGAAAACCTAGGTGGGTAGGTACTATTAAATTCATTAATATTAAAAAATTATAAATTAAATGATAAATTTACTACTATGACCTCTCACTAGCAGAAGTGGACGGACACTTAGGTACCTGTACCTACCTACCTATTCAAATTAAACCGCAGGATACGATTTTCTATCACAAGACATCACATATTACAGAATTCTTTAATCTCTGCTTGACATTCCTCTTCCGACGTTTACGATTTGTAATTAAATTCAATGTGTCAATTCAGATCTCGCCAAAACTAAACTAAACAAATATGACAGGACTAATACTGGTTCCGTCCCTTTCTTAACGATGGAAATAAAAAGGATGGCATCATCCTGTCAAATTAGTTAAGTTTAGTTTTGGCGACACCTGAATTGACACCATTTTGTTTCGATGTAACACTAAAACAATGGCATCAATCAGCAACCTATGCATGTTCCGGCGCTGGTGAAGGGCTCCGTCGTCGGCCAGGGCTGGCGGTGGGCGAAGCGCCTACGCCGCTACGGATATGGAAAAATAGACAAATCCGACATGTGCCCATTTTTAGGTCATGTTTGTTTTTATTCTGCCGTTCGTGATTAGCATTGAATAAAATTAAGCAGGTAAGTAGGTAGCTTTAGCCATTGCGGTTTGCCGCATCAACGCATGTTTTTAATCGGTGGCGATTATGGTACGAAGAATTTGTCATGGTAGGACGAAATAGTTTGATGCGCATGTTTTGAATAGAAATAATAGAAAATCATTTATTGCCTTAATTAAGAAAATACACAAAATAAAAATATACATAGGTACTACTTAATTAAAACTAATAAACTAAGACAAAAGGAGAAAATTCAGCATTTAGCTGTAATGCATATATATGCAAGCAGCGCTGATTTTCAATTTACTCCTCTCGGATAGCTAGTCACCGAGAGGTTAAAGTGATAGCGATATTATAACGATCCATACACAAAAAAAATTAACAATCTAGAGTATCTGACATTTAGTAGATATTTGTACATATAAAATGCACGGCGTTTTAAACTCTCACTATACACATTTACTAAGGCGGGATATTACGACGTATTTGGACGTATTTGGGAATGTTCATGGGTGTGTTATGTTGTGCATGAGTGTTGGAATGTTGGTTCCCCCGAGGCACCAGTCTCATAAGAGCCTGGGCAACGTGGGACCATGTGAGTATTTGTGTGCTGCATGGTATGTGTGTTTGTGAGTCTGCGAATATGGTTTTGCACTTTCAGACTGCACCTTTCATGGCCCAAGATGCACATGTCATGTAGTCCTCCAGGACACTTGTAGCGGCGGCGGCTGCACCGCCGAGGCAGGGCAGTGACTGCGATTTTAACGCGGGAAAAATAAAAAACTAGAAGTAGGTCTTTGCATCGCAGGACAAAGCGAAGTTAAGCTTATATTCTATAATAATAAGTATTTTAAAATACCTTATGATATTTTAACCAAGTTACCAGGTAGGGAACTACTCAACTGCCTACTGTTGAGAAGGAGAGCTCGTAGATTTTAATTATCAGTTGCGAAACTTAAGTTATTAAAAGTGCCCTTTTCACGTGACATAAAGGACGCTGGTAATGACCGCGAGGGCGTCACTTGTGCCCACCACCTGGTCAACAAATCCCCGCATTATAAACTCTATCTCAACCGGTTAAAATCTATTTTAAACAGTGACTACGCATTTTTAGTACCAACCAGCAGCTGGTGACCAATTTCGTACAATAATTGACTCTATCTTTGCCGAATAAGGTTCCCTTTTATTTTCTGCTTGTAGATTTTTGGTAGCAATATTTTATTTACTTGTAAAAGGAGTTGTTTACCAACAAAATAATGCTTAATGATATTATTTATTGTCCGACTGCTTTACAATCTTATTTGTAAGTACGGTAGAGTAGGAGCGCCATATTGGGGAAATTTAATAAAGTGCAAGTCGTTATAAATTAAATTCCTTGTCTTGTGTGTTAAGGTCTCGATTAAAAGTATATCTCATAAATTTCATTATTTTCTTCATAAAATAATCGGGTAATAAAATACTTAAACTTAATTTCAATATCCCGACATGATCTTGAAGGTTTCACAACCATACCCATATCATTACCGTCCAAACTAAAATAAAAACTTGACGGTACCGATGTTAACTGAAACATTTACATCTTTCCACTCTACCCTTTCCACGAACCTCTCATACCTACTTTGAACTTTTGCCTCCGGAAGTGTGGCTCAGACCATCTTACCAGAGCGAGTCTAGACTAAGAATTCTCTGATACCTACCTAAGTCTTGGGAGCAGTAAACCTTGGTCTCGGTTAAAAAAATATGAATGACTGTCGAGAAAGCAGTCTCATTCATGTCTCATGCCCATAAAGTATAATCCTATAAACTTGCGTGTAATTGATAACCGTCACAATGATTCCCATCCCATTAACGACTACAGTAATTACCTCCATTATTACATACATACACACATACTAACGGTCGCCAGACGCGGTGTCAGCGGGTTTCGAGCCCGACCGACACCGCTCCCACACTGCCAGCAAGCTACCCGTGTTCCGCAGAATGTAACGTGAGCAATACCTGTAGGTATAGGTGTCTCTATATGCTGTTGGTTGTTCCACAGAGGTCGATTATTAAACTTGTTCTTATCAACTGAATAACTAGATCTTTGTAACTGAGCTACCTGTTTGATAATTCTTCGTAAGATCGGGTACCAACTTATCTGAGGAAGTTCATAATATATTTATTAATTAATTGAACTAGTACAGAAAACTATACTATACTACTAAAACTATACTCAGAAAAAGAACACCAAAAACTATGGGAGCGCCGAACAGACTGCAAACATACAAAACTAATACTCCCCTCCAAAGATAGGAAAACCACAAACACATTGCTCAAGATGAGCCGCGAGGACCTCAGAACAATGGTGGACATCATCACAGGTCACTGTGAACTGAACCATCATCTTCTTAAAACTGGAGCCACAGACAGTAGTCTGTGTCGTGGCTGCTTCCGGGAAGACGAGACTGTGGAACATGTAGTGGTACACTGCACAGCCACAGAGGACGTCAGACGGGAAACGGGACTGAAGACTCTTATAGAGGAATCAGACCCGTCCACGCCTACAGAAAAGCTGAAACGAAGCTGTCAATCGCCAAAGGTCCTGCTCCGATATTTTAAGGAGCTGGGCTGGTTAGGGCCTGGTTAGGCAGGGGGACAATGCACAATACACTCCTATGCGAGATGTCAGTACAGATCCCGGTACCCCCATTCAGAATTAGAATTAGAATTAGTACAGAAATATATTCTAATCACACTAGTTACACAGGTTACATTACAATGCAATTCAAATACATATGTTTTAAAATAAAATTAACTAAAATTATATGTCGAGATAGATCAGCCACGTTCAACAATGTCAAATGATGGTGTGTCTGTCTGCATGTAGTAGGTACATGAGTTAAAGGATGGTGTATCTGTCTGTAGTCCATGGGTTATAGGATGGTGTGTCTGTCTGTAGTACATGGTTAATAGGATGGTGTGTCTGTCTGTAGTAGGTACATGGTTTGAAGGATGGTGTGTTAGTCTGTTGTCCATCGGTTAAAGGATGGTGTTTCTGTCTGTAGTACATGGGTTAAAGGATGGTGTGTTGGTCTGATGTCCATAGTTTAAAGGATGGTGTGTTGATTTGTTGTCCATGGGTTAAAGGGTGGTGTGTTGGTCTGTTGTCCATGGGTTAAAGGATGGTGTTTTTGTCTGTAGTAAGTAGTCCAGGGGTTATAGGATGGTGTGTCTGTGTGTAGTACATGGGTTAAAGGATGGTGTATTGGTCTGTTGTCCATGGGTTAAAGGAGGGTGTGTCTGTCTGTATTCCATGAGTTAAAGGACGTTGCTTAACTTCGGTGATCGGTACTCAACGTGAAATAGATGTTGGCCCCGTTAATTATTAAATTTATTTTACTTTTAGTATTTGTGAAAGCGGCCATAGTCTTAATTAAACAACCTGTCAGCATTTTGACTATGTTAGTGTAACCTACTTCGGTTAAAGAGATACAGCCCTGACAAACGTAGAGCAAAAACAGCAAGGTATGTTTTTTGTATGGGAACCTACCTTAATTTCAATATTTATTTAAATTTTATTTAATTTTTGCGGATTTTTGGTAAAAAAGCCCCGAAAGTTTAAATGACTTGGTGGTGGATATAGTTTCTCTTCTGTCTTATTTTTATAAAAGCGGCGAACGGAGCGAGCCGCGGTTATTTTGCAGTTGGGTGGTAGCGCCGGATCTACGATTGAAAAGAGGCTGAAACATGAAATGGCGACCCCCTCACCCTTAAATAGTCCCTGATGTGTGCAGTTCTCTCTGAAAGCATTGTGATGACTTTAGTCTACCATTTTTCTTCATTTTCAATAAATGCAACTTTGATATGAAAACAACAGCGCAGCTTAATAGCTTATCGGCGAGCGATGCGAGCCGCAACATGCTTAGCTTTAGGGGGTGCTTAAAGAGTCACAATATTAGGTATACCTAAGTATACTGAGATGATGAACCAAGAGATTATAGTGCGTCTGAGGGCGCTTTCATCTCTTGTTCAGTGAGATAAGACTTTATTCAAACAAGGATTTCGGTGCCCAAGGCAAGCGCCCTTGCTAGACCCCCCTAGATCCGACACTGTTTGGTGAGGTCGGGGAAGCAACTAAGACAAGAATAAAGTTATACCTAAATACAAGAAAAACACGAAAAAATAAATAACTACAAGCGAATTTAGCAGACCAGGTGTAATGGCCGTGCCGTTTGGTCACAAAAAAGTAACGAGGAGTTCATTATAATATTATTACTATATAAGCCTTTGTTTTTAAAAATATTTAACAGTTTGTGCCTAAGTTACCTACTTACTACTGATCTTTGATTATTTACCTTTCAGAAACATAATCAAAGCTACAAATTAACACTTAAAATTTTTAGCGTGTCTTGCGACATAGTCTTCTTCCAGCCCATTTGCATACTTTACTGTCCTGATGCCTATAAGTAGGTATAGTTTTTCATAATTTCTATATACTAATCCATGTGTTTTGTTTTATTGCTCCGTGCATCCTTTTAATGTATCCTTGATTGATCTTTGTTTGAATCCAGTGGTATTTTTGTATCCTTGCTTGCATCTTTGTTGGTTCATGCTTTGTGCCTTGAGTAATAATAATAACAGAAATGTTGGGCAATCTTGCTCTCCTCAAAGTGGAAGCGAATAGCCCTTGGCAACTGTTGCTTTCTCCTGCACTCTATCCCATCACATGTTGCTGCTATCATCAGGTAGTACAATGACAAAAATATGATTATTCGCTCAGGATACTTGAATCTGTCAGTATCTATCAGGAAGGTCAAAACAGTCAATAAACAGCCCACAGTGCAACAAGTTGCCCAAATTCGCATCCATAGTCTTGAAAAACCTTCTCATCTTGACTGAAAAACAATTCCTTACATGGTGCACCACAACACAATCATATTCTATTTTATCGCCCCATTTCAATGTGAAAAGTATTGGGAATTTGCTTCAATGCCTTCAAGCCCCCATTTCAAAAAGCAGCTGAAAACCAGGTGACGGTCAAGACGACCCACCAAGTACTGGAAGCCATACTGAAGAAATACACAACCATAAAAAGTATTGGGCATGGTTCATGCTTTGTGCCTTGAGTGATAAACAGATATGTTGGGCAATCTTGGTCCACTCACAGTGGAGGGAAGTAGCCCTTGGCAACTGATGCTGTCTCCTGCACTGCATCCCATCACATATGCTGCTGCTATCATCAAGTAGTACAGTGACAAAAATATGATTGGTCTCTCAGGATACCTGAATCTGTCAGTACCTATCTATCAGGAAGGTCAAAACAGTAAATAAACAGCTCACAGTGCAAAAAGTTTGCCCAAATTCGAATCCATAGTTTTGAAAAATCTTATCATCTTGACTGAAAAACATTGCCTTGCATGGTGCACCACAATCATATTCTATTTTATCGCCCACTTTCAATGTATATTCAAGATCTAGGGTTTTAGGAACTTTAAATTGTACGGGCAGATAAACCCATAATGCTTAGCACCATCGAATTCAGTTGGATCTCTTTCAATGTTTTTAAAATCTACTTTCGCAAGCATGGATTCAAAATGCTTTCGAGATTCATGAGGTCGCATTATTATCTCCAACACAGATTTCGTTTTCTCCTGTTACAACTGGAAATTTAGAGGATTCCTATTGTTCAGGCCAGTTAAATCCAAATTGAATCATCAATTTATCACAGTTCTGTTTAGCAGACTCGCACAAATGCCGACAGGGTGGTATTGCCGCATCCAGAATAGTGCAAACTGGCGCATAAACTGAACAAAAAGAACTTTAGATCTGGAGAGCAGTTTTTTTTATCAAGTGTGTAAATTGCCCAACCTGTGGGCCACCCACCATCTTCTGGTTTAGTATGATTGAGAATGTTCGGAAATATTGTTTGATTGTACCTGATACCTTGGGAAAATTTTATGGTAGTGGGCTCACAACTGTCATGGTGAAGTAGAATGTCTCCTTGATAAAAACAGTAACACGAGCGAGACGTCTCAGTAATAATTACAAAACCTCAAAACACATTAACGAATGTGAACCACGCTATTTCCATTTTTAGAGATTACTCAAAAGTTTCTTACAAAAGATCATCAATGAGACCGAGTTGGGGTTTCATTTAGACTAATAACATTTACTTCATCATCACATCAAATAACATTTTTCAATTTCATCAGCCGGCTTGGAGAAGGTTTGATTGTTGGGTTTCTTGTATTTGTTTTGATAATGCGTTTGTTCTGTTTTCCGGGTTTCCGCTGTGTTGTTTGTTATTGCTGTTCTTTATTTTTATTTGCAAAGGGAGTTGGATCTAGTTCGAAACATTTGATTGAAGGCGTCCATTTTTTTCTTTTTTTGTTGGTGGCTGCTATTGCCCGCTGTTTGGAGGGGGTTGGGAGAGGTGGATGCCCCCCTTTTCCCGTTCACAGCGTTTCAACTTGATTCATCTTGCTTGACTATGAACTTTTCGTGTTTAAGTGTATACTATTCGACCCTACTGCTTTTCTTCCAGCAACTGTGGCAATAGCTATTTTTCTTTTTCTAATGTTTCTTTGCTAAAATCTTGTTTTATGGTAAGTTTTTCTTGTTTCTCATAATTTCGATTTACTTCCATGCACGTACTAGTCATAATATAACAGGGTGTGATTTTCCCGTCGCGTTGCAATCCGAATAGTTATAAATACGTATGTCCCTTTTCTCATAGTTGATTCCAATCTGTTTGTTCTATCATTTCTAGTAGGTTTTCACGGTCTGAATTTTCGTCTAAACCATCAAACATTGACATTAAATTTTTGTCTCGTTTTTCGCCGTCTAGTTTTTTATTTTGTTATTTAGTTTGCAAATTTTGTTCTTCATCTGACCCTAGCTAGGGTAAATACGAGTTACGAGTTGGATCTCTTTCAATGTTTTTAAAATCTTCTTTCGGAAACATGGATTCATAATGCTTTCGAGATTCATAAGTCGCATTATTATCTCCAACACAGATTTCGTTTTCTCCTGTTTCAACTGGAAATTTAGAGCATTCCTATTGTTCACGCCAGTAAAATACAAATTGAATCATCAATTCATCACAGTTCTGTTTAGCAGACTCGCACAAATGTCGACAGGGTGATATAGTCGCATCCAGAATAGTGCAAACTGGCGCATAAACTGAACAAAAAGAACTTTAGATCTGGAGAGCAGTTTTTTTTATCAAGTGTGTAAATTGCTCAACCTGTGGGCCAGCATCTTCTAGTTTAGCATGATTGAGAATGTTCGGAAATATTGTTTGATTGTACCTTACACCTTGGGAAAAATTTATGGTAGTGGGCTCACAACGGTCATGTGGAGGTAGAATGTCTCCTTGATAAACAGTAACACGACGAGCGAGACGTCTCAGTAATAATTACAAAACCTCAAAACACATTAACGAATGTGAACCACGCTATTTCCATTTTAGAGATTACTCGCAATTTTTAAAATTTTTAAAAAATTCCATTTTAGAGATTACTCGCTTTTAGAGATTACTTGCAAGTTTCTTACAAAAGATCATCAATGAGACCGAGTTGGGGTTTCATTTAGACTAATAACATTTACTTCATCATCACATCAAATAACATTTTTCAATTTCCTCAGCCGGCTTGGGGAAGGTTTGATTGTTGGGTTTCTTGTATTTGTTTTAATAATGCGTTTGTTCTGTTTTCCGGGTTTCCGCTGTGTTGTTTGTTATTGCTGTTCTTTATTTTTATTTGCAAAGGGAGTTTGATCTAGTTCGAAACATTTGATTGAAGGCGTCCATTTTTTTCTTTTTTTGTTGGTGGCTGCTATTGCCCGCTGTTTGGAGGGGGTTGGGAGAGGTGGATGCCCCCCTTTTCCCCTTCTAAGCGTTTCAACTTGATTCATCTTGCTTGACTATAAACTTTTCGTGTTTAAGTGTATACTATTCGACCCTACTGATTTTCTTCCAGCAACTGTGGCAATAGCTATTTTTCTTTTTCTAATGTTTCTTTGCTAAAATCTTGTTTTATGGTAAGTTTTTCTTGTTTCTCATAATATCGATTTACTTCCATGCACGTACTAGTCATAATATAACAGGGTGTGATTTTCCCGTCGCGTTGCAATCCGAATAGTTATAAATACGTATGTCCCTTTTCTCATAGTTGATTCCAATCTGTTTGTTCTACAATTTCTAGTAGGCTTTCACGGTCTGAATTTTCATCTAAACCATCAAACATTCACTTTACATTTTTGTCTCTTTTTTCGTCGTCAAGTTTTTAATTTTGTTATTTAGTTTGCAAATTTTGTTCTTCATCTGACCCTAGCTAGGGTAAATACGAGTCTTAGCCTCACTTACTTTGCACATAATTGACAAATTAGAATGGTCTTTCTCAATTTTACTTATATTATTAATGCTAAACAATCACACATCATAAGCTCTGCAGCAGAGCTTGTGTTTGTGTAGCTTGTGTGAATTGGATTGTCACTGCTCAGGGTTGCCATAAAGTCGCTCAGTTGTCGGCCTTTCGGGCCCCCCCGTGACGATGGGGGCCCTGGGCCCGTGCCCTGTGTGCCCTTATGGTAAAAATGGCACACGATGGGCCTCATATTGATACTTGGGGTAATAAACGCGCATAATTTGTCCGAGTTACTGTGTTTATTAAGTTTTGCAGTTCTTAAGTTTATTTGGCAGTTAGTTACAGTTGGTTTTATAGCTACTCTGTGACCCAAAGACGTGACCACTACTTCCTGTCCATAATCCAATAACGGATCGTGATTGGTGCTTGTGCTTTGTTTGTTTGTACGTACAAGACGTTAGGTGAGATGAACATTACCCTAATTTGCAGTTGAGGTAGAGTCGGATTGTTATCGAGCTCTACCTAATATAAAGTACCTAGCTAAGATAAACATTTTGGGAATATTTTAAGCCTAGTTTAGTAAAGCATAAAACTAAAGATACTAGTTAATACTGATGGGATCTATAGTTGTGTTTACCTTTGTTTACTGTCTGCGGTCTATGATTTCCCTTGGCAAATTCTAAATAATTTATTGGCAGGTAATGAAATATTGTCGATCGCCAGGTTTCGTTTAGTGTAAAATAACTCCGATTTCATAATCCTGTGAAATATTTAAATTTCAAATAAAAACTTCGCAATAAGGCGAATAGCAATTGCAATTTGCAATACGAGAAGTAGTATACCTACTTGGTTAGGTTATTGCAAATATTCTAACTAGCATATCCCCAAAACTAGAATAAACTGGTATGTGGTGAGTGTGGTGACACTGAGCAAACTACAAGTACCTGTAATAAACGAAAACTATGCAGCAATAAAAGAAATTACCTGCCAGCGATAAGTTCGCCAAAGTAGACCGGATGTTACAGATTTCAAACACAACGTCTTACTTTGAGCCGTCCCTCCTTGCAACACGATTTAAAATGCTATTCTACTTGCTGGTATCTAATAGGAATGCAATCGTTTTGTCGTTCGTTTGTAACTAGATTGGGAAACTTTCGGCTACTCAATTTGTATAGACACAAGTATCAATTACTGTATTATCCAATCAGAGTAACAAATTGCCGATCGCTGATAGGTACGCGTTGCCATATTTAGGACGATTTCTTAGTAAGTCAGGTATGCAGTGGGTAATATAAAGGAACTATAGGGAATGAAACAACTTGAATAACAAAGTAAACTTACTCCATTCATGATGATGCCATGACAATGTAGGTCGTAGGCATCTAAATCGAGAGACAACAAGCCTTGGCCCTTTATGAGAAGCTTTTTAATTAGGTCTGGAATATTACTTACCTTCTCGTAAAAGATTGTTTTCATTTCCTTGATGTTTTTTTTATTAGGATGCTATTTAAAGGCTATAATTAGCTTTCGCAAACAGGGAAATAAATAAGCCCATCACAGACGTAGCTATAATACATAGCAATATACCGTGCTATACTGTGCTATATTGTTATAGCAAGCTGAAACGATGTAATAATATATAGTTTGCTTGCCTTCATTTCACGATGGTCGGCCTTGTTTATGTACGTTTTGCTATACTTAGGTACTATGCTATTCGATAATATAAATTACAGTATAGCTTGGTTACGTCATCTATATTAGAAATATAAATTATAATAAATTTGAACAGAAGATTTATCGCGCTATGCCTTGCTATGTATGATTCATATTGCTATTTAGTATATCTACGTCTGTGATGTTCTTTAAAGTTGACTTTGACTCATATTCCTCCAGCCAGAGAAACAACAAATCATAATTTCAATCGTAAACTTAATTATTGACACCGAATAATAACTTCTCAATCTAGATTCTCGGTCAAAATCGACCAAAGTTTAACTTTGAAAAAACTGTTGATAACGGGATACCAATCAATAGTCTGATGTCATTAATTATGCGTAACATGTTCACGGTGTTGCGTAAGAGGTCTACCCATCAAACAGTTACTAAACTACAAGGACCGGTTCTCGGACAGATGGGTACGTCCATGGAGTCTGCTCTGTGCAGTGCCAATCTTGGAGTCACACCGCACAGAGCATTTGGTATGTCGGTAGGTGGGCACATTTATAATGAAAGTTGAAGTATTATTTAATTTTAATATTTGTAAGAGGTAGTGTGTAATCGTCTCTATAGACTTAGCAAGGCCGATTATGACGATGATGAAGTGGTAGTATATCTGACCGTTTTATTTAAATCTTCAACCACAGAGAGATGCTATGTGCGCGGGACATACCTAATTTATAAAAGTGCACAAATGTGTGTGTAAGCACTCAAAAGATAAAGGTAAAGAGCAAGACTTGTTTGGTAAGAATTTTGAACTCCAAAACCCATCAGTCTGACTGTATTCCTTCTCTTCTCGCTCGGTTCGATGTGAACGTCGTAGCTACCGCCCCGACCTCGCAAGGCCGTATCCGCCGATGACTCGGGTCCGTCAGACTCAATATTCATACGCTTTTTGTAGAGCGTTTTTATCTCCGTGCTGTGTACCGTAGCGGTTCCTTTTTTATCCAATCGAAGAGGAATTTAGATTATTGCGCAGGGTTTTTTGTTTTAACATGGCTTGTTTAAAATTCTATAGGTAAGTTGTTGATAACGGCGGATGATTTTTCTAGTAGGTACCTAGTTACTCAAGGTGTACCTAGATGTTATTGTGAAACTTACAATAAGCCAGCGGCTTTGTTCACTGGTTCCTGGATACATAGCCGAAGATCAAAGTTTTCTAAATATTAGGTAGTCTAAGAATTTTTTGAAACTGACAAGTATTCCTGAAGAAACCCATTCCAAACACACAATACGAATTTGGTACTTTGAGATGTCCTCCTTGCCGAATTTAGTCCACGGCAGTGGTCAGTTTCACTCAACAAAAATGAACACATGACCGCAGGTCATAATTATTATAAACCAAAAGTGTGTGCGCAAAAAAAATGGTAGATAGGTAGGTACGTTGAATTTAGGATCAATTATAGTAAGGTAGGTAGGTAGGTACCTACTTAGATCAGAATAGAATGATACCTTCTCATTAACAATAACATGACCAAACAAAGCCTGCTGCTGAAATATAGGCAGTTCCCATGATACACATTGTTCTACTAACAGTCGGACGGACAATGGATTAGTTAGACATACTTGCTGTAATGCGTAGAGGCCTGGGGAGGCTGTGTGGGGTCGTTCACAGATCTCGTTACCGTGAGCTGATAGATAGAATAGCATGGTCGCATTGAGCCTTCATCATCATCCAAGACAACGTCAGATGCCCACCGCTCGATTTTCCGCATTCGGACTACTTTGGTCCGATCCGATCGCAGTGGGACGAATGCGGAATAACTCGTCTCAATGATCCCTTTCCCCTTTCGCCACCCGACGACAGTCAGTTGTTATTTATGTTTACGTAAGTATTAATATTTTATATATAGCTGAGGGAAAAACGTAGGCTTAAAATTAACTGAGTTAAAAATAGATAAATACCAGAAAGCTTATTAAAGTTTGCTTCTAGGCATTTGAAGAACAAATGAAACATCGCTTAGGTACCTACTTATAATGTAACCACTGTCTTAGAAATCTAACCACTCCTGCTAACAATATTCAGCTCGTAGTACCTACCAATTGACTCTGAAATTCGCTTTGGCGGTAGGAACTTACCTAACAAGGTCCCTGCAAATCCTGAATACCAAAGTAGTATTTCTGTTCAGTTAGGTAAGTAGAACTATTTCAGGATCATGGCGTTTGCAACTGCACCAACATAATAGCAAAAATCAAAACACCATTGCGGTAATACCGTAAGTAGGTACTTTGCGTTTCCATCGGGATGAAATGGTGATGATGACGATAAGTCTCTCTTTATGCAAACCCTTTGTCAGTTCTAGATTTCTACTCAACCACACAAAATACAGGATAGCAAGCGAAAGCTCACCGCAGGTTCGATAATGCGAGGAAACCGTGGGTGAAACAATGCAGCAGGAGCAACAAGGGTGCTCGAGTGTCGCCCGCGCCTGCGCCCGCGCCGTGGGAGCGGCGCGACCGCAACGTGCTTGTTCCCAGGGAGATCCACTGCAGGACGGAACAGCCCTTTACGTCATATAGATGGAACCACTTGCGGAAATCAAATCCTTAGAGGGCTGTAGGTAGGTAATTGAGGATTTAATTAATCTTATCTATTGAGGATCACTATGACGTGCTGGAAAACAACAGTCGGAGATACCTACCTAGGCATGATCCTGTAAACATTTCAGAGAATTGTTTATGTTATGTTTTGTCTTCTCTCGTAATGTTTACAACCAAGCAATCTTTATTTTAGAAAAAAAATCCTTTTAAAATTTAGTCGATTCACTCATTTAGTCTTTAGTCAAGGTCAGGATTATTGTCTATTATTCCTATTAATCAGGATTTTTAAATTTCCGCAGTATCTTTTCATGTTTACGTGGTCAACATTGACGCCTATGAGAACGCGTGAACCTCGCTCTCCGTCACGCATTATGATCAAGTATGCTCGTCATCCGACACTTGCTGGAGATAGACGAAACAATCCAAAAAGGTTGGCTATCGCTCTCGCAGCATCGAATACCCTGGGAGTTCATGCTCGATGACCAGCTATGCGATACTTGACACTTTTATGATACCTTGGCTCTCATAAATGTGAGCTTTCGTTTCACACACATAAAGATGATAATTGCTAATGGAATGCAGCTTCGTGTTTCAGAGATGTGTTCTCATGAGAACAAGACTTTATAGGTAGCTTATCTCCTGCAATAAGAGCGCGTGAAATGGTACAAGATATTTAGAAGATAGGAAGATAAACATGACCTCAGGAGAGAAGCTGGCTTGAACTAAGGATATCATACCAATCTACGACCAATTGCACAGCCGACCCCTTTTTTTAATTCGTCTAGGAAATTTTGTGGGACTCGACGCCCTGAGAAGAGAAGAGAGAGAGGGACACCTCTCCGGTGTCCCTTTCTCGCCATTTTCACCGAACCACGGGAACCCCCGACCCCTGCTATTCTAGATTTATTATAATAGGCAAAAAAGTCCGCATTCCAAAAAATCAAATAAAACCGCAAATAACCAAAACTCCCTGTCCTATCAGCTTACACCGCAAACTTGATGCCTCATTTCACTCACTGACGACGCCCTCAGCAGACGTTATAAGACTTCCCCGAGTGTGTAGTTCACCAAGTAAATGGTCGACAACAGAACTACAGTAGATTGTCAACTCAACTTTCTATCCTTAGACGTTCCTCGATCTCGACTAAACCATATTCTAGGGAATCGGTATTTTCTTGATGCTTTTTGACTAGGTAGGAAACAACTGTCATGGTCTCATGGTAGATAGGTACCTGATTTCCAGTACCTAGCTTAGTAAAAATAATAGGAACTTCTTTGAATATCAGGTGGTATTAGTTGATGTGATGTCAACGAAAAAGCGATCAGAGAGCTCATCGATTTGCGATTATCTTGGTGAAACTTCAAATGTGGTGGCATGGCATGGCAACTCATCAAGACAAAGGAGGGTGATTTTATTCCCACACGCGCTGCCTACTTGCCACTTGCTTTATTGATCATTGTGCGGTGCGACCGATTTACTTTTCCTATAACTGTACTTTTGTTTTGAGAATTCGGAGGACTGGTTCATATTAGCAATTTGTCCTACTTAGAAAAAAATGTAGAGTTAAGAAACTGATCGAAACTGCCTTTACTTACTGTCATTAGCTTTTAATTCCTTCATTTGCAGTCGGATTTCAATCTTCTAGGCCTCCGAAGTTGCCATCCATCATAGTCTGCTTATCTTTACTAACATCTGGCAAAACTACATGAGCTGGCAGCCCCGTACCCGTACTACGAACTAGTATTTAGGTCACATTCTAAAATAATTTCGGCATGTTTAGTTGATCAGTCAATTCCGCCATCAAAATTCCTGTAGCGTTTAACTCGCTATAAAAGGAACTATTTAGTTTTAATGATGTCGTAATGTAGCATCCAGCGATATTGCTATATTAGGCCTGGAGAATATTAATTTAGATATTATGACTCTACTACAAAGGAAGGAATGGAAGAGGTCAAAAGACTTGATCAATAGGGTATAAAATATGCATGTGACTTCAAAAAAGCTAATATTTTTTACGTATTCTGTATTGTTAGATAAATATATTTGTATAGTTTTTATGTGTTTAATCATTGAAAAGTAGATATTATAAATCTCAATAGCATAATTTCTAAACGCAACGCTTGTCAAGAGCGAACCGTGACGTCACGCAGACGCTTCACATTTTGTATTGTCATGAAGCTTTGGCGGGATATCTTTTTGTGTTATTTCGCAGTTGTTTGGTGTTTTATGTAAAGTAAAATTTTAATTTTTATCATTTACTAGTTTATGCCCGCGGCTTCGCACGCGTTGTTTCTATGGAAACGTTTAAAGGTGATTCTATCCCATGGGAACTGATTTATGGGATAAAAAGAAGACTGTGTTTGGTTCCAACATTAGAATTACCTGTGTGTAATATCAGTCCGATCCGTTCAGTAGTTTTGGCGTGAAGAGGTAACAAACATCCATCCATCCATCCAAACTTTCGCATTTATAATATTAGTGTGATTAGTATCTAATTTTATTTTGATAAATAAATACAAAGAAGATTCATCTCGATAATTCGCTTACAGGCGGTGAACAAAAAAGTAGGTAAGTACTATTATAAATTCTAAAGTCGTAAACCGCTACCTCTTCTCACCTTTAATAAAATTGCAGTAAGTTATAACTTCATGGGGATATCCGCAATAAAATGCCCAGAAGTAAACGCAGTAAATAAGCCATGACACCTGAAACGTCGGCATGCGTTTGATACCCGACCCGGTGGAGGATTGCGCGCACTTTCCTAATTGCGCTGAAAATAGATGCGCCAGCGCATAGACTGCACACCTGGGTACGGTGACTATACATTTGACTGGTTTCTACATAACTTACTTGATATTATGAAGAAACAGTGGAGTACTACTTTAAGACCATGCTCGATCGGTACGAAAGAAAACATTATTATGCTGAACTGTTCATCAGGTCAACTGGTCATAAGCACAGGCACACATTATTATTATTGTTTAATTAATTATGTATCTACACCACAAAAAATATGGTAAGTGCACACGTTGGCTGAGTAATTAATCACAAACGTCGTGTGTTTTCTTTCTTTTGTCAGTCTTTTCACAAGATTCAAGGCTCGCCCATGATCTGTCAACAATATCGGGGCTATTACATATACATAAATTACACAGTAGGTATATAGTAGTAGTATACAGGGAAGTACAATACGGATAGCCTGGCAAGATTGTCAACAAACCCAAGGAAATAAAAGGAAACACGCCAGTAAAATCCTCTAATTCTGTTCTAAGCAGTCACCCTAGTACCGGAAGCATCGGAAACAATAAACGAGCGATATTTCATACGCGGAACCCGTCGCTGCGCAGGAGTCACGTAAACGTGTTCAGCTCGACTTGCTAGTTATTACCGGCTATTTCTGGATATTTACGGTTTGCACTAGGATGTGGCCCGTGACATTTATCAGATTTAAGTTATTGGACCAGGACCACCAACATAATGTCACAGATGAGACCATTTGTTGATCTGTAATAGATCCGCAGGATCTAGGTGCCTCCTCTAAATCATTCCTATCTCATTTTAATTACCGCACTATGTTGACGATATCATATCGTTAAGACAAACACAGCACAGCCACGGCAGCGGCGGCGGCGGCGGCTGTGCGACCTGGTGCGCCACCACCTCCAGACGCTGCACTACTCCAGCGTGAGCATCGTGGTTCCTCTATCAAAGTGTAAAACAATTAAATGGCTAAGCGGATCTCATATTTTATTAATTAGGTAAGTACTTCGAATAAAACTCCAATTACTTACTGTGCAATTAATAAAATACTAATAACATGTGTCGACTTATATCAGAATGATGACATCGACAAGTGCCATGATGGTTTTTTCTCATGATTTTTGTAGACATTTCCCACAATGGTCCGTTTCAAAAGGCGTAGTAAATTTGGAACCGGGTTACTGACAACCACATACAACAATAGGTAGGTACAATAGGTCAGTAGTATAACAATATCGTGTAGGTGAGGGTTATGTAATGCAAATTTTGCATATTGTTTCTTACTTCTCAAATATTTGCGGACAGTCTCTAACAACAATCTGATTGATTTTAGATCCATTTCAAACTTTTACACCAACCACTAGGGTTTAATTTTGCTTTATTTTTCTTTAGTTAGTTCAGAACAGAATAACGATTTCATTGTCTAATATGAAATGATTAAGTAATTATTCATGAATTATATTTGATCTTAAGTTTATAAACAAAATCTTTGAAGTTCTATCTTTGATTTTGTATCAGACTCCTTGTGCTAATGAATATCTCCATCTGTCCAATTGTCCATGTGTTTATTAATGAAAGTTCCTACCATTTCTACCATCTATCTACCATTATCATTTAGTTTTTCATTGAGTAGGCTGACTCTACCATCATCATCTCAGCAGCGTACTTACATATGTACCTTACCTACCATACCATAAAGTCATTCTGTGACTCTACATTATCTGTTGATTGTGTTACCGACTGTACTACTGCTTAATATTGCGCTCCCACATGACAAGGCCGTTGGCAATTATATTGTTATTTATTAGAGCTCCACAATATAATGTTATCTCTATAAAGTTAGATAATTATGCTCACCAACAACAGTTTCTATACTACTCTATTATAGAGTAGTATAGAAACTGTTGTTGGTGAGCATAATTATCTAACTTTATATATATATATTTATAGAGATAGACTCTATACTTCTATTAATGCAGCCTATAATAGGCTGCATTAATAGAAGTATAGAGTCCATACTAATAAAGGTTCAACTTTTCGATAGCGATATTAGACCTCGGTACCATAAAAGTTACCTACCAGGTATAATTAATTCAAAAGCCTATCTACTTATTCATCAGTTTTCTTGAAATTTAGTCCAAAGTAAGTTGAGTCATCTCATCACAGATTCAGGCCGCCAGATTACCTTAAAACAACAAACCTACATAATAAGTTTACATTACCATCCTATCCACCAATATACCTTTCACCAGGTGTGCAGTCTGCACAGTGTTGGCAAACACGTATGAATCTGCAACTGATCTGAAATCTCTCGCAGCGAGCAAAGTTCTATTGGAAACTGTCACTAGCTCCATCAAGTTTAATTCAAGTAAGGCCTAAGTATCCTAGTAAAAGTCTAAAATAGAACTAGAATGACACACATTCTAGATTTGTCGTCAAATTTACATAGGTAAGTACTCAATAATGCAAACTATGATGACATGTGATCATCAGAACATCTTCAAGAACCCAACATCGCATTGTCTACTAAGGCGGGATTCTCTCAACATTGTTCATCAGCGTAGAGTACCTACTTATTTGCTTTCATCCACCTTGTCATTACCTTTAGTTCCGAGATTGTATCTGTATCCACCCTTTTGATGTTGCTTTCGTCAGAAATATTGCATAATATGCCTTGCTTTCTTTGTTTTTACCATCGGTTCTCAGAACTCAATTGTAAACTTATAATAATAAACTTGTAGCAGGTGCGAAGCCGCAAATAAACAAGTGAAGTAATCCAGGAACAGTTAAACTTAGCAGAACCCAGAGCTGGGCTAGGCTCGCAGGATGTTTTGGCCCCAATGAGTGCGTGCGGTTCTCCATAATGCTCGCTTTCCGTACTTGCTGTGTTCCGATTGTTGTGTAAACACTTCCTAAACGCACTGGATTATACTTTATTGCATTTTAATTTGAAGAATGGAGGTAATCTTCGAAGAAAATGAGAAGTCATGAGCGTAGAAATATCTTTATTTACTTTTTGCTAGAATAGCGAAAGAATGGGTTTCAAATTACGCTGATTTCTTTGACAAATGGGGTGATGATGAAAGGTTCAACGAAATCCCATAAAATGTTATAGTTCCATTATTAGGTTATCACGGTGGCATTCAAGCAACCACACTTTATGGTCTCAGAGATAAACAAACGAGCGGAATACGGTTAAACTTTCAATTTACGAGCAGTTAATATTTATAAATTGTCGTAACGGCATCTCTCGTACACCACGTAGTCGACAGTGGCGCCATCTTATTTAAACCACGCGTGGGCGGGCCCTTCCATCAACACAATACAAAAATCATTTAGTAGAACACGTAGAACATTATTCAAACATTATCTTTGTATGATACCTTTCGTAGGCGTAAGAAAGAGTGTAATTTGATTTATATGAAAAAGTTGTTTAAAGTTTTACTTGTAGTTATGTACATAATAAATAACAAACAATAGAGCACTAACGAATGGCGTGGAGAAAAAATACAAAAATAATTGCAGTTATGAAACCTTCGTGGAACAATACGGCAATAAAAATAATGATTTTCATAATGATTTTTATCTCTGACACCAGAATTGCCCCATCAATGCAATGCCTGAAATAAATGAGTTTTAAATACATAGGTATCTCGGAAATTTTTACTTCATTCACAACTACAAAACTATCTTTAGTTGATCCAAAAAAAAAATTCAAAGTTATGAATAACTAAAGAGATTCTTGCCAGCAATTAACCACAGATTAGAAGGACTAAGATGCAGCGCAGAGGTCAATCAACAATAGCTGCGCTTGCGCACTGAGATGCAATCTCAAGATGGCGGACAATGACACATGGTAATTAAGACTTACTATTTCTTATAATATGTTTATTTCGTCGCTTATTAGCAAATGAATTTCCAAGGTCTCCGAGATCTCCCGAGAAGTTAAAGAGTTAATGAAATAGTGTGGGAATCGGTATATTTGTTTGGTGACTCTAGAACTATTGTTCCATTGGCCCGCGGTAGCTCCATTGTAACTACATAATAGAGCTTGAAGGTTTTCGAAGGAATTAGCATTATGTTCTATGTATCAAATTACTTTTGGATTACATCAGCATTGCCATACAGCGGGGCAATGCAGCCAGTGTCTTGGGGACGCTTCCAACTGGTATTGATATGGACAGTCTGCAGTTAGCTCAATTGTTTCAATTGTAAATACTAGTTCTAATTTATTTCTATTATTTTATTGTAATTTTCTATGTGAATAAAGGCTTCTGCCCTTTTGTATCTTTTGGATTATACTACTAACTAGCTGCTGCCCGCGGCTTCGCCTGCGTAGTTCCCGTTCCCGTGGTAATTCCGGGATAAAACATAGCCTATGTCCGTCTCCTGGTTCTAAGCTGCCTCCCCACCAATTTTCAGCCAAATCGGTTCAGCCGTTCTTGAGTTATAAATGGTGTAACTAACACGACTTTCTTTTATATATATAGATTATTGTGTTGTACTTACTAATTGTTACCCTAATATCTGTAGTAGAAGTTATCAAGGGATACATAAATCCAGAGGGAGTACTGCTATCAACTTACACTACGTATTTCTTTATTGATTGCGCATATTTTTCAAACTTGTGTGCAACCGATCTCGACATATCGCGTTATTTAAGAAATTAATCCGATATCATTGTAACTCGATTATCTATTGCCTGAGTGACGTTTTTAGGGCAAATCATAACCTACACATACACTACACAATATCGAATGTAGGAGTTTCAATATTCCTTTATTAACTTAAGAAATCAAAAGAAAATGCTAGGAGTGAATCAATATTAAAATAAATATTATAGGAAAATTTTGTTACTATATTAAAATAACGAAGCCATTTTCGGTAGGTAGATAACATAAAAACGTACAGCTTAAACCACTGGAACTAAAACTAGGTGATTTACCTTTTACTCGTTATTTCAAAACTGTACGTATCGATTTTCCATCATTTATCCTGAAAGAAGAGGAAGTTTTTTCATTCTTTTGGGTGATGCTGTTTCCTCGATACTTAATCAAGAATAAGAAAGAACTGGACTCCAAAACTATTTCACCGTGATTTAGGAACCTATAGTTACCATGCCGCCATTACGGCGCTCAGAGTGCGTGAAGGAGTGGTGCCACTTCACCGTGACGACGCGTGTTTTACTTGCTTTTTGCTAGATATATCATTACCTTTATTCTCTTTATCAAATACTTCATTCTTAGCTTTAACATTAGCACTTAGCCGATTTTAATCTTTCTTCCTACTCTGAAGAACTTTTAGTTACTTACATATTAAGTACAGCTGTGCGCATTTACCTGAAATGGATTCAGCCTTGAGTTGACACCGCCTTGCCCAATGCTGTTTCAGTCCTGTCGTGACGGCAAGAAATATGAAGAATCCTATGGGATTCAACCCTACCGACCTATGTCTCATAAATCTTCGAAGGCTTCTTGAAATGCAATCAGCACCTTCGTACGTGCCTCTACCAAGACCGCCTAATTCCCATAAGTGTATAGTTTACTTCCGTGGCGGAATAGTTCATTAAAAGCCAATTCGGTTAGATCCCCGGTCACGTCACTATGGGCATTTCCTTTTCCGAAAGCCCTAACAGTTCCATCTTCTCTATCTACGTATTAACTGTTGACATACTCGTAACTTATGAAAATACCATACTAACTGTTGTAGAAGCTGTGGAGGTTTGGTAGAAACTGTTGTGGTAATCTGTGAAGGCCAAAGACACGGGATGTGCCATCGATTACATCAATATACATCACACGCATAGGGCATTCCAAAACAGATGAGGAGATAGAAATAAAGAAAAATAGTAGGCACAGTGTAAAACCGGTCATGATTTTTAATCTATGTAGATTAGATGATCTAAGAATTTTTAAGAGACGAGAGATTTGGAATTAGGTACCGGAATGTGGTGTACCTAAGGCCCTTCGTATCGTTTGATGAAAAAGCTATATACAATGCACACGCATGAAAAAGCGTAGGTAAAGCTTGTCGGTCACCACCGGTGGCTGTGGCCTTAATGGTTTTGTACAGGCTAAAAAAAAATTCTAAAAAGTTTCATAGAAGTTTCTTATGAATTTCGGACATGTTTTTCTTTCTATAACGACGAATCCTATCTGTGTGCTAGGCCCGAACAGCTTTAGAGTAACTCATTTCAAGCCATGGCAGTGCTTTACGTAGGTAAAGTACTGCCATACACTGCCATGGCCTGAAATATATTTATTTTTATAATTATTTATTAAAAATAAATAAATAAATTATTTATTATTTATTTATTAAAAAAAAAATAATAATTAGGAATATATGAATATTGATTAATTAATGAATATTTAATGTAAGCTCAAGCTGCGCAGCTTACATAAAATACAAACCCAATGCAGATGGTAATGGTACTCGGCGATCTACATACCTACGTACAGGTCACGGGCCACGGCGCAAATACAATGGGCCGCGCCGAGCGGAGCGACGCACGCGCATCTAATTGAAATAATGGCGAGTTTGACTCGTTTGTCTTTATCGCAGCCTGATTTATAACGTTCTTAGAGTAAAACAAACGTCACAATAGTGGATAACCTAGTATCCTAACTCGCAAGAGAGCTGGTCACGGGCGTAAAATGGTGCGAAGGCCAAGCGGGGGAACCTCAACCACAACCTCAACAGCCTGTATTGGTCCACTACTGGACGCAGGCCTCCCTATGATAAGCGCCATAGTGGCTTTTATCACATGGGGGTAATGCCCATAAATTAATCCCCACACTGGGCATGCGGGTTGGGAATCGCAGTTCGGTGGTAGAATTGCACTGCAGGGGGCGCTGCTGCCCACCCCCGGTGGATATCTCTTAGTCGCCTCTTATGACACCCGCGGGAAGAGTTGGGGAACAAAGTGAAAAAAGTACTGAGTATTTTTGCAGCGACCGAAAAATGAATGAAACCTTTCGGAGAATACATAAGAATATTGTATTATATTATATTGTATTGTACATATCTCAGGAGGTGACTAGCACTTGTGTGAGGGCTGTGTAGCGCATCCACAAATTGATTACGTTTACAAAACAAACAAATCAGACAGCGGCGGTGTTTTTGAAGACTTGGCCGGTCAACATGTGGACCTATGGTGAATTGCTGGAGTTGTGGTAGGTCGGTAGAGTCATGTTATAGTTAGGGTTCTCAAAACTTTAATCACCAACTCCTGTGGCTCTGCGACCCAAAGTAGACCTTGGTTTCCGTCTCGAGACTTCCCTAAGCCAAATTCTGAGCTGTCTCTGTCTCGACTGGTCCCTTCTTGTCGGTATTTGTTCGTGTTACCATTTTAGTCGTGATTTATATGCAGATTCTATCTGCGTAATATATTTTGCGTCGTTACCAGACATTTGTTTTGTCTAGTTGTACTGTAATGGTATTAATGTGATCAGCACCGTGACCAGCCATCAAGGATGCTCAGAAAATAATAGGCTTGTTTTTAGGGTTCCGTGTAAACATTGAAACAAACAGCTGAAAACTGAATAATACAGAATTAGCTTTGTTCAAATCTATGAGACTTGTCAAATTATTTTTTATCATGATAGCTTTGCCAGCACTGCACTTGTCATTTCCTATTGATGTTTGATTTTCTATAATGATTGTTGACATATTTTTTTGATGTTCCAATTTCGCAATTTGTATACTTATTTGGTTTTTGTACCTAATGTTGTAATGTAAGTAGGTTAGGTAGGTATGATGTTAAGTTTCTATGTTTTTTTTTTTCAATTCAATTTTATTCGATTATTAAACCAGACCTATAAAAAAATTCAGAGTTCTCCAATGCGTTACATCTAGGATCGTGTCTAGGAAAAAGTATTAAAATGTAATGTATGAAAAAGTATTGAAAATAGTATAAAAGTTTACCACAATAACTCAATCTGTCTTACTTTAGTCCCATAAAATAAAACATTCTTCAAAACGTTATGATTAGGTACAGTGTTTTGTACTGAACCCGCAACCAGCATAGCAGATACCGCCTATTTAGTGATAAGGAAATAAATATCCCGGAAGCCACGCCGAGTTAATCATTGTTTTGCATTCTGCTTTTATTTTACTCAAATTCAATTGAATGCATCTTCATCAGAGCATAAGTTTTCCCAACATCAAAAGATTTAATTGCCTATATCACTTAGTTTTGCCTTTCGTGAGACCTTTGGGGTACAAAGGTCTTGAGTACCTACCTGTTTATTACAAATCCCATTTAGTGGAAAATGTGGTAAACAACCAATCAATTGAATGATTACACCATTTACACCTAAGTGGTAGCCCTACGTCATCTGCGTTCGTCACTCGAGTTTTTGCTCAATTATTCTATTTTTGCCGCAAATTGAGATAATTAGGATGTTTGGCGGACATTCAATTTTAGTTCATTTGACTTCTGTTGGTTGATCGTTTTGGAGGCCGATGCGACCTGGGGCCAAGATGGGGCTTTAGATAGGTTACACAGGAGACTGAAGGAATACAGAGTGCACCTGTGTTAAGGTCGTAGCACACGTATCAACTCGGAAAGGGATCGTAACCGTATTGCCTTTCGCGTCGCCGTCAAATACTCTTCAACCTAACGTCAGCATTAAACCAAAGCGGATCAGAAGCTCCGATACGTCGACTCGGCTACGGCTAGGCGACGACGCCGCGCTTACGGCTCGCTAACCGCTGGTTGACGGCTAGTCAATCTTTTTGGTCCGCGGGAGGGGCGTGGACGAAGAGACGTAAGCTAGGGTACGGAACGGCTAAGCGCGGGAACGGCAAGTCGACCACGCACCGCACCGCGGTTCGTGAGCTTGTCCCGAGGCGAGGCGATTACGTTACGATTCCGATTAGTGTGCGTTGCAGTAGGGAATTTTATATACTATTACTGAACGGCTCGAGTTGATACGGTGACGATCCCTTTCCGAGTTGATACGTGTGCTACGACCTTTAGACTCACACTTGTGCACTAATAAATGTCCTGCGTGCTTGACTCTCCAATAAAACTGGCCACTGTCATCGGCATTCGGCTAGGAGGACATCAAATCATCAAATCAGGAGAATGCTTTACTTTTGTTTCAGATAGGTAATATAATAACATCTAAAAAGTCTTTTGCTCCTCAAATGTTTCCAAAAAACTCATCAAAACATAATTTTTCCACCGGCCAATTAGCTTGCCCTTGGTTTTTGCCGGTAAGTCACTGCGCTGGCGATGGCGGCTCGGAGCGTGACCGATGACTCAGTGCTTGCGCGTGAGTTGCTATTGCTACTGTACCTACGATTCTAGTAACTTACCTACTGTGGAAGCTGGGCACGCGAGTCTGGTAAGGTTCTACTCTAGCACTATATTGAACTGTTTACAACAACGACTTCATTTTGACCATGAACGTGTCTTGTCACTAAAGAGTGTCTTCATCTACAAGATACTAGCTTAATTTATGTACTGGAAAGTAAGGACTTACTGTCTATTCGTGAATTTTAGCTTTGTTATTGATGCGTCCACACGCTCTTGGAGATAGATAGGTACTGCAACTCTATGCAACAAGGGGTCCCTTTGTAAAAGTGCATCTAACCGATGAAAACAATCATTACACCATTTCCACTGCTATTTCAGGTAGATATTATTTCCCAATAAGTTTCAATGACTGGTCTCAACAGCACGAGCATCCGCCATAGCGTCGCATGCTTCAGTGGCGCCAGTCGTTTCAGCCAGAGCCCTTCATGGCCTTTAGGCCCTCGAGTTAAGGTCGATAATGTGCTGGGTTGTGCTGTGAGAGAGCTATTGTTTGGTAATTGCTGGTACTCCAGGGTGGTCTGTAAGTAGATGTATCAGTACACCCGCATCATTACCTAAAACAGAATCGTTTTATGGGTTTTCACCCTTGTTAGCGGAGGAATTGTTGGAATTGCTAGTTTTGTTATTTTTAAAATGTTTTTAAATGTGTTAAGTAGGTACTCAATGGCCTTGTTTATCCAGGGGAATTGTCTTAAGCTTTGTTCTTCGGGTACGCTTTGATGTTGGTGGTGAAGAGATATATTTCATCCTTGATAATTGATTTTACGAATTTGGGATAGAACGGCTTATCATAATTATTATTTGAATTTATAATTACTTTTAAAAGCAGCGAATAAAATGATATGCTTGTCTATGTCTATGTCGTAGGACGGGTAAGGCCAATACGGGAATGACAGCTCTTGTGTTCATTCAAGACAACAATACCATACCTACATAATACTTAGACTACAGCTTATCCGTATTTTGTTATCTCTTTGTGTCCATAATTAGAGCTTGTTCTATTTACTGACAAGGCGTGCCGGTAGCAGCTACGGCGGTAGGAAATTAGTGGCGGTATGTAATCGCATTGTCTTGCGAGGAAGTCGCCAGTTACTCCCTGTTACAGATGCTGATCCTGCTTTATGCGTGTCGTGCCAGATCATTGTGGAAGTATTGCGTAACAGTATGGACAATGGTGGTAGATATAGGTTTCGAATATTGTTCATTTTCTAGTGATGATCTCTAGTTCTGGTCGTGATGAATTCTGGAAACAGGTTTATCATAGACATTTTTGTAGAGCCCGGAAAATAACCGGGTTAGTAAAACCTAAGAGAAGAAAACCTGCATAGCTATTTTCAGTATGGGCTACATCTACCTAGCGTGAAGTAGTATCGAAGCGTAAATCTTTGTTTCATGTAGGTATGCCGATTCGTCACCTGTTAAATTTTATCGCCTTCGAGTCGTTAAAATTCAATGTCACGTGAAAATACATTTCATGAATTTGTAAAACCTGATAAAATACACGACAGTTTTGACGTGGTGATCAAAATTTTCATCATCATCATCATTGACTGCCAAAGTCACATATTTTTCTCTCATCTCTTATCATTATTTTAGAGTACCATAATCATCGGAACCGGCTATTTTCAAAGGTTCGCTCATGTAATCAAAACAAATCACAGGAATTCGCAAGATGATTCACGAATGGAAATTAATGCCTTCCGAACAAACAAAGCCAATGTACCTATGTTTTGTACCTATGTGTACCTTTAGTTGAGTCAAACCACACGATAACTAGACTAATAGACAATAATGCACCGCTAAGTGCAGAATTGACTCATCAAAACCTAGGAGCGGCGAACTCGGTACAAAGGTGACTTTTACTAAAACAGTTTAGCACATCATTCTTACAAACTACTAGTTGGCCATTTATTATTGTCTTTAATTAATTTAATTTGTCATCTTACAAATAGATACACGCAAAGAGTATCTCGTCAAACTATCTAAATACCTCCAGTAAATCACAAAACACCTATTATAAATTCCTGTTTTACAAGAGGTTACTATTCTTTTTGTTCTCTTCCTACTATTGAAATAATGCTGTTTCCATTTTCATTTCAGATTTTTTATCGTTGGATAAACTCTATTCTATATCCTTTCTTATCTGACCTTTTTAATCTATCAATTTCTCAATCAATTTTCTGTTGATATTTCCTCACGAGACTATTGAAAACAAGCCGTCTCGTGCTGCCTCCGCTATCGCCCACGTGATTGGGCAACTCGCGACTAAATGTTATTGATAATTCTTGTATTGTTACAACTTACGGTACCTGTGCGATCGGAGAGATTAGCCATGGTTTGCGCAATTTTCTAAGTTGCCATGCTTTATGCTATACCTTACCACTGATAAAGCGAAGTTCTCCTAGTTTTAACATAATATTGAACTAAAGCTCTATCAGTTATTTTGCCAGCTATACATAAGGTCTTTCATGCAGGAATTAGTTGAATGAGAGCTTCTTTATTTTAAATTATCTCTTCAGCTATTTTTGTGTAGAACTCTAGATTTATGTATGAAGCATCATTTGTTTTTTTTTATTGTATGGTTGTACGTTTATATCAATGAATTTTTTTGGACTTCATTCAAGTTTATGTGATTGGCAATATATTTTATGGCTTTGTTAGTAATTGATTGATTGGTTCATTCAAGATTGACGACGTGCGTTGTTAAAACGTAGCTTTAACTACTGATTGTATGATCGACTCGCCATACAGAATCAGACGTTGCGTGCAAAGCATCTGGATTTTCTACTTAAAAATTTCCACAGTATTTAATCCGCGCGTGATCCGGATCGCATTTAAGCGTTGCTGTAAGTTTTTAACGTTATTTACTACACTTTCTTCCACTTACTTATTTCTATTATTTATTGCATTTTCTTCAACTGAATATTTCTCTGTGCATTTTCCGTGAACCGCTGCGTGTTTTCAGAGAGCGGGCTAGGCCGGCCGCACGCAGCATCTATCTGTGCGCGCGCGCATTCCGCGCCGACCCTCTGCGCGCGACGACCGCGTCGTGTGCCCGAGACTCCCGCGCAACTTGTGTTACGAACCGGTGCAATGTGCTATGGAGCTTTGTTTCTGTGAAAGCCCAAAGGGCAATTGTGTTGTTTCTTTTATCTGGATTTGAAAAGACACTTGGTGAGTTGATTTATTCTTAATTTAATACTTTGATTAACACAATAACAGAACAAAATATTTCAGCGGCAATACGTGTGAACATTATTGTTTGTTTACTATACCTATAATGTTGCTTATCTTCAAAATTATTAGTATTGTATCTACTCGTATTATCGCATTGATACAAATTAGTTACTATTAAATTCTTAGATTATACATTAACGAACTCTTTATAAACAAATCGCCATTTTACACATGTTACAAAAATTTGTTACGATCAAATATAAATTGGAATTTATTTGAAGTAGGTTCTCTGCCAAGTACTGAACAAGTAAACCATACAAAGGAGTGCAACGCCTTCGCGGTCATTTTCAATTAAACGATATAAAACACCAACGTTATGGGCTATTGTGTCCGTGCCGGGTTCACCGTTACCCATAACTTTTAGTACAATATTTGCAGCAGTTTTTATTCTTACCACTGAAGTTTTATTGACGTCTGGAGCCGTGGCTTATAAATAAACCACTTCTACATCGTTCGTGATTATATTGTTTACTTTTTTGGGTTCCTTACCTCAAAAGGAAAAAAGGAACCCTAATGAGATAGCTTTGTTGTCCGTCTGTCAACCCCCTTTCCTCAGGAACGCGTGGAGGTATCGAGTTAAAATTAACATCAAATACCTACTCAAGTTTGTTACCTCTTGGAGCCGTGATATAAATCAAACTTCGAACTAAGTCAAGTTATGGCAATAAAAAAATGTACTAGTTAATTTAAAAAAAAATGAGAAAGTCATGGACCAAAACTAATAGGGTAGGTAATTTCTTTTTAAATCATGAAGTTTGGTAAGAAGCAAGGTAAAGCAAGATAACACAAATAAAGGGAAAAATCTGAAAAAAAAAATATTATTTACAAAAAAAAAATTGATTCTCAAAAGGGACTAAAACTGATAGGGTACTTCATGTTAACTGAGAATCATGATATTTGGCAAGAAGCAAGGTGTTTAAAGGAACCCTCCGACTCGCACTTGACGTTTTATTTATGTATTCTAACTATAGAAGCTTTATGATGTCTAGTGTTTTTCATCACCATTTTATGGTTCTTCTGATCCAGTTTATTATTTGGTTTCTCAAAATTCCGATTATTTAAACCTATGCAGATCTTGGCTAGATCGCGTCTCTGTGGTACCTATCTAACATCTGCTCTACATTGTAGCGTAAGAAAATGACTCATCGCATGAAACTTAACTCTTTCCACATGATTCACTAAACGTTTGTGTCATGATTATGAATATTCTGATCATGTAATTTAACCTCTGTCTCTCATGTGTATTATGTACCGTTGATGTTAATCTGCGATGAAATTTAACTGCACTAAGTAATCTAACGATCCCTGATTTTTGACACCTCTAATAGGACCCTTTGTCGGAGGACCCGAGGCCTGTGTTTACGGACTCCTAATAAAATAAACTTGAGGGATGGCGGCGTGAATTCCAAGAACATGGGCACATATTAGGCGTCCTGTCTTCTAAAGCGTTAGTTGTTTCTATGCCACTAAAAGCCGTGGTCTCTTTTTACGATAAAAAACTAACTATCTAAATTTGACGAATTCATTTCTGATGTTAGCGTGGTCCCCGTGGTCTCTGTGGTCTCGTTTGGCGATTGCCGGAAAATTATATTTTGGTGTTTTGGGGCTAGCCCCAGGGTCTAGACTAGACCCTATGGCTTTTCTCTTATCATTCCTTTCCTTACTTTATGTTGTACTGATAAATAACGGTCACAATAAAAAAGAAGGATGTACGTTAATGATAACATGACATGTGTGCACCTGTTTACATTATCAACTCAATTGAATTTGTCATTGTCAAAAATCTTCAAGCCACAACAACGTGTTGGACTCATGTAACTCTAGTCATTATCTACTTAGTGTAAAAACTTTCGTAGTTTGACGAAATCATTATGAATGTAAGCGGGTTTACTACGAACCTAGTATGTGTTGGAAGAACACCAACGTTTCACCAGTGTGCGGACGAGCGCGACGCGAACCGCACTCACCCTGATGAAGTCCTTCGTTAGGGGAGACTCAAACTAGGTTCGTAGCTAACCCGCTTACATTCACAATGAATCTACCTACTAGTGGTTCAGCGGTCGGTGGCATGAACAACTCATCCCGCTCGGCACGTTCAGTTATTGTTTTATTGTCCTGCTAAAGCCTTTACAACCTGTTTGGTGCCTCCTGTCGTCTCTGGAGCTACTTGCGATGCGCGGGGGATGCGTGGAATTTTCGATTGTACTGATAAAATACTTAAGAGAAATGAACTTTAAAGACGTAGTTACTGCGTCTTACTCGAAACTCTTGATGGCTGATTGGTTTCTAGGAGTTGGTTATTGACGTTATAAGAACTGAACACAGAGATGAGTTTTAGACGTTAAGGGTCCGGCGACGGATGAATTTCCTATACAAACGTAATACCAAAATGATTTGTAATTTGAGTATATTTTCACCATGGTCTGCTATTATTTGTATTAAAATAGTATTTATCTAGGTTTCTGACACATTTTTTTTTCAAAATACCTTTCTGAAATGAAATTAAACCGAATCGCAATTTTACATTTAAGAATGATTGTATTCTTAGTTTTTGTGTAGATAAGTATTTTGAAAAAAGCTTGTGGCAAGAACCTAAATAAATACTATTCTAATACAAATAATAGCAAACCATGGTGAAAATATTCTCAAACAAGAAATCATTTTGGTACTACGTTTGTATGGGAAATTCATCCGTCGCCGGACCCTTAAGAGGTACTTTTATATTTGAAGTGATTATGGTACTAGAGTACCTCGGTACAGGTTAATTTTTAAAAACTGGCACGGTCCTCATTTGTTTAGGCCTGGAATTGTGACGTCAGCATGGATAATTTTGTGAATTAACAAAAGACCATCGCGTCAGTTTTAAAAAAAATATTTATAGCCATCCATCCCGGAAGACCTCCTACCTATGACGGTCTCTAAATTAAATACCAACTCATGCCATTTAGCACCCACTTAGTCATAAACATTCTGATTAAATAGATGTTCACTCGAATCGAATTCTTGATTGCTCCATTCGGAACTCCCTAACTTTACAATCGGGCCGAAGTTTCGTACCCATCGTCAATAGACGGCGGTGGCTCTTGAAGGGCTAATTAGAATTCTGGGAGATGCTCAATGATCCATTTTATTATTCCTTCAAGACCTCACCGCTCACATAAAGTTTAAAGTACCTAATTAGCTAGGAGTAAAGATAAACGGATTACGTGCAGTTTCGACATTGATGTTTGATTCTCTAACTGACTGACTGTAGAGGAAATTTTGAATCGTTTCTACGAGTACAAAGGTAGTACTCGAAGTTTCATCTAAAATTGCAACAAAAAGTGACAAATTAGAAGCGGCGTTATCTATAACAAATAAATCGAATTGAATCTAAACTGAATTAATCGCTTGATAAGCTGAGGCCAGAAGTTTATCAACCACTAAATAAATAATCTAGACCTAATTTGACGAACATTACGCTCAATCGTACGAGCTGGTCAAATTAACTACGACATTTAACTAGTAATTTGAGAGTCATTGCTCTCATAACTCGAAAGATAATTACATAATACCTCATAAATAACTGTTAACTCTGTAGTTCTCGAGAGCATGTCCTGAACTTAATGTAATAGTCCTATTTAAATTTAAAAAATAACGACATCAAGTGTATATGTACAAACGATGGAAATGAATGAAATACTTGAATTCTTAGGTACCTATGCTGTAAGTAGGTATTGCCAAGTAAAAGATAAATGAATCACTCGGTGAACCAACTTAAAATACAGTACCAATTGCCTTATTTTCTTTTGCGAGCAACAATAACAGTAAAAACTCAATTAGGTGGTAAAAAGTTGTCACGCAAAAATGATACCGTGATGAATACCAAGTACTAACTAATTCTTTAATCATTAGATTATCATAGTTTTTTGTACTATGGAAATCTGCTCAAGAACGTAAGGCCGTCGCTCTAGCAGTCTTGTGATTTTACCCATATATTCTCTGTACGATAGAGCTGTAATAGATAGCTTTAATTGTGCTTATCTAAAGTAATTTGAGTATGCCTAATGCCCACTATTTAGCAGCAATAAGTAGGCACAGGTTGTTGATTTAGTGTTTCGGTCACGGATGCAACTTTGCAGAAGATAAAATTCAACAATACAATGCGTGTGAAGTCACGTTCTAGTATTTATCGTTAGTGTTATTATTTAGCAAGCGGCCTTGATGAAACCCTTAATTTGTTGGAAATAGAAATAGTGTGCTTTGCGCAAGAAGTCCACGTTCACAATGGAGCAAAAATTCCGAGCAAGAATCGCAACGCAACAGCATTTGCAGTCTACATTTTGTTCGTGGAATTTGCCGGGCATTTTGGGATTAAAAACACTCCAGCTTTATAAATACTCCTTTTACGAAGATACAGAAATGTGTTTTACAGTGATGTGTGGACGAGGCACAAGTTGTTGCTGATTTTGCTCCAGTACAAGTTGCATTTCTGCGTGGGAACCGGCCACAATGCGACTGGCTCTCACGCTCTCTGCTGTTTCTTGCGCCATTCTGCTCGCATTGTCGTGCTGCTGGTTTAGCTAATTGATCCCGGTTTTATTGACAGTTCGGTATCAATAAAATAGACTCGCATTTCTTATTGTCTGTCCATCGCAAAGCCAAAGTTTAGCATCGACCGCAATCGCAAAAAAAACGCACTTTACAAAAAGTGTTCAGCGAAAACCAAGCCATGGACTTATGTATGCTCTATTACCGCAATCATTTGTGGTCAAGGTGTTGAAAGTGGACTCTGTAAGTCCTCTTAACATCTTCCAAGAAACTTACGGTCCGCAATCAATGATCGATGAAATGATGACACACGTATGATTCACGTCTCGCATAATCAAAGTGGAATTGTTTTCACCGATTTCTTCAGCCGGCCGGCTAACATAATCCGTCAATTATCCGTGAAACACAAGGCAGGTGACAAGCGAAAGTCGTGTGGAATCCAAACAACTGTTTGTGTCCAAATGCGAATTCAGCACGCGATATGACGTGCCTGCAAAGGAGGAGTTGGAATGAGCAATCAGCTCTGTAATCCACCTCTTCTGCGCCTTTCCAATGATTAGGAATTGATTGATAGCATTTCTTATGATTGATCGTGCGTAGTAAAAAAATGCAGGTTGTTATATTTTTTATATTGTGAGATGAAAAACTATCTAGAGACATTATTAACCAACACAGTTAATGACCTACTCATATTTGTAGGTATGATTATGATTACACAGCTACTTATAAGCCCGGCAGCCTTTAATAATTCCGGCAGTGCAATGCCGTTCGGCATCCGCGCATCTTCGCTCAATGTTGTTCTAGCTTCAGCACATTAACACAATTTGTGTAATATTTACATAATAATTGTTATGCAGTATGCCACAAGGTCTGGGTCTGTTTTTATAGCGCCATTTACATCTCTATATTTTACGCCTACATTCAACTTTGACTTTATTTATTATCGTCATTTATTTTAGTATTCTATTTCATGGTCAGTGATAGTCTGCTTGGTAGCTCTTGCATTGAAAAGGTACCTACTTCATGTTCTTCACTTTTTGATTTATATAAATGACTTGCCAAAATGTATCCCTACGACATGCACACTCTTCGCTGATGACGTGTCGCTACTTTTCAGCAGCACACTGAAGATTGACATTACTTTTATTAAAGAATCATTTACTTTATGCGAACAATGGCTCAGTGAACATAACTTAGAAATAAACTATAGTAAAACTAAAATAGTGCAATTTAGAACAAACCAAAAAACACCATTAGACCTAAATACCCTTACTAAAACCATGAATATTGACGAGCAAAGCGATTTCACTCTTTTAGGAATAATCCTAGACACAAATTTAAATTGGAAAAAACAAATTGAAGCTACTAAAACCAAACTATCAAGATTTGTATACGCCCTAAGTATTTTAAAATCAAACACAAACTACCAAACTGCCCTAACCGCCTACTATGCCCATGCCTATTCAGCTTTCAACTACGGAGTTATACTATGGAGTGACAGCACGGACTTTGATCAACTTTTTATAACGCAAAAAAAATTAATACGCATTCTAGTAAATATTCCTCCACGAGAAAGCTGCAAGCCACACTTTATCCAAAAAAAGATACTTAGCTTGCCCTGCATATATATACTACAAGCGGCAATGTTTGTTAGAAAACATAAAAAATACTTCAAAACAAAACAAGAACTAGACAATAAATATAACAGACGAAACAAAAATAAAATAATAATCCCCGAAACAACTTTAACAACGGTTAGTAAAAGCCCCAAATTTAGATTAACAAAAATATTTAACCAACTACCTGAAAACCTAAAATGCGAACCAAAAGATAATATTTTTATGAAACACCTCAAAACTATTTTATTACAAAAATGTTATTATTCAGTTCACGAATTCTTCTCCGATGATAGTTTAAAGCGAATAACCAAAAGTGTACTAGCTGACATACTATCACCTATAGATTAAGTTAGAAAGTAAGTACCTACCTACCTAATCATGACATACACCTATTTTATGAGAATTTATTTGACCCAAAATAATTGTAGCGCCCTGACAGGGTTTTTATGCATTGTGTACCTACCCACTAAGACTACCTACACTTAAGAACAATACCTGTATGCATAAAATCACAATAAATGATATGAATATGAATATGAATATGTTTTATTTGATACGATCCTAATCTTCAATAATTATATAGTACATTGACGCTACATCTCCTCTCGGCGGCGGCTGAATGCAGTTCGGTTATAAGCGCACTTGCTGCGTTACTTATTACTTCGATGACTTTGAACTTTTTTATAGCACGCGGCGCCATCCGAAATAGAAATTCCAATCTTTTGTTGCACGACATTCTTCTCTTGGACATTGCCCTTTATAGAAAAGAATTGTCGAGGATCATCCATGGGAACTGTATTGAGTCACGCGTCTTTCTGAAGATTACAAAACGTTCGAATTCGAAGATAGGATTACGAAATCCTTAGAAAAGAACTGTCATTTGAAAAAGATTTGAAAATCGCGGTTTTTCCTCGATTGCTTGTTTATTGATTCCGCTTATAGCCTCTTGATATTAGGTAGTTATGACTATTGACTATTGACTCACTCACATCATTTATGACAATCTCATCGTCCTCGACAACATTATGTCCTTGATAAGTTTTTTCTAATATTTGCTTAGCTATCGCCCCAACATCCGCCCGCTGCCAAGGCTGCATGATAAGCCAGTAATTTAGTCCTAGCCGGTTCGCCTGTTGCATAGATATGCTGGTCAAATATACCAACAAACTGGGTTAACCTCTTAAAATATTTGATCACAACTGTTAATATAGTTGATAAGAGTTATTGGAACTAACGGGTCTCGTTGGTTCGGGTTTAGTTAATAGCAAGTGTCTCGCCAGTGTTTATTGCACTTGATTAAACAGTGTCTATGTTTAGACAAGTCCCTTTTGTCGAGTCCATTAAGTTTGATTTAGAAGGCTATAAATAGATAAACATTTTATTCCAGTTCGTGGTTGATTTTAACATCGTTTAAGTTCGCATCGTTTATTTTATCAAACCTTCCTTACGAGGCGTTTTACAAAAAGAAAAAAAAACCTTATCCTCCTCACGACCTCCGTAGCGCAGCGGGCGAAGGTCCGCCTGCGACTCAGGAGGTTGCGGGTTCGATTCCCGCCTCGGGACAAATGTTTGTACAATCTGCAGATATTTGTTCAGGGCGTTCTGGATGCTTCTATGCATAATAAAAAAATATCTATCTATGTAGTATTAAGTATATCAGTTATTTAGTACCCATAACACAGCTCTGCTTAGCTTGGGGCTAGATAATGCTGTGTGTAATATTTATTATTCATTTATGTATTTATTATTTACATTGCAAATAATAGATAGCGTGGATTTTAAACAGAGAGGAGCTAGATGTCGCGTCATATTATGCACCATTCAAAATTTGACGGCCACACATAAAATACCGCCCTCTTTTCAGTTTGTTCGAATAATTGTTTGCCTGTAAGGATTGATAAACTAAGACTCAAATTTATTTCATGCGAAGTATCGGTAACGGACTACCGATTAACCAACTCTTGAATAAACATATCTTTGATTATTCTTCTGCTATGTCTATTGTTATCAGCCATCTCATTTAAATCTCTGTAAAACTTTTGTAAACAATCGATTCTCTGGCATTTAAATTGTTTATATTTGTACTTTAACTGAGTAAAATGTTGCTTGACTTAAATTTAAACAATTAAGTATGAAATTGTTAATTATACTTAATTATCTATAAGATAGCCGCGCCGCAGAGCGCTCTAGCACAGGTATTATATTACTTAAAAGAGAGTCACGAATCTCAAAAAGACTCCCTATATATCTATTAACTTATTGTACTAATCAAAGTCTGCGTAATGCGAAGGCATTGATAGCATCAGGCGCCGTGCTCATTTGTCACAATTGGCCGCAGCTGCGCGACCCTCGAGGATGTTTCATGGGCTACACTTCTTACATCAATTATGATATCCTCATTTCTTCTTTCTTCGTCTTAAGTTAATGTAACATTCACATTTTACTGTCACTGCTTTAATATGTGTATATAAATGTTTGTGGTACAAAGTAAAGAAATAACTTTTTACAAATTTTTACTTTTACTCATCTCGATAATTCACTACTTATTGGTCTTCATCGCCTTTGTAGTATTTATAGGGTAGATATAGTTTATTTTGGTACATTTTCTGGTAAGTACCTATGGGATTTCTTTAGGTATGTCTTTTGTCGACCTCCGTGGCGCAGTGGGCGAAGGTCCGCCTGCGACGCAGGAGGTTGCGGGTTCGATTCCCGCCTCGGAACAATTTGTGTACGATCTGCAGAAATTTGTTCCGTTGGTCTAGGTGTTTTCTATGTATAATAAAAAAATATCTATCTATGTAGTGTATTGTATTATGTTTATCAGTTATCTAGTACCAATAACACAAGCTCTGCCTAGCTTGGGGCTAGATAATGCTGTGTGAATTGTCCAGCATTATTTATTTATTTATTTTAATATTCAAAATACTCGACATCATCACAAATGATTTTGAATTCATGCACATAGTCAAAGCTATGGTATGGACACTAAACAGCACAACAAAAACAATCAAAACGCATCATTATCGGCACTTATCGTCACGTTAGCCGCTATCGGTTGACGCCCTGCCTTGCGCAAGCGCATCCATAAGTCATCACAACTGATTTATGGCATTGTTTTGTCAGTTTTACAACTTTTTATGTGTCTTATCAAATAGTTTCGGCTTTTTTACTTTTGGTGATAAGGAAATCGGGTATTCATTTCTTTTTTTCTTTTTTGTAGACACCTACTTATACTTAAGTACCTCTACTCACTAAACGTTCGAACTTTTTATAATATTCTTTAATATTTACAAGATTTTTGATCTAAAGCTTGGAATTGATCGATTATTTTATTACTAATATTCACGCGATACACAAAAAATGCATAGCCAACCCACGGAATGTTGTTCAGAAGTAGTTACCTCCTACCAGTTCCGCTGAGCGATCACCGAATGTGTAACTTACTACTGATTCTGTAATAAGCCGATCATTCACTCGGAAATTATTGTTCTTTGAATGTTCCATAAGCCATAACGGTTTATGTCTAGTGAGTGCTTTAGTCAAAAGCGTTGCTCAAATATTTTCTAACGCTTCGCACACGTTACATAAATTCAATAATCAATAACCTTAGAAACATTTCTAGCTTAATCACAAACGAAAGTAATCGAGTGAATTGTATCAATGACTTCTTAATTGGCGTTAATTGTCGATAATTGGTCGTTTAGTGTCCGGATCGAGGGACAATTTCACCGTTCGATTCGCCTATACTTCTGGTAGATACTGTTTGCGACTTCCGCTCAATTGATTCGCACTTTCGATTGGAAGGTCTTTTTGATCTCTCTTTTTTACTTCAAAATAGATTGTGTCATTATATTTCCTGGCTTTTTTCTTCAAAATACCCTAGGTATTTATATTTAATTATCATATAATATCAGAACTAAACTATACCAAGGTAGACGATCGAAAAGCCTATTTTTTTATGGTTTTACTTAACACAAAGTAACACAGTAATTCACAAACAATAATTTAATTATTTATAATTTTAAGGATAAATAGAAGAAGGTACCAACAATAGGTAGGTACGTAATCTGTTCCATAAATAACATTTGCAAATGTAACAACTATTATATTACACCACAAACCGCATGTAGAAAGTTAATCGCAGAAATTACACCGTTTTGGTAAATTACATGTAAGTATTTGTAATTATAGTTATTTACAGAACTGCTAATCGGCATTGTGTAAACAAGTTCATAATAAGTTCATGTAATCTGGGTGATGCGGTTTCTACAATCACCTATTGAAATAGGAAA